>CM036629.1:16061500-17404500 GCA_020746105.1 Trogon surrucura
CAGCAAGAACAAGGTAATCAGAAAGCTCACCTGGAGGTGATTCCATCTCTGCACTACCAGAACGTCCTGGTACCTGCTGGTTAGGTCGCTTCCCCAGAAGGTCAGAAACTTGAACTGCAATTCTTCCAGAAAGGAGCATCTCAGGCTTTCCGTATTCCAGGTGAATTCTCTAACAGCTGAGATCCTCGACACGAGGAAAAAGGCCATTCGCCCATGTCTCCATCCAGGACATCTAGCGTTGACAATTCTTCCTTTCCTTTGAAATTATTTAGCAAACATGACCAAATCTCTGAGGAGGCAATCTATGTAGTTCATCCTTTGCAAATAAATAATCTGTGGGGAAAAAAAAAGAAAAAAAAACCAACCAAGCTTAGTTTTATGACCTATTTTTGTACCACTCATGTAAGACGTAACCCCCTGTACCAACAAATCCAATTTTCTCTCATCAGTAAACCCACAGAACAAAGCAGATGGATTCACAGTCATGCATAAGAACTTGTCATTACAGAACATAAGATGCCCTTCACAGAATTAACTTGTGAAAGATATTGCAATGATCTGTTCATGGATAGCTTTCTGGAAACAGGCTCTCTTCCTTCCTCTTCCCAAGACCATTTTCAAGTTAGCTATTCTAACTTCTACGGCCTCCATCATCACGGTACGAGCATGACTCTCAAATGTTAATTCGTGGATTTATAGATTGTAAGGCCAGAATGAACTATTGGGACAGTTCAGACTGACCTTCATGATGCAGACCAATAATTTTTGCATCAAGTCTGTCACTTCTGCTGAGCTATAAAATACCTTTGAGAATATTTTTAGTCTTCACTAAAAAATTACATAGATATTGCGATCTGTCTATAATGATTACTTTTCTGGTCTTTTACAAACATTCCCCATATTTCTGCTCTGAATTGGCCTGTTTTGGGCTTTCACTTGTATCTACTTATCCCTTTTTTACAAATTAAAGAGTAATCAAAAATATCTTGGATATCAGGGCAAGGTAAATCTTTTTTCAAAACTTAAGCAATTTGTCCTTTTCTTGCCTTCCCTGCTACAATCTATTTTCATCAGTTTTCTGAACAGGCATCCCTTTCTACTGTTTGCTGAGCTTTTTACACTTTTTTTTTTTTTTAAAGACGGGCCAATATTCGAATCATTGTCTCCCCAGTTCCACATACAGTTGAAATAAAATTGCTTTATTCCATAAATGTTCACTACAAAATTAGTGTAAGACATAATACTTGCTCTTGTGAGGAAAAGAACTGTTACATCCAATTTTCAAATAAGAAAACAGACATAAAAGCATTTTGATTAACATCATAAAGGAAGAATGTGGCAGAATCAGGACTCAAATACCTACTCAGTTCCAGCCTAGTCACAAAGTTAAGATTATCCTGTTCCTTAATTAAGCACTGAGTAACTTCCAGCATTTAGAAAAGGAGATTAATGCAAGTTCTTAGATTTGTTTGTGTCTTTTAATATTAATTATGATCAGCAGTGATGGTATTTATGACTTTAGAGTACATTATGTGCCATGTATACATATTTTCCCTATCAAAAAAGGGATGCTATTCATTTTCTCAGATTTTCTATAATATTTTTTTTTAAGAAATTGTGCTTTAATATCTATGCTGTACTTTGGAGAAAGATGAACTCATACGTGCCATTTATCTACATCTGTACTATCACCATAACACATTTTCTTTTATACATTCACATTCCGAGTCTGTCACTTCCAGGCAGAGACAGCACACTGTTTTTCAAAGCGCACTGCAATCTTCATGGTTACATCAGCTCAAGTGCCTGGGTGTTCCCTCGTTGTTAGTATCTGTTGTTTCTATTTGAATAAAATGACACAGAAGACATACCTTCTGATTTGATGAACAACACTGGCTAAAGAAATGATCCTGTACCCTCCTTTTTTTATTTTTTTTTATTATTTATTTTTTTATTAAATATATTCATTTTTTAGAGATTTGCTATTTGCCAGAAATAGAAATGTTCAGCTGCCTGTACACAGGATTCATGTGTCCTGTGACAATAAACACTTACAAAACACGCTATGTTTGTGATCAGTAGGACTTCCATGGCGAAACAGCACAGCAGAGCAATTTTGTTCTCATTGTTCTGGGGTCATACTATTCCCTCAAAAAAGGAAGATTTATTGTGGCAGAAATGATAGATGGATCATCCTCCCTCCCCCCCTTAACCTTCTGTAGACTTTCTCCACCTTTTCAATTTCTTGTCCCTCTGTACATGTTATCTCTAGCAATGCAACGCTTGCTCCTGTTACACCCTGATAATGAGCGTAATAAAAAGTAGCTATTCTTAGAGAAAGTTACTCATACATTCCAATTATTCTGCTACTTAAGACTGAATCCTTACTTATTTTCAAAGGTTTATCTACTATGTGTTGAAGTGATTTTAATTCCTCTATTTTATTATCATCCACTATGCTCATACAGTGTATTAATCCTTCTTATACTGCCATAAAGTCAAAGGAAAACTATCATAGCAATTTTGTTTTTATTCCAACTACACTAGCTAAGACTTCAGCTGTAATAGAAATGCATTTTTATTATTCTTCTTTTTAACCGTGATAGAAAAGCAATTGCTTCCGGGACAGTTCAGGGAATTTTCTTCTGTACAAGTCAAAGTGCTGTATTACAAAATGCACCCCTACATGTAGGACTGGGTATATATAAAGTCTCAAAGCAAAGACAGAGGGTCATTAAACTTCATGGCTCTCACTCAGTGATGATGATGATAGGGAAA
Source organism: Trogon surrucura (assembly GCA_020746105.1). Lineage (NCBI taxonomy): Eukaryota > Metazoa > Chordata > Aves > Trogoniformes > Trogonidae > Trogon > Trogon surrucura. Next base: position 16,064,279 of record CM036629.1, read on the forward strand.
AAAAAAAGTGGCTGAACACTAAGGAAACCAGTCCAAGAAGAACTAGTGAAGAAATTTCTCCAGAGACAGAATAATATTGTTTAGTCAGAATTATTTGTATTAGTATTGTCTGGTTTTTATCATTATCTGCAAGTTAAATACCACCTGGGATAACGACAGGGATCTCAAGTCTCAAAAAAACCGCAGGCAGGATACCTAGGGAGGCATGCTCGCTCTTGGGCCAGAAGGAACCCCAACAAAGAGCGAGAGCAAGACAGACTCCAAGATGCAGAAAGTGAGCAGGTAAATCAAGACTTCCTTTGTAAAGTCAAGTAATTCTTGAGTTAGTTCCCATGATTAGCTCTTTCCAAAAATCCAAAGTCTGTATTTTTAAGTGACTGACACTTAACTTGCCTTTCAGGTAGTTTATTTCTGTACTTTTCCAGTTTGCATCTTTCCTCTCCACATACTAGCTTTGGTTACATATAAAATAGAAGTAGTTTCCCCAGGAAGACTTGAGACTTGTTCTACACTGAGACAAATCTGAACTTCCTATTAGCACGTGTATGTACATATATATATATATATATATGCATATATACATGTGTGCAGATAAAATAAGCAGAACATTTTTATTCTGGTATTCTCAAACCAGGACACAGAGTCTTCTTCCACACGAAGTTACAGGGTAGTATTCACACGGGAAGTACGAAAGCCTCATTTAAATTATACCCAACTCAGACAAAACCCTTGAACTTTGATCTGCTACAGCCTACTGAAGTGACAACCTCATTAATATTCTGCTAGACCCCTTACCTGGACTGGTAATTCTGTCCTTTTCATCTAAAGTTTTGTCGCAACTGTCAAATCCCAATTTTTTAAAGGAGAGCCTATCAATCACCATGGTTTTGATGAGAAAAATTCTTGATCAGACCTAGTCACTATTTTTTTCTCTGCCATCTGCCTGTATCCATCTGTTATCTGTTTTAAGATTAAAAGTGATTTAGGAGAGTGTCTTGCTAATTCTTGTTTGTAAAATACCTAGCACAGGAGGGTCATGGTCCAAGCCAGAAAGACAGTGCAGTTTCTTCTCAATTCAGCTGATAAATACTATAACCTATACCAACAAGTTCCCTTGAAGAGAGGTGCAGAATGAAGACAGTGTGGCTATTAAGTGGAACTTTGATAATGAATTTTGCTCCTGGCTCTGACTGATCAGGTAAATTTTACTTATTTCTGTAAAAGTTTTCTTCCTAAACTCTAACAACCTTTTCATTTGCAGCAGAAGATGTCATGGAGATGACCATGCCTCTGGTTGTATCATTCCCATTTAGGAAAGTCTAAAATTTTAAGACAGCTTTCTTTTTTTTTTTTTTGGAGCGGGGGGGAGTGACAGCCGTTCTGTGCTTGCCTTGCCACTTCCCTCAGGAAGCCTCATCCTTTCTTTTACACATAGCAGCTGAACACAGATTTTTTGTCAGCAGGTGCAATGCTAGCTTTCAAGCAGCCTCCAGGGAGTGTGCGGAGTTAGCTCCACACTGCATTGGCATTCCACATTCCCCCACTCCAGGTATATTGCTTTTATGACACTGGTGGCCCATTCAGCAACATCAGCTAATTCCAACTCCACGGTCCTTTATTAAGTGTTTTGTTTTGTTTGACCTCGCATCACAGGATCAGCCTGTCTACCTCTGACTTTTTCATTACCTCTCATTTCAGCTTTCCCTACATTACATTGTCATCTTTAGAGACTTGCACTCATAACGCTTTGAATAATTAAGTGATCTGCATAGCAGTAATACTGTTGCCCTCTGCAAAAATGCCATGTCACCAGCTTTAAACTACAAATGACAGAAATCCAGCCCTAAAGGCAACAAAGTGAACGGCCTAAATTCTAAGAAGTTTCTCCTGAAATCTCAGAAGGTGTAAGCCAGAAAAGAAAGACGTGATAGTGATGGATGATAATTTAGTATTTTCAGTGAACTTATATGAGCAAGTACTTTCCCAGAAGACAGCTCTTTAGTGTTGTAGTCTTGCAAAAAGATGGAAGCGACTTAGGTCTCGTGTTTTCTCCATCTTTCCTATTTCTCTCTTGGCATGCAAGTCACTATTTCACATTGCACTCTGGCATTTGTTCTTACCATTGTTCGGGTGTTGCTCTCAGTCTCTTCCCAAAAAGGTCTCTCATCACTGAAATCAATTGGTTCAAAAGAAAAGGAAACTGAGGCAAAGAAGTTCTCATTCAGGTTGCAGAGAGCAGCCATCACTCTTCAGCCTTTCTGCCAAAGCATTCTTTAGGTGCCCTTCAAACGGAGAGTGTCAGGAGAGCAAACCTTTCAGCTGACACCGAAGGAACAGTGACCCACCTTCAGGGCTGGGCCACTGAAGGGGCCAGCTGACCCTGCTGTCACATAAAATCCCACAGGATTCAGGCTTGAACAGAATGCCAGGACACGTTCTCTGACACATTTTGGTGCGTTTAAGTCTGCTTTCCTCACAAAATGATTTGTTACCCATTTTTGGGAAAGCCAATTAAGTTGGAATACAAAAATCACCCTTGAGAAAACAAAAAAGTTTTTGGAGTTGTGTCTGGGGTGGAATTGAAATCCTTCACACTTCATAAAAGTGGCATTCTTCAAAAGTGTTTTCTCAGGGGATTTTTTTAACCTTTTTCTCCACCACAAGATACACTATCAATTTAACTGCAGTAGGCTGACTGCAGTAGGCTGAAGTGTTCAAGAATATTTCTGGGTTTTGCGTACGCTGTACTGCGATTCAACCTTTCCACATATTCCTCATCCTCCCAAACAATTCATGAGGACGCCAAGTTACTGTTGTGCTCGTCATCTGTTTAACGCACACGCAGTTCAGATGACAGTAGCTCATGTTAAACTCTCCTGATGTCATTACCAATTAAGGAGACTATAATTCAGACATTTACTTGCAGCTTCTCCATTTGTCATGAAAATATTTTCTAGAGTCCTGCATGTTACTTGAGCTATTTAGAGAGAAACCTGTGACAGTTCTAAAAATTGTAGTCAAAATAAGAAAGCTTGAATCTCAGGTAGACACAATTAATGTGATTTCCTACACAAGGTCAGAAGAGCCATTTGCTCTTGGTATCATGCATTGTTCTCCTATCCTCTCATAAAGCCTGAATCCCATCCCTGCTCTGCGAGTGCACCGTGCCTATTTTTCCCTCCCATTGCTTTCCTGGGTATTGCAAACTTCTAATCACAACTTCTCAGTGTCCTTGAAGTTGTCCCCATTTCCCTTCTGAACTTTTCTATTTCAGTTAAAGCACTTCAGGCTTACGGGTTCTGCAAATTGTCCTCTCTGGGAACTTTGCTGCTATGCTTATTGCTTGCAGACTTCCAGGTCCCCAAATACCTACAATACAGCTCACGATAGCTTACAACAGAGTCCACTTTACCATTGCCGGCCTCTAATAAGGCTATGGTGATACAAAGAAAACAAGAAAACACAAAACTGAAATAAGCAAGAAAAAAATTCACTGGTTAAATTCCTTAATCCAGGTAATAACAGTATTTTATCTAACCCTTCCCAGGGCAATGAACATTTTGTTCATGAGAGCTTATGTTTAGGTACAGATGAATCTTCAGGGATCATGAAGTCTTGTGTATTAAATAAAGCCATAAAGTAGGGCAGAAAGGTCACTGTGCTAGTTTGTGACGTCTTCTGCTCTGTGGAATGTACCAGGAACAGTTCCTCCAGGAATATCTGCTCCTATCTTCCCCATGCGCTAATCTAACAGCAAGGAAAGAAAGAAGTGATTTTTTTTTTTTGGTTTGGCTTTTCTGAAGAGATTTTTAGCATGTGCTTGGCCCTTATTTGCAGACTTTTCCATCATGCAACTAGGAATTTCACTATTAAAGAAAGAGTGCTAAAACTTTCACACAATACTGTGATTCCAGTAGCTGATATTTTGAGAAGGATAAACAAACAGAAATCAAAGTTGCAAGAATCTTAATAACACTCCAGGAGACAGCAACAATGCCAACACGTGGAAATCATTCGAAGACAGCAGTATAGGATTTATCTCAAAGTCAACAGAAGCTCATCACAGTCCATAAAAAAACAAGTAAACAGCTATATTAAAACTGAAAAGTAACATTTGCAATAGGAAATTGAATTCTGCAATCAGTGAAGACTTGAGAATTGCTGTAATATTTTAATGTGTATTTTCTTAGGAGTTTGATCCCAGAAATTAGCAGTAGGAAGGGCATCTGATACAAATGTTTCTGGCAAGGAATAATGACCAAATGGTTCTGTTGCATACCTTAGGAGGAAAAAAAAATAAAATCCCTACACATCTGTAAATAACTCTAAACCAAGCTGTGTTTTATTCTTTTTTCACAGCTGGAATACTAGTTTTTATTACAGCTCAACTGGCATTGCAAATTAAAATCCATCTCTGTTTGTTAAACTGCTACTTAAAATGGTTTCCACCAACTGTTACAGTTAGATATTATGTTGTCATTTATGCATTAAGTGGGACTGGTTAAATAGCATGAATATTTAAAAACAAGTACATGGAAACTATTTTAATTGGGTTTCCATTGCTAACCACCGCGTTATGTTCCCAAGGCTTGGTCAAGTTTTCGTTACCTGTGAAGCCCCATCTACTGAAGGAGTAGAATCAAGACGTGTTGTAGGTGCATCTCAGAGTGTCTGACCACAGCAGAATGACTTTGCACCTTTAATGGACATCAGTTAAGGTACTCGGCAGACTTCTCACCATGCTGGCCATTCCGTGATTCTGTGATGATGAGCAGCCCCTTGACACTCTTGAAGGTGTTTCAGAACACTTGTCTCCGAAACAAAAACCCGACGGCTCAGTTTTAAGTAGATTTAAGGTCAGGTTTCCAAAATGCACTAATTTTCCAGATATGCCACTGCTGATTCTTGCTTTGAAGACACAAACTGATCCACCGATTTTTCCTTAAGTATTTTCTCTTTAAGTACAAGGCATACACCTCTCTGTATGCAATTCTTTTCAGTACTTTCCTCCTCTCTCTGCCTACCTTTCTCTGATGTGATTGTCCTCTCAACTTCAACAGCACTCCAGAATTCTTAAGAAATTTTTTTCTTTTTCTGGGAATACACTGTGTAAAGCGTGTTTATATCCAAGAGCCTTTCCACTTGCTATAAACTCCAGAAGAGATTAAAGGCTCATTGAAATCAGCTGTTCAGATGAACTCCATTCTACATTTCAAGACATCACTATAAAATTGATTTCTAAAATCCATGTCAGTTCAGTAAAAAAGTGATTTCTACTCCAGTGATTCCCAAAATGTTTTACTTTAAACAGTAGTATCGAAACAACATTTCAGAGTATTTCTACTGCAAAAAATACAGATTTCTCTTTCTATTTCAGGACAAACGCAAATGTTGGCAACTTCAAAATTCTTAACTATTTGGTTTCAGGGAACCTGCAAGGGGTGCAAAATGGCACTTCTAAGCTGTGTCTGTAATAACATTAGTAAAAGGGTATCCGTCCTTTATTATAGGAAAAGAAAAAGCTACCTGCATGGAATATTTATGTCCAAAACCCAAACTTATAGCTGGATATCAAATGAAGTAAAGTTCGTTTGTTTTTGTTTAAACTACTCACTATCTGGAATGAAACGGTTGTTGCACAGAAGCAGCTTCTCCTCTGCCCCTGCATATATATACACACATACACACACACAGACGTGTATATATATATAAAAGAAAGTTAGCCCAATTGTCAAACAGCTGCTCCTGTTGGCACTCAAAACTGTCAGTCTTAAATCTTTTCTGCACATGGTTAAAATCTCCAGAAGACCCCACATCTCTTTTCCTAAGAACACTGAATGGAGACATGTTTTGACTCAGGTTGTACTCTCATTATACTGAGCACAAGTCAAAGATGGGAAATAGCTTGCAGGGATAAGCCTATTTTGAAGGACCTGATATTTATGAAGAATAAGAAGATATTTTATGAAGGTGTAACGGCTCATGACTGATACAAGAGTTTTCCCCTGATAATCCCTTATGCTTCAGGGCTCCTGTCTTGACAATTCTAATGACAAAATTATCTGTCCAGATGGATGGAGAATTTTAGGGCATTTTCCACCTAAAAATGGAGAAAAAGTTTGACTCCATCTCAGGAAGGAAAATTAAAAAATGAGTCTGGGAGTTTCACAAAAAAGATGTTGTCAGTAGGTGTTACTTAGAAGAAGGAGCTTCTATCGAGGTGAGGACTTTCTTTATAGGACCACGAAGAGAAGGGGACATATTTCAGAACATCCCAATTCTCCCTCTGCAGGCAGCTTTACTCTTCTCTGCCTTCCTATTAGAGATGGCAAACTATCTATTTCTACAACTATTATTGAGATATCAGGTAAATTTAAGAATGATCTTTTCTCTGGTACTTGAGTATAAATAAGGATGACAAGGTTGATACTTCTGCATTTCATCATACCAGTACTTTTTAGAAGGGAAATGCTTGAAATATTCAGTAAAGGGAGGCAATTTGTACTGGTTAGTCAGGAAGATGATAGAATCATAGAATGGCCTAGGTTGGAAAGGATCTTAGAGATCACTTAATCCAACCTCCCTGTCACGGGCAGTGACACCTCTCAACTAGATCAGGCAACCCATGGGGACCAAACGGGGATCGAGCCCGCGACCTTGGTGTTATCGGCACCACGCTCTGACTATATAATTTTCGTTTCCTTTCCCGTGAGCCTTTTCCCAAACTAGCTTGACAGACAACACGTAACTATGGGACAGCAAATGAGGATGTGACCGTGTTTCCTCTGAACGACTAGCAGACTTTTGCTTTCCATTTTCCGATGAACAGCTGGGCAATCTCACCCAGTGGGGAAGATGGGAATTACCCTGTCTGTATCAGGCAAGAATAAGTGATAAAATACAATAAAAGCAAGAATATGATGTTCAGGAAGTGCTCGTGGTGGAGGGGGAAGATTGGCAAGATCTAACAGTAAATCTACAACTCTAAGTATGGGGAGACGAATCAAATGTTTTTTAATGTAATTCATCAAACTCGTTATAAGAGCAACAGAACTATCCAGAGACCTGAGGCCACTACTTAACAAACCTTGGCAAAATGAGGATCTAAATCTGTTTGTCTTTCTATGTCACATGCACTCTCCCATACGTGATAACATCAAGAGGCAGTGTCATATGTTATTAGGTTTTATTGCTTAAATGTGCAATTTCCCAACTAAGTTAGGCCTTGGGAAGCTCTTCAAATGCAAACCTAATCAGGAAACTTGCAACTCGATGGATCGCACTTGATGAAATATACTGCTCTCCAGCTGACCTTCAGGAAATGCAGCATCAGTTGGAAGCATGCCTCACTCCAGGTCTGTGACTCAGAATTTAATTACATTAGAGAAGAGTATGATATGAAGAGCTGATGCTGTTTTTTATTATAACCACTGAGCTTGTTGCCAGTTTAGTTATCAACCTCCATTCACCTGAATGGTCACTTGGGAATCTGTGGCTGCAGTGTTAATAAGAAGCTTGTGGTACTGTTTTTCCTGCGGTGGCTGCTCTCCTGGAAGAGCATGGCCCAATAATGCAATTCAGTCAGGTCTAGGCTAACTTGTAAACGGTTTTCAAAATCTAAAATGTTGCGGAGACAAAGTTTGCTTGCTTTATACCTAAAAACCAAAACCAAACCATACTTTTCATATACCATTAAACTTAATTATGGGTAAGTGACTGTAGGAGAGATGCAGAACTACTATTGCCAACATTTTTGGCTAGTGGGGGAGATAGCACTCACAAAGAGATCTGCAGTCACCAGAAACTGTTTGAACGATGGAGTTTCATAAAACGGGTTTACTAGAAATGAAATTAAGAAATAACACGTTTCCATGTCAGCAGACAGCAGCACTGGTACAGAACGTTCAATATCCTTTCTCCAGAAAGGAAGCCACATCAGTTTGCATTTGAGAGAAAGTTACCTCCCAAATGCACCAGTACCTACTCAGTTTCACCTGTGACAGAGCTACAGGAACAATATTTGCCCACTTATGCCCTAAACCAAAACTAAGATTTACATTGCTTCAGTCAGTCCCAAGAGCGTGAAACAGTCTACGGCACTGCTGTTTTAACCTGACAATTTCTTACACAACTAAGACCTTTTTTCCTAAGAAGAAAACGGGTTATTATCAAAGTAAAATGGGTAGATATAAAACCAAAAAAGAAATCATATAATGGAAGACCTCTCCTGACACTGTTGCCTGACAGATGTGTTGGACAGAAAGCTGCGGAGCTGAGCTGAACGCTGCACTGTCGTACTCAGACCAAGGGCCATCTGCTCCAGACTTCTGCCTCCAACAGCAACCAACACAGTGCTTCAGGGAGAACATTTTAATAAACAGCTACAAGTTAATTTACACCAACTTCATACTGACACCCTCTTAACACACACCAAGTTTCACCTCAACAATACTAATTGTGATAGATACATAAAGCTAATCCAGGTTCTGAGGCCCCAATTCACATACCTACGTGTTTTAAAGGGTTTGTACCTTAAAACCCAGTTCTTCAGTCATATGAATGGCATCTCTAAATTCAGGAATGACAAAGCCCTCACATGATGTGGTAACAGACCATAGGTTTCCTTCAGTTAATCCCAAGCTTATCTTAAAAAAATCCCAAACCCCAAACTGATAGAGAATGCAATAAATAATTGGCAAATTGCTCCAACTTCAGTGAGAGAAAAAAAATAATCAACTTGTTTCGCAACTAAACCTACTGAACTTCAACATACAGCCCTTGTTATCTTCTTGTGTCTGGGTCTCCTAGACTAAAGGAGCCAACTGCCTCTTCCAGATACTTCTGGATCTCTGACCAAGTCCCTTAATATTTTGATTTAATTAAACAAAAAGAATTTAGATCTCAGAAGAACACGGGATTCCAGTCACATGCAATAACAGAATTAAAAGATCGCCAAAATTTGAAAAGATTTAGCTGCAAGAGTGAGAATGAAATAAAATTTAGACACCTTAAATACTGGAAACATCTTACCTAAATACCGGAAATGGAAGCTTTAACTATTTACTTTCACTGATGCCCAGAATGTACCCCTGTGTATTTCTAGAATTGAACAATTTGATTCCCAGGTAATTCATATGCCTGATCTGCACAGAAAAGGGAGGTACTCCTTCACCTAGATTGCCAGTGGGTCTTGCTTTTGAAGGGTTTGTAAATCATTCCTTACCAAAAACCCCAGAATGAATCCCACAGGGAATTCAGTGATGGCTGCCATTCTTCTAAAATAAGAGGCAGAACAGAGAAAGGGGAATAGTGCTCCTGTTTGCCCTTCACTTGTCTGAACACACCCAAGAAGCAGCAGACGCAGGTTCCCGTTGTCTGCCTAGGTGATTTCAAAACCACATTTCTACCTTCTACAAAATATATGCACCAAGATTAAACTTAAATCTTACCAGCAAGGAAAAAGACAGCAATCCTACTTCATCCTCATGATTTTCTAGTGACTAGATTAGACATCTCTCCACTTAGTGCTTAAATGCTATGAATCTCTTTCTGAGAAAGCAACCCACCTGCACACTGGGAGAAATAAATGTCAAACTTAGAACAAACCATTCTACTAGAAGCTCAGTTGCTAAGAAGTGAGGCTACATCATGTTTTGTGTTTCAGTGTTGTATGACAGACTTGTCATCACAGCAGCATTTATCTTGGTCAAGAGTCCCCCTGACCTGTGTTATCTCACTGCTGCATGTAGTTTCACAGTGGAAGCACATGCAGCATCGGTTTTGTAGCATGATCTTCAACACATTCAGAGTCACATTTTCTATAAGTCAAAAGTCTCTCGTACTGAAATTATATTGAAATGCTTCTGGCCAGAAGTGAAAGTCAAACTGTTTCCACCTGCTTTGCCAATTGACCTTGGTTGTTTTGAAAACATGCCCACCTTATTTGCTCGTCTTTTTCAACACTTCCAAATTTCTTCAGTGCAGCTTTTCTGCATTTTCAAATTGGCAAGGTAAACAATTTTTTTTCCTTAAAAAAAAGAAGGAAAAGCAGAGTCCAGAATCAGTACTTGAGATTTGACTCAACAGCAATTCCCCAGCTGTAATTGCCCTACTACAAAGTTTAAATACATTTGGAAATTTCCATGTTAACTTTGTAGACTTTAACAGTCTTGTCTCCAGAAACAGTTCTCATTTGAACTCTCTCGAACAGCTAACAGACACACGGCATATTTTAAACTATCCTTTTATTTGAAACTGCATGGAATTAAATCCTAGTACAGGTCTAATATTTCAGAGTCTCCCTCTGATCATAACTGCCACATTTACAAAGAGTTACAGGGACCAGGCTGTTAGAGACAGTTTTTTTCTGTAACTTCACAAGATAATTGTTTGCAAACAAGCATGGAAGAAGCTACGGCTGGTGAATAAGTTCATCCCCCATCATGAAGTCAACAGGGAAAGCAACACGCCAGCTCATGTGCTGAGCGGTGCTGTAAATCGTGCAAAAGGCAGATTCATACTATCCACAGGCTGGCCTTTACCATCACACTCCTACAGCTTCACTCATACACCTCCAATTGCATTACATCATCCTTGACTCCAGTGGTTTCATCATTTTGATGAGAAGTATGTAAAGAGCATTCTCCATTCATGAACAACGAACACCTGGAGGAAATCAAAACTATTTCAAAATAAACATCTGTGGGGTGCAAATACATTCAAGCTCTAGAGCCCTGTTCATTTTCTTCCATCTTGTTAGCTAGTCATAAACTTCAGAATTCCTATTCATTTGTTAAGCTACATACACTCCACCAACGGTTCGATATGGAAAATTGCAGTTTACAGTGATGTTTACTGCAGCGCAGAGATTTTACTTGGAGAGATCCAAGTTTAAACGCAGCATGAACTACACCCAGAAAAGAGGAACTTGGGGCTAAAGGTCAAACCAACACTGAGGTGAATTAGTTTCAAAATCACATTACGAAGTGAACTGTTGCAAGCTTTCAACTATTCTCGTAAAAACTCCACACCAGGCTATTTGGGCTCCTGCACAATAGAATTCAGTCAAATCACTCTTCCACAGAGTGCCTGCCCACAGCCCGTTCAACTCTCAACAGTACTTCCACTGATTACGAACGCTATAATCAATGCCCAAAACAAATTAAAGAGAGGGATAAAGAGTCATCTGCCATCATTTGTATGTTCTTTATCTTTCAAAGGCTTCTAGCAATTAATTTGTTGGAAGTTTTATTGTTATCAAGTGAACACTTTATTTTGTAGGACACTATGGATAAAAGACACTATAATGCAAACAAACAATGGCAATCTGTTATTATGCTATAAATCTGCTTCCAAATCAGACTCATGCACCGAGGGTTTAGGATCTCTCTGAAGTAACATATTTGCTTACTCGTGAAGGGAAAAGGTCCTCCTCTACGTACTGCATAGACAAAAAGTTAACCAGGATAAAAATGGCACTCTTTCCAAAGTATTGTTAAGAATACAGTGATCTGTGGTTTCACAATTAAGGGAAGGTTATCTAACACTTGTTCACTACAGAAATGTTAGCAACCACCAGCGTGTCCTTCACACTCACAGAAGATGACAGAGTGCAACGAGATGCAGCACGGCGGTAAGGATCCTCTTCGACAGATCTCATTCATCTAACAACACGCAGTTAGAGATCACACCTCCAACCAGTGCATTTCTCTTTTTTCTTTTGATTATCTCTGAATGTTCAGCATCAGCCTTTACCCAGAACTGTCAACAGTCACTGGGTGCTGCAAATGGATTAGGTGCCACTTCAGAGTCTCCTTACAGCACTTCTAAGGGCAATCACAATTCTTGCTCATTTCCATACTTGTATACGTGTGTATATATGCAGGAGCACCTGGTTGTAGGCATACACACAACTAAATAAAAATAACACCACAAAAAATCTGATGGGATCTGTCTAGTTATATATTATGGACACACTAATTTGAAAACGAGAGACCGATGATGTTGAAAGGGTGTTGCTAACATTGCTGCATCAAGCAAACAAAAGTTGGGAAAAAAGGGAGTGCAAAAAATCCTCTAGGGATGTGACAATGAGAAACGAATGCTAATCAGCTGGCATAATCACACCTGCTTTAAACACTCTCGTCCCTTCTAGAGGAAATTATTAGCTTCACAGAGCAAGACAGACTGTTCAGAATAAAGCATGAAATAGAGCAGAGCAGTTACTCACAGCACCTGTAAGCACGTTTGCATTGTATAAGTAATTATGATTTGAATGGATATTGCATAGATGTTATCATCTTCGATTACTGCTGCCATTTCCATAATGTCATTTCCATGTGAATGAAGAGCAAAGTCTGTCAGAAAAGTGTTGACCCTCCTAGGTAATAATACACTACTGATTGTGATAATAGTGGAACTCCTGTGCTCTGTAAAATAGCAGCTTGTGTATCAAGGACAATTTAATAACAAATCCCCAAAAAAGCCCTTCCTGTAGTCACTGGTGGTTGTGTGAAGACAATGCTAGTCACTTGCTGTAGTAGCTCAGGCACAAGGATGATTGCCTACAATCTAGCTACTCTGCCTGGTCCTCGAGCATCTTATTTGAAGTCTGCTAAGAATGACTGTCATTAATACAATCTAAAGTAAAGAAAAACTCAAGGAGAGTTACGGCATTGATGTCCATAATTTAAGACAAATTACCAGTAACATCCTTTACAGAGTAGATTAAAACCTGCACGAAAAAAAATGATCAAGCGTTTTGCTTCTGACTTCTGTTGCAACAGAAACAAAACAAAGCCCAGTCTTTGCTTCAAGTACACTCAGCGCACATTAAAATGGGTTGTTTATCAAAGATATTAAAATATTGCAACTTCAATCATCAAAGATGATTTACTAATCCACATACCCCATAATTACCAGTCAAATCTCTTTTCAGACATAGCACAGAATTAATAACAAGGGCCCAATGCATACATTTTTGTATAAAAATAATAGGTTTGGTCCTTCTTCCATTAAAGATTGTGGCAAAAGTCTAATAATAATGAGCAAATTCCTAATAATATTTAACTGTCATATCACTGTTATGTATCAATTCCATTGGTAATTAAAACGGAATGGCACTTATCAAGTCATGTATTACCTTTTACCTTTCTTAATACCTGGCTTTTCAAATTAAGGGTCAAATTAATGTCAGTGTACATGAAAAATACTTAAAAGGGCAAGAAAGGTGCTTTCTATTTATGCCTACAAAAAGTCAGCCAAAACCCTTCAATTCTCTTAAGCACAAGGTATCGGTAGTGTGAGAACCAGAATAACATCTAGCCTCAAGAAAATTGATTTAGTGAAAACAGAAGTTCCTGATAATTGTCTCGTTCTGCATCTGCTCTGGAAGCTGAACTGCTCATCAGCAGGCTTGTGCAGTTTTTTCCTACCGTGTGGTAACTCTATCTATGGGCTCGGCAAAGCACAGTTTTGGTAGAATCACTCCTGCCTTCCACCCTACCCGTCAGCTCAGCCCGGGTTTCGGCATACCCACTGGACCTGAGTTCCAGCGTGCAGCACAAACCAAGCCTCTGCATCACCCATGATAATCCACAAGCAAAGCAGGGTATATGAATTTCAGCCTGGTTGCATCTGCCTCAGTTTTTAAAATACGTTGCTCTTTTGATTGAAGTTCCTCTGAAATTTGGAGCACAATAGGGAAAATGTCCATGTCCAAAGAGTGATTCTGCTGTAGCTAATACACCTTTACAGCACTGTTAAGTAAACTCCTTCCTACTGTATGCTCTTCTGAGAATGGTGCCAGTTTCTGCTTTCAAATCTTCACTTTCTTCTGAAATATGTTTTTACTTTTTTTTATAAAACCCAAATCAATCGATTTTCTCAGTCTCAATACTGCCCAACTAAAGTACTGCAACTAAGTATCAAACTTCAAACATGAGTACAGTAATAGAGTTAAGTGACAAGCTGAATTTCAATACATGTTAAGCACTTTGTTACTAGCACCTATCTAGTCAAGCTACTACCAGTAGTTTATTACTGCACTTACAAAGTTAGCAGAAAAAGCAACAAAAACTTAAGTCTCCCATGAAATAAAACAATGTTAACGCAAAACAATTTTTCTTTTTTTTTTTCCAAAGAGCCTTGTAGAAAAACATGCATGCAAGTATTTTTTGACTTTTTTTTTTTTGCAAGACACTTAAGAAAAAAGATAGGAACCCAGAAAAAATTCTGACCTTACACGCACATTTGATATAGGACAAAGTATTACAAGGAAATATAAGAACCCTACACCATATGTAGAACAAGAGGGGGGATAGAGCTTCTATCATTTATTTGGTTACTTTCAATCAAATGAGCAAAAAATAAACAAACAGTCTGGTACAGACAGCACTACATTAAACTAACAGAAGGCTTTCTTCAGTGATGTTATTGCTCCATTCAAAATATTTTTAAAGTTTGACTGAAAGAAAAAGTAATTTCACTTCTGCCAGAAGTGGTCTCCTCCCACTTGGCCTCTACTGTTATTACTGTGCTCCTGGTAGATTGTAAATTATGAATTGTATTTAGAAATTTGCAGACGCGTATTTTCTTTACAAAGAGTGAGCTCTTATTATTTGTACTTTGATGTATGCCCATATAGTAAAATGAAATCACTGCTTTTATAATACCCTATACATGCCAGGCACTTGACCCAAATGTATTTAAACAATGCAGTATTATTTTTGTATGTGAAAAATCTCTCCCCCCGCCTCACACCTTTTTTCTTGGGGTCTTTTTATAGCTCAAAATAGCCAAGCTTATCTGGCTGCCAGCATCCTCAGCTCATCTCAGTGTTCAGGGAGATAAGATTAGAGGCCTTGATCCTCCTGCTGTTAGAACAAGACCTCAATCTCTCACTGTCTCTATTTAATCAGGTTCCTATTTTAGCTGCCACAAAGCTGTCAACAAAAGAAAATAAGCTATACCCCATCAAGGGGTTAAATTGGATTTCACAATGTGCAAATGCTCGTCTGAACAAAATTCCACCTGCACCCTCCATCAGGTAAATTACTTCTGACTTTTAATTTATTTCTCTAGGAAACGGAAAGGTATGGCATACCCAGAGTCAATAGGGAATAAAGAACGAGGTGTAATCAGCCTGCTCACCAATTCAGAGCCCTCTTCTCTGTCAGCTTTAATAGATTCTCAGACCACACAATTTATAGAATGTAAGATGTATCTCTTCTGGTCCGTGTTTTATTTTGGACTTGTCTAGTTAATGGTCCTAACAAGTGACAACTGATGTTTGTTTGATGTAACAGTGCCAGTGAGACACACACGTTGTTCGCAGGTTTTGGACAGTCTGTTTGCTGTAACAGAAGTGGATTTCAGCTGTGCTGACCTGCAGTACCAGCGTTGTGTCACAATTCTGCTCAGGAAGCAATCTGATCAGTGTTTTGTTCAGTTCTACTATGAATGACAAAATGAACCCCAAAATTCATCACTTGAAACTTAAACAATATTTTTACCTCTTTGTTTAAAATTGATGGTAAGCAGTACTTTAGCAAAAAAAAAAAAAGGTTTTTCTTTTCTTGGATACTAATAATATAGGTATCATATATTATTATTATGGATATAGGCAATTATATTATTATATCATTATTACTATATATATTAGATAGCAAATAATTGCTTCACATTCTTCCAACATATTTCTTCTTTTCTCCTCTCTTTAATATTTCAATTTTCTTCATTTCACCAGGTCAAATCCAAATCCAACTGAGACTAGTAACTCTGCTTGCTCCCTTCTTGTAGGGGAAGGAACAGCACCCATTAGGGCGAAATATCTGTAGGGTAATGAAAGGAGGCTTAGTGTAAAGATCATCTACTATAAAAACCTTAACGGGACTGCTGGTCTCGTAGCCCTATTCACTTCATTTTCTGTCAGCCCTATAGCAAGGTAAAATTTGATCTGTAACGGGGGCACCATTAAAACCTAAATGTAATCATCAAACAAAAATAATAACAAAATTCACATCAGAAGAAAGTGTTTCAAATCTCAATTTTCTGAATAGTATTTAAAAATCTGCACCATACGTGATCCCCACACAAGGGATAAAGGTCATTTTTTCACTAAACCAAAGAGAAGGAGCATCTCTTGCATCTTCAACTTATTTTCTAAACCCATGTTATGAAACGTGTACTTGCCTCCACTGTGTTTATTGCTGTCTAGTAGGACATCTGCTACCTTGCTGCTAACATCTGTCTACCTATGATCATATAGTGTTAGGCATAATTTTGTCCTTAATAGCTTTCCTTGGGTTTTGTCTCTTTACCTCTAACAGACTGTATTTTGTGATCCAAAGAATAACACTGCTTTATTTTTGGTCTAATTAGAATACACAAATCCTCATAATTGCAAAAGTAATAGATTTGGACTCTGGATTAAAATTTCTTTTGTTTTGCTTCTGGGTCTTTCTTCAGCTGTGCAACAAGAATTAATTACAGTGATATTAAAGGTCTTGGCAACACAGCATAAAATCAGGGGAAAAGCAAATACTTTGAAGGAAAGAAACCTCTAGTTGGATTAAAGGGTAGATTACACCCTGCTAACAAATCACCATAGAAGTTACTCTTTTTATCCTCTTAGAATGGCACAGGTTCATGTTTTGCAATAGAATGATTATCTGAAAATCAAATGCACGTGCCTGAAGCAAATAAGGACAAACAAATTCCATGTAGTAAGGACAAGAAGTATACACCAAACAGGTAAAGATGTAAGCACGCAATACAAAGGAAGATTAAATACAGCTTCCAAGCATCCTGACAGAACCTTCTTCAAAGGGACCCTTCACCTAAGCAATTCAGAAAGCCCAAACTGCAGTCTGAGGTGCGTTATACCTCTCTTGGAATGCAGATGCAGTCTTCAGCCCAAAGAAGTGCATTACTGGTAGTCTGTGGAGCAACAGCACAGAGAAAACAATGGCGTTCACTATTGCTTATTCCTCAGCTAAAAGATTTGGGACATTTTATCCTGAAAGTCTGCATTTCAAACAACAGTTTGGAAGTCACTCAACAACAGCTAAGTGCTAGAATATGTCACATATTCTGTACTGAAATCTCATCTGAAGGTTCCTGAATCCATGCAAGTGTTCTGAATGGGCATCTTCAATCAGTTTCTATTTGAACATACAGTAATACATTGAGAAGTTCATCTCTCAGCTATCTCATTATAGTTTATTTTGGATAGCTGAGAAAATGAAAACTGTTTGGCCAGAAGCCAATTTACATAAAATACCTTAACTTTTCTTAATAAAAAAATGCCGAAATGGCTTTTGGACAGTATTCTATTTTACCTGACATAAATTTCACTTGTTTGAAATTTATCTAATTCAGATTAGGTTGTACATGTGCAATATGAATTCAGCTAAATTCAGTTCAGATTTTTTTTTCAAATGCAAATGGATTTACAAACCAATTGAAACCACACACAACACATCAGTGAACAGGCTTTTTACTTTTCCAAAGGACCTTGTTTCCTTCAAAAATTGTAAATGGTTTCCCAGCCCCAATACTAACACAAACACTTCGCACTGCTAAGCTATTACTGATTTTAGGTAACACTGGAAATATCTATATGTAGAATAAGAATTACTAGGGTTTTATGGTATAGAAGCATAATACTAGGGAACAACTATTATTAGCATATGCAGATGGAAGTGTTGGAGTTCCAGACGCAAGCTGTGGCCTCACCAGTGCCAAGTACCGGGGCACGATCACTTCCCTACTCCTGCTAGACACGCTACTTTTGATGGAGGCCAGGATGCCCTTGGCCGCCTCGGCCACCTGGGCACACTGCTGGCTCACGTCCAGCCAGCCGTTGACCAACACCCCCAGGTCCTTTTCTGCCAGGCAGCTCTCCACTCACTCTTCCCCAAGCCTGCAGCACTGCCTGGGGTTGTTGTGACCAAGGTGCAGGAGCCGGCACTTGGCCTTGGTGCACGCCATACAACTGGCCTTGGCCCATGGATCTAGCATGGCCAGATGCCTCCACAGAGCCTTCCTACTCTCCAGCAGATCAACGTTCCCCTACTCAATTTGGTGTCATCTGTGAATTAACCGAGGGTGCATTCAAACCCCTCATCCAGATCACTGATAAAGATATAAAACAAGACTGGCCCCAAAACTGAACCCAAGCTCATGAGTACGAGTTATCATTGCCATTACCACAACATAAGGTTCCATAAGCAGTCATGTATTTTGGAGAGGCACTGACTTTAGACACAGAACTTACTCAGCATGTATAAATTAACAGACTGTCATCTGGTTTGTAAATTCAAAGTATTTCTGAAAATAATAATAAAAAGATCTATTCAATGTCAATGACTGAGATGCAAGCCTCTGCAAAGATACGTATGTTTTCCTCATTAAAGATACATACATATTCATCAGGACCCCAAAGACTCATCAGCACCCTAACTACTGACAATTATTCTTGTATTAAGGTACTGCCTATTCACTCAGAATCGAGATTGGAGCAACGTTATTAAAACTGGTAAGACTTCCCACTCACACTTCAGGAATCTCTAGTGTTCCCCTGCAAAAGGAGAAAAAAATACAATTTGCCTGCATACAAGGATGACCCAGAAAGCTAAATCTTTTCCCCAGGAAAAATAGATAAACTTGTGCTTAAGTTCCTATAATGGCAATGCATTCAACTGTTACCTAATAGAGAATGATGTTGGATCACTGAGTTTTCCCTGGAATTTAACATCTCTGCATGCAGTTCTTTCAATAAATAACCCAGCCCAGGTGGTAGAATAAAGAAGTCTAATGCAAAAATCAAACAAACAAACCAACCAACCAACCCACCCTTTGATCTCAGTAATGACTAGCAAGTCAATCAAACTTCCCTAATGCTTTGTCTCACACATCAAGGTTTGAAATCTGGAGTTTGAAGCCAAATACTGGTCACTGCTGAGCCAGCTGCAAATGGATACCACTTATGACAATGCATCTGTTTACAGGACACTGGTATAAAACGTCTGTGGTGCTTTGCTAATTACAAACACAGCAGTCATAAAGCATCAGCCTCAGTCCTAGGAAAAAAGGGACTGATGTAAAAAGGGAACTGCACACTACTAGCACTTCACTCTCAAACCCCAAAGGATCTAGAAGCATGTTGGAACAATAGCTTCCATTTTACAAAAGTGCCAGTGGATGCCAGGGCAAAAATTTCAAAAATCCCCAAACAATCAACATCAAAAAATATTTAAAAAACCCCAAACCCCAACCAACTAAAAAAATCCCACCATCCTAAAAAAAACCCAAACCAACAAAAACATGTTAGCCATCTTACTGTTCTAGCTGAAAATGACTCTGAGATCAGACTCTTATCTCACCCCAGCTCAAGGCAGCTCTCAAATGACATGAGATTTCTCAGTTTACACCACTTTATACCACCTCATCCCAGATATTCAAGCGATTTGAAAAACAAAAATATAACAAGCGAACCCCGATCCTGCAGCTGAAAATACGGACTAAGTCCTCAGCACTACTATATGCTACATTCAATCAAATAGGATCTAAAGATCTTAGGTATCCATACTCCCACATATGCATTTCATCACTCCTTCCAGGTTACTTGTTCTGCTGCTGTTAATTTGGAACCAACATCACCATCAAGAGGTTTTCTTCTTCCGCACCCCAGCAAGTGATTCTCCAGCACCACTTCCGAAAGGCACAAAACCTTCCTTTCCCTAGCCTGACAGAGTGCATCTCCTCCAAATTAAAGTCCTTGTGCCGTCACATGCAATACCAACCTTAATTCAGCATCTTCTTCCCCGCCACCCCTTTCAAAGCTTTTTCTGGTTGTTTAGCACAGTAGCTTTTAGCAGTCTGACATCCCCCATGTTTAATCTCCATGCTAGTGTTCATTCAACAGACTGGTGTAATTTGTTCACAATTGTAAAGGGCAGCACAAAGAAAAGTAATTTTTCCTAGTAATAAGATATATATACACAGAAGCCAAGAAGGAAAGGCACAGATAAAGTCAGATTATCTTGCAAAGTTTTGTGGCTGCTAATTTAAGCCTCCATCAATAGGTAGCTCCTACAACATGACACTTCAATACCGATTCACAGCAAATGCAGGAAGTAGTAAGCTGAATCATCCAAATGAAATCCTCATTATCAGGGAGAGCAAAGACGAGGACTCGAGGTTTTTCGCTTTACCACACTTTGCTTTTTATCTGACACATAGACACCGAACATGCAAGGCCCAGCTACCTACACGTCTGGCCCCTCTGGCCTAGAGCTGTAAACGCAGTAGCTAACCAAGTTTGGGTTCCACAAAGAATAGCAAGGGATTTCACTTTTTGGTGTTTTCTGTGTTTTGTTTCAGTTTTTTCTTTGCATTTTTTTTCTGTGTTTTCAGAAGCTTCCATCCCATTTACTCACTTCTCTAATTGCCCAAAACATCTCTGTCTTCTCAGTTTAATAATGCCCACACAAACAGCTGACTTGAGACCTGACAACACGGAAGGGTGTGAGAACTACCTAAAGTGTGTCAGACACCTCTGGAATAGAAATTTCCACACCTTATTGCTAAGCCACAGCACACACTTATTTTTACCTGCAGCTGCACTGAGAGCTAGAGACTGAAGCTTCCAGAAGGCAGGCAGGAGTTATCAACTTCTATTTTGCTCAAACAGTATTCTCAGCTGTGCTTACATGGCAAAATTGACAATCCTGTTCCGGCTGGTTTCTGAGAAGCGAGGATACGCAGCAGTCAGAAGCTCACAGGCATCTCACATCATGCCATGTATTTCGTTCATTTAATTATAAGAAAGGGTGGAATAATGATATTCTTAGATAAAAGGAAATAATCCCATATAAAGCATACATCTTTGTTTAGGTCCAGACATTCAGAAGTGCTTAAGACCCAGAGAAATCAAAGCCAGACTTAGCAGATTTTGAGAAGTCTGAAGTCCCCAGCATCGCTTGTTGTGACATGGCCGGTGTTTCAAAAGCTCTCAGCACACAAGGTTCTTCTGAGCTCTTCTGAGAATCCAGATCTAAGTATCGCATTAGGAGCCACTGTGTGCTTAGCATACTTAAGCATCAGACCTCTATTGTGGGCTCTTCGGAGCCCTTTTCAAAATCTGGTCTGCACATCAAACATCCTGCTTCATGCATTGTTTCAGTCCTTGGAGGATTCAAGAGGTTTACAATGAATATTTTAAATTGTGAAACTTGAATGAGAAGTGCCTTTTAACAACTATATAAAAGTAGGTTATCTCAAGCAACACATTTGTTATTGTTGCTACAGGAGGTATATGCCAACTATAAATACCATTTATTAGCAGTGAATGATAAAGCCTCAGTGTAACTGAAGGCTTAATAGCAGAATGAATTAACTCCTGCTCATACTGCTGAAACTTTAATTTTAACTTGAGGTATTATGGGGAGAATCCCTCCAGTTCCTAATGCATTTCACCAGTGAAGAGCCAAATGTAAACAACCAGCTAAAATAAAAATAGCCACTGGCTACTGGCCATTAGTATTTAGCAGTGAGTCACTGCTCTAGCCCTTTATATATAGGCTATTCTTCCTGAAAAAGTAAAGACTTGAAGTTAGTACTTCCAATATGAAGTTAATAATATACTTTCATTAGCTGCTTTACCTCCACTAGACTAAGTCAATACCACGCCCCTCTTTTTGAAACTTCACAGGAGACAGAGCAGAAGGAAGCAATGCAGCTAAAATACCTTTCTGCACCATGAGAATAAAACATTTTTTAATAAGAAAATATAAAGGGAGGAGGGAAGGATAAAGGAAGAGTGAAGGGGCACAGCAACCAGAAAGACCTAAAAAAACCCCTGCCCTTCCTATTTACTCAAAATCGCATAAGTTGTGATTTCCCCTTCTCCTGGAAGCCAGAAGAACAGACAGACAGGCTAAGAACACGCCAGAAACAAGCAGAATAGGTGTTTCAAAACCCAAGTCTAAATGTTACAATTTAAGTCAATCTCTATCATGTACCAGATAGTGACATGGGATATCTTTGTTTTATAGACCCCCAGGAAACACATACGGATGAGAATCTTACCTTAAACTCACAATACAGGCGGTGCTACCGTTAAGATGGAGATACCATTATTTAAATGATATTAAACAAATAATCTTTTTTATGTCACTGTGGCATTTAATTCTGAATTAGTTGCCTTACAACTAAATTTAGATTTTCCACAAACATTCTGAGGTTACCAAGTACCCCAACTTGTCTCTGTGTCCCCCAAAAGTATGACTGTAGCCAAGATTCAACAGTATGAAATAAACTTTGACTGAAGGTACAGGGAAAGATATAACAAAGTATTTTGAATCAAGCAATGTTTGGGTATTTTGCAGTATAGAGGGCCCTATATAAAGTTACTCTGTTCACATTCTACTAGTGACAAGTTAGGAACTAGTCTCTGCGAGAAACACTGATAGGGACCAGCTGGATACCAAGAAAACCCACACCCATCAGATCACCTGCTTGTCTCTCTCACAAGCGAAATTTAGAATTCAGCACTTGCTTTTAGACTCTGTCCTCATCTAACCACCAAAAACATTTGGGAAAACAGTTTTTCCCCATTTCTCTCCACAGAAGCCCCACCTGCAAAGGTTAAGAAATGCCACCCTACAAAGCCAGGGGTTCCCCAGCTACCCAGTGGTGCAAACACGCACTTGGAGCATTTGCAAAGGTGAAGATTAACCACATTTGTACATCATATCCCCTGCGTTCGCCGTGGTTCTGATTTACAGCTTTGTAATCTTCTTGGCCCAAATTGCAGGGAAGGAAAAATGGGTATTGGAAAAAGTCACAGCAGATGTGTTCACTTCTAAAAAAGAATGCACAACATGTGCTGCAAAATAAAAGCACCATTTGGCAACATAAAATATCTTGGCATCTGTGTGAATTTGTTACTGCAGTAAAATATTGATATGGCTGATAAAGCTGAAGTTCCGTTTTCTATGTCTTTGCATGTGTATGCCTGTAAAGAAAGTTTCTTTTTCATATTATGGGACTGGCTTTATTCTACACTTTTTTAAATTGCTTCATATGACTTGGCCTGACAGAATGGCAAAAAAAAAGTTCTAGTAGCTTTTTGTGACCTCACTCCATTCAGAAAGCATTCGCCTTTTTTTTTTTCCTAAATCTAGTAAACTTTAACATTTAATCTCAAAAACAGTATGAAATCAGTGGATGAATTTCACTTAATTACCAGCCAACATACATCCTTTTAACTTCATTGAGAATTTTCCTAAAGATTGTAAATGATCAGAAATGTCCAAACGTTGTTTGCACAGATAAAGGAATAATATATTTATGTGCAGAGGTCCAACTGTGTAGTTCAGGCCACTATTGACAGAAACCATTTCTGAAGTTCACATCTGCTCCTTCCTTGGTATTGAGGCTAATCATTCACACTTCGCAAGCAATTCAAAATAATGGGCTATTTTATGTTTGAAGCAGACTACAAAGATCCATGGATTCTGTTCACATTTAGAAAGGGACTTTAGGTTCTGAGATAACTTAAGGATGAAAAAAAATTCCTTCAGAAACTAAGTCTGACCTCTGAGGTATCTGGCTGGAACAGAACAAGCACATAAAAAAGAATGAGCATTACTGTATTAAATATTTCTTCTAGTAAAAAAAACTGCCACCTCCCCCCTACAGCACCACCCATCCTCGCCACGGCCTTAATCTCCATTTCAAAATGAGCTTTATCACTTCTGGATCTGTGACAAACCAATTTTACCTCCTCCACACAACCAATCACTGTACACCATTAAAATAACACTGCACCCAGGTTTTGAGAGAGCCTAAGAGATGATGAGTATTGAGAGTACTTCAAATATAATTTCCTTCTCATAAAAAACTTTGGTGTCTGTTCTAAAAGCTGATATAATATGTGGAGGCTGCAAGCTTGTTCTTTTAATCCACAGCAATTAGTTTCTATCAGGATATATTCCCACACTCCGGAGAAGTTTTACCAGTTGGGGAGGGGGGAGGAAATTTTAGCTCCTTAAATCATAAGGGAAAGAGCCATGAGACTCTCGTGGGTCTGTAATGGGCTGTAAAAAAAAAAGCCTACTGCAATCATAGTTGCCGTCACTGTGTTATCTACTCTGTGCAAAAATATTTTTTCCTTTTTAAGGTCTTTTTTCACATGATTATATTCTTCTTTGGCCTATGAAATTCCTATGCATCACCCTTCCCATTTCTGAAACTACAGAAGGAAGGCTGGCTGCATATATTTGTATTATGAGCTTAGAGTCAATACCGAAAACGAGTCAGAAGTTAGGGAGAAGCTAGTAACCAATGTGGACTAAAAGAATTTCACTTGCAAAATCAACCTAATTCCTGTAACATACACCATCCAATTCAGCATTTCC
The DNA here is from genome assembly GCA_020746105.1 of Trogon surrucura. Taxonomy (NCBI): domain Eukaryota; kingdom Metazoa; phylum Chordata; class Aves; order Trogoniformes; family Trogonidae; genus Trogon; species Trogon surrucura. Next base: position 16,088,704 of record CM036629.1, read on the forward strand.
TACTCACACTTTAGTTATTGTAATGAAATCACTCGCTTAATGCTTTTTCCAGTTTTCAGTTTCATTATTCCAAATGAACATGTAGGTTACTTCCAGACCTTTACAAGAGACCTTCAACAGCTGCACAGGTAGTATGCTTGGAAAACAGTACCAAAACCAGACACAAACAACATTTCTCTAGTGCAGCAGCACTTTTTGCTATGGTGATATTAGCTACAGAAGAAATGGATGTACACTATAAACCAGAGCCATAGAATTAAAAAAAAATAATTAAAGAAACCCCACAGGTTTTCGGAAACAAGTTTGCTTTCTGCTCAGAAGACAGTTAGTGTGGCATGTTCTACTTTGCCACAAAAAAAAAAACCTTCCCATGAAATATTAAAAAGTGTTTCATTTAAGAATCAATCAATTTTTGTGTTCAGAATTCATGCCCTCCTGGCGAAAAGGGTTGGATACCTTCCTCAGATAACCAGCTAACAGCAAGCAAGCTACCCATACCTTCTCAGTTGTTTTTAATGAAAACTAAGTCAATAATAAATCTATCTGGCCGTAAGCACTACATTACAAACATGAGCTCTCCAGCAAATTATTGAATTAGTTCAGTTATCAGATGCCAAAAAATGTTTTAGCTGGGAAATTCCTTCATCATTACTGAGACTTTATTTAAATAGCATCATTTCTTGGAAAAAAAAAAAAATCACTTGTTTGTACCTGAATGTATAGCTATCTACAAAATATTTAAGTCCTGGACAAAATATATCTTTTATACACAAAGGAAGTAAGCATTTACATTATGGATATGACTTAAAATACATACTGACTCTCCCCCAACCCCTCTTTTTCTTGGAAGAGAGCTTTCTTCATTAAGAACTGAGTTAACAGGATCTTTTACCTCAAAGCTGAAAATGCTATGTCTCGTCTTTCCAAAGGACAGCTAATTGCCAGTTATCACAAAGTACAAACAGTATTGATAATCACTGCTGCTGTAAAATAAAAGCTTTTCCTGCTGCACACTGAACTGTGCTACATGGACAAGGCCCAAGGACTAGGTCTAACGCAGCCCGGGACCATGCCATTGGTCTGATCCCTTTCCTCCTTAAAGTGTGTGTATTTGACAAACAGAAATATGGTAAGTAAAAGCTTCTGAAAATATTCACTGACCAAATGACTCATCCTCTGGTTAAAAAGTAGATACATACTGACTCCCCAGCAAAATCACGTGGCTACTGCCTTAATGGACACTGAAGGAACAAAGGCTTGACAGGTGGAATAGATGGAGCTTTAGAGGTAAAATAAAGCTCTCATTAAGCTTTTCAAGCCTTCCTTGCTGTGGGGTTTTAGCTCCATTTTTGTTTACCTCTTGTATTTCAGCCTGTGGCTGAACAAAAGAGCAGCTGCTGAATCTGATAATATTGTTCAGCTTAGGCATTGCTTAGCAAATCAGAACAGTGTTAAATGGCTTTACTTTATTAAGAGAGCAGATTTGCATTGCTTTGTCTGTCTTTGTGTGTATCTGTAGATGCTTATACATTCATCTTGTAATATACATGTATTTACTGAAATACACACATTTCAGAGCAAAGAATTACTGACTGCTAAAACCAGAAGAAAGCAATGAGATCTTCTGGCTAGAACAGGGGTTACAAAATCAGGATGTATAGGTTTAGATTCCAGGTCTGCTACTGACTATCAGAATGCCGTTACTTTATAAATGACAATACCCAACAAATGAAAATGTAATAAAGAACTACAGTGTAAAGGCTCTATAGCTCCACAGATGAGCCATGTACTATTAGGAATACCACCACTCTAAGGTACTAGAGGCTTATTAATTGTATTTAAATACGTTACATGCAATTTAAATTGATACGAGAGTATGTGTATTACATAGTAGACTAAAATCAGCTGACTTCAAGTTCTAGAGGCACAGAATCTTCGTTAACTATTTTTCATTTTTATATGAGTTTCCATTTACAAAGCCAACAGGCTGCTTAGAATCTCCCGCTATAAATCTACCCCTGACACATCACTGAGTCCTCCAGAGAGTCTACCAGAAGCCAATCTTGACCACTCAGACATTTTGAAAGGGCAGCTTGAAAAAAGAGAAATCACCACCAAGAAAAAAAAAAAAACAATGCAAGTGCAAGCACAGCCCTGAAAATAGATTGGTATATCATGGACAAAATGATGCAAGATACAACCAGAATGTATAACAAGCCCATACCTATGTCTTAACTGAACAAACTCATTAACTTGGCTTCACAGAAGAAAAGACGACAGGTTGAAAAAAATTCCAACATTTTAAAGTGTATTATTAGTAACATCAGCAGAGCTTTATCTTCATTTTAGTTGTTTTCCCTGAGTTCCTGTAGGAAACATTAATCATTATAGTTGATTTCTCTCCTGTTACTTTACGCTAATGCTCCTAAACAAGTGACTTCCGTAAAATCAAAAAAGCAACGAAAAACCTTTAGCAACTGAAAATACCATGTGTTTTCAAGAGAGGCTCTCCTGTCCATTTTTAAAAGTTGGGAGACTGACGGATGAGGTACACACTGGGATACTCTCTAGTTGTGTGCACATTTCAGAGTTCGTACGGCTGCTGGAGGAATGATCAGGTGCAGAAACACCCAGTGTCTCGACTCTACCCAGCTTCAGTCATTTGGAGGCTAAACAGCAATATTACCTCCACAGTGGAACTTGACTGTTAAACAATAACTTGGCCTGCAGCCAAAAATGAGTACTTAAAACAGGAATCTAGCTCTCCCAGATTAAAACTCTTCTACAAACTCACAGTGACAGCATGCAGCCTGGAGAGCTTTCAGAATGTTTGTATTCAAAGAGCAGCTACTGCCGAGAAGCACCTTGCAGGTCAGAAAGACAAAGCAGAGGAAATAACAAAGTGCACTGATAGCAAATTGCCTCGGCATGCAGTGAAAATGGAGCATGTAGTCAAAAATCGGTGCTAACTTGTCACATGTATCTGACAAGGTAGGAAAAAACCCAAAACAACACAGTGCGACTCTTACCTACAGAGGAGCTGCTACAGAATGTCTGGATTTACTGTACAAGTGACAATGATGTGTCCCATATCAGAGTCCCTGAGCGACTATGATTAGGGAAACTGGAACAACAAGTACAGATGAAGCTGTAAGCCTGCTGAATTGCTTTGATGCCTGGGCTTGGGTTCAATTCTCATCACCACACTGATAAAACAGCCCTGTCATTATAAGTGCCTTAGTTTTCCTGTGAATTATCAGACATTTCTGGCATTTAAATGACATACATTTTAAGCTATATATTCTACGACAGCCAAAAATTACGGCATTTTTAGCTTGGGTAAGCCTGAGTATTTTTATTCACTATCATTCCAAGTATATTCATATGACTTGGAGGTAAAGCATCACAGTCATATTTTAATTTTTGACCCTAATTATCAACTTGATAACTATTCTTCTCATCTGAAATATGTTCTTAGCACTTCAACCTCTGCCTTATAGCTTTAACTGTAAAGCTAAAAATGAGAATCTCAGCTCCCTTTCCCCTTTCATTAAGATGATTTAAATTATCTGAAATTTTACCACTCCCACAAATAGCTAGCTAACTCTCGCCTTTTTGTAATGTGTGAATTGATAGAAAGCTGGTTTCCACCAGTAACTGAACTGGAAAAAGGCTAACACAAAGAAATTAACAGCATACATTTTGACTTGAACTAAATTAATATCACTACTAACACAGTAACAGCCAGGGGACTAATATTTCTCAGTGCAAAAGTACTTACTTGTAAATATTAAAAATGCAAAGTGCAGCGTGAACACTTTGCTTGACAATATCCCAAAGAGATTAGCTGAAACCAGTTTAACAAAGGTCAGACACAGCAGAAAATCCCTCCAGGTCAGTGAGTTTCAGTTAAACTGAGTGGATGCTCCCATGCTTCTCTCCTAGCTCCCCTAATGGTGCGGGCCTCCAAAGCACAACAAACCAACCAACCAAAGGAGAAAGCAGACCCACCTCTTTCCACGCTAGTGCTAGTGCTGCTGTCACCTTTCTTTTGCAGGGTACTTTCCTGGTGTCTGCTTGTATCGTCATTACAGATTCTCAGCAAGTGGGTCAGAGAGTGCACAGAGAACCCACTGGATGACTGAGGTGAGGCAAATAACCCTCCACTCGACAAGGGCAGAACCACCGGTGCAGAAGATAATTAAACACTGGCTATTGCTTTTTTTTCTCAATGCACTTGGAAAGGAGATTAAAAGAACAAGGCCTGGAACTAAATCCAAGGCTGCGTTATTGCCTTGATATAAGGTATAAACGGACAGAAGGGAATTCGAGTATCAGTGGAGACCGGAATTTTGCACATTTTGAGAGCAGTCAGAATTTTTAGGTTTGTATCAATAACACTTGTCTGAAACTAACTGAGCAGTTAACTTAAAAAGAGTTTCACTGTAGCATCTGAGTGACTGAAATGCCAGATTGGTATTGCCTGGCTTGTGTTACAGCACCAGTGAATTAAAGATCTCCCAGGAAAGTATTTACTTTGTGAGGCAAATAATTCCCAAGATCTCTCATTTTGACACTTGGATTTTGACAGCACACCACAGATCAGAAAAACATTTGATACGGTGTTACGAAATTCACTCTAGTAATTGTTTTCTATCAGGCTCAAAGAAAAACCTCATTTTAAAATTTCAACAGTTTACTTGCCAATTTCTTTCTTTGATACACTTTTAACTGAGTGTTTCACTTTTAGATAGTATCCAAAAAGATGTCAATATTTGTCATATGGAGTATTCCAAGTATATCAAACAGATGATAAAGTAGTTATACATATGATTAGTAAATTATAAAGAAAAAATAGTTCAATAACTGTATCTAACATGTCTACAATACCTAAGGGTTTTTTTGTTGTTTTGCAAGTTAGATCTAGAAGAAAGAAAAATAAAAAGAAACGTAACAGTTAATATTTTAAAATCTTGAATCATATTTAGGGTATGCAAACTACTACAGGAGCTTGACCCCCTACAAATTGATGGGCCTTGACAATACCCACGTGAGGGTGCTAAGAGAGTAGGCTGATGTCTTTGTAAGGATGGTCTCCATAATCTTTGAGAAGTTGAGGAGATCAGGGGGCATCCCAGAAGACTGGAAGAAGGCTAATGTCACCCTCATCTACAGGCCTTAAAGGAGAACCCAGGAAGTTACAGGCCTCTCAGTCTTACTTCAGTTCCCTGGAAAGCTATGGAATGAACGCTCCTTGGGGCTACCACAAGGCAAACGAAGCATGTGACTGGGAAAAGTCTCCAAGGGCAAATCGTGCTCGACAAACCTGATCACCTTGTATGATGAAGTAACCTGCTCAGTTGACATGGACCAAGTGGTGGACATGTCTACCTGGGTCTCTCCAAGGTTTTCAGTATGGTTCCCCATAGCCTTCCAGAGAAATTGCTGTGTAACAGTCCAGGCAAGTGGTCTGTGCAGCGAGTGGGAACAGGTTGACAGACTGCACTCAGAGGGTACTGACAAACAGCTCTTTTTCAAACTTGCAACCTGTCAAAAGTGGTGTCCCCTAGGGATCAATATTGGGCCCAACACCTTATAGTGTCTTCATAAGTGATCTGGATAATGGCATCAAGCGTACCCTGATGAAGTCTGCTGACGACGTCAAACTGAGCAGGGAAGTGGACATTCAGAGGGGCCAGCCACCCTGCAAGCAGACCCGGATAGGCTGGAAAAGTGGGCTAACAAGAACCTGATGAAGTTCAACAAGGACAAGGGTAAAGTCTTCCACCTAGAAAAATACAATCCAGGAGTGCAGCACAGACTGGGATCTATCTGGCAGGAGAGCAGCTCTGCAGAAAGGGACCTGAGGGTTAGGAGAACAAGCAGCTGAATATAAGTAAGTGAACAGTGTGCTGCTGTGGCAAAGAAAGCCAACAGGATGCTGAGTTGCATCAACAAGGGTATCATCAGCAGAGATAGAAGTCCTTATCCAACCCTACTCAGTGCCTGTCAGGCCACCCCTGGAACACCGTGCCTGGTTTTGGTCGCCACTATACCAAAAAAGTGACAACAGGCTGGAGAAGGTCCAAAGAAAGGCCACAAAAGATCAAAGGACTGGAAAGCCTGCCACGTGAGGAAAGGTTGAGACAACCGAATTTGTTCACCCTTGAGAAAAGAAGGCTTAGTGGAGACCTTATCACCATGTTCCACTATTTAAAGGGTGGCTACTAAAGAAGACAGACACTCTTTTTTTTTATACGGAGTCACATGAAAAAGAAGAGGGGTAGTGCATACAAGTTATTCCTCCGGAGATTCTGATTGGACACAAGCAAAATTTTTCTCAATGAGAACAATCAGCCACTGGAGTAATTTCCCTAGGGAAGTGATGGATCCTTAAGATTTGTCTGAACACAGTGCTGGCTCATGGTCTAGACAGACCATGCTCTTCCCAAGAAAGTAAGGACCAGAGAGATCCTTTCCTACCTGGGATTCATGATCTCTATGATAATTCTTTGGACTACAGATGAGTAAACGAGGGTAGGAAAGTTTAAATCAAGACTGCTGAAAGATGAAAAATCCTCTTCAGCTCAAAATCATTGGGAGCTATTTAGGTAAAACAACTTGTAAAGTCCTGCACAAAATAGTAGTCTGTTCTGCTGATAACAAATGTGACCAGCTTTGAAGCCCAAAAACCAAGAACAAAGACCCCCAACACCATGAAAGGTTAATGCAGAGCTTCTGTAAGAATCAGAGCTGTCTGGTTAACACATTTAAGTGTCTTTGTCCAATTCAACTTCTAAGTCTTAAAGCAGAGAAGGTATCTGCCTTAACTTGTAAGGTACATTACCCTAAGAGTATCTTCTTGTTTAATTCTGATTCTAAGTAACAATGAAAATGGAAAGCAGTGATAGAACCAAAGTCCCAGGAAAACTTACATGAATGAAGAATAAATCTGAGGAATTTTCATGTCATTGGTGTCCCATTTCCAATTACAAAATTGCGGAACTCAAAACCATCCTTCTCCAGATTCGGTCAAACAGCTACCATTCTGAAAACAAACCTCAGTATACTTAATATTCATGACTGATAACTTCTCTTCACTCCAATATACTGTGCATCTCAGCTCTGGCATTCTCTGACATGACTGAAAAAGCAGCACAGAGATGTTTTGGCTTTCAGATACAGCTACTGTGAAAGGCCACAGAATAAAATGATTTTGCTACATTGTCCCACAATGACCTCAATCCTGACTGAGGAGCTAATTCAATTCCAAGGTCTCTCACTATCAGATGCTGTCAATTTGTCCACTTTTTTTTTTTACAGTAATATCTAATATGGAATAGAGTTACTAGGAAGTAAGCTGAGGCCAGCAAAATTCACTTCAATTAGGGGATAAGATGGAACTGAAATTTGCTCCCTGGAGGAAAAGAGACCACAGGCTTTCATTCACATACGTGTAAAGATTGTCACTAAATAAAGTATCATCATATAAGCTAGATTTCTGCTTGCAGTTGGGGGAAAAATACTTCATGTACATCTACTTCTTAGGCTGCTGAAGGAATCTAAATAAAACAAAAATCTTGAATTTTGAATTCATTCACTGTGAAGTCAACCTCCCTCCCAATTCCTCATTTCCTCTTGTAGTCAGTTTAAAATTTATTTTTTTATTAGCAGCTTCATGGAAGAAAGGAAAACAGTGTGGGAATTTACATTATTCCCACGTGAAAGAAGTTAAATTAACTTCTTTTTAATAGAAAGCTGCTTTCCGCATACAATAACCCATTGTACCGTAAGTCCTATTCAACCTCACTGAACTTAGGTGAGTAGGATGCAGCTCAGCATTCAAAGGTGGTGAGTAAATGCCTACACTTTAAAACAGTCCTATTATCTAATTTACACTATCATACATATTGTTAGGAGAGTTAACGCAAATTAAGCATATTCAGACTGAGCCAAATTCAGTTTGGAAAAGCAGGATGAGTGAAAGACAGTTTTTAAAATCAGATGCCACACTGCAAAGCGGCTGAAAGATTTTCTACATTGGAAGAGAGGCTTGTAACGAAGCACCAGAAAAAAAAAACAAACCAGTTTGCCAACTGTGGAAAAAAAATCCAGCTTTTGGGAGGGACTGTTTATCTGAAAATCACAATATACAGAAAGAAATATAAAAAGCAAACTTTGGCAAGCATTGTAGCACAAGTCCTGAATGAATTCTGAGCTCACCTGATGTTGCCCAGATTCAGTTATGCCTCAAATTAGAAATGTCAGGTATTAACTCCTGTCAGCTTCTCCTTTATGCCCCTTTCCTTGATTCTTCTTTTTCCAGTCTAGCTTGGTTGTACTTCCACTCACCAATGTCAGCTTATCTGCAATCTCACCTAGCTTTTACTGCAGACCAGGGACTAACAAAGTGCCACCAATATTAACAACAATGACAATACAAGTTTGTCTGTCTCAGAGTAGGAGCTGAGCCTGTGTTTTCCTACTAATTCCAGAGACAGAAAGGGTAGCTTTTGCCCAGATTATTTATCTTTTTTTGATCTCTATTTCGCTTTAAGCAGGTAGCATCAAATTCACATGCCAAAATCTCAACACTGTAATATTCTTCTGCTTTTCTAAGAAAACATTTATAGTTTCTGCAAGATTGCCAAGCAAGATATTCTCTTGTAAAAAGAAATAATAAAGTTGGGTAAAATAAAGAAATTTTAAAAATCTTTTCAGAGATTTAGAAATATTTTTCCCAGTATGTAAGTGGGCCAAACTCTAAAGACCCAAGAGGTGCAAGTGCTTCAGTGATGAAACCTCTATGAACACCTCTGAACATTTGTACTTATTCTATCCCCACTAAATACAAACAAATCTCTGATACTGCAGAAGCATCTCGGCATTGATGATGATTCCAAAACAACAGGGGAAAATACTGAAAATCTTGCCTTATTCTTTGCCAGAGACTGCTTCAAAATGGAGAGAAGAGGATGAAGACATTTATTGTGTATTTTGTATCAATACTCTGTGTTACAAAGACAATACATTTTACTACTACCAGACAGGACTTTTGGCTCCCTCTGTATTAAAGAGCAAAATTAGTGCAGCATGCTGGAGATTGAAGGCTCCCAATAGTGAGGCAGAAGGTTTATAAGCTGTGACAAGACTGAGGCTCCCAGGTAAAGATACGTCTTTATACACGTGAAGCAGTGAGGGACAAGTCTTCAGAAAGTTTCCAGCACCACAAATAAAGATCTGATGAGTACTCATACCTTGCACTACACCATCCCTTGTATCCTTCTACTTCATATCCAGAGAGAGAAAAGCGCAAGTGGGAATGAGCTAAATGTCGTTGCTTTGATTTTCTCCCCCAATATTTAAATATTTAGAAACCTTAAAAGAAGAATATAGTCAGAACCTCACACCTCATGTACTGATACTATCAGAATGTGTCTCTTCGGGTCTTCTGGATTCCTTTGATGTATCACACTAAACCATGAGCCCCAGCTTTGTGCACAGACTTGCTCTGGACGACTTACCCTCCATCTCAGCCGAGAACAACAAACATGGATGTTCCCACACATGAATAATAGCATAAAGGTCTGCTCTAACGAGAACACACTTTCACCATGCAAACTGCATATGGACTTGGAACAAAAAATGCATTGTACAATGTACAGGTACTTACTAATTCTGCCCTGGGGTTAAAATGGATGGTCACACGTAGCTAAGATGACCATTAAATTATCACATGCATTGCAGACTGGATTTATCCAGTAGAGACTAAGATTGTACAATGTCTAAGTATAACCTGGGAGACAATCCCCACTTTCAAGACTTTACAAGCCAAACAGGGAGGATCTGAGAGGATTGTCAGGGATCGCAGCATCGGTCTGCAAGCAAGAATGCTGACTGCATGACTCTAACTTGGTACTTCCGCCGCTTGCCAGACAAGCGGCTCCCAAAATTGGCCTGTCGGTGTATAGCCATCAGCACCAAATGCTACAAGTTTCAGCATAATCTAAGATTTATCTTCTCATATTTACTTAGCACTCTACTGTGGACTATTTAAGATAGTGTTCTATATTCATTTGTTGATGCCTGTTTTCCAGTGCCCCTTTATTATTCTCCAGCAGAATAGACTCTTGGAAACCTGAAGGATAATGGCCTATTCACAGTCTTAGTCCTAATTAGGAAACATGTTTATATTCTGTGGAGAAATCACAATCACATAATAAGGGTTGTATCAGCCATTAGAGACTCACTTTAGTCTCACTGAAACACCTAACCGGTGCAGCAAAGTTTAAAGTATTTATGACAAGGCTGCCTGTAATTCTCAGGCTCGCACAAAGATATTACATATCATTTGCATGATGTGGGAAGGGAACATCCCTAACCTACGATACGAGCTCCTGCATATGTACGCGTAAGGGAAAGGGAAGAGATCTGTGAACAACACTTAACTAAGTAAACTACAACAGGGGGCAAGAAAATAGTCAAGTATGGACTATAGCCTACTAATTTTTGCAACTCGTAGCCATAATGAGTTGAGCATTTCTGCAGTACTTCAAAATCCTCCCAAATCAGACACAGATTATTGTTTCACAACAATAGGTAGTTCACAAATTCCTAAAGTGAAACCTGCACAGAGCTGGACAGTATCTTTTATTCACTTACAATATGGGCCATAAGAGTTTACTCTTGACAAATGTCTAATCTGAAATTTGCAAGCTGAAGAGTTTACTACCTTTAGCACAATTTTGGCCTACAGAATAGCCTTAAAAAAAAAACAAAACCCACACCAAAAAAAAAAATTAAGCAAGCAATAGAAAAAGAAAAAAATAGTTTCCATTTAACTAAATTTGAAGTCTGTCTGTGACCTGCAAGAAACCTGTTCGTGGTCAAGGAAAGTCTGCAGGCATTTTAAGTGAAGGAGAACCAATTACAGGTTCCTAACATTAGTTCTGAAGAGGCTTGCATTCTCAGTAACAGACCAGATTGAGATGACAGTATTTTGGTGCCCAAGTTCCAAACTCCAACATTTTCATCATTTGCAAATGCTCCTTCTAATCCTGACAGTAATAAAGTCCTCTAGAGTTTGTTGACACAGTAGAATGCCTTATTTTAAAGAGACACCTTAGCTTGTTCTTTTTCCTGTTCCATTTCTGCTCGGGCAAAGCACTGTACTGCGGCAGAGGTACTGGTTCTGGCGCCTCAGCTCCTCTGCAGCAAGCGTGGGAATCTACATACCAGTGCACTGTGCCACAAAACAAATTTTAAGCTTCTGTTGGTGAACGCTATAATGTTTTTATTGATGGGTAAAGGCATAATAAGCTAAATTCTGGCACTGCACAGCTGCTAGGACCTTCCAACACTACACATATTCAGCTTTGTCATCCATGGGTTTCAATCAGTTGGTAAGCTGACTGTATACCTAACTCCTTGCTGAAGAAGGCTAATAGAGCTTAATAGAGGCAGTGGTACAGTAGCTAAACGTTGGCTGGTGTGACGGATGCACTCATGACCCCTCCTACCCCTTTAGCTGAACAGCTGAAACTGTTCTTTTGACACACAACTACTCTTTGAACTAACAGGAATGATTTTGTCTTTTTCTGCAGTTCTCCAATTAACTACATCAAAAAACAGTGCCTTTGTGAATGACTTCATTACAGAATATACTTCAAGGAGAGCAACACAAGAACACAAGAACTGCATCAGGTCAGAAGAAAGATCCAGTGAGGATGAAGACTCTCAAAGGAGGGTAAGAAAAGCACAAGCATAGGTGGTGCTTTCTCCAGACTTCCTCTCAGCCTGCAACTGTTTATGCAGTTCACAAGTCTCCTGGAGACAGATGTGGCTTCTGTGTACTTAGTAATGTGCAACAGGAACTTCTCTGTCATTACTCTGTCCAGCTTTGCTATGTAGTATTTTCTGTCAGATACATTTAACACTACCAAACTTAGGCATTTTAAGCACTTGGATTTGAAACTCTCTAGGCACAGCCCATCCATTTATTTCTGATTGCTCACTGTTTAGCACATTGATCCATGACTAAGGTTACTAGGTACTACAGCAATACAGCACAGCTTGCTAACAAAAGAGACTAACCTCACCAGACAACACAGAAAAGAAATAGATGAGAAAACTCCAATAAATTCAATAACTTCGAAACTAACCCAGTAATGGCTCAGTGGAGTATTTCCAGTTCTTTCCAGTTTGCAGAAGTTACGCTGGCATCAGAAGGCAACAGCTGTTTTTACAGCAACAGTAGCAACAGCGCCATAAGAAGTGGCATTCATTTTAATTCTCAGCCAAACAGCATAGTTTGCTTATTCCAAACCATTTTGTACAAAAAAAACCCCAAGAAAACCCTCCTACTTTAATAGATATTACAGTACTTTATTGGAAAATAAGAAGCAAGAGGAAATGAGTTTTATGTCACGATTCCATTTCTAAAGTTGTTAATAGCCCGAAAATTTAATTTCAATCATTCTAGAGTTTTTTGTTCTCACTTTTTTCAGAAGGTAAAAATGAATACTTTAAGAATGTTGAATCTTTTGATCACTGCAGAGGTGGAATAAGTCTCATTTTGTTTCTCTTGAACCACTTCTCAGTTTTAAGAAGTCTATTCTGTAATTGTTAAAAAAATATCACTGTATTTGAAAGGTCTACTTTATTAGCAGGAGCTAGGCTCTGTTAAAGTCCATATAATCACAACCCATTACTGTCACTGTTTTGATGCTCTACCGCATCATTTCAAAGTCATGTAGCCTTTCTTCAAAGTAATATTCACTTCTGAGTTAATTTTGAACTAATAATAAAAATATCTCTTTGAACAAAAAGTTATTCTGGAATGACATGTTGCAGTCTCCAGATACTTTCATCTTCCACTTGAGATAGTCTGTCTTACATAACTTTCTAACTACCTTTTCACTAAATGTATATATATTTATATACATAAAATTCTTTTCAAAAGGCAACCTTACTTCTCAAGAGCTCTGAACATACAACAATAAGGCAGGCTGGAAGAAAAATGGACACTGACTGAGAAGATTTAAGGAACAGAATGAAATCTTCCACTTCAGTATTTCCCCTAGAAATGAAGCAGCGTATTGCACACTGTGGAATTCATTCCCACTGGCAAAATACAGAACTCATCAAGAATCTGAAACTGAAAAAGTATCTCATTTTACTTTTTATATGTATACACCCAAACTCTTATAAAACTAATTTTCTAACATAGGGTTGTTGGTTGGGCTTCTTGTTGTTTCGCTGTGGGGTTTTTTTAAGACCAACTTGATTACACCAAGTTAGATATTCACTATTTCGTCAGGTTTAACACTTCCACAGCAATTGGTCTGGGGCACAATTAATGCAAACATATTTCCCTTAAGCATTCAAGTCTCAAATTCTAAGCACAAGGGGAAGACTCAGAAGATGACAGATAATACAACACACTGAAGACTTGCTGCTGATGATAAATCATTACTCTATAAAGTAATTATCCAAAGTATAATTTCTTATTCAGTTTTCTGCTGTGCCCAAACACAAGGTTATAAAGCAGCTGGCTACTGGTAATATTTATTCCCGCTACTAAAGCAAAATTTAACCAATATTAGGCTCTTTGTGCTAAGTCGCTTGCATATTCATACACGATTTAAAGGTTTTAAGAACTTACTGGAAGAGAATGCACAGATAGAGGATATAATGATTGTTCTTAATAATTTGTATTTCGAGAGCACTTAGAAGTTCCGAAGAAAATCAATGAGTCAGAAAGCAATAGCATGAACCTGTTACTGTCTCTGCCATAAAACTGTCTTGGACAAGATACACAAAATATGCAACACCAGGAAAAGAAAATAAAAAGAAACCCCACTATCTCAATTGAAAGTGAAGAAGATCATGTTTTAAGCTAAAAATAGAATTTGAGTCTTCCAAAAGTGAATTCATTGTATATCGATCCAAAAAACCAAAACATACCAGTTTCAAACTTCCTGTAAAGAGAACAATATTTTTCAATGTTTCATGAGTTTTGCCAGGCCTTAATAGAAGCTTTTTTCCTTTTAATACCTAACTAAATACAAACCTACAAAATATATTTTGCACATATCCTCAGTCAGAGCAGGACAATCTCTTTTTCACAAATGTTTGACATGTATGTACGGACTTCTCACACAACGATTTACACAGCTGCAGCCTAGTAGCAACTTATGTCAGTAGTGAACTCATGTATGTCTGGAATTCGCTCTGGAATTCAACTGCCCTTCCACAGTTATAAACACATACTTCATCTAAATGCCTGTCTGCCCTCCCCACTTTGGGTAAAGGTAAGGATAAGTGAAAAAACAAGTCTTAACAATTAACAGAGACAATGCAGAGTAGGATAGCTAACCAGCTTCCCATTTTAAATCTACACATTCAGCCCCTTCAGCCATCCAGCTCCAATGATGCTATTCTGACTGCTTCCTTCCTTAGGTTCCCACTTATCTTTTGAGAGGGGAGCATGGCATACTGAAATCAGGCACTGAAATCAGTCTCATGCTGCATATTTAAACTTTGGAAACTACTGACCTGGGAACTTGTCATTTACTTGGGTCAGACATACTTTATGACATCAATGGCATCTGTACCTAAAATTAACTTTTCAAAAGCCACTAGAACTCCACATGCTTTCATTTTAAATGCAAAGTCAGTCTAAATGTTTAAATACTTCCAGAAATCCTATGCAGCAGCAATTTATGCGTTACATAAAGCAATTTCTATAATAGTCCTTGAGATCAAAGATTCCTTTAATAATTCCACAACCATTTCATTCTTAACAGCATAAACACCTTGGTAACAGTCTTATCCTAAACATCCAAATTTTGCCAAACATGATTTACTTTTAATAAAATTGAGCTGGTTTATGGTGTATAACATCTTTATACATTTTGTGATATAAAGGCTAATTAGAGATTTGTGTTCCTCTGTTCATCTGGGAGTACACAAGTTTTCTTGTAGCATCATATGTGGAAGACTGTGATAATTTAGTATTACCTAATCCCCAAGGAAGTTAGTTCCAAAATGGCAAATTATCCTTATTTAACTCTTTCAAAAAACCAAGGAAATTATAATTCCCGTAGCACCTTAACAAAACATTTACTTCAGAGTACGGCAAGACCAAGTAGGTAGATGACAGCTTAGGTGTATCGCTCTACAGGACAACAAAGTTCCGCCACTGGATACCACAACTTTCAAAGGCCAGAACAATAGGAGCACGTACCTCCACGCTTAAAAAAACAAACAAAAAAAGCAAGTATTCTTTTGTTGTTTTCCCTTCCCTGTGAAGTTTTTGTGTTTCAACAATCTTTACTGAGGTGGGATGGATGGGGCAGTAAAATGAATAATTTGGTTTTCTCTCATACTTTTCAAGTGGAATCTCCACCAAAAAACTATAGGAATCCACGGTAAACCCGAATGTCCAGAACAAAACATTTAGGTGTTGTGCCTACTGAACTACTACACATGCTTCTGGAGAAATAACCATCAGCGGGATATGAGCAAAGTAGGACATCTGGCTTTTTTTTTTTTTTTTTAAATACAGGTTATGTGTTCACAGGGCTAGGAAAAGATTGGACTCGATCTCGGAGGTCTCTTCCAGCCAAAACTGTTCTATGATTCTATGTTTCTTTAGTACCCGCCACAAAAAGTTTAGCTTCAGACATCATGTGATTGAAAAGACATGTTACAACAAAAAATACCCTGGAATGCTAATGTAGAATCACTGCCTCCAGACATCTTCTTTAGCTTTGTCCATTTTAGATCGCTAAAGCAAGGGATTCCATGCAAATTCCTTGGAGAACTGGAACTACTGCATTCATCACCAGCATCAAAGACTTACTTCCAGCATCTGGTTGGGCATATATGCTGCTAGATTTCTTGAAGTGTTGATTTTTCTTTTAATAAGCTTCCATTCTCCACTCAAAAAAGATGTTCTGATTTTAGGGCCAGATAAGCATTTTTCACATAATCATTAATAAATGTATCTTTGGAAACACCCCAAATTATCACAGAATCAATGACTTAACTGTTATTTACTAAGTCAGTCTTTCCTTTTCACCAAGTCCAAGGAAATTATACTGTAATAGAGCATTTGCCACAGTAACATTTTCATCATAACTAACACAGGCTAATATTCTGTGTAAAATTACTACCATGAATTAACTTTATGTCTGTAGAAAATGAGATTGTATGTAATTACTGATTTCCATTCACAATAAACTAAGCAAATTATCTTCACAAACATAAATGCACCATAAATTTGTTTTGAGGCATAATGAAGAAATAAATTCATGAAAGAAATATGGACTGAATCTGCCAAATTATTGTAAATGATAGCTTCTTTAAAATTAAGGCATGTAATTGCAATTGGAAAATGTTATCCTCTTAATGGTTGTATTATTATTTAGGTAGACCAATAATCCTCTCTGCTGATGCCTCATTTCTAAACTATTGGCAGATTTTATGCATTTTAATATCAAAACGCCACACAATCTATAAATAGAATGATTCACCATTTGCAGGATTAGGATTGTCCTAATGAATTTTAGAGGATTTTCAAAATGGAGATAAAAATGCTTGGTGGGAAGTCTCACATTTTTTCTGCTCATATATTTAACTGAGTGTACTCATTCAACAGACATGATTGTTTTAACATATGGTTCCCTGGATTTAATGTTAATGAGTGAAAATCACCGTACTGAATATGACATTTTAAATCAAATAAAGCAATCAGTTTGATGATGTTTTAACAATTGCACATTACATTCTGCAATAAAATTGCGAAGTTAACTTCTTTAAAATGCCACAGAAATTAAAACACTCGTTGTAAGGCATCAGCATTATCTGACATTGCAAAAGCACTAAGTCATATCTGATACACGCTCTATCTTGTTGGTGACCATGCATTTTAAGACATTATTAAAAATTTCAACACCTTTTAAGTGGCCAAGCTTGTAAAAATCTTCACTAATGTCAGTAACCCTACCGAATTGATCAGTATGCTGTTACTAAAAATGTGAATTAATTCCCTCTCTCAAAAAAAGTATCTTTGCTCAAAGTCACTATTACTTTTTTCCCCTCTTAGAATACATAAAAATAGAACAACAAAAAATCTGCATCTAAGTTGCCACTGAAAGTAACTGGTGGTCAAATCAGTAGAAATTACTACAGACAACTGCATAAGATGGCTCATCCTGCTGCCGTAACACCTAGCAGCCTTCCAAAACAGCTCAACAAGTATTGCACACAGGATTCAATACTGCAACTACAGTACAGTCACTGTGTCACACTGCTACACAGCAGAAAATTAGGAGCTGCATTCCAAATTTCCTCTTCAGCACATACGTTTTTTTAGGAAGGTAGGTATCCTAACTGGCCAAACATCCTTTCCCTCACATCGGGAGTGTCAGGATTGCTCTCACCCTTGTGGCCACCTTGTCCCATCCTGTGCAGGGCCCCTTCATTCTCATCTTTTTTTCCTTTTGTATCCACCACAGCTTTGTTTCTGGGAAAGAGAACCCAATAAAGGCAAATTGCAAAAGAGACAGAAAGCTTGCCTTTCTCGGACAGATTCAGGTTAGAATTACCTTAAAATAAAATAGATCTTATTACAAAACTTCTATGCTTTAGCCAAACAAGTGAGGGAAGGATACAGTATCTTTGCCTGTACTTCTCATACACCTAAACCAGCTTAGACCAACTACTTTATTACTTAATTATGGGTATTTCCCTTCTCACGAGGCATGTCAGCCCCACACCCAGGAGGATGGGGAAAGCTTCTGTCATTGCCCAGACTGGGAAAACAAAGCTACAGTCAAGCAGGGGCTTGGAAGCATGTTTACACTCACTCATTTGCATGTAGGCTAAGGCATTCCACCACATTTGACGCAAAATAAAATGGAGCTAAGTTGTGGACTGGAAGAACTGACTTCGCTTTACCCTGCATTTGTTAGGAATATAGTTTTCTTTCAAAGAAGCGGAGAATAACAGAAACCTAAAGGTCGCTATACCTCTGTTGGCAATAGATTACAAACTGAAGGAAAAGCCATTTCCTGGGCCAATTGCAAACCCTTGTCTGATGTTACTATGATGGTCTAAAACCTTTTTTGAAGTAATTTTTAAAAATTTATGAAGTGGGTTCTAAATCAATGCTAAAATTGTCCTTCCCTCTTTGATGGAAGACTCGATAGTGCTCTCATTCCTTATTTTCTTCCCAAGCTTGCAGATGTCCAAGTCTGGGTCTCACAGTAAGACTAAGGATAGTGAAAATGCAGAGTAGAAAACAGTAGCCTTGAATTTTTCACCTGAATGAAACTAAATATGCTATACAACAACCTTTTTTTTTTTCCTTCTAAAAACGGTGGAACGGTATTTCAACAGACTGTATGTTAAAAGTCAGGCAAAATTCTTAACATTATAAAAAATGCTAGTTACCCCTGAACTAAACAGAAATTTAATGCTCAATATTGGGAATTTTAAAATAAGGTTTTTTTCAGGGATGATCCACAAGTGCCACAAGAAACTGCAGGTTTGTCATCCAGCTGTTTGTCCTCCCTCTCCTCCATGCCAGGTCTTCAGCAGACATCTTCTGTGTTACAAACACTCAGAAGATCCCTCACAGCCTACTCCTCATGCCTGGGCTGCAGTATGTGAGGGCACAAGATTGAGCTCTGCTCCTTGCACTGAATTATTGCCTTTATCAATGAGGCAAGCACTCCAAATGGCAACAGCTGAGTTAATGCTCCTGCCAACTACTACATAAAGCAGTGGTAGTAAAACAGAGTATATTGAGATTCCAGCATAGTAAATGAGTCTGTAATGAGAAAGTGATTCTCACTCATCCAGATAATCCAGAGAGATCTTGTTCTTTGCTGACTGTCCAAGCCATTAAGAGAGTCTGAATCCTAGTATAAAATCATTAAGCCAGTTTTGGTTTGATTTTTGTCAGATAGTGCTGGGACAACAACGGGTAACTAGATGCAATCAGTAATTAATATGAGTAATAACACAGTAATTGCACCCAACCTACAAAGGATAGGAAAACGACAAATATGTACTAGTGAGCAGAAACCACACATTTTAAGTTCATTTCATTGTTCGTTGAAAGCAGACAGAAAGCTCACTAAACCTGGGATAAAGGGCAATTTAACCCTGCAGGTCCCTACTGTCTTCATTCCATATGAACCAGGTGGTTTGATAGTATATACAGACCACTAGGTGCCTACTAACATTCCCAGTTTGGCTCCTCCCATTACATACACTCAAATCAGGCTTAGCATGTTCCTGTTGATCTAAGAGAGATCTGTGATGTGGAAAAGAACTTTGTTCTACCAGGACAATGAAGTGGAAACCCTTTACATTAGGCACCTTGATTTGCTCTCCATGAATAAACAACTCCAACGACAAACTCTAACTCCTTTATACAAAGTACATCCATACGTTCTAAACACCGAAATCAATCTGTGATTCAGTATCAGAATCACTCAGCAGTGTGGGCTGAAAATCAAAAGGTTAAAGACAGACTAATGCCTGAAGTGTCATTAGAGAGGAAAGGACACTTACTATTCGATTTCCTGCTGCCTTGTCCTCTGCTGAACATTCAAGTGCAAGGGATTTAACCCCAATAAAAATCGTGTAAGGTCTCATTCTGCATAGAAAAGAAAACTTTTAATTTACCGAATGTTTTAAGAGGATTGTACAGTGTAATTAATTAATTACTGTTTTCATGGGCTTTGGATTCTGGAATGAAGGCAAATACTTCAAAATAGAGCTACTGCTCTTAAATGTGAATGTCTACACAAGTTTTTTAGTGCCAGGGCAGGTATTTTCTATTCCATATGCATGAAACACAACAGATGTCTTTGAGACCTTGTAGATAATCTCAGCCCTAGAGGGCTTCACTGCAGACAACCACAAATTATCAGTCCTGAAGTTATGTTTTTAAGCCAGGGGCTGCACAGAACCATAAATGGTTCCATAATGTAGAAGAGACGTAAAGACAAATATTTACTTTCAATGAGGTACCTGTGCAGATAGCTTAGATTGATTTATGAGTTGATGCCTCTTTTGTCTCTTTTTTTTCTCCATGTATAAAATGTAGAAAATGAATTTCATCCAATATGCGAGATTGTTGCAGGACTGATTAACTCATTCGTGTTCACAGTTAACCATATTCTGAGCATCTTATCCCAAGAACTGGCTATTGCTCTGTAGTTATTGTTTATTGTGTGTAGGGGTG
Organism: Trogon surrucura; assembly: GCA_020746105.1. Taxonomy (NCBI): domain Eukaryota; kingdom Metazoa; phylum Chordata; class Aves; order Trogoniformes; family Trogonidae; genus Trogon; species Trogon surrucura. Next base: position 16,108,967 of record CM036629.1, read on the forward strand.
AGGGATGAAGGAAATACCCTGCTGGTTGAAAGAGAGCATCTCAACCCTCAAAATTCTCATGCTGTTGCTCTTATTTCTTATTTTGGGCTATTACAAAGCAGGACAGCAAGTGAGGAAGAAGAAAACTGTATTACTCAAATTTAAACACTTTCTTAGAAGCCTAAGAGTTGGAGTTCTGTATGAACCAATTCTGGACAAAGGGCTAGAGGGACAAAAAATAATAAAAATATGACAAGAAACAGTTTCTAGACACAAAAGGCATCTCTTCCATGAAACAATGAGACATGAGTTGAACACCACCACTATGGTATCATATGTCTGGCACTCTGGCACACTTGGGATTTTTCCACAGAATACAAAAGAAAGGCTGAGAATTCATTGGGTTGTTAATTTAAAACCAAAACAAAAAAAACAGAGAGTCACACAAAGAATACAAATAACACTCCTTCACCCTCCCCCTAAAAAAATCTTAGAAGATACGGGCAATGTCAGAAAAAGCCACCATATCAGCAGCATCTGCCAATAATGAGTACTTAACATATTTCTCTATTATACAACAATCGTCGTAGCATAGAAAGACAGCCATAGTCTCATAGTGAGGAGTTGTGGCTGAAAAACATGTGATACCAAGAAGAACGTTCCCAATGCAATACCATATAACATAATCTGAGGACTGCATAACAGATGTTTACAAGAGAGTCATTCCTACTTGTATTAACAGTGTTTTTCATACAAAAGCCAGTGCAAATAAGTGTGGTATAAAAGAGGTATCTATTTGTGTTGTTGAAGAATTTCCCTAAGGAAATTTGCCTCACTGAAAACTGGACTTTTATCTATAATAGCTTATAATTACAATCCAATCTTCTATCTCCTTGTCCTTCTCTACCGCATGTGTAAAATTAAATTTAAAAAAAAATAAAATAATAAAATTGGAGGGAAAGGGAGAGATCTCAGAAAATTAATCCTAGAACATTATCTCATCTCTTGCTCATGATGCAGACTCTGATTACATGATCACATATTGATATCCTCAGCATCTGATGCTCACCATCCTGATTAAATAAGTTCCTAAATACCTCAAAGGCAGAGCTAAAAAACCTTCCAACTTCATTGAAAGAATTGATACTATCAAGTAAATGAGGCAGGAGTATTAATATGAAACAGATTTTGCAGATCATCACCTCTACTTCAAATTTCAGCCCGAATCTGGCAAAAAGCAACAGACAGATTTGTGCAGACTCAGATCTACAGGCATTATACCGTTAACAGAAATCCTGAAAAGCTGGTGTCTTTTGATTTGCGGACTTGCGAATGGCATCTGCAATTACACAGCTGTAACCAAAAGAACTTGAGTTCAGGATATAAAGTAGCTGAAGCATAGTCAAGAAACCAGGCATGACTCTGAGTCATACATCTGGCTCATTTCATATTTGATTCTATTTAGTAAATGAATCAGGATTCCAGTAACAGAACTGAAGAATTAAAACAGTGTAAAAAAATAATGAGCCAAGTTCTCAGCTGGTCAGTGGAGTACAAAACTTTAGTGATTCTCACCCAGACAAACTGGAAGCGGTGGCTGATACACCAGAAGGCCGACAAGATCCAGACAAGCTAGAGAGCAGGAGAAAGGCAAACCTCATGAAGTTCAAAAAGGACAAGTGTAAAGCTCTGCATCTGGAGAGGAATAACACCAGGCACCAGTACAAATTAGGGGTCGTCCTGCCAGAAAGCAGCCCCGTGGAGAAAGACCTTGGAGTACTAGCGGACAGTGAGTTGCCCATGGGACAGCAACGTGTCATTGCAGCGAAGAGGGTCAATGGGATCCTGGGGTGCATTAAGAAAAGTGTGTCCATCAGGTCTAGGGAGGTTCTCCTCCCCCTCTACTCTGCCCTGGTGAGACTGCACCTGGAATACTGTGCCCTGTTTTGGGCTCCCCAATTCAAGAGAGACAGCGACCTACTGGAGAGAGTCCAACGGAGAGCTACGAGGATGATTAAGGGACTTAAACATCTCTCATATGAAGAGAGACTGAGAGAACTGGGGCTGTTTAGCCTTGAAAGGAGATGGCTGAGAGGGGATCTTATAAATGTCTGAGAAGTGGGTGTCAAAAAGATGGGGTCAGTCTCTTTTTGGTGGTGGCCAGTAATAGGACAAGGAATAATGGGTATAAGCTAGAACATAGGAAATTTCACCTCAACATGAGGAGAAACATCTTTACTGTGAGAGAGGGCATGGCCTAGAACTGTATCAGGGAAGGATTAGGTTACATATCAGGAAACATTTCCTCACAGAGAGGGTGATCAGGCATTGGAATGCGCTGCCCAGGGAAGTAGTGGAGTCAGGGTCCCTGGAGGTGTTTAAGGAAAAGCTGGATGTGGCACTTACTGCTGTGGTCTAGCCGACGTGGTGGTGCTGGGCCACAGGCTGGACTTGATGCTCTTAGAGGTCTTTTCCAGCCTCAACAATTTTGTGATTCTATGAGGGCAATGGAGCACTGGCACAGGCTGCCCAGAGAGGTTGTGGAGTCTCCTTCGCTGGAGACATTCAAAACCCGCCTGGACACGTTTCTGTGTGACCTGTCCTAGGTGATCCTGCTTTGGCAGGGGGGTTGGACTAGATGATCTCTAGAGATCCCTTTCAACACCTAACATTCTATGATTCTAAGCTTCTGAAACAAATGCACATGCTCATTTCGATGTCTTAAATTTCTTATCATGCAGGGAGGAGAAATATCTTTTCCTGATGGGAATTATATAATTTCCAGTTTAACAAGAATACTAGAGGGTAAAGAACTCATTTTAATACAGAAGACACATTAGGGAGATTTGACTACAATAATGGAAAGTATTTCAAAATTTAAAAACTATGTTCAGTCATTACAATGGTGAATGAAAGTTTAGAGAAAGAAAATGACTCCTCCACTTAATGCCCACATGGAATTATTTCCTCCGGCTCCATTTATACACTAGAGTCACAAAGCAAAACAAGCTTTAAGAGTAAGACAGTTTATACACACCAAAAAAAATCCATTTGTGGTAAGTGCCAACAAAGAACACATTGTACATTAATTGCCGGTCTCTCAGTCCAGACCATCTGTCTCTGCAATGTAACGAAGGCTGGCAGCACTGCTGCTATTTGCTCAATAACTAAAATTGGGTCTGAACTAAACCCTCCTCACTGTCTTGTTACACTATCAGCTTGACTTTGTTGAACTGAGATACAAATGCAGTGCACAGCCACCTTTTAGCAGCAATGGCTAAGCCTGCTGTAACATGCCTGAAATCAAGAACAGAGGGTATTAGCAGGGATAATGAGAAAAAAGTGAAACCACAAACCACACCTGAAAGCAGAGTGCATTTTGACTGCTGTGCTTTCACCATGTGAGAATGTTCAGTACATATGGCAATAGCTGCCTCTGAGTATTGCTGAGCCACTGTGGGGGTTCAGACTCATTACAGTACTAGAACTTGGAAATCTATTTCTACTTGTATCGACGGCATCTATAAGAACTCTTAGTTGACTACTGTTTGTAAGCAGCGTTCTACGTCTAAGCAGTCTTAGCTTAAATACAAGGATAATGGAATACTAGGAAAGCTGGGTAGCAGCATCTGATATTAAAATAGCCATCAGTCATATGGTCTGCTCTGCAGGAACAGAAATGTAAGCAAGGAAAAGATTCCATTTACTGTTTAATGTTGACTCACAAAAGCAAAACACTGAAGGCAGCTCTGTGGAATTCACCTTCCACCATCCATAGAAGTGACATGCCATATTCAAAGAGCTCAGGAATAAATTTTCTTGCTTGAAGGTCTCGAGGAGACAGCAAAAACATGAAGCCCTCAATACACTGCAAATTCTTCCTGCTTTGTGGTGCCCCATCTAGCCCTGCAGGTGTGGTGTGTAAGCAATGATTTTAATGCTCACTCTCTGTGGCCAAGATATATCTAGCTAATGCTCAGCTGGTTGACTGCTCAAGAGGAAGATGTGAGTTATCCTTGAATTTGCACCTTCCCTCTAGAGAAAACATGCATTTTTTAAAAGACAACAATATATAAGGAGGATGTGTGCAGCTGATTGTTGAAGATGGATCTAACTACAATTCTGTGGCAGCAGTCCAGGTACTACTACTTCTAACACTAGTAGTTTTAGGACACGGGTGGCAGAAGAAAAATAAGCCATTTTCATATACTCATAACTCACACAGCTCTCTGAAAGAGTGCAGCCATGTTGCTGCAAAACTTCTCTTTGGAAAGCTGGATTCCTCAGTTCCTAGCCTGCTGAGGAAGACTGATTATTTTTATTATTTTCTGGCTTCAAGATCAACTGGGAGAAGATGGAGGTTCTACTGCTTTCCAGATTTTGCCCCAGGAAACGTGGCCTCAACCTGGAGTTTGAGGGTTTTTTGTGCTGCCAGAATGACATGAAACGCTCAGGTATTTGGGATTCTCAGTAACTCACTGACATCAGGAACAAACATTTTTCACCATTAATGAAAATCCTGAAAAGAGATTTTGACAGATGGAAGTGATTGAACCTATTGCTACAAGGAGAGGTCAATTACATTACAATGAATTTCACTCTAAAAAATTAATTATTGGCTGTTGAAGATGGCATTGGAGAGTCTGAAGAGGATTTTTTCCCCAAAGTTGGAACTGTTCAAAGGGTTGCTAGCAGATGGAAGAAGCGTTACTATACTCATACCAAAAAGTCAGATATAAATCATTCTGCTCCATTTATATGCCTAGAGAAATGCTAAAACTTTTCACTGATTCAAACTGATCTGTTATAACATCAAATGCTTACTAAAAGTGTCCAGAATCCCATTCTAGCAGGGGTTTAGGTTTGTAAAAATTGGAATGTTTGCCATTATATAAACTGGTTCTCATTTATGAAGATCCAGTGCTCAAGACAGAATTCATTTGGGCTTGTTTCCAAACCACCACAACAAAACGTGTGTTCTTCTTGGAAACTGTGAGCTCTCTCATTCCATGGGGTTGGTTAAATTTTTCCCTGAAAACAATACTCATTGTATGTGCCTTAAAAAAAATTTGTGTTCACAACATACATGAAAACAATGCATTTAAAGATGGGAATTTAACACTGGAATCCAGTATCCAGTAACAGGCTCCCCAGGAGGAGAGAAATACAGAGCTACTGTGGTGAAGAGCCACTATGGTGATTAAGGGACTTGGAGCATCTCTCAAATGAGGACAGGCTGAGAGAGCTGGGACTGTTCAGCCTTTACAAGACGAAAGCTCAGAGGGAGATTTCTTCAACGTATATAAAAATCTAAAGGAAGATTGTAAAGAAGATGGAGCCAGGCTTCTTCCAGTGACAGGACAGAAGACAGCAGGAACAAACTGAAACACAGGAGGTTCTACCTGAACATCAGGAACCACTTTTTCACTGTGAGGGTGATGGAACACTGACACAGGTTGCCTAAGGAGGTTGTGGAGACACTGAAAAGCCATCTAGTCCAGAGCATTTGGCTCTAGGGTACCCTGCTTGTTGAGCAAGGGGGTTGGACAAAGGTGGAGTTTGCCCTGGTTGAGGAGGATTGGGTTAGGGATCAGTTAGCACACTTGAACATCCATAAATCCATGGGCCCTGATGGGATGCACCCACGGGTGCTGAGGGAGCTGGCCAGAGTCATTACTAGGCCACTCTGCATCATCTCTGGTAAGTCATGGGCAACAGGTGAGGTGCCTGAAGACTGGAGGAAAGCGAATGTCACTCCAGTCTATAAGAAGGGCAGGAAGGATCACCTGGGTAACTACAGACCGGTCAGACTCACCTCCCATCCCTGGAAAGGTGATGGAACATCTTATCCTTGGCGCTGTCTCTAGGCATATCAAGGATAAGAAGGTTATTAGGAGCAGTCAGCATGGCTTTGCCAAGAGGAAGTCATGTTTGACCAACCTGGTAGCCTTTTATGAAGACATAACCAGGTGGATGGATGGTGGCCATGCAGTGGATGTGGTCTATCAGGACATCAGTGAGGCCTCTGACACCGTCTTCCACAGCATCGTCATAGGTAAACTGAGGCAGTGTGGTCTGGATGACCAAGTAGTGAGGTAGGTTGAACGGAAGAAGTCAGAGAGTTGTAGTCAGTGGGGCAGAGTCTGGCTGGATGCCTGTGTCTAGTGGGGTCCCTCAGGGGTCAGTGCTGGGACTCATGCTTTCCAATATATTCATCAATGACCTGGACAAGGGATTAGAGAGGGCTATCAGCAAGTTTGCTGATGACATGAAACTGCGAGGAGTTCTTGACAAACCAGCAGGCTGTGCTGCCATTCAGAGACCTGGACAGGCTGGAGGGCTGGGCAGGGAGAAATCTTATGAAGTTTAATAAGGGCAAGTGTAGAGGTTTGCACTTGGGAAAGAATAACCCCATGTGCCAGTACAGGCTGGGGACTGCCCTGCTGGAGAGCAGCGCAGGGGAAAGGGACCTGGGGGGGTTCTAGTGGGCAGCAGGATGACCATGAGCCAGCAGTGTGCCCTCGTGGCCAAGAAGGCCAATGGCATCCTGGGGTGTGTTAGAAGGGGACTAGCAAGTAGGCCAAGAGAGGTCCTCCTGCCCCTCTACTCTGCCCCGGTGAGGCTGCATCTGGAATATTGTGTCCAGTTCTGGGCCCCTCAGCTCAAGAGAGACAGGGAACTGCTGGAGAGAGTCCAGCGCAGAGCCACAAAGATGATGGAGGGAGTGGAACATCTCCCTTATGAGGAAAGGCTGAAGGAGCTGGGGCTCTTTAGCTTGGAGAAGAGGAGACTGAGGGGCGATCTCATAAATGTTTATAAATATGCCAAGGAGGAGTGTCAGGAGGACAGTGCCAGGCTCTTTTCAGCGACATCCAATGACAGGACAAGGGGCAATGGTACAAGCTGCAACATAGGAGGTTCCACAAAAATATTAGGAAAAACTTTTTCACTGTGAGGGTGACAGAGCACTGGAACAGGCTGCCCAGAGAGGTTGTGGAGTCTCCTTCTCTGGAGACATTCAAAACCTGCCTGGACACCTACGTGTGCCATCTACTGTAGGTGATCCTGCTCTGGTAGGGGGGCTGGACTAGATGATCTTTTGAGGCCCCTTCCAACCCCTGACATTCTGTGATTCTTTGACAAGATCACCTCCAGAAGTCCTCTCTTACTCAGTCATTCAATGGTTCTGTGACCCAAGATCTTGTTTCTAAATATCGCATCCAGTCCAGATAGGGCCTCTCTCTATACTTCTCTATATGGGTGTTACCCATCTTTAGGTAAATGTATTTAAATTTCTAAATGTTAAAAGAAACTTCTAATCAAATGTCTTCTGTTTGAAACTGTTCTTAAACTGCCCAGTCTAAGCAGTGGAAACAGATTGTATTTGTCCTGAGGGCAGAGCCGAGCTTCACCGAAGTGACTCACGCCAGCAGCATCAACCACCATACTACATACATTTTTTCACACTCTCTAGAACATCCCATCCCAGTATGTTCTTTAATATAGAAAAAAATGTGTTTTATTAGTCTTATGAATATACCACGCAGTTTAGCAGAACTCAGGAGAAAGCCAGTGTTCGACTTTAAGCATCTAAACAGGCTCTCCAAGTGGCCAATTCAGTTGCTGAAGGTTAGATCTTGCTTTGAAAAACATCCCTCTAAGAATAAGTAGATTCTCGCTCCTATTGCAGCAACAGTGTGAATGCTGTCCTGCCCCTTAAAAGAACTCTTGAGTTTGAAAACCTGGGTCTGAATCATCAAGTTTATTCCAATGGGAAGGCAAGATTTACTCCTCTCCACATTTCTCTTGACTTCTGGTGTAATGGTCTAGAAAATGCCAATAGAAGAACGCTCATCTTTTTGCAAGAGCAACAGTAACAGTGGGTCAAAAGTTCCCAGAGAAAACTGACAAAACTGTAATTCGCCAATGGACAAAACAAATCTATTTTTCTATGCTGCCTGTTCTTCCATGGTGTGATTTAAATGAAATCCCACAATAGCCAACATTTTTAGACGTCTGCATGAGCAAAAAGATGTGGCCTCCTTCTCCCAGCCCTGGGACTGTAACAGCTGATAATGGAGTCAACAGTATAATACCAATACTAGATATATTTGAACACTGTCTGAAACCTGATTGTGCATGACTTTCAGAGACCATAAGCCATGAAAAGTATGCTTGATGCAGCCTAAAACTCCCAATCTTTTTCATTTTGATAGTTTCATAGTCTTGCAAGCTTGAAAATTCCTGAGGGAGCATGTGGTAAAACAAAAAATAAATGTAAGTAACATTCTTACAATTGGTGCCAGCCCAGTGGGACTGAAAATATGTTGTGTAAAGATATAGAAAAGCAAACAATAGCACAAGAATATCCTTCTTTCAGAAAGTTAGAAGCTCCACATCTCTGCACGAGACAACAAAAAAGCAAGATGAAAAATACAAAGCTACATAATATATCTCGCTGAAATCTTCAGCTTTATCCAAAGTCCAGAGTCTCACTTACTTTATGACATCTTAAACTTTACACTAACAAAGGAGAAATAGATAAGAAGTATGTCAATTTGCACCCAAAGCTGCTTTGAGATGTTCTGGCAGAATCAAGTGACGTATTTCATTATTTCTTCTAAAGAATGTGGCCTGTTGCCAAACAGACAGTCCCCACTTCCGGAACTATGATTCACACACCTGACTAGTCCTAGTCCTAAACCGAAAGTTTTTCAGTTGCTTACATTTTTACCTGATTCCACAGACTGGGAATTCACATAATTAAAACAATGTGGTTTAAAGATAAGGCTGCAGAGCAGAACAGACAACCACCCTTTTGGTGGCACCTTGCATTTAGGTCAGTAATGCAAAGCTGCACGTAATCTAGAGCTCACGTTTTACGGTGGTAGCAGTAGAGAAGGCCCTTGATCCCACATAAAGCTTGAATCTCATAGATGGATGATTCTTCACTGCAAACAAAGTTAACTTGCAAAAAGAGAACATATCAAATTTTTTTTTAAGAAATCCAAGGCCAACGATTTTCATTTTGAGTTACTTAGTCGTGGCATCTTAAATCTAACCTAAAAATCCCAAATGTGTTTTTACTGTATCTTAATTACTGTATCTAATTAATTTATGTAATTGAGAGGTGCCTTAAGTTTTTTCAAATGTTTTCCAAACTTTATAAAAGAATAAAGTGCATGACACTTCAAAAAAAAGCCACTACCTACAAAAAAAAGTAACCTAAATTCAGTATCTTCTTCCTTGTAATAGGTCAGAAGGAGCAGTATTACAGAAGTCATAACAGCTTAGCTGCTTAAACATGTTGTTGTTGAAATACAACAACCTGACCTTGATTCCTGAACAATCTACATATTACTTTTGAATGAGTTCTTCATGTAGAATGGCAGAATAATAGTCAAACATATCCCTGTAAAAGGAAAAATTTAAATAATTTGCCTATTATTATCTCCATTACAATCAAATTACTTAAGAGCAGTATCTCTTAAGGATGATAGAAATGCATATTGCGATATATTTCAAGCCCTCTCTAGCAAGGTCACTTCTAAATGGAATGAAAACACCCATTTCAGTTTCTGGCAATGAAAGCATGATTTTCTTTTAAGCAAGACAAAACTGCAACTGGTCCTTACTCGAACAACAGTGGAGGCAATAAAGGCAAAGAAACATTTCACCTTAGCTCTTCCTTCCTGCTAGGTGGGTTTTGGGAAGCACAGCATAGCTCCCTGAAAAGCCTCTCTCTGTAGCCTCTCTTTCTGGTGACTGCTAGGAGAAAAGTATGTGGTAGCTAAACTAATATACAGGACCAACCGAAAAAAGCCACCAACTTACATAAAGGAAGGCATTCTTAAAGAAGGATGTAATAGATGCATTCCCACTGCATGCCAGATTGTTCATTCAGGCAATGCCTTCAGAGCAATGTCTCGTGCTCAGTGGAGCGATGAAGTCTGTGCTATGGGGTAATAATTAACAATTACAATATGGCTCAGAGTAAAAATTCAGTGAAGCTGATGCAAGCAGGAATAAAACTGCTTCACTTTCCTTCAGATTCATTTTCAGTGGTATTCTCTATTACAATCCTTGTTCAGTGATTCTTCCACCATCCCACCAAAGCGTCCTGACAGTATTTTTATCTGAAGTCCCAAATCTCAAACAATCATACTTGAGAAGGCAAAAAACACAAAATAAAATTTTCCAAAGCAATGTACCCAAAGTTGTAAAAAAACATATTTCACAGTATTAGTTAGAGCTTAGTGAATAAAATCAATGAAGTGTATGTATTTCTATAACTTTACATAGTTGATTCTAGTCTTACTAGATTCTTAATCCTATTTACATAGTTTCTCATATATTCATGAAAGCACCTCTGTATTAAAAATTCTGGCATTATTTTATATTAATTGTTAATATAAATGAGTACTTGAAATATATTTGTTTCTAAAGTTCTAGGTACTAGGAAAACCACAAAGTTTAGTACAAATCCTAGTTTGAACGTAAATCTTTGACTAGATATTCCACAAACACTCTAAGACACAAATAATTGTATTCACTCACAGAGATTAGGATCACTTCAACATGATTGTTCATGAAAATAGATTACCTTAAAAAACCTCAGGTTTATGCAAGTTCTTCTCTTCTAATATTTTTTTTCTACTTCAGAATGAAGGAAAGATTATTTATGTAAGTAGCTTCCTGAACTATTTACATGATCACCACTACTGATATCACTGAGAATTTACACAGACTGACTAGGAGCTCACACTAACACCCTCTAGCTATCAGGCGCATCCGTGAGATGTAGATGGTTCAATTTTAGCTCCACCTTCACTTCTAATCAGCAGGATGTAAGCCTGCCCTCAAAAAAACAACGCCCAAACCACCAGCAAAACACACAGCACATGACAGCGACAATAAATACTGCTTCCTGCATGTCACAACGCTCTACTAATGTGACTTCGGGACCAGAATTACCCTGCGTTCTGTGCAGAGAAGAGGCAGGGTTGGAATACAACTACTGACAGCGGCCCAGGCAAATCATGCACGCTTAAAACACTCCACATGCTTCCTAAATGAAGCTCAAGCTACACATATATTGCAGTTGCTTCATGTACATTGTTCTCTATGTTTCACAAAAGCTGTCCATCCATGTTGTCAAATAATGTTTATTACAAGATTTTGGGAAAGCTGCTCAGTAGTGTGATGGATAATCTGGCATTTCTGTACTGTCTGTTAATGAATAAATACTGAACCTGTGTGCTGGCATTTCAAGATGCGCTGTTTTCAGATTGGCTGAAACCAACACGAGCCTTTTGTTGCAGTCAATCTGAATGCAGCTGTTTAACAACGCTACAGTGAACAATTGATATACTAGTGCACTAAAAGAATGATTACACACAGCATGCATCAATCACTTGGCAGAACAGAAATATAGAGTCATTGTAATAGAACAATATCACATGATAAATACCATCCTGCTTGAAATCCTTGTGCCTCAGCGTTTAGAAATGATATATGGCCAGACTTCACCTTGACATTTTTCCCCCAGCAGCAGACTATTGTCCCGTGACATTTTTCTTTCAAGACAGATAATACAAAATTCTTTCAAGAAAAATCTGAATGAACTTACACACTCATAAAAAACTAATATTTAAATGAGGAAGTTTAGACTAGGAACAGCTTTATCTTCTAAATATTTTAATAATAGGATGCATTTGGCTCTCTTTTCTCACATAACATTTACCAGTGTTTTCCCAGACCTTGCTTTAGCGAATTTTTTTTCCCCTCCCTTCCTCTCCTGTCTCAGGATCTCTTCTGCTAGTTCTCTCTTAGCGGAGACGATTATTCCTAGGGTGGGAAAAACAGTTCTTAGTAGACCTCTGCAGTTCGTTGATGCTTGTAAGGGAAAAAAAAGCCGCTTATTTTCTCACATCATCTTTGGACTGTTTGATATAGCAGCAGAGGTGGTTGTGAGGGAAGGAAAAAGCTAGCTCATTAACCTAGCTTCAGCAGCTTACAGAAGACTCTCTCAAGGAACCTCAGGATTTACACCTGTAGAAGCATCCTTTCCAAAATTACGACTTAAACACCTGCCTACCACATTCTGATCTACAGCAGACAAAATGTCAGTGAAAACTATGATATTTTGATAGAAGGTTAAGCCTGTGAATTTTACTTTTTTTTTTTTTTAACGAGGCATGGGAAAACTATGGTAAAGAAGTCCCATTACAGAGCATTGTTATATAGGCTAGAGACACATTACTCTGGTGATTTGGCATGAAAGTTTTAAGCAGTTATGTGCAAGCAGTAAGGTGGAGACTAATGAGGTCCTCTTGAAAGTATATTAATGAAACTTTCATATGGCTTCACAACTTCATGAAGTTTTTGTGACTTGCTTCCTAGAGAAACTAGAATGAGGAATTTTGAAAGAAACACGATTTTTCATTTCTTACCACCTGCAAAGCTATGCTGCCTTACTGTTCAAGGTTCAAAAGCTTATGGATTGGTAACAAGGCAAGCAATAAACATCTTTTAGCAGCCTTGAAAATAAAGTAGTATAGCTTAAAGCTTCTCTCACTGAATTGTCAGCCCAGAGAGTTCCTACTACAAATTACAATATAAACCAGGTTTGAGCTGAAGTATCAGGTATGCAGGCTGCAGCATTTTGTAGCATGAACTTCATGTAGTAATGAAAGGTAATCCTGAAATAAGTAGTGTATGGTAATTTTTTTTTTTTTTTTAATTCTGAAGGGCTTACAATAGGAAGAGAGGCACTGATGCATTTTAAAGATGTTAAAAAACCCCAAACCTATTACACGCTGAAGTTCATTATCACTGGTACTACAATTGGATTTCACAAAACCAGTTTGTAAATAATTGCATATGAACTGCACATGGTTGCTCACAGTTTACACATGATTACAGTTTGATTGCAGAGACAACCATACAAACAATGAGCTCAATTTACCAAATAGTTGTAAATGTTTTGTAAATGGATTATGTATACTTAAATCTATTTGGTTAAATGTACTCAGTACATATTTTTCACTTGTGAACCCACACAGGATACTCAGTGAGGGTTTTCTATAGTTCAACGCTCAGACCTCAGCTCTTCTGCTACCTTTAGACTCATTTGCTTGTCATGCTTCGTCTTTGCTCTCATCTTCTTACTTTATTTCGTTGGGTCTGATCAAAAATCCATTACAGTTAATGGAGAGATTCACATCAGTGGGCTATGTACCAGGCTATTATGTCATAAACCGGTAACATGGACAAGTACATATAATTCACATCTATTTACAATGACAGCTACGTGAACTTTATCATGTCCTACTACCACAGTGGTACAAAGAGAAGGAAGACTGCCTGTATCTTATGTGGAATACCGATGCTGGGAGGACTGCCAGGAGTTTGAATACAGTTAGGTTCAAGTAACCAGTCAGTCCGATAGTTCTCAGACAGATTTGTCTGATTTGTCAGTCACATCAGGCTTTTCATACCTGTAAAGCCTGTCACATTAGGGTGAAAACCACTCAATTACAGCCTCTTTCAGGGCTACTGAAACTGCCATTTTAGACCCAGGTGACACTTTTAGAGAGATACGCTTTCCAGAACACTTAGTACTTTTCCATTTGTGATTGTAGCATGGTGAAATCAGAGCCTCAAGAGACCAGAGAGTGAGCCTGTCCAAGTCTTTTCATGAGATTCTGCTAGCTCAGGGTGGTGCCTGAATTTAAGATAGACATTAAACCAGGTAACACACCTGTAACACCTCAGGCATGTAGAACAGAAAACAATCAACACCAAAGTGGAGTGGTTTGGGTTTCTTGGGGGGCAGGGGGGGCATGAACAGTCTCAAGTTTCATTCTAAATAGGTCAAGACAAAGGCTTTTTCCCTCCTCCCCAAAACGTTCCAACTGCCTTTTCTTTTCCCCTTTTCCCAAAAAGAACAAATTTCAAAAGGTAAGTAAAGCTGCATCAAGCAAATATGACTTTGTAACCAGTTATTAACTTGCACACAGACAGCATAAACCCGCACCCTCACATGACAATGGGCAAGGGGAGGTAGATGTCGTCTTCCATAGCAGATAAGGAGTTGTTTTTGTCTCACCCTGCTTTTCAAGTCACCAGCAAGAACAAATCTCTTTCTAAAGTGCTATGAGAACTACAGTCCTAGAAGAATGTTTGTTAGCTTGTTAGATCTGAATGAAGGAGAAACATTGTCTCCCTACCACACCTTCTTTATTCACATAATTAGCAAAATGAATCTCTATATCGGTTGCATCGTGTCACACAACAAGACGCAGATGACTCCAGAGTCAGTCGCACAGCCTCAAAGAAGCTCTGTGCTGCTTAATAACACACCTGTGCTGAAACGGTGCTATTAGATCATTTTAAATTGACAATCTTCCCCACTCTTGTTTACAGTACATTCAAAAGCTATAAAAGCTTTTTGAAAGGAAGTCAGTGACTTACTGCTATGCTTAGTATCTTGAACCATAAAGGCCATTTCAAGGCTAGAGCAGGCAAACATAATTCCTCTGAACTTAATGAAGTTATGCCTATTTATAACAGCTTAGAATTTCATTCAAAATTGTGTTTGTAAGATACGATTTCACAGGATGCTTAGCAGCTGCCTTCCAGTCATGCAAAGAACATGGCTATTGTTATGTCTGAATTATTATTTATTTTTAAATAGAGAGAATTATTAATTAGATAAAATGCCCTCACTTTCAGGGGCACTAGAAAATATTCTTATTAAAAATGAAAAATAACTTCAGCGCTAATTATGTCCACTGAGACCAATGTAGTAACAAAAAAACAACCATAACTTATTAGTTAAAAACAACTTGCAGAATTATTAAAGATCACTCTGACAATTTTCAGGTATTCTCAAATTCATGCCTTTTATCTGGTACAGTCATTACTTTTGTAATTGATTCAAACAAAGAAATTTTGTTATGATAGCAATAAAATTTATATTTTTCTTTATTTTTGCCTTTTGAACTTTAATTGAATTACTAGAAAATGGAAGTTTATTTTGAAAGACCTGTATGAATAGGAAATACTGGAAAATAACAAAGCACAGACATTTCTTTTTAAAAAAATTACAGATTCTGGGTAGCAACAGATTTTGGATGGCCAACTTACTTGGACTGATTAATCTTCTGAACTGGATATCTTTTCAAGGTTCTCTATCTTAGGTACCCAGATATCACCCTGAATCTGAAAAGAACCTGCCTGCTTTTTTCAACTGATCATTTGGGGCGTGGATATTTCTCTTGGTCAACTTGTAATATATTAGAAGTATGCATACTACATGCTTTTTCTTCTTCACCATTCCTTAGAGGCAAAATTCAGCTGCCAATGTTGCAGGAAGACTTTATGATCTGGGCCCATGCTTGTTTATTTCATGGGTTTTGTCTATTTTTGAATATTTTTTTTTTGTAATGCAGCAAACTCAAACCAGTCCAACACACAAAAGCAAACAAACCCATACAACTTGCATTTGAGATTCTTAATGAGGCCATGTATTTTGATAATTCTACCCAGACTTATTCAGTTATAAATGCAACAGCTACACATACTGCCCAGTTTCAACATGCACTACTACAGGACCAGTATTTTCAGAGACATTGGTGTTTAGCTACTAAGTCAGCCAAGCAGATCTTTGTCCTGCCTCTAGCTGATCCACAGAAGACACCTGCGACAGCTACTTGCTACAATATGCTGGTGCCTCAGGTGTGTCTGGCTCAAACTCCCAGGATCATTCTCCAAAATATTCTAGAATAACACACAAATCCCTTCAACTATATGCCTCATATCAGCTTTTCAAAATTAGAGGATGTTTCAAACCATCCAGATTCCACTTCAAAAAAATGTGGCAGTTGTAAGAAATAGCAGGCAAGAGTTTAGTACTGTGCAAGTAGAAAACACAGCTTTAAATGGTGGTTACAGTCATTTGGGAGCTGTGTAAGTCAAAGAAATGAACACATTTTGCCCAAGACGTGTGCCGGATACATGGTTTCATAACGCACCAATTCATTACTTGAGGAGATAGTGTTCTTCCTCTCATCAAATATTAACGATCATTTCAGGAAGTTAAAAAAATTGTCTCAGAGCAATTTCTCACAGCCATTAATTAAAATAATGAGCACTATAATATTAAAAGTGTAATTCTCTTACATGTCCTTAAGTGTTTGCCTAGAAGTCTCTTTCTGTGGGAGGACAAGAAAAAAAACAAAGAAAATCTGAAAACACAGCAAATTAAAAAGTTGATATTATATTACTCCTGGTCAAGGCTGTAATTCTCAGCTGGCAAATATGAAATTGGTTTGTTATCTTCTTCTGTCAAGATGTGACAAAGCTATTGTTTTTCTCAGTGTACCACAAGTACCCTAACTCCCTGTCCCCAATACATACACTGTTAGCTATCACTGTGCCTATTGAGAAAGGTGACAGACACAATCCACATGTGGTGATTCAGAAGTGATACACTTAAAGGAGAGACTCCCATTTGTATACCTCAATAAATTTGTCTTTGCTGCCATTTTATCCCTCTGTTTTTCCGTTCCGACAAGCTTTCAGATAACAGAGGAAGGCTGAGGACAGCTGACATAAAGGCATACAAGACTCTCCACACCGCAATTCATTTTAAGTCAGTTAAGTACAAGGGCTTAGAGAATCATCTAATCAAGGATGAAAAGACAGCAACATATGTCTACTTGTAACATTTTTTTTCATTTAATAAACACACCAAAACATATCTTTTCAGTCATCTCTACTCTTAATAGGATTTTGAGTTTGCTATATAGTTTTGATTTGTTTGAAAAGACACTTGAGAATAAATATAGGAGCCTTGGATTAATTTCCTTCCTCTTTCAAAGGATATCTTTCATCAAGATATTTGTGCAGAGTTCCCAGAAGCCTGTTTGAGGAAATTCTATTTAGAACAATTAGTGTTCACTGCAAACTTCTCCCCCCATTCTCTTAGCACCGTAAAAAAGGAGCCTGTGACAGCATCTGGAAGAGTTGTTGCTTCCCCACTGTCTACTTAGACTCCGCTTTGAAGGAAATTAGATCTACAGAGGTGCAGCATAGTGTTACCCTTTGTGGCAATAGTAACCAAAAGAACAAGTAGCCCTGTGTATCACAGAAGAGCTATTATTTACAGTGATCCAAAGCAGGCCATAAAAAGAGATATAAAACTTCCCTAAAAAAGGTCAACTTTCATCTCACATACTCACTGCAACAACCATCCAGGTGAGTATCTAAACTAGACTGCATTTGCAATGTTAATTCAAATAACAACATATACAATAGAACATCTGCAAAAGACGGACTGAAACTTCTTCAGTACTAATACCACAAGCCCTGGTGGTTGAAACAGTCTTTTCACAGATTATCAGGATTTGGGAACCCTTAGCTAAAGGATGAAACTGAATTTCAGTCTTTTCCTGAAGCAAGCTGTAGGAGCCTAGCCTTTCTATTCCTCTGTCTTTCTTGAGATGCTTCAGTCTGAAGACATCAGGCTCTCATGGAACAGAAACTAGGACATGGCACAGGTGACAATGCACAACTTGAGTCTTTACATAGGGAATCTGTCGGCTATGTGTGTACTTCAGTCCGTTCTCATCTCAGTCTGCTTTCCCACACTGTTTGGATGCTGCACCGCATTGCACAGACATCAGTCCAGGATAGCACTGCCTCAGCTCACAGCCCCTGCACAGTGTAGTTTTAGCTGTGTGAACGCAATTCTTGTAACGCCAAATCATAGTACTGACGAGGCAGCTCTAGGATGATTAAATGCTTTTAAGGTAAATGCTCTTACACTTAAAGCTAGAGGTGCAGCTTAGAATTGCAGCTGCATTTCTGCTGTCCACTGCTGATACGGCTAATGAAAAACAGAAGTACTATATTTATACGAAACTTCACCTTGAACCTTCATTTTCCAAAGTTTGTTCTGAAAGTGCTATGCTACAAGAAGCCTACTTAAAAGTGCACACTACATTAAAGTTTTACCATTGAATGCAGTTTGGCTGTTACAGTGCAATTCCTAATTCTCAAAAGTATCGATTCCTTTAAATAATATTTTACTTCCAGTTTGTTTTTTTCCTGCTTTAAAAATAATGTGTAGCATTTTTGAATAAAAAGAGAAAATGCCCATCGAGCGTCAGGAGGACAGAGCCAGGCTCTTTTCAGCAACGTCCAATGACAGGACAAGGGGCAATGGTACAAGCTGGAACATAGGAGGTTCCACAAAAACATTAGGAAAAACTTTTTGACTGGGAGGGTGACAGAGCCCTGGCACAGGCTGCCCAGAGAGGTTGTGGAGTCTCCTTCTCTGGAGACATTCAGAATCTGCCTGGAAGCCTACCTGTGCGCTCTGCTGTAGGTGATCCTGCTCTGGGAGGGGAGCTGGACTAGATGATCTTTTGAGGTCCCTTCCAACCCCCAGCACTCTGGGATTCTGTGAAAATAAAGCCCAGTAGCTATCTGCATTAACATCATCTAGAGTGTCTGCAATTATCTGCATTATTCCAACGAGCAAATGAGAAGAGAAATTCCTTTGGACTTTTGGGGTGAGCCTTTTTTACCAGATTTTTTGGTGTGTATTTTTTAAAAACCTGATATGAAAATAACTGAAGTATCATGATAAGTCATCAGTGGCTAGTGAACCTAAGATGATCTATTCAGGAGGGCAATGACAGCCAGAGGTCCCAAGTCTCAGCTAAAAGACAAATTTCAAGAGCATGTGAAAGGGAAAAGTCAAGTCAGAACATAATGATACATATGAGGGCATTTTAGGTAGAATTGATAGCACTTATTTAATAAATAAATAAATAAATAGTTGATGGCTCAGCCCACGGCTAAATTGAACATGCTAGCTGGGAATGAAGCTTAGACTCAGGAGACAAATTAAGGTATGATGAAAAGGTCTGTGCCATCAGATAAGAAAACAGAGTTTTATTTTCACTTCTAGTCATAACAGTGAAAAGCTACCACATGGCTAAACAGAAGAAATCATTCTCATTCAAACATAAGCAAAGCCATCTGACTGGAATGTTTGAATACATTTTGTACACTGACAAATAAACCCAGCTGACTGTAAATTCTCCATCAAACAAAAAGATTCAAGTGATCTGCCAGTGGTTTCTTTGCTAAAATGTCAACATACTCAGCTTCAAAATTTTAGTGGTTGAGAAGGTTTCTGAGGTTTTGGCATCTTTTTGATTTGGTGCTAACTTTTAATTCATTAAATTTTTTTTACATTTACCCTAGCTATACACCATTAGACTGTCTCTATATCAATTTAATGTTCTAGGATACACTGTTGAAATTTTGCCCAAACCACAAAATAGTTTATTCCAGATTTCACTTGGGAATGTCTCAATTGCTTCATATACTGATCTTGGAGGAGAAAAACGGAACGTGGCAATGCAGTAACAGTACACACACAGGCACACAGTGTTACTTGAGTTCTCCTTGCCTGAGACTGAGAAGAGCCAGTAGGATCTGGTAACAAAATAAATCACAGCAAAAGCAAAAAGGGTAAAATAAATAAATAAAACCC
The DNA here is from genome assembly GCA_020746105.1 of Trogon surrucura. Taxonomy (NCBI): domain Eukaryota; kingdom Metazoa; phylum Chordata; class Aves; order Trogoniformes; family Trogonidae; genus Trogon; species Trogon surrucura. The sequence continues at coordinate 16,128,519 of CM036629.1, forward strand.
CCACACCCTGCATAGTTTGTGAAAACAACTGTATTGATTCACCTGAGCATCCACCTAGCTCCGTATACCTTCTCCAATAGGGACCACAAGCAGATATCTAGGAAAAAGTTAGAACGATCATACACCACCTTCCTTAATATTCCTCTTCCTTCCACCCTCTGTCCCTTCTTTGACTCAGGAAGTCTTCTGGGCCTGTTGTGGTTTGCTCACTGCTAAACCCACAACAAGCATCTTTTAATTTCTGTCTAGTCGCTTGAGCCCACGTGAACATTTTGCATCCGCAACTTCAGTAGGTATGTATTTCCATACACCTACCAGCTGTAGTGTGAAGAAATATTTTGTCTGGTTTGCATCTAACTTCCATCAGATAGCCCCTAGTTCTCATATCAAAAAAGAAAGCAAAGTACTTATTCATGTTCTCCATTTCAGTCGTGACTTTGTAGCCCTTCACGTTCCTTGAGTCAGCGATTTTTTCTTTAGGTAGAAGTCTCAGCCTGCTCAGCAGTACCATGTATGGAAGCCATTCCATATCTTCCACCTCACTCTCTTCTCCAAAATCTTTTCAGTTTTAATAAATCCTCTCTAAAGGGAGGGAACCATTGCTGCACAGTCACTCAAGACATGGATGACACATGCATTTATCCAATCATGATTTGTTCTGTTTTATTCTTAGACCCAGAGCAAGCTTTAAAAAGTCCCTAGCAGTTGCTTCACTTTGTCGCCAAACACTAGGCTGATGTTTTCATTGCACAACAATTTGTCACTTCTGTTTATTTCATCTGATTTGTTTTAGGATTCAAATATTCAGGAACTTCCCATGTGGAAAACTTGTGTATTTTTCACTCTCTTTTTCTCCATTTCAGCTTTCCTTTCATAGGTTGTATTGATTCATCTTGTCCTTGAAACTAAAACCAGCTGTATTTTCTCTTACGAATAAAGAAGCAACACAAATGAAAGCAAGAAATTCTAGGCTTGCTTTTGGCACCCCTTATTTCTAAAGGCACTTCATCACAGCTCATCACCCTAGTATGAGACCATTGCCACAGATGGAAGTATGCATTTGAGGACCATTAAACAAAACATTTGTTCTAAATGCATGGTAATTACAGAAACACCTGTGCTACTGTAGGTGATCCTGCTCTGGCAGGGGGGTTGGACTAGATGATCTTTAAGGTCCCTTCCAACCTTTAACATTCTGTGATTCTGTGATTCTAAGTAACTCTGGACAGATACACTGTGGAGCTCAGCAGCTCTGACATTTCCATGGTGGGACAGGATAGAAATGACTAGAGCATGATGGGAATCCAAATCAAGATTTTCCAAAGAAATTTTTTACAATATATTTATAATCAGTCTTAAATGTTAACCTTGTTTCACTTTACAAATTCTGAAGCTGATCAGGAGAATCCAAGTCAAATCTTCAACTACAAAACTGCACCCTGGAGAACTGAACCAATGAGGCATTACATTTACAAGCTCTCTATGAAACAAATTTTTAAGACAATTGCTTAGAGATTATGAAGTCACAAACTAGTTAGCATAGATCTCCTATAAATGTGCAATTTCATGGCAGTTAAACCAAGGTAACCTGATGCCTTGTCATCCCCTTCATTAATTCATGTTTGACAATTGCAGGCCCATAAACTGGAACAGAGACAGACACTTCTTGTCTATACAGAACCAAAACACACTTAGTGCTTAGAACTGCTTCAGCCCTCAGCCAGTGTGTAGGAAATGAACTGTACAGAGTGCCTCCTAACTCACACTGCCTCTGGAGGCATGCTGCCCGGGCTGAGACTCCCTTCCGAACCTGAGCTCAGCCACTGCAATGATGTGACTCCTCCCAGTCATAAGACTAGGAAATGTCTCTCTTTGAATCACAGAATCACAGGAATCACACTGTTTACATTGGTTCCTCTCCAGCATGAGAGATTTTTGGAGTTACTGCCTTTCTTAAGATTGTGAGACAACACATACTTTAATAGGAACTTGGGAAATTACAGATTTCAGTAAGAAGAACATACAAACTTAAAAAGATGCAGATCAATTAAAAAAGGAAAGGATAATTAATTTTGAAAACACACCAAAAAGGCCACTTCTGCAGTGAACAGAAAGAACAAATAAATGTATTTGAGATGCTTGTGAGCTCCCACTGATGCTAAGGACAACTATGAGCAGTTTCAATTAATAGCATTTAAAAATTCAGTTCTGTTGATTTCTGGAAAATGGGCCCACTTTCCGTAAGTGACTAATGAAGCTGACATTTGTAAACCATCACGGACCCCAATTTCAAATCACCATTTCTTCCACACAGAGCTTTTTCATCCAGCTAAACCAGGCTGACTCCAAAAGTACATTTTAGAATGATAATTAATTCAATGCCAAATGTGCCTGCAGTAAAAATACCTTTAGGGAATGAACACATAATAGTGTGTGTAGCTTTTAAATAAGCTGTCCACAGGGCTATGCCAATTTAAACAAATTAAAATAATTGTCAGTATGCTAGGTATGGAAATATTCTCTTTGTAAAACTGCTGTGAAATGCCCTGGAGGCTTGGGTGGCATAGCAAGACCGCCCGATAGATCCAGGCACTTATATTGTCTCTGTCCAACTTGATAGAAATATCCTCAGGTGTTGCGGTGCATTCAGCAGCACTGATGTAACAGCATAATCCTGTTTTTTCCAGGCAGATGTATGTTGCTTCAAACAAACCCCTTGAAAGGGAGAGAGTCCATACTAGAGTACTCAAATACAGAAGATTACTTCCACTGCTCCATCTGGTTATCTGGCTCATACGTTCATGTTCAATTCCGTGTGTCCCCCCGCCTCACAAAAGTAGACTCAAAAAGGAGGAGGGCAAAAATAACCCTTCAAATGTTCACAAGTGTGACAACAGATAAAGAACCTACATTGCATCTGAACTTCACTTGCTTCTGCGTAATTGGATCAATGTGTTGGAGGTGGCATTGATACACTTTGTTCACCCACCACTGCTATCAGGGCCATCTGGGACACTTCCAATCTCAGCAGTCTCACAGATGCTTGGTGCTCTTAGATCCTCTAAGAGTTCTCCTAATAAGCAGAAATTTTTAGGCCACTGAAACACTAAGATCCTATGCTGCTTTCTGAGCACCAGCATTTGGACTGTCTTTACTACCTTAGATTAACAGCCCACAACAGCAACCACATATTTTTCCTTGTAGCCTTTTTTTTCTATAGCAGGACAGGAAATCAGGATCTGTCCCAGTGTGCACTGGATCAGCTTTTCAAATACTGGAACAGAGTAAGATTGCTCTCCCACAAGCACTGTTAACGTGATTCCTAAACATACTTAGGTTAACGGGCAATTTTGTGCAGACCTTACACAGGTTCATGTAAAACACACTGGGACAAATAAGAAAAAAAAATAATTCTGCAGGTTTTCAACACTGCCCCTGATCATCAGTGCCACCTTCAACAGGTTCAGAGGGTATCAGCAGAATAATATGAGCATTTTTCCACTTGCTGCTGGTGGAAGCAACATTTAAGTGACCTAGACTTAACAGGTAAAGCAACAGCTTTAAGAAATGAAATGCTCTGGGAATGGGAAGAAAATATTTCTCTAACATATTTCGCTGTATACCAGATTAGGTAATGGCTTTTAAACCAGCAGAGACTAGCATTTCATACCCTGGCTGGAATACCTTTAGTCTTATTTTTCATTTCCAAGCTTATAGCAAGAAACGAGAGGCTTTTATTCTATTGTACATTAAGACTGAATATATAATAGCTTATTTAACAAAAGAAAAACCAAAAATTCATGACAACACTATCAAATAAGGGCACTGAATTGCTTTCCAGAGCATGAGAAATACAAAGAAAGAAAAAAAAAAAGATCTCTTAATCAAATCTCATTGAGAAAGAGTATCTACAAAGTTGGTATTTCCCTCTCAGATATACTAAAGATCTCACTGTATTTAGCAGGTCAAGGTATCCTGAAGCAAAAAAAGAGATAATCTAAAAAGTAGGAAAAGATCTGGCCATCAGCTCCCAAGCTCTAACACTTCTGTGTAACTGTTCACCCTGACTTACATCTCGAGATATAAACCCAGGCATCACTGCACTGATCCTGTACTCTCCTATATCTTAGAATGCTTCTAGTCACACATTCCAGTTTAAATTAATTTCTATTTATATTAGAATACTTCTAGACATTACCCTTCACTAAGTGCTACACTAAGTTTATACAAAGGGCAGTGTTCACAATACATTACACAACCACAATTCATTCCAATCTGCTCAAGCAGATCTGCTGCCTGGTTTTACAGCTGTTTTCATGCCATCAGACACACATTTCTTTCAGGGCCCCAATGTTTTAAATCCTGCAAAAAGTCTACAGGAAAAACACTGCAAACATTGACTTAACATTTGGTTACTGAAAAAAAAAATATGCATTTATATACACTTTAGATATATTCTTGAAGAGCTCATGACAAAGATCTACTGGAGAATCAAAATTTTCCTGGTCAAAAGAGATTTTAGGTACTAGAACCTCCTTTCTTACAGAAATAAGAGGTAACAAAGCTTTCAAAAAAAACACAAAAACCCTCTTACAGGTTTCCTCTCCAAAAGACACCCAACCTCTCATGACGGATTTCTCATCATGAACCCATCTTCACCAGACATTAGAAAGAAAAAAGTTGAGAAATAATATGAACACATTTCAACAGGCTTTGTGTTTATCCAAATGCAGAGATTATAACCATCTTTACTTAACGAAACAAAGCTAAAGAACAAATGGGTTTTTTGTGGTTATCCCTTGTAGTCCTATGCAGGGGCATGTGTCATCTGGGGTTATTTTTATTTCTGCCAGTACTATTTTTATTCTAGATGTACAGACAGTAGTATGCATTTACCAAATGGGAGCTTACTAGAAGGATTTTTTTTTTTTACTATTAAGAGCACTACTTTCAAGAGGCACAGGTTATTAGACACTTAGCATTTTCTCTGAAGTACCGCCTTTGAAAGAGGTATTAGCCTTTTGTCTTGGTAAAAAAGACTAGACAGCAAATAATGCAAAGGGGAATTATTTCGTAAGATAACATTAAAATGTGCCATGTGGTATCTTTTTGTTTTACAAGCACATGCTTAAATGCAAAACTAAAGTGAAAAGATCAGAAGAGATACAAAACCTGATAGCTTTAATTCAAATGGCTTTTCTTTGAAAACTGGCAGGGAAACTGACTTCTGTGACTAAGTACTCGGCAGGTGTTTTGCATCAGCCTTCACAGAGCAATGCCCTGTCTAGCCCACTTACAATCAATGGGACTGACAGAATGTCCTTCACAAAAATCTCCGTGAGTTCTTTTTTGTTGGTTGTTTTTCTTTATCCCTTTTCCTAGGAACCTGCACCATGCATGCACTGACCACCTTTGGGTCCTGCTAGGGAGCAAGCAAATTTCAATTGCTAACCACCCAGTCCTTCACCAGCTGGTAAATAGTTCCTAACAAAGGAATGGAGAATAATTTTTTGTCTTCCAACATCTCAAAACATTTAGTGAGAAATCACACTTGAGGGAGATGCTGAGATGCCTCTTTGGAATGGGACTGAAACATCATCTCATTGACAACAGGAATTTTACTTTTTCACTTCAGTAGGTTGAGGATTCTACACAACTCATTTCTTTAGAACTTGTTCTAACACTTTTTTTTTAAAATAGCTATTTATATTGCATTTATTTCATTGTACTAAACTTTATGATCTTGGAGAATTTACAGTGCCATATCCTAATGGAATGCTTTCTTTTAACGCAAGTAAGTGTATGAATTTTACTCAGATCATTATTGTCTGCCATTTTGAAACTTGTTAATAAATTAAATTTAAAAAAAAAAGAAAACAAACCCCAAACCAACCTCTAACGACAAAAGAACTGTCAATGCCAATAAATATTCTTTTAACTCCAGGATACTGGGTTTCCATAGAAGAGAAAACATTTTCTGCAACATTTTCTTTTTTAATTGCATATAAAAAAGTGCAAACCTTCAGACTGTTTGGTACTGGGAAAACATCCTTCCCAGCCTTCTCCAAGCATTACCCTTCATGCTGAAAAAGGTCAAAGCTAATCCTCTCCCATGGATTGCTCTCTTTACTATGGAGGTGGCCATCTGTGCAAAAAGCTCTAACTTCTGCTCTAGCTTTGCTTTTTCCTAGAGTTCTTCCTCAAGGACTATTCTGCCTAGCCCATCTGTAACTGTGAATGAAACTACAGTGCCTGCAGGTTCAAAGCAGGCTTCTGCGAGCCTTTTGCCTTAAAGTTGTCATGAAGGGGTAGTGTTTCTTGGCCCTAGAACTGTGCCACATTAGAATAGTTTTAAGCACCTTTGCCCTCTAACCAACCTCCAGATTCAGGCAAGCTGATCTACAGAATTAGCCTAATAGAGTTTAGCATACTGAAAACCCGACACTTTCATCTATACGCTGTCCACTTAATTTTGTGAACTGATCTGGAAGGATAGTAGGACCTCCCTTTCTCATCTACAGTAAACAGAAATGATTTTCTCCGCCTGATTGCTGGGATGTAACTTTTTCTCAGTATCATACAATTTTAATGACGTACTAAAAATAAGAATTTTCCTTGTATAGATATGGTTCTACATTTGTCACCTCTGGTGATCCTCAAAATGCATTAAAAATGGCTTAGAAAAATGGTTTCTTCTGGAGAATACACAAGTCTGAGTAAATGTCTATGTATACAAAGTATTTCTGGAAATGAAAGTGGATGAATAAAATACACTATAAAGAAAGAGAAACAGAAAGAGGATTATCAGCAACCTTTTAGCCGTGAAGCTTTGGGATGCAGGAAAATTAAGGTTAGAGCAAAAATCCTGCTGAGTTAATATGTATGGAAAGATGAAAGAGAGAGGAGAAAGGGAGTGTGGCAAATGGGAGGGGGGAGAAAAGCTGCAAAAGGTCAAGTTGCATGGAGAAGAGGTGAGCAGAGAATCAAAGGGTAGGAACCATATGAGTCGAATCAAAGCAGAAAGGAACCAGGGCTTGAAATAAGAACACTGATCATTTTGGAGATAGGTTATTGGATTAAACTGGAACACTGTTATCACCTTGTCCAAGGAAAAAGAAATGAATTAAAAACATATCATACAGAAGACTGTCAAGCTGTATACTACTTTTTACATTTTTTCATTAGTGAGGTGCCTGCTTCTTTTGACTCTGATTTCTTTAGCTTTATTTGATAGAACAATAGGGCTTTTCTTTTCCATTTATGTTGATCTCCAGGACTCTTCAATTTATTCAGTGAATTATCATCTATATTATTAATCACAAAGGAAAGTCCCGTTACTTTGACTATCTCAATCTGACTGATATCGTGGCTAAATTTTTCAGAGGGACGTGTGCTGAAGGAAGAAATTTATTACTGCATGAACTAGTTCTCCAATGAGAATGTGGCAATGTCCTGTTTTAGAAGTCTCCTCAGCATAGAGGAAGCAAGGCTAAACTGACATGGGAATGATTAAAGATTAACTAATCTCTTAGCTTTTTTTCAGTGTAGCCACACTTGAGAATTATGTTGCTTATTCCTTCAAAATACTTATTTCACTTTGAAAACCCTTCTCTGTGCCATACAAACCATTTCTAATTGCTTCGTTTTAAAGCCTGCTTCCTCATCCCCATTCTCACTTTTATTACATACCCGCTTTGGTGATGGAAAACAGAAAGGTGTTTAAAAAATTTTTTTAAAAAATAATTGATCTTGGGGAAAATCAATACTCCAAAGGACTTATCTAGGTGGTAAGTGATTCTGAAGTCCTACTGCCATTTAAACTCAGACAGCAAGCAAAGGACTTCAGAAGAAATGGATCAGGCTATGGATACCTGATCTCCATTTTGTGCATATTATACAAGCTGTATTTGTAAGGAGAACAAAAAATAGAGCAGCTCCACAGTACCTAGCCTTTATTGTCTGAAAAACACTAACTATTGGCACTTGAATCTCTGTAGATTTATATGCAGCAATACCTTTCTTTAAGCTACGCAAAAAAGCAAATACATTATTAAATATTCAGTTTTGATACTCGCTTCACTGAAAAGGCCTAATATTTTATGTACTGTAACAGCTGCAATTGCTCATTAGGGCTTCAGAAATGAGAGGAGATCTGCTCTTGACTATACTTTTAAAATTTTGATCAGACAGCGTCTGCCATGTTATCTAACTATGGATATTGGCTGTGAACGTGCTCCCCCGGTCATAGTTCAGGCATGTTGGTCTGCTTGAGAAAGGATGGCAGTATAACTCTCAGAAATACTGAGCTTTAATCACCACTTGCAGTCTCACTGATTAGAGCAATGTATATGAAGCCTATTAGTCAGCAGCCCTTCAAGCAAATGCTTTTGATTCCAGACTTAGAACATCTTATAAAACCTCCCTTTAAAAGCAGGCCCATTTGAATCAGAATATTCTCCTGTCTAAACGCGTCCCACCAGTTCCTTCCTTCTATGTGACTCCAGAGCTTTAGTCAGACAAACATTAAAAAAAAAGCAGGTGTACAAGCTGTGTTTTTAGTGCTTGCCAGCAATGCATACTAAATTAGATTCCTATCCTTACTACACACAAACATGTAGTAATTGGGCCAAAATGAGAAAAAAGTGTCTTTAACAGGCTGTCACATTAACAGAAGATCTATACAGCAGACCTAAGCCCTCAGGAATCACTGCCATCTATAAGGCCAGAAATATTTTTATCTTCTAACCACTTAAATCTCCTACTTCACTATCAGTTCATACCAGTGTAGAGTCTGCCTTTGTTTCTACATTAACTATAGCAACAGTTCAAGACAAAGACTACTAACTTCAACTTCTTGTAGCCCTCCATCCAACTGGGCTACAAAAAAAAGGGTTCTCTTCTCCTAAAAGTTACCACTGTAGGAAGAAGACAAGGCAATGTCCTCTAGCAATGGCTTTGGTGCTGACACACCTCACAGAATCCCACCAGCTGGAAAAGATCTAGAAGATCATCGAGTGCAGCCTTTGTCCCAGCCCTACCAATCTACTAAACGATTCCCCCCAATGCAACATCCACGTTATGCACAGTGCCACAAAGCAACACTGGGTCGAATAATAAAACAAGTCTTCCTAAAAAACTAACACGATTTTGCCCAATAGCACCATCTTGATCTTTTTCAAAGAGCAAATCAGTTTGCAACTCAAGAACTACTCAACTTAGCTTTTGTTATTTACCCTATTTCCTTTTTTTAAGGAAATCAACAAGCCAGAACTTCCTAGACAACAAAACCGCAGCAGCAGCTGCACCCCAGAGGCCGCTCTCCTCACGCACCGCTCCCTACCGGGGCCGGCCGCGGCCCCGCCGCACAGCGCGCACCGCCTCCCTCGCCGCCGACCCGGACCCACCTCAGCCGCCGAGAAAAGCCGCGTTTCGCCGAACGACCGCCTGCCCTCGCTGTGCCTTACCTGGGGCTGACAGCCCGCTCTCCGCTCCCTGACCCCCGCCTCGGCACCGCAGAGCCGCCTCGCCCGCCCCACCGCTCCTCAGGGCGCCGCACGCGCCCGCTCCCTTCCCGGCGTGCCCCGCGCGGCGCACGCGCGCTCCCCTCCGCGAACTATTCCCCCGCTCGCGCCCGCACTTCCCGCCTTTTGTGCGGCACGCGGAGGGGCGGTGCCGTCCTGTTTCCTTGCCTTTTCTTTACCCCGAACTGCTCTGCCACTCTATCTCGAAGCCTCGCGCAGCCTAACCTAGAGTGAGTTGGTTTTTTGGGTGTTTTTCTGTCCTATTCTCACCAATTAAGTCTGGCAGCAATTTACAGCCGCACCAGCTGTGCCTACGTTTACATTTCCGGCGTGTCAAAATAAACCCATCCCTTCTGGGTATTTGGTTGTGGCTGAATTATCCTGGATAAGGCGAATCGATGTGGATGCTCCAGGAAATGTTGCTGTGAAGCTGCCCCGTGCCGGCGCACGGAGCTGCTGAGCCCTGCACACTCGCACTTCTCCTCTGGAAGATCCGGCCTGGCCTGTAGGCCTTGCCTACAGAGCTCTACACTCCCAGTAGATACTCAAGCCACTGTGTAGTAAAAAGACAGCACTGAAGTTACACAACATCTTGTAGTAAATTAAAGGGATAGAGACACCTTTGATGGCTTCAGTCTAGTTCTAATGAACAATTTGTTTATCAATAAAAATCCTGCCCAAATAATGAGGCATCACGGAGTTTTACATCTTGATTTTGATCTTTAGATCAAGAAAGTCTCAATTACCTGTAGGTGGCCAGGACTGTATCTGAAGTAAAAATAACTGGTTTGTAATGAAACCTACAAAATATATGTCCAGACTCCTCTGCACATTATCATTCTGGCTTTTTTTTGTTTTCCCAGTGATCACCTTGAATTATTGTTTCTGTTTAGTAAGAAACTTCAGAATTACGACTCCTACCAAACCTCAGCATGATATTGACCTTGTGTGACAAACACTTAAAAATCTGAGTTATTTTTTCAATGTTTTTATGCCTTGCCTTGCAAAAGAAAACGATAACCTTCAATACGAAGGTTGTTCTTGTTAAAGACTCGATGCTTGTAGTCAAATTCTCTGAACATCCTACATGGCATCACTCTTTGTAGTCCATAGAAACAAATGGAAGGCAAATACATCCTTAAATTGGTTAGTACTTTGTGATGCAAACATTTTCCTTCTATAGTCAAACAGTGGCCATTGATAGCATGTATTCTGTACTGTTTACCATAAAAGAGAAAACTTATATTTAGAAAAGGTTCTGAAATGCCATCTTATTGAGTGTAAGCACACATGTAAAATCAATACAAATTCAACACCCTTCATTTTTGCAATTCAATAATAATAACATTAAAAACATCTTTAAATGTCAAGGATGTTGGAAAAATTAAACATAAATTTACAACAGCACTTCCCCTGTGAAATAGTAATTCATTCAATAATCCTGTAAACAAAAGCACTTAAATAATTGTGCTCATCTGTTCTAGAAGTACTTTATGACAAAGATGTTTCTGTGATACGAATTAATTAAAATAAATCATTTGGTTGAAAAAAAAACGCCTCAAAATAATATATCTATATCTCTATCTCAAATCCACAGGGTAAAAAGCTTTTCTCAGTAAAGCTATTAGAATTTCACTTGAATAAGACCTTGGTTTAGTGATTCCTATAGTGTATGGGGGGTATAATAACATATACTGAAAGCGTCATTGAAAGTACAGAAGGTTGTGGTGGTAGATTTTAGACTACAAATCAGCACTGAGGAAAATAAAAAGGCAAACCCACAAATGAACTCTACGTCAGGAGGGGCTCTGTGCACAGTCAGTGGAGAAGGAATATGGGTCCTCCCAAAGGACACCTCAAGTCACCCAACTATTAGCTCTCGGAAGGGCTACTGGCAACAGAAGGGATCTGCTGCTCCTACCTCTGGCACTGAAACTGGTAGAGCTTGAGTTAGATGGTGTGAGCCCCAACCACTGAAGGGAAATACCAGCCTGGATAAAGGAACTTAAAAAGACTGAAATGAAAAATTGGGGAGGTCAGAAATAACAGCCCAACCTAAAATCAACTTCAGAAAATCTATGCTCCCTTTGTTTTTTATTGGTAAGTGAGCATCAGGTGCCCAGTTCTAACCAGACCTGCTGTTAAAGTTTGCCTTAACCTTTATGTTACCTATCTCTCTACATATGGTGTTTATTTGATATATTGCCCTTGTAATAAAGGAAGTGCAGTTCCCATTAGACTGAGATTGCAACATAAATGCGACGTTAAGTGACAACACTGAAAGAATTCTCACAGGGACCTGCATAAAGGCTTTAAAATATTTCCAAATTTGCTTTTACTTTCGATCTTCATTGTAAAACAGTGACTGCTCTTTTATACTCCTTCCGTATATACTAGGGGAACTCTGTTTCCCTTCCTCATTCTCTGCTAGGAGGTCTCCTTTTGCTGTCACCTCTTGCCACTTTGCTCTTTGTCCCTCCTTTCTGAGTTTCAGTCTGAAGGTAGATGAGCAACCCTTTTTCAGCTAACCCTATCATCTCTTAGAATTTCTAATTTCTTTTTGACTTTTTTAGTCTGCTACTAAGGTAAACATCACAAATAACAGATAGAAAAGGGAGCTGGGGTTGTTCAGTCTTGAAAGGAGAAGACTTCGGGGGGACCTAATAGCTGCCTTCCAAGGGATCCTACAGGAAGGCTGGGGAGGGACTTTTCACAAGAGCGTCCACTGGTAGGACAAGGGGAAATGGGTTTAAGTTGAAGGAGAATAGATTTAGATTAGATCTTGGGAAGAAATTCTTCAGTATGAGGGTGGCAAGACTTTGGAACAAATTGCCCAGAGACGTTGTGGCTGCCCCCTCCCTGGAGGTGTTCAAGGCGAAGTTGGACAGAGCCTTGAGTAGCCTGATCTAGTTGAGAGGCGTCCCTGCCCGTGACAGGGAGGTTGGATTAGATGATCTCTGAGGTCCCTTCCAGCCTGGGCCATTCTAGGATTCTATGAAAATTCTTATCACCCACAATATATGTTACAGTACAAGAATACAGGTCAGACATGAAAGCTTTTTAACATTAAAACTAAATAATGCAGTCTTTCTGCATAAAATGCAGTAACAGTGCATTTTTACAGCACTTTCAGCATCGTGATCTGAATGAATTTTGAAACATAGAAACATTTTTTTTAATTATATGCTATGGATCATTATCAGCCCAACTATGCATAAACACATATGAGAAACTGAACTAACAGCTGTATGATTTCTCTTGTATTAAAAAGGAGGAAATCTAGCAGAACGGAGTTTATGAACTCTCTCAGATCCAATGCCCTCTTCTTGTTGTTGTTCGCATGTTGGTGTCTATTTTCCATCAGTCCACTGAGACAGACTCGACATTTTTGTTTTACAGGCAGAATTTTGACAGAAAACAATATGAGTTCTATACATGGAGTAGCTGATTTGGGCCATAACTGTATTGCTCACAAGGGGAAATTAATCATTACAAGAGAACACTCTACCATAATGTTCTCTCAGCTATAAAGCTGCTCTACTGGAGATAGGTTGGCATTTTCCAAGTCCTCATTAATACTAGTCAGAATCCAAATGCCTTTCAGATTCTCGTATTTCATATATATTTATTCTGAAATTATGAAAAGTACCTTTGAAGCAGCAATTGTATGAAGTGAGTGACCAGAACAACTTAAATGGAGAAGTATCATCATTTTGATATATTACATTTCAAAACACCATACCTTGGGCAGTACCTCACACGAGGATGTTACTGCACATTAATTTTGAGAATGTTAGGATCTGCTCACCACTATTTCAGCAGTAAATGCCATGGCAATAAAGAATAATCGCTGCAGTAGTCACACTATTACAGTTAGAGCTCTGTTGGAGTTTCCATTATAAGTTGTAAATGCTCTTTTTGAAGGATTTGCAACTCGGTGCTTTTAAATTCACATTGGGCTGCAACTTCACATCGGGAAGGATTAGTATATATAATTGCTTAGGTTTTGTTTGATGTTTGGGTATACTGGCTGACAGAAAAATAGCCCAGCTCATTGAAACAGCAGCCTTTTATGCATACTACTTTTTGCCCTAACTTTTTGATTAGTATGCAATTTTATACTAGGATAATTACACTGGGACAACCTCTCATACAGCTCCAGTGCAAAGGTGTTATACAGGTATTCCTTTAAATTTAGTAGAATGTGCTATTTTTGGTTTCGTACCATTACGTTTTTTAATTCTAATTATAGGTCTTTTCTACTGTATTTTAGCTGTGCTGGCTTCTGAAGCAGCAGGATTAGAGAAAAGCAGAACCTAGTGGAAAAGCCCTAAGATGCTGCATTTAATTGTTTAAAGTAAGTGAGCAAACTGATACTTTTTCTCAATTTGTTTCATCGTGAAAAAAATCCATGCTATTATATCTTCATGCTTTGATTGGTTTATTTTAGAGGGATATTTGGGAAAAGCAGTTTTTCCTAGTCTTGATATTCCTCATTTTCTGTTTGCAACCCTGTAGTCCTAAATCTTTATTTAACAGAGCTTCATCACTTTGAGTAATACATTACATTGTTGGTTATGTACAATCACACAGGATCATGGGAGCCACAAGTATTTGGTAACGAGAATCAGCATGCGTTGGAAACTATGAAAAGAACAGTAATTGTCCTGGGAGTGCACATTTGATGTAATGTTGGAACTATTAATAATAGCAAGTAAACTAAAAAGCATTAATAGGGGCTTTTGTTCCAGAACTGCTGTGAAAAGAAAGGGATTCAGAAGTACACTATAATTACAAAAGTAAAGTCCAGACATACCAACAAATAATGAGAAAAACGGTTGAAAATACTCTATTTTTTGGTAAGTTGCACCAAAGACAGGAGAAGAGCAGTATCATTACTGGATGAACAAAACTCTAGCTTCAGCGCAAAGCTTGTCATATCTAATAAAATCAACTATAAAACTGATGCAGGGAATCATGACCCTACATCTCAACTGCCACACTAGGCTTCTCCCCCCCAAGAGAACATAATTAATTAATTTCAGCTGGACGATGTTCTCCAGTTCTTTAATTAATAACATGTACATCCACCACATTAACCTGCTGTAGTTGAAACACTATGTAAGGTGATTAGTAAAGGTAAATTATGGCTGATTTCCTTCCAAGAAGTGTCTGACACCACTTGTAAAAGATCAAGATGGAAACTGAAACACAAAGAGCAGTGCATAGATTGCAAATATATATGTGGTATTTGAAAGTAACTAGATAAAAACTATTTAGAAGAAAAACAACCCACCATATAATTAATCAGCTATACTGCATTCTGTAACTAATATGGCTGAGGCAGATGGTGTGACTTTCTATAGAAGCTGATGTACCACACTTTATACATTAAGGAGAACTGTCCAATAAAAGAAATCCCAGACCAACCAACATCAGTGAATTTTGCCAGTGACTTCAGGTATTCCAGAGTTTATTGGTTCATTACCTTTCTCATGTACAACAGTAAAGTGAACGGAAGGATGGACATTTCTCAGCAAGGTTGTAATTGCTTTTGCAAGAGTATTTTGGCAGCATTCGAAAACAGTGACAATTTTGCTACTGAACGCCCTGGGAACAGGCATGGGGCTCGTCAGCCTTGAACTGGCAGAGGGGATGAGTGTCTTCTCTTGAACTGCTTTCCTTGAAATACCTGATTCACAAATCCCCATTAATCAATATCCGTCCGATCGCCCTCCTCACACACACACAACAGGTTTTATTAGAACACAGTCACACACTATGCTGTAAGAGGCAAGCCTTCATTAAATTCCTGGTATAATTGAGAAGTCAAAAAAAGAGGTTTAGGGACCAAAGTGTTAACAAAAACCAAAATCATTAGAGCTGAGAAAACTATAAGATCCTGTTCTGTTAAATATGTTACTAGAAGAGTCTGGTATATTACAGGATTGCAGAAGAAAAATTGGTGTATTAGCAGTAGGGACTAGAAAGAAGACACAAATAAGAAACAATCATTTTCACCCAGAGGTAAGAAAGTATAGGTTGTATGAGCTAATTTAATTGAGCTCCATTATTCTGACTCAAATATTAATTTGGGGAGCTGTAGTGTTAGAGAAGTACTGTGTTGGAAAATGTCTGCCTATTTGTTACTTTTCAAAGTTCATCCTCAAGGAGAAAACTGATATTCTGTACATCATTCTTGGAGAAACGAAGCTGCCTAAAGCATTTTAAGTTCCCACCGCTAACACCCCATATGCTTGTAGTGGCACATGTTCAGACTGTCATTCTCTGTTTTGCATTCTGCTCACACAAGAAAAAAATGATTAAAAAGGCACTTAACATACTTTAGCTTTTATTATGGTTTAGCAGGTGTAATAAAAATTAAGAGAAGGTAGCCTGACGTTTTGAAAACTTATCAAGTACTCGGCTTAAGAACTGCTGCTCTACAACATTTCCAGTATAGCTCCGTCTTGAATATCTACCTACAGTACAGCAGTCACTCTGTGTACATTGATTACCCAATTGCGACTATAGTTGCTCTGGTGCTTTTTTGGAAATACCAAAACATATGACAAGTGAAAAATATAAAAAGAGTAGACTTTTAACTCGGAGGTCAAATATAAGACAAAATGGATAATTTATATATTTTTTTTTAATTCAGAAAAAAATATACGGGTTTGGGTCAAATTAATTTAAAGGTTGTTCAATCCGTTTACAAATTTCTAAAGATTTTTGCAAAGCAAACTTTTTCTTAACATTAAAAGTAATTTATAAAGCGTTAAACTTTTTTACTCATATACTTTCACATTCTTCCCCTTATTACCATCAACATTATTATCTGAATTCAATCTACTGCCAATATTCTTACCTCCAAAACCACCCTTTAATATTTGCATCCACTTACCAATAACTAGTCCTAGATTCACACTGTGAAATCTATGTTTTCTCAAGCTGCCATTGCATGTGTACTGTGCCCATATCTGTACATGTAAGAAAATTTACAATACATTAAACAAGGTTCAAATATAACTGTGTCGTAATCAGGATCTAAAGATAGGATAGTTAACTGAATGTTCTAGTATTGTCTTGAAGCCCTTCCTACCTGAAGAAAAAAATTGAAAAACTCCTGCTTGCAAAGCTACACAGGACAACTGCAAAGAGAGGAAAATTGGAATGAAAGTTTCTGCCTTGAATTTCACTGAAAACACTGAGGTATTCTGAAACATCTATTCCTTTCTACAAAGCAAGTGGTGTTTTAACAGTTTTAGTCTTCCCCCCTGGTGTGTTGTCCACATACAGCACCCAATGATAGACTGCATTTCATTAGCTGAGTTATTTCACAAACCATAGAAATCATAGAACTAAAGGAAGATTTCTGAACGAGATGAATATTCACAAACAGTCTGCATTCATGGCATGCATGTGTAAGCCTCTTCTCATCACTTTGTTTATACACATTCTGTACGTGGCAATCCATCAACGAAATGTTAAATACGTAGACTTCAAAACAGAAGCAGCAGTAAGCTGTTTATTACAGATTCAAACTTTGGCAAATAAGCCCCACCAGGCATCTCTTGGAAAGGCTATCAGAATTACTTCTGTTTTCTTGCTTGAGATGAAAAGCCCCCTATTGGCTGCCAATATTTGTATATTTTTACGTTTGGATTATCCGTGCGGGATTCAGTAGGCATAGTTGGTCCAGGAGAAATAACAGATTTGTGTGCCCAGAAACACACATTTGGAGCACCGATAGCCTTTTTCTATCCTACTGTGGAAACTTCACTGGGAAAGGAGGGCCTAAAAATACCGTAAAGGTTTCACAAGTATAATGCTCCCCCTGGAAGGGTAAAAGCTATAAAGATTGGAAAGGTCTGCATATCCGTATTCCATGGTTTGAAAGGATCCAGTCACACCCTGCTGTGTCTGAGACTACATTCATTGTCTGCCTTTCAGGATGGCATCGCAGGGGCTTTGCAGCAAACATTCTCTCCAACTTACTAGTACTGCCATCCACCCTTAAATCAGCCTGGCGAGGAGAAGATTCTGCTAAGATACGTGTGCTTTGCAGAGCGTGAGCTCCCAGCTTTGCTTTGCTGAGCCATCATCTGGCAGACCATGGGGCAAACACAGAGGGGAACTGGCGCTTAGGAGGAGGACAGTTACTTAATGCTCTCCTGATCTATGTTTGTGTTCCTGCTTCAGCTAAGTTTGCTGGTGTTCTCTTTTTTATCGGCAGGGTTGATCTTGCTGTACTCAGTCAAACAAGCTATCTGATTTACGCTGCTAGAAAGGCCCAAGAGGAAATTGGGAAAAAAAAAAACAATAAAAATCCAGCACAAAAGCTGAGTTTTCATTATGATTTGACTTTAATTAACTCTAATCTTCCAAGATTAGGCTAACTAGACAGATGCATCAAAAAATTACCCTGTGCTCATTTGAAGGATTGGGCCATCAAAGCCCTTGCTGAGAGGGGCAGTCTTCACTTCTGTAAATTGTCACACTGGCTTTGAAAGGCCCGCTCATATCCGTAAAAATTGATGGGTGTGGTCCTAAATTGATATTCTCAGAATGCTTTTACTGTGATTAAGATTTTCACGTTATTATATGATCAACTGATAGATGCGTATGACATATTTTCTTTCCCAAGAGAAAATGAGGTAATAAAGAATTACTGATGAATGAGTGATTACACATCTTTTTTACACCAGGAATTTTTATCAGGTACTTAGAGCTGAATGTAAGCCAATGTTAGTAATAAACAATCTTCATAAAAAATATGTTGCTGGAAATGCACTTAAGTTAGCAACACCACCATATCTAATTTTAGCAATGCTATTTAGATTATTGTATGTACTCTGGACAAATTGCAATAGATCAGATTCTCAGGGAGACTTTTATAATAAATGGATGGCAGTGGAATTTCCATTTTAACATAAAGATTTATTGCTTGGCATTCAGATGGATTCTGTAATCCCAAGCTAATTGTTATACATTGAGTTACTACATTTAATCATTAATGCTGCAGGGAGGCAGACATAAACAGATTATTGAAACTGCAGTATGATTGTGGATTAGTCACGCTAACGTCCATTTTATTTTTATTAAAGATGGGTCTTCCAGTGTTAGTACGGTGTATTCTGTACAAATACAGTATTTTCTTTCCATGCTGCTGCAGTACAGTTTGTTACATCATAGTATCAGAGACTGACATAACTTGCATTCTGAAGATGAATGGAAATGGTTCTTCCAATTAAGATAAATAACCTGGTGCCACTGTACTTTTGTGGCATTTCAGTCACTTTCAAATTTCTAAGTATGAAAAAGCCCTTCCTCTGAAATTACAAAAAACTCCTCTCACATACATGATTTGGCTTTTCCTGCTTCTTGTTTTATGTCTTCACGTGCCCAGATTGCTGTAGTGACTTGCACGCTCTCACTGTGTATTTTGATAGTAAAACTGCCTTGTTTTCCAAACAATTTCTTAACAAAGTTAAGGCTTTTAAAATTAGCCTGGCTTCATGAGAAGAGGTGTCTGGAGGAAGTGAGATTATGGGAATGGCAGATGGGGTATACTACTTCCATATTAATTGGTAAGGACCGCTGGCAGCAGAGTCACTAAGTGAGACCTCTTCCCTCAATGCTGGACTGCCTCACCTGCAACCAAGTCCTCACGCAGCCCACGGGGGAACCTTCCAGTAACGTGCAGCAGTTGTGGGGGTTTTCTCAAATATTATTCCCGAGTTCTGCTCACTTACATAGTGCTGTGATTCTTACAGCAGTTTTGCGTTCCAGAGTAAATTTCACCTGGGAAGAGAGGTGGGTTTCTTCTGCACCGTAATGAAGCCTCGTCTGACAAGAAACAGAGGACACGGGCATTGAGAAAAGCACAGTGAAGGGAACACGTTGAGATGGAAACGTGTTCTCCATCTCTCAGATCAAGAGCTGTATCTGCCTCATACCAGCAATAATGCATTAGAACATCATATGTAAAGCATGTCTTTCTTTTAAAGGGTGAGCATATTTAATGAGCTGAATCAATGATATTGATTATTGTTAGTACCACAAGTTTGAAAGAGCCAATCTGATTTCTATTACATTAATTCTGGAAACACACAGCTGGTGAACATTTTTCTACGTTTAAAATAAATTGGTAAATCTTTGTGGATCAAAAAAGGAGGTCATTGCATTTCAATGACCTCTTCAAAGAGGGATGCCCTCAGAGCATTTATGTTCTCAGAGTGTGGTGAAGTTATTTATTTATGAATTACTGTCTAAGGATTTAGTCCTATATAACATTCCAGGGTAGATTTAGAATAATTAGGCATCAGAAAATTTAGGTAGGCTCAGTTCTCACTGAACTCAGAAAAATACATGAGTTGTTAGCACAATCCTATGTTAAATGTGCAGGTAAATTTTCCTTTTGAAAATCTATGGACTTAAAACATCTATTTCAAGTTTTCCTAAATTGAAACTGCTCCAGACCAGTTCTGTGGGCGAACAGACAAAACAGGCAGTTGACTGTGATGACAGACAGCCCAGACAGCCAAGCAGCCCTTGTCTTTTTTCCTACTTTACCTACACTTTCATCCCTGGAACCTGGGCTTGCTACAGTCTTCTTGGGCCTGCACCAGCTGGTAAGTAGTAAAAGGAGAGAGAGGAGATGGATCCTCACAATGAAAGCAGTTTTCTGTCATCTGTCTGTGCTGGTCACAGCAGGAACAGCAAGCCTGATGGTGTGAGCTTTTCTCTCTGCTTCTTTGTCCTGTGTGTGATTCCTGTTACCTCCTCTCTTTTCTGTGGCAGGTGGGACCTAGATCTGGTCAGGCCCATCATAAATTGCTGAAACCTTTTAAAACCTCCCTACCTTGAGCAAGTCTGCATTTTTATGCCCAAATAACTATATGCATGTGGATGCAGGACTTTCCCATTTCATTTGTTAAATTTTTTTAATAATTTTCAGTTCTAGTAGATCCAAAGACTTTTTTCCATTCAACTGTACACTAATAATACTTTGTTAAGATAAGGTATCTTAATCTCATACCTGTTCACTGGACTCAGCTGTGTGTTCAACATATTTATCTCACTCACCTTCAGCAGATCTGAGACAACTCACTGTTTCTTTGGGAAAGTACTTGGCTTTCCTCATAAATCTGTGATTTTCAGCTTGAAGAAACACACGTATCTTCAGGGAGCAATGTACTCTCTTTTCCCAGTGGCTTTTAATTTTGTTTACTTTCTCAAGTACCAACAAGAATATGCTCTAGTACTGTAACAGCCTCTTGTCAGATCCAAAGAATATATTTTTACCAAGCAAGAGTTTCAGTTTGTTATGGAAATGCAATATGGTATATCTGATCTAATCTATGCTCCAAATCTCAGTAGCACTATAGAAACAATCTCCTTCAGAAAAAAAGAAAACTAAAGTAGGATTGCAATAAACTGTTCTCCGTGCATTTGAACTCTGAGAAGCTTCTTTCAGATCACTTGATAAATCCAAGACCAACCATATCTTAATTTCCTCATTAGGTACTCAGTTTAAAAGAAAAAAAAATATCAATACTTGTTCCTGTCTCATTTCTGAAGAATGGCACTGAGCCAGTTGAGGTCTGGAATGCCTTCAAGTGAGTGACATGCTCAGATAAAGTTCAAAACCTCAATATCACCTCAGCTCATTTTGAACATCAGTCACAGGATTCTGATTTTTGATGGAAACAGAATTAAAGCAGAGGGAGAGAGGAAAGCACACGCTGTGTTGACAGAAAAACGGATACTGTTTGGATAAAGGGAAAAATATATTCTTGCCATACTTTAGCAAAATTCTATCACAAAGCAAAAATCTTTATTGTCCTTGGAGTTCATTTTCACTCCTACACATATCTGGAAGGTTTTAAGATTATAGACATAAGGTAGATATTAAGATTGTACCTAGGTGAAACAGGAAAAATCTATTAAAGATGCAAATTAGATGAAAATATTGGAAAGTTTTAGGTATGGTATCTCACTAAAGATCTATTTTTACTGCCTTCAGCTGCATATATCTTACTATCAGAGTGCAGAGAAAGATGGTAATACTTCTTTTACAGAATCAGTAGAATTACTCAGTGTCTCAAAAGCCCTATTATGGTGTCTCAGTTAAAAAAGAAGATATTGACAAACTGAAATGGCATTCAGGACTGAGGCCCTGGGAAGGCTGATCAATGAGACAATAAATAAATAAATAAGTATGGCTTTTCTTAAAGGTGATTTTTACGCAAGTTTGAATCACATCACTGTTAGACCTTGTTCTTCATAATAATTCTCAGAGAAAATATAGCCAAATCAGATCAGGCTACTTAAAGAAATAAAAATTGAATTACCGAAGTATATAGCTGTATACTTTACAGAAAAAAAGCGTTCTTAATCTAAAGGATCATAGAAGTGGAAACTTGTAAACAAATAATGTAATAATATTGTATAGACTTTTACCTGTGGAAAAGATATGGACTTCTATGTAAGTACGTCTCCTTTGACATAAGTATCAAACAACCAGACTTAATCATTTACTAGATCCACTAGATTGAATGCCAAACCTGCGTAAATTAGGACACAGGCAGGCCCAGTCTTCTGTATTGTAGAATCCGACTGTTTTCCAGATGTGAAAGCTCTTATGAAGGACCTCAGAAGAGCACTTCCTAAAACCGAGCTGTCAACATATTTGTGATAAGGAGGATTTTTCTTAACTTCTTCTCTTCATTGGCTTGGCATTTTTTGGAGGAATCATAAACATAACCTTAAATATATGTATTTTATCACCTGAAGTTGTGCCCTAGCGCTCCGATCCTCAGATGTTCAAGGGAGGCATTAGTCAAAGGGTTATGAACTTTAAGCTGCAGGTCACTTTCAGAAACACGCTCTCTTTTTGCACTTATTGACAGCAACCATCCTCTCAGAAGGCAGCAGTCCAATTCCCTTTGGAAATGCCATCCAGTGGGGGAAAATCAGGTCCCCAGCCCAATAGTTGCGGAGCTTTGCTGTTCCTTGGGTGCGAGTGTAAGGAGGCAAAGCTCTCTGGACAGCATCGCCCTTCGCTATCACCGCCGGCCCCATCTGGCCTAACTGCCGTTTCCTTTATCGACAAGAAAGATCAAGGGACGGGCAGGTGATGTGTTGCCTGTGAACTACTGGTTAGGGTAAACTGACTCGAACTACGCCCCCTCAACCTAGGCTTTTAAAAAACAGAGTTCAGGTTTATGCTGTCTGTGCTAACTGTACATTTTTTCTATGAACTTCTTCGTAGTCTGAAGGATTTGCCTTCTGTTGCAAATAAACACTGGGGGAGGGGACACACCAGCATTTCCTATACATACCTCTTTGACTGATGCCACCTCTGGTCCCAAATTCTAACTTGTCACCACCTCATCTGCTAATGCAGGAGCAAAGCACTGCTTCACCAGACAGACATATGATGCCTCTTACAGAGGATTAAAATGCCTATCTCCAAGAGACAAAAAGGGAATACTTTAATGTTTAATATTAAATCATTCTCCTAACTGGAGCGAAGCTATAAAAACAACAATAACAACAGACTCCTAGAGGAGCTGAGATTCAGTCTTTATCTGACAGAGGAGAATACGCAATTATAAAGCTATCAAGGCTTTAAAACCATAAATATAATTAAGGATAAAGATATGCAGAGAAAAACACTGATCGAAAATCTTCATGGCTTTAAAATAACTGAACAGTATTCTAACGTGAAGGAAAATACTCTGCCATAATAATATGACCCCACAACTCTCCATTTGCATAGAAGAGTATGCAGAATCTCAAGTGTTTAATCTCAGCTGTGTATCACTCTCTCCAGTTAACATCTATCTAGAAAGAATTCACTAAACATCCAGAAATTTTAGGCGCCCATGCTTGCAACAGGGGCTTAAACTCAAGGGCTGAGAAAAGGAGTATTAGCAATGCTGATATAAAGAGGTAAAAGCAGAAATCCTTTCTCTCAGCAGTCTGACACACGATTAGTAAGTCACGAGGTAAAGCATATTGGTAGGTGAAAAATTGTAAAAGCAGTTACATGTGAATAATGTATTCATCTAAAGGTGCACTCCTGCATCAGTCATAAGACAGAGGACATCAGGATGGAAGAAAGCCAGTGTAAATTAGCAAATGATTTTTTTTATTTATTAGGAAGCATTACTTTCTTTTCTCTCATACTCTCTTTTTTCTTGTAAAGAACTCTTTGTTAATTCCTTTTGGGTTCAGCCTTTCTTCTATTTAAATTCATGTTCTCTTAGGTACTGTGACACTGAATCAAGTCACTTTTCTCCAGCTATCCCTTTATTCTTCTCACAGTTGTGTATCCTGTACTGCAATGCAGTAAAGTCTCCATCTCCTGCTTTGCAATCTTTCCCTGTCTCTAACGACGGAGCCTTTGTTTTCTGTGTCATTTTCAGGGGCCTGTCCCTTCAGGATTAAATCAAGGAGCTACTTTCCCTATAAAGTCTTTTACTCCTTCTCCTTCCCTCTCCCCTAATCTAACAGAGATATTGATACATGCTCTATGTTAAATAGTAACATCTTATTTTTTTTTCTTCTCTGTTCATTACTTTTAGCATTTTAGCATCTCTTTCCACTCTGCTAGCTTCTGTCAGTATCCTGCGCTTTATTAAATGTTCTTAGACTACAAAAAATGATGCCCTGTTCTCTTTATCCACCACTTTTACCCTCCCTGTTGGTTCATCAAGTCCTTGTTATTGATGCTCTCATTAGTTTGTTTCTTTTCCAACATAGTGATAATTATCTTTCTATTTTCTTTTGGCCATCTTCTGCGTTTTTATATTTCCACTAAATTTTGTCCCCTCTTCCCCTTTTTCAAAACCTTGAAAAACAATTCTTTAAAATTTTTCTCTATGCCCTGTGCACTGTTCTTGTGATATGAGCATTTAACAATAATAATTTCCTTTATAGGCTGCTACAATCTCATTTAATTGTACCCAACACTCAGGCTTTCAAGATTCACTTCTCAGAAGTTCAGACCTTATGCCCTTGGCTTTTACCACGCAAAACAGATAGGCATCTTTTCTTCTACATCAAATGGGCCTGGATTTGAGCAGATTTAAACACATCAGCTACGGCTTGGAGTCTATCATTCAGAATCATTTGGAACCACTTACACTTCTATGGTTCTAAATAGAGCAGTTATTTACATTCAAAGGTGGTGTCTTGCAAGTGTGAGATATACAAATAGCATGGCTATTTCCCACAGAAGTCCCTCTTTAATTAAAAGGTATTTGCTAGCTACTTTAAGTTGAATACGAAACCTATGTCTCAACATAAGCTAGATTCCTCATGTTTTAATGTAAAAGTTACAGTTTTAGGATACAGTCCTCATATTTGAGGTCTTCACAATCCTGGGGTGAGTGTCCTATTGTCAAAACTTCGCAATGGCAATTGCCGTATCTCTGTTACACACAGTTTGAATGAGAATTGAGTAAGTCTTGGAAACCAGAGTGTGAAAGAATAAATTCCTGCCTCTTCCCCACTTCAGTTTATCCATCTGTTCAGCTCAACTCAGAAGCTTGGAAACTAATTAAAAAAGAAAGACCATTCAGTCAGATACACGGCTCAGGTGAGCACCAAATCTGAAGCGTTTAATTACCTGACCCATAGGAAAAGAAATTGGTTGATTCATCAGATTGCTCCTACGGAAAGCCCTTGCTCTTATTGGCAGAAATTGCAATGAGAAAGGCATCTGTACTACAGCAGTCAGACAGCTATGCAATTTGGACCAGAAAAATAGTTTTGAGTTGTACTAGAACATGAAATTGATACCTGTGAAAATGACCTGGTGTAAGATCTCAGTCCTCATGTGCTTGGAGAGAGAAGACCTTGAGAGGGCAGGATTTCAGTAGGTCTAAAAGAAAATGTGAAAAGCTCATCCTTAATTATTTATATCAGATGATTTTATGGGCTTGCATTTGTAATCTTCATCTTTTTTCACTTCCAGGCTGGTAAGGCATCACATGATACCTATTCATTGTGTATGAAGTAATTTTACAGTCTCCATGAACATTTTGAAAACCTAATATTAATACCATGATTATAATCTTGGCTGATGCTGCCAGCACAAGTTTATTTCTCTAAAGTTATCTGGAACTGTTTTTTGATTTATTTTAATAGTCATATTAGTATACAATACTGGATATACTAGCAGTAATACACTTACAAGGATTTGTGAATAAAGGTTATTTAAACAACATGTTCCTTGAACAAAAACAGAGTGAAATACTTTGCACTGCCAGCTTTTCATATGAGAGGAATTGATAGTAGATGACTGGAGAGTATGAGAGTTTCCCATACGCCCCAAAATGCAAGGATTCTACGAAAGAAGCATATTAATATGTTGGAGGAAGAAAATACAATGGATGGAGACAAAGGATCAAGATAATTTAAGGCAAAGGCTTTCACTTTTGTTATTTGTAGGACAGAATAGCTGGTCTACCTCCCCTTCCTCCCTCACTCTTCAAACAACACTTTTCAAGGAAAACGCTGGTTCAAAATGGTACCAAATGCACTTTTTCAGTAAAATTCCAACTGACAAGGTTTCGGAAGGGCAACAGCAAGCTGTCAGTAAAAGGATAGGACAATTAGGTGGAAATGCTACTTCATGTCAGCTCCTGGTACAACTAATGACATTTTGCACTTAAAAAAGATGCAACTGAATTCTGAGTGACACTGGCTGTGGATACAAGCTGGCATAATTCCATGGAGTTCAGAAGAGCTGCAGCTCCTAAAACCAGCCGGCAATCAGGCAACTGGTCATAAATTGTCCATGATATTTTTTTCATAGCTTTTTAAAAAAAAGGTTATACTTCCTGAACTAGTATTTAGTCAAGCTCTGTATGAGGGCAGTATTATAAATTCAGTTCAGATCTCGTTAGTACTCAGATTTAGAGGTTTGGCCAGGCTCATGGCTAAGATGCTGGCATACCAGTTGTGATTCTCCTAGGAAAAGCATTAAGTGTAAAACACAAAACAATTGTTAGGTCTAAAATTGCTGTCCAGAGTTCTCCACTGGGCTGCCACTTAAACTACAGAAACCTAAACTTCAGGGGAATCTCACTGTTTCACCTTGAAACTTTACAGTCACCCCTGAATAAGCCCCCAAATTGCATCACTCTTGACAAGGCTGATAGCTTAGCTCCATTGAGATCCGCAGTCTAGATGCCACTCCATATATCTTCCTTCCTCCAGAGAATTATTTTAAACTTGCTATGACTCCCAAACAGGAAACTGCTTCTATCCAATGACTTTTCACTTCCCTTGAAAACCTGGCTGCTGTTGCACAAGCCAGTATTTTCTTTTCCTAGTATGCATTGGTTTAATTATTAGCCTGGTTAGGTAGGTATGCCCCTGGCTGGAGGGCAGGGGAGTCCTTTCGCCTAGGAGTTAAAGTACTCATTCAGTAGTAGATCTATACTTACCTTCCTCCTCTGTAGAAAATACTACTGAATTTTACATTTTACAAAATCACATTTAAAAACAGGAAGGCGAAACGGGCCTTGGAGCAGGGACCAAATGTAATGAACACCTTAAACACTGAACTGCTGAGTTATCCGTCCTTTCTGACCTTGTGAAATTTGAGTTTTTTTATCTGCACAAAGGTAATGCCCTAAAAGAACGACAACATTCCCCACCTCCTGAGTAGCCTCCTGTCTTGCAAGCGTTGTGTTTTGGGCACTCACGTGGAAGATAAAAGATTAGGTTGGAAGTTCAGACAAGAGGGAATTGAATCTGTGCTTGCCTTTTACAGGGCAAGCATTCTTAACACTTGGCTATTGTACAGAAAAGAAAGACTCAGTATCTCCTTAAGCTGTGTTTTAAAAGAAAAATAGAATAGTGCTCAAAGGGACCAGGTCTCTGCTTCCAGCAAGGAGTGCCTGCTAAAGATCTGAAGTTCTTGGATAGGACCAAGACCCAGAGTAGATTAACAATTAGGGGTTTCGCTTGTTGTTGGGTACCTGGAGATTGACTGAAAGAGGATCCGTGTTCAGCCTGTTGGCTACCTCAGTCCCAGTGCGCAGGAGTTAACGCTCCCTTAGGCTGCACAGAGCACCTGGCCAAGCAGGTAGGAGCCTTCTTCCGTGAGATTCTGGATTCCATTCAGCGGACCAGCTTGGAGGACAGCCACTGCAACAGCAAGTCCTCAGACCCCATAAGGCATCCAGACTGTCGCTTCTCATATTCACGGGAGTGTGTTTCAGAGTTGGGAATTCCTGCTTTTTTTGGTCAGTTTGGGTTTTTTTTTTTCTTTCTTTTTTTTTTTTTTTTAAATCCTTGCAATATATTTGTAAATTTCTTTTTCTTTCTTAAAATCATATGATCCAGATTTTCATAAGAATGTTCATCATATGCTGATGTAGTTCAGCATATACAAGACCTACAAAATTTTTATATGAAAAACCTCAGTATGTCCAGAGATGCAGAAAATGGTATAGGCACCAGTGAGACAGAAACAGCTATTCTTTAGAAAAACTGACATGGTATGTTTACTGAAAAGCACCTCCACTTCATGAATATTCCAGAAAGCACTGACTCTTTCAAAATTTCCTCTAGTGATGAAAAATGCCACTTTTCCATGGGCTATTTTGTTTTGATTTATGTGATGCTTAGACGACAGTTATAGAAGCATAGCAACACAAGCAATATTATCTACTGATGCCATTAGCTACTGATGGCATAAATAGGCAAATACCCGACTTATTTTTGAACTTTTTTCTCTTCTAAGGTATTCAGACATATTGAGATGTTCTCAGCACATCTGAATGGAGCATAGAGATAATATGAAATAAAGGCTACTGCCTAAAGAGCTGACAAACATGATACTTCTTTTAACTGCAGGAAAGGTTCAGATTATGCTGTTAGACTGAAAAATACCTTTATCTGGACAGTCATGCAGAATTGACATTTAAAATAAGTGTTTGGATTAAGTGAAGAAGCTTCACAGGTCAGTATGGCATGAAGGAGACACTATGGATTTGTGAACGGCTGAGATCCGTGGTCCCAGACAAAGGAAGAAAAAATACTTGCTCAGTTTACGCAGAATCTTACAATACAAACATACTGGCAAGATGAAACTTATCCTTTGCTTTAAGTCTTCCAAAAAAAAAAAAAAGTGTCTTCCTTGCAATGGGGATAACAACATGCAAAAATACCTGAAGACTTGGTTCAGACACAGACTCTTGGTACTTTCTACAAAATCCCAGCCAGACTTTGTAATATTTAAGCATCAGTTCCAAAAGAACATCAGAAAAGTAAAAGCTTTGTGTGCTGCTCTGGAATCCAGGAAAAAAATGTGTAGCCTTAGGCATTGTATTTAAATGAGCCTTCCAAGATCCTCATGAATGTTAGCTCAGACACAGTTTATCTACCAGGGGGAAACCAGAGATTCAGTTTCACTGCCAACTTTCTTAACAAACATGAGCCACTGGCATTGTCCAAAATAGAGAAGATAAGCAGAAGTTGCACATCCCACTCATTACTATGCTATATTAAAGCTTAGCAGTTGAGAGAACAACATTTCAGAAGTTATTTACAGTGATGTGAACAATTTAGTCTGTAAATAAATGAGCAATAAATATCCTCATCCGGGAGATATTTTTTTTAAAATTGGTTTTTACAAAGAAGTCAGACCACTTTTTTTTTCTTTTTTTTTTTCTTTTTTTCCCATTATCAAAGGCCTGTTAGTGCTTTGGGTGTGTTTAGCAAGGTTATTTATTTGATTTGTATTTAAATTAGGTAGTGCTCTGTGTGCATGGTAGGGACAGACTCTGCTGTTCTTAGACGATACAGTATCTGACTAATACTCCAGCTGACGCAGATTCCTAAAAGAACTTGGATGCAATAGAAACACTGGTATTTGCTTGGTTTTTACTTTTTTCATAGCACCAATTAACATCATCCTCAGACTGTAGCAACCCAAAATTAGCAACATTGCAATCTTTTCCTAAAACAGCATCTTTTACATTAGATACTCTAAACTCAGAGTACTGATTTTTTTTATATATATAGACCCATAACCTAAAGGTTTTGTTGAGTTCCCCAGCAAAGTGTCTGGCAGAGGTAGCCTGGGCGTTTAAACAAGCTGTGAATCTTAGTGGAGATGTGTAAGGATTTGCCATAGGGACCCACTTCCTCCCCACTTAGAGCCACGGGAGAAGGGGACCACGAGCAGGTCCCCTCCTCAGATGTAAGCACTCTGGTCACGGAAGACTGCTAGAAGATCAAAGGCTTCAGTTTGCAGATTGTCTCTGAACTCCCAGGTGTCCATGAAACACCGAGGTGATTTGTGGAACTTGTCTTTAGGTCTGTCATAGCCTGAGGATCACCCTCCTTGTCTCTGGATACCTTAAGAGTAAAACCAGGAGAAGTGCTAGGACTGAGGTGCTCTTAGCCCTTCCTGAGCCACAGCCTGTACTCCCACGGTTGGGATAGATTTTAGAAGACACAGGCATATCGAACCTCCCTCTATTAGCTTTTTCAGCACGGCTGCACGTGCAGCTATGTTAATGGTACAAATAAGTAAGCTGCAAGTAGTTGTCTTCACATGAATCCAGAAAATTAGGTCTAACAAATATCAGGGCTTAAAAAAATCTGTTAAGTGCTGCATTAGCTCAGTGTGTGTACCCCGCCCGATCACTGGCAAATGGTTCCAGCCCTGTAGTACCCTGTGTAGTCTGATGAAGTATATAGGCGTGAAACTTAGCTCTGCATTTTCAAACACATTGTCTGTTCCTATCCTAGCAAACTTCCAGCACTGCTTTGATTTCTACATTTGTACACATCAAAATAAACCAGTAAGGCTTATTTTTGTGCCCAAAAAAGATGAGTGGGTAGAGTTTCAGGAAGCAGTTATTTAGCAGACCTGAAATATCTTGATGTAATACTGAGCAAATGAGGTATTTTAGCAGTAAAAGCACATTTGTGATTTTGTGAAAATGCTGAAAATAGTAACAGAAAGAATACTATTTTTCTGATCTTTACTCATACAGAGTCTCTTAATTTTTCATGTAAAATATATTTGAATTCTTTAAATTCACCCAGCAGCTTTTTTTCTTTTCTTACAGGGCACTCTAACATGGATCCTCTGATCACTGCTAATTCTATTTTTTTCTTCTAAATGAAAAAACAAATGACAAGGGGAAATGAGACAAATCTGAAATTTTGTGAAAATTCAATAGACATTATTATTTTCCTATTTCTTAGCTTCATTGGATACCTTTTTCATCTACCCACTAATCTAACTTTCTTTACATTTTGTTTTTACTTAAATAAACATTAAACATACTTGCCTACAGTAAGCTCTCTTGTTTTATTCTCTTTGCTCTCCTTTCCTGTACAATAAGTCCATTAATTTTTCATATTTTGTTTTCTGAGTTTCTCTTTTGTTATTTGATTCTTAATGAATTCCCTCTTAAGCTTACAATATCAATGCTTATTTATTATGGATGTATTGTACAGGAACATTTTTACTGTGATTTGATTTTTCATCAGAAGACCTTGAACTTCACTATATGAAGACGAAATGACAAAAAAAAGATCCCTAGGAAATAATCCATGCAAAATAAATACAGGTATTTCAGGAGAGGGGAAAGAAACTCAAACCCGAAGAACATAAATAGTAAACTGGGAAAATCTCTTTGGAAAGAGAAAAACCCATTATAGAAGGCAACCTACATTGATCCAGGCATTCTTTACTCCTGTTTTTTAAACGACATTGCTCTGGTTTATCCTACTAACAATTCCAGCTTAGGCAATGTAGGTTTGATTTTATATGATGTTGGACAAGTTGCTTAACTATTCTTAGCTACTTTCCAACTAACTGGGTGACTGTCAGGATGAGTTCACCGATCAGGAGCACTAAGCAGGTGCTGTATTACTGAACTGTAGGCAGAGTTATGGGCTATAGCAGTTTTCAGACCAGGTGAGTAACATTAAAAGATGTCAGCAGTGTTTCATACCATATCTGGACCACGAAATAAATAAACAGAATGAAGGAGTGAAGGGCTGCAAAACACTTGAAGAAGCTTAACGTTTTAAATTGGGCACTAAACTGCTGTTTTATAGGGAGATATGTTTAAGATTTTACAGCCAGGTTCCTCTCTATTACACAGTCCTCCACTGTGCATCTTCCATAACTGTGAGTATAACTTGAAAAGCTACTGTATGTTTTCTGAATAATGGCACAGAACAAACCCATGCTGTAAGCAATTAATATAATGATTTTTCATTTTTTTTCCAGGATCAGCATTTTTTTGAAGTATAAGTAGCCACTTGCCTGATTTTGTAAAAACAGTATTTGGTATTCCAGAGATGCTTTGATGGAAACAAACCTACTTCTTTCTTACTACAGATTAGGAAAGCATAGATATTTTCATTTGCTGAGGCTGTTATTTTAACTGGAATAGATTCATATTCTCTGGACGCAAATGGATGCATAAAGCTCAGGAAAAAACCACCTCAGTTGGAAGCGCTCCATCCCCTCTGTAGCTCTAGCCAGAAATTTGCCCTGGGTCACAGTCATACCTTGCTCAGAACACAAACTAAGCCCAGTCACGCTAGAGCACATCCACACAGTTCGTAGCCCTTCACCAGCCTCTCGCTGAACTTCCTGTTTGCAACAAAATTCCACATGAGAAAATTTCCACTTGGCTTTGAGTTTTGGTACGACGGCCTAGCTAAGCACCAGCCAATAATTAGCGTGGGCAGCGTTAACAGGGAAGCAGGAGATTGCTGTGCATCCTTTGAATCTTACTTATATCACACCGTTTGTGTTCTTTGCTCTCACTCTGAAGAGTCAGGATAAAAACTGGGTTATTTATACAAACCTACCCTGAAGGAAGAATATTTAAAGAGACTGTTCCATTTCTCTGTGTCAGCAGTCACTCTTTGTCACTTCTCCTTAATTTCTGAGAGTTAATTGTAACCGTTTCAGTCTAGATACAGGAGAGATGAGACTGGACTGAGTAAATAAATCTCCTCCTCTAAACTCGGGTTTCTCTTGCATACTTGGTTTTGCTGTCTCGAAAAAAAAAGCCTCTCCAAGTGTACACTTGTGTTTAATTGCATATAAAGACTGAGAGAGATACTTCTGTGTCAATACTGTCTGAACAAGCACGATTTTTTTCACACTTGATGTGGGTCTTGTTTGTTTCCTTATGAAGGCAACTGAGAGGGGAGAAAGCATGTTCTAGAAATTAAAGAATTGTCTTGAAACTTGAGAGAGCTGAGCACTGCTCCTAGTCTAGCTAAAACTTTCCCTGTAACTGGAAGTCACTTCAGGGCTTCTGTGCCACAACTGCAGGTTTGTCAGCCTGTTCCTGCTCCCCTGTGACTCACAGGAGTAATTTTTAGCTGATGATTTCCAGCTGCCTTTGCAAACCCTTTGTGCCAACTTGCGCTTTCAGTAAAAGCCTTCCTGTGCCATACTTCTCATTCATCCACATAGACACCCACGCTCCTTTCAGATCTACAGTCATAGAGTCAATGCGGTAAGAAATTATCAAAATTACTCTTCGTGCATTGTAAGCACTAATAAGATGTGCTCCTTTCAGGATCTGCTTTTTGTTAATGCTAGAGAGTATGGAATTTAATGCCTGTGTAGGCTGAGGTTTTATACAATTTACATTCACTTGCTGAAAATGTTTCTTACCTCTTGGGTAAACATTATCAGGAATATACCATGTTTTTCCTTCAGACAAGGTCATTGATGAGAAATGAACAGAAATGCTGTCAGCCTCTGAATCCATGTAACAGTTTTGACGAGTTGTTTTATAACATGCTGCTTTGCCACAAAACAAGACAACTCCTTTGCCAAAGAGGAGCGAGTGTAACAGTTGTTACCTTTCAACAACTCTTCATTTCTGATCAAAAGATAAGGAGGTAATTTTTTTGAAATCTGTTAATCCAAAAAAGCTTAGCTGCTAATAGTTCCCAGAATCCTTTCTATGTGTGTGCCATGTTCAGGTTTTGCAATGATCAAAAGTGAGGGAACTCGGCTGATCAAAAATAAAGGAACATGTTATTCTGACACTTCGAGATAAACTTTGCTTTCTGCGCTGATGAGAATTCAGAAATTGTACATCACCCTAAAACAATTCAGTAAGTACATTAAAGAATGCAAATCTTCAACCTTGTAAAACATCCCAGGGAGAGAGGACTTTGCATTCTCCTTCGGGAGGAGAACAGGATTTCAAATGCTGTCAATTATGTATGGCCAGATAGTATATAAGAAAAATATTTAATGTTTACACTTCATGTGGAAAAAAATAGAAATGTGAATCTTGCCTCAGGTAAACAGTAGCTCTTGACAGAATAAATGTACTAGTCACAGGCAGAGTTCATGTTTGCCTTTTAATTTTTGGTGGAGAGTGAGGTAGATTGAAATAATTCCTGAATAACTACATGTTGGCAGAAAAG
This sequence comes from Trogon surrucura, assembly GCA_020746105.1. Classification (NCBI taxonomy): domain Eukaryota; kingdom Metazoa; phylum Chordata; class Aves; order Trogoniformes; family Trogonidae; genus Trogon; species Trogon surrucura. The sequence continues at coordinate 16,162,499 of CM036629.1, forward strand.
AGCATTTCTCCTCAGCCATTTCAAGAAGAGCAGTAGGTCTGTGCCTTCTGTAGTCAGAACTTGTTCAGGGTTACATAAGCCAAAGCCATACTCGGTAATCACCTCTGCTCACACATGACTTTGTAGTAAGATTTTCTGCATGGATTTACACAACCCCACCACAGATGCTACTCTAATACTTACAGAGTTACATTCATACACAACACAGCAGATACTAATTTTTTTAAAGTCTCACAAACCCATTAGAAAAATCTGACAGAAAATGCCCGCATGAAAAGATCCCATGACATTCCAGGCAGAGGAGAAACGAGTCCTGACCTTTCTCGTTGTGCTGGTCGATCAAGGTGAACAGCAGCTCCATTTATATAAGATCTCCTATAGGATACTAACTCTATATTGTCCTGTGTAGCTCTATGGTGAAAATGGTTTATTATTTGGTCAAATTTCTGAAGCTAGTCTGGCACCAGCAGATGCTGGTTTCTGTTCACCTTCAGATTAATCTGGCTGTCTTAGGGGAGAGGATAAAGGTCCCCCACAACACAACAATTACTGTCATTGGCTTGGTGGTAGACTTTCAGCTTCCTTTCACTGGAGGGGTTTATGCATTTGTTCTGATAGACAGATAAATCTGATAGAGCACTGAAAGCTTCTTTTTTTTTTTTTCCTTTTTAGTGTATTTTTATGTCCAGATTAGCAAGTAGGCCTGGCAAAATGTTTGTATCAGTTTTTCTTTCTAGGAAACTGCATGTGTGGGCTGACCAGAGCCGTTCCTGAAGTTCTATCTTTCCTACACCTGTTTCTGCAAAAGGTTAAAAAAATAACAAATAAAAAAATCACTTATATGCTCTTCTCTGTGTCTGAATTGTCTATCATTATCTAACCATGGAAACTCTTCTAAATTAAACTGTCCTCATTCCTGCTCTTGGGAATTACTGTGGTGAGTATTTTGCTAACATCCAGTAGAGCTACACTCAGAGCTGTGTGTGGTTCTGCCTCTGGTAGCTCAGCACCACCACGTTCCCTACTGCCTCTTGTCCCTCTGCTCTTTCCAATCCTGTAATCACATTCTCTTGGTGTTCAGCTGCGTGTGCCTGGAACTATCCTTCTGATCTCACATGCAGGCACCCTCTCTATTCCTTTGAATTCCTTGCTGAAACATTTCTTCAGACAATTATTTCTACCCTTTATTTATAATCAGTGATCTCTCCTGAACTATTGCTTCCTGTCTTGTCTTGTTTTTATCTCATATCAGATTATAAGATCTTTGAGTAAGGGAATATGCCTTGCTATGTCTTTGTAAAATGCTTTTTAAACTTACAGTGACAGCAAAGATAATTCATGGTATATTTCCACTCAGATCAAGGAATTACTACTTACTTATTCTGGGCAGCACACGTTCCCGTGGGCTAGTGAATTCAGGTTTATCAGGGCACATGACTACCCTGATAATTAAAATTTGCTATTGTGATCATCGGAAGCAGTGTGACTCTTCCTTGCATTAATTCACCAAAGTTCCTCCTGACCTAAATATGTCTGTCGGTGGCACCGATCTGGCTGATGCAGGGTATGCCGGGCTGCTGCTCTCACAGTGGTGGGGGGGAAGAAGACAAGAGGAAAGAGAAGAGGCTACTGCCTCTGCGTGACTGTTAAACACGCTTTTTCTTTTCTTTTTTTTTTTATTGTACTTGAAAAATAATTTCTGTCAGATGTTAAAAAAGGCAAGCTTTTGCCTTCCATCTCCAGCTCCGTGGCAAGGGAGCTGCATGGAAGGAAGGAATACCTCCTTCGAAGGCATCATTTGCTTTGCAAAAATGCAGCAAGGCCAATTGTTCTCTGGGAATGAAAAGTTGGAGAGATATCCCGCTGTACAGTTTTAATGGCTGTATATGCTATTTGTTTTATACTATTTATCAGAAATTCAGAGCTCGTGCCAAGACATTTCTGTGCCTCGCCAGAATGCTTTCAAGTCAGAGTTTCGCTACGATTCCAAAGAGGGAGGCTAATAATTTACAATAAAACATTATATTGTACCTACAAGATGTCAGTGACTGAGTGTTTAAATTGCAGTAACTAGCAAGTGATATTTTTCTTTGTGGAAAACAATGGAATTTTTCTCCCCAGTATTACAGTACGATGTTTATAGCAAATCATGGGATACATTCAGCACCATAAATACTATCTGCTAGTAATACATATTACAGTCCTCATGAAACTTTTAAGAATAGCGACAATATTTGCCGTGGAAACAGCTCCTTCTCCTCTAACCTGTTCTGTCTTTCATCCATCAGTAAAACGTCGAGTGGAATCTCTTCATAAAATGAATATACCCACTCCCCTCTACCTCCCTCGTCACCGTTCTTAGTTTTCAGTTGGGTCCCTAATTTAAGAAACTCTGCACATACTACTGATTTCCAAAAGGCTTTGCAAAGTGTAGCAGCGACAAGGGTACCTTCTCGGCCGCATTTTGTCCCAACAGAAACCCACATCAAGTATTTCATTGCAAATCCATTAGCAGTGATTTGCAATAGTCCAATTTAGAGGTCACTTAAGCATGAAAACAGTGTACAAGAAAATGTATAGTGAAACAATATCAGTAATAGCATATTTAAATGAACAATATCAGTAATAGCATATTTTAAATGTTTCATTAAGTCTGAATTGTTATATTGTAGTACTGCTGTGAAATAGCTACTAGTTTCTGTAACAAGATTTCTTTTATGTATATGTATTACTGACTCTGTGCATTTGCACAGAAACCAAAGGATTATAAAAGTCAAAATATTTTTATTAATCATGTGTTTTAGAACATTTGTATACTGGATGACTTGTTTTATATGCCTTTATATAGTCAACAATCCTAGATTAGATCCAATTAATAAAATTTCTGTGTCTGTTTTTATGGAGGCAGTGTGAGATTGAACATTTTGTAGTCCCACATATTAAATTAAAACAATTAAAATACTTTTTATTGCTTTCAGAAAACTATTATCACAGCAACATATATTTTCAATGTCCTGATCTGAAGGCATGAAATAAACAAAAAATCTGCTATAATGTTTCTATTAATTTTATTCTTGCTAAGCAAGGATGTCCAATTTACTGGTGCCATGCTTTCAGTATTGCTGAATAGCACCAGGCGAGTGTCACACCCTAGAGAAAACTCGTAAGTGGGACACGGTGAAGACATATTTCCCTAACACGCACGTTGTGGTGGAAGATAAACAAAGTATTGATTTGGGACACTTCTTCCAAACTTGTTATGTAGAGGCTTTCAGTTGTTTCCAACTAGTTGAAATGAGCTAGTAAGACAGAATCAAACTTACTGTTGAAAAATGAAGTGGCCTGGGCAGCACTCCGTTTATAGCAACACCGGAGTTAACAGGATATTAACTGGAGTTAGTTTTTGTACAGTAAAATCTGGGCTAATGCCTTTAATGCAGTGTAGCTATAGCTAGTAGATTCTACTAGTTGAGGGTCTGGTCTAGTAAGTCTTTCATTCTGCAAATACAATCACATCTTTTACTGTGCATCTCTGACAAGCAATATTGAAGCTGAATAACACCTCTGCTCTTATCCACACTTAATTATACTATCTTTTCATTGTACTAGGTATCTCAAAGAACCATGGATATTATTGGCGAGTTATCATCACCCCATTGACAGTGCCGTGACATTACGACAGAAAAGAAGTCAAATTCAGCCTTGAGGTTATATGTCTTAAAGTTCTATTCTGGTTAGAATCAATCTAATGGACCTGGTTATGATACAGTAATTCCTCTCCCTTTGGGCTGCATCTGGTAGACATATCAAATATTTTTTGAGGCCTTAGTACTTTATGTGTTTTAGTCCCCAGGTGCAGAAGTGCATAACAGCACTGCCAACTGAAAATTACCATAGGGATCTATCCAAAAAAATAGGATGTTTTTCTCTTCCGAGGGTGAAAGGAAATAACGACAGTGACAGGCTGGAAGAGGATGGATATATTTATAAACTGTGACAATAAAAGTTAACACTGTAGCAGGAACAAATCAAGCATTCAAGCAGCAACTCTGGCAAACGCACACTCTAGCAATACTGCAATAGAAGAGCGTGCCTTCATATGACAATATCCAGTGCCAAATTTGAGGCTAACAGTCCTTTTGTTTCATTCGCCTGTACAAGACCAAAATATAGTATTTATTGCTTGCACTGAACTGCTTCCTTACATGTCCAATATGAAACTCCCAGATCTGCTTTTGTGAATAATTAATTGTCTAAATAGGCACAACAGAAGTAGAAGGCATGATATTAATATTTGTAATTTAGGAATAGATAAAACAGTTAACATTTTAAGGAAACCTGGCACAAAATAACTGCCACAGCCTGTAGCTAAAACAACTTTTTGTATCCACACATTTTGTTTGGGTGAAGTTTGAAGACTGTGCAGAACATTCTAAGCTTTCAGAGCATCCAGCCTCGCTGCTAACAGTCCGGAAATCCCAGGCATATTTCCAGTGACTCTGTACAGCACAACTCTACGGCACTTATGTAGCAAGTCTGAAACTTCTGAAGGCAAGCATCGCATTTCTGTATACGTGCTGCACAGATGGTCTGCATGCTTCTGCTAAACCTGACGGATTCCGAACACATCGGGGTGCGCGCGCATGCGCAGGCCATCTGTGCGGTGCAGGAGGAGTGCATCTGACACCTTCCAGGAACATTGGACTCCACACACACACACGTGTGTAGCGCAAGGGCGTATTTCTGTTAGGAAAATCCTGTACAGAAAGACGTTTTGAGTATCTAAGTGAGGTATTGAGTTTTACTGGGAGGTAGAGGCAGAGAAACAAAGCCCAAGTCTCTGTCCACCACAGTCACCACGCAAACACTCGATTTCTAACACAATGGCAGTGGGATTCCCAAGATCATAGCATGGATTTAACCTTTTTCTCCCTAACATTGGCCCTTTCCCTCATCATTCGTATGTCTCCTGCTCTGCAACTGCACAGTTACAAAATCACATTTGCTTCCTTGCTTCTTTTTCTTTGTCACCTGCCACACTGTGTTTGATCTGGTCCCTCCTGAATGATGCGTGGGTGTCCTTTCTAATCAGACCTTACAAAGCCTCACGCAACTTGGCTGAGACTTGACGCTATTGCTCAAGGCCCTTCACCTTAAAATACTTGAGCAGACTAAATAGCGATGAGGCAACACATGCTAGATATGTAAGTCCTGCCACTAATGATGGTGGGTAGCTATTATATGGAGGGTATTCCTTCCGATGCCCTTGATACATACACGGTAGAAGTCATTTTCACTGCCAGCTTATCTTTACAGTGTCAGACTCTCAGCTTTAATAGGCTCATTAATCATCTGTGTCACTCACTTTCCATTCCTTCCCTGAAGCTGCTCAGCAGAAGTTTTGCTGCTGCATTTTGCCAATACCTTGGTGTTTTGACAAGGGAATGTAAATTCCACTATCTAGTGGTTGCTGAACCAGAGAAAGGTTTAATTGGGTTCAATAAGCATCACAGTCTTTGGATGCTTATGAAGAGCAATAATGTGTTTGTCTCAAAGACGGACCCAAGGGAAAGCAGGTTTTGTTTATTGTCTAAACTTCCCCACTCTGAACACGGAGTGCTGGATCAGGCCTTGTCGGGGCCTGCCTGCTTGGGATATTTCACCCTGAACACCTTTCATTTCGTTTTGCGTTAGCTGCCTGCACTATTTCATCCCACTTTGACTAGACTCATATACGGGAGGGTTTGACTTTTTCAGGATTGATGTTCTTAGATTCTACCTTTAATTTTCATTGCTGTCTTCACATGTGACCTAATACAAATATATTTACTGGTTCTCATTTTTCCTTTCACATTTGTAATCAATCACACCTGATGTATGACTTAATCGTAAAACTAGTATTACACACTCACTTTGTGGTAGACTCATACACTAATTGTCTAATGTTAGAGCAGAAATCAAATCAGCAAAGTTAGCATTCACAGCGTACCTCAATCAACATTTTAAAAAGATTTTAAGAATACCAATACTTCTCAATATTTCTACTCCTTTGTTGAACTATTTCCATCTCATCTATCTTGTTTTCCATCCTAGCTGTATACAATTCCACTGTCTGATTTTTTTTTGGTAAACATTCTATTACACCTTTATTTTTTAATATGTGTTTTAAACATCTGATGAATAAAAACTACTGGAGGAGGGTTTCATCACAGGAAAAGCTACCTTCTGAGCATAACAGTCACCTTCACAATTCTCCTTCCAACCCTTCTTGCTAACTCTTAAGCTCAAGACGTAAAAATAATATTACAATGAAAAATAACACATTAGGAATCACCAATTGATTTTTCAACATCAGGTCTCTTGAACTAGTGCCCACATATACTGAAATCTGTAAAAGGACTGAAGGTCTTGCAATATCCACATTTTAGCTACCAATCCCTGGACTGACGTACGGGTTTAACTGCCTCAGTTCACAGGCATATCCTCATCACAGGATGACAGAATATTTAGGGTACCTTCCAAGACATCAAGAACAAACTTCAAATACCTGGAGAAACCTACAGGATAACCCTGAGCACAGGGAGTTTATTAAAGGTTTTAGGAAGTTGCCTTAATCTGTCTAGGATCCAGAGCCCAGAAATTGCTTCAAAATAAAGGTGCCTATATCTCTTTCCTTCCCTATATTCCTCTTCTCTCCCCAGAGAGCTAATAGCAGGAGGAGCCTTCCCACACACTGCCTTAATTGTAAGAGCAGCAAGCTAAGCATACCACTGACCCGAGAGAGGTCATTCAGGGGTCCTGCTCTTAGCAGAGTGCCCTAGCTACCCACCCGGGCTATTCAGGGCAGCCACATCCTGTCAAAATTACAGATCTGAACAGTACATACTTCAAAATGCAGCAGCTTAAAGAAATAGAAAATGAATATCTGACTGGCCATCATAGCTTCTACAGTATTTCTTTAGAAGCACAGAAATACCCATCAGATTTCTATTTAAGGCTAAGCCTCAGCTGAACAGGTGAAGAGAACCAGAGTAGCCACAATCCATCACAGTGGCTCTTAGATCCTTCTACTAAAGAAAGCTCTAAGTCTTGAAAGTTCCAGGTTTAAATTCTGACTGCAGGAGGATCAACAGAAAAAAAAAAGAAAAAAAAAACCCTCTAGCTTAGCTAATTGATCTGTTCTAACTAGATACATAGTTATTAAGTGTTTCGAAAATAGTATCAGTCTACCTGGTGTGCGAGAGGAGCTGACTTCTATGCTATATGAGCTTACTCATCTTCCACTGGATTTTTAATTCATGGCTTCTAAAGATGTCATTTGGTTCTGTCAAAAACATCTTAAACTCACCGCATTTTAAGTGGGTTTGAAGTTCCTGCTGAATCTGATGAATTCTGAAAATACAAGAAATGTCTTGCTGTCTATATATACATTCAAATAAGTGTTAGCAGTGGTGTAAAGCTGAAGTGTCAAACACTTCTAGGCACTGAATGCTTCATTTTAGCTATAAACATACGTTGTCAGGGTCATTAACTTTCCTATTGTAATGGATTAGGCAGGTTTTGCTACACTCTCTGAGGATCTTTTTAATCTATGCTGGACAGTGAAGCCCTTATAGAAAGATTTAGGGAACTACTGAAGGAATGAGGTGCTCCACAGGCGCTTTAGCCCAGGGTTTCCGTACTTCGTTTTGAGTGAAGTGCTTCACCACCTTGAGGTAGAGACCTGTGGACTGCTTAGTGTTCTCCAGTTTTCAAACACTTAAAAAACTCCCTTCTTCCTGTTCCTCCTTCTTTTTATGCCTGTTGACAAGCTGAAGACCTATCACTTTTCCCAAAAGTTGAAAGATAAGTGACTTTGTTCAGTGCCCAGACGTCATCTCGTGGTGGATAAGGGTTTGCTGAGGAAACGCAGGACAACACAGGCTCAGGGATAAGCAAGACCACTGAACAAGCATGATAAATTAAACAGATCTGTTAAAGAAAATAGAGTACACGCACAAGACACCATATTGATAATGAGTATTTGTAATAACCATGAGTTATAATGGCCTTGGTTCCACACACAAGAAGGCAAATAGAAAGTAAAAGCTAATTAAGGAAAAGATAATTAAAAACAAACCAATCAGATTCAGCTTCTTCTCATCAGTCCTCAGTCTTTTCCCAAACCAGCACTAATTCAAGGATTCCTTGGGGAGGACTGGGGCTTTAAGGTATTCAAGAAAAATTTCCTTTTCTAATGCCTTCCACCGTGTTCAGAAAGAACTGGGACTCGCAAGTACAGTTCACAGAATATATTTTTCACTAGTGAGAGAAGTTAAAAGAACTAGAATAGGAGAGTGACTACTCAATGCAGAGTCAATAAAAAAAAATAATCAAGAGGAAAAAAAGTCCAGACTGGATAAGGTTTGTATTTCTGTTAACCAACTGCGAAAAAACAGCAGGAAGAATAAGATGACTATCTACTAGAATGTGCTCTAATTAGTATTCTTTTGACTTATTTTTTAATCCAAACTCAGTCTTTTGCAGTTGCAGGAACTATTTTGTTTGACTGAGCTTGACATGGCCTGTGTGGTTAATGAAGTGTATTTTCGTCAAAGATGTATCTTAATATGTGCTGTAACTGAAGAAATTGAGAAAGTAACATTTATGTTTTCACAAAGTCTTAAGTAGGAGGAATGTGAGTTCCCCTAAATGACTCCTGATTCATTCCATATGTCTTACAAGCCATTTACAGGAACCAATAACTGCCTTGGTGGGAATGTAGCACTTGGCCAGTTTTTGATACTTTCCACCAAAAGGCCCCTTACGATATAAATATCCTCAGTGTGGGGCAGTAAGGCTGTGCAACATCAAAATGGAATAATTCACCTTTTTTAATTACACTGGAAGCCTAAAATTTAGTTGAAATGAAAGCTGGTGTCCTAATTTTGTCTGGACAAAGTTAAAGGACCCAGCAGATGCTGGGTAAATTTCCAGTAAATTAAACCCAATCCTTGGAGTAGAGGGAACGTGGTTTAGCACAAGAGCCCCTCCTTTTTTTATTATCATTTTAATTTCTAATGAAATGTTTAGTAAAGTAAGTGGCATACCAGCTTCCTCTCATTCAGAAATGACAAATATTTAGCAATCGCTGTTAAAGATAGGATTAAAAAAAAAAAAAAGGTCAAAAAAATGAGGTATTCTTTGAACTGCCCATTCCTGCTAGGTTCTTTCCCTGAAAAGCAGAGCTGTGGTGCTAATCAGATAATCTTTGGGAATAACTGGAGCAATGTGTCAGCCATGAGAGGAAATAAAACGAAGAGCTGCAATTGGATTATGCATTCTTCTCATTATCCAGATTCAAATGCCTGATAAACACTGTATGTGCAATGAAAGAAATGTCAACGTTGCATATAAAGCAGCAACTCAAAGCGTCTGCAGTTCAGATAATGCTAGACTGTGCCTTTAGGCACAGCCCCAAGCGAGGGGTGCTCGGGGAAGCTGCCCCGTTCCTCGAGAAGCCGAGGGAGACGTCGCGTCTCCACGCCACGCCCCTCCCAGGCCTGCACCGCTCCTCTCCCGCTCCAGGGAAGGAAATAAATGATTGCAGCTGACATTCCTCTTCATGCCTGGCCAGCTATTCTGATCATTAGTAAGCAGTGGTGTGGAGCCAATTCTATGCCCATTCTGTGCCAATTCCTTCACAGGGGGAAGTATCTGGAAAGCGGAGTCTGAATGTTACACTGCTGCTGAATCCAAGATTGGGCAGGCATTAGCCAGTGGAGGAGAAACTCTGCTTGACTGAATAATGGAATAATATCTTTAGTAGCTGATAGTAGAGGGCATGACATTGCCATCTGAATTGCCATTTATATCCCGATAGAGTTACATATCTTGGTGAAGTGACAATAACATGATAGCGCTGTTGCCTAGGATGACCAGGAGAACATTATAATCTATCTACCGAGACGACTGTCTTTGTATCAACGTGGGTAATCCAGACATCTGAGGAGGATTTTATCCAATCTGCCTTCCCTTAGGGTGCAGCTGGGAACTTGATTTTGGTTGTACTTGACAGAGCGATATCATTATGATATTCCTGCCATTGAGAAGATTCGTGATGACTATTTACTGGGACTGAAAAGCACTCCTGAGAGAAGAACAAACTCTGTTCTTACCTTAGGAGTAATTTAGTTGTAAAGGCAACCAGCTGTCTTTGCAAAACTTGACTTCTTATCTATTTAAAAAACACAAAACAAAATACCTCAGCAACGGTAAGTGGGCGAGGAATGAAACCACTTTGCTCTGCTTTGTGAATTTACCGTAGAAAAAGACAGCATGTGCCATACAGCAAGTTTCTGCTAAAGCAGCAAGTAACTTTTAGCACTGTTTCTATCTAGACAAATATATTGCCACATTTAGAAACAATTAGGTCCTTCCCCTGTTTTGTTCTGCAGGCAAGGGCTGAAGCTTCAGGAATCTTTTGTCCTAAAACCAGAAGTAATACACACAAACTTTCAGCTTCAGTATCTCATCAGGCAGGATGGAGACTGAACTCCAGTATGCAAAAACCTGCACAGGGGTACTCTCTCAATACAGTTTAAAACTCACTGCAGCCAACAGAAGTCTTCTTTCACATTAGAAGACACAAGGTGAGAGACAAAAAAAAGTGTGTAGAGAAAAACAAATGCTGCAAACATTAGGACATAAAAATTAAGTAACATTAATTGGTCTTACCACAGTAGTATCTATGACTCTCGCAGGCTTATGGTGCATAAATTCACTAGGGCACATGAAAAATGTCGTCTCGTTATCAAAAAGCTGCCTCTCCTTCAAAAAAATTCAGAAAAGTAACCTCATGTTATGAGCAAGAAATGAAATAGAAATTTTCTAATAAAAGTAGTTTCCTATTGTTAGATAATACAAGAATTTGGGGTAATTACTAGCTCTTACTGGCACGTATTTTTTAACCCCTGTCAGTTTACTGGTTACTAATTGCTATTGGTTGTTCTTTCAAGAAACAGTAAATGTGTTTTCTTTAACTCATTATCTCTAACCCTTGCAGTGAAGGAACTGCTAGGTTTTCTGTATTCTTGAGAGTATAGTGTGTGCTACCACATCACACGGAAGTGAAATGGAGCTCTTTTTATGAAACATTCTAATTCTGCTCTACCTTGTTTACTGTTTTCTGATATTCAGTGAAAAAAGGCAGCCAGCCTGAAAAGAGTTACTTGGTTTTTGTCTGTAGAACGGTGCCAATAAGATCTTTTATATTCTTCTCAATAGGCACACCAATATACAGATAATGCTGTCCTCTGCTGTCTTCTATGTTTGGGCTTATAAATAGCTTAAAATTTTGACCATGATATTACACAGAAACAACATGTAAGAGCAAGAAGCACTAATGAAAAAACCATTCTGGATTAGAGGTTGATATCAAACATGCAGACATTTTTCAAAGTTTCTTTACAGGACAAAAGGAGAAGAAACACTTCTCTGGACTGGTGCTGGTTATAATCCTCATGTACTTAGAAAGTGGAGTAAGTGAATAAACTTTCAAAGAGTGCAGTGATTTGTGTAGAAAAATGTACATACGCAAGAAGTATTCTCTTTCTGAGCTCCAAGAGACTTGCCTTTATAGGTAAGGATTCTCTAAGCAAATTGCCAACTACTTTATATAGGTGCACAGAGCAGCCACATTGAAAAATAAAAAAAAAAAAAGAGAATTGTTTTATGGAACCAAAACAAGAGATGTCGAAACCATGCCAAACAAGGAAGGGGCAGCCAGCCCCATCCAGCAGACTAAGCAAGGGATGCTAGAGATTCATAAGCAAATAACTAAGCCACCCACACTGCCTGCACAGTCTGCCAAGAAAACAGATGGTGCTACTTATGAAATATCTTCAGATGTTCCTCATAGTTTACAGCATACATTTTATGGTAGAAATAAATGAAAAAAGTAGTCTTTTATTCCTTGCATTTTATTGGCTACAAATGTTATGTTATGTCTTTTCATATCAGCCTACAGAAATACCTGGACTTAATTAAACCCTTTAAGTAATTGGTAGATTTTAACTTGCCTGTGGAGATTTGATCTCCATACTTGCAATTTAATCTCAAAGGCTCAATCCACATTTAGTTTAGTTAATCGTTTTTATAGGCAAATGCCCAATTAGAAACTCTCCATAGCTTTTGGGCCTGCTCAGGCCCAAAATACCTGTGCTAAATACACTCAAACAAAACAAAAAAAAAAGGGGGGGTGGGATAACACGACTTGTCTGCTTTACTGGTGTTTGACATTCTGACTCCGAAAGGTTATATTCTGGCATTTATATCACAGAGTTCACTGGAACAGCTACCTGTGCGTGCATCCACCGGTTTGTAATGATAGTAAACAGTGCAGTGAGGTCTGCAGACCACTTTGAACTTGGAAGACTTAGAATATCATCTCAACTAAATATAATTCTTATCAAGTATACATTACAAACGAAGATTTCACGCAGACAGGCTCTTGGCTCCAGCAGAAGTGCTTACTTTGCACAGAAGACAATCAGTGGTGGATGGAATCCCACAACACAGCAAGTACCAAACGAAAGGTGAGCTAGTGCTTGCTTACCTCTGCCTCACGGCCGTGATGCAGCCCATCTCCACACTTTCTTTCCAGAGAGAGGGAGCCACTGAACTAGGATTCAGGATGCGACCGCTGCCAGCAACTGCAGGCCAGAAGCTGGTGGATCAGTCCACTGGGAAACACAGAGTGACCCAGAGCTCAGTCACAGAATTGCTGAGTACGTTAGCTCAGTCCTCAGGACTCCATTACCAGAACACAGAAAGGGCTGTGCCGTAGCTCTCACAGCACATACTGGCTTTTGTAGGCGATGTGAAAGACTGGTCAGATCTGACAATAAACCAATATGGATCCAAAATGCTTTTAAAATTGTTTTCCCTGTTCTCATTCACAGTTTTTCACATTATAATCTCTTCCCATCGCTCCTTTTGTCAGTACTGAATTCAAGTTATTAGCAGCATTCAGTACAGAAAAAAGGGGCATGAGGCTCATCACTTCATCCTAGCGTTATCATTATGTACAAGTTATTTTGTTTTAGAAACCCATACATATTCATCACAATCACATTCATTTTTCCACCAAAGTTGAGGTATATAGGTAGCTACTAGCTTTCAGCCTGTGTTTAGTAATGATTTTTAATCTCATAATGACTGGTGAACAGCCTGCAAGCTTTACGTCAACAGACTTGGATGAAATATCTCCATATAAACATACTGTTCTTTTACTTCAGGGGTTTTTGTTGCAATTACTTTTTAAATCAGTTCAAGATTTCTTACATCCCCCATACAAACAGTTATAGATATATTTAAGAGCTGAAAACTGAAATTTCAGTCACCGTTTAAGCCATCCAAAGATCATTTTCGATTCCCATTTCATTCTTTTCTCCCCATTCCATTCTTTTTTAAAAATACTTTTTTTCTAAAAAGGCATTTTTCTTTGAAAACCAATAGCACCATGAATATTATTCTACTCCCTATGCTTATGGGAGGGTAGACATGAAAGGAGCTAAGTTGAAGGAGAATAGGTTTAGATTGGATCTTAGGAAGAAATTCTTCAGTACGAGGGTGGCAAGACTCTGGAATAAGTTGCCCAGAGAGGCTGTGGCTGCCCCCTCCCTGGAGGTGTTCAAGGCCAGGTTGGACAGAGCCTTGAGCAGCCTGATCTAGCTGAGAGGCGTCCCTGCCCGTGACAGGATTAGATGATCTCTAAGGTCCCTTCCAGCCTGGGCCATTCTAGGATTCTATGATTCTATGACACAATCTACTTTTGTGTTTTCATTCCACCGCAGCCCACCAAGTGCCTCCTTCAGAGTCTCTGGTGACCGGCTTCCACAGATCTCACCGTGCAGCACAAGGGTACCCCAGCCTTTCTCCTTAGACACTATTTAGTTCCACTCCTTCTGAGCAATTAGAGTTAAAAAAATAAGAAAATAAACAAAAGAATTAAAAATACAGCCACCTAGCAAATATAAAACATTTAGTCCCAAGGCCTATTTTCTATTTAACAATTATTCAGCCTGTCCCCCCAGAGCTCAGCCATCTGATGGGAGGCTCACGTAACCATCCAGCTGTTTCCAGTCCCCAGCTACCACGGAGATTTTTTGTTTGTCCTCCTTTTCAGCAGGCAGCTGAGCTAAACTCTCACTAGACTTGACGCCTGTAGCAAGACGGGGCTAATTGGCCCCTGTTAACCTATTCTGAGCCCATATGGCATTTGTAGGACCCCCATCTCCCCATGTGTTCATCTGTCTCACCACCAAAAAGCCTGTGCAAGTTCCACCTTTTTAATCAAAGCCTCGATACAAATCGCTTCACAGTGCTTGCACCTACCCTGTCACAATCAGCCAGCCATAAAAGTGCTAATCACATGTTACAAATAAGACTCATTAGAATATCGGGTGCTGGTTGTATCTAATTTAAAGAAGGGGAAATTGCAAGAGATTCAGGATTCATATGGAGACCCTGCCCCATGATTTATCTTCATGAGAGACAGGTATTAGGAAGCACTTACTCTGCTAGGATATAAATCCCTTGTCCTTAGCACTTGTGAAATAGCACACACTATTTCACTTTTCGTAAGAGCAAGTATTCAAGCTGCAAGGCAAAGAAAAGATACATTTCAGTTTACATTCACTCTCTCCCCTCCCACTGCAATTCAATTAGCTACAGCTTCTATATCCTTGTATACCTTCTCTCATAACTAGCATACGGAATTACACCCAGCCAGTGTAGGATCCTACTTCATTTGTCATGTGCTTCAGTTTAAACTAGCCTTGAATAATCCCTTACTCTCTAGGTGTGATGAGTAGCACTGTGTATAAACCCTGCCAAAGAGTGTAATACAAAGGCAGAGACCCTCTCTCCCTGTGCAAGGTCACACACATACACGCAGGGACTGACACAATTTGCCTCTGTGAATTCTTCAATATGTTAACTACTGAAACACTTAAGCTAATTAATTCAGACATAATAGCTTGGAAAAATCAAACAGTCCTTATTGCAGAAGATTGGCTCTATGCAGCTGTACAATGTTGGAAAATCAAAATAACATTCTATCTTTAAATGCTACTGGAAAGTGCAAATTGACAGCCTGGACATGTCACTTTATCTACAGAAAGAGACACAACAGATTCCCCATTATCTGACTTACACCTGAGCAGAGTGTAAAAGGACACTTACTCATTTTTCAAGGTAGGAACAAATCAGCTGCATTCTGCTTACATTTATTATCTATCCACACATTTCCAAGCCTTCTCAGAACTGTGCTTGCTTTTGCCCTCTATTGCCATGCCCATTAACTCAGCTGCTCACTTCTATGCCCCTCCCATTTGAGGTTCTTCCTCTTACTTCCATAGAAAAAATATTCGCTAATTCCCGGCTAACTGGCTGTATTGATTTCAGGAACTGCCTGAGTAAAAACCAAACAAGTAGCCTCAGGAACAAGGAATTTCCTTGATGCTCTGATTCTCCAGACAGCATTTCCTCAACCTTTTTCACCCGACAGTCTTGATGAAACCTAACTGTTGCCTGATTTCTTTGGAGGTATGAGTAATATCACCTGTTTTCAATGCAGCTCCTACAATGTGAGATGCAGGAAGCTACTTCCAGTAGTAATCACTCTGATGTCACATCAGTTTAGCTGAAATACAAACAGTAAATTCAGAGAAAGGAAATTGGCTATTAAATGTAAACCGTACCCAGAATCACATTCTCGAGTCTACGGTGCCTTCATTAGACCATTGCAGCAAGTGGCATGCAGAATGGGAAGGCAGCCTTCTCCTTAAAGCAGTAAAAACCACTCAGACACTTGCAAAAGAAATGAGGCTTGTTAAAGCTTATAAGAAGTAAAAAATACTTCATGCATTCTAAAAGGCCAAATGCTGTTTCCATGAAGAATCTTAGATTTCACGTAAACCAGCTCCAAATATTTAAAAGCAGGGAAAGAGTATCTGTTTCAGCAGATACATACTTTTAGTAGACTAATTCTATGTGTCTCAGAGATATAACTTTTATTTTGCCAAAGCCTTGTAATGCATGGTGCTGAAATATAATTTTTCCTTTCAATTTTAGTCACAGAGTATTATAACTGTGTCTTGCAATAATTTTGAAACATAATGTCTTTTTTTCAAGCCTTTTATAACACGAGTAACAAAGATTCGTATTTGGAATTTATTTTATTATATTTTGTAATTATGCAAATGAGGTTGTACATCAGCATTAATCATAGTAAATGAAGCTATCTGTTTCAGTTTGAAATACTGAATAATTATTCATTAACAATGACTGGTGAAGAAACTTAAATCAAATAAACTTGCACTTTAGAGAAGCAGCTTGCAAAAAATATTCTTTGGGAGGGTTGGTGTTGTTTATTTTGAGGAAGTGTGTAGGCACAAATATTTAAAACCAGATATTATTTGGGAGAAATGTTGTCACAATGTCTTTCAAACGCATTCCTATTTATAAATCCACTAGCTGGAGTTATGAAGAGGAAGCTAAAGTGTAAATATCACTTATTTGCTTTATATTTTAAGAAAGAAGATGGATTGGCATCTGTCTCCTTTCCTAGTAAATAAGCTATTTCTAATTAATTCATCTGTGAGGGAAATTTCCAAGCACGCGTTCTCAAAAGCAGACCTGTTACAAAATGAGATTGCTTCCTGCCGCTGAAGCTCTAAGTGTATTGCAGGCTCAGAGCTCCACTCTCGCAGAGTGCAGCTCGTCAGGTCACTCGGATCTGAGGCACTAGCTGTGCAAGCTTTGGTTTGTATGTCTTTCTCAAAATGAACTCTGTTGCTCAGTTCAAATGGTTCAGCAGCAAATTGATCTCTCCAACTTCATACAAACCCAAACTCCTAGAAGAATTTCCTCCTTTCCTTAGACCCAGTGCCTTCTTCATTAACTTTGATAGAGGCACCCTGCCTCACTTCTGCTGTTTCTTGTGCTTATCTTTTTCCAGGGTAGTCAGCAGCTTCACCCTTTCAGCAGGCTTATCCAAGCTTACACTGTAAAAGCTGTTCTTATCCCCAACTAGGAAGAATCGCTCCGTATCAAAGGTGAGGCACGATGCAGTCAACTTCCACCGGCCAGTCAAGCACAAGCAGCTGGCAACGAGTGCTGTTTAACGGGGACGGGAACCTTGCCTCGGCTACGTAAAACCAGTCTGCAAGTCTCTTCCAGTCAGCACGTATCTCCTGTCGACAAATGAAGTTTTTTCAGCAGTAGGTGGAACTACATAAGTAACACTATCTTGTTCCCTGAATAAAAGAAGCTGCATCATCAGTGAGATGTGGCTTCCTTGCCCTTTAAAGTTTACTTGCTTTAGGGAGGAATTCCCTGGTTTGCCAGGTCGCGTTCGTCACTTTGGCTAACAGTTACAGGTCTGACAGGGTTTTTTTTGTAGTCAGTAACAAAAGCGATGACCCTCCAAGATCTGTTTCATCTCGTTCAAACACAATGGCCAAGGTTGGGGTGAGCCAATTTCTCTCTGGAATGCCATTCTCTTTTCCCAGGCTGAAGGGCACTAAGTCTAACTTCGGGTAGATAGGTAAAGTTAACTCGGGCAATTTGTACCCACTTGTTTTGCTGGTATTGTGAGAGACCTAACATAGCCATGCTCACACGCTTCAGAGTGGGCCATCCTCTGTGAATAAACCTCAGGAGGGCTGCTGCACGTGCCTCTCAGCATGGCAGCCAGCAGAGCTCAGACATGAGCCCTGTTTAGATCTAGATCAAAAGCGCTCTCCGTGATTTACGCGAGCGTCTTTGACTTTACACTGAAACGGAGCAGAGGAGACAAGCTTAAACTGCTCTGAATGGGAAAGCAGCAAGCGGCAGAACAGCCTTTGTGCTGCACACAGGAGCTCGCTCTTCTCTGGGATGTTGTTCCACTGTCATTTTCCAGGCTCAGTTAGAACAACTGGAGTAAACTTCCAAATCCCATTATTTCATACTTGTATTACAAATGGTGGGTCAGGGCCAAATTCTCCCACATGCTGTACAAACACCCAAGAAAAAGTATCACTGAACAGCCTGGACCTTGACGATTCTGGGGATCCCGCAAGGGAAACAGCAAGGGGAGTGTCACTGTGGCCGAGAAACATTAAGATCAAAGTTGGAGGCAAAAGGAAGCGACAGAGCTGAAAAATGATCAGAGTCTGAGGTAACAAACATCCTGTGAACTCTCTGCTTCTGTTCTAATCATCTGGCTTGTGGCTGTCTCAGGGTTTGTTTTTTTCTCTACTCCCTCCACCCACATTAACCTCTCCTTGTGGACAGGACTCTTGTTCTGGTTTTGTTTTGTTTGGGAATTTTGTATTATTATTTGAAGCTGAGTTTACTGTTTATAGACTTTGGGAACCCTACACCCTTCATCTATGCTAAATGCTTCAGGGCAACAGGATCCAACTTGGGTTATTTGGCTTCTATTTTAATACCAGAAACGAATGTTATTAAATGATAAATTTGACTGTAGGAACTGTTTGTCTCCTCAAGTAAACATACACAGAATGTAGTTCTCTGTTTCACTACCTGGGTTTCAGAAGTAGTAGAAATTCAATAGAGCTAAGTTAGCACATGGATTATAAAAGCATTTTCTGTGGTAAGACAAGGAGTTTACTTCTGGTATTTTGTGAAAAAAAATGAGATCAATAAAAGCGTTTACGATGCATTATGGTGAGTAAAAAATAATTTGTGTAGAAGTTACTGTGAGCTTTAGACTAATGGTCATAACTGTAAATGATATTGAAAAACAGATAAAATTAAATAAAGACTTGCGACGTATAAATTTGCTGCTGGCAATCTAAAAAGGATTTTCTTGTTACTCACCCATGGGATTTGGGGTTCTATCAAGGAAGTTTCCCTACTTGTCATACATCATTTCAAAGAGACATATATAGCCTGGAAACTGCTTTAAGGCAGCTGCAAGCAAGTGTCACTTTGAGTTAAATGCATTATTAAACTGTTGGGAAATTTCACATCATGGGTCATTTATCTATGCTAAATGGGTCAAAAGCCTCTACACATGCCTAGATAAATGAGAGAGAAGAGCAAAATTCTCCCTTGGGAAGTAATATGTTGACAACCTCTGTTCATGTTGTTATTTTTAGTAGATACGAGGAAAAACGACTTGTTAAGTATACTAATTCATAAAACCAGGTGCCAAATACCCACAAGAAAAGGTTAGCAAATATCCCCATATTCTGACGTCGCTTCGTGCAAGGTGTCAGCAAAATGAAGCATAATGTGCTTTGGTCCTCTGTCTTTAATGGCTGATTGCGTGGTCCCCAAAGACGCGCACTGAGTAACACGTATCATGCCAGCTTCACTGCTTTGGGAAGAAGTAGTGCGTACACTCTGAACAAGCCTTACAGATAACAAAGAGCCCCACAAAGTTTCCACAACTTTGACGTATTGTTACTACGTGGCTTAATTTAGTTGCAGAAAAGTCTTTGGCTTAGGAAATCCCGTAATGCCCCTGGCGTGTTGCTGGGCGTTCCCAGATACCATGACATGCATCACTAACCAAATGAGAAGCTAACCTGGTAGCCAGTTCTAGGAAATTAGCAGTAACGTGAATCCACATGAGAGGAGAAGTGAGCTAGAAACAGTTGTTCACAGTGCATTGGTATTCTTTCATGTTGAAAGATGAAGTTTTCCATCTCCTTGCACATTTGCCCATCGAGCAGAACAGTCAGAAAAATAGTTGAGCAAACAATTGCAAAGGGAGGGCCGTCCTTTTGATTAGAAGCAATTTTACTTCCTTGGTAGCTGACAGAGAGGAAAAAATATTTGGTATTGCTATCAGTTCATAGCTCTGAGCCAGCTGAGTTTCCATGAACCTCAGCATGTGTTTCTGGATGAGAGGCACTGAAAGCACAGACTCCTCTTCTGCCAGGCGACCTCTACAGATGGATGGTGCCAGGTGAGGTCAGACAAGTCTCTCAGTGAGAGGATTATGAGCTATTTTATTAAATATATTCTGGATACTGGGGAAAAATTCTTCACTTTAATGCAAGAAGCTGATGTTAATGACTAGATCTGGGACAATAGCATAAAGCTGTTTTGGTTACTCTCACCCATGGAAGTGACATTTCTATCAGCCCCCAACATAGTCAGTCCTGAGCTCTGGGCAGCTGATAAATTTAGTTTCTTCTATTTTTTACCCTTATGGCCAAATCAAGAGAAACCTGAGCACACTAGCAATCCAACAGATTCTAGGGGAAAAAATGAAGATCATGGGTGACTTTCTGTCAAGCAGCATGAAAGGAGCATGATGATGAAGTAATCAGAATTATTTATCTATTAGAAGAAATTTCTATACAGCATGAGGAATAATGGAAGTTTTCATTGTATTCCTGCCTCTGAAAATCTGCACACTTTCTTGCCAGTATACTGAGAACAACATTTCAAAATTACACACAATCCGTGGTGTAAGAATTACTTTGTGAGCATTCATCATCAGGAAGATCTCTGTTTGATTGAGACATCTACGGGGTTCTTATTTGCCGTAGCCCAGCACAACAGCAGAATTCAGAATGAGCTGATCCAAGAACTGAATTTAGCTGTATTCTAGCCCTTCAGGACATATTCTCCAGCATAAACTCCTGCAGGAGCAATGTCAAAATTCTGAGAGGAAATCTGATGGCAAACATTTCCTCTCAATCCATGAATCTTACTGCATTTCAGTCTGCATGAGCCCATAAAGCACATTTTCGGATAGAACTCTAATACTTTTGCAGAAAATGTTTCCACACCTTATTCTGGTAAAGACTGAGTGCAATGTTCATTGTCTGTGTCTTGTTACAGCATCTCAGCTGTCACCAGCAGCCACAAAAGGCTGACCAAGATTCCAGCTGATTGCACTAACCTTCCTATCGGATCTAACACATGTAGTACTTGCAACAGCAACGCAATAGGAATTCTGAAAAAAAAAATGAAAATTTGAAAAGAACCTGAAAAATTTGTAATAGAAGATCTATGACATTGTTGAAATATATTTTATATCCTTCAAATTAGTATATGGCTCAACTCTTAATGAGCTTTGCTCTGAAACTTCCGAAGATAAAGCATATGTCCTTAAATGCTGCCAAAATTCATCTGACTTCGTTTCAGCAGGCAGCTATCTGCTTTCATATGATTGTTTTACTGTCAAGCACAATTATTTAAACTGCTAGTTGTAATACCAGTCATTTCGTTAACTTTCCCTAAATCATGGCTCATGATGAGATCATCACTGAATTCTACAGAGCTCAGATTTTTAATCACACTTGACTAATTTAGTACCCATTAGTGTAAATGGAATTAGTCAAGAGATGCATAGGCACAAAATCAAATCCTTGCATGTGTGTCTAGTTACCATTAGTCCCTTCATTTTGGGTATCATTCTAAGTTTCTGCTTAAAACAATGAATATTTCCCCGACTTAGAAACCTCAACTCCCTAAATCCTCCAAAAGATGCCTTGAATCTCAGAAGAGTCTTCAAACATGAAACCAACTCTGAGAAGAAGTCAGTTTAGATGATCCCTGAAGTTCTAAAAGCCTACTTCTAAATTTCTTTTAAGTATTCAAAACATATTTTTTAATCAAGTTTTTACTTTTTGGTGAAGAATGGTTTTTTCTGTTTTGAAGTTTAGTTGATTTATGGTTGAAAAACTTTGATATACCAAAATGGTCGAAAAATATAAAAAAACTCCACGTAGTCAAAATCACTACTTATTTTGGTTGATGCAACATACAAAAAGGCATCTAAACCCCACAAAAAGCAGAGAATTTCAGCTTTACTAAGCGAGTTTGATCCAGGACAAAGATGAACTATTTTATAGCACTACTCACCTAGAAAACTTCCAGCGTATAGCATTTATCATAACTGTTAAATCAAATGCAATTTAAGCTTCCAACAATGTAAGTTTTCTCTTCAGCTATTTTGGCATTTATTATTTTGTAAATTATTTTCATACAAGAAAGACCTATTGAAACTTCAGCACACTAAAAAACTGATGAACCAAAGTAAGTAAAACGTAGCAAGATGTTTGGCTGCTGAACCACGGAAAGCAAAGCTGATCTGCTTGAGCCAGCCGACACTGCTGGCGTGGTACCAAAACGTACAAACATGCAGGCTGACCTACCCAGGCATTTTATTAAGATGTCAATGAGAACAAAATTAAAACATCTCATTAAAAATTTTCTCAGACACAAAATTAATGTATATATCAAAGCCATGACACAGGTTCTCAATTAATTAATTAACCTACTTTAAAAGTACAAAATCTCTGTGCTCAGGTATTCTGTCTGTTCAAAGTTTCTGACAAGGTCCCCAGCTATCCTGACAGTCTTTTAGGCTAAACTGTCTTAATAATGTAAGAATAACTTATATCATCATTAATTTCTTACTTTACTACTCTTTAGAAATTTACTGGGATGGCACAAGAAGCAGATACTATATAACAGCTTCACAGACTACAAAACACGCTCACCATGCACTGAGTAAGATTTCTTTATAGAGATGATCTTAATGTACGAGTCTTCT
Source organism: Trogon surrucura (assembly GCA_020746105.1). NCBI lineage: Eukaryota > Metazoa > Chordata > Aves > Trogoniformes > Trogonidae > Trogon > Trogon surrucura. The sequence goes on from CM036629.1 coordinate 16,185,069, forward strand.
TTCATCCATAGCTATTTTTGTTTGTGTACAACGCTTGTTGTCATAACCTACATCAGGCCATTTACAGTATCAACAACGGCTCTAAATTAAATAAGCTGGATTTACTTAATTTGCTCAGTAATAACAATATTACATTATTTTAGCCAAACGCCGATGTCAAACTGAACAGAAATAAGAGGAAAGCAGTAATTAGTCTAGGTTAAAATATATCCTCAAAGGATATTAAATATGCAAGAGCTCATCCATGAAAATTAGACTGCAAGAGGTTACACCATGTATTGGCTTATTTTGTTACATATCAAATTATCTCTCGTGAATAAATATATCTAATAATGTTTAACTCTATAATTTAATAGTGCCCTATTAAAAATACTTTCTGAATCAACCAAGCTATGTATTTGATTTTCTATGATTATCAGATTTTAAGTACACAATAATTAAATGTGCAATTTGTACCGACTTCCGCAAGCACAATTAAAAAGTCTATGATCTTTAATCCCTTTGGCAGGTAGCTTCAATAAATATGAATACCAGGACCTAATACTTAAGTTAGATAATTATGTAAGTTAAAGAACACAAGAAGATGGGAAGTTTCCTAACAGGAAAAAGGCTAGTTTATATCTTTTTGTTTACTTAAAGCAGAAGAAACAATTCCTGACCTATTATATTGAAGTTAGATGTGCTTTGCAACACGAGCGCCGCTCTACTCCCCAGCCCACAGCTCCCAAGGCCACGGCTGCCTTAGAGGACTTGAAACCACATCTCATCTTGTGTAAAATCCTCTCCTTGCCTGTCATTAGGCAGCGACACAATTTCCCTGTCAAACAGCTCTGAACTCGACTGACCCTCAAAACCTTCCAAGAGTTACCCACAGCTGAAAGCGAGCTGATCTGGGTAACCTCCCTGCCATTCGCCGCCACAAAGCACTGAGGGACACTTTGAAAAATGCACTTGGTTAATAGGTGCTGCGGAAGTACAGGTGAGTTACAAGTCCCCGCGTGCAGCATTAACCCGGAATCATCGCTGCTCTCCCGTGACAAGAAATGATAGGAAGGACTGCTCTAGTTGCCATGGTGAACTCTACTCAAAGATTGTATCTCTGCTCTCCTTTTCCCCGGAGAGGATGAAGATCTTCGCGGAGTTTTTTTTTTCCCTTTCTCACTGGTCCCTGCCCCAGCAGCAAGCCCAAGCCACAACGCTGGGCTGAACAGAGATTTGGCATGATTTGCTAATTCTAAAAATTCATGAAGATAAATTAGTCTCCTTCCTACCAGGTTCCCTCCACCTTAAGAAATGAAGATGAAGAGTGGAGCAATCAGCTAATTAACCCTCTTTTCCAGGCACAAATTGCTGCATTACAATGTGACATTGCTCTGCCCTTTTCTTTTTGAGATGTTTTTGTGGCCTATCAGAGCCTGCTCTATGCAAAGACCCTCTGCATCTGCTCTTCCAACTTGCTAATTACAGCACTGTAATTAAACGCACACGAAAGCAATTACCTTCATATATCACCGTGTCCAACAAGCAGAGAGTAACTTTCAGTTACGACATGCTTAGCTCCGCTCTCAGGAAGGTGGAAATGTGGTTTTGGCTCACCTTTTGCTTTGACCGCTGCCTGAGGATACTCAAAATCCCTGTTGTCTGAGCTGCAGTTCTGTGAAAAATGTGAGCACACGCTCGGGCACACAAACAGGCCAACGTCTCTGTGAGTAGGTGGTAAAGCCCCAGTGTAGCTGCTGGAACTGGGAACAGACCATGGAGGCCAAAGTGTCTCTAGCACAGTTGCCCCATCCTCCCTTGAAAGGGATTGCTCGTTTCTCAACTGCTCCTTCTGGTTCTTGAGCCTCTGCAAAGATACAAAGTCACAACAATATCCTGTTTTTTTCTTGATTTGATTCTGCATCCCTGTTGTGGTTTCAGCATTCCCAATCTTCTTTTCTCTATCACAATAGTGCTTCGCTTTTTTTTTTTTTTTCAGTAGCACTTCAGCCTCAAGCAGAGCAGAGCTCAAGATTTGATTTTGTTTGGTAAGGAACAAATATTTTTTCATTTTTATTTATTTATTTTTTAATAAGTGTGTCCTTTGGTTCTGATTCAGACTTTGTTGTTTACAGTTCATTCTGAGCCTGCAGCTCAGCTAGACTTGCTTGAGGTCCACACCTGGAGAGTTCAGACCTGTGCTCAGCTGTGGGATCCAGAAAAAGTTCTGCAAATCACAGGTTGGCACAGTAAGAAACCACACAAAAGCGTCCAGACTGTGAGGGGAACACTGCCTTACCATTGCCAGCAGGCATCTGAAGGAAAGCGAGGGGCACCGGAGAGAAATCAGAGGACCTGACAGTCCCTCCCAGATGCTACTAGATTCGGCTCCTATATTCTGTCTTTATGGTGTCACATCATTATCTGAGCGGAAAAAAGAAAAAAAGCTGCTCTAAAATGTCAGTGCCTTTGAAGTATAGACAAAATGCAGACACATCAAAATATATTTTCCTTTTCTATACCTTTTCTTAAATGAAATATAATAGTCAGCTTTAGGCTAGGTGCTGCCACGCGTTGCCAATGGGAAGTGAGAAACAACAGCAACAAATTCATCTTTCTTCCTGAAGTACTGCTTGCAGCACGAGGCAGCACTAATCAAAGACAAATCACAAAGGTTTGGATTTCGTCTGTTCAGTACTAATACCTAGGGGCAAGGTGGAGAAGAGAACTGTTTGATATCGAGCTGCCATACTCCCGACACTCTTTAGCAACCAATTTAATGAAAGATTTATTCCGTAAGAAATTAGGAACGGTGTTAAATCATACCAAACCCTAGTACTTGATGGCACTTCTGTAGCAGCACACAGGAGCTGGAAGAGTTTACAGCCAGTAGTACCGACATGCACAAAAGGAGATTTTTTTCCCCAGCGCTGAAACAAAGAGTTACACCTATGAGTAAGCGTCTGCAGGACTGGGGCCTGCGATGCTAAGAAGAAAATAAGAGGAAACAGTCAGCAGGGATGCCATCAGAATGGAGCAGCCTGTGCACAGCATTTCTTTGAAGTATAATTACAGCCCCACTGAAGCATGAATGTAGCCTAACGTATTTGCAACCACTGTAATCAGTGTAATCATGCTGCCATTTCATTTACTTTCACACATTCTGTTAAGGCATTAGGACTGCTGTGTAGACCGCTGGCATGATACAGTTAATACTGTCCATTTATTTTGTTCATGCTGATAAATCGTGTTGTTATTCTGCTATATTCATACTTCTTTTCTATGACTTGAAGGCTAAGGCAGCTCATTTCATAGTAGCATAAGAATTCTGTTTGTAGAATAAGAATAGAAGGTAAAAATGGATTTTGTTAGATTTTTAAAACCTTTACAGGACCTTTCGTATCTGCTGTTAATTAGCAGTATTGGGACCAAATAAAAATAACAGATAACTCCCTCTTGTAAAATTATTCCTTCCAGTAGTTATTATTTAGTCACGCTGAAAAGAGTGGAAAAAAGGAAAAAAGGAAAAAAGAAAAAGACACCAAGCAGTTTAATCTGGCTGCCATTTTACCCTTTCCTGAGTGCTTCACTTACCGTTTTCTTTCTTTAAGCAGGTGCATTAGCAAAACAATGTAACAGGAATTGCCTTGAAGGTATAGAAGGTAATTAAAATAATATACATAGCTAAGTGAAGCAAGGGTAGGTGAAAGTAATCTGCAAGGTTTAACATCTGCTCTACCATACAAACCCCTTGCAAAGAAGACACAAACTCATTCAGAACAGATTATGTTGCTGCTTTTTTGTAATAATTATAAACCTCTTTTTTTTTTTTCAGATGGCTCTTCAGTGCAGTCTGAATAAACAATAGAATAAAATAAAATTACACTCGTGAAAGGGCAATGATTTTTCTGCTGACGAGGGTGCTGGTGTCGATGTTGCTGTTCATTTATTTATCTTAACTGTTTCTGAATTGTATTTGCCTAATTTGTAAGGAAATATTTTAGGTGCTTCTTCCTAAATCCGGACATTTGAAGAGGAAGTGGAAAATGGTAGAATGAGTAAAAATTATGCACTGTGATGTCTATCTAGGAATTTAAGCAACTATTTAACAAGCAGACTCATAAGAATGAAATCTATATAACAATTAAAATAATAATGCTCTTCTAATCACTTAAGCGCCTAGAGTGTGTATCAAGGTAATCACACTCATTTTAAATTTATATGCTATGCATACCCGTGTAAGCATTTTGAAAGAAAGTGGTGCAGAAGACACAGGTGCCTAAATTAATAAACATTAGAAAATCAGCAAGAGATTTAACTACACTGGTTATTGTTTTCAATTATTAAATAATTAGTTTGAACATCTTTGTACACCTGGTCCCAAATCATGGGATTCAATTACACTGAATGGCTCTGGGCTGCTATTTGATCACTTAATACCAAATCTGCAAAGCACTGGGCATTAGGATGACTATCTAGTGGAGGACACTGAGATTTCCCAGAAGTTTTGTGAAAAAGTTCACTAATCAGAACATTTTGGTTTGCAGTCATGACTATAATTAATAATGGAAAAGCTTTATTAAGAAATTTTTTATAAAGGAGAGCTAAGGAAATAGGTGGCAGGCAAATGGCTGAATAACATCATTTCAGATTTCTCACAAGGGTTTCATGTTACCAGAACTGTACATTTCAAGCAACGATTTAAGATGTGTCACATGCTCCCCCAACTTTCCTGCCTTTTTGCTCTACTTACCAACCAGCTCAAGTATCCCATCTTGTTCAGTTTCAAGAGTACTGAATTTATCTTTTACTCCAGCTGCAATAGCTGCCTTTTAAGAATTTCTGTGCAATGAAATATTCAGAAAAGCTTTATCTGAATTAAAGCCTTCCAACAGGCTCCTAAACAATACGCCTCAGACTACCAGTGACATATCTTTGAATTCTCTTGCTCATTTAAGCAACAAACTGAATGTTTTGCATGATGTTTATGACATGTAATTATTTTCCTGTAGAACTTGAGGAATGAAGAAAATATTCCTCTAACACACTCTTCATGCCTCCTGAAGGACAAATAAGAACTAACTAAATTTAGACTTAGAAGAAGCCAGAGTCCAGTATCTCACTTACTTCTCCAGAATAGCCAAGTGCCACTTCTACACATACATCTAAATAATGTAAATGATTGTGTCAAAAGTTTCAGTAAGTCAAAGCATCCTTCTCCTTTCTGGTTTTTGAACACTCTTTGACTGCAAACCCTGGCAGTTTCATTAGCAAAATACAGAACAAGATTTCTTTTTCCCTCTGCCTAAAAACTCACTCAAAGTAAGCCAGTGACACCCCTACTAAGTATGAAGGAAAACAGCACAGGTGGAAAGTGTTTTCCAAATCCTGAAAAGGCCTAATTGATGTGGAACTTATTTTCCACGCCGAAACACAATAATGCAGCCAAGACTGACCAAGGAGTGATTTCAGTCTTTGCCTGTGTCTCTGCAACTTTCTGTTCCTTGTGGCTCTCTGTGACACAAAAGCAGGGACAATATTGGTGACAGTCACTGACTCTGTCAGATAATCTGACTAAGGCAAACTTCCAGAGCCCCAGTACACACTCCAGTGTGCCTGTTGTGGTATCATTTTAAGAAGAGCTAAAGCAGCTACGGATATTTTGGACCTAAAATTTCTACAGCATGTATTTCTGATTCACACTGACTGAGAAGAGTCAGGCTATTCATACTCATAATGTGTTAATTTCTTGAACTGTATCATCTGTTTCCTGGTTAAGTATTACACGTACTGTGATTTTCAAACTGATTATTTGACATAATTTAACAAAAATTTACATGAGAATTATTATTTATAAACTTCCTTGAGTCGTTCTGAGCAATTCACTGTGACTACCTCATACACTGTTTGAGCTGGGGTTGATAATGCAAGCCATAGGGGAGTATTTTGAAACTTTGACTTAATGCAAAATCAGAAAAAATGTTCACGTACTGGTTTAAAACGTGCTTTGCAGGTGCACCGGTACGACTTCTGAAACAGAGCTGTGCCGTGGAGAAGACACGGAACGTAGGGATTTGGAAATTCATTCTGCTGTGCCACACTGTGCCTGTCAAGAGCATGATGACAGTAAAAGCAAATTAGAGCTAAAAGGCATTTAACAGACTTGTGTTAGTTACAAACGGACGGGCCTGCTGGAAAATTGCTGAACAATCTTAGGGCCACACTACCAGGACAGACTTAACGACAAAGATTCGGGGCTCTCTTTCTTCTTACATATGGCAAGCTTTTGTGTGATATTTACCATGTGTATGGATGTAAGTTGGGAAAGCATGAAATACCATTTGTGCTAAAACCAGTCCTTTCCTGCTTTTGTCTTATGCGATAGACAAAGGGGTACGCAGGTATTTAAGGCATGTCTGGTTTTTGGAGAGGGAAAGAAAAGCAGGCAACATTTGGTACAGTCAACTCAATAAATGTATACAGACTTGAATTTGTACACGTTAAAGCAACAAAAATATTTTTAAAATTAATTTCTAAGAAGTTTTGCTGTCCTTACGGCCCAAGAAGTCAGTTTCCCAAAGCGACCAGGAAGTCACTGTGTCACACACGCTACACCAGTGGGTTATACTGGTATTGCATTTAGGGACAATGCAAAATATAGGAGGAATATGTCTCGTCAATATGGAGTGCGTTTTAAAATCAACAGAGTAGTTGATTTCCCTGTTACATACATGTTTGAACCACCTAATCAGTATATCTGGCAGGCGATGTGGCTTCATGGCAATGAGTCACTTATCTCAGCTGCAGGTCTTACTGCATATTTTTTTCTTTCAATGTCTGAGCCATCCCTGCTGCTGTCACATCCTACATTTTACCTTTCCTCAGGTGGCATCTCTCACCCACTAAGACATAATATACCTCACTCTTTCTGGAAAAAAAAAAAAAATTATACTTCCCTGATTTTAAAAATTTGAACCAATAAACACTCTACAGAACTGCCTATTTTATCTGCAGCACTAAGTCATTTTAGGTGAGGAAAATCTACAAGTGCTTAGAAACAGTCTGCAAGGCTAAGCCTCTTTGTCACAATAAATACCACACTGCAAAAAGCACCAGAGATTGCCATTTTTATTTACTATGAGGTCCACAGCTTTTCTCAGATTCCCAACCTTTTGCCACTGATGTCCAAAGCCAGTCACTCAAGCACAAGCCAACCTCTTCAGGACTCACTGTTTTTTAACAACATCCAAGGAATTACTGAAATTATTCTACACCAAAACAACGTCAGTCCTGCTTCCCAGCAGCACTGCTGTTTAATGCAGAATAAATGTACAGGTAAGCAGCCTGCTACGGTCACACAGCAGGAATCGGGGAATGGATAAGAGTGAGATTTTGTGACTCTGTATGGGCAGTAATTAGAACGATAAAGGTGAAAGTGTATTTTCTGCCTTCTCTTTTTTTAATGCATTCTTTGGAATCTACCTTGGGACAACACTTTTAATTGGAGGTCACGCATATGTGCAGAGAAAGGCCTTAGTAAGGAGGCACTGGACTGCTGCCAAATAGGGAAGCATATGGTAGCACGGCAATTCCATTAAAACTAAGTCAGACTCAGGATGGTTCAAGTGGTGTTTTCTTCCCCTGAAGTTTATTGCAAGTTTTAAAAACTCACTTGCTTGGTTTAGTAAGAATGGAAGAGGAAGGGGAAGGACTTGTTAACTCTAATGTTCCCCTGTCTTCCATGGGTTAATCCAAGGCTGTGGCAACGCCAGTCCTTCAAGGCTGATACTAGAAACCCCAAGCTGACCTGATTTTATATAGAATTCTTCATAGATCTAATTAATATGTGCATGAGGAGGTGTCAAAGAAATCCCAAGCCTTAATATTTTAGTGCAGAAAATGTGATATAAAGATTAAATGTTGGTAAGGTTAAGATGAAATACAACTATAATCTGGTGATGATCCTTTTTTATTTATGACATTTTCATTTTGCAGGATATTCCCTTTATTTCTGTTCTTTTTCTCCTTTGCATTTAGGATACAATATCATCTTATACAATCTCCAATTAAGGAGCTTCTCCTGTAGTATTCTCAGAAATTATCTCTTAAAATGCTTTGAGATACAATAACTACCTCAGAATAAGCAACTGGAACAGAACAATCAGTCAGCTACACTGACTCCATGCCATAAATTTTGTCTTAAACATGGATCATCTGTGAAGATTTAATGGAACAGTTTGGAATCTTGTCCATTTTCATATGGAAATCCTGTAAGGGAATCTGAATACCATGATAGTTTATAGTATGTGCGAATCCAGCCTGTGAGAATAAAACATCAAGATAAGGGTGTGGGAAGTAAATTGATTAATTCTTGGAGGTTACAGGTTTGGTTAATGTAGTCCTGTCTCTTCTGGGATTAATAAACCAGGTTGTTTCTTTTTTTCCATCTTCTATCACAAATTGACTTGCTGTTTTGGTTTGCTACATCAGCAGAATCGAATACAAACCAATCTTCTCAGTGCAAGGGGGGTTGTATGAGTTAGTGAGTGAGGCTGATATATTAACATCCTCCCCTATCACCTCCTTCCAGTATTTTCCTGAATGAGATTTTTTTGCCTCCTTCATTTCCACGGCAACCCTTCTCATGCCAGGTTGGCAATGAAAGTGAGGAGAGGAGCCTTAGGATTTCTCTGTGTTGACTTTGCTCCACCTGCCTCCAGCTGCACCTTAAGTGTAAGAAAGGAAGATGTGACACGAGAGCTGTTACAGCACACAGTAGAAACTGCTGGAGTAACAGGCAATACCAGTGTGCTGTAACGCAGCTTGGAGGCAACAGGCTTGGGAAATTGCATCTAAAGTAAGGCAGCAGTGATTCCTTCAGTCGTGGGTTGCCGTCAGCTTCTGCTGGCACAAAGTGTCGAAACTAAGATGCAGAAAGGAAACAGCAGTCCCTCTTCTTTATACACAGTTCCGCTGGATGTTTGTGGTTTCCAGATTTAGGGGAAGAATAGAAGTGTGGGAATCTGTGGTGCTTCCTTTATTATTTTAATAAAGTCTTCATGTGTCTTGTAAAATGAGGCCAGTGGCTCTGCCACTTTGAACTTTCGAGTCAAAGAAGCAGCCAACTATGGGCTAAAAAAGCAAGGAAACTGTAAGTAACTGGAATAAAACAGAAGGAAGAGGGATCACTTGTCATCCCATCATGGAGAAAGTCACCTCACCAGGACAAAAATTCTTTCCGGTAGGAGAGAGCAGTTAACAGTGGGCATTAACATCACTGGGAACTCTTGTGTAGCTTCTGACAATAACTTCCTTGAAAAGATTTCCTCACTCTTTGAAGTGTCTGCCTTGCCGGTACAGCAGACAGCTTGCTTTCTGACTACTGTCTTGCCTGTCTGCTCCCCTACGTGCTTCCCTGTTGAAACACCCTGTATTATTACAGTCACTCTCAGCACCTGGCTACAGGAGTGAATCAAAGTGTTGTGGAGGCAGCATATCAATTTGGGTTTGTGCCACGGTAATAGTTACTTGACAGTTAAGTGGGATCGTTTCAAAGATACTTTTCTTCCTTTTCCCTATTTCTCTGTGCCCAGATCACCGCTTGGGCTGCCTTCCTCCTAAACACTACCTGCTCACCTTTTGTGACCGTCTAAAATAGGAAACCTCTGGTCTCGTCAAAAGGATAAACTGAAACAGTCATTATCTGGCTGCGGAATCGCACACCAGAGTGCTCCATCACCACTTCCCAGTTGCCTGCTGTGGGCTGGGCCCCTCGCCCAGCTGGGACAGCCGCGGTCCCGCGACACGCTGTGGGCTCGCCTGAGCACTGCGGTGCAGAGGGCAAGCCGACCTCCAAGCTGTGAGAATCCAAAGGAAGCAGGTCAAAACAGATCATCAAATAATCCATTCTGAATTACTGGCACTAACAGAATCCCCCTAAAAAAAGAGAAAGGATCATACAAAGGGTTATTTTCCCTTCTTGCTTTCTCTTTCCACTGCTATCAGCTAGCGAGCTAGAGATGTGCACGTGCACACACGCTGGGAAGTGAAGTCTGTAGGTTCTCACAGTCCATGATATCTCAAATCCGCAGAACTCACAAGTACAGCTGTGCAGGCTCTCCTGGAAATCAGCAAGATTCTAGTAAATTCAGAAGATTGGAATTTCCCCAAATACAGGCCAAATTAATTCATATGTAAAAAGATCTCTGTCTACAATAACAGGAGTAAATGCCACATAAAACCCAGTCCTGCTCCCATCAGAGACAATGGGAATTAACCACTAACTTCAAAGAGCAGCGCTCTCCCTGTAGAGTATATTTCATGCTTCCGCAGTCTTGGCTAGATTAGCGCAAATTAAACATTGGGTTAAGTTGCCAGAGCCCATAAGCGCTCCATTAGACTCTGGAGGATTTGGCTAATTTTAGTCAAATACTTACCTATTTTACAGAACACATGCAAAATTCATCCATGGGATAAGCCCACTGAACCCAGTAGAATGCCACTAATGAATTTGGCCTTCCAATTCCACTGTCTCTGCATTTATGCTGTGCTTATAATGCACTGCAGGTTTATGCACCTTATCAAATCTTAAGAAACAAACATTTTATACCAGAGTGTACAAAATAATTTAATAAGAGTTGAAAACAAGTGGCTTTCACAAGTGCTAAAGGATCTAATAATCAAATCACATTCTATGCACAAGCCTTTTCTTGCCTGCAGGGCTATCATGGATAGGGCTGCCTGCAATGGCTCCTTCCAGCACTGCTCACTGTCCTGTATCTCGTGAACAGCAAACTGCCCCAGGGAGCTACAAGCTACAATTTTCAATCATCTCTGCTTTATGTTAAATACACTTACAAGCAGCCAAGTAGCATCCCCAGAGGGTCTTACTACGACAGAGGGATGTTAACAATATACTTCTGCCTTTTTTTCTTCTTCTTTTTTTTTTTTTTTTTAATATATGCTTCAGTTATAGCCATTCCTGAATAATCTCCTAATTAGTGAGGAGGCCTTGAGTTTAGATTCATGGACTGCAGAGATAGACCTGAGGTATCTTTTCCAAGCTCCATGCTGTCGGATTTGGAGGCCAGCATGGACAAAGCCTTGCCTGATTTCCAAGCCTCATTTCTTCCCTGTGTGACACCAGTCTCCTGGCTGACCACAGGGAACAAGGCTGCTGCAGTGTGCCTCAGCTGGTGTGTGCACGGGATGGACCAGCACTGGCAGCAAAGTCATTTGACATCTGATGAAAAGCACTAGAAGAGCTCATTACCAAGTGTTTGTACAATGTCTAGAACCACTGCCCTTAAAATCTCTGTCAGGACTTCTGGATGTTAATACAGATACAAACATCATACTAATTAGTCATTTTTTAACCAATGACTCAGGCTTTTACAAAAAGCACAGGTTCAGATATAGGTTCTACAGTGCAAAAAAATAATACAGCAACATCCTCTGGGAAGGCAGAAAAGGTCAAGCGTAGTGCTGCTCCTCCCTGAAGAAGTAATATGCAGAATTTGTATGTGGAAAATTGACCACTCAAGCAGCTAATTGACAGTGGGATGTCTTGCTGTACACATCTTCTGAGGTGCTTGAATTATGCAAAGACACCTTGTTGTCACATAGATATTATAAATAATATTTAATGCTCATGTCTGTTTGAAGTAAATGCTATGAGGATTTTTTTGGGGGGGTTTTTTGCATCATGATTCCCCTTTGGGGAGAATTCTGTGTTATAAACAACACAGCACTTTAGCACAGGGTTTTGCTGCTCTTGGGTTTTCCCCTCCTCAAATTATTTTTAAAAAGCTTCTGGCTCTCTTCCTGACTGCTGTTGAAAATTGGGTACTTCAGCAAATTGCTTGGTTGACAAAAGGGAAAAAAAAAAATGTTGCTTCAAAACAAACAATTATGATGACTTTGAAGCATAACATAAAATGTCTCATTGATTTTGTCCCAGAGGACTGCTGTAAAGAACGAATAATCAAAGATGCAATGAAGCATGTAATATTAGTGCATGCAACATTACTTGTGCGGTATTGTTTTAAATCCATTTGCCCACCTTTGCCCTCTGTGATCACCCGCTATGAACAGGGGAAGCACGCGCACATAATCTAAATACTTGATCACTTGTAAGGAAAAAAATTTCTTCCTATTCAAAGATAAAGTGGCTGAGTAGTGGCAGAAAAATGTACTATTCCTTTTCCACAGTCTCTAAGTGGAGCATTAGAGAGAGATTACCATTTCAACCTGTGGTGTTTCAACTCCTGGCCACTAGAATTTGGCATTTGTTTTCCTCCGGAAAATAAATTTTACATTTAAGCTCTGATTACCCTGTAGAACTAGCACCACGAAGCCTTCTGTTCTCTACATTCACAACGCTAAGTGCACTCTGAAGGTGCACTGTGCAGAAGGTACTGGCAAAGCCTAGCTCTGGAGACGACCGCTCACTCGGGTGCGTTCTGTTCACACAACCCAGTGTTCAAGAAGTAGGACTTGAGAGTGTTAAAGCCAGAAAAGGCAGCAGTAAATGATCAATTGCAGCAAATGTTCCGCAGTCCTTTCCTCAAATATAAGTGATGCAGTATTTTGTCCCTGGGTTGAAACAGATTCAATTCCCTATTACTCTAGAAAAGACTCAGTACAGCTGTTCTGCTACCTTTGGCTACGGCTCCTCTCTAATAGATCATCTTATCTTCAGCCAAGGTATTTGCTTCTGCGATGGCGAATCTGTGTCCTGTAAGTTTCCATTCAGCAAAGAAAATTTAAATTGCTTTTAAAAAATGACATTAATCATATGGTAAAAAATAGTTGAAAACAATCAAACAGTGTCTGTTAATCTGGAAGTTTGATTCCTAATAGACTTGAAGCCGAAATTCTGATAACGACATTTATCTCCCTAGAGATACCTGAAACCAGCTTCCACCACTGAAGTGGAACGGACTATTTATTGTCATGGGTTTCTCAGCATTTTTACAGTGTCCAAATAATTCTGAACATCTTTCCACTTAGCCTCACTGGGTTGGGATTATCATCCCTTTGTGAGCCAAGCCGCCATCTCTTGGATGTAGTAATCAGATCCCATTTTTTTACGGGAAGTATTCTGTTGAGCAAGTGCAGCTAATCTTTTGCTGCAAAGGTCTAGCTATAGTGTGCTATCACTTCTGCCTGACACACCGAGAAGCAATATTTTTGTATTACAACACATAGACAACACAATATTACAATATAAACTGTCCAACGACCAAACCAGCTTGCTTTAAGGCCAGCACACACAGAGCACTCAAAGGAGAAAGGTAGAGTTTGAGCATGTTTTTTTCCTGCACTGATCATTCCTCCAGTACTTCCAGATTCTGCTCTACGATAATTTAGACCACAGCACTTCATTCCATGATCAAATCTACCTGGTTCTGCCTCTATGGGTTTACTTCGGCTTCTATAACGAATGATAAAGAAAAAGAAATAATAAATAAGACTGTGTAGCTAGGGAATACGCAAGACTATTCAAAATCACTGTAATAAGTATTTGTAAAAATGTAATAAGTCAAGTGTATAAATGGAGGGAATTAAATGCCGTGGTAAATTTACATAGAACAATGTTTAAAGCAGAAATTGGAATAAATATAATATAGATAAGTAGTAATCCTCTCCCTGCCTAACTAGGCCATTAATAACAATTTTCAAGGACAGACCACAAATACCTTCAAAAATCGAGGGTCATATTAGAGAGTAGAAAGATTGACCCAGGAAAAAACAAAGAACTGAGCCTGTCTTTGCCTCCAGTTCCACATCCTATGCACAATGGTTGCTACAGGGAGTCTACCTATACTACACGTCAGTATACACTGAGACATAATGGTGATACCTGTTTATTCTGGTCTTTCTTCTCACAGCATTTTAAACATAGTTTTTGAAAAATAAAATTCATTGTGGAGCAGCATAAAATATCTGGCCACTGTGGTTTTGTAAAAAGTGTAGGAGAAAAGAATTTAGAAATAGAAAAAATAAGCTATTCAGTTTAGTCCTTTGAAATGAAGCCACCTGCACTTTTTAAAGCAGCTGTTGGAGATGACAAACCTGACATTTTTTGGCCTTGTGTAACACTGCAAAGATAGCTACTTTACAAAGACAATCATTCCTAAGAGTGTAAGCATTATTAGGTTTTCTCTGCTGATCTTCAAGGTATAAATGACAGGTAACTTAAACACCCTGCCAAGTGAAAAATTTCTTTGCAAAACATCTCAAAAAATACGATTTTCTGTTTTACATAAGACTTCACAATCCATATTATGTCTAATCCTCTAACACGTATTCTTCTGTTTTCTCTTTACCTGCAGGATTTCTCGTGAGCAGTGCATATGGCTTTAAGTATTAGAAAAGTAAATGGTGTCTTGAATAGCAGAATTAAATTCAGAAGCATCCTGCACTGATAGGAAATCACCTCTAAAATATATTCCTGCAGGCAGTTGTTCTACTAATTCCTGGATACAGACAAATATCGATCTAATCCCAAAAGTAACAACTGTCAGTATAGTGAGTTTTCTGCGACCCATATCGTGTCTCTGTAACTCTGACAAGACAGAAGTAGAGTTCTCCAGCTGGGGACAGAATTATGCTACTGTTTTCTGACATTCTCTTTGATTTTTTTCCTGCCAGCCGAGTTGATCAGCAAGCGACGCATTAATATAAGCCACCCATCTGAAACAGGTTCAGAATCTGAATGCCACAGAAGAGAGGAGGGAATAGAGAGAGCGGGTCAGATCGACACAAATGTGCTTTAGGCATAAATGATGACTTCGTGCTCTCTCCTTTTATAATGCTGGCCACACTGACAGATTTCAGACATCAAAACATGCGTTTATCAAATAACCACTCGGCCACTGCACTAATCTGGGGTGGGATTAGAGTGATCAGGTAGAGGTAGGGCAAACAGTAAGGACATGGTACTTCCAGCTTTGCTAAGCAGTGTTTAGATCAGCTTCCCAGGGCAAACAGAGCAGTCTAGAGAGTCCTAAGACGCTGTCACAAGGATATAGTCTGAAAACAGGACTCTCATGAGCCAGCTGAGGTACCCCAAATCTGAAGTGCCTCTGAAAGCATATTTGAATCCATCTGAAAAGAAAAAAAAATCTCTCCAGAGGAAAAGAAGATGAGGAGAAAGGTTCTACATCGTCTAATGCCTCTCAGACAGCTGCAAAAGCAGAACCAGCCAGTGGCGGCTCCAGAAGAAGCTGTCCAGGAAGCTCAGCTACACCTATCAACCAACCTCAGGCACTAACTCAGGCATCCGCAAGCCAAAACTAATCCGTGTACATATGCCTCCTTCCCCCAGTGGGCCGACAGAGCAACGGCACTAAGGCATCTGCTTTCGGATCAAACCCGTGAAAGTTGCCAGTGTTCTCTGAAGTTTACCTGCCAGCTGGGAGTTCAAACAGAGCCAAGCACTGAACAATGTAATCTAATTTTGTACGTAAGTGTGAGGTGAGATTGATTCTTTCACGTGGCAAGACTTTTAATCAAACCAGGAACCTTTTCTGTGGACTGTAGCACTGATGGGATGGTAGGTCAACAGCACCGGGTCACTGGTAAGGAGTCTAGTACCTCTTCAGAGAAAGTGTTAGACCCAGGCTTATTATTTTCCAATGCTTCACTCCATGAGATGTACTAATTTACAAGGAGGTTTAGGACTTGAGGGAGAGAGATCAATAGCTTTTTAGTGAATACTAAGTGCTATTTGTGACAATTCAGAATATAAAAGAGCCCCATGCTGTCCAGCTCTCACAGCCAGAGTGAGAGGAGCAAGACTCATTGCCTTGAAGGATGAGAAACGAATGCCAGAATTACACTTTTTTTTATCCTGGCCTTTGACTCAATGTTGGATTGGGTGATTACGCACCAGTGGACAAAACGCAAAGCGCAGGGAGACTGGACTTTCTGCTGGAGAAGTCATAGCTTAATTTAGGTCTGACATACACGTTGCTAGGATTACCTCGGCAGGCTCAGTGAGCATTAGTTAAGGTACGCGCAGTAAGTTAAGATACGCACAGTTGGACTCGAGCTGCTGGGAAGAAGCTTATACTGCCCAAGCAAAAACTCGCTGCCTCTGTCTAGCACAGCCTGTGCTAGACAGGCTGCGTGTGCAAGTGAAGTTTCCAAGATGCATCAGATTTAGTGTGCACCCAGGAACAGACTGTTGCAGCCTGGGTGCACAATTGCAGTTTCTAGACAAAAATCAAGGTTTCTGCAGCCATACTGTGCATTTCAATTATGCACTAAATCGGTCTGATGCTCTTCTGAAGTACCTGACCTACTTTACAAGTACATAGCACTATATGGCAGATGCCTGGTAGTCTGACATAGTTTGGACTAAGTGAAGCAGACCCCAGATTTGATTTATGAATGAGGTGTAGAAGGGCTGTACCGAATGCCTGTTATGAATACAGTGTTATGAGCAGATCTGTTTAAAAGCCATTTTGCTTGGTTAAAAAGGGCTACATCCTTCTTACATATATACACAACTCACATTCCCAAAGGAATAAAGGAAGGAAGCTAACTCAGGTTTTCACTTCCTGGGTACAGGAGATATTAATTAAAATGGATTAATTTAATTAACAAGAGCCACATCTTCCTTAGGAGAATTTGAGCAGCATTTCCAAGTAGTTTGTGATTCACTGAAAACATGTTTGGCAAATAAAAAATTGAATTGCAGTGATAGATATTAAAAAGTGAAAAAAGAGCTTGTTATAAAAGAGAGAATTATTTGCACTTAAGACCATCTGTTATTTGTGCTCATATAGTTTAGATTAAAGTGCTTTATTTCTGTCTACTAATTAGGACTATTTATTATTGACTTCCCAGATACTTATACAAGAGCTTGAATTACAATTCTTACAATATTTCTTTTAGTATGTTATCAACACAAATAAAGGATGACTCCTGAGAATCTCTGGAAAACACTGAATAATGTCAAATCCTAATGAAATTGGTGGCAGTTACCATGCTTGGGAGAAACTCTCAGTAAGTTGTAGAATCAGTCTGTCAGCTGAATTGTTTTCCAGAAAACTGCTAAGCACAGTGCACTGGGGATAGCTAATCAAGAAATCATAACTAAGAAATCAGCTGAACAGGAAATCTGAAAATTCTTGTAAAGTTTGTTCCATCAGTATTAACAGTGACCGTAGAAATATTTATACCCGAAATCTAATTAGAAATTAACAATTCAGCTCAAGACTATGTACAAGTGAAAAAGATGATAAAATGTTCACCAAATTACTATGCTGACTTTTGGGACACAACAATAACAGACAAGTGTTTCTTTACAGCTGCTTTCAAAACCGCAACATTTTACGTGTGGAAAGCAGGAAGGCAAGTACTTAACAGGCACAAACCTTTTAGCAGCATTACGGGTATTTCAGATCTGACCGCGTTGTGGTGCTTCTCATAGTTGTGACATTACAATTGGTGGATAGAGATAATAATCTCAATAGTCACACTTTTATCAAGAGAATCTTGACGGAGTGAGTTGGACCGAAGCAACATCACCATACAAATGGAAAAGCTACAAAATAATCTCAGGCCTTTTATGTAATTTTTCCCAAGTCTTTCCTACTCCTAGTGCACAACAAAAAGGCATCCAGGCTCATCTAGGGAGGCACATCAAGGCAAGGAAAGAAATAAGACACAGTTTTCCAAGTAGAGTATGAACCCTGGCCTTAGAAAACCAAAGACGTATCTTAAAAAAAAAAACAACATTAAATGGTCTGATATACAAAAAATGATGTACAAAAAAATTACATTAGAATAAAGATATTCATAAAACTATGTGTTGTGGCCTGTGACTAATACTAATCATCCCTTCTCCAGATGAGGACCACACTTCCTAACACCTGCTAGGTCTCAGGTGAAGAAAAACCTTTAAGCTTTTAAAAATGAGTAAAGGAGTGGTAAATAATGTAGGTCAGGAGATGCTACAAGTTAGTAATTTCTGTCAATACTTGTGTTTTGTAAAAATTCTAGTTCTGTCCACTTGGACCCATTTCCATGTGAGACTCTAATGAGCCATCTACTATTGGTAATAAGTCATTAGCATTGTCCTAATCATTCTCATCTAACTCTCTAAGGATTTTTAACTCTGGAGTGATTGCAAGTCCAATTCTACCAAGTGAAAATACTTTAAAATGAATCAGAATAGACTGTTACCCTACAGCTCTCCAAATAATTCTTGCATCATTTCTTTCTTAATTAGGCTTAACTTGAACAAATATCCCTGTTTATAGAAATGCATGTCCACATCCTACCAGAACACTCTACAAATTACCAAAGAAGATGCTTATTAGAGGCACAATTCCAATTATTAAAATAAACAGCTATTTTCTGTGGTGCCCTTCAAAGAGAGAGCTGGGGGCATTTGCCACCAAACCCATTATATCCCAAAAGGCATTCATTAACCATTGTTTCTCACTTCAAATAGAAGCAGTAATCTGCATGTATTGACTCCCACGTTAAAAAGCATCACTCTGCAAGGTAAACAATACACAGATTGGCAGAAAAATACATATTGGCTAGACAGCAAGCATGTGAAAGCACCGGGGTTTGCTGGTACCCAGCTTTTGTTACCACCTGTGTGGTAAGTACTCATTACCAGCCAGGCAGACTGGACATCAACATTTACAAATGAGGGACAAACCCACAAAAAGTCAAGGAAGAAGGCGTTGGGAGAGGGTGGGTCAGATTAGAACTTGAAGGGAATCTTAGAATAACCCCAAGGAACATTTAGATCTGAAAGCTGACTCGGTAAGGGTCCCTTCAGAAAGAGTAACATGAGGCACAGAAAACACAGCCGAGCAGATACTATCTTCACATTTCACACATAAACATTTCATATACTTCTATCTTACCTACCTTGTGCTGACAGTGGTTTCAGGATCCCCGAAGAAACCAAGGCACTTCAGAGATGAGGCTGTAGCAGTCCTCAGAACAGGTGTCATGAAGCACTTACCAAAATGAGCTGCCTAATACAAAACTTCTGCATGTATTTTTTACAACAGTAACACCAGATGTGCCCTCACTGAGCAGCGCAGGCTAGGTGGGGAGCTGGCAACACAAGGGCTCCGTACAGAAATGGTGTCTTTTGCTGAAAAGCATTAGCCAGGTGCCTCCTGTTAGCAAAAAGAGTAAGGAAAAAGTGTGAGCTCTTACAGTCAAAAGCTATTCTTAACCATATGCAAGTTTTATCCAAAGACAGACTAACATGAAAAGCACTCTTGTACAGTTTCCACGCTGTGCTATCTAGGTTAACTGAGAACTGTGTTAGAATGATTTCAGTGGAACTTAAGTCAACCAAAACTAACAGTAAGAGCTCCCAAGCATTCAAGCATACTTCCAAACCAGTCTGTACACACGAATGTTCTCCTAATCCAAGTAGTAAGCATGTTACTTCATAGATGAGGCACAATAACAAGCCAAAAAATGTAACTGATCAGCTTCAGTAGGAGTCTCATTTGCCTTTAAAAAGCCTCTCAGTGTAGTGACTAGTTTCTCTCTCTTGAAGGTTGCTTGAGCTCTGATCATAAGATGACCTCTTCCCATTGTGACACAGAGACTTCAGCTGAACCTAGTGTGTGTCAATCACAGAAATGAGGATGCAAGTTTTCTGAGTGCAGGTTGGCACTGTCTCCATACTGAATTTTGCAAGACAGCTCCTAACTATAAAATCAGCAATCCTGTCTCTCCCGACATCCTGCTGAACAGGATGTCCAAGCCTGGACAGAGGTGATCAAATTCCAGTTCATTTGCTTTGGGGCTGTTCTCGTCCAGACCATCCACAGAGGATGAATAACCTTCACTCAGCCACTTCAGCTACGAAAAACACGCCAGAGACCTCTTTGATTTCACAGTATATCTAAAAATTTCCACTTTATAGATAAGAGGGTCTTGAATTTATAGTATAATCTTGCTTCAGGAAGATCTTGTTCTGCCACGGTTTTGACTATGAGACAAGATGGATTTATCAGGCAGTTGCTTGTGTAGGGAGTAGACACGACATCCTTGTCATTAACTTGAGTAATCTGGTTGGTGCGCGCAATGCTTGGCAAGTCTGTGCATGACGGTACTTTTATCCAACGCTTTAGAAATTTCTGTGCACATGAGCTGATGTGGTAAAGCGCAGGACGTTTTAAATCAGATGTGTGTAAACACAAGTAGGGGCTTAAACCCCTCTCTCATTCAGGAACAAAACTTTCAGCTCGCTCATGAAATAACTTGCCAAAGTCCATACAATGATTCAGCTGCAGAATCTGCTAGTCCAGCAGAAGAACAAGCCTTTATGCTCTACTCACATTGTAATGAATACATAACTGTCTTGAAACCAAGAAAACAGCCCATCTGCATGCTAACTGCAAAACCACGTATGTCCAGAGGAGACATACAAGGAGACTCCTTATAATTAAAATCCAAGATACATACAAATCACTCATTAATCTTTAAAACTATTGCTTCCTACTTCTTCAATGTTTTTTTTTTTTCCTAGAGTATGACAATCAAGAAAAACAGCACAAGAATATTGGCAGTGCTCAGCTTAAATACTCAAGACATGTCTGTGTTAAATTGCTACTATAATGGGAAGGATGAAAAGACATAAGGATCTGATGGCACAACAGTGATACATTTTTTCATATGCAGGTGGGTGTGCTCATAGTCCCACCTTTCAGTGGCCAGGAGCAGTTTTACTCACATCCTTGTCTCTGTTCCTTTTAGCAAAGGCACGTGAGGTAGCTTGCAAGCAGCAGTCTACGTTTATTTGCTTCTTAGGAACGTAAGAGTGGCTGAACTGGGTTAAAAGTTGACCTAACTCAGGATTCCAGCTTTGATGGATATGTAAGAAAAGCATACAGTGACATTCCTCCAATACACTTGCCCAGCTATCAGGAAATTTTAAGTTGTATTAACAGTCCTAACAGATCTTTCATCAAGGTATTTCTTTAGATACTCTTTTCCCACTTACAGTTCTGATATCTACACTGTCTTGCAGCAATGAGTTCATGGAATCATGGAATGGCCTGGGCTGGAAGGGGCCTTAGAGATCATTTTAATCCAACCTCCCTGTTGTGGGCAGGGACGCCACCAGAGTTTAACTGATCTGCTTTTGTGGTAAAGTGTTTTTTTTTTTAATTTTATTTATTCCTAGCATTGGAATATTGCCTTATTATCACCAGAAAGCGAACACCAGTTTCCTGCTCCCTCTCGATACCACTCAAAATTTTATCATAGTCTTCATTGTGTTCTTCTGTCGGTGTGTTTTTCCTGTGCTGAAAATATTAATGTATTTAATATCTCCCCAGACACAAGGCATTCTGTGTTTGTCACCCATCTCTGTATCTCTAGTTCTATTTTAGCCTCACTGAGATGGGTAAACAGTTCTACAAAATGTACTGAAGATGGAAAAATATCTTTTCTCTTAATCAAAAGGAGGGCGTTTTTCTCTTAACTGAAAAATTGTAAAGGTAGCAGTCAACCAGGCCATTTCATTTAATTACTTTGAAAGGGATGGATTTGATCAACATTTTGAAAACATGCTTCCTAAGCTTTGAGAAAGCTGCTAAGAACTCCTGAACTGCATTAACTTGAAAATATCCATCACCTCACAGGATCAGGCTGTGAAACGTTATCTACATGCAGTTCCAATGACCCTTTTCTTACACTACTTTTAGATTTAGCAGAAAACAAAACAGAATCCTGGAGGGTTAATATTTTCAAAACCAGCCCTCGTTGAAGACAATCAGTGCAGCTTTTGAAAAAACTGATCAAAGGGCAATTGTTGACAGCTTGGAAACATGAAATGCTATCGCCTGCCCTCTTTTAGTTTTGCTCTTTCTTCTCAGAAGACCAGTGTTTGTTTTGCATAGTAGCAAATATTATTTCTGTGTTGTTTAACTTCTGCACGTGAGTCCTCATTTCATTACATCAGAGTAAAAGTACTGTGAGATTAGCAAGAGGTTCTTTGTGTTCTGCTGTATTAAAACCTTTGTTGCAATTTATCTTTCTTTTCCTTCTCTCGCTTTTACCTCTTGGCCAAAATTTACACATCAGTGTCTTCTGCTATTGTCTTTATATTGGATGAAAATCCCCTTGCAATATTTCCACAGAGTTACTATTTCTCCTCTTTTCATTACTTAGAATTGAAAGTGTTTGAGATAACGTATTTGGTATCAGACTTACAAAGACGAGAAAAAAAAAAGAAAAAAAAAGGCATGGGGTGAATTGCTATCATCCTTTCAAGGACAGATTGTGTTGGAGCACCAAGGACAGGGGAAAAGGGCAAACCTGTGATCTCTTTTAGATCGTGCTACTAATCAAGGAATATATAGATCCCCCTTGACTAATAACCAGGAGCACCTCAAAACCGCTTTCCTTTAGGTTTAGTACAAAAGCTGCAGGGCATGTATCTCAACTCCATGACCTCTCATGGGAGAGGTTATGTCATTTGGCCATTTAACCCTTTAGAAAGGCCCACAGGATTTTTATCTCTCTTTCATAATCTTTAACTAGTCACCTCTCTCAGCACCTTCACAGTTTTCTTTCACACCAGTTGAAATCAGGATACTTTGCAGATACCAATATAGAGATTAAACTAAGTATTCATCAGTAGCAGTCTACAGCCAGTTTAGAAAGGTTTCTGGGCATAGTTTCTGCTCTATTACTTCGACGGAAAGCTACAGGAAGTCTAAAGATCATAGTGTCAAATGTTTTCCATATTCGAGAATGCTGAGGCTGTAAAACACAACTCGGACCTTCTAATTCTTCGGAACCAAATGTTGACATAACTAATGCAGAAGTGCTTAACTGAGGGACCAGCTAACAGAGATAATTTCTATGCTATCAGATCCTTATATCAGTTATCACCCTCAGTTAAGTTTAGAATTGCTTTTTAAGTTTCTCTATTTAAGCTATTAGCCTCAAAATGCAAGTGTCTGCATTCTCAATTCATTGCTCCTCACTGAGCGTTTGGGGCATAAAGAAGCAATATTGTCTACTAATTTCAGTTTAGAATAGGGAGCAAAAAAACGTTACAGGTTCACCATCAATGTTCACAGTGAGGACCTGAACAAGCCATGAAGACCTTAGGCTCCTCAGTTTACTCATTCACATAACAGAGTTTAAAGTCTTACCTGCCTGTGATACAGTGTATAAACCAGCTGTGGTTTGGTAGGGAGTTTCAAGAGGAAAAATATTTTGCAAATGTCAAACATAATCATTCACGAATATTCATTCCCTGTGAAAGCTCTTTAAGTAACACCCTGCCTTTGAACACATTCACAGAAGACCTGAGCCGGCACACTTCCTATCCAAACGCTATTTATTTGGTTATTTTTGGCAAGTAGATGTTTCTGCTTACACCCCAAATGAATGAAAGTAACAGTTCTGATAGTGAGCAGGGAAAACTGTCAATGTCAGTGGCATCCCCAAGGAAAATGTCTTCCCTTTCACAGGAGAAGGGCAAATCTACTAGAAGGCAGCGCATTCTCTACAGTGTCAAGAATGTGGATAACTGTGCAAGACCTATTTTTTAATTTCATTTTTTCTAAAAACTGAACTAAAATAAAAAAAAAAGTCTTCCAATGTTTTTAAATGATTGGTATTTTACAACCGACATTTTTCATCAAAAATGATTTTTGGCAGCACCGTATCTTTCAATTGGAAAGCATTCCACATGAAAAATCTCAGACAACCGTAATGTAACAAATGCTGCCACGGTGTCTTTCATGTGAGACACAGGGCAATTTCATGACTAACAATACACAGAGCTTCGTTTTCTAACAACAGAGTATTCAATTTTATACAACGATCATGACTAAACTGTGTGCTTGAGCACATCCGACAGTCAGCACGTAAGGATGTATGGATTCAGTGTGCCCACTCACTGCACGTAATGCTCAAAGAAATAAAATGCTTCAGAGGAAATCGTGATGCAGCTCTTCTGGCGATCTGTCGGGCACAGCCAAACAGGGCCATTATACACAAGGACCAAGCCTGTAGTTCAGTTTAGCCCTACCGGTATTAGACCTTTTGTACATTTGAAGCAGCTGAAAAATACGATCAAAAAAAGTGCTCTACACCCACAAAGGGCTTGAATTCAAATATATGACAGTAGGTCCAAGCTCTGTGCCCACAGGCTGGAAAACCATGCAGTGTAGCAGGGCACAAAGCAACTTCCCTGACTTTCAGCCCATTTCTACAACTTCCTTCCCACAAAGCCTGTGGAGTCACTGAAGAGTGTCACACTGACATTCATGGGACCTGGATGAGACTCTTGAGTGTCATTCCTTTCCAAGGAGGTTGTCATTTCAAGGCAATTAATTTCCAAAATGAATGGACTCAGATGTAATCCCTGCTTTTCTCCATCTCTCTTAAAATAGAGTAATCCTATGGACCTATGTCTTTTTATTTCCTACCAGAATTACCACAATCAACTAGACTCTATTTACCTTCTACTGTAGATGGTATTTGAACAAATCCCACCTGAACTCCTTTCTTACTTTGACAGTGGCTTTGGCAATTAGATTTATAGGCTATCTCTGTTCCAGCATTTAAAGTCCCTTCGTATGAAAAAAAAAATATTTGTTCCTTAGGAACAAATCTTCCTCCTTCCTTACCATTCAGTAACATTAATGGCATAACGCAGAAATGTTTATCCAAAAAGTAACATTTCATTTTGCAGAAACTAAATAAAACATAGATAGCGAGAAAGCAATTCAATTACATAGAAGTCAACATACTTCTAATGCAGTGCTTAAAAAGCAGTGGTCTCCTGTTTTTCAAGCACATATTTAAACATACTGTAAGCAACAGATTATTCTGATCATTCCATTTACTACAAACACTGCCTACACATCACATTGTATTCTCTGATGACTAAGCTTAAGAAGCAAGGACTTAAATTTGCCTATTCCAATTTTCAGGGAGGCTAAAGACACTTTCAGTTTATCTTTATGACCGAAAAACAAGCAGTTCTTCCATTTCTTCCCCCCACCAACATCCTCCTGACAGTATCTCCGTCTTACAAGCTGTCAACCCTATTCCAATTTTTTTACGTGCAGCGGTCTCGCTGGCTGATGTAAAAGACCCAAGCCTCCTCCCCAGCTCCCCTACTAGTGTTGCCCTTTAGCACCAGCCTTCTTCATGCTTGCTCCTAACCGCCCTTCCTTCAACCTCCGTGATTTAGAAGTCTATTTCTAAGTGGAACTGCCATTTTAGTGTAATCATTGGTTTAATCCCTTTAAGAGTCTGTGATCTCTTTACTGGATAGGTATTGAACATCCCCTTGAAAAAGTAAGATTTTTAGATCCACTTCCTCCCTCTAATCTATAGCTGTTAAAGACATTCACTGCTTTGCTTTCCAGCCTCATGCTTTTCTCAGACCAGAAATTGATGGAGGTGGCCTATTCTATCTTTACTTCCCTCGAGAATTGACTTTTTCTGATAATGTCAGCTCTCCTCACTATAGCAGGAGGCTGCATAGTCCTGTCACCCAGGTAAAGCCTAATCCTTCCCTTTTCGTGCAGCCCAGACTATTAGATTTTTAGCCAAAGTAAACCTGCTCAGTTCCACTGAAGGTGAGTCCATGCACTGGACAGGTGTCGGCTTCACTATCATCAAGAGGAGTTTGGGTGGACACAGCCTGAGGGAAAAAAATTACACTGACTCACCTTTCATGTATTTAAATAACCAGGCAAAGAATTCACTTGCTGAAATGCTTGTGACAGGAAGTGAGAAAAGACTTAAAAAAGGTGTGCTGACACTGACTTACAGAGGTCACACTTGCTTCTACTATGTTTATCGCTTTCTTTTGGACTCACTTTCAATGAACGTCCCAAGTGCATGATCATTGATATGGATACCAATAAAATGTGATACTAAATTAAAATATTCACATTTCCCCAAAGCAAAACCGACGTTGCCCATTTGATCACAGTATACAAAGCACTAGATGATTTGTGAAATCACTGGTCTAGAAGCAGAACTTGAACCCTGTGCTTAATGTAATCAGACCCACATTGTCTGACTGTACCGACATTAAACTCCGTTCTAAACTATTTATTTTAGTGGATTATTTGCATAATATGATATTATACCCAGTAAATAAAAGCAGTACCTCACAAGGCACCACTAATCGGCTTCCTCAAAAAATTGCCTTTGTTGAGAGGGGCCAGTGCAATTTTCTGCCAGGGTAGAGGGTTGCAATGGCTCACCAAAATATTAGACAAATCCCAAAGTTAGAACAAGACTAATCCATTTAGCAACAGCCACCTGATCTATTGGCCCAGTCATTTCATAAAAGTTCTTCAAGGCTAGCAAAGTCTGTGTCTCCCCCTCCCAACTCTCCCATCTTTAAATGACTTCGATCAAGTTGCCTTAGCTCTGTCACCCCTCAAGTTCCTTCTCTGTTTACCGTTAGTGAGGACCTAGCGAATCGCATGAGCTTTCCAGAGCCCCATAAAAACTTGTTTGCCAGAGTAACGCAGTCATGTCTTTGTTCACTGTTACAAATTCAAAGACTTTATACTTCCACTATAGATACTTGACACTAAAATCAGGTTAGAATTATACAATTAATCAATCAATCCTTTATAGATCCTGCTTCAGAAATTCACAACAAGGTGTTTATAGATAAGCACTAAATACGATGAACAACACATCGGCATGTCTATGGGGCGCTCATAGATATTTCAGACAAAATAGAGGTAAAAATTATTATGTCCAATGACTTATTTGATAACTAATTCTTCTCATAAATCATAAGGACTTTGCTGGATAATGTTTCTAAGGAGAATGAATTACTGGCATGACACAGTCCTTCCATGACATTTGCTAATACAGTTCTCTGTCAAACTGTGAAGTTAAGTGTTTCCATTGTTGAGCTAAAGAGGCTTAACATTAAAAACTTATGGAAATAGCTTTAATGCTGAGATTTAGTTCTAGAGTACTTTCAAAATGCAATATCCCCAGGTACTTTATAAAAAAACTAGACTCCATTTTCAATAGCTTTTGCTGAGTTTTTATCTGTATTCATAATCCAGAATGTGCCATTATAAATAATTAATCAATCAGCATCTGCTATGCTCACAAAACACTTACGTCTCAAAATGACTGCTGGCCTGATTCCACACCTCTAAAGAGAACTTTGCTTCTAGTTTCTAGCCGAAGAAGATAAAGCACATATCATCAATCCCCATCACAGCCTTTGGGTCTGTGTGTACAGTTACATACATTAGTAGCCCGACCCAAGGCAATGGAATCACTTTGCTGGCTGCTACCTAAATAAAAATGCCCATTTTAAAGGTGTATTTTTAAGCTTCTGTATTTTATACTTCTGTTAAGTGTATACTACTTACAAAAGTATAAATATCAGGGAAACGGGCTGACAAGTATTTCAGATTAATCTCAGTTTGAGACCCCACATTACGACCTCAAGCTGTCCTTCCCCAGTCCTTGTCACCCAGGGGGCAATACAACGTTATCCACACCGTACTGCTGGCCCTGTGTTTGGCAGGAATGGTATCCATTATGGTATCCATATACTCAATTCTTTGCTGAGGGCATTCATGCGCGGGGTGAACACTAATCACACATCTGCTTTGAACTGACTCATTTGCCATTGATGGAATGCAGCTGGTTAGCAAAGCACAACTATCAAATCACCATGAGCCAATAAACCCTAATAAAATGTCCTGCATCAAGTTTTACCTCTTTCAAATCTGTCTTTGATGCCTTTTCAGCCTCCTACATTCATTTAGACATTCTGTCTTTACACTTCAACTGAAGTTAAACATCTTCTAAAACACAGATGGTTATTACAGTCTGGCGTGAAAAAAAGAAACAGAAATGTAGTGGAAGTCCTGAATGCATTTGATTAGCTGATACACTAGAAAACAGTACTGCTTTTGGACAGGCCAGCCACCTCGCATGTGTAAAGGCCAGAAGAAAGCCATGTTTACGTTAGTTTATCTTTAACACTGCTATACATGTTTGTGTAACGGTGTATACGTTAGCACAAACCAGAGATGGCACAAAGCCCTCAGCTGTTACCTCTGTGACGAGCTCTCTCTTATCAGTCTTCTGTGCCTAAACCAAACTTGAAAGAGTTTTCTATGAAGGAGATAACAGAGCCTGAAAAAAACTGAGAGCAGCCAGCAACCAGTTTATTGTCATTTTACCCACAGTGACATGGTTTTCTTACAAAAGATTTGGTCACCTTTCAATAGTCTTCCAATCCATAACTACCATACAGTCACCACTCTTGGGCAAACACTCTACCTGTTGTTGCAAAATTTGCATTATTTCCTTTCAAGGAAACACTAGCATCACCTTGAACTCGTTATAAGAAATACTGTGTCCTGGTGAGCCATAAAACACCATCTCTCATAGGATTCTTTAATACAGAGTATGAAATGGAAGTCTTAAGATTTTGACTGAAGATGTCTGACAGACTGAAGATCCTGGAGCTGGTTTTACATAAATAAGAAGAAATAAAGATTCCTTTTTAAACTCCTTATAGAATACAGGTAAGTTTGGGAAATTAAAGGCATGGCTAGCATGCAGTTCTCTTTCTCCCTCTTTCCTTGTCATCTGCCAAAGCCTTGTTTTGGGCTGCTTTAGGAACTAATACTTAACTTCCATTCATATTAACTTTTATCACTGTATAATCTTGCCACTTGTTTACTGTTCGATATTGTCCAAAAATCTTACTGTGACAATGAACACGAGGAATCCTATGCTTTAAATGCTTCCACTTTCAAAAAACACAGCTGCTCTCATCACTTACTCGCCAACAGCTAATACACAAATATGGAATTTATACAGGCATGAGCACTGAAACTAAAACCACTGCAAAGGCAGCGCACATTTCTTACAGTTATGCTCCTCATTTTGCTAGTTAGTCACAAATTTAATGGCAGCAGGGATCTCTTCAGAATTGGCTTTGCTTATTTTGCTTTGTGCAAAATACCGCATGATTATGATTCAGGGTTGTAAATAATTTCTAATTACATCTCAAGGGGTCCATTTTGCCTACCTAATTCTTGAAGAAACTGCTCTCTTCTGTTTATACAAGCTTGGGTCATATATTTAAGCTGTGATGGTAGAAACATTTACCTGTGCAGGAACATCTCATAGACGGACTGCTCCCATTTTTGCATGGCTTACCTGTGCAAGGATACAGGGAGTAAAGGTATGGGTATGAAGGTTTCTATCCTTTACAACAAAAAAACGAGTCTAAAAATGATTTTGCCTTCAGCACATAACACTCGCAACCAAGAACATGTGGTTAATGAACAAAAGCCTTTTACTTTTTCCCTTTAACTCAGGCTGTCACTATTTTCATGTTATTTGCCAGATGCATCCCAGCTGCTAATTAAGCTTGAACGAATTAAGGTGAATTGAATCTTGCCTGAGCATCTGCTGTTCTCCTATTAGCATGGCAGGCAATGAAAGGAAGACGATGCTACATCTTTAAAAAGGCCATTTATAGGTAGAATTACTTCTTGCAATACACTAATACAGATTTTTTTCTCTTACAACAAACACTGCATAAGGAACAATAAAACGTGTTGTAGAATATGCCAGCGAGCTGACCTGCGTTATAACTCTAGCAGTTTTCTTGGTAGATCCCCACGTTACGCAAAGTTAGGGCTAAGGTTTTAAACGGTATTCGAAGAAGGAAGAGTCGGGTATTAAACAATCTACAAGCTGAGTGGCTTGATCAGGAATGCCAAGCACAGCTTCGATTCCTCTCTTTTCTTGGCACATTTCTTAACAAATAAAAACCATGAGAAGTGCCAGGCAGTATTCTGGGGGCCTTCTTGCCTAGCCAAATGTACCGGCTTTTGCGGCACCTGTGTCGAAACCGTCCCCTGTGCAGACCTTAAAATGGGAGGTGGAACAAGACGTTGGACTAGTTCCACCTGTGCCAAATATACCGGGAACTGCTTAACGAGTTTAAGACTCTTGGTTCCTGGGAAAGTGCAGTTAGCGTAGTGTCAAAAAAAAAAAACCCAACACAGTATTAAAAACAGTTCTGAAAGGGAAGCAAAAAGTAAGTCATTTTGATCCTGGAGACACTTTTAGGTTATTTTAGATGCAAAGAAAATCGCTTCATAAAAGAAATATAAAAATGATTAAAACTCTGTGCCTTGAGAAGGTACAGAGTTTGCTTTTACACAATTTGCAGCAAGTCTTTAAAGTGATAAAATCTTCAATACTAGATGTGCATCCCTTAGGGCTTTCATTTCATTTTTATACTGAAAAAAGACTAATACAAGTTCGCAGTAATCAAAAATGGTGATAATTGCCACTACTAATATTCTCTGTAAAAGTCGGTGCTGTCTTCCAGAAAAGTGAAAATTAACAAAAATTAATAAATTTTACTCATTGCACAAGAGACAGTCGGAGAGTTCTGTTTATAAATGCAAATGCCTAGAAGTTAGAAATTCAGTTCCTCAGCTGTAAGCATGATAAATCTAAGTTTTGTAAATGGTGTATTGTGGCAATTAAAAATAAGGATGCACAATGGTAAAACTTCTGAAATAACGTTTCTTGCTACTTGCCTTCCCACAGGGAAATGCCGTTGAAGGAAAATCTAACAGACTTTACATCCAGTAATGAATGTTCTTTTGCTTAACAACAAATGAGAGTCATAGTACCACTTCCTGACTAAAGATGATTAAGTATTAATGCCCATCGAGCTAAAGAACAAAACAAGAGCTATTGATCCAAAACTGGACAAATGTATTTGTTTTATTAAGCCAGACTGAATTTTGCCAGTTCATAATGGTAAACTCAGCACTATGAGAAGAGTAGTTAATGATAAGACTCTGGAGATCTTAATGATGCTTGGCTTGTCGTGAGCATTACCTGAAACACGTTTAAGGACTTGGATAAATTAATCTTCATCACTAAGTTCTGTGTAAGCAAAATAAACCAGGGAAATGGCTCTAATATGCACAGTGAGGGAATCTTAAATATAGACTGCAGGACTTAAATATTTCACCTGTCCTTGAATAAAATCTGAATATTCCTTCAAATCTGAATCTTCAATTTTTTTTTTCCACAACATAAAATATAATAAAAAGCTGACTGGTTTTCCTCTTCTGCAAGCATATGTTGAATAGAAATAAGAATGAAAAAGTGTATCAGGTGAAAAATTATTCTCATTTTCTGTTGAGTCAACGCTTACGAACACTTTTTTTCATAATTTCCTGTAAAAATGTATCCAGAACAAATCTGACCCCCATCAGCTAAGCCACACAGCATTCCTGTAGAAGCCTTCAGGATGCTTACTTGAGACTGCTTGTGTTGAATCACACAAATGACAAAGCCAAAAGCAGCAAGACATTGGTGTGACAGTCAGGAGAAAAACAATTGTACAGAATCCAGAAGACTGGTTGCAAATGAGAATCACAGAATGCATTTTGGATATTAAGTTTCAAATCTTAAGCTATTCATTAATTCGTGAATAATTCATAATTCACACTTCATAACTATGATGAATAATAATTACACATTAAATGGAAAGTGCAGGAAGAGAGATAACAATTGATACTGAAGAGATAACAATTGATATTGAGTTGATGAGAGATGAGAAATATTCAACATCTTCCTTACTGAGCAGATAATTTCTCAATTACAACTTTTCTGTGACTTTCTCAGAAACAAAGCTGATTTTCCACTTACAATGCAATGTCTGAATAAGACATAGACTCGCCATACCTGCCTTCTTTATGGACTGGTCCTGGTTAAAAGGCGGCACTTGTGTGTAAAATCAAAGCTACAAAAGAAAGAATTTAAATTCACAACAGAATAAAAGATATTTTTACTGTAGAAGCTTTATTGTCACACGAAAGAAAGAAGACAGGACAGTGTAGGAGAGAAAAATCTTGTGCAGTTAAATTTATATATATACGGACTGATAAAGGGAACAGACACCTACAAGATCTGTACAATGGAGTTCTACAGATAAATCTGCATGAGACTTCAATAAGTAAAGAATAATTTATCGTACTCCTTTTTAGAGTAATAGAATATAAGAGGGGCTGTCTTATCCCACTACCAAGGTAAAGCTAGACTGAAGCCACTGGTGACTACAGGGAATTAATTTCACAATGGGGAACTCAGTCAGGCTGAAGCATTTTTTTCCATGCTTTTCTGGATTACAGATAAAGATGGGGTCTTAGAGCTACCAGAACTTATTGGATGCTTTCAGACAGAAATCTGAGCCTCAGAGAGGAGATCCGGGCATGACAGCCATCCATATGAATGTCAAAGTGGCAATTGTTTTCCAACACTTTCTAGATATATTTTTAACAAGCACGAGAAGGGACATAATGTAAAACTAAATAGTTACAGTTTAAATATGCTAATTTAAGCAGAACAAACTTTAGAATAATGTGTGAAATATTGAGAGAAATTGAACAGGATATGGAGAGAGAGAGATGGCGAAGAGTAACGCAGAAACTAAATGAAAGTGTTTGCAGATAATTTAATTTATCTCCAAGAAGTACATATTTAATCTCAGAAAAATACTAGGTATAACATTCAAAAAAAGACTATATATGGAGTTAAAAAGGTCAGCCCAAATGGATCACTAAGGACATGCAGAAGGTAATTCTGAGAAAGAAACGTACAAGATCCCTTGATATATGCTATCCCTCATAGCAGTTACAACAGACTTAAAGCCTCCGTGACTTTTCCTGTAACAATTAAGTTAAAAATAATGATATGCTTCTTCACTGTTTTTTTTCAATGGCTTACTTGTATCTTACTCTTAAATACTCTGCCAGTTTTGATCATATGCAGCAGTTTGAGCCTTGTATCCAACTGTTTTATTCCTTTCTGCCTAGGTCCTAATGTTCTACAAAACAAACAAACAGTAATAAGCAATATAAACCAAGCAAATAAATAATGTGAAGTGAGGTAAAGTTAAGAGCAGAACTAACCTGTAGGAACAAAAACTTACTTATTCCACCATTTTTTTTCAATACAGTGAAAATGTGTATTTTGGTAATCAGAGACGGATGAGATCTGGAACTGACACATTCAGTGTTTGAGTCTGTCACGGATCCACTCGCAACTGTGGAGCAGCTACTTAGAGTCATCTGTAAAACAGGAAAATAATGTTCCTTAGCATATTTTGAAGGTCAATAAAAGTTTGTAAAACATTTTGATACCCTTCAGTGAGGGATGACATGTTAAGGTGATGAATGACTGTCGAACATCATCACCGATGCTGAGACTCTCGGCAGCTCTCTGTTCACACCGGTCAGGTTCAGCAATGGGACTGTAACGCATCCACTTCTTGGTTAACTCCAGGGCAAAGCCTGCTTGACACTACCACTGCCATTGTGCTGAAGACCTTTGTCAGAGCCCCTTCATCACTTGTGGCAGCTGGACTGGCAAGGTTGTGACTCCTCTGGCCAACCCTGCTCATATTTACTAAATGAAGCACCCCTGTCAACCTCATGGACTTTCTCCCAGTGGCATCAGAGAGCTCAGTTGTCAAATGTCGTCATTTCTGAAGCCCATCAATCTTTGCTGGACAGAAGACACAGAAGGCAACGAAAGAGGGAAGAGAATCGCTTCATTGGCTCTCCTTCCACTTTGTGTCCTCTCAGACTGTACCAGGGGGTGGGTAAAGACAGTAAAGAAATAGGTATGTCTTTTCTTCCACTTCTACACTGGGTTGTACAACTGCTGTTTAATTTAGTTTACCTGGTAACCATTTTCTCCTTACCTTCCCAGAAGGCTGGGCCCCAAGTAAATGTGCTTGCTTTTCTTTGAAACTGGCCTTAAGTGTAGTCAAAGGTGCAGTTTAATCTAAGAAATACGTGTAGGGCTTAGTGACAAACCAAAAAGTCTCATCACCACAGTTGCCAAAACTGTCGTCACAGTGGTTCAACTATGCCTACAGGCACTCCTTCCAATACCCATGGAGCTAATGCCAACACGCTCCCATGCCAGGAGCTTCCCAAACTGATGCTAGGTGCTGGTCCTCATTGAGTATCAAATAGATTTTACCATGCCTGCTCAGACAGCAGGGTCAAAGAGTATGAGTTTGAAGCACAATTTCCCATAGGCATTCTACAACAAGAGGTACTCTTCTGGTACCCTGTTTCGGTTTTTGGATGTGTGGATTTTGCGGATGAGTGAAAAAACAAGAGGAAGCACAGCATTCACAGAGCAATTTGCTGTGTGGCTTTGCAAGCAACACTGCTCATTAAGGACTTGACAAATAAGCTAATCTAAAAATGAAGGTCTATGACTGTTTTGTTACTTAACTAATAATAACATCTTGGAAAACAATTAAGCAGTCATGTCCAAATTCCACAAGAAGTTACTTATTGTGTTACCATTCAGTAAATAAAATCTTATCGATTTCTGTATTAGTAGATAACTGAAAGCCAATAATAATCAAAAGTATATATGAACATGAATAGGCATTTTATTTAGGCATGAAAAGTTTTTATTTCATTTTTTCTAGTTAAATTTCAATATATCTGTGAATATGTCAAGATGACAGAATCTCATTTAAAAGCTGTGAAGACAGCTGACAGAAAGTGCATTAAAAATTAGATTTTGAATTCAAAGAATGAAAGCTTTAAATCACTACAGGCATGTCTGTAGGACAAGATTGATACCAGATGCTATTTAGTACATGTTATTAACAAACCATTCAAGCCTTGAAGGGACCTTGTCACTACATAACTTCTGTCTATGTAAATAAGATTGAAGCAAGGATTTATATTGCTAGCAATATCGAGCATCCAGTACATCAAAGAAACAGGACAGAAAGTACTGCTCAAGTTAAAGAAAGTAGCAGAGAATACTAAAATCTATGACTTTCTCCTGACTTTGCTTACACACATAAATCACGCTACAGTGCCACACAAAATCTATCTCATGGAAGCACCAGCTTGCACAACAAGAACAAAGGGGGAAAAAAACGCATTAACCAAATATTGTTGTGTTATTAGAAAGCAGCATCAGTGAAGATAAAGTTAACTTTCAAACTGAAAATATACACACACTAAATGACCCAGAAAAAATCCTTTTATTCTCTCTCTCTCTCTCTCAAAGGTGTTCCTGGTTTTCACAGAATCATAAAACGGTTTATGTTGGAAAGGACCTCAAAGATCATCTTGTTCCACCTCCCTGCCATGGGCAGGGACACCTTCCACCAGCCAGGCTGCTCAAAGCCCTGTCCAGCCTGGTCTTGAACACTGCCAGGGAGGGAGCTTCTGCGACATCTCTGGGGAACCTGTTCCAGTGCCTCACCACCCTCACAGAAAAGAATTTCTTCCTAATATTTTTTTATGCAACTCACTAATAAGCAGAAACACTGTGGTTTCAAATACTCAGTACTTTGGGGAATACTGTGCTAGCAGTCTAAGCATCTAAATTCTGGTCTTGAACTTCTGGTCCATAACCTCCTCTGGCATATTCATTCAACGTTAATTTGACATCCCTGCCTTTTCCTGTGGTCTCCGTAATTTACCAAAACCAGTTCTCCCTTGCTTGCTACCTTAGTCATTACACACATACACATGCACATGTTACCAAAGAACAATAATATTTTATATCAATTCTACAAATATTTTCTCAGATTCATAATTTTTAAGATTGAAGAAACCTCGAGGAGATCAGTTTGTCCTTCTGTCTCAACACTTCCATCTGAATTAATGAAGTTTTCCAAAATACCCACTCAGAATCTGAAGACTTAGTGAAAGAGAACATACCGTATCTCTATGCAAATTTGTAAATACAGTTATCCACAGTATGGCTGGTTTTTTTTTCCTCTGCTTTCTTGGCTTCATGTGTCTCACCTAAAATTTTAAGCACTAAATAAGTAACTATTTGCTACAAAACCTTGAAGAACCCTGGTCATCAGAATATCTGAAAGCAGAAATTTCGACGGGTTGGGATTTGATCTTTAAGGCTCTATGTGACTTTTTTTCTGTCTGAAATACTGCTTTCCTTGTGCTGACCTACAGCCACGGTAACTACAATAAAGTGCCTGAACTCCAATCCCACTTTTACAAGATGAAATGGCATCTGGCAGGTCATTCTCTGTATGAGAAAACTTTGGAACTTACTTGTCCAGAAAAATCCTGATATTTATCTTCATTCATTACCGGGATACCTTACTGTGTTTTTTTGTATTCCCTGAGTAGAATTTCATCAGGAACCTGATGCATTTTGGAGCTCATGAAACTGATGGAAATCTCTGACAACAGCTATTATGACTCCAGGCTATACCACCTTTTCCAGATGACTTTTCACCTTGGCAATTCTCTACCAGTAATCAAGACGAGACACTGAAGCCATCCCGACTGAACAAGGGGGAGCAACAGAAAGACATGGATCATCTGCAGGACTTTTTCATTTCAAGGCTGGACTCAAGGGTCCAATCTCAACTTCTGATGGAGCAATTACACGGCAGTCTGCAAACGGATGCTCACTGAGGTTTCCTCCTCCAAGCTCTTCATGCTTTTTAATGAGGTTATCTGGCCTACATTAATTATTGCTGGAAATATTCAGCATTTATCTGCCTCTCCACATGACAAATAAGGATACTGTTCTTTCACTGAAATTCAAAACTGCCAGAAACTCTGCTTGCTATCCCTTTCACGAATCCAGCCCAGAGATTTTACCTTAAAGTGATGCTTACAATCTGGATTTGGTGCAAAATAATCATAACGTCTCCTTTTCAAAATTATTATTTTATTTTAGCCTCCTACTGATCTGTCAATTTGGAATTACAATGTTACTGGATTTACACATATTATCGAAATATGGGGATTTATTCAGTGCTATGTTAGAAAGCGTGTCAAAACACAGGAAACTACCTTTCTGCTATAGATGTGTATATATATATAGATATATACATGATGTGTCTTTTTCTGGCTGCTTTTTAAATTAATCACCTTCTCTTTGTAAGTCTATTCATTGGAACATCATCCCCCAAAGTGAACATTACAGTCTCATCCCAAGGCTTTACTGAAATCTATATAAATGTCCTTGAGTTGAACAACATACAGCAGATTTAAATTCTGCAACAAATTTCACGCGGCAGAGTTAGCACTTCAAGTTCCTGTGAATAACTGAAATTGCAAAGTGCAACTGCATTTGATGTAGTCAGCCAACAGGCCATACTCTTAGAGACTATCGGTAGCTACTGAAAATTTAGCTGTACTACAGAAAGAGTTTTGGTTTGATTTTTAGGACTGTCGTAAAACACAGATGACCTTTCTAGAGGCATCTTTTTTTATAAAACCTTAATCTCTGAAAGCTCATGCAGAAGTGCTTACTCTGCCCTACTCTGGTTAAGAAATGGCTACCGGCTTGTGCAGCCGGTTTTAAGAAACACCGAGACAGCTCTATAGTATTTTCCCATTGTAAGCAGGACCACGGGGCTAAAACCGCAGCCAGGTGTGGAACAGATTGTAGATTCATTCCTGTCTCATTGACATTCCTTACATGGCGCGGCTGGCTAGAGACGACACGACAGCCTTAACTTTTTCTCGTCGTTGCAAAAGGTCAGCCTTGTCCTGGGTCACTCACACACTGGTTTTTAGTTGTGGAGCATAAAGTGGCTCCTGTACACCACTGGCTTAATAAAAAACTCATAATTCGTAGCATTTCCTGAACTTTTGATCTGTGCACAGCTATCCTGCCTAGTTGAATTTACTGTTGCAACAAACAATGAATCCACAGCATCAACTTAAAGCTTATAAGCTTAAGTTGTCTAATATGATTCACGCAAAAATTAGAATCGGTGCAATGAAAACATATAAACCCAGTCCTCCTCCCTTCAGTGACTGTTATTAAGCAAAGATTTACAACCAAAGCCCAATAATGTCAAGGTTGCATGCGCTTTTCAACTAACAAATATTTCAGACATTAAATGATATCTTTTACAACATCCTGAAAGAGTGCTCTAATATGCTGGTAATATATCTATTTGACTGAAAAAGAATAAATTCCTTTTTGACAGAAGAAGTAAACTCTAACCACTGAAATGAAAATTTGATCTTTGAATAGTGTGGTCTTGTGTTTGTTGATGACAGCTTCTTCAAGAAGATAGTATGGTTATTACTATTTTCTATAAAACAATGAGAATCTCATTGCCTGTGAAACTTTCAAAACAAAGTTGGATCTAAATTACGCACCATCAACTTGGAATTGGCACACAGCCTTTTCTATATGATAGAGGGCAATTAAATCAGAGATAATGGAAGGAATAAACTAATCCAAGCACAAATCACTAGAGAAATTACTGAAGAAATGTAGCATACCAAAACAGGTGAGAATAGGCAAATAAATATTATAACTTCAATTAAAAAATAGAGTATTTAATGGACTGGAAAGGGATGTGGGAATTAACATTGGCTGATATATTTCAAACCACTGAATTAAATCCATAATATCTGTTTGTGTCGCTGTATTTTAATGCCTGTGGTTGCCTGGAAGTCAACTCCTAGGGGAAAAAAAAAATAGATACATATGTCAGTATGACTAAAATAGTGCTATTAACTGCCACAGAATCTAACTGGAACCATTCCGTGCAGCCACACATGTCAGGAAGAACACTTACGCTTTTAGAACAATAATACTGGTTAAAAATCATGCTGATCTCGGGAACAAAGCTGTTACACTACGGACTTTGCACACGGCGAGGAATCAACAGTCTGAGTTCACAGGTTTCTTCAGCAGATGTTGCAGTTCAAAACAGAGGTGCTGGAAAGAGCTGCTACAGAACCCAGCCGAATTTCTGTTAGCACGAAGGACCCTGTGTACGGATGGCCCTGCTGTCTGCAGAAGATTGCTGCAGCATGTGTTACGGTGGACTGGCTTTCTGAGCTGGAAGTTCCTGAAATTATTTCAACAACAAAATCTCTTTTCATCTAAACAAAAACATCTGCAGAAACATTTGACTAGCAAAGGGATTTGACTCTATACCAAATTGATAGAAAATATTCACTGCTGAGTAGCAGGCACTGTTGTGCTGCCTCACAGGTGGAGAAGAGATGACTGTTTATCTTCTATCATTTATTCAGATTGCTAAAATATTCCCTGGATGCGCATACTACGCACTGGGTGCCTTTTCCGCTGCTTAAAGTGAAAACACACAGGACTACAAAATAAATGACTGTACCTCCTGTCTTTAGGGTATCATTGAACAATGTTAATTTCCTCCCCCCCCAGAGAACAGAGTATTGAGCCCAGTGGAGAGGAATAACAAACACCATGAGTTGTTGAGTTCTGTCATGTGAACCTAAATTCTGTATTTAAGATACAGTTTGCAGCTTTCTAGTAGGCTCATGTTTGATGGTTATAAACACTGCTTTTGTTTAAAATAGCCAAATGTACGTTCTTTCTGAAGGTTTCAGACACTGATGGAATAGCCATAAAACTATTTTTCAATGCCTCCATATATTGTGCACGACTGACAATCAGAAGCTTTCTTCTTCTCTTTTCTGAGTGTCTCCCAGACCCTACTGACTGTTCGTGATTGCTTGGGGTGCAGAAGCATTCAGCACTCCTTTAAAAACATGACGGAATGCACTCTGTGGGTAATGAGGAATTTAGGTATTATTTGATTACCGCTTCCTCTCCTTTGAAGCACCTGATACATGTAAGGAAAACAAACCTACTCAAAAGGAAAACAAACTAATTCAAGAAGGCATCATTCAGAACCACATTTGCTCTGGTTGCCTTCTTTAGTAAAAATGAAAAAAAAAATCATCATCCCTCACCAGAGAAACCTTTCATAGCACGTCACTTTTCCTTAATGTTACATTTATACTGATCAGCAAGCCTGAAAAATGTATGTTGCCTTACACAGTCAGCACATTTCACTTTCTACTGATCAGTACTTTTTTTCTCCAGGTTTCTTTTAATACCTCCTTGCTGAACACAATGTCTTCTTGTGCTGCTATTTGGTATTTTAAGTTGTCTTGAAAAAAACAAGAGAGTTCAGTACAACTTAAATATTCATATTTCAAAGCTTGTCCAAATTACATGGTGCATTCAATTTCTTCTACCTTCCAGAACAAGAAAACTGCATGTGATGTGTTGCAAGAGGAACAGGCTCAGCACTTCCATGAACTTCAGTATTTTTCTGTTACCAAGCACCAACTTGTTAATTAGAGAATGACTGAATCTTATGGACTGGAGCAGTGTAGAGAAGCTCAGCTATTTGTACATGACCTGGTTGGGAATTAGAACTGCAGCTGGGGTAAAGGAGCTAGAGGAAAAGAACATAGTTTACAATTACTTTTATATATTATATATTTGTTTGTTTTCTTGTCTTGGAAAAGCCCCCTGACACTAAACTTTGTTTGGATTTTGGAGGAAGGAGATTCTTTTGTTCCGTTTTTTAATTTCTTGTGGACAGCAAACCTGCAGAATGTTTTGTGAGGCAGGCACTGTGTTTGGGGACCCTGACACCTCTGAACGAACAGTATGACAAACCAAATTTCAGCTTGTGTGACCAGAACACAACTGCTCAGGCAGCCACCTGAAACTTCACCACCTGTCCATAAATGGTACATAGTTTAAAAAATATATTAAAAGGGTATTCTGCTCTGGATGTACCTGCCTACCTTAGGCACTTATTTGACCCCTATTACTGCAGTATCAAAGCACCTGACAATCTTACTGGCTTCATCCTGACAAACCCCCTGTGAGGGTTCGCTATTATCTCTGCACTCACGCTGACACTTTATGTTTCAAGGAAGTAGAGAATCAAACTGATTCAGATGTAATACTTTCCCTTTGGCCTTGGAGGCCCAAGGCAGCTCTTTCTAAACATGGTTTCAATCATGTTTCACAGATTAAATGAATTATTCAGGTCTGTAAATCTACATTTTGCAGAAGATTTTGCTCAGCTTTGAGATCAAGTTATAAAAAGTCATCACGTCTCTAAACTGCCTCTTAATGGTACAGTTTTGATGAAAAAAGTCATATAGGAAGTACATGTCTTTTTAAATGTTTTACAATAAGGGGTAGAACTGTTTTTCTTATGTTCTTTAGGAAAAAAAAATTCACCAGTTCAAAGAAAGACAATCTGTGATTATAATTGAAACGGGAGGCCAAATTTGTACATCTGATGCTAAAAATGAGGTTACAGGTAGGATCTCCTATTCCCAGACTGCCGTACCTCTTTTATGGATTAATTTTATCCAGAGTTTGAACAGACATTTACATACAGTCCTTGGAAAACCTGAAATGCACCTAGTATTCTGGGACAGAAAAGAGAGAATAGCAGAGGAGAGAACTGATTAAAAAGTTAAATTCCAGTAAATTATACTTACTTTCCATTGGTTTGTTTTCTAAATGAACCATTTTTTTACAGTTTTACCTTTCATTGTGCTAGATTAAAAGGAAAGAAAACATGGAGAACTGATTCTGGTATCACAGATGGGAATGTCAGGAGACAGCAATTCTTCCAAAAGGCACTGGTGTGAGCAAAGGAGATGGCATTTCATTTTTTCATCAGCTTAAACCACTTTCAGTGGTGAAGAGGAACAAACCAATAATCAAGGTGTAAAACGACTGAGAAGTTGAATAACAAATCAGCTGGAGAAGGCTCTAAATTTACACTCTTCTCCAATAACAACGATTGCTGTATTATCCTTTTCAGGCTGAAGATGGATGAGCATGTTCTTCAGGGGAAGTGCTGACTTGGGCTGCCCCTGGCCTCCTCTCTGCTCTTCCATACTGATTCCTGGCCCCACACTGCGCTCTCAGCTCAGCCAGGACAACTGTTCCGAGACTAAATGGACAACTGGATCAGGGAAGTGACAAGGTTATTACTACGGTTGCCCATGTCACTTCACTACTCGGTCTCACACTCGTTGTGTGCACTCAGAAAAAGGGTTTAGTTAGCAAAGGGAAGACACCAAAATGGGCAGCTGGGTTTGCTTGGAGAAGGTCTTCACAGAGCAGCTGTAGTGCAAAGAAGGAAGGGCACTCTTCCACCGTGTGAACCTGCCCAGAGACCAAGTCATGCTCCAACACGAGCAAGTTACAACTTGTCAGATAACGGGGCAAAAGAATTGTGAGACCCCAGCAGCTCTGGAGGAGGTCTGGGCCTCTGCAGCTGGAAGCCGCATGATGTTACCGACACCAGCACCACTGGGAGCCTGTCACTGGGAAAACTACCTAACAGTGGGAACCGCCTTCAGGGAGAAACTGCTAAGTACTTCCTAGCCTGATCTGTCATCACCTGCGAGGGCTGCTGCCTGGTTCTTAGGAATGTGACGGTGCCACATCTAACTGCACGCCATGGCCTCTGTTTTGATAAAGAGCTTCCACCGAGTGGCTCAATGCCCAGTTCACCCCCAGCAACCAGACAGCGAGTGGTTTCAGCAGTCATTTTAAGGAGCTGGATTTGGCAGTATCTGTTAACTGACAAGCGAGCAACAACACCTGTCAGCTCACAATTTAACTTGTTGTTTGGTGTTTAGCTACTGGTAGAAGAGGAAAAAATAAACATTTCATCAACATTTTTAAGTGTGATATCTCCAAACTACTACCCTAATAAATAGAGACTGATATGGTAATCCTTTACCTGGAAGATCTGCAATGAGGCATGTACCAAGCAGGAAGAGGCAAGCACTTTCTTACTACATAAGCAGAGTAAGAACTGCTTGCTCTCCTAAGTGTCTTCT
Source organism: Trogon surrucura (assembly GCA_020746105.1). Classification (NCBI taxonomy): domain Eukaryota; kingdom Metazoa; phylum Chordata; class Aves; order Trogoniformes; family Trogonidae; genus Trogon; species Trogon surrucura. The sequence goes on from CM036629.1 coordinate 16,227,770, forward strand.
CTCGCCACTCAGTTTGTCACCTCCTGTTTCTCTGTGTTTTACCTACAAAATGCCTCAGGATATAATTTCTCCATGATCAAGTGTAGGTTGAATATATTGGTAGAAAAACACTGTAGGTACAGTCCTGAGTAAACTATTTAATATAATGCTCTGTTTACGTGCAGTGTTGTTACCATTTATCCTAAAAGGCAATTAAATTATTTCTTTCAAATTACAGTCACAAATATGACTCCTTTTTAGGTAGTGACTTCGTTATTAACTTGTCAGTTCTGCTTATTACGAGGCAAACTATTCATGTCACCTGGTCGTTGCTGCCCATGTACTCCATTGCTGGTCACCAAAGGAACTCAGCTACTGCTGCTGCTCCCCAAGAGGATATGGGGAAGTTTTTAAATGTGAGACTATCAACTAATTGTCACAAAGTGTCAAATCAGCTATACTGGATGTCACACAAATACTAGGATTCAGGAACATTTTCATAAACACGCAGTAGTTATCTAAGCATTCCTGAATAACACAGGCATGTTAATTACGGCTGGCTAAAGGCTGCATTTTATTCATTCGGTGATTCAGGTCAATCGTCTGCCATCTTGTTAATTCTGTTTCTTCAGAAATCAAAACAGCTCTGCTCTGTTCTTTGTACTGGAACTCTGGCACTGTAGTCTGATAGACATTATATTTGGGATCCTTTATGCTACTGCACTGCAAAGTAACCACACAGAACATTTGAGTGACCTCCTCAGTTTAATTGCTTTTTGCTTAGTTTTGAAGAAGTTATTTTTTTCTATTAATAGTGACAATTAAATTTTTTAAAAAACAATGAGGCATAAAAAATGTATCCACCTGAATAAATCTGAAAATCGGAAATATTTCCTTTAAAGATCCTGATTTTTAAAGAAGTTTGCTACATTGTTCCACTCGTGGCTGTAACACAAGGTTATAAACAAGTGCTTGTTCAGACGAGGTATTTTGCACCCAACTGCCTACAGTCAGTTAGTTGACTATGAAACTGTCCAATTTCTGTGTGTAATCAAAGTAACTGTGTACACATTTGGCATGTAATTACGTTTCTAAATTGATTAAAATCCAGCCCTGAAATGATTGCAAGCTAAGGCTTGGCTCCAATGATTAGTTCTTAAAACTTCTTTCACAAGCTTGAGCAAATAACACATTTGCCAAAAAGTGCTGCCAACTGTGAAAGTTAATTATGATAAATGTAACACAGTTCTCTCGTATCACCAACGTAGAGAGAAAGGCTTTTGCCTCTTCTAACTTTATTGTCCATCAAGACAAAAATGGCGCTTCAGGTTTTTTTTCCTTTAACAAGGACAGATATGCTCATGAGTGACAGTTAAATTTGTTGGAGGTATTAAATTGCTAATGCTAATGCATTTTACAATCTTCTGAACTGATTTAATATATTAGACTGTCACTCAAAGTCTTAATAAACAATTCCACACTCTCAGTTTAAAATCATCCTGTCAGATCTGGAGGTTTTCTCATTTGGTCTCCATTGTTAATGTGATAGTAGTTTACAAACAAATGACTTTTTTTTCTTCATAGGTTGTATCATACCAGACTTTAATGCGTGTTTCTCTTGCTTCTCTTTTTTATTTACTATGGAACAGCTGTGCCAGAGCTTAATGGTGCAGATTTGTACTTTAAAGCACCTGTGCTTGTAGCTAGACTTCTCCCCCTCTTGCAAATAATCTCTCACTTATTCGTATTTGAATAGATCTTTCTTCTCATTTTAGGATATTGCAAACCCAGCCTTGCACAACTTAATACGCTTTTGAAGAATGATTTCATTATGTTTATTCTAATATAGTGTAATTCCTCTGTGGAGTGCCACTTTTGCTTCAGAGACCCATCAGAAGCTCAACAAGTATGGAAGTTTGATGTTTGCAGATGTGAAAACCAGAGGTACTCATTAGGGCTAATAGACTTTGACAGGAAAGTCATTAAAGATAAAATATTGTCTCTAATTTTGTAGAAAAAATAAAGAGAAATGAGGAATTTATTGTTTCTGAAGTGTACTGATGGAGAAAACAACCTGGATATTTTGATTTCGAGGCTCTCAATTTAAGAGCAGCAATAGCATGAAAAGGTTTAGATTATTGTTTGGATAAGTATCTGGTTTTTGATAATTTATCTGTTGGAGTGTTAAATCAATATATCAGATGGCTGCCAAAGAAAAACTTGCAGGTATGTTTTGCTTAAACTGGTATTAATAAAACCTTCTTAAGTTTTATTTGTTTTTCCTTATCTGTGTGATTGTGGTAGATTTCTTCTGCGAATAGAAGCATAAATTATTTGTAGTAGGATCTAAAATCACTGCAACAGACAAATACAAATTCTTCTGACAGCTCATTCCATAATGAGCCACTACTCATTTAAGAAAGCTTGATCTCCAACTCACAATTTTCATTATAGACTTTCTTAACTTTGTTATCCTGAGAGTTAGTTAAGTATTCCCTAAGGCAGATCTCTCTTTCTTCATAGATAGCTTTCAAGATCAGGACAAAGGCTGTGAACGAATCACAGAAGAAACAGGACTAGTCAAGACTATCAAGTTCAAGACTAACGAAATACCAGTCAGTCCCCTGAGGATGTGTGTTTTCATTTTATAGAGATGATGAAGCCTTCATTTTGCTTATACATATAACCAACCCAATGCCCAAATGCATAAAATTGCCAGGTCACTTCTTCAGAGAAGGAAAACTAAAATACTTAAATGGAGTTTCTTCCTGGCCCAGAATCCTTAAGGTTGCTAGGTCTTGCTCGACATCTACCCCACATCCTGCCTTGCAAGGTTTCTGATGATGTCAGAAAACAGCTTGTCTGAATTCGGTGATTTGCTGTTCAATGCCAGAAGTAATCATTCCCTTTATATCATTATTTGTTTGTTTACAAATCCAGTGAAAGCAACAATAAAAACATTAAATAGAAGAAAAAGCTGAGCTGGTTTAGTCTTTCCTTGTGATAATTGTATGCCACTTCATATGCAGTACATTATTCTATTTTTCATCTGATTTTCCCAATAAAAATACTGTAATGAAGAAATATCATCCCTTCCTGAAAGCCTTGTTTTAATTCCATCTTTAGACCTTGATAGCTATAAAAATATGTAGACATATTTAAATCCCTAAAGCAATGGTCACTGAAAACCAAAGGCTGCCTATTCAAGCTTGGGTTAGAGTCAGCATCAGATTTAACAAACTCAAGTTTGTCTGTTTCTCTCTCTCTCTTTCTACATGTACATTGAGTATGCTGCTCCACAAAATGAACCAGAAACTTACACCCAATACGTCATTAGAGATTCTTAGAAATTATAAAACTAGCCCTTTTCATAACAGTGCAAACACCAAATACTTAAAATATTTTTTAAACATTCCAATTTGCTTTTTCTTGTGTTAATGTTTCTCAACGTGTCACACCAACTTTTGAGTTGTCGCATCTGGTTGAATCGGTCACACCATTTTATATTGCCTTATAAAGGAAAACACAGCATGACTAATGTTACTAGACAAGATTTTTTCTAAGTGTTACAGGTTTTGAAGCTGGTGAGATTTTTAGGAAGGGCACTGGTCCATGGATATCTGACCTCTTCTAATTATCTTAATTTCCATGGGGTTTTCTGATATAGGTATTATATAAATGGTCTCTGATGGCAGTATAGATTCTGCTACCAGATATGTGGAAAATGGTATGGTCCTGGATGAAGGAATATGTGGTTTGGACGAGCAGACCAGTTCCTCACATTTGTTAACCACCTAGTATGTACAGAAATCTTTTGGTATGTTTGGATAGCTATATTCCAGCTCATTTCCTGCGGACGAGGATTCTGCTGGAGAAAGCATACTTAGACCCCTGTCTTTCCAGGGGTCAGTAAGGTTTTCTTTGAAAGACTGGCCTGGTTTAGTTAGGACAGATTTTTGCCTTTACCAGTACAGACTCAGTTTCAGAGGTCTGAGAAGCTGTGAGTGATTTTTAATCGCTGTCTTTCATCAGTGTGATCAGATTCAGTGTACCTGGTGTGGCCAGAGATCATTTCTTACCACTAAGCGGATTCACTGCAAGCTGACAGTTCTTAAGCCTTAGTAAAAAGTGTGGGAGATCTTACGTGCTTTAGAGATGAAGATAATTATATGTTAAAGATGCAATGCCATAATAGTACTTTAGAAAACTTATTAACTTAATACTTGGAATGTGGTTCTGATGAAAGAGGTATTTGTCTAATGAATATTTTTCAAAGAGCAATTACAAGAAAGATAGTAAGGGGATAGGCACAAAGGTAAGAAATGGGCAAAAAGCCAGCTGAGACAGAATAGAAAAATTCAATCAAGATACTACCTTTCTATTTCTTGAATACTGGTCTCCATTGCCCCAGTTCTTATTTTCTTCATTTCTGCATTACAAATAGGCTGGATTTTTATTTTTAAAAGAGGATGCCAAGTACTTCCTCTGTTAGCTTTGCAATTCTATGAACTCCATAGAGCGTCTGTAGTAATAAAAGATAATAATTACGAGCTGGTATAATTTTCATTACACGGTTGATCTTGCAGAAATTTCAAGCTGTAACAGCACTGGTCTACCATTAGAGTGGGATGTGGGAGGAGCTGCTGAAAACGAACTTCCCAAACAATAGGTTTGTTGGGACACTAGCTGTAACAGCTTTCTTAGTTGCCTTGTGGGAACCATTCTGCAGCCGCACTACACGCACAGCTCCCACTGAAGTCCTTGAGCAAGTGTGTAATTGGGCCCTAGTGCCCACTTCAACGCATTTGTTTTCATTACCATGTTTACTATCTATGTTTTGGAGGTGTCAGTTATGCCCTGCTCCATATCTCTAAAACCGCAATGCGACAGCGATAATTTCTATTTCTTTTTGAAACTATAATTTAACAATTGTTTTTCCCCTTATGTGTATGTTTTTAGAAAGCACCTCTGCATGTTCCAGAGCAGTACGCAAAGTCAGCGCTTTTGTACAGCATTTTGAACTGTTTATATCTCTTCTACCTCCTACACTTCATATACTGCATGAAGTGGTAAAGATCAGATTCTTCTTTCAGCCTTTGCAGGCAGTTGAAAATAAGAAACATACCTTTTCAAAGAGAAGCCTTTTTTCATAAAAAAATCTATTGCTAAATTTACTAGAATTTATGGTTGGCATTTCAGGAGACTTTTACATTTTGAAACATAACAACTTTTATCTTGTTTTTTTTCCTTTAAAGGAAGTGGATACTGAAAGTTACATATTGAAGTTCTTCGCATGCATTCTATGTGACATCTTAAGATACAGTCCTTGAAAACCTCACATTAAAGGGATCTAACCCATATCTTTCACTGAAGAATAATTAACATATATTATTATTTTTGATTGAATCAGTGGTTAATGAGAAATATTTGCAGACAGCACAAAGCAAATCAATATATTTGTTTCTCCTGCTAATCTTCACTCTACAGATAATCAGCCTTTAGAGGACTGAGAATTCGGGACTATTAGAAGATAAGGATGAAGCGCTGACAGCTTACTCACTTCCTCATGCAAAAATGTGTTAGGTCATTTTTTGCATGTGAAATATGACATGGATATATCATCATCATTTGATAAATAGAGAGGTTTTTAAAAATTGCATGTGAAATACTTGACATTCCGTACAGTTTTTGAGAATGATAAAATCATAATTGTAAAAAAGACCTGCAGTATTGCCAATCAGATTCTTGCTGTAATGTGCACTCTGGCACATATATCTTACTGTCCCCCTGCAGAAGAAGGAATGAGCATAAAGAAAAGAGCAATTTTCCTGCCGTAAATTGGAAAGTCTGCCAACCAGCTAAGTGATCCACCATCAATCAGTGTTAAATTCTCCTTAGCTGCAGAAAATTCAAGAACTAACTATTACTGAGAGATTTCACACAGTGACTAATGGTATATGACAAACACATTTAAAATCTGCATAGACCAGCATCAGTTTAAAATATAACACGAATAATAAACAACTCTAAAGATATCCTGGTGTGCAAAATAAGACATAATCTCCTCAGACACATATTGTACATAGGAGATTACCATTCTAGAAATGCATTCAATATCAATACCGAACAAAGTCAAGTATGCAATATGACTTTATTTGGAATAGCACCTTCCGTACAATACATGCCGCAATGTTGCATGTACTCAAGCAAGACTGTACAGCAAGATGGTAAGGTTATACTATAAAGCAAAGATGACAGCTGAATGAAACATGGGCCTGAATGTACAATTACTTTACTCACATGAGGAGCCCCATTAAGTAATATCGAAATCTTGAGGTGAGGAAGGTCTTTCTCCTCCACCATGTCATTACTGAAGCCACAACTAATGCATCTGTTCCAGATGGCAAGCACTCAAGTGAAGGTAAGACAGTGTTGTTGCTTGCATACTAAGCTGGTCATTTCTCAGTGCAAAGATTCCCCCAATGTCTGTTTAGTTTTGTCTTAAAAACATATTCTTTAGCTGCATAATATGGAAAAATATTTATAAGAAAGGAATATGCTAGCTATAAAAAACCTGCACTTTTAGCTGAAGAGCGGTGCATAAAACCAGAGACATTTGTCCTAGATTTGCATCCTCAAGCATTTAGACCTTTTAATTTATTTCCATTCATTTTCCAGATTTATATTTTTGATTTAGAACATAAAGTCTATAATTTTGACAATACTTTCTGGCCACAATGGCCTTTTCTCTTTTTCTTTTTCTCTTTTTCTTTTTCTCTTTCTCTCTTTCTCTCTTTCAAAAATACGTTGCCACGGAAGTCAGAGGTAGTATCATTTTTATTTTATCGGGAATAGGATCTGTGATTTTGGGCTCTGCTAAGCCACAACAAGTTAGGGTAAAGTTGTCTTTATTTGAGTGGACACATACTCTGAAAGAATAGAAATTTGTAAGTCAAACCACCCAGGGCAAGTGTGCTACACTGAGAATACAAGCAGCTCTAGTAATCACCGAAGTGAGATGGAAAACCTTGAATAAATGTATTTGCACCAAACAGCTTCAGGCTGAAGCACAGCTTCCCCCATTCCCAGCAGAAATAAGAGAACCAAGAGGGAAGTACAACCAAATAGCTGAAATGTGTTTACGTACAATATTTGTAAGCTGTGGTGTGATCTCTCAAATATTAGTGTGACACTATCGCTCCTCATCCATCTTCCTGCCTCCCAAAATCTCAGTATTCACAGCTAGTTTGCTTAAAAACTTTCAATGCTGAGACGATCCACCTCTGAACTTCGATTTTCTGAATCATTCAGGGACCAGTTTATCTAATTTAGTCTCCTCTGAGTTTAGGTATCTGACATGTAAATGGGATAAAGTGCTACATATGTTAAAGCCAGAACAGTACAGACACAATTTGGGAAGCCTGTTTCAATGAAAATCACAGGTAATACAATAAATGGAGCTATACTTTGTGCTTGAGCTGTGTCTATATAAAAAGAAAAACAAACAAAAAAAAATCCAAACCCATACGGTACCTTGAGCTTAATTCTAGATGAGCAAACAGTCTATACACTGTACTAGGAAAGCAGAGACTAGGTCAGTCAGAACAAGCAAGAATACTTAAATAATCATTCCATTAGCAAAATCATATTAATGATTCAGTGGTTTGACCCTACTATATAGCATCATTTCCACTTACAAAATAGCTATCAATCAGAAGCAGGACAAAAAGGAATTTGCATGTTATTATCATCTGGTACTATTTTGACTAACTCTGTGGAAGCACATACCCCTTCGGGATAGACGGAAGATACTAGGAAAAGGTAGTTCAAAAATGTTATTAACAGAAGAGATTGCAGGTCTGCTGAATGCTATTAAGGACCTGTCTGTGTCACTCCAGCACCTTGAGTAATTGCTTCGAAGGCTATGGAACTTCTTGTAGCAAAAGTGGGGGCAAGCATACAAAAAAATTAGCCCAAATCCATTTACGATAGCACACAAGGTCAATCACGAAAGAAACCATGAAGTTTATCAATAAATTGTATTTCCAATTATTGACTTTTCCCAAAGAAAAAAAAATGTATTTTTTAAAAGTCAAAACTAAAGTAAAAGTCAGAGTATAGCAAGACAGATGACTAGGTTGAAGTATTTGCCATCTCTTTTCTGTGCTCTCCTCTAGTTTTAGCAAAAGCCTCTGATGTATTATCATCATATTAGCTTCCATTGTTTTTAATAGGGTTTTTTATGAGCAAGGAATTTATGGCTGTATGCAAATACTCTGTGAAGCTAGCAGCAAAAGGAAGTACTATTTACAGTGAAATTCATGCACGAACTAAAAAGTATGAACAACAGCAATTAACAACAGTGGAGATGGTGCCGTTTCCAGCTGTATTTTGCAATATACAGCAAATGATATTCACACAGCAATACATTAATTTGCTAATGTTCTTCAGTTAAAATACAGAAGTTCTTCTATTTATTTTAAAGCACTTTGATAAAAGTAGTCCAGATCCCCAAATGCTGTCTGCTAAATAATTAGAAATCATTAAGGATAAGAGATGGCCTGAACAAAGTCTTATTTCCTTATGAGGAGCTCCAAAAAGGATTTAAGAGGTACAATTTGGATTTTTATTCCAGATGGGACAGGAAGGAGCAACCATCAAAACCACCAGCAGATTCAGGTATTCTTCTCTCATGCTGTCCAGAGGTATGACTAGGACTCACTGCCTGCATACCACTCTCTCTGTAGGACAGAGAGAGAGAGAAAAATACAGAGACAAAGGGGCAAGTTGTGGTAGTGGGGAGAGAGAAAGAGCTAGAGAGAGAAGCTTCACCTCTCATCCTCCTTTCTCCATCAGAACAAGATAGAAGTGTGTGTGGAGGAAGGTCTTATGTGTCTTTTCTCCCCAGCTCAAACAAATATACTCGTCAGTTGAAAACATTTTTTTTCAGAAATAGTGAAACTCTGCACTCTGGAATTTCTAGGAGGAATCAAATTGTACAACTGTCTTTTGCTTATTTTAAAATCCTCAATTTTAAGGAAGATTTTTCCAATTCTAAAGAACAATCAGGGTAATCCATAAAACTGTGAGAATCGTGACAGGTCTCTCGCCAGCAGTTTATGTACCTGCTTCCTCTCTACCTACAGAGCAGCATCCAGGTGGATAATAGTGTCTTCATATCCTTCCCAAGTGACCTTGCAGACACCATTAACCTAAATGAGATTAGTCACTGGAGCTGTGCACAGTTGCTTTTAGCAGATGCAGCCACAGCAGCAGCACTTATCAATAAAAGAAGCTTGCTGAAGAGAGAAAGACTAGATTTGGAAGTTTTGAAGATGATCATAAGGACATATGGTGTCTGAATTTCTGAATATGCTGGCATACGGATGCACATCAGAAAACAGAAAAAGCCTCTGTGAAGAACGCACATTTTCATGTTCATTTTTATAATACACTGCAAGTGTTTACACAGAAGCCTCTCATTCACGAAAGGGAAGTTTATTACTATCAATCACAGAAACAGCAAACAAAAATGCTGAGATTTTATGTACAGTGCTTCAGCCTGAGGGTTTTAACACTTCTGTAGGCAGCAGTAGTTATTTTACTGGCAAATGGTATCATTGGGAGTATGCTGATCATCTGGCTAAGTTGTAACATTCATAAAATATCAGCATCCCAGCTGAAAAACAGCCATAAGAACACAATAGGGCAGGTTTTCCTTGCCACGTATTTAAACATTTATGCTGAGGTACCAACTGCAACTGTAGAGAGTATCTTTTCTATGGAACAGGAGAATCCTCCATGAATGAAGTTCCAAGGTTACAGTTAATGCATGAGCAAACTATCAGTAAGAACAGATTTTATTTTCACAGTACCTTTCCCAGGTCAAGAAGGTTCTGTGGACGCAACTGTATTTTGTGCACTTCAAATGATTTTGAAAGCTTACATTCATATCACACTAAAATAAATTGAAAAGGACAATGGCAATCCAAACCCTTCATATGGTCAGTGAAGAAAAAGAGACACTTTCAGAAAGCAATGGAACTACCTAAGACCTGAATTATGCTTTGAAGATGTCTGGCTCTTTATTTACAAGAAGTTTCTGGACACTATTATCCTTACTTGAACACCTGCAGTAGTTACAGAAGGTTAGGATTAATCTAGAATTTTGCTCTTGAAATAACTTCAAAAAAAGGTCCTTTCAAAAAAATGCCAGGATGTGAATTAGTATGATAGCTAGTATCCCATTAGTCTAGGGTTTAAACCATCACCTGCAAGTGAAAATGCTGGATTAAAGGCCTTTTTTTACACAGAACAGTAGGCACAAGTAGCTGTGATGACAGCTTATATCAGAATGCACTAATCATTGAGCTGCAGGGTAATATGCACTCTTGTTCTCTTTCTCTGTGGCTTACCGAGTATTTAATTATTCTGTGTAAAGTGAAATAGCTTCAACAGAGTGGAGAGTAGGATGAAAATCAATCCTGTAAGTCCTTAATGGTAGGGTAGGTACAAATGTTGTCAAGCAGAGAAGGAAAATGAAATTAGAACTGCTAGAAATGGATCAGTTATCTGATCAGTTAAATTAAGTGGAGAACTACGTAGAACGTACCTCCTTTTCTGAAAACACCAATGGGATCACTTCAAAGAAGGGGAGATCTCTTTTCTTTGTGAACCTCAATAGGTATAGGGTTTCCTTTTAACTACGGAAAATAATGTTAGAAATGTCTTTTAAGATCCATACAAGTTTGCAAACATAAAAAAGAAGTGTCATACAGTGTCATCCTCCAAAAAATTTAAGTTCGCAATGGACTTAGTTATCTCTGAAGGCAATGCTTGGACTGCCAGATGTTTAATAAGTACCAAAGAGTTTCCAGTTCATGCTGTAGAGCTATACATGTCAGCATTCGACACCATCAATGTACACAAATCTATAGGGCCAGGTGGGGTTCATCCCAGAGCACTGAGAGAACTGGCACCAAGCCACTGTCCATCATTTATCAGCACTCCTGATTGACTGGGGAGGCTCCAACTGATTGGATGTCAGCCAGTATAATATTCATCTATACGAAGGAACGGAAGGATGATCTGGGAAATTACAGGCCTGTCAGTTTGACTTCAGTGCCAGGGAAGCTGATGGAGCAGATCATCCTGAGTTCCATTACACAACACATGCAGGACAGCCGGGTGATCAGGCCCAGTCAGCAAGGGTTTATGAAGGGCAGGTCCTGTTTAACAAACCTATCTCCTTCTGTGACAGGGTCACTCTCTTGTTTGATGAAGGAAAGGCTGTGGATGTTGTCTACCTTGCCTTTAGTAAGGCATTGGACACTGCTGCCCACAGCATTCTCCTAGAGAAATTGACTGCTCTTAGCTTGGATGGGCATACGCTTTGCTGGGTAAAAAACTAGTTGAATGGTCAAGTTCAAAGAGTTGTGGTCAATGGAGTTAAGTCCAGTTGGCAGCCAGTCACGAGTGGTGTCCCACAAGGCTCAGTACTGGCACCACTCCTGTTTAACATCTTCATCAATGATCTGGATGAGGCGATGCACTTAGTAAGTCTGCAGATGACACCAAGCTGGGTGGAAGTGTCGATCTGCTTGAGGGTAGGGAGGCTCTGCAGAGGGATCTAGATAGCCTGGATCTCTGGGCTAAGGCCAGTCACACGAGTTCCAATAAGGCCAAATGCCGGGTCCTGCACTTCGGCCACAACAACCCCCAGCAGCTCTACAGGCTGCGGGAGGAGGGGCTGGGGAGCTGCCAGGCAGAGAGGGACCTGGGGGTGTTGGTGGACAGCCAGCTGAACATGAGCCAGCAGTGTGCCCAGGTGGTCAAGAAGGCCAACGGCATCCTGGCCTGGATGAGGAACGGTGTTGTCAGCAGGAGCAGGGAGGTGATCATGCCCCTGGACTCGGCTTTGGGGAGGCTGCACCTCGAGTACTGTGTCCAGTTTTGGGTCCCTCACTAAAAGAGGGACATTGAGGTCCTGGAGAGGGTACAGAGGTGGGCTACCAAGCTGGTAAAAGATTTGGAGCGTGTGTCGTACAAAGAATGCCTGAAGGATCTGGGGCTGTTTAGTCTGGACAAGAAGAGACTGAGGGGAGATCTTATTGCTCTCTGCAACTACCTGACAGGAGGTCACAGCGAGGTGGGGGTTGGTCTGTTCTCCCTAGTGGTGAGTGATGGGACAAGGGGAAATGGCCTGAAGTTGCACCAGGGCAGGTTCAGGTTGGACATTGGGAAGAATTTCTTTACTCAAAGGGTTGTCAGGCACTGGAACAGGCTGCCCAGGTCACCACCCTTGGAGGTGTTTAAGAGACAGGTAGGTGTTGTGCTGAGGGACATGGTTTAGCGGTGTTGACAGGGCTACGACAAAGGGGTTGGACTTGATCTTGAAAGTCTCTTCCAACCAAAACTGTTCTATGATTCTATGATTCATAGGTGATGACCTCTCTGCCAAAAGGAAGTTAAATTTTCTGTTTACCACATGTTGGTAAGGGCTGTTTGGGGATGTATCTACCAAAACCAGTAGAAGCATATTTAGTCCTTTCTTAATCAGCAGCTATTACCACTTCGGCATAACTAGAAAAGAGAAGAACAGACATCTTTCAGCTGCCAACATGATAGCTAGCTAGGCTGTCTGTCCTCTTGGTCCCTTCTTGCAGCTCTGCAAGGTGCCTGCCGGCATTGCTGTGGAGGTATCTACTTCCTAATTTATCTGACAGGTGGTTAGCTATTAACATAAATAAAAGTTGTGACCTGTCTGCCACTTTCAATAACTCAAGTGCTGTATCTCCAATCTGTCATGTCCTTGGCAGCCCTTTTGTTTATTAGTAAATGCATTATTCATTAGGAAAATTTGTTAGGAAAATGTGCCTTAATTGTCATCATTTTAACTATACTCCACTACTATCCCTTTAGTGGCATTCTTCTTTGCTGTACTCTGGCTGTTGCAAGAACTAGATGGTGACCTAGCCGACACCCCACTACATGAGAACGTGAGGGAGGATGGCATGTTTCTGCTGTCTTGGGCAAGTGCTTCATGATTTGCAGAGATAAAAAAGGTCGCACAACTAACTCCTTTGACAACAGTGAAGTGGCGGAGTGGAAAATGGGGAAAAGAAGACAGACAAACCTGCATTTGCCATCCACTATAGCCAAATCAATCCTGTGTGCTTGAATCTAAAGTAAATATAATACCTTTGGGAGTTTAGAGAGGCACCGTGACTCACACATACTTCTCTCTGGAGATGCTTACTCATTGCTGCTTACTCAAAATGGTGTCCTCTTCCTTCTTCCTCTCCCCACTGCAAAAATTGTTTCATCCCTAACAAGGAGTAAGGATTTACAGTGTTTCACACAACCAAACAAAACCTGTGCTTATTGCTACTCAACAGTAAAAAATTTAGTCTTAGAACTGTTAAAGACTTAAAGCAGCAGCAGTCCTTGAACTAGATGCTATACCTTCATCATTTCTGAAAGAAATAAGTTTCTAAGAAATATATTGAGCATAGATTGGGTTTCCGTGAGTTAGCATTGGGGTAGCCATTCTGTCCTCAGGTTAGCTTAGAAATTTCTTATGCAAATTGTATTGTAATACTTCTAACACCTGTTATTATGGCAGGATTTGTTCAGATTAATAAAGGAGTAAAGTCACTAATAAAATATCACACTGTAACATTAAAAAAGAAAATCACCATTATAAAATTCCATCAAATGGACGTGACAGAAATTAGGAAGCAACTCTTACATACTGGAGGTGGGAAGATAAACAAGGATATGTATGCAAGACCGATCCTGATGTGTGTGGGATCAGACGAGGCACAAGAGTTTGTCAGTTAGTTATTTCACACAAAGTTTCCTTCTCCACCAGCCATCTATCTTCCACACAGCTTGGATCACATTATTTTAACCTCAAAGTTCACCCTTTGGATTGATAAGTCTGGCTACCTGAGGGTTTTGGAAGGTGAGTAATTTGTTTTAACCATCTTCCAGACAGTTTTTGAAAAAGTCTTTTATACTGGTGAACTCTGCACACTGTACATTCTTCACTCCTGTGCTGCCCATTTGTTTGCTCCTGTTCTGCTCGCTAACTGGGGCTTCGCAAACAAAATGTCAGAGACTAATGGCAAAAGTGCTTGCTAATGCCTGTTAAAACCCCAATGGCCGAAGTCATTTAAGACACACAAAACTCATGGGACACAAATCAAAATAACAGGCAAATATGCTAGATCCTAACTGAGGGTTTTTTTTTTTTTTTTTCCTGCAGGCTTTGCTGTGTCTTTAGCTGAATTCTGGAGGACAGAATTTCCAGTTGCTGTGCAAACTGTCACACTAAGAAAGATCATCTGTTGCACGGCAGTCTTCTGCTCCACAAAACAGCAGCCCATTTTTCATGATTGCAGCTTTGTGCTAGCTGCAGCAGCGAGATGTTTCTCTGGCACATTATTCAGGGAGATGGTACTGGACAGGTGCTTAAGGAATATTGAGGTTAAATTCAGAGTTAAGGGAAGAAAGAGAGGCAGAAACTTTCTCTTACTAGTTGTATAAAGAAACCAAGATCTCATTTGACATTAGATGAATGGAAAAAAAAAGTAAGTTAAAAGGATGTAGGACAGAAATACAATTCTCAAGTATTGTTCCTGCTTAGCTTAAGCACTGCAAATGCATGTCAATTGTCAATTAACCTTGCCTATTTAAATACAGAGATGGGCAGATGACTTTTCTTTAATTTTTGCTTTTTTTCTAGTTCAATTTGAGAAGTTGATTTTCAATGTATGAACACAATAGGAACTACGCTGGCACAAATCAAAGGTCTTTACAACCCAGCGTCCCATCTCTAAAAGCAGCTGACACAGAGCAAGCCCATAGCACTACTTTCCCAGATATTTTTCAGCCTCAAGTGATTTTAGCTCCCAGATGTCCCGAGACAGGGGTCCACTTCATTTAATAAACTTTCATAATTTTTTCTTCCACATTTTTTTCCTGTTTTCTTTAACACCCATGTAAATGATTAGCTTTCCTCTGACTGCTGCCATTTTCCGCTCAGTATTAGCAACTGGGACAGTTGCCTGGCAAGAAGAAAGCAAGAACACGGCTTCAACCTCATCTTTTTGGAAGGAGTAGAGTCTGCAGAGAATTACTGCAGCCATAAACGGTTCTCTGGGAAGCCATTTCTCCGTTGGGGAGCCAGTTGCACTTTTCCCCAAGTCAGATTCGGCTACATTGTAAGAAACCAGCCTTTAACAGAATGACAAAAGCAGACAGGCAGTGGGAAGGTGTCTGTATTTCCTGTGCGACTGGAGATCGAGTTACCTGTATAAACAACAGGAACACAAGAGGGAAATTGCTTCATAAGTTACCAGATGGCAACAGCTCTAACTCACTTCTCAGCAGTCCTGCCAAGAATTGAAGTGAATGCAACAGACCACAATATCATTCGTAGAAAAACACAAAACCGGAGAATTTCTGCCATAATTGTTCCATGATTCAGCAATTCACCCAGCTAACTGCTCCCAATCACACATAAACTCAGATAAATTTGAGAAGAGACTCACATACATGCCATATGTTAGGATGAATGTAAAACCCCAAGGATATCGGTGGAAAGCTCATAATGCCTATGCAGAATTCAAGATGGAAAAAGAGTGAATGCAAATGTGCAATATCTTTCTAAGAGGAAGGGCATGGGGAGTAGGTTTTTTAAGTTCACAATTAACTTGCAGCAAGCAACCACACAGCTCTTCTTCCCCAGGATTACCATAATGTCAGTGCAGCAGCTGCCTAATCCATGGGCAGAGACAAAATAGGAAACTTTGAAAATGAGACAAGTTAATACTTCAAATTTGCGTAACCAAATACCTGGGGGCTAACTCTGCCACAGTCACTCAGAGGGAACACTTTCTTCCTCAACACATAATACTTGTGCAGTTGCTCATGATGTAACTCATAGAACCTAAGGCCAAATTCAAATCTGAATTACACTTTGTGAAATTAGGATTCACCACTTTCAGTTCCTTTGAATCACTTCTAATTTACAGTGGCATAACAGATTAGAATCTGGCCCCTTGAGTTTTAATACCTGCTTAGATTTAGACAGTAGAAGAGTTTTAGCTTAAGACAAGAGCTATTAATTCACTCATCTTTATTCACACATACAGGCTGATATATGTCTTTATGCATTTATGTACGAGATAATGCAGATAAAAAGTATTCGGAATGTGCATAATACTGCAGGAAGGGATAGCAGATGATTTTAAATTCCATTTCAATAATTACAATTAAGCATACAACTATATTATGATACAGAGTGTATTATTTCCCTGTTTTTCTCTTTCCTTGGTTTTTTTTTTTTTTATAAAAGCTTAAGGGGATAATTGCTCTTCTGGTGCATGTATTAAATGTTACCAGCAGTTTGTTTTTGAGACTAGTCATTCCCTGCAGAGTCTTCAACACCAGATTTTTTTTAAAGCAATATAAAATAATTATAAATTCCCCATGTAATTAAGTTTGTTACAGTAGTATGCTCATCTGACTTAGTCCACTGTTAGCCATCTTGCTTTTCAGATTCTTAATTTTGTTTAAAGGTTTTTCCAAGAAGAGGCAGCCTTTTCTTTCTTGTCTTTTTTCTTTCTTTAGAGTACAGAATGGAATAAAAGATGAAGAAAACACGTTAGTTAATGGTTTTGAAGAAATCTTTTTTTTTTAACTGTAGACAACTGATGGAAATTCACACCTTCATATAGTAAGTGGAAGTCCTCATAAAAAACAGTTGCACTTTTTTAATTCTCCTTTTGTCATCCCTTAACAAGGGGTCCTGAGACTCCCAGAGGATGCTGACCAACAACTTGAAAATCACTGCTACTCCAAATCACTGTTCTTGTTTTTTTTTCAGACTGCTCACTGTTTTCCCTATTTTTGTCACGACCCAAGCTCTGGTTTCACCCTTAATTTCACTAACAAAAGGAAAAGGGAGTATTCACAACCGTGTTTGGAGCAGTAGCATTAAGCTCTGCTGGAAATGTAACAACTGTCTTTTATTAACAACTAAATGCAGCTACCAAGTAAATGTAAGGAAGGATGTTCCAACTTAAAAATTGTGAACCACGCCAACTCTCTCAGCAGGTATTTGAGCAAAGACACAGACAAGGAAGCCCAGGAAAGTAAAAGTTGCTATATAATGAGAACACTCTCATAGGCCTTCAGACTGCAAGGTAAGACACTGTACTCTTAGCTATTGAGAAGCAATTAACCTTTTTATGAATACTGCAGTTTGTATCACCCTATTCATGTGTTGCCCACAACTCAGAGCAGCAGAGAGGACCAGGCATGACCTGTCTTTACCAGTGTGTGGTCTATAATAAAACCTCATGAAACATTACGCCTACCCTTTGTCTACAGTCTCTCGTGTCAGAAACGGTGATGTATAAAGCCACGAGACAGGCCTTCCAGCCATCACAAGCACGCCTCAGTTGTGACAAATGGCAAGAGGTCGGAAAAGGGAGTCAACCTGCCAGGCTCAGACCTCCGATTCATTTAAACAAAGCAGTCGAACCCTCATGCTGTTACGACCTGATGCTACTCAGTATCTGCCAAAACAAAAAAGGAAACAACCCAAACTGCAAATAAAAGACCAGATACATTCAGGCACCACTACGCTCATTTTTACCAAAACTTAACTTGGTTGTCATGCTCTGGATCTAATCTAACCGCCACTCATCATCTTTCTGCTTTTGTGTTTTGAATTGCCTACATACAGAAAACCAAGTGAGGTGGGAAAAAGGCTGGAATGTAGAGAAATAAAAAAAGATTTGGGCTTTCATTCAGAAAGCTGCAGCTAGGTAAACCACTGGCCAAAGACATGATTTAATTCTGACATTGTCATCCTGCCAGAAAGACAGAGAAGCTAGAGGGCATAACATGGAGCCAGAGATTATGACTAAACTGATATTTTCTTGAATTAAGATGGATTCATTTTTTCAGTGTAAGAACTATTATTGTAGTAGTACTGATAGAAAATGCAACTCTCAAATTAGGTAGAGATTCCAGAATTATGGAACTACTTGACTCAAATATCAAATGCAGGCTTGAAACCATATTTGTGGAAATGCAGGCCAATCATAACAACATCAGGTGACATTATGATATAAGTAATATATCACTTGTTATAGCTAGCAACTCCCACCTTGTCACCCTTCCTTCTTTCAATCATAGGGTAAGTACTTGTCAGGAATCAAACTATTATCTGTATCTCTGAAAACAAAAGAAAATGAGGGAATATTTATACTTCTGAAGACCCTAAGAGAGAAGGAAAAAACGCTTCACCGGCATTTATGTGCATCATTAAGCACACACATTTTGCCATCAATTCTGAATAGGCCATCACTGACAAGACAACATCAGTCTGTCTTTCTACCTGTTGAAGAAGAACATCATAATGATGAGGGCACAAGTGAATTCCCCTTATTTGTATGCTCGGAAAGTTACCTGGGGGCCAGTTTTATGATAAATGCAGCCTATATTATTCCACACACAGAGAGCAGTATTATGGTATGTGACAGGCTGAATGACTTAGTACAGACAGGGTGCAGTATTCTGCATCCTTCAAAATTAAAGCTCCTCTCGACAACACATATCCATCCCACTGGCTTACTTTCAAGGGGGAAGATGAGTCAGATGGAAAGGATGAAAGAAAACCATAAAAATTATTCCATACAAACTTTTGATGGATGTTCTATTCCTTGGCCTAACAGGGCACCATGAGCTCTCAGAAAACATGAGACCGATCGGATGTCTTCAAAACGTAATACACTTTGGGTTCTTCTTATTTCTGTCCTGGAATGTTTGGGTTCACCGAAGGCTGGAGTCTCAAGGTCAGATTTAAAATTGGATGTGGGCAGAACTGCTGATGCATTAGCTATTAGGAGAAAATTATTTACAGTGATGGTGCTGAGACACTGGAACAGGTTGCCCAGAGAGGCTGTGGAAGCCACCCCTGGCAGTGTTCAAGGACAGGTTGGACGGCGCTTTGAGCAACCTGGTCTGGTGGGAGGTGTCCCTGCCCATGGCAGGGGGTTTCAAACTAGATGATCTTTAAGATCTCTTTCAATCCAAACCATTCTATGACTCTATGATCTAAACATAAAATTATAACTCAGAAACTTTTCATCCAGCTGCTACCTAACCCCAGAAATGCCCAGTTTCTCCAGGCACATCTCCTAAGCTGTCATTTCTTTCTTGGAATGCCCAGAACCACTGTGATTTGGGTTTTGCACCTAAATCCTATATAAGAACCATCTTTGGCAAAGTCCCACAGAGGATTCAAAATTCAGAAGCACATCTAGAACCCAAAGAAGCCCAGAGTGACTATTTTCTTCCAAACAGCGGTGATAAGTATGGCACGTCCATGTTTTACATTGATGAGGGCACCACCAGTGTGGAGTTCCCAGGAGCGCGTCAGAAGCAACTTCTGTAATAAACTGCGGTGTTTGCACAGAGGCTGTGAGGAGTTTTGTACCATCCTTGGGGGACATGTTACTCTCCCCACATACTAGCTAGAAAGCCAAAGTACAGATCTCTGGTTTTGCTTGAAGACAGAGACATAAATTTTTATCTAGTTCTAAGCCTTCTCTTTTGCTTTTCTTTATTTAAAAAACTTACTCAGAAAGAATAGCTCTGATGTTTACAGTATGGTTCAAATTGCAACTTTGTCAAGGTAGAGCTTATTAATAATGAATATACAAAAACTGGAATAATTCACATGCGGTAACCCTTCAGATTTATGGATCTCCGGCCTAATCACCTTGTACACTCTCTCAAGCATTTCTTTCTAACTGAAAAGCAGGGGAATGATTCCAAGTTTATCTGCATGTTGGAGGAATGCACCTCCATCAGTAGTTGCCAGCCTGTCATGCAAAATATTTCACAAAACTGAGACGACAGTGACCTTCTAGGAATGAAATAGTTGAAAGAGCTTTCTGTGATTAGGACAAAATATTCAGTTTTTAAATTTTTACAGTAATGTTAATTGTTGAAACATTTGTATTTGATAAAACTGAAACAAAGGGGTTGCCTTTAGAGGAATACAGTATTTAAATGTCCCGAAATAAAATGCTTGAGATCAGTTCTCTTAAAAACAATCCAATTCATACTTTGATGCAATTCAAAATACAGCTAGATTTTCAGTATCAAGTCAAAAGTTTCATTTTTTTGGCCATTCTCATTATAGGGTCACAGAATCACAGAATGCTGGGGGTTGGAAGGGACCTCAAAGATCATCTAGTTCAGCCCCCCTGCCAGAGCAGGATCACCTACAGCAGAGCGCACAGGAACGCGTTCAGGCGGGTTTTGAATCCATCCAAAGAAGGAGACTCCACAACCTCCCTGGGCAGCCTGGGCCAGGGCTCCGTCACCCTCACCGGGAAAAAGTTTTTTCTCATATTTTTGTGGAACCTCCTATGGTCCTAAAAGAAATGTAGAAATGTTATAGTTGTGAGAAATGCCTTTCATACGTATCGGCGGGAAGACTTTACTACAGCAAATACGATTTGAATATCTCCGACCCTTCTAATGATCAGCTGTTTAGATCAAAAGATTGAGTAGATTACTCCTGCTCAACATTAATACCTCTCTTCCCTCCACCTTTCCTGAATTCTCCACACACCTATCCATCTTTCACTTGCAGGGAAACCTTAAACTAATTACACTTCTCAGAGCATTAAGAAGATAGAGATAGATTTATCGAGTGAATAAACTCAAGGAAGAAATGTTTGGGAAGGGCTCACATTTGTCAATTTTTTTTTCCAATTATTAACTGTGTGCAATCAATTTTGTTTCTCAGAATGTGCATGTTAGCTTTCTCCAAAATATTTTACAGGACATTGTAATGTTGCTTTCATAATACAAGAAACAATGTAAACAAAAAAAAGTAAACAAAAATGTCTTTAAAAAGTCAATAAAAATGAATGTCACAATGTAAATAAAAAACTAATGTGATAAAAGCAATGTCATAATAAAAAAGCTTATTGTAACACATATCTGACTGCCTTCAGCAAAGCACAAATGCAAATAACATTAAATTTTCTCATCTTAATTATAGAGATATAAAATTTATTTCCTAGGCCCACTGAGAAGCATCATTGATTTATTTACCACTGTACCACTGCTTGTAATACTAGGACCAGAGTAACTGAGTCCCATAAGCTTCCTAAGAATGTCCTAATAAGGATACGTTGTTCCAGAGATTAATTTATTACTCTCTTGGCAAAAAGAACTTTTTGTAATAGTGCTCTTTAAGAAGTCCGATTACATCACAAGTATGGGAATCTGGTGATGATTTTATCCATTGTAGGACAATCAGCTTCAGAAGTAGAAAATACCTCACAAACTATCTGATCATCTGACACTTCTTTATTTGTATTTCAAGGCAGCCAAGGTTGGCATTGCTTGTGCTGTACGCCTGAACACTCAGGACATGGAGCTGTGATGACTAGAAAATAAGAATCTGCCAGATGTAGGAGAAAAATGTGATGTGAAATACAAAAGATACTTTAAATGAAAAGCCTTCATCCTTTTTCCAAAAGCAAATCAAAACAAGCTGGAATCACAAACGTAACTAAACATCTGTATGTGTACAACAGCAATATCTGGATATCTGAACAGCAACCATCCATTTGGGTATTAATCAGTTCACCTGAGTTCACCCGTTTAATCACTTCATATCAGTTTGCATTATTTGTTGTTTTATTGCCTGAAGTTGAAAGTGGCGCTTTTACAGTATTTAAAGTCACCAGAAACATGTTATATTGAGAAATATGAAAGTGTCCCAGAGCACATCTCTAATTGAATATTCTTTCTGATATTTGTGAATGATTAATGGTAGGCCCCCAGCCACTTACTGCTGAATCGTAAATTTCTAAAGAAAAAGAGGTCACATTATCACTATTTACAAGATCAAGTTTTGTGTGGTAATCAAAATTTTATCTAAGAAAGGGTCACTCTCTAGAGATACGGCTGTTTAGTATCAGTAATAGACTGATTCATAGTCTGACTGGGCAGCAAAATCATTCCAGAAAGAAAAGGACATGATGTTCCTGATACACAAAATCAAAAGCAAATGTGAATACTCCTAAGAGGTGTGTTTTACACTGCCAGTGTAATGAAGCTTTGATATACCAAGCTGAGGACAAATGCTGAAAAATTGAAAGGAATCTTCAGTAAAAGGGCATCAGCTAGAGACTAAGAGAACCATACTGAGAATGAAATACTGTGTAGCCTTCCTGCATTTTGACAGCTCATTTCATCTGTGCCCAGACCTGCCTTTGGGAGGGACAGCTGACGTGACCTTAAGGTCTCCTCATCACTTGTGCTGCACTAATTTCTTGAATTCTGATGAGAAAATACGGGCTTCCTCAGTGGAGATTCCCTGCCCGATACAGGAATGACTCACCGCTACATGTCGCAGACGAAATATTCTCTAGCCATTTGCTAGTACAACACCAACGTGGAAACACTGGGGCCGGCACAGATCTCCCTGGGCCTCAGTATCTGCCCTTTCCCTCTCGCACTCTCCATCCTCATTCACAACCTACTGAACAGGATAGTGGAGCAGGTGTCAGAGAGCTGGGTCGTATGTACTCAGGACTCTGCAATTTACAACTTTAAGTGTGTTCTTCAAAGGAGGAGCCTTTTATATTCATGCTCCTGTGCTCAGGTAGGGTATTTGTAGCCTTTCTGTCATCCCTTTCTGCAAAATTTATCAAAGTGAGACTGTCCTGCAAAGGAATGAATAAAAAAGGAGCTGAAGAATGGAGATACTGAGATGTGCACACAGAATGACTCTAAAATCTTGTAACTGCACTTTAGAAACCAGTGAAATCCACAAATGACATTATTATGAGAATCTTTCATACAACTGGAAGTCCAAACAGCAACATCCCTCCAAAAATGCCAGCTTTTACAGTTTGCCACTGAGCCAAATTGGTTTTGTTTCATATCTTTGAAGCTATTGTCAAGTACACTAAAATTTTGTGATTATTTTTCCTGAGCTCGCAATAAATGGGAAAGAAAGGACACTTAAGATACAGATTTTCTAAGAACATTTTTCCTCTGTAAATGTATTAATGAGGCTATCCTGCAAACATATAAACTATTCCTGTGCTGTGCTGCTCTCTTCCTTTTCAGAAGTTTACTCAAGTCAGGGAAAGGAGTTGCTGTTTATTAACATATCAAATGTGCAAAAAAATTCGGGAACTTTCTGTTTGATGAAGCCCTTGTCAGTACTGGCAATGTTAAGGGACGTCACAAGGTTATGCGTGGACAGCAAGCACCTCTCGAGCCTCACATTGAGACATCAGAGAGCAATATGCGTTTGACCGCAAAATATTTGCTAAATGTACAGCCATCTGTGTTCAGCTTTTACAAGTACCTCAGAACTCACAATTTTCATTTTGTTGTGACCTGGAAGTGCCACAATTTAATGGGTTTTTCTTGCATTTTGGGTTTGAGATGTGTTTTTTTTTGGCTAGAGTCTGGTATTTCCATTCTCTGCAAGTCCAAGTACAAGCTGACGCTGTTTGCAACTGCCTGGTAAGTGACGTTTTTTGCTGACAGAGTGACATAATCTAAGTGACAATTTCACTTATGTCATTTTGAAATCCCCCAGTAAAACGCTGACAAAAAAATGAAGTAAACAAAGCTGGGGAATCATCTAGGGCTGACAGGAAGTTTCTGGAAACTCTGTGGAAGCGCACTCCCAAAACATACTACATTCCCATCACTTCTTATTGCCATCCCCTTAGCGAGGTAGAGCAGGTACGTTTAGAATTACAATTCTACAAGCAATCATGTTATTTTTAAGCCTGAAAAGTATTTAATCAGATCTAGTTTAAACAATATTAGACGTGTGCGGTAGTGAATTCTGCAAACTAATCTCCTCTCAGGATTCACTGTGTTGAGGCAGTGGCTTAAAGGTGTCAGATTAAAAAATGCTTTCCTAAAGTATTTGAAAATCTTCTTTTAATTTAGATGCCTGCTTGCTCCATTTCCCCGGTTTTCATCTAGGTTAGAATTGTCACATAAATAAAATAAAATCTGTATTTCATCTTGTTATGATCAGGGAATACGTGTGTGTAAGACAGACACAGAGAGAATGGTCTTGATCTCCTTAGGCTAAAGTACATACTGCGGCCCTAGCATTTATTAGGCCTTTATAATGTACTTTGCTGGATTTATTATCTCCACCTCCATCTACTTCTGCTTGAAGAGAACAGTCCTAAAATTGCCCTTAAAAGAAGACAATCATGATTCTTAAAATAGAGTATCCTTTCACAGCAAATCAAAAGTGGAGAACAATAGCGAGGGGGCTGTCTTTCCAACCTTACTGTGTGAAGTTTTCCTGCTGGAAGCTTTAAATGAAATAAAAATCAGCCTTTACAATGAGCCTTTACAGATAATAGCATTGGACAAGGACTTTGTTGGGTTGCCTCCTTTTAACTTCTCTCTTACTAGGCTAAATGAAGAAATAGCCTGATGGAGGGAGAACTAACTTTATCCGGGTTACAAGACAGAGAACCACATCTAACAGTCATAGCAGAAGAAGGTAGTGACATACAGCCTGAATTATTTTCTCAGCTCTCCATGTGGTCTCTTCTGGTTGAAGTGAATGCATTCCTTTCTTGAATCCCTGTACAACCAAGACGACTAGCTGGGGAAAGAAGGATCGGTCACTTTGCAAATTACTTATTCCCATGACTGTTTTTGTCCTCAAAGATTCCTACGGGTTTAGCTGAAGATTCTCAAATTCAGTAATGAAGCCATGAACAAGAGGTCTGAGACTCTCAAGAAAGAAAACAATAACTAATCATATGCAGGTGTAGTATTTACATACCTAGGAATGTCACATCTAAAACCAGTTTTCCTCTGGAAAGAGATGCAACAAACATTATTCAAATGAATTTTGGTTTTGTTTTAGATCAGTAAGAATATAAATCACAGGAAATGATGGGTTCCTCTAGAGGCTCATTCCGTACTCACTCCCACTCTCCCTAGTGCTGAAATAATTAAAGAAACTAAGCTTCCACTCTCGGAAATACTGGACTTCAAATGTTATGCCCTGAAGCTTCTCAGAACTTACACATGCGTTCTGTAAAATGTCTTAGATTAATTCTCCTCTCAGTGACATGGTATGACTCAGAAATGCCCATGTTGAAATCAGTGGGACAGTATAGAATCATAGAATGGCCTGGGCTGGAAGGGACCTTAGAGATCATTTCAATCCAACCTCCCTGTTATGGCCAGGGACGCCACCTCTCAACTAGCTCCTCAGGCGCAGCCACACACACAAAAAAATGTTAGCCAGTTTTCTGCACGACCGTTATAAACACTTCAAAATCTGACAGCATGTAAAGATAGATAGATTCTGGCTTTATCCAGGAAATCTGCATTGGGTACCTCATGCCGCCCTACATGGTCACAGTTTTCTGTTTGTACTGATTCAGCTGCACAGTCAAGGATCATAGATTGTGTGATCAGACGAGGTCTTTATGTTCCGCCTCTCTATAGTCTCACTATCTACACAAGAGTTCAGCCACACAAAGAACTTCCTATCACACCCAGTTCCCAGCTTATTGCTCTCACATTATTAGCAACTGCCACCTTCAAATTAGTTTGAAGATCTCCACTTGTAGGCTACCTCTGACCCCATCTCTTCTAATTTCTTTTCAATTCCAGCGTATAACATGTGACAATGTCTATGACAATGTTCTTTTTATGCTGCTTATTCTTCCCTCGGTCAGATGATGAACTTAGAGATTATGTTATAGAACATCATCTTTGCTTTAAAAAAATAAAACAGCTAAGGCCCTTAAGTATCAAGGGAGTGGAGGGACCATGACTATCTCAGCATCTTTACTTGCCAAAGCTTAAAAAGTAACGTACGTTTTCTTGGGGTTTTTTTTTGCTTTGCCAAGGCAAATTTTTGGCAAATTTTTGATTTTTGCTTTACCAAAGTAAAAATCATATGCTCAACTGTTATTAAATCCAGCCTGTAACTGGCAACTTTGTAGATTTAGCAAAAGGTTCAAGAAATGAACTGACCTTTTGAAGTTAAGGCCTGCTCCTCTCTCCCTGAGCAACCACAGAGTCAACAAAGAATGATAGGAAAGACACAACGAGATCAGGAAATGAGCAGACGTGTCATATGCACAACACTAGCCACATAAAATAAATTACTGATCCTTTCTATATGGCACAGTTATCTAGCTCCAGCAGTAAAGTAATGTTGAGACTGCAAACCAGCATCCTAGCAGTTACACACTATTACTCGGGAAAATCGGCACATTTTTATGCAGAAACACAGTTGGAATGGGTAACTGCCGTTGAGCCTTGCCTAGCATATTGAAAACATACTAGAGTACTCTTGAGAGTTTTGAGAGTTCTGCACAGTTAGGTTAAATGATGTCTACAGTCCCAACAAGCTGGTTCGTAGTGATTCAGATGCTGGCAAACTGTTCCCACCAGAATTAGTTGCAGAAGCTCTGGAATTTACAGTCATTTTCCTTTCAGGCTAAAGATAAATTGAAAATCTGAAAACTCTTCTCTCCTCTCAAGATACACCTCAGAAATTCAAATCAGCAGGATGGTTAGTGCACTCGGGTGTGACATGCCCGGTGACAAAGTCAGAGACAGGTAAAGAAAAGTTAACAATGGAGAGCGAGATTCAGACATTTAAGGGATCAGTGTAAGGACAGAAATCCTGGCTGTGTATAGGAGCCAATACAAATTTAGTCATCAGTTCCTAAGGACATGGCTTTTATCCAATGTCTGTACCCCACCTAATTCCCAGATAAACACTCGAAGAGAATTAAATGCTTCATAAACCTCATAGTTTGTCTCAGAATAGGAAATTCATTTGGAAATAAGCATGTCTTGGTGCCTGGTGGCAGATGTGGCTGAGGACTGTTTTGTTACCACAGGAAATTTCTAGAGCTTTACTAATTTCCCTCTCTGTAGCACATACCTTTCGGTTCAATATAATAAGCAAATTTGCATCCAAACAAGTTAGAATATTCTTGAATTTTCCTTTCTGTCTTCAGTGTTACTGTATTCCACTGAGGGCTCATCTTGCACTATGACACATTTATTACCAGATGATAATTGAAAAATAGAAGAAATGGCTTGGAGAGTAAATGGAAGAGAGGCAGATAATTTTAGGATTCAATTTTCTCTGCATTTGTTAGGTAGGCATAGCATAATACTGCAAGAGAATCCAATCAGAAGTTCTCTTCTGAACTTGTCACATTTCAGTGATCTAACAGTGGCATGTCAAAACAGCTACAGATCTGGAAGACTTGTTTTTGCTGGAATTAACAACAGGACAATCAAAACTATGAAAAACGAATATTAGGAGAATGCAAAAAACACCTGTTGAACAACTAAAGGATTTCAGTTATGCTTATTGCCACCTTAATTTGCTCTTCTTTCTGTATAGCAGAATCCTCAATATCATATTATACAAAATTAATTCAACTGCTGTAATGAAGTTAAATACATTTGTATGATTTTTATGTAGCACTAATATTACCTAAAATATAGTAACACTAATATAGCCTATCATTTGACAAACAGATTTTAAAGCCCAAATCCAGTTAAGGCAACTCAATAAAATCCTTATACGGTAACAGTGAACTACGAAAGGAAGATGTTATTTGTGTGGACCAGAGTGAACTTAACGAAGCTGGGTACAAACAAACAACATGTATGTGGGGTTATCTTACAATTCCCCAAAGAGAACGTGTAAGAAAATCCATTAAGAATTGCTTCTTTCTATCATGGTTAACTTCACAGTAAGCTTCATTTCACTACCTTTTTATTAAGATTTTGAAAGAAATTTGCCTTAGCTTGCTATGTTAGGCCAGAAGAATCTGTGCTTAGAGTGAGATTTGCAGCCCTGGAGGAAAGGAGACTTTAAGTCAGGATTTATCTGTGCAAGCCTGGGCTGCTCTGGAAGCTGAAGGGCACCCTGAGTAAGTGGGGAAGCATGTAAAGATTCCCTGTAAAACCCTTTGCACTGTTACTGCTGCTCAAAATCCTAACTGTGTGCTGGGACCCTAAACCTGTCCTTCCTGTTCTCTGCTCCGCTCTCAGCATATCCTGACTCTGTTCTAGTACTGTACGTGTTGTGCCTCTATCAGCAACAAGCCACAGCAAGAGTCTGCGCTTTTAGGGCTTCTTCATACACCTGCAATTCCTATGAATCACACTAGAGGCGTTGCAAAATTCCATCCATTTTCGTTATCGATTATATGTATCTCACAACGCACATCCTCCTCATGTACAGAATCAAGATAGAGGCACTTTGATCATGGGATCATACGGCCTAGAAATGCAGAAATATTATGATTTCAGGAAAGAAAAGGTCATCATCCAGAAATCCAGCTTGGGATGCTCGCCAACCATGTCTTACCCCAGCATTCCCTAGGCTCATTTTCCTTGCCTATAATTCTACCTATGATCTCTCTTGTAAACATTTATAAGCAGACGTTTCAGAAGCTTCCTATTTTCTTTAACAAACAGTTTATATCATCTTTGTGAAGAGTACTACATAACGATGCAACATCATACATTAATATTTAAAATTGAATGAAATAACACCTCAAGAAAGGTAATTTTTTCTCAGTTTGCTAGCTGTCTTAAATTCATTTGTGAAATGAATTAAACAAGGAAAACACAGAGATAGTTTCCTTGCATTTTTATGAATAGACAGCAAATTCATTTTAAGAAGAAATATTTGTATAAATGTCACTTTTTTCCTTCTGAAAGGGCACCTGTTTTCACAAAGAATAAATCTCAAGTTCATTAGATGATTAGATGTTCTAGAAATATGATATATAGGCCAGATCTTCCAATCAAGAAAGAAAAACAACACTATACGAAGTACATTTTTGAACAGAATTCAGCAGGATTGTAAACCACAGAAATTGAATATTCCATAATTGCTATTACAAGCAAATGCCACTTGCAAAGGTAGAGTTACAGAAGCACACTATAAGAAGCAGTGAACAAAACCGAAATTCAACAAATGGCATAAAATGCAGACTGAGAACTAAAAGAGGTCTGGAGTCCAAATTCAGTATCAGGCTACGTCAAGTTGTACAGAGGGACTCTGTCAGCACGTTGCTGGAACTGCCTTCCCTTGGATTCCCTTCTCGAGCTACAGGGATCGTGTACAGCGAGGAATAACACTATCAGTCAAGAGTTCTAGATCTTCTCCCGGTTAGCCAAGCCACAACACACCTTACGTCCCTGTGCTAGCAGTTCTTTTGCACTCCCCCTGAGGGCCAGGCAGAAACTTGCTACATTTTTTTTTCTGTGGTCACATCTGGTTTTGGTTCCATGACCAGAAGGGGGGCCGTGCTTGTGGTTTGCCTTGTGTTGCCCTGTAATTCTGTTGCATTAAGTGTTCTTGTTCTCCCACCACAGCTCCCACTGTTTCAGGACCTTTTCCAGGAAAGGTCTGATACTGTTTTGCAGAGATGCTGAGAATGCTTATGATGACGGACATTTATTTTCAGAATGCAGACCTTCCAGAAATTTCTTGTCACCTTGTCACCCTTAAACCATTCCCCTCAAATGTTTCTACTTTTTTTTTTTACCCTGATCATTTTTAATGCCAATTTTTCTTTTCATTTCTCTTAGGTTCCAGCAAGATCACTAAACCACAATTTACAGTTTCTGCAAACCCAAGGCACTTTCTTCCACTCTCACTTAGCTGCTTTGGGATTTGCAACTTACTGCCTCCTTTTTTATTTTCTTACAAAAAGCGATGTGTCCCTCAGACGACAGCCTATATAAAACATTTTTTATAGACCTGGGGTCAGCATACAGCTTTTTAGGAGGCATTAGAATTTGGCTTGGAAACTGGAATACTTACAACATACGCTTTGTTTTTCCAAAAGGAAAAAAGCATTAGTCCGTATTTTGAAAAGAAAATCAGCTTAAATCAACAAAGCACAGTCTTGGAAGTTCAGACATCTTTGTGGCACCCGCCACCCCCCCTCCCCGAAAATAATATCTCTCATCTAACTTTTTTACTTTTGAAGAACTGAGCAAAGATCCTGCATAGAAGTTGACAAGATCTGTACAGATTGGAGAGTATCAAAGTCTGTGTATATACTTTTATACGGCTGCTTATTCTTATCTGTACAGTAGTATATTTGAGAAGTCTCAGCTACAGCCCTTGCCACTGCACAAACCCATGGGAAAGTCCCTGTCTCTGTGAAGCCACAACCTAACTGGATAAAACAAATACATGACAGAGAGAGATACATCACATCAGAGTGACGAAACGGCTCACACAACAGCATGCGGTGTGACAGTGGGAGAATCGAGAACAAAACTGAGATTACCTGAATCCCACTTGGGTCAGTGCTCCGTTCAGCGGGCAATCCTGTTCTCAGCCCACACTGGATTCACCACTACCTCACACACAGCTGTCACACCAACTCCCGTGTTCGCTCCTCCATGATATAACTGAAAAGAAAGGAGGTACTGACACATGGAATAAAGACTCTATAACCCAGAAGATTATAAAGTAGGTATGTTTTGATCAGCGCTGGGTGCACAGGGGACTATTTTTCTCCAAAAACGTGCACACCTGAACCATGCAGTTACCTTGGTTATATGCAGTGAAAGTTACATATTCATCAGACACCTATACATATTCATGAGCTATCCCAAAAAAGGCACTCAGTTCCGGTGGCCAGCAGCTCCTCCTCTTGACGCTTGCACGATGCCTCCGGGTGGTCTCGGGCAGGGGTCTTCAGGGATGAAGGCCGTATGTCTTCCTCACGATGAACTTTTTACCTTCGTCCCAAAACTAGTTGTTCTCAGCACTTTTTCGCAAGAAGTTTTGTTATCAAATTACACAAGGGGGTTCCTCACCAGATGTTCCTTGCTAGTTGCCCTTATCACTAGTGTCCTTGTTAATTTGTCTTTGTTTTATGTTCTTTTACAAGGGTACTGAACAAGCTCATCCCCCTTATTCTAAGGCCTCTGACTGACTGCGTCCTAACGAGCCTGAGAGGTTGCTTCTCACTAGACGCTTTTTCCCCTATCAGTACCTGTATCTTAATGTTGTTTTACTGAGTTACACTTTAACAGGTCTGATATTAAGTACCAAATGACAGCAATAAGATGTGACAAATATATTTTGAGTCCAAGACACAAGACTCTTCTATATATCACCCGCATTACTCTTATGCATAAGGATGCAAATAGCTGCTGACACTAGGTAACACATGGGTGATACTTAGTAAAATCATGTCAAGGTAAATTTGATTTAATGAAGATGACATAACCTGATTTATGGATTCTATTGACATGCTATTTCTTTCCTGGCAGTGGAAATACTATTATTTATTTCTGCTGAATATAACCTTCCACATTTACCACATTGTATTAAATGGGTTCCATTATGATATTATTTATATGACATTAGTGTCTAGAAGGTCCAGTTCGGTCTTCTCTGTGACATGCATAGTAAAATACTTCTGCCAAGAAGTGTTTGTTGCTGAAAGACTCAAGCGAGGCAAAGGGAGGTTGAAACAAATGGATTTTCATGTTCTCCAGTCAAAGACACACTGACATCTTCACGCATGATTTCTTCATCTGCTCAAATAACTCTGGAATACTTTTTCATTATGACTGACGTGCAAGGTTCAATCTGTAACTGGTCTTGCTCTCTTTATTTTCCCACCCTTTGTATCAGCACTGACTTATCTCTCTTGCAGCCTCATGATATTTCCTCTACACAGGGCAGCACAGTTAGGCACTAATGCATGTTGTAGCCTGGCAAAACCACAACTGGGCACATTTTCTTCCCAGCAGAACAATCTGCTTCCACAATCTGCTCCACTATACAATTTTTCATGAGAACAAGCTATGTTGTAATGTATTTTATGTTTAAAATTAAAAGTATGGGAAATAAATAATTAGTATTGAACAGGATTATTGAAAACAGTTATAGAAAAATTTCACTTGTAAGGGACTCTGGAGGTCTCTAATCGTTTCCCTCTCAAAGAAAGGCCAACTAGGTCATGTTGCTCAGGTCACTGTACGGTCAAGTTCTGAATATCTTCAAGAATAAATACTCCTCTCCGAACCACTGCTCTGACAGTTTGAACCCATGACAGAGATTATGGGTTTGACCCATATCTGACTACCCTCACGACAACAAAATTTTATCTCATATAACTGGAGTGTTCTGTACTGGAGCTCGTGTCCACTGCTTCTAAATCAATGGAAGCAGAAAACTGATATGGCAGCTTTATTTGATAAAAACCTGTATCACAAAACATAACCTGAAAAAACCACAGAGTAATGGGGCTAGAAAGCATTGCATCAGCGAGGAGACAAAAGAGATTTCAAAGTTCTAGCGAAAAAAGGACCTGGAATTAAAGAAGAGTAAAGTGGATTGCGCAACTCGCTTTGCTGTGCCAATATTCAGTTAGTCAAAAATAAGGAACCCCATCATTTGCCAAAAAAAAAACTTAGTCAGATTTATTTCATGCAACAGTAAGAAAAGATTAATAAAAATCTGTTTCACCCTCTTCTATGGCATAGGGTGAACTAGTCATTTGTGTAGATAGAATCATAGAACTGTTTAGGTGGGAAAAGACCTCCAAGACTGTCAAGCCCAACTGCTGGCGGCCAAGCCCACCAGTAAATCATGTCACTAAGCAGCACATCCACACACTACATCTTTTAAATGCCTACAGGGCTGTGACTCCACAACTTCTCTGGGCAGGCTGTTCCAATGTTTAACAACCCTTCCAGTGAAGAAATTTTTCCTACTATCTAATCTAAACCTCCCCTCGCGCAACCTGAGGCCACTTCTTCTTGCCCTATCACTTGTTACGTGGGAGAAGAGACTGACACTCACCTCACTACAACCTCCTTTAAGGTAGTTGTAGGGCATGATAAGGTCTCCCCTGAGCCTCCTTTTCCCCAGGCTAAACAATCCCAGTTCCCGCCACTGCTCCGCATGAGACCTGTTCTCTAGACCCTTCACCAGCTTCATTGCTCTTCTCTGGACACGCTCCAGCACCTCAGTGTCTTTCTTGCAATGAGGGGCCCAAAACTGAACACAGTACTCAATGTGTGGCATCACCCATGTCAACTACAGAAGGACAATCACAACCTTAGTCCTGCTGGCCACACTATTTGTGATCCAGGCCAGGATATCATCAGCCTTCTCGGTCCCCTGGGCACACCTCTGGCTCCTGCTTAGCCAGCTGCTGACCAATGCCTGCAGTCCCTTTCTGCGGGACAGCTCTCCAGCCATTTCTCCCTAAGCCTGTAGTGCTGCCTGGGGTTGTTGTGATCCAACTGCCTTGTTGAACCTCATACAACTGGTCTTGGCCCATCAATCCAATCTGTCCAGATCCCTCTGTAGAGTCTGTAGAGATGGTCCAGTTTGTAAGTAGGTTAGTACATTCCAGGATGTTCAATAATGCTTGGCATCTTGAGCTGATGCACACCTTCCAAAGAGGAGTGTCCTGATTTGGATGGATGTTGACAATAGAGAGTAAGCCAGAACTTCCAGATGTTCTGTCCATCCAGACCATTTCAAAATAGTGACATGCCAAATAGGAATAACTATGGGTTAGCACACTCTAGCAACCCCCTCTACTTGCT
This sequence comes from Trogon surrucura, assembly GCA_020746105.1. Taxonomy (NCBI): domain Eukaryota; kingdom Metazoa; phylum Chordata; class Aves; order Trogoniformes; family Trogonidae; genus Trogon; species Trogon surrucura. The sequence continues at coordinate 16,261,442 of CM036629.1, forward strand.
TTCAAAACATGCAGTAGCACTCAGATAATAATAATCATTAGCAAGAACCACCAGAAAAAAATTACAGATGCCTTATGTTCCCATGACACCCTGTGAGTGACAGACATGGAACAAAGAGGAACAGCAAATCTGTCCCATCACATTCATTGTAAACCTTTGACCTTTTAAAAGTAATAGATTTGGCAGAAAAGGCTGGCCACTGCTGGTGCCCTAGCTATCAATATATTCCTAATACAAATGACTAAAACGACAGCTGAGCCCAGCCCTGCTACCACAGAGAACTACGAAACACACCAGCGACAAAAAGCTGCTGCAAAATGTATTTGGCGGCACATACTGTAAATAAGAGGTTTAGTGGCAGCTTATGTCTGTTGTAAGTAAAGTTGCGCCTTTAAATTTACACCACTGCAATCACAAAAACTGTAATTAAAGTCATGTAGATTACTGTTTCCATTTCTAATTTTTAAAACAATGTATCAATGTGGAGCAACAAAGAAATTGGCTGTTTTCAAACCATGGAGAAGAGATTTTATTCTATGATACATGTGTGTTTCCCAGCATGATTTTTCTTTTAATGACAGCTCATAGCAAAATAGTCCACTCTACTTACTGATCATGTTAAGCTGTTGCCATGGAAATTTGAAGACTCTACTTTACTCAAACGTTAACTCTTAAAGCACAGCTTTACACGACTTTAATATAAATTTTTGCTTAAAAGAAGAGCTCTTGGCAAAGCAGAATTCAGTTACTTTTTCAGCTGTCTAGCACAATACCTTCATAAGGAAGACAATGATCAGGGCTTGTTTCAGGGGTGCTGCGAAGACCGTAAGAGCCAGCTGTATGAGAATATCACACACATACATCATTTCCCTAGGGATGGAGAATTGAGAATACTAACAAACAGCTCCACAGACAATGTAAGTAGTACTTCATTCATCCCGTTCATTAAGAAAGAGGGGAAATGAGATCACTAATATTGCTACAGCTTTGCCTAACACCTAATTCCTGGAGGAAAAAAAAAATATTTTCTTCTTTCCCCTCCACTTCTATGGTTTCTATTAGAAGCAAAGATCAAAGACAGTAGGAACCAACCACGTTAAAACCACTGTTTAGATTTTCTTTCCTCTCTCCTCTCCTCTCCTCTCCTCTCCTCTCCTCTCCTCTCCTCTCCTCTCCTCTCCTCTCCTCTCCTCTCCTCTCCTCTCCTCTCCTCTCCTCTCCTCTCCTCTCCTCTCCCCTCCCCTCCCCTCCCCTCCCCTCCCCTCCCCTCCCCTCCCCTCCCCTCCCCTCCCCTCCCCTCCCCTCCCCTCCCCTCCCCTCCCCTCCCCTCCCCTCCCCTCCCCTCTCCCCTCCCCTCCCCTCTCCCCTCCCCTCCCCTCCCCTCCCCTCCCCTCCCCTCTCCTCTCCTCTCTTTTTTCCTTCTTTTTTTTTTTTTTTTTTTAAGAGGATTATGGTCATGAAGGCATTGAAACAAGAATGGTGAATCTGAGAAATGGGTACAGATCAGCTGTAAGTGGCTGCCTTCAAGTCAGGGAAACTAAAGACAACCAGGCTGTGACTCCAGCCACATCATCCTCTGGCACCCTGCTAGCTGCGGAGGTTGGTATCTCTGGCCCAGCTGACTGCTACAACCAAGATGGATATTTGGTCTTGAGTTAGTCTGGCAAGATATTCTCTACGGTAGCTAAGAAATACCACAGTTCAGACAACTTTTCTATTTAAATGACCAAGACATATTTTCTACTTTTTCTGTAGCTTCTGCTTATATCCAGAAGAGTATTTCTGAAGTACTAATTCTCATGCATGCAAATACAACTAGAACTAGTTGTGAGGATATTCATTCCAGATGTGCAGTTAAGTCAGCTGGAGAACCATCTGATTACAGCCTTATAAAGGCAGAGTCAATGTATTCAGTTCTTGCTAAGACATCCTGATCTATATAGCTATTACTATTATGAACAATGCTTCAGCAGGCAGATGCTTATTTTCTAACCATTGCAACGTAAGAAAAATGTCCTTGTATTTCTAGTACCTTTAATAATTTTTAACGCTTTTTTTTGTCTGTGGTTCTTTCTCGCCTTACAAAAGGTAAACAGGAGCTTGTATTATTTCATTTAAACCTGCACTAACCAAATATCCAGATAATTCTGAAAATATGCATCAGCTTTGTGATTTATAAGTGAATTACATACTTACTGTATGTAGCAGGTATAAATCAACCTGGTAGGTCTCCTGATGCTCAGATAATTTGTTTTACAATCTTTATCTTCCCAAAGATAAAGAAGCTGATTTAGATGGCTCTAAAAGCTTAAATGAAATACAGCCCAGGCGAGTGGTTTCTAATAACATACATCAACTCTTTATACACGGTAAGAAGCCTAAATCTTAAGTCCACATTTTTTGCCTGTGATAAATGCATTGCATTTTTGTTCAGCAGTGTCAGAATGCAGGTTAGACCTCTTTCTTACTGTAAAGAAGCTCAAGTACTTGTAACTTGGTGTTCGCTACCTTTAAAAAACAGCAGTACATAGGGGGGCTGACAACTGCGCTGTGCCTTCACTATGATTGATGTCATCAATAGTCTAAACACAGCACTAGGGGCCAGGAGTCCTCCTGTGGACTGTAAACCTGGATTTGTCACTAATTCTCTTTGAGGCCAGAGGCAAGTGATGTGTATGTCTTTAGAGCCCCCTGAGTAAGATAAGGGTTGATTACCTTGCACACGTACGTAGATGTTTTGGTGACTAAGTAATTGTCTCAATAAACGTCGAGTATCCTTATAACAGATCCCTACTTGGTGTATATCACTTGAAGCTGATAAGCTTTAAAGTCACTCCGTGAAGAGATGCCTAAATATGTCAATGTTTGTTGGCCCCATGAAAGCCCAGTTAAACATCTAGTGACTGCTTTTTTCTAATTTTTATTTGTTATTAGGTATTTATAATACCTGTTTTATTCCTTTAGTACTGCTGTCTTTCAGATGTATCCACCTTCCCCTCTTCAAGACAGAAGAATGCTATTGCTTTCCATTAAAGGTGAGTGGCAGAAGCTCAGAAAGGCTGAATTACCTGTGCAAAGTCATTATGAAGTCTGCCAAATCAGGGACAGGAACTCAGATATTACTAAAACTAGCCCAATTTATCAACCTATTGTTAGATGTCATTCCTCTCCTATGCTGTCATCTCCTGAAACCGCCACACGAGAATCTGATAAATACAGGAAGGCTACCATAGGCAGGATGAGACTGCAGTATTAACAGCCGTATTTACACACAACTGATTTCCACTGGAGCTAAGTATCAGAGCAATATTAAGAACTAGAAGATGCAGTTAAGTTTCTAAGCTGCTTTGGAACATTGTCAAGACTCAGAGATTTGGCTTAAAAATGTCCCTGAAAAACAGTCTGATTTCTACATGGCGAGCTTTTATGATCGCTTAAAAATAAATCCAAATCACCTGACAGATCACTAAATAGGAACTTAGTTTTTTCTGCAAATCCCATCCCACACGATTAGATGTGATTTTAGCATTTAGCCCAGGGATGCCCAGTCTAGCTCTGCAGCGAATGACCGGGTGTTTGGCTACATGTCTGCAATTGCTGCTTGACCTAGGAGAGTTCACTCCCTTCCCTCTCACTGGGACAAATGCCCAAGGTCAGTGTGTAGCTGGGCAAAAGTCACTCCATCAGCTGCAGCCTTCTGAAACCAGTCTGGAGCCCGTACGGTAGATCACACCCATCAGATACCTGAGGCACGCAGGGCTTCAGCGATGGGAGCTCAGCCACTGCTCTCCGCCTGGACTGCAGAAGGGGCCAAGAAGTGGCAAGAGACAGTGATCAAAAAAATGGCAAGAAGAAGGGGTGATTACATTAAGGCTACTCCACAATGAAATCTGTGTCTTTTTTATTCAAAAGACTGTAGTAAAAATGGAAATTAATTGCTTAAAAAAGAGTCAACATTTAGGACCTAAACTAAAAAACTGAAAACCATGTTCAGGTGGTGTCCTTAAAATGTCATTAAAACAACAGGATCCCAAATGATAACCATATTATTGGATTTTGTTTGGGAGAAGTAATGCAAAAATAAGGATTTATCAGACTCCTATATAATCTTACAGGAAGAGTTATTTATGGCAGAGGATCTCCTAACATTTTAAAAGTCATTGAGAATTCAGTTTATATGAACAAGAAGATAGCATAAATCCTTTTAAATATATTTAATTAACAAAAAATAACCTACCTCAGAATCTCATTTTGAAAATAAACCCTGCAGCAACTCTGGCACACAAATCAATTACTACATATATTCCTTAAGATTTAGTCTAGATGCCAAGTGAAAATCAATGTGATTATTTGACTTTATTACAGGACAACATCAGCTTTATGAAAGTGCATAATCAAATGTGTTCCAGTGCAGTTCTGACATTACTTGTACTTTCAGACTCAAAATAGACAAAACCAATATTTTTGAACAGGATCCCATTATCAAAGAGTTAAACCAAGCTCAATGCAAATAAGTCAAATTAAAGATACATAGTGTTCACATAATCCTAGAATAATGCAAGTTGGAAGGGACTCAGGTAGTGTAAATGAAAGCTTACTGCATTAATTTCTCCCTGCACGATTAAAAATCGAACAAAATCCATAGAGGAAAGCAAGAGAATTTGCCAGAATGGATAGTACACTTTCAAATCATATCTCCTCATGTACAGCTATCACTCAACCACAGCGTTTGTTTTGACTGGAGTGTGGGATGGCCCACTGGGTCAATTTTTTCAGAAGCAGAGAATACAGCTATCTTGATATAAAGACTTTGCATAATCTTGCAGACTAGGGGTGTCTTCACTGAGAAGAAAAAAAATTTCATTTGCATTTTCAGTATAGACACAGGTCTCTGGAGTTGGAGGCCTGGAGAGATGCGTAGGATATTTTATTTCAGGAAGAAGTGGTAAAATATACTTCCAAGGAATATTAAATATAAGGATTTTGTGGAAAGGACATAATTAAGCACGCTACAGTAAGATAATGTGGACAGAAAAGCAGAAGGGTGTATATATCTGCAGGATTTTCCAACAAAGAAAAATATATTCAAAATGTAACGCAAGTGAATGATGCAGACATGCCTTTATCCTCACCTGCACTTATCAGCTGCCAACATTTCAAATTGCATTGCTCTTACTGGAGTGAAACTTCCCCTGTTCTTATACTGACTGAAGCTTATCTACAACACTGAGACACAATGGGTCTACTTTAAAGATGCAGATCCTCCTTTAAGGTTTCTTAATTCTGTTGGATTTAAGTCAAACCCTCAGGGTATCTTAAACTCCCGGGGTGAGCACCTGTTTTTAACAGGCTTGTCAAGGATAAAATGCACCCCTTTAGCATCAGGAGTCTGATATATGAACCGCGCAAAAGCCTGATATTGCAGCGTGTTGAAGTAAAAAGGCTGAATTTCCAAATGGCTTTTAGGGAGAACTGACCATGGCCGTCAGCTGCTGAATGTAGGGTGGATGTGCTCTGCACATTAACAGAACTTAGTGCAATCTTTAACCTACCAGCACCTCACTCAAAAGTGAAGGGGAAATGAGCTCCAGAAGTGCATGAGCGGCTTCACCTTCAGCAGGAGATCCACTCCAAAGCCCTCTCCCATTAAACAGCCTTCTGGGTCAGAAGAGCAAGGAGGAGGTTAAGAACCAGGCCCCTGTTGCCTGAACTGTACTTTACCAGGATTCTGCTTTTAGAGACTTTCATGCTGTGATTACTGAAAGGCAGTCTGAGATGGCAATGCCTCTGCTTAAAAATCTACCCATTTCTTGTGATGTCCAGGCTACATCCTGCAGGCAGGTCCGCAGCTGTCCTATACTGCAGAAGCACTCATTCTGCCACAAAGAAGCGGGTACCAATCTGGGTAGCCCCAGGAAAGGAATCAGAGACTCTCAGTCATTTCTACTTGGAAGTAGAGAAAGCAGTCTGAATATGTAGCTTGGGCTCAGGATTTCTTATTCAGTTTACAGAGCTTTCAAAGTGCAGCAGGGCTTAATTCCCTCAGTGCTACGGCATCTCCTTGGCATCTGGCAAACGCAAACACAGAGGATGTACCTCTTTGGCACTGACCTCCAGGCTGTCAGCTTCAGTGTGCCCGAAGTACAGTTCCAAGAGCTGATCTCGTGTTACAGCAAGTAGTACCTGTGCTGTGTGGTTGCTTCACTGAGAGGTAAGAGCTGTGCTAACTGTCTTCAAAGCACTTTGACAGATTAGATGAAAGAATTTCCATAATTACAAATCATAATTATTTAAAGACATGAAACACAATAGATTTCACTGGGTGCTGGTTTAAGTCAGGCATGCAGCCTTTTCTCTGCTTGCTCTCTACAGCACGCTAGCTGGAACTGTACACCACTGGAACCGCTGGAATTGAACGCAGCAGTTCCGCGTAGGAAAACAGCAAAACCAGCAATTGGTACAATGGCCCAACTTACTCCCTCCTTTTAGCTTGGCCAAGAACTGTATCTGCAGGATGAACAGACATTTCTCATGCATTTGCCTTTTTGCCCTGTTAATTTGATTGATGTAATGCATCCTTCTCTTTTCCTCTGTTGCTGAAAAATATTGGAAGAATATATCAAGGCTGATGCACTTTCAGTCAATCACAGTAGTTTTTTGCATATAACCTTCCCGACAATACCTTGTTTGCACTCTCCATAAACTTGTAGTGTTGGAAATGTAGGCACAGGCAAATTAAAGTTTAATTATTCAACTCAATCTATTAGGATGAAATTCAGCTTAGTGCAGAGGATCTGCACAAGAATGCCTGTGCCATTTCAGTATCACAAAAGTGAGGCTTTAAATATGAAAGTGGATTTCACGGAACAAAACCACCCTGCTCAGAGGCTTTCTGCGCAATAGAAGCCACGATTGTTTTGCTTGCCCCTCTAATGGCTAAAGAGTATGCCGTTCTCCTAATGAACAGACGATCTAGCGCACAAAATGGAGCATCACTGACCACAAGGTCTATGCTTGAAGTCTCCATTTAACTCTAATGATCAAACTCTCACACTGCTGGGAACTCAGGCTGCTGATATAAAATATCTGCCCCTACATATTCCTTCTTCCTGCCCTCAGATATAGTCTGCCTGCTCCCACGCTCTCTTAAAGGCAACTTCCACAGCCTCTTAAAGGCAACTTCCATAACCTCTTCCTCAACCCCAAACTTGAGTCAGATGATTTCACAACATTACTGAGACTATCCTGATTTCAACAACAACAGTAAAGAATCTCTGAGGTTTAGATAAAGACAGATACGTTTCTTCTACTGACCTCTCCACTGATCTCTGGCTGGTTTTTTAGAGACTTCCTCTTTCCTTATATCTGATTTTTAACAACATACTCTGTTATAGCTCTCAGCTTCAGGACGGTGCTGCAGAAGGGACTGAATGGTCTGTTACCAGTCCGCTGAGAACAATAACGTTCCCCAAGTGGTGGTGCTGTCCAAAATGGCCAACAGATAATGCAACAGCGCACCGAGCACCGTATGACTTCAGGCCCGATGGACACTTTATTTCATAAGTCTTAAGCTGTTCAGTTTCTGTGAAAGTGAGTGGAATTACACCGACATCAAACTAGTGCAATGGAGGGGAGAACTGGGCCCTCAGAGTTGCAGTCGATATGGAAGAACCGAAGCTTTGTAGGAGACAGTGACTGACAACTCCTAACACTCTTGTAAGGTGTTCGAACATCAACATTTATTATCTCTCAGATTTTGTCACCGCCCCTCATATACGTTTGCCACGATATTCCCTAAAGCTATTGACCAAATGCTACAGTATTAGATTCTACAAAAACATTGTGGTAAGACTAGAGGAAGTCTCCGCGTGATCAGGTAGATCAGCTGCTACAGCTTATTGGATAGAGCAAGCAGATGGTTCTAACATGATGCAGAGAGGTTTAATCTCAGTATTTTACGAATCTACACTTGTCTACACAAATCTGATAAACTTCACACTTGAGTATCTATGTACCTTTGTTACAGCAAGGCTGACTACATATCAATAAAACATACAAAACATGTTTTAATTAGGAATAATCAGTACCATCCCTCAGTATTCTCTATTTCTACTTATAGCTTCACATAACGCAATGACTGTAGTATTAGAGCAGCAGGAAAGACAGTAAAAATGACACTGTAGATTTCAAAAGACGTGCTGCAGGTAATATCTCAGATCACTACAGCTGAAAAAATATTTTGAAATTGAATATATTTCATGACTGACCTTTATTCTTTGAATTGGCTTTGATTCTGCTTTATGTATTTCATATGTCACTGGTCTTTCTCACACAGTATTTGTAGATTTTTGTTTCATTATGGAGTTTTCATGTGTGCTTGTACACAACAAGAATTACTTTGTGGCAAATGATAACATTTAAGCAGAGAACTAGGAATTGGTTTAGTCCTGTCCCTAGCAATTCTGCAATAATTCTTGGAGACTCATAAAATAGCAGGCGTGTTTTGCCTGAGTACTGAATCCTAAGCAGACATAACAGAAATCACTTCTGGTCTTGATCCTATTTGACCACATCAGAGTGACTTTTAAGTCAAGATGCTAAAAAGGAAGGAAGGAATATGTTCAGCATAGAAATATATGCAGACTTTATCAAGGACACGCAGTTTCTTGGGTGCCCATCTTTTTCACTGTCTCGGAGGTTTGAATCATTCAACACACCGACAGCCTGACTTATGTGCTCCTGAAAATTAAGAGTTACGGTCTCATGTTGAGCATCCAGAAATAAGAAACTCTAACCTGAAGCAGGTACTTGAACATGCACCTGTGGGCCTCCTGGGTTCATCAGATCTCTAAGTGATGGATATGAAAATTGCATCAGGGCTTCATACACAAGTCTTCAGAACATGCAAGGACATTTCTAGTTGTAAGCAATAAACTTGTACAATGTAATTTTAGTGGCACAGCAGGGTGCCTTGTATTCTTTCCTGCTATTATTACTCCTTTCCTTTAAAAATAAACAGAAAACAAATATGAAAGTGTTGAATAAACATTGAAACAAAGATTAATTTTAGGATTCTCTGACTTTCTGTCAAAACTGTATTCATATGTATTCAAATATCATCTGATAAATAACTTAACTGGAAATTAACAACAACAAAAAACAAAAGGAAAGGGGAAAATATAGATACCTGGAAAGATTTCAGCAAAGATCTAACTCTTGGAGTGCTTCCAAGCAGCAGCCTTGATTTTGATTAATATTATAATACAGCCTGCTAAAACAGCACCTCATAAATATCCATGAAGCGGTTTATTAGAGATGGTTGTAAATACTTAAAATCTTGTCTTGCAACCCATCAGATTTCAGAAAAAAGGCAGTTGAGAACATCAAAAGGTGAAAATAAGAAGAATTCTTAGAAGATGTTTTCTTCCTCTTAAATATTACAATATATCAGTCCAAAAAACATTATTCTGGAAATACTACTGGAAAATGTGTGGGCTGCTTTACCAGCACAACTAGCAGAGAAGGACACCCCACAAAAATATAAGATGGGGAATGCACAAAAATTAGTCTTAACGACAAACTTGTATTTTCTTATTTCAAAACCAAAACAAATTGACTATTTAAAAAAAAAAGAAGTTCATATGCATGGAAATAGAGGGTGGAAATTTGAGTGCTGAGAAAGGAAACAATGAAATATTGGGGCATAAGCAATTTACTTTTGCAGTCTCTTCATCTTGCAAGTCTGTTTTACACATAAGCATCTTGTGACTGTAGAACAAAATAATTTAAGCTCTCTTAGATTCGAAGTTTTCGTCACCTATCCTCCAAGTTCTTGTCTTACAGCACGTATTTATGTGTTCACAGACAAGGCCAAGCACTTCTGTTGGTTTTCTATATTTTCTTTCCCTTACATTGGCTTTTAGCTCATGAAGTCTGTAAGACGAAAACTGAAGTCATGCATTTAACGAAGAGATTGTGAGGAACAGTGAGGAGAACAACGCTTTAAAATGTGGCACTAATGCAGTATCACAGCTCTGACCAAGACATTGGCCTCTGAAGGCAGAAGGCACCACTGGTCTGCTTGACTCCTCATCTTCTCCGAGAAGAATCACAGTGGGGACACTCATGATGGAGCTGTCCTACAGGAAACAAGTTACAAGCACAGACTGAAACATCTGTCTTGAGGGAACCGTTATGAAAGGTCGACGGTGCAAGTCATGACTGACCACAGACAAGCGAGCTGCAGCAGGGCCAAGCTGTGAGTGCTATTCCAGGTCAGCTCCTGTCCAAGCTGCTCCCTGCGGATGGGCTGAAGTCATGGCGCAGACTGAGAAGAGCGTCAGCCCAATACTTCACTTTCAACTCCCACTCCCTTTGCTGTGATAAGAATTCCACATGTAACCAGCCCAGTGCTACAAGTCCTCTGTTTTCCTGACTGTGTGTGGCAGATACAGGCCCCCAGACAGTACATGGCTCTCCCTGCCTATGGCCGTGAAATATGGAAACATGATGTGACACAGTGGGGTGTGTTCATCCCCCTGAATCAAAGCTGGGGCTGCATATGCCCCTGGGAAGGAGTGTAATAAAAAAATGGCAGAGGAAAATGATAGTGTGCTTACTCTGCTTTCCCTCTCACTTTCTAGCTTAGCAAGTCCCTATGAAACCATTTGTCACACGTTACCAACTCTCAGCGCTGCCAAGGTAGAGCTGTTGTTACGCAGTAAAGATTACACGAAGAGGGATACTTTCTCCTCACACAGAAAGTTTTCACTTGGAGACAATGCCAATTTTGATCACGGCATTGCAGCTCAGAAGCCAGATGCTATCATTCTTCACTGTCGGGCACACCCTTTGTGCAATGCATAGCACAACACACTTCCACCTCCCTTCCACTGTGGGAACCTGCAGCATTGTGAATGACATTTTTCTTCCTGGTTGTCATCTGGTATGTGTTAGTTTCCAACATTCAGCTTTAAAGGCAACAGGCACAAGTTCCTAAGATACTCTTTTGCAACACAAGAATTTTGGTGAGAGCTAGGAGGCAGGCCATCGCAAAAAGCAAAGGGCTAAATGGAAATAACAGACAACAGGATGACACAAAGATGCAAAGGTAGATGATGAGAAAGGGAAAACTACCATAGAAACAACTTATTTTCTAGAAACATTATGAACTCCAGAAACATTCTCATTGCCGGTTTAACACTGGAACCAGTGATGCTCCTGGAAGTGACTTTATGCTCACTAAATTGCTGAAATCAGTATCACACACTGCCTTTGTGTGAAAGCACTAGTGACTCGTAGAGTAGTTAGCTGAAAACTGGTTTTGTGCCTCAACTCCATAGATGCATTAGATCCAACTATAAACTTTGATTACCAGGATCCTTAAGTCTTAAGGCCCACAGGTAGATGCCTAGCTTCTTGGAAAGCCAGATCCCCTCATTTCCAGTCACAGTGCATCACCTCAGCAATTCTTTCTCTTGTAGTATACATCATGAACTGAAAGAACATGCTTTCGGGTTCTATGGGTACAACTATATTAATGGACTACTTGTAGTATGATTCCCCATATGGGAATAATAAATACCTCTCTAATTAACTAATTATGTGTCACAATTACACTGTTTTCCATAAATGGCACAGTAACCTTTTGAGACTGTTGAAATACATGTTTACTTTCCCCCACAGCTTTTTTTTTCTAATACTACACTCTTTCATTCAGATAAAAATGTAGCTATTTTTCCAACTTGTCAAATTTCAGGCTACTCAATTTTCAGGTGAAGTCTCCTTCATTACTAATAAAAATCCCTCAGGGAGATGAGTGGTAACTGAACACACTAGTTAAAGAGAAATGATGAACTACAAAAATATACTTGCTTAGTGTGGATGTGGAAGAAAATCATATGCTACTCTCCTGCTTCCATACAAACATTATTTTCTATTGAATTGGATGATGCAGCTCTTCTCCTACCCTACATTCTTCTCCCAAGAGTAATCACTCATTTTCAGCAGTACAGCTATTTTGATTGAGGCATTTTTCCTGCTCCTCACTGCTTCACATAAGCTGGTACACTAACTCGCTGTTAAAAACGGAAAACACGGAAGAGGTAATTTCTTATCTGGATAGCTTACACACTTCTAACAGAATATTTAATACAGAAATACAACATGAACTATCATTTACTACAGAAGGAAACCCTAAGAGAATGAATTCTAAGCAACCACACTAAGTCTTTATCTGAAATTAAAGGACTAAAGCTACGGAAATGATTCTGCAAACTCATCGTCATGGTCCCCATCCTACACATGCTGCCACGACCTAGTAAGTGTCATTTCATCACACTTAAAAGATCAAAATTGTAAAAGATGTAACTAGGGCTTATCCAAAATGTATTTTTGCAATCTGAGAAGCTCTGTGATATTCTGAGCATTTCATTGATGAATTATTTTGAAGATATTGAGGTTGTAAAGAGTCAACACCTGTAAAACTCTGGACACTTCTTCAACTTTTAAATAAGAACATTGCTAACTGAATTCCTGAAGCACTAAAGCTTGAGAGTTCTGCCCAGCGAAACAGAAAGCCACTACAGCTTATCCTTAAGGTCAGGAAATTCAGACTCTAAGGCAGGAAGCTGGGAAATGGCTTCTAAAGCTGTGAGTGCCCCTGGCGAAGTGTTCTGCTACCAGCTACCTCCTGTTTCGCCTCCTGTTTAACTCAGAGACTGCAAATTCAAGGCCTTCCTTTCATTCATAAACCTGCAACACAATTACATAGCAAACGAAAGAGATTTTTTTTTTTTTTCAAGTAGCCCCTAAGAGTCAGAAATAGCTACTTTAAGAAAAGGCAACACTACTTGAGTAGCAGGGATGAACAGCCTTAAGGTCTACACCACAGAGGCACATTCCTGTCTGAGAAGCTACAGTTCTAGATCTTGGTACGTGGCTCAAAAAGTATTCATGGCTCTGTACTGGGAAATCCTGAATACTATGGATGTGTTTTTCTTAACCTCTGTCTTCCAAAACAGGGGCTGAAGAGGTAAGAAGTTCCTACTCCAACGCTACACAGCCACATTTACTTTCCAACAGCAAGCACTTTTCCTTCGGCCCAGGCGGGAATCTCTCTGGCTCTCTATGCTAAAATACACAGTACTGGATATGATCATCAAAGATATATCTAGCTAAAAGCCACTCGAGCAATTCCACTGCAGAAAGTTATCACCATCCACAATCATGTCTCATTCACAGTGTGACAATATTATGGAAGATTTGTTTAGATACTGCTTAGTACAACAGCACAGTAATGGGCCGTTGTGATGGAAACAGGCTCCTAAATCCATTGTGCACCGGTAGTTGTGCAGGAAGCCCAGCCAAGGCAGGATTTCGACTTGCTGTTATGGTTTGTGTGCATCATTCTAGCTTTTAATAACCAAAAAGTTTTTATTTTGCCTAAATGACAAAACTGCACCTTTTAGAACGATTAAAAAGCAGGTATTTGCAAGCTGTCACAAATTCATGGATTGAAAATAAACCCACATGCAAGACATTCTGTCAGAAAACAGGTGTCAAGTACATGAAGGCTGTAACCCTGTAAGGTTTATTATATACATGAGAAGTTTTTGTATTATACAGAATATTGCACAGAATCTCTCTATGCAGCAATATAGCCTGGCCTTCACGACATACAACTCCATCTGTTCTGGCAGTTTTACAGGAAGTACTTCTAAAAACCACCATCATTTCCCTTACTTAACCAAGGCAAACTAAAACTCCTCTCAACTACAGAGCTATGCCTTGGGGAACAGACAAGGGCAAGGGCATGTCCTCCCTTGCATGTAGGGCAGTTCACTAGAAACAGGATTAAAACCCTTTAGTCGGGTTTAGATTGGTGCCAAGCCAGTTAGGCCTATGATGACAGTATCTTCACTGCAGGATCAGTCAAGGAGCTCTATGTCCTCAGGATAAGGCAAGAACTTTTGCTTTACGTGTGGCTACTCAACATTCATTTTAAGGAGCTGAAATCAAAACTGGCATAATAGTTGAAATCATGTCCCCGTTTTCTAAGAAACAATATTCAAGAAAAGAGATTTGCACATAGCAGCTTGTTTCTCAGAACATGAGGGAACATTTCAGAAATGTATCTTTACTGGAAAACAGAAGTAACTCGGCAAAGCACGGTGCGGGAAGAGTTAACTTGTGATTTCAGAGCATTGTAATCCAACAGACTGTTAAACAGTGAGAGCGAATTAAGTGACCTGAAAATGGCATAACTAATTGCAGAGTCTTGAAAAAATAACGGTAACGTGGAGGTTCATGAAATGTGTATGAACTGTATCACATATTCATGCCCTATTACTGTGAATTCTGAAGTGTCTTACTGTTCAAGATAATAGACCTTGATTCAATTCAGTCTGATGTAGGATGAATTTCATGTGCTAATTAGTAAAGCATTTCTTAATGATTAGGAAAAAGTAGATAACATCTGATTGAAAACCTAACTGTCAGAGATAAAACAACGATACAACTCAGGGTGGAAGGAATGCCAGTCAGGCTGAATTCAGGTGTCTTAATTATGATAATTAATGATTGTATTCCCTTTATAAATGAACTCAACCAACATGAAAAGCATATTGTAATTAAAGTGCTTTTGAAAAGCAACATTTAAACAAATGCCATTGGTAATATTAATTACTTTTCTCATTTTCCATTTCACATTTGATTGCATTGGTTCACTAAGGAGCTAATATGGAAAGACTGAGCTACTGCAGTTCCTACTAAAATAAGAACTCAGCACTACAAAGAAAGAGGGTCCTGAAGTCCCCACAGACCCTGTATCTGTAGCACTGCAAAAAATCAGTGCCTTTTTCTCACATACCACGAAAATATATTCTCCCATTAACAAATTCGTGCTTCATGTTTTCCATCTCCAATACTCTATATTAATGGCCCAAAGGCAACCTACAAGTGGATGTGGCTTTGGAGAGACCACAAGAAACAACAGCTGGAAGAAAATGCCTTTTGGGGGATAGACCTGTTCAGGAAATGGATTTTGTGTCTTTTGAAGAGAGTTTATTCTTGGTTTTTAGCTATTAAGTTGCTTGCACTGAAATGAAACTAGAATTTATATGTGATTTGGTTTTGTTTGGTTTTTCTTCCTGAAGAATCATCTTCCCAGAATAAAAAGGGGGATTTTATTCAGAATAATGGAAATGGTCTTTAAACAAAACAAAATAAAACAAAAAACCTCACAAACCCCAGCCATTTTATGTTTTGGGTGCCCTAGGATTATTTGTAGGCAGCTCTATCAAAATAGCTACTTGTCCACAGGATTCTTGCTGCTCTGTAACACACGGTGTGCATTTAGACATCCCTGTTTAATGCTTATACTGATCCTATCATGTAGAGACCCTGTCAAATCTGCAGATGACAATATATATGCACACATCAAAGTTATATTTTAAGATAGGTAAGAGGTATATCAACATTATCTTGTCATCTACATTTGCTATACTGGGAAAAATGCTTAGTGACAGAACTTCTCAAAGTAGTGTAAAGTCAGCATATTAAAGGTAATTTAGTCTGATAATAATATGGTGAGCACAGAATAGCTCCCCTGGAAGCCAATCCCGTACTGATTACAATTCTACATAGGAGATAAAACGCAAGTTAGCAAAAGTTTCACAGCTGCAAAGTGACAAAACAGAAGAACAAAGAGATCAGTGATAATGGGTAAAATTCTGGCCTCAGTAAGGTCAAGAGTAAACTCCCACTGATTTTAATGATGCTCGATATTTCTAATTCATCACCTCTGAAGTGACAAATACACAAACATCAGTCAGTACAGAGAAGTGGCCTGCTAAACCACACCTCCACAAATGTGGTTTTTTGCTGGGTGTAGTCAGCCACCCAAGAAATTTGCCAGCAGGCTTTGAATGCACACTTTGAAGTGATTCAATTCTATTAACATATAGGTTACCCATTTCATATTTTTGAGCTTCTTAAAAAAGCCATCTGTAGTTATTCTTCCAGTCAGAACAACCACTTTCAGTAATGGAAAAATGAATTATCTAGGGAAAGACTGGAAATGTCACTGTTATAGATAAATATTATGTGTTCCTTCTCCTTTCTACATCTCTCTACTGCCCTTCACCACTCTCTTTTTCAAAGTCTGCTTCAGCAGCTGGATCTCTCCTTATTTTCACCCTAACACTGAGCCATGAGAAGCCCGTGAGCAGATATCACTACAAAGAGTAGCTCAACAGACAGTTTTTACTCTTTTTGAGGTAACTGCTGGCTCTGCGTTAACCTGTATGCTTTTAGGAAAGGAGTAATCCACAGGAGCAGTGTATCCTCCAACATGAACAGACAACAGCTTGAAATGTCCCATTCTTGTCTATCAAGGTCTCTGTCTTTCACTACTCAAACTTCCATGTAGCTTCTACGCTTGTCTGGACAGTTTGCATCGCCACTACTACCTGCAGTACTGCTTCTAATAATGGCTGAAAATCCAATTCCATTAACAACAGGGCTAGCATTCCTGCTAACTTCCACAAGGCTGAAATTTTGCTTAACAGGTACAACCAGAATTGGAGTCTTTTCTGGAACTAATTACGCTGTGATTTCAGCTAAAGGACCCACACAACTTTTGAGATTTGAGAGACTCCAAGGACTCATTTGCCTTCTGGCCACAAGCCCAAACCAACAAACTGGAGTAACACAGGGTCATGTATGGCAGGACGACCACTAAGATGCATGACCACGTGGTGTTCAGAAGCACCCGAGACTATGAATCCACACAACTATGTTGTTGTCATGAACTGGATCTTCTGTGTTGTGCTTCTCATACCCATAAAATCTGCTAGAATTTATCACTGGCGCAGTTAAAAAGAAATAAAACTAAACAAAACCAAATAAAACTCATCTGGGTTAAAAGTAACCCATTTCAGAGAAACCAGCTTTCTATGCAGGACTTTTTTATTTCCTTTTTTAATTCAGTCTTTCATTTTTTTCTCTTTTTTTTTTTCCTCTAGATTAATTTGTAAAGAGAGTTATACAAAGATGTAAATGAAGACAGCTGAGGGCACACTAAACAGTTACTCATAGTAGCATGGAGCAGGTTGTGAACTCCTAAATCAGATTGGCATCACTGGTATAGAAACTTTCAACCACGACTTGAGGTCACATCATCGTCCCAGGTGCTTTCACTGCAGTGAATACCTTTCCTTACCTCACTTTTGAGGAGGCTAATGTGACCTCTTTTTATATTTAGCAGAAATGTAACAGAAGTTTTACATGAGAATGACACAGACCACAGCAAAGGAGCAGGCAAGAAACGACATTTTTTACAGAGAAAGATTAATTTTTCATTTTTAGCTTCGTACGAATGAAGTGATCTTTACCTTTTCCTCTAAACAGGCTGCTGTTGCCTATATATGGAGTGCTCATGGAGTTTATAAGCATTTGCTGTATCCCATTTGTACGGTACAAACTACTGCAAGTCTATTTACTGATCCAGTGGTTAACAATTAAATATCACCCAAGATTCAACATTTAATCAACACTTGCCTTTTTTTCATAAACCATTTAAAATAATTTAAGTTCACTGAGGATTTGCATTTTAGAAGTGCTTCAGTGCCTGCAAAAGCACAAATGCCATTCTTATCGTTCACACCAATTTCCAGGGCTCAAAAACAATTGAAAAGAGAATTAATCATGCTGGACACATTTAAAAAAAAAGAAAAAAGAATAGAAGAGAGAAACTTGAAGAGCATTTGCAGCTTATTATCTTGATTTACAGATTTAGTATGCCCTGTCTTTGAAAAAGGAGTGTCCTCTGCCCTCTTCCTCTACCCTTGCCCAAGGTGAGTCATTTTGAGAAGAGAGTAGCTTCAAGAAGCAGAAGGATGAAAAAGAATCTCTGAACTCCAGTTCGCAATTCAGACTACCTCTGTATATCCTTTCTTTCCTGCTATTATACAAAAATTGAGATAAATGACTTGCATTTTTCGACTTGCAAAATAGAAGTGGTACAAGATGGTGCTCGTGATATGTATGTGTTCTATACACAAACACCAGTATGCACACAACCTCTGAAGGGTGGTGTTCACCCCTGAAGGCACCGTCTTGTGCAGTGCTTCGCTCTTACCATGGCTATTGCTCTTTTTGAAACTAGGCAATTTATAGTATTTTAACTCCTTTCAATTTTAACACTTTAAAGATACTAGTTATCACTTCCCTTTAAGCATGCACTCTACACCATGAATGTCCTTGAGCAGCACTCCGTGTACCTGGAAGCCCACACGGCATCTCTGTAACCCTGCGAGCAGCTCCCTGACCCTGAGTGGCACGTCCTCCTTTCTGCCAACAGAAGGCTTTTAACTCAGCTGCTGGTGTCCACGCTGTTCAAAGCACAATCAAAACCTTTTGTCTGCATTCCCATCTGTTGTTGTGGCAGCTGAAGTCTGGGCTCTTTCAGGAAGAGCCACAGAGGTGGTTTGTCACCTACAGAAGGGTGCCATGATAACAGACTGGATACACAACGTCTGTTCTAGCACCCACATGGTCTGATCTGGGTCCATGCAGGCAGTCAGAACGGACACAGGCTCCTTCCGACCCTTCACACACGTCTTTAGGTTTTGCTGAAGGTCATATTTCAGCCCAGTTTTTCATCTATGTAACCGAGATTCACTGTGAGGATGCAGCCATAGATTTAACACTGAAGAGTAACAGCCTGCTCTACTACCCCGCACACTGTTTCAGCTGAGTACTCTTTCTAAATGCGAGCTTACTGAAGGATGACTTCATGAGCTTCAATGCTAGGCGGAGTGGAGAACTGACTGAAATAAATTAATACACCTAGCAATCCTTTCTTAAAAAGCCTGTATTTGTGAGAATATGAAATAATCTCTTTTTTTCATATTTCACTCTAATACGAAAAGAGTCAAAGAGCCTCTAAATAGAAATCAAAGATATATAGGCAGGCAACTTCTAAAATAACTAAGCCTGAAAGGATTATGGAATACATGATCCTAAGATGATGTTCTCTATTTTTAATATCTTATTTTCCAAGGCCAGTATAAGATTAGTTACTGATTGGTACACAAAAAAAATGGAGGATGAAATTACAGTGATAAACTTTATGTCATTCCTGAGAGGATATCTTCATTGCACTGAAGACCTTGCTCTAAACTAACCATGGTAGAATGACTAGTATGCGGTAGATCTATTGGAGCAGCCTTTGGGATCCCAGGTTAAAAAAAATGTTAAAGCTAAAAAAACCAAATCCAAAGCATGGTGATTTCTATTTCTAAGTTACTGCTGTGAATGTCTCAAAGACACAGAACTTAATTGCCCAGCAAATCTTAGCAAGATGATATTCAGAATGTCAAAAGACACACTCAGAAGGATAACTAGGACTTAACAAGCACTATCAATCAGCAGCTCACAGCTGAAAACCGAGTTGATATTACAAAGTTACAAGGAGATGCTTACAGATTACTTTGGTTTGCACTGCTATTTCTTTCAATTGATTTAACAGAAATCTTTGTGTTCAAAAACACTTTTGCCAACAAACTGGAGTATGATTCTCGACTACATGATGGTGTCTCTTTAAAAATCCTGTCATTTGGAATTACGCAGGAACTCAGTAACCAGGACTTCTCTGATCCCCTGTCTCCCCTTCATCTTTGGATAGTGATTTTCAATTTTTTAACACTCTGATTTTACTTGCCATAGAAATGTTTTCAGCTACAAAGTTTTAAAATTAAAAAATGTGTTTATGTACCCCTATACTCCCACTATGGCCTTTGCTAATAGAACACAGGAGTTGAAAACGGCCCATCCACCACCTCAGTTACACTGAATGGGAGAGCAGGGCTGAACAGCACAGCAAGAGGGAAATTACTTTGGTGTTTATGTTTGCAATCTAAGGCCCTGATCCTGCAGACATTTTAGGCAGTTGAGCAATTTTACACAAGTGAATAATCTGATTTAGTTCAAAGGGACTACTCAGGTATGTTAAATATCTTACCTGCCTACACGTTTATAAGCTGGAGGCCTGCATTACAACCGAGCTGTCACTTTTGGTGTAGGCAGCTTCACTGGATGAAAACACTGTTTTTTCATTTTCCCTTAATTGTTGCCAAAGGAACAGTATTGCATTCCCTGATCTACTTTTATGAAATACAAAACAGGAGCTTGCATTGCTAGAGTGCACATGAAGCTAAATTGAAAATGGTAGCTGGGCTTAAACTTCAGGAGAAAGAAACAGGGCTATAAAGTAAGTTAAAATAGTCAGGATACAACAAAATATTTTCTGTTACATAGTGCACACTTCAGGCTCTCTTTGATTTTGGTAGTGCCTAAAAGCACTGTAGAAGTGGGAGGTGGTTCACATTTCCTTCAGAAATTATACTGAAAAATAGGTTTCAACAGCTTGAACTCCCTGTTATTTTCTACATTTGTTATCTCCTAATGAAATATATATGCTGTCACAGTACTGTGATTCCATGTGGAGAATCTGCACAGCAAAAACACTGTATGATAACAGACAAAAATCTTTGTTCTAATCAATAAATATTAAGGGAAAGAATAAGATTTCTGACTGCATTCAAAAGGCAGGCAAACATTCACTTTCAAGCATTTACCCCTGAATACTTGATTCTACTATTTTGTTCAGACAATTAGACACTTCAATGACAATGCATAAATATATAAATCTATTGTCTCCTAATACTAATCAAGAACCACAGCAATACTGTATTCAAAATTTTATTACGATGCTGTTACACTACTCAGCAAGAATCTGTTTTCATCTTGAGACAGTATCATGCTAACGTCCTCCAACATGACTAAAACTAAACCATCATTTAGGTGTTAATGTTTTAAAACACAACAGGGAGATTTTTTTCCTTCTGTTACAATTTATATTCTCTGCACTGTGGGAAAAACTTCACTTATTAACTGCAGTCTCTCAGACACAATGAGCCCTCTTTAATGCTATGAACATTTTGGCAAAAGAGCATCAGGGTTTGCACTATGGTCAGAAATCACTGAGAAAACTACTGGCCACATGGAATGGCACCAAGCAAGCCTGAGCCTCCTTACAGTTCCAGTGACATGAAACAGGAGTGAGCCTTGTACATTAAACAGAATTATCATTGTCTGAGACAGGCTTAAACAAAGAAAAAACATGTAATACAATACGGAATAATTAAATGTGGCTAAGAAAACACTGAAAAGAATGCGGTCTGAAATAATGGCCAGTGTATTAGAAAGTGTTATACTGATTGAAGTAACAAATACTCGGAAAATACTTAAATATATTTTCTTTCACATTCATGCTAACTGCTGTGTAAAAGGCAGCATTATTCTGGATGAAAGGTGTTCCTCTCAAATGAACAACGATGCCTTTCGTCCATACATATTGGATAAAAGGTTGGTATTTTGTCCTGACATATAAGGCAATTTTCAGCTGGAAACATCTCCTGCTGCCCTTTGTTAGGAACAGATACTTCCACATATGGAATCTTTTGGATAATTTACTAAAACACATCAGCTGAGTAAAGGTCAAATTTTACACTATACAGAGGACACTCCTAATCTGGCCTTTGATATTGTACAAACAGCTTCTTTAACAACATACTCGCACAAGTCACTTTGGTTCAAATAGAGAATTCTTCTATCTGCAGAACGCTGAGAAGGAGGGCTTTCTTACCACTCCCATGGCCATGGGTGTGGGAGCCCCCATCACTAAGCGGAGCTGGGGCTGGAGAACTGTCCCCCAGCCCCACGTAGGGTCAGTTCTCACCCCGGCTGAGGGAAACCTGGGCGTGGGGGGAGGCTGGTGGCCAGGAGGTCAGGATTGCTCTCTTCTGTCACAGCTCTCAGCCAGATCAGTCAGCTTAAGCAGACCATGAAACTGGACCCTGAGGTGCACAGCTTTGAAATTTGCCAAGGCAAAGTATAACAAGTTTTCTTCCAAGTAATAAAGCCATCCTGCATTTTTTATGTTTATAAAAAGCTATTTTAAAAAATCTTATTTCAATATGTCTGCCAAAATTTCCTGAAGTTAATAGCTGAACCATGCATACTTTTAAAGTAACAGTCGCTTCAGATCAGTAATTTTTCAACAAAATCTAAATCTGAATCAAAAGGCTAGTAAAAAAATGAAAATAAACACAATCAGTTAATATTAAGGTCACAGTCCTCTTGCTCACAAAAATGCCATTCACTATCATATACCTCTCATGATACTTTCCTTAGAATACACTTATTTATTTTTACACTTATTTGGAGTTGCGATCTTGTAGCAGTTTTTATTAAGCACCTTTGAAAGTAACAGTGGTAAAACACAACACACATATGTATAGCATAACATAAAAAAAGTCACTACCTCAACCATTTTGGACTTGAGTGAACAACATAGAAAGAGCTCCACTTCCTTCTTTCCTGCCTGCCTGCCTTACACGTCAGGACAACAGCTTCCACTAGGCATTATATATGCAACTAATAAAATATTTGATCTAATTGATGGATTACAACAATGATCTCTAACCCAATATTCTTTCTTTTCCTTTAAATACAAGCTTTTTCCTTCCAGTCGTTTTTCCCCACTAAGAACTTCTCCGAAGTTTCTAAATCCTGTTACAATACGAAATGTTCACAAGAGCCACGTGAAAGCTATAAAGAGGCTTCCATTCACATTCAGCTGTCCAGCTGCTTCATTTAGCCAACCTCACCTTTCCAGATGGTATGTAGGTCAGAGTTCTAACATGACTGCTTCAATTTCTAACTTATCATACACTATTTTAGTTTAAATATTAAGTCTTTTTCCATCAGAATTTCAAACATTATTAAGAGTGAAACCAATAAAGAATTTTTGCCGTATGAAGAGGAATCCTTAGCACCATTTCATCCTCTGCTACTACTAAGAAATTAATATGGACAGGTACATAGTACATAGGATCACGAAGTTAAGCTTGATTACTGATTCAGATCTAAACACAATCAGCATGGACAAAGGCCTCTGTATGTCAAACATAGTTTTGGATGCCAATCTGAAGTAGATACATAAAAAAAAACCAGGATCTTCAACTGTTTTTCTAATTGTACATGTAAAGTATATGATTACTGGTGGTAGGAAGAACTAGACTTAATCTTGGCGTTTCTTTGCTCCTACGTTTTGTAGCAGTGGCACGCAAATACACACTTCAAACATTCCTGAAAATTCAAGGGCTGATTCATCATTCAATCTCGGAACATCTGTGATTACAAATGCGTCACATTTGTTCTTAAACTCAGCCAGAGCTGAGTACGGAATGGAATTACACTTTATAGTGAAGGCACAGAGGTAGATTTCACCTGCACAGAGAGACCAGTGAAAGAATAGCAACACAGAATATGAATACTTATACATTCCACGAATTCGATACCTACATCTTCAGTTTAAAAAATATTATGAAAGTCACATTTATGAACATGTAGCTGCCATACTTCGCTTACAACTTGCTCACAGAGAGAATGAAAAGCATAGATTTATTAATAAAAAGCCCACCCAAATGAGGTTTTTGTTGCTGTTGCTTTGTTGGTCTGGTTTGTCATTAAGAAGTGTCTATGTTGTTTATGTCAGAAGAATTTCAGTTTCTATCATGTCCCTTCTAATCAGGTCTGATCTAGCTGAGAATTTCTCACCCATGACCTCTTCTGTCTGACAGCCAGGCTCACTGCTCTCAGGCTAACAGAAAACTCAAACTCACTCCCTACAAGCTTATACCCAGCTCTAGGCTTCTCTCTGTTCTGGAGTTCATTTGTTCTTAGGCTTCTGGCCTCCAGGATCATCACTTCATATCAGACTGAAGACAAGAGAACCGGGAAGCTCATAGCCATCTCCTTCTGCCACAAAGAGAGTTAAATAGTATAGTCTACCATAGCACAGCATACTGTCCCTGTCTATTCTTCACTGCTTCCTTAAATTCTCTTCTAATGTCTCTGTATGTACTTTTTTTCATTTAACATTCTTTTACCACAAGTTCAGTACTGCAAAGTTACAACCCACAACCACCCATTGTCATTGTTCCGACTAGGCCACAATCTTAAACACCGCCTGTTTTTCAGTGACTCCTCCAACACAGCTGGGGGAGGAAAGGAAGTGTTTCATTAACACTGCTCTGATTTCCATTACGATCGTTTTTATTTTACCAAAATGAGGTCTATGGCTACAGAGAATTCAGAAAAACTTGAAACCTACACCATGATATTCCTAGTTCTTAATAGTAAGGATGACTCTTAAACTTGCAACCTGACTGTCAATATTCTCATATAAAGTTGGGGGCTGGTATCTGTCTTGCTTTTTCCCCTACATCTTAACTTACTTGAGCCCAAAGATAGCATTACAGATTGAAATGTCAGGGAAAGGTTTTACCTTCAAGGAGAACAGGAATATGCTTGAATTTTCAAATAAATTTGGGAGGGTGTAAAATCTACTTCACACCAGCAGTACGTTTATTATCATTACTGAGCTATGTACGCCATACCAGCACCAGCCTCAGGTCACCTTCAGGCTCTTTGCTGTGCTCGCAAGTACAGCGTATGGCAGCAACAGATTTCCAGTTCTGACGATGCTTGTACATGTGGTACACACCTTTCTCGAGGCAGGCTTCCTTTCTTAGCTATCGGATGAATTCAACTTATATTGAACTACGAATTCTAGCTTGAATGTATTAAACTTAGTCACCTACTCTTGTAGTTCTAGTTGATCTTTAAACTGTCTGAGACATTTGTATGTGTTCCCATTACTTGTCCTAAAGCTTTCTCTGGGATAAGAAAAGGTTTTTGGTCACTTCCCGTAACTCGTGATCTGCTCTCAAATTTATCTTCTTTTATAAAGGACGCTACAGATATGAAATATCCCTGAGCTTTATTTACAAAACATTCTATTTCCAGAAAGTTACTTATATTGTTTCATAGTTCTCTATCTATTTTTCAAAAGAATGTCACACCTGTGTTCACAGAGAATAATAAATCACAGGTTCTGGGTTTGTTGTTTGGTTGTGTTCTTTTCTTTTTAATAATAACACTTCTGTTGACTCTTACCTCTATAAATTAACTCGGAGTAACAGTTTGATGGGGAAAACAACAAAATGAACTAACTCTTTTTTGTTTCTATCTATGCTTTCTCATTTTTCTGGGTCCCAAATTGAATTACAAAACTTCTGAATGTCTCATCACCGTGCTGCCACTCCGCCCTAGAGAAAATGCTCTGAGAACACAGGCCAAGAGAAACACGGGAAGTAGTTTTCCCTTGGAAAGTACCAAAGTATAATGACTTTCTTGTTGATCCTGTACCCTGCTGCCACATCTGGCTGAAATACTCAGCACCGTGAGAAGAATCTTGAAACCACAAGTATCAGCCTCAACTACTGAAAATATTTTTTACCTTTAACTTCAGGGCAAAACTCCTTTTTTCCCCCCCCAAATTTCTATTTTCAACTCTTAGTAGGAGAACAGTGTCACACAAGGAAGATTTTTTGCAAACTCAGTGACTGATTGATAAAAGTGATTTCTTTCCAGACAGTTTATCTGTCTACTGGAGGTGACTTTTAAAGTGAAAAATCGTTTTAAAAAGGTGCTAGACAATAAAAAATGACCAGATGTGGGCAGAAATAGTGATTTTATTTCTGCTGATGTATGAAAACATTGCCATTTAAAAAAAAAAACAAACCGACACCTTTGGGAAAAAACTACCTGCCTGTTATTTCTGATTAAGAAGACTGTGCACATAGTATATGTCCTGTGTGCCAGTATGCCTTCCTTCCAGAATTACTGCTATTTATATTCACAGCCCAGGCCTGAGGTCTTCCCAGAGGCCAGTGGAACTTTAGGCTCTCACTGTTTCCGACACTGCTCTCTACTTGGATCACAAGCAGAGGATCTGCTTTCAGGTAAGTTCCAGATGAGCTCTCCTCTCCCTGCAGCTACATGCAACGAGAACTACTTCTTAGTGGATGTCGTATTTTCAACTCAAAGTCCCCTTTGTCAAAAATAAACCTTAGGAGAGGTAGACTGGCAATAAGATAGCATAGGAAAAATATAAAGAAAATTCAAAGGAAAGGCCTGCTGTCATAAATGAACCTCTGCATGTATACTAAGAGAATGATTTAAAAACACCTCCAATGTAGGCTGTTTTCAGTGTATAATATTGGTGTCCTGGAAATACTGGCACTATGCAAAAGCAGCGTAGCAGGCTGGGATCAAAGGACAGAAATACTGCTGAGATTCTTGCTTTCACTCGTGATTACACGTGATGGCACAGCACAGCTGGCGCTGGTGCTAGTGCAAGCAACGCAACACAGGACCACTAGCGCTGAGGCTGCGTTTCCCGATCTTTAGAATCTGCCTCGTGGGCCTTAGTAAGCTGCCGACCCTCGTGCAATTACATTTGATACGTTTGCCCTGCTTATGTACATCTTTGATCTTTATATAAACAGTCCCCCGACATTTGTTCATGTCGAGCAGTACTTTGAACCATGATTAAAAGCACTCAAAAGTACTAGTGCAGCAAGGTAGGGTTCAACACTTATAAAAGTAAAATCTTGACATAAAATGTTTTCACAAACTTATGCTCCCCTGGGACAACAGTCATGCCTTGTTTGCTGTTTTCCTGGCAAACTGTTTTGAGTTAGAAAAGAATTGGTAACTGTAATGAAACAAAAGGAGGAGAAGAACAACACGGTTCACTTTCCCTATAAAAATACTAAAGACAAATGAATAACTTACTTTGTGCATATGCCTTCCCCTTCTATTTATTTTTCTAATTTGCTTTAAAGGCACTCACTTTGGGCTAATTTAATCTCAAAAGAACCATCATCCCATAAATAATTTCCAATAAGTTGTGTGTTATTGAGATCAGGCTAAGTGGAAGACCTCTCAACCTGAATTCTGCATATATCATAAAATATGGTCTAAAATAATATAATGGATTCAGAACAATAGAGCTCTTTTCAATATCTCCTGTTGCCACTATTCTCTTAAGGATCTTCACACACTGAAAAATGAGATGTTTTTAAGATTTCAAATACAATTTCTTAAGGAATTTCCCATTTTACAGAGTAGGAGACACAGCTGCGTAGGACAAAGACTGTAAATGCATATCTAATTCTAGGATAAGTGTAACAGTACAGAAGGAACCTGTGGGTACTGTACAACAGTATGTTTTTGATCTCAGTCTTTATCTCAAAGGAATAAATCCCTGAATTGAAATGATGTAAATGTTATAGAGAAAATGCAAAAAGTTAGTGGGAAGCACTGTTAAAATATTTTTTTCATTTCATAGTGATGTCCCATTTGCTCACAAGTTATTTTGTTAATAGTGAGCTACCCACAACAGTCACTAGCTCTGACTGCTTGTCGCACTTTATACTAGGATACTGTACATATATTTTCTTATATTTGCTCAAAACTGCTCTTGTGAAACAAACTATGTAACTCAAAGATGCCCAGAAGCTACTGCCATTTACATTCTATACTCAGAAAAGCTTTTGAATGATATCAGATGAATTAGTTGCTGATCATTTCGCCATCATTTGGTTACACTTTTACTTAACACTTCACAAATTTCCTCTAAATGAAACTAACGCACGTGGAGGTGTTGCTAAGAGTCTGTCTGTAACTACTTAAAGCAAAGATTAGCAATAGTTTGTACTGAATGCATTATGGAGTAAGAAATACCATCAAATTTCAATATACATGATATATTTGGATCATTTGCTCACATAATTTATATTTTAAAAAAAATGTGTTGTAAACATACCCTGTCAAGCATCTACTTAGAACTTCCAAGCATTTGTTCCATGTGAGAATCACGACTAGGCAGCTTTCTAACATACGGTTTCCCCATCAGACTGGGGACTTTGCACATGTCACGCAGGAAGTACTGATCTGAGATTGAACTAATGATCACTGTCACCTCCTCAGGACTTCACATCTATGAACTCATACAGGTTACTCTTCTGTCTACTTTGGAATTTAAATTTCACTTAGCCATTGCTAAAGCTCTCTCTGTTCTCTCGCATTCAATGTTTTTCTCATCTTGTACTATGAACAAATTTTCCTTCATTCAAAATTATCTTCATTCTCTGTATTTTATAAATCAGTCTTATTTCTATCTAGTCAGTTATTTCTGACAGATAGCTAACTATCTACACACCTCATGGAAAAAGTCATGTTATTTCACCTTCAGACTCAAACAAGTAAATTCAATGAGGATAGTACAAGCATTCCTACAATACCGGAAAATATTAACAGACCTCATTAAACCTGAAGAAGCAGCAAAGTCCTTGAGTCTTCTGAATTCCGTGCAATTTTCAAAATGTCTTGTTCAATGTATAAGATATATAGGAATGCAGATGCAGTCAAATATATTTTAGTCACATCAAGCAAATGACAATTTGATGAAATTACTGCACGTCACAAAGAAATGTTTGGTATTTATGTCCTATAAATGGTTTGCTGAATGAGTATACAAAGGAGCTGCCATTTGAACCATAGCAGAACTGAATGTTTGAGAATCAAATAGCTAAGAATAACACTGCTCCATTTTCAACATACTAAAAGCTTTTTACTCAGTGGGAAACTAAGTTATTAGAAAGGGCAGTCTAAAAATGTACTGCTAGGAGATTTGGGAGTAGTAGTCCTTGAAGTGAAGATTTAGTATTGTAGATTTTACAATTTATCCATTTTTGGTGGTTGTGATGTATGAGTCACAGGGGTAATAAACTTCAAATAGGTTGAAGTAAAGTTAAGTACTTCCCAGTATCTTCTATTAATTATCTGTGGAATAGAAGAAAAGAAATTAATGCAGAGACATAAGCTCATCTTGGAACAAAAGGGGAATCTATTCTTATTGTGATGATTTTACTGAGTCTTTTCCAGAGAAGGCTGAGTGATCGGGAAATATTTAATGTCTATAGATTACTAGAAATATTTCATTTTTATCATTTTTTAATTTAAATGAGGAATGAAGGATGGAAGACTACGAATACTGTAAACAGAATTACTGAAAGTGTTGTGCTCCTTCCTGCGCAGAAGCTGTAGGTCAATCCTAGCTAGCAGGCTTACCCGCTGGAGTTGGTTCAAGACTATTTCACGCTTTTTGTTCTTTCAACCACAGAGTTCTTTTGAGAAGACTGTAGAGTGAGAGAAAATTTGTCGCATATTATGATGGCTCTGTGATTTAGCAAGCAGTTGATACGGCATTGCTCAGGGGAGTCTCTAAGCCTTTCTCTTGGCTATTCCAAAACAAGCTGACCAAGATGATCTGTGTTCATAGTCTGACACAGAATGAAGGGGTAAAAACAAACCGCCTGCTCCCCACGCATTCCAACGTCCCTCCCAACTCTTACAGACAATGACTGATTTCTTCATTTCCCAATGATATGGTAACTTTAAGACTGCCAATACAAGCAGAGCATTCTTTCTCTAAAGAAGAAAGGAGTTTTCCATGTGCATAGTATAAGCAACAGATGACAAATATGAGGGACTAACCCCTGATTTCAGGTGACTTTGATAGACGGAATCAAGACCGTATTTAATTTTACAGGCCTTTAATAACTTTAACTGGAACATCCACATTTAGGTTACTTGAAAACAAAACAGAAAAAGCATTTTATTCTCATGAAAAAATATGGTATTTATTTACACAAGTGTTGTCTGGAAATATTCAAGGTCAGCTCAAAGTTTGGCTTTGTAACTTCTTATTCTTCAACTCATCAGTATAGCTAAAACCTCCAGAC
Organism: Trogon surrucura; assembly: GCA_020746105.1. Classification (NCBI taxonomy): domain Eukaryota; kingdom Metazoa; phylum Chordata; class Aves; order Trogoniformes; family Trogonidae; genus Trogon; species Trogon surrucura. Next base: position 16,291,225 of record CM036629.1, read on the forward strand.
CTATGTCCCTTTGATCATTTCATACTTGGACACTCTCCAACACATTAACTGCCATCTAAAGCTTACAGCTTCTTGGCAGCAGTAACACTATTTACTTCAACTTTGCAGAGGCTTCAAGAATTGATAATAAACCAGTTCAGTTTTGTAATTTTTCCTTGGAAACAGTAAAATCTTTTACTTTTTACTTACTGTATAAGGATCCTGTATTAGGATCCTCTTGTTAGTATCATAAAACAGTTTTGGTAGGAAAAAGACCTGTAAGATCAAGACCAACAATCGACTCAGCCCTACCGAGCCAGGTGCTAAACTATGTCCCTAAAGAGACATTTACTCATCTTTTAAACACCTCCAGGGACAGTGACTCAACTCCTTCCCTGCGCAGCCTGTTCCAGTGCCTGACAACCCTTCCAGCAAACATGTTCCTCCTAATATCCAAACTAAACCTCCTCTGGTGCAACTTGAGGCCATTTCCTCCTATCCTATCACCATTCCCTGCCTTGTTAAAATCTCCTTTCAGGTAGTTGTAGAGAGTGATAACATCAACCATGACATTGTCGCAACTAGAAAATGTCTCTGGTGAATAGCAATTATTAGACAAAAATAATTAATCCATTATTTCAAGTTCCATGTGCATACTATGTATTTTAAGCTATGCAGTATGCACACTTGCTACATAATGAATACAGTAGTTTCTAATCTATTTCCATTGCAGACATTTCTTTAACTAGATCCTACAACGAATGCTCGAAGTAGAAACGTCTTGCTCTAAGATTTGCAAAAAAACCTGATCGTGCTTTTCTCTCCACCAACCCCCCTCTGAAAGTCAATCTGAAGCCTCACACGGACAGCGCTACTTTAACATACTCCATACCTGCCCATGGAGTTGAGGTTCAACTAAGTGCTCAATCTAGTTTGCACTCTTGTTACATTTTGTAACATCCCTAGCTAATTATCAACATCATCTCTACAGTGAATCTTGTCAGAAGATGACTGTGTCAGAAGATAATCTTTTTAGGGGATAATCTTGCCACAGGATCCTGTTGTCTCAAGATAACTGCATTACAAGACTCAAGACCACCAGTTCCTCCCAAGAACAAGGCAAATTTTCAGAAGCAGTAATATGGAGTCTAAAGTTTAAAAGACATACTAAACTATATGACATTAGCCATCACAGCCGTGGAAATCAAGGTAGTGCACTTCTAAGTCTGCAAAACATCCTACACAGAAATGTTTATGAAAGAGGACTTCAGTGAACTGCATTTTTGATAGTATAGTATATTACAGAGAAATAGTACTTAGTTCTCTCATCATAGGTCTTAATATTTTGCATTAAAAGTTTTTCCTAGATGAGATTCCACAGGCATTACCTCGCATTAGAAGTTCCTACTAGTTAATACTGCACAAGACTACAACGGATCTTAACCCTCACAGCACTGTTCTCAGGGAAGACCAGAGAATCCTCAATTTTTGTGGGTGGATTAAGATTCAACCAATGCATGCCTAATCACTCACAGTAAAAAAATTCCACAAACACTACAGCCTCTTCAGATATTAATGAAGATCTAGTATTTTTCAGTGCCTTTACCAGTCTGTCAAACTGTCACAGCTAATTAAATAGCAGAAGTGAAGGAATTAGAACTAAGGAATTGTGATCCTAAGGCCCTGTTCAGTTTGATATACTCCAGAGTGCAGAGCCAACAACATCATACTTGAAACTTTCCATTTTCTAGACAAAGACTTATTAACTCAGCATTCTTTCCTGTTTCTGGATCTGTCGCTGCTGTTCTTAATACACATTCTATTGGCTTGTGTCCATTCACTTATCAAGAATTACTTTAAAAAACATAGAAGATAGTTTTATTCCCCCCACTTTGACAAAGAGCCTCTACATCAATACCAGTTAATTTCTGTAACAAGTACAACAAATTTAGAAATGGTAGTATTCATTTATATTACAACATTATCCAACCTAAAAGCTACAACCTCAGGCTACACACTATTACTTTTGCAAGTAGCCATGGTAAGCTGTGGGAGAAAATACCATCTCTGTAAAACCAGTTTAAGAATTATTTGAAACTACATGATTATTCTTCTGTTTATGTTTCAGGTAAGATCTTTGTCTGCAGGGAGCAGGTTCTGCTTTTTACAAGACAACTCTATAAATCTTTGTATCTCTAATCAAATGCAATGATAGTAACATAATGGCATTACTTTCTTTCCACCGTTTTTAATACGAGTTCATTTAATCCGCAGTCCACCAATAGTCATTCTGCATTCCCTGTCCCTTCGCATGATTAGTTGCCATCAGTCAAACTTCTTTTCATGTACCATTAACAGATTTATCATGTTAACAAGTCTATTTAAAGACATTAGGAACATATTTATAAAAACTAACGAAAACTTAAGATTTTTCAGTTACAAAAGTAAAATTTCTAATAAGTATTTTCTTCATCCTTCATAGCACAGACCACAGGACATCACCGGACTGCCGAGGATTCCTCTGACACACACCGCTCCTCTCCAAATACCAGAGTCTATTGGACAATCTCTTTTCTGTCATGTTCCCTTTCAGACAGATAAGAGGTTTCCACATATTCCCTCTCCCTATCTTTATGCTACAATACTTCTTTATCGTTGTTTCGAAACACCACTGTATACATCTGTAAGTGCTACACTAGAGTACAGGCAATTTCTAGAGGTACTCCCAGAAACAGAAAACAGGATCACGTGAGTCTTCATAGGCCAGTAGCAGTGAATAACTTATATCTACACGAAACAAAACATGATCTGAATTTCAGTTCATTCTTTTGCACGTACTTTATCTATGTATACAGCCGAAAATGCTTCTGGTAAGACCAGATCTTTTCCAAAGAAAGAATTAGAAGAAAGATTCTTTTCTGGTGTTTTCAGGTATGGCCTGAGTGCTTTCAAATTATAACCTTTTAATATGAAAACAGGAGCTCTGAAACTGTATTGCTTTGCTACAAAATATGATATTCAAAGACTTCCTATGGCTTTACTGTCTTTTCCAAACTAAATGCGAAGTCCATTTTGCACACTTTACTAGCTTTTATGTATGTTAACTCATTTAAATGAGAGGTTGTGAAATGCAGAAGAGCAAATACTGTAACTTAAAGTTTGTTACGGCAATTCTAACACACCGAAATTGAAGAACTAAAGTGTTAAAAACCACAGTACTTGGAGCTCTTGAGCAAAACTTTCAAGACTGACAACTCTGCTTTACAAAACCTTTAAGTGTTTATTAATTTAAGAAGAATTCAGAGAATTATTTAATCTTTTTTTTTTTTTTTTACAATAAAGCTTTTGGAAGCATGCATCCTAATTGTTTATTTACGTGATATTAATATTCAGGCAGAAGGAACATGGAAGCACAATTAATTAAATATAAATTAATGTGGTGGAATATTTAATTATCTATTCTACACCTCATAACTAATGATTATGTAAATGCCATGCATTTAATCTTGTTCCCAGGAAATTAACTTAATGGCCTTCAACAAATGAACATTTTGTATGCATTGCAGGACACTTTATCTAAATTTTTACAGCGTGGTATTAGTTTCAGATAATAACATGATTACACAATTTAAAATGTAAATGTATACAATACTTTTGTTTTCTTGATTTTACCTTGGAATCTGAAGTGGAATATAAGACTATTTATATGATTATAACTCTGAAGTTCTGTGGTTAGGTTTTGGCCAATACATATTTTTCCAGGTTTGCTTTCAGCACATTTGCAACGCGCTCTCTCTCACTGGAGCACACAGACTATTCCTGGAGAGAAGAACTGGCATGCTGGCTTTCCCAGCTACATAACATGAATAAGAGGGACACGGAAGAGACATGAAAATGGTTTACTGTAAAACAGAGCTCCTGTTAAATTGCCCAAACCCAGGTCCAGTAACGAATACTGAAAGTTATTCATAGCAGAGATTTTGCTCTGTTGACTAGAAAAAGTCTGTACCTTTCTGCACATAAGAAGAGTGCCTACATGTGTTCCCAGTAGATAAACAAGTTCTTATATAGGAAAACCTCCATAAAATAAACCACTTTAATACTTACACACAGAAAATGCAACAGTGCAATGAAATTTTTTTCAATCTTCCATTTTTTTGTACTTTCAGAAATATTATGCAGTCCTGCATGCTTTAGCCTTGGATCCCAGAAAACTTCTGACTGATCTCAGAATGAGAGTCTGTAATTACAGCAAGTATCCTTAACTATCACTAAAGTACATATGAGATATAGATTTCCTGTGTCTGGAAAAAAAAAGGGGGTTTCGCTACTAACCAGTATAATTAATATGCAGTCCAATTTAGGATTAATCTAGAAGAGTAATGCTTCTCAAACAGAGAGGAGAGGGTGTTATTTGCGTCTTATGCACAACCAGAAAATGGGTTGATGATTATTACTTATTAATCTGTAGGCCTACGAATGCCTGTGCAGACTATCAAGCATTGCTTATTCCTACTACTCACTTTTGGGCTTTTGCAGAACGAGTACAGCTGGAAAATGCTGAAGTCCTATTCAAAGCAAGTAGAAGGCAATGGGAAATGATCTGAAATAAACCCAAAGGAATAACAATGGGATGTCATGTTACATTTCACAACATTTTACATGCTTTACAAAAGCAACACAACATCAAGTTATAGAGCTGGGTAAATTTTACCAAGTAATGGTAAATGGTCTTTAGAAAAAAATGAGAAAATATTCAAAGAATACTTTCAGTCAAAAATATAAAATGAAAGTTTTCAAAACTTATTATGTCATTTTGATATTATTTAAATTGTTTCATCTGTGAAATAGGGAAGAGCAAGACGGCTTAAGAAGATAGAATCTCTGTTTCATTTATAAAGAATGACAGAAAAAGAAATCCCTAGCTCTGACCAGGTATGCTCGGATGAATTAGGCATTTGCTTATCCATACTGCCGCATTTGTTAATCATCACTGTAATTGCAGTCATGAAAAAGGGCATGCAGGTTTTAGCGAAAAAGAAAAAACAATCTTTGAGCAATTTACCCATCTTCAAGAGGAACAGATTGTAGTTTTAAAAGAATCAGCTTAAAAAATAGCAATAGCAGGCTCAATTTTTAAAAATAAATTCTACCCAAAAGTCTGTTTTGCTCTGGATTTCTAACCTGGGACTTACACGTTAAGACTTATATGGTATGTCTGAGAAGACTATTTCTGACAGCCCATAGCTGGATTTCAGAACGATGTCTCAGAAGATCGGGAGTAGCAGAACCAAGGTCTGACAAATGAAAGGGCAACTGCATTTCTGACTGCACCCTTGTGGCAGTTGCCTTCGTTATACTGCAAGAGAGAAGCAAAGGACAGCCACTCGAATACCACAAAATAAAATCAGAACTGTGAAATCAGTGAAATTTAGCACTATTTGGAATGATACGTACCACAGAAGTTCAGCCAGCCAGCCAACTCACATAGAGAAGATGTTTTCATAGTCCTTCTAAAATCTGCTGCTTTATTTCACACGTGCACATAAAGAATTTTAAGATCCCCTGAGAATATGAAAGGAGGGAAACAAAAAAGGAAAGAACTGCAATTACTGACAAGTATACAGCTATGTGATATATATGTTATCAGACAACTCTGCAGAGACTAAGCTCTTTGAATTCTAAAAGACATTGTATCCAAATTACTGGATGTTCAAGGTATCCTTCCCAGTACATGTAAAAAAGTTTGGTGCCTAAGATTCATAGGAGGTACATATTAATTATCATTCACTCATCATAACTGTTATCCAAAATCAGTTGAATAATCACAGTGAAGTGCATCCATAAAAGGGAGTTGATCAAATTAAAATTAATTAGTTGATGTTGTATTATTTGTTTAGCATTATCATTTATAGTCATCTTCTGCAGGGTTATATTCACGTCTCAAGCTTTCTGCCTCTGCAAAAGAAATGAGTGATGTTACATTTGGTATGTAAAAGTTCAAAACATGACATTGGGGTTTTTGTATCTCTCATTTATCTTGCTGGTACTACCAATTCATCTACCTTTCATCAGGTAAAAATCTTTTGGTTTATGCTTCTTTTCCTGCTTCTTGTTGTTCTAATTGTCCATTATTAACATTTAGTTTATTCTTTTTTTAGGGAGAGAAATACGTAAACCATGGGTTTAATACTGCAAGGAGATGGAAAATTCTTGGAGGAGCTTAGCACTCAGTGGAAGCTGATTACACTCAATAATTACACATTACAGTTAGAACACTTAGTGCCTTCTAGGATCAGTTGTCAGTTGAGAAAGAAAGTGGATGACAGAGTGGGAATAGTTATTTCTGCATATTATTTCAAAAGGCGTAATTCAAGTCTCATTTAAGTCAATGGGAGGTTTTCCATAGAGTTTAACGGACGACAGGGAAAATTCTTAACACTTTATAATACCCTGAAGATTTATGCCAGTTAAACATTTGCATATTCAAATCTACAAGAAAGAGCCAAACGATGATTCCAAAAACTACCCTGTAGTCTAGCCATCATACAGCCCATCTGAAGAGGGCCGGTTTAGCTCAGTGGGTTGAGCGTGGTGCTTGAAACACCAAAGGTCGCGGGTTCGATTCCCGTTCGGTTCTCAAGTGTTGCCTGACCTAGTCGAGAGGTGGCGTCCCTGCCCACAACAGGGAGGTTGGATTAAAATGATCTCTAAGGTCCCTTCTAGCCCAGGCCATTCTATGATGATGATGATGATCTCTACCAGGGAGTGTGTTAACAGCAGACCCTACAGAGTTCAGAGTTGGAAACAAATGAGATGATCTAAACCCAGAAGCAGCGTATTTTAATACACCTCTGTATACAGTGGTCCACTCTGGCCTCCAATCAGGAGATGCGGAGACAGATCATCCATAACGCTGCTGCCTCCTTTGAGAATGCACGTAGAATTAGTCTTGAGGCGAAAAGACAATGCAGAAAGAACCGTGCCTCACCAATACCACCACATTCCATTGTGCCTTTTGCAGCCAGACTTGCCTATCCCGCATCGGTCCTTTTAGCCACCAGCGCGCCTGTACCAACTGTGGGTAGAGCCCTTCCCATATCTTCATTTGCAAAGCCTAGCCATGATGGTGATGATGATGATGATGTATACAGTGATAGGATTTCACATTGGTATATGATATCAAAAACCTTTATCATGTGTAGAAACCAAAAACACAATGACAGAATATATGTCTCCATGCTCTGTAAAATACATATTAAATGATAGCTGAATGGCAATTCATGATTTGTATCAGGTTTCACAAACTTTCCATGCCTCTAGCTATTAGACTAATGTATTCCTCAAAACACTACCTATTCATGCTGAACATTCCACTTCCTCTTCCTTTCTCCTTCATCTCTGCCGTCTTCCCCTTAAAACTCGTCTTGATGTCCTTTCCCAGACCTTCACCCTGCCCTTCTTTTTATACTTATTCAGTGGAAAAAAAGGAGAACTAAGAAAGTGGCAGGAACTATCAAGTTTTTTGGGAAGGTATGTGGAGAGGGAGTTCTCGGGGTAGACTGCTGGGGAGAGGAAGTACAGGGAGTTAATTGAGGCTCTGCAACCCCTTTTGTGCTGTCAGGCTCCCTCTGAATCAAGACAACTGTTTGCATTAACACATTTAGGAGAAATTAATTTCCTCTAACTAAGAGGACACAGGAGAGCGATCCAGTTACCATCACATGTGGTTATCTTTGACACCTTACACTAAATGATCTGGCTATTTTCAGCTAAGTCAGCTAAGGGCAGACTTCAGCATCAGATCAGAACTCACACTGTGGGATCCATACTGAGACACATTAATAGCTTTACTTTTAGGCAGAGCGTGCAGTTTTCTTCCTCCAAATGATGTAGGTGTATATTCTCTCCCATCTCTCCTACTTACAGTTCTTACAGCCTGGGCTCTCTTCTCCTGGCACCAAGTATCTTCAGAAACCAGATTAAATAGGATTTAGCCCAGAATCACCAGTATCACTTCTTCAAATAGTTAGGCTCACAGTCATAAAACAGCAACTACTCCTTGGATTACGGTAGCACACTCTTGAGCCCATGTAATCTTAAAATATACATTGCAAGGCTCTAGTTTTCAGTGACTGTCAGACACCTGTTTATATTTATGTGGTGTGTTAACATTTCAGATGTCCTGCAAAGACTTTCACATTGATTTGGACAGAACAGGTCACAATTTAAAAAAAAAACTAAGCCTGTGAAAAATGATTACAGCTTGTCCCCACTGCAATTTTCAGATCGGAAGCAAACATAATTCTGTACTACCCATAGCCTTTTACATTTTTGTGAATAAGATGATACTCAGAGTTTTCAAAAGCATTCAGCTTTTGTGTGACTCCAGTCCTGCTGAAGACATTGGTAAATACCAAGAGATTTTAAAAGCAGCAGAATGAGGTCAGTGCTAAGCACCTTTGAAAATCTATATTAAATCAGAAGCTCACCCTCTACGCAGTCAAAGAACCCCAGCAGCAAATTTCAAAGCTGATGTCCTTTCTGTCATTTGTGGCTTTTTTTACTGTTTAGAAAAGAGTTACTTAAAGAAATGACTGCTGAAGTGGAAAAATATCAATTGAATATTTGTGCACTTTTTCTGCTACTAGGTTTCCCCTTTTAATTTCTTTATTAGTTGAGGAATAATTGTAATACTTGAGCAGTCAGTGATTTCACTTTATTAACAGTTCGAACATAACGTGAAGCCAATACATTTAATGTTAGTTATTAACCTGTAAATTTAAGCTGCATTTTGCTCACTTAATTAGGTAAACTACATTGTATTCCTCTTACTGGTACCTCTCTTTAATATGAGAGCAATAAAGGCACCACAGGGTGCATTGTATTTTAAAAAATGCATTAGAGCATATATTTTTCTATGAATTCTTAATTGTTTCACCTTTACTATTCTTAATCGAGATTTTTTCATTATAAAATACATGATCCCTAATGCAACCTTTTTAAAAAGTTACTGCACCCATTCTGTAACTAATTAATTATCAATTTAATCTGTTCTAGTGACAGTTATTATTTAACAAAGCTTTATAATGCAAATCATGCCATTTACATTTTGATTCAAGTGATGTCTACATTTACAATCTCATACAGGATATTGCCTTAGAATCAATTCACAACTTTCCCTTTTTTTTTGTTTTTTTTTTACCTTCTACTCCCTCTTTTACAGTTCTCATTTTCTTTTAACATAGAACAAAACCTTTCTAATTTGGCTCAAGCCATTCTCCTCTTTGCAGCATTTTCCTCTGTTAGTCTCACTGCAGAAAGACTAGATCAAGCTATTGAACGTAAAGCTAGAGAGTGTTTCACTATACATGAAATGAAGGAAGATCATGCTGGGACAGTCACCTTCAACATCATGCATTCAGTCTAAATTTACAGTAATAGACTCATACTCTGCGAATGCTTGCTGTGTTTGTTTGCAAACTCGTATGCAGTACTTACAAGTCTGTGGTTTTATTGACATATTCCTTTCCTTTCCTGTGGTTTTTAATTGAAACCCCCACTGCTCAGCCTAGCTCCTGGAAGTCAGGGAACAGAAGTTTTGCGTTTAGTTTAGCATTTAGACAAGATGAACACATACAGTACAGTTCTACGTAGTTCAGGGTTGTTGGGATTTTTGTTTTGATTAGGTAAGACTCATGATAAGCATATGGAATTAGCACTATGATATTAAATGAATGATTAAGAAAACATCTTAACGTGAAGATCAGCATGTGAACAGAACAGCCACTTTAATATCACTGGGTTAGTTAGAAAAATACTTGCTGGAAGGTATTTGCTTCCTGCTGCTGTATACTCACTGCTGAATGCACGTCTGGCCCACGCACTCAGTGCATGGACCTTTGAGCCATGCTGTATTAGTGAACTTGGTTAGCCAAGGCTTGGTTTTCATTCTCGTCACTATCAGGATGAGCTGAGAGCAAGCCAAGAGTATAAGGAAGGTACGATTTGTTCAAAAGTATACAGTATTCTTCACCAACATTTCAAAAATACTATTTCAAGTACTAAGTGAGTAACAAAATGCATATATATAACTGATGTGACCTGATAAACAAAAGTCATGGGAAATTAAAAATACATTTCTAGGCCTAGACAAAGCACCTGAGTTGGAATTCTGATGACGTGTTCCTTTGCCTTATGACACAAGTTAAAACCCTTTGAGAGCACTGGTTATCAGCATAGCTTTCGTTTAAAGAAAAAAAAAAAGAGGTAAGGCAACGCAAATAACACACAACTATGACCAAACATGGCAACTCGACATCACCAATCAAGATTTAAAACCATCAGTGACTCCTGAGGGCTATCTAAGTATGTGGTTCGTTCTTAAGATAGTTCCATTGCAAAATTTAGGTGTGATGAAGTAGATGTGTCAGCTATAGTTACATTTTCCATTGTGGATGACAAAGCCAGCATACAGTATTATTGTTGTATTGCAGAAGCAATTAATTCCTTCAGTTGCTATATACACTGTGCCTCACTTGTGGTTCTAACAAGGGCAACCTGGACATCCTTAAGTGAATTTCTTACTGCTCTGAATAATAAGTCAACATCTCTCCGTGCCTTATATAGTGACCGAGACCACCTCTTTTCCTCCAGATAACAAATGCATTCAGCAGACTATATGAATCCGGGTTAAATCGTCTCATTTCTTCCCATGATGAAATGAAGGAATTTGCTCACTTAATTTACTTGTATTCAAATATGTATTGAATCAACTCGACTGGGATGCAGATGGGAAGTAGACTCTTTCACGTATTCCTCCTGCTGCACTAACACCCTTCAACCAAGTAGCCAGCAGAGTCTTTGCAGCACAGAAGTTCTGCATGAAAAAAAAAAAACAACAGCCACTAGCATTCGTCAAATAAATGTCTGTTAATGAACATAAAAGAGCCCATGTTCCTCAGTCGTACATGAGAGAACACAGAAGTGTGAAAAGAATTCTGCTAAAGAAACAATGAAATGTTAATAAACTTGTGTAGGGAGCCTTGCTAGGTGAGGAATTAGACAGATACATTACTTGCTTGCTTTCTGTGCCCACACGACCACATCTACATGAAACAGTATTTACCTTTGGGGTAAGAAACACACACAGAAAATAATCCATGTAAAACAACTCACAATTTGAGAGTCCTGTTCATGCCAAAGACTGCTGCACAATTAAGAAGTTTACATGCATAGTAACATGGCAGTGAAAAAACTCCTATTTGATCTGTTTAGAGACTGGAAAGGATTAGGTTCACTGTTCACTTGTTACTGGTATATACTTACTTTTAAAAGGAGATCACAAAGATAAGCAGGTTACTTTTGGTGTTCTACATATCAAGGCAGGAAGCTATAAAATTACTATCTTGTTTGAAGTTCTTTCAAATTGAAATGGTAATCTACAGGTTTTACCTGTGGGGTGCCAGAATATTCAAGAATTTGCAAATATCCCTGTCAATGTTGCTCATTATGCAAGAAATAAATGATGAAAAAATGACATTGTTAAGACAGTGTGCCACTCCTTTGAGGGATAAGTGGGAAACAGTTGCCAGGAATCCATTGAAATTTCAATGTGTGAAGGAGTGCCAGCTGGCTGTCCACAACAGAATCAGACAAAAAAAGTGATATTTTCTGACTATCACTACAAGAGCAGCCATTTGGCTTAGCCCCACTCGAAATCAAATATCCATCTGGGTCCTCACTCCCCAGCTCTCATTTGCCCCTTGAAGGGTTAACTCGTGCAAAATGTAAAACAACTACTAGGTTATTGGTGCGGCAAAGAATTTCTTTCACTGGGAGTAGCAGGAGGAAAAATCTCTTATGGCACTGCAAATAGTCACTTGGCAGGCAGGTATGTGCTGGCCAATAGCATCTGAAAGAGAACAAATGGAATAAAGAACTATTTTTCAGATTCCAATGTTGGTGTTCTGGTATATTTGCTGTGCTGTTGCTTAATTATATAGACAAAAGCTTATTGTTAGCTAGACACTACCTGGTTTAAAGCCATAATTTTTCCACTTTGTTTTCTGCATCATTTCCGCAGTCAGTTTGTAAAAGAGAAATTAGGTTATTCCCTTCACACGAGCTTTTTGTAGGGAGTAATGTGGAAACTACACAAACACAGAGACTACAGGCTGCCGAGGCACCCCGGGTCAGTGCTGCAGGCGCGCTCTGAGCCACGTCAGCTCCCCTCACCATCGCCACTTCCAGCACCTCAGGTGCTCGGCCTCTGAAAGTCTAAGAGCCTTCTGTCTGCAGATCTGGTTGTCTCTTTAACTTGCTGCTTTCTAAGCTTTTAAGTGTTGTGGCAGTGTTTTCCCAGAAATTCTGCGGTAGTATTTTTCTCCTTCGGTTCTCATGCAGCTGTTCTTGTGCTGTTATTCTCCCGGCCTTGTAACTGCAAACCCTGACACTGTTCTTACTGCAAGTTCTCACAGTAAGAGCTTGTCACCAGCACGAGAATCACCTCTTGTCTCCACTGAAGCTTTTGGCACTAAGCGACTGAGTAGCGCACACAAGCCTGAACAACCTGTCCACCCGCAACACGTACCACCACGCAGTGCTCTCCTGCCAGACTAACCCCACCGTAAGCAGCAACAACCAGCACGGAGTTTGCACGGCTCCTCGCAAAAACTGAGGAAAGGAAAACAGTCACAGGGGGATCACCACTACATGGGGAAAACGCGCAGGCAAACACGCTTCTTTGGCAACTCAATTGCTTCTCCTTCCTACCACCTGGGGAGGGCTTTCCCTTTCCTTTCCTACTTTCTCTCTTTTCATTTTTCATTTTCCCACAAATTAACTTTCACTTTTCAGTCAATGTATGTCAGCTACAGCCCACACCTATAAATCTCTGTGCTTCTCACCCTGTCTCAAGGTCCTTTCTGCAAAGTCTTTTTTGAGGTGCTACTGCTGGGTCATACTGGCATAAGAGAACCTTGGATTCACAACAACATAGAGAAGAGGAGGCCAAGGCCAGAAAAACGAAGGCTCTTCCATGTCCTTCCACTTTGTTTTTGTACCGAGGGCAGCAACTTTTCAAGGCACTGTCAGAGAAAGACATCGCTTTGGCTTTGAGCTTCATAGAGAGATCAGGCACCAGGTGCTTCTGAGCTGCAGGATGTGAATTCCTAATCCTGAAAACATCTAGTCTGTAAATGCTTTCATCTTAAATTATGCTACTGATACAGCACTTGAGGATGCCACCTCACCGAGGGAATGGACACAATACAAGCCGAGTTCTAGTCATGCCCAGAACATGCTGCCTTTACAGCTGGCAAAAAACTACAGTGGAGAAGAATTTCGTAAACACGGGAAGCTAGCCACCTGTTGGAAAAATGTGTTGGAAGAGGTAGAAAATACAGCCCTGCATTAAGATGTTTTCCATCTTTTTAAAAAAGTTCGAGAGAAGAAATTTAACCCATGACACTACTACATGCACGGCTGTCACACTTTGGCAATAGCTCCAATCAGTTATTTGAAAATAAATAAGGAAACCTTAATAAATGACTGAGGACAAACTGCAGGTTTGCATTTGCTCTCATTTTTCTGTAAGGATGGTTTTAGCCTCCCCATTTTTTTTGGTGATAATTTAAATGTTCTATCTGCCTGCTCTATATTGCCGACTTATTACGTTGTCTCACTATTGTGAAAAAGATCTGCACCAAAAAAAAAGGTAACAGTATTTAAATTAAAATGCAACCTAGGATAAAAATATCTATGCCGATGACCTATATTGCAGAGTATATTATTTTTCTTTCCCGTGTATGGTAACAGGATTGGAATACCTGATTTATTCTTTATTTAGAATTCAAAAGGATAGGCTTATTTGCAAGTAACAGACAAAACTTTCTTAGCTGAATCCTTATAGCTTTTTCACAATGCAACATATGATGCTATACCAGTCGCTCATTGCATCTGACCCATCCTACTGTCCTTCACGTAGATGAACCTCCCTTCAGTCACAGAGATCAAACTGAATGTAAGCAACAGTCCTTGCAGAAAAATAAACTACATGGTGCTCTAATACAGAACAATTCATGGCAGACAAGGAACCAGTATCGTTAACAAACTTGCATTCAAAATCTTTTACTCACGACAAATGCTTTCTTTTTTCATTTAACTTGAAAGACACATATAGTTACCATGGTTTAAACTCCAAAATGTGAATCAAGGATAGAGCGATCCATTGAGTGATCAAGGATTGAGTGATCATTTAGTGATCCAAAGGATGGGTAGCTAAATACCCAGCTCTACTCATGTATCTCAGCTTTTATACATTGTAGAGAACTTTCTTGCCCGTGCTGAGACATGCTCGTAGATCTTTTCCACCTATGATACAAAACATGCATATAAATTTAAAAGGCAATTTAAAATAACTCAAGTTTTTTGCATTTCCCACTTCAAATTAATCCTTTAAGGTTGTTTGCAAGGTTAGACCTTTGCATAGTCTAATAAAAGAAGTTTAAGCCTTGCACTTTGATTATTTAAGCCAGTTAGACGGCTGACTTTCCTCAACGCTCATTTTGCTGCCCAACTCAGATCTACCTGGATCCTGGATATCCACTGGCATTTCTCTCCATACCCATTTCTGATCTCCAGGATCCTTCCTCCAGGCGAGATCTTGAACTTCTTCCCCAAACCATTTCTCTTCACGAATCCTTCTCTTTGCCACCAACTCCTCTCTCCAGAACCCAATCTTGCCAATTTAAATGGTTTATGTGCAGAAGCAAAATGTGTACTCAGCCTCCTACTTGGTGGTGCTTTTTCATGACAATTTACTAACAAAACTGGAAGATCTGGGATGTGCTACTTTTGTTTAGTCCAGTTGCCAGTAAAATTTACAGCCAGTGCACAGTGGTTGCAGCTAGCATGGAGTAGTCTTCCGCTCGCGAGTTTCACAAGCTTAATTTTGAATATCTGTCTACAAATGCATATATTCCCAATGATATGCTCTGTTAACATTCACTATTTAAGCTAAATTTTGCCTACAACATACCATTAATACATTTCCTTTCCTCCATTTTTCTTTAAATTCTATTTTTGATTTCAGACTACTTTTAAATATTTCACAATTTTATCAGACAATTTCAAAATTCCCAATCCCAAATATTAATAATTAGGAATTATTAAATTATTAACACCCCTCTAATAAAACACCATTTACTAAAAATGTTGAATACTTCACTTGTCAGGTCCAACATGAATTGATTGTAGGTGCTCTAAGAGGAAAAATTGGCATAATCTTGACATACAACATACATGGAGCCAAGCTTGTACCTTAATGTCTGAAAGAAGCAGGGAAGGTGCCTCATCTGTGGCTCCACTAGGAGCAGAAGCACTCTCAAACTCAGCAGAGGCCATGCTGTGAGCACAAACTCTGAATTTGCCAGAACTCCTTTGGGAGGATCTGTGTTGCAGTGCAGCTCCTGTACAGTTCTTTTAATGTATTTAACAGCAGCTAGGACAGATCCTGTCCTAAAAGTAAGGGAACCTCCTTTCATCTTGATGGAAGCTGTTGCACAATGATATAAACATCACCAAGTCTTGATCTTAAAATGTTAATTTATCTTCCCAAATTACTACACTCACATATGGCTCATAATTGCAGTATCATGGAGTGTCAATTGAGAAAAAACAGATGTATTTTTCAAAAAAATGTGACACTGTTTGCAAAAGCACTCTATTCTCCATGGGTGTGCATGCTGCTTCTACCTTCTGCTTCAGTACCTACATATTGATACTGCTGAACTAAACGCAGATTTTCTGCTTCAAGTATATACAACATTAACAGTCAGGCCAGGAAATCACTTCTTTCTGAGAGTATTTAGACGTGGATAAAGCCGAATAAACCACTTAAAGCAAAAGCTTGTGCATGAAGTAATAGACCGGGAATTCCTACAGAACCCACAAGAAACCTAAAAAAAAAAGATACTCTGATATCATTATTAGATTACTCATGAATTAGTAAAAAAACTAAGGAAGTATGAAGAAGTTTCAGGTATAGTAATTAGGAACAACAGCTTTGGTAAAACAGAATCTTGTCCCATTAGGTTTTAAATTTGTGACTTCAAAGGGACCTGCACATTTCTGGCAGCTGGTACAAAGCACCAAGTTGCTCTGCAACCATCCCTTGGACCTTACTGAGCCTTAAATTTGTTCACAACGAGGTCCCTATCTAAGATACATTTTCTTGCATAGTCCTACCTAAAAGATGATGTCCAACAGTGCTTGATTAAATCATCCTGGACATCTAGTCCTGTTTCTGTCTTTGGCACAGACTTTGCAAGATGCTAGCTGTTGCACATAATTTTGGTACTGCTATTCCAACCAAGATTTGCTTTGCTACAGTCTCATTATTATGTGAATATGATTTTACCCTAAGGAAGCTTCAAGGAATTCAGAGTTACTTAGTGCATGTCAGCTCACAGGAGAGGAACATTTTTGTGGAACGTGTTAAATTGATTCTTAAATTTTGCAGAACTCCTGCCTTCTAGACTCACATTGGTTTTAGCTGAATATCTGGTTGATTTTCAGAGAGCTTTCTGACTGTTTTCTTTTTTTTGAAGAAGGAAGTAGGGTTTATCTAGCTTTCAAGTGTAAACACATTTTCTTTTCTGTTTGGTTTTTGGTGTGGGGTTTGTTTTTTTTTAATAGTATGTAACCCTCTGGAGTTATTTTAAATATTAGCTTTAAGAAAAGATCTGATTGTGATTTGTATTGTTACAGAAATAGACTGCTTGATAGTTTAAACTCTGTATTCACATCCAAAAATTCCAGAAAAAAATATATCCATTGTGAACACTGTTACCTTGAACTAATTTCATCTCAGTTATCATTCTTAATTGCTTGCTGTGCAACTAGTCACAGTGCTCAGTAAATCAAAAGCAGTCTCTTGCAGTTAGTTTTTGATCTTCATTACTTTAAAGTTTAGCTCTCCACTACTTCTAAATGAGTTTTTCATTGCATTTCTGTCTATCTTCATGTATTTTCTTGCAGCAGAATTTATAGCAGTATCTTCTTCGTATAAAGAAGAGATCTCAAGGTGATGGATGCAGAAGTACTTCTGAAACAGTGTGATATACTACTGTTATCTTTTAGCTCTTTTGTATGCAGGGCTCTGACAGGAGTTAGATGAAGTGAGAGTGGGGACTGAACCCTGACACACAAGCTGGAAGGTTCACCCGATACAGGCAGAAATAATAATTCTATGTAGAAAACCAATCATAATAATTTTACATTCATAACAATATACTTATAATAAACAGCAATATTTAAAATATATTGAGACCCTGGAGATCATTGTTGTCCTCCTGGAACTGTTTAGGTAAGTTTTTACCGTTCCCTGAGTCTCTTTTTCTCTAATGTAGGGATGGTAATTCTGGCTTGCTTTCTCAAGCATTTGCAAAAATTCCGTTCAATGAATGTAGTATTATTATAATAATATTATTTCACTTACAACTTCTGTAATATATATTTAATTCTTTTAACTTCCAAAATCATATGTGGTGCCAGCAGTTCCTAATTTATGAAGTTGTCATCGTAGACACACCATCACTGCCAGAAGTGAGGTTCTGCCACTGGTAGCTGTGCTTTGGAATAGAACATCATTGTGTCTGAGAGTCTGGTTTGTCATGTTAGAATATCAGCATTGCAAATAAGAATTTGTACTGGCTTCTTTCACAGCTTATGCCACTAATAGATCTAGGACACAGTTACAGATTTTTATCTTCTCTGTCCCATCAGATATGAAATTGTGAACCTTCTCAAAATGTCACCATTGGAAACAAAAGGCAAAACTTAATTTTTTTTTTACTGTGTAATCTTACTATCTACTATGTCACTCAATTCAATTTTTACAAGGCTTCCCTGTGAGGTACAAGAATCTGATTTATGAGTCCACATTAAAGTCTCCTTCACTTCTGAGATTCTGGTTAAATATTATGAGATATGACACAAGTATACTGAAAAATAGCATTTAGGTTTCCTATTATGGACTTTTGGTTGTTACCCTTGCAGCACATTCATTTCAGATCGTGCAGGATGTCCCACATTTCTATTTTTTATGTATCTCTCACAAACATGAGTGTTCAATTTGATATACTGCAATATATTCTCTCTCAAACAGAAGTTACAGGATCAGATCCTAAGAAAAGTCTTCATCTTCTGGAAATGCCTAATATATTACTACGGGCAAGTGGAAATGAGTATTTTATCACATGCTGTTATTATGGATGAAATTTTGATTCTGGATGTCTTTCTACGCGATGGAAATACGTGATATCGCATTCCAGACATATTCAGTATTACACAGCTACAGTGAGGTTTAGACATGATTACTTGGATCAGTGTCTCAAAATCTGTCTGCCTAACAGAAAAGCTTGTTTTATTTTTGCCTCAGAGTGTTTATAAACAGCACAGATTGTTCCTAGCCCATCTACGGCCATAAGAAATAACATCTATTCAGACCGAGTTTTTGAGTCTAGGAGGGTTTTGAGTGAAAGCACGCAGTATTCAACCATTGCTATGTAGTAGTAAACCAACAGGTGTTGAGTCTGAAGAAAAAAACACAGAGAGGACACAGAATGAGAGAAATCCAGTTCTATCACTCCATACCATTAATCAGACTAAGTACATAGGACAGCACGGATGTGGTCAGGAAAGCAGGTTACATGAGGAAAAAGAGTGATGTAACTTTGAGAATCGTGTACCTAAAATTCATCCATACATTGCATAGCTAGGTACCAGGCCTCACCTAGTAAAAAAAAAAAAATCAAACAAGAGAAGGTTCACATTGCAGAGTGATCTCTCAAGGAATTACTAAAGACACATCTCTAAAAGGCCTGCATGTGTTCAAGGAAGAAACTGGATGCCAGTGTACGCCCTATTTAGAATGGTCTAAATCTATTCTACAACTAGATGTAAAGGCCAGAGTCTATGACAGACATATTAAATAGCAACTCTGCATGTAACAGCCACGGAAGATATATAGGCTGTCTGGAATAATTAGTAGAATGGTACCTGGGCAGTGAATAGCATTATACCACTGGACATGTGGTGTATTCACATCTTTCTTATTACATGCAATTTTCATATTTCAAAAAAAAAGGATAAAATAGAATTAGGAAAGATAAGTATTGTTATCAGACATAAGGACCTGCTCTCTACTGAGGGAGGCTGAGCAAACCAGGATTCACAACCTTGGAATAGATCATGAATTGCAAAAAGAAGGTAAGTAAGGGTTATTAACTAGTTCTTACAACAAAAACTGGTAAGGCATGAAGCTTCAAAGAAAGAAATACCCTTTTCTACCATGCAAAATCCATGCTGTACCACAAGGTGCTTTGCATGCCCAAACTTAAATGGGTTCAAAGAGTAGATATACAAGTGTCATGTAATATTACATTTGAATATAGCTACTGATATGATGATCCTGATGCAATTTTTCTCTCAGAGTGTCTCTAAAGAGCTGAGAGTTTACATCCAGGAAAACAGTAATATAAACTTGTTTACTCCTTCAGTATACCTCAGCTTTGTAAGAGATGTGCCTTTTGTGAAAGTCAGGCTTGCCATTCCTCTTGTATTAATCTCCACAGCAGAACTAGTATTGGTTACCAGGTTTTTTCATCATTTTTCTAGCTCTCAATCTTCTTGTCATAGTCAATTGCAAACACATTCACGGCATGTTAGAGTTAAATCACAAGTTTTCTTAATTTAAAAATTATTAGCATACTACATAATTAATTAGACTTTTACACTTCAGTGAGTTTTGATTCCCTAAAGAAAACTGAGCAAGGAGAATATAATTTGATTTAACTTCTTGCCAAGGTTTAATCTACCTGAAGCATTGTTACATTTCAGGGGAAGTATAAACTGTTTAGATCTTGTCAGAATTTCCTTAGTGGGAAAAACATTTTATTTTAATGTCCAAATAAAACAAAGAAATTTAAAAAAGAATGTTTTACCCCTTCCTGATATATATATATAAAAAAAAAAGAAAGTAATATATTCAGGCTCCAAGCATCCAAGGAATGTAAGTTCAGCTGTGAGCACGTGAATGCTGGTGACAGAAGTGGTAATTCTACCAGAGAAAATTAAAAACTTCAAATAAAATACAAAAATAAAATAAAAAAAATGAGAGGAGTGAAGAAAATAAATGCCTTAATAGCTGCTAAGTAGGTTACAAGGACTCAAACCTGCTACAGATATTTAATGGTCTGGATTGTTCACTTAACACCAGGCATTTGAGAAGTCTGTGCAGCTGAGAAATGATACTTCCTTTTTAAAGGGTTGGTGAGAAAAGCTAATAGCAAAAATCTCCTCCATCCTTTGATATTACAAAGACTAAGCAGCCACAGTGAGCTCTCCATTAATCATGAGAACCAGAGACTGAGAAACCCAAATGATTCAAAAATTCTTACCCTAATCTGCCTCTAGATTTGCCATGCCTCTAAAACGTTTCTCCGACTTGTACTCTCACATATTCTCACCTTCAAATGCCAATTATGAAGACACCACCACAGACACACACAGGAACATTCCAAAACTTAAAGCAATCTACCCACGTTCGTGCTATGCTGAGCCTCAGCTGATCAAGCTCTCTCAAACCTGGATGCACGAGGTAGAGCAGTGCAGAGATATCGGAAAGGTTCTCTGCGGAGCAATCTTGGGCTGTGAGAGCGAGTGCTGAGCCTGAGCTGATCAGCCCGGCCAGCCGCGCTCCCCAGCCCTGCCAAACTGGTTCGGGTGCGCTGCTCTCCCAGTATCAGCAACAGTGAATATCCGAATCCGGCCTTTCGCGTGATGTAGCTAAGTCACTAAGTGTTATTGCTCTTCCACAAGATCAAGCATCTTATTTTGTAAAACTGTTTTACTTTTGTAAAAAGGGGTAAATTTTGTGTGACAACGCATTTTTCAAAATAACACTGACGCTTCTTATAAACACCTTAAAAACCTCTCTGAGAAAGCTTGCTCAGAGGCTCCAAGAGTCACCAGGAGAGCAAAAGAACCTGGCGTCCAGCTCTCAGCAAACATATCTTCTCTAAGAAAATCATGTATCACTATTGCCCTATTCCTTGCCGACTTAGTCAATAAGTTGTTAAAGAACTATCACACATGTGAACAGAAAGCTAGACAGGACTTAATTTGGCCTATTTTCAGTGACATGCTGTAGCAAAGACCATAGTAGTATTACAATGGTATTTCAGGTCCTAATAACTTTTAAATCATTTATTGCTAATAAAAACACTATGAAAAGTTGCTGCTGCATGTGCTTCGCAGTCCTTTTATAAAGTTAATATCTTCATTCTGCCAAAGCCATTTATGAAATACAGCAAATGATACTTGTCTACATCACTGACTAAATCCTACAAAATTTACGCTTTTTAAATTAGATGAAGCTGGTGTAAAATCAGTAACATAGTGCTTCTTTGTCTTTACTGCAGTCAACAGTTTAGCTATTTCAGTCAATTTTAAAATAAAATGAGTTTCCAGCTGGCATGTCAAGCATCATTCTGAATGTCAGCAATAGTTACTATCAAGGTGTTATTAAACATACAACATGTAAGTTTACCTTGGTAAATCTGATGTGTCAGATGATATTTGCTCAAATCCGGATGCCATTACACCCAGAATGCCAGGTCTGAACAAAATGCATGGAAAAGAAATGAATTCAACTTTTACACGTACATATTTACTTTGTATTTGGTGGTGTTGCTTCACTGGCTCCACTACACTTCAGAGGAACTACCCCTAAGCTCACAGGAACTCTGAAAGTGATTTCCATGCGTCAGCAATCTGCTTCTTTGAAACCACGGGAGTTTTGCACGAGGCTTCTGCACACCATTTTATCCTCACCACGTTTTCTCTACCAGCGTGAGGTACCCCGCTCAGAGGCAGGTGACAGGGGCAATGTGGAAGGCCAGACAGAAGGCTCTCGTACACAAGATCCTAAGAGGTGCCATTTCCACAGATCAAGAACACCACAACATCACCTTCGCTGTGTTACCCTAGAGCTGTCTGGGTTGGCAGAGGACAAACGTGGCCGTGGCAAGAATCTGGCCCAGAGCATGATGCTGGCACTGAAAGGCCGTGGTGCAATGCTGGCAGTGGATCCGTGGAGGTTTAATGATGGAACAGGGGAGATGATTTTGTGAGACCAACTGCCATGGCAGAAGATCTAGTGGAGCAACTGTGCAAGAGTTATGTTTAAACGAAGCTGATATTTAAAAACACTGTACCACAGAAAAAATAAGATTTTGGACTTTAATTCTGGACACTGCTGTTCGCTTTTAAGCAAAGTAACCCAATTTCTATGATTCTACGAAGCAAACACTAACAGAAACAGAATCTGCCCTACCTGTGTGATGCTAATTTTTATTAGGTTTACTAGTCTTTACACGACATGTTCTTCCTTCGAAGGACATCTCAGAAAGTGGCATCTTGGGTGTCACAATTGTGATGTTGTACTCCAAAGAGAAACGTTGTTTCAGGACTTGGCTCTTCTTTCTGTGTTAAAAAACACTATCCTATGAAAGGCTAGCTTACTACAGGCTCATTCTGCACAACATCTTATTTTATCAGTAACTTGTTTTATCAGCAGCTAATTACAGATCTATCAAAAAATCACAAAAATTAGAGGTGTATACCAGACAACCACTTAGGTTTGCTGACGCAGAGATTTCTCTAGACCATATTTATTCTTCATCTGATTCTCAGGTTCATTTTAAAATGTGCATAGATAGGTTCTGCTCATGCAGAAGTCCCTCTGGAACATATTTAGTCTTCATCTGTTTCTCAGGTCCTTCTTAAAGTATAGATAGATGCAAACACGTGTATTGGACGACTATCCCTCTTTTGAAACTTCTGGGTTTTAGGTTATTTTGCTACACATGTTGTATCTATTCATACTCAATGTACTTCTTTGTAATTCATATAATTAATCAGAGAATAAAGCCTTTATATACCACTGTAAGTAATGTCTCTCCTTTAGTTTTTTAGTAACCTTCATGGGTTTGAAGATTGTTGTAAGGTTCTTCTCATTAAACTAGTTCTTTATTAATTGGTAAGTATCAAATAAAATGTTTATTCAAACCCCATCAGAGTACAAGGGAGCAGAGATGCACAAAAAAACAATAATAGAAGCAGGTATGGAATAACGTATTATTCTAAACATGTAACACTGGCTGAATTCTGCTCTAAGAAGTGTCTGTTTTATTGATTATTTCAGTCTATTGGTCTTTCAGAGAAACATTAGTATGTCCAATGATTTGATCATGACAAATGATATCAAAGATGGTCTAATCAAGAACTAAGTGTTAAACCAGCGTGGAATAGGAAAGCAGTGTGTGAACTAATTTTAATAGACACCAGTTGCCTGGTTTGGGTTATTTCTTTTCTTTCGGTTGCAAGGTTGTTCTACCAAAATGATTTTCCATGAGGCTGGTGACAGCCTCATTTTTCACTATCAAGTTAAGTCTGCATTATCAATTACATTCTATCTTATTATAAAGCTGTCTGTTCCAACACTCCACTATGATATTGTTAGGAGGAAATAGCATCATAGAATACTTTCAGCAATGAAAGATTCACTTCTTTAATAACATTTCTATAAATATACTTTCAGAGTGCAATGTGTCAAAGGCAAATAATATTGAGTAATACCAAACAGTGTGGGGGACAGATAAAAATATAGATGTAACAGGGCAGTCTTCAGCTCCTTTCCAGCCACTTTAACTCCAGTACCCAGAAAATAATGCAGCCTGCAGGGTAAATGACCCCTAGGGAACAGAGGACTTCTAATTCTTCGCAGTCCCCAAATTACCAAATAGACCTTGAGGCTGCTCCAGTTTATACTAGCTCTTGGGTAGTCAGACACTGATTTACCCCAAGGTCAAGATCTGATGTCAGAGTTTGAGGGACCAAATGTGACATATATATAAAGCAAATACAACGCTTATGACCCTCACTACTCTTAATTCAAAAGTTCATATAAATCACATCCACAATGCTTCCTAGGCTATACCAAATCACCTTCCCATCCTACGACTTACGTGTTTCTTGCAAATCAAATGAAATTAACTCTTTAAGAAGGAGAAAGTTGTTACCCCTCTCACATTCATTTGCGTTTGGAAGTTGAGTCCCTTCTACGAATGCTGATTTTCAGGTCACTCTGAGGATTACAGTTTCCATCTGCACTCGTCTGGCAGCAGTTGTAGCTGGCAAACAGCCAGGAGCATAATCTGAACAACAGCTGATTGAGTGGGCCCAGAGTAGGAGGAGTTCATATAGGAAAATTAATTGCTGTTACACAGTTGTTCATAAATATGTCTAGCTTTTTACCTCATAGAGAATTGTGGCTTTCCATTTAGCAAAAATTCAATTCAAACAACCTCCTTTTTCTTCAAAGCCCAAAGAATATTGCTAGCATTAGATCTACTGCCTTCTTTAGATGTACTGGCCCATCCAGCCAGTACACTCCAGCTCATGGAAGACATTGAGAATATCAAGCATCTACCTTCTATTTCAATGAAATTCTTTACTACCTTACAACATCACTTTACATTATGTTCTTTGACTGAAATACATGGTTTCATTTTTTATAAAGTATTGACATTTTCTTTACAAAACAACCATTTTTGTGACTAATTTCTTTTCTCCAGAAACATAAACTAACCCCAAAACTTCCTGAAAACACTTTCAAAGGAAAGCTTTCAACCAGCCATGTTATAGCACTGTAAGTTACATATAGAACCATAGAATCAGAGAATCATGCTGTTTTCAGAAAGACATTAATTTCTTTAACCATTACTGCATTGTGCTAAAGGACTACTTTTAGTGTATTGTGGCTGGATTTGATAGAAATTAGAGATATTTCTTAAAAATTACTGATAGCATTGATGAAGGAATAGGAATTTTGAAAGTCAATGAAAGCTTTCATATTGGTGACTCTCATTAATATCACTGAAAACTCCTCAGGCTCATAGGCCCAAGCCTTAAATTAGATTCGCACGCATTTCAGTATTCCTGATTACGTATCCTATACAGCGCATTTTATGACATTAATGAGGCCCATAATTGCAAGCAACCTAAATGGACAGAGGAAATGTGATTTATATCAAACTCATGAAAGGCACATTGCTATATATACAGGGTAGGACCTATAAAACTCCTTATGCATGAAAACACAGGTGTGTTTAAACTGATGCCCCTGAAAAGATGATAAGGGTCAAAAAAACGTTGTGCTGAAAGGCTGTAACCCATACATTTATCATTACAAAACACATATATGTGTTATCTTGACAGATCCAATGGTGAGACAATAAAGTTATCACTCAACTGAAAATTCAAATAACAAGAATGCAAAGCAACAATTTGTATTTATTTACTAAAACACTATGTTTAAATTAGCTCAGTGTTGTCTGTCAAAATGCATAAAACAACAGTTTGATATGGTGAATCCATGACGGATCCAGCTTGAGTAAGCTGGCTGCATTACTGTATCAACTATCCGTTCGACGACACATAATTTGATGAAAACCACTGAGACATACAATGACAAAGAGGCTTGTTACTAAGTCTGGTAATTCCTTAAAGCTCGTATGAAGACTGTCTTACTTTGGGGCTTCTGCCAAATACTGAAGAGTGAGCAATCATAGGTACTATCATTATCAGCTGTGATCATTTTGTTCCCTGATTTTATGTGTTGAAATCAAAAAGTAGGCAATATCTAATGTCTTGTAGTATCCGGACATGTGCTGGAAAACTCAAAATTTCATAAACACTTTCATGCAACAAAGACAGTGTGGATCTCACTAGCTACTTAAATACCTGGTTTTATACAATATCCATTAAGGTAATCTGTGTATATGGAGAGATAATCATTGATACAAAGACTAGCGGAATAAAAACAATGAAGACAAATCCCTGAAAGAAAGTATTGGATCTTTTGATAAGCACGCAAAATTAGGCATTTCAAATGGAAATTTTCAAGTCTGAGACAAAGAACATAGATAAGTTTCCTCTCCTGCAAGCATGGCCTGTCCTAGGAAACAATGATTCTGTTAGGAACATGGAAATCCTGATGATTAGAAGAATGAGAGTTTGTTGTGAAATAGAAAGCACCAAGTATTTTTACACGATCCTTACATGTAACAACCGAGAAAGCATTAAATAGGAAGACACAGGTCATGTTTCCACAGTATTGGGAAGTCAGTAAACCACTCTGGAATACTGTGTCTGTTTCTAGTATCAGCAGAAGTACATAGAAGAATCTGACACATTTCAAAGAAGGGTGACAAAAATAATTAAAAGATCCTCTAATTACACAGCAGCTTTTGGACCCAAAGCAACAATTAATTCCACAAAATATATCATAGGTAAAATTCTTTTTAAATCACTGGTCACGATTGACTTTGTTGTTCAATTCATATAAAAATTAACTTTCTCTCTTTACAGCGATAGGCTGATACTTATAGCAAAAATACAACACTTTCCTGTTTGGACTGCCACTATCTTTAGCTACAAGAACTCTGAGATTTTCATTTTTTGATTCAAATAGTAGACTTCTCAACCTCATCTTTATTCACATCCCAGAAGAGACAGACCCCTTATATCTGTAAAGTGAATATGAGAAAAGTGAATCACTGATATAGGAGAAAGTAGGCTTCGAAGAAAGAAAAAAAAATTAAATGAGATTCACAGGCAACTTACATTTTCTTTATATTAAGTAACATTTATATATTCATTTTCCCTGAGCTTTACCGTATTTTGATTAGTCCCTGAAGCTTTGAAAACATATGAAGGATATTGGTCCCAGAGCACAAAGTTATACCCAAATAGCATCATAATAATAAAAAAAAAGGTAACAGAATGGGGACTGTTAAAATTATCAGAGATAACTTTAAATTATTAATTCCATAATGAACCATTAATAATGAATGCAGGAAGTATTACAAAAGCTATCACAGCATGATGCCATCCAAATTTTACTTACCAGATGTGTTTTATTGATTTCCAGAATTGATAACTCAAATGTTCTATGGGAGGTATATTGGGGAACCACGCATACATAAATAAATAATTGCATGTGGAATGAGAAACGCTGCTGAGGAAAGCTTTGTGCACCACAGTCATTTTTATTCCTCTTTTGAAACTTGTAGACTTAGGGAGGAGTCATGCAGAAGTACAATACAGATTTTATTGGGCTTGTGTTTTGTGCAGACACTTGGTTCTATTTCAGGCACACATCTCAGGGGGAATAGTTTATATAGACATTCCAAGTAGCTCAATTTACTCTTCAGTAATTTTATTAAGTATTAAGGCTACTGTACTCACCTAAATTCATTAAGGGATTTATCTAAGTGACCTCATTTTCAGACTACTAGTTTGCTTATAGAACTTGTTACAACCAAAGTTAGCTTAGCTGCACAAGATTTCAATAGCTGTAACACTGCAGGTAGAAGCACGGCCCACATTTTACTACAGTTAACCTCAAATGTGTATATTATACGATTGCAATGAGCTGGCCACACATAGCTCAGCCCTGTAAAGCTCTTTTGGCTTGGAGACATAGCAACTACGTAAACTGAGGATGTATCTGACATTGATAGCTCCTCAGGCAGATGACATCTCATCTGATATTTTACAAAAATCTTTTAGATATTGAAAACTTAGACAGGCAGAAGTTCCAAAGCCTGATTGTCTCAGCTGTTCTCTGTTACCAGCCTTCTTTTACCCTCTCCCTCCACATCCCCCAATAACAGCAGAATGCAATTCATCAGCCTGCGATGCCTGAAATATTGTATCCAAAATATTGTAGGTCAGACAGTGAGGGTCCCAAACAATGACAAAAAAAAAATGTACTGCCTGGAACTAAGCTATGTTTTTTTTCTCATCAATAATCAATAAAGCCCTCTCATCATAAAGGAGATTAAAATTAGAACAAAACCACAAGAGCAAGTGAGCAGAGACAAACATTCAGAAGACATTAGGACTTTTTTAGCCCAGACAGCTATGGATTTTCTCTGTGACTACTGAATCTCCTTCCTAGTCAAGAAACTGTTAAAAAACTCATTCTACAAATTTAAATATGACAGTTATATGTGACACACAAGAAAAGCTTGTGCTTGAGAGTCAGGTAGCTAGCAGCCACACTCACCATATACACATACATTTTAGAAAAGAAGGTGTTGTTACACAAGAAGTGAGATGTGTGCAAATAGTAATGTTCCTTCCTACCAAACTGATTCACTCACAGTACTCTTGTCTGTCCCTCCGAAGAGCCAGACTCTGCATTTGTATTTTTTTTCATTCACGGAAAGTATATCGTTTGGAACTGAATAAAGCTGGGAAGAGTAGCAGCATCTGCTGTGATGTTTACTATTCTTATTATTCTTCACACCAGTGCTACAGGAGTCATTGTACTTGCCTTCTGTAGCTAGTTCATTAAATCACGCAGGAATTAAGGGCTCCAGATACACATTCTATTCATAAGAGGGAGAGTCCAGGAAATAGAGAAGTATAACAGAAATACAAGGCACTGGTATAAACTGCTTGACTGGAAGTTCAGATTCATACCGCAAGCTCACACGCACAGTTCTTGACCACTGGGAGGACTGTATGTTCCCAAGGGAAAACTGAAAGGCGTTTCCAATTAATTTCACAGAGTGCTTGGGAAGTATGAGCCATCTTATTTCAAATCATGCGTATGAGGGAACAAAGAGAGCTATGATGGTATTGCTAGAGCTTTCCTGACACCACTCCCCCACTTAAAAAAATTCTGTGGTAAAGGGACACTGTCTCATCACAAGATGCCAATGTGTTGGTGAGGGTATCTGACCAGTGGAGCAACATGTAGAACAGTCTAATAACAGCCTTTTTTCACCTTTTTCTGTTTGGCAGTCCTGTGCACTTCCCTACCACATGTCCCCCATTGTGGACATGGTGCTTAGGGACATAGTTTAGTGGTGGACTTGGTGGTGTTCGGTTTACAGTTGGACCCAATGATCTTAAGGGTTATTTCCAATCTAAATGATTCTATGGTTCCATGATTCTATGCTGAAGTAGATACAAAATCCGTTTTTCTGTTGACAGTAATTCAATAACCCCATATCAAGGATATCCAAGTATTTCTTATCTATAGTCTTACGTGAATGTTTCCATAAAATGTCTTACTTTGCCTAGTTATTATTTCATTAGCAGGGTGAGCATTAGCCACGGATTGTAAAAGAGGTAATGCTCATCGTTTTTTCACAGGGATTTGCTACTACAGAGAATCCAAGGAAGAACAAGTTAGGTATTTCCCTCTGTTGCATTGATATCTAAAGAAAAAAATGTAAGACTGGGAATCAATATCCCTCCTTAAATACATAAATGAGATGGAAGGACCAGTCACAGAAGGAATTCAACTGCAGTAACCCAAAAGGAGGCAGAGGGATGGAGATGCCTACAAACTAGCTACAGAACATACGCGTCGGTATCAGCAATATTTACAACTGAAGCTTCATGAACAGCAAGAAAGGGCAGAGACATACACATTCTTACAGATTGTGCTGAAGTGGCTTAAAGAGATGCTTTCAGTTTGGACTAACATGTTCTAATTTGTATTGAAAGAGACTACAAGTGTCAACAAGGTCATTTACCAAGTCCTAGTGATGGAGAAAGGAAGTTCCACTTTATAGAAGGATGCTTACAGTCACAGTCATAAATTATTGAATCTGTCCTTTTTGTCCAGACCTCACAATACTAATATCAGTCATGATTAGCACAATTCTGGAACATTTACCATTGTCAATGATTCCCTGACTCTACCCACATCTACGACACAAGACAAGGAACTGCATGCTTAGGGATATATCTCAAGCTTTGCAAAGGAGGGGAAAAAAGCTATGTGGAATGGAGAGGGACAGCACAGATTTTCCATACATTTCTATTGCATGGTGATCAGGACAGGGAGCCCAGATCAGCACAGCAATTATTCTGTGAGCACAGAAGCAGTATCCAAAGCTACACAGACAGTTTCCACTAAGGAGATGTAGCTTAGGTGGTCCATTTCATTGTCCCTGGCAGTCCGTAGTATCACTGGACTGACACGAATTAATCCTGTATTTTAGGACCAAAACCATTTCGCATGCAGACTGCAAACCTTGCAAATCTTCTTGCAAATCCCTGAAAGCTGACAAGGCACCCCTGAGGTGATGGACTGGTGCTGACCATGATGATCTTCGGGCTATTTTTCCCAAGATAATGTAGAGAGCTTTGGAAGACAACTATGGAAATGCCTCTTCCTCAGCTTTCTGAAAGTCAGAAATGATAACATGTGGACTCTCAGCACAACTGTAGACATTTTCATTCCTATTTTTATACATGTCATGTCCTGTGATGTGCTTGCTGTGTAGCAACAGAAAGCACACACAAAGGAGTGGAACAGTTTGAAAACTAGACAAATAACTTAGCTTTTTGTGACTGCCTTTTATGGGTCGGCACTGCTTCACTCATTTGGGGAGAGACATTGTCGTTCTTGCTCACCTGGTTTCTTAGGCACACTCAAATCTGTTGTTTATTTTAAAGAATCACTTTTAAGGCAGGGAAACAAAAAAAAGTCAATACTGAGAGTAGAAAAATCTGGATTGTAATCCTCACATCTTTTCCAATGCTTGCTCACGATTAAAAACTTACAGCTCTGATACCTGAAATTTGGTTATACAATATTGTTTAAGGTTGACAAAACACTGGAATTCATCTACACTGCTGTAGGAAAACATACTGTGGCACAAGAAAAAAAAAACATGACTGATGGATAAACACAGATAGATGTATGACTATGTCATTTTTGCTATTATCACTTCAGTCATAAAGGGCTGCGGTGGATAAAGATGTGAAATAAGTTTTAAAAATATCCTATAGTTAAAATAGTTACAGACTGTTCATTTGTATTTTACCATAAATTTCTTAACCATTATTTCAGGAGATATTATTCTTCCACTTACGTGAGAATGATGTTATCTGTATAAGCAATAAATTGAGTCATAGCACTAATTAGAGTATTTTTCTGTACCAGAATTGATTTTGGGCAGGTACATTAAACTCATCTGTAATAAATAGACTCTGAAGTTACACAACTAAAATTTTTACAAAATGAGGTTTGCAAATAAGGATTTCTCCTCACTTATAGGAGATTAACTTTTTGAAGATTATACCACAACATTCAGGAGTCAGTGAAGAGCAGGCTAAAGTGATGAGAGCACAGTTGTATTTTTCATGGTTGGACAGAGGGGAAGGAGGCAAAGGTTTGTAGCCTGCCTGTCATCAGTCAGCATTAATTTCCTATCATGACCATAAATCTATTTCCGTCAAGAATGACAGCGCAATAGTAGAGATGGGCAAGTCAAGAATCTACCTAAAACTTCAGAGTCCTACTCCGCAACTTCATTCGACGTACAAGGCCATGTGTGGATCATCATATATTGTACATCATGGCATGTAACTAATGGTAATGTTTCAGTGTCTTCTTTGACAGTGTAACATAACTCCAGCGCTGTGTTAAAGTCTGCTTCTGAGCGAGCACAGGTACTTCTTGTCGCACAGGCTATCAACACCTTTTCAAATGATCTCCACAAGAGGAGGTCTTCAATTGCACTGCATCCATAATTGCATCAGGTTGTCAGAAAAGATTTTCATCTACCTATCTGTATAAATGAGAATCTGATACTAAAAAATACCTTTGAAATTCCAATCTTGATTTAAAATACTTCTCTTTATTTTTGTTGATTTCATGCCTACTGATACCTTTAGAAACTAAAACACTTCACAGTACAGGAATGCACTGATTTAAAAATTATTTCTCTTCCCTTGAAATATAGTGGCTTAATGAGAAGAAAATAAATGGTTTGGGAGAAGCTCAAAATTAACTGATTAAATTTTAAAAAACCCAAACAGAGTGTTTTTTGGGAACTGCTGTAAAATAATCCAGATACACTATGCATTTTCTGTGACAGAAGAAACCACAGCACTTTCACCATCTGATCAGAGAAGAAAACATAAACCATTTTTCTTAACTTCTCCTTCAACATTGTAAACTGTTATTCTGCCTATCATTTGCCACAGTATACTTGCATCTGATTAAGTGATTTCTCTAGTGCCATTTCCCAAAATCCATCTACTATATTCTGCCCCACAAAGATTTTCAAACTCTGTCAACTTCTGTTGCATGCATCCTCCCCTAGCACATTCAGCAATGTGACTAAAATCTGTTGATGCATTGTTTATTGTCTTTAGGGAGAGCTGTGTGTGCAGTGCTGTTTGTTTTTATAGTGGTTTGGTTTGCTTTGCTTTCTTTGTTGCCTTTTTTAAGTAAATGTTTTGATCTTTCCAGCTTAGAGAAGATAAGCTCAATAAAATGTTCCCAGTACATGAGGCTGTAGGTGAAGAAATGGTAATGAACTTCTGTTTCTGCAGGCAATTATTCCCCACCATCTCTGGTACAGGTAAGATTTAGCCCTGTAGAGATTTTCATGGGAAAGAAAGATGTCTAGAAAAACCTCAAATAATAATACCTACCCACCAAGCACAGTAAATTATGCTCATGTAGAGGAAAACTTCTTCCATGGATTCACAGACAACAGTGAATGGAACTGCATACGTGGCAAACAGTTAACTCAGCACCACAAAATACAACTGGATTGGCAGAGGTATTTAAAACTTGCTTCTTTTATAATTCATAGAATCATAGAATCATAGAATGTTAGGGATTGGAAGGGACCTTGAAAGATCATCAAGTCCAATCCCCCTGCCAGAGCAGGAATGCCTAGATTACGCTACACAGGAACGTGTCCAGGCGGGTCTTGAATGTCTCCAGAGAAGGAGACTCCACAGCCTCTCTGGGCAGCCTGTGCCAGGGCTCCGTCACCCTCACTGAGAAGAAGTTTCTTCTCAAGTTTAAGCGGAACCTCTTATGTTCCAGTTTCAGCCCATTACCCCTTGTCCTATCATTGGTTGTCACCGAGAAGAGCCTGGCTCCATCCTCGTGACACTCACCCTTGATATATTTGTAAACATTAATGAGGTCACCCCTCAGCCTCCTCTTCTCCAAACTAAAGAGCCCCAGCTCCCTCAGCCTTTTCTCATAAGGGAGATGCTCCACTCCCTCCATCATCCCAGTTGCCCTGTGCTGGACTCTCTCCAGCAGTTCCCTGTCTTTCTTGAACTGAGGGGCCCAGAACTGGACACAATATTCCAGATGGGGTCTCACCAGGGCAGAGTAGAGGGGAAGGAGAACCTCTCTCGACCTACTAACCACCCCCCTTCTAATACACCCCAGGATGCCGTTGGCCTTCCTGGCCACAAGGGCACACTGCTGGCTCATGGCCATCCTGCTGTCCACCAAGACTCCCAGGTCCCTTTCCCCTACACTGCTCTCTAATAAGTCATTCCCCAACTTATACTGGAACCTGGGGTTGTTCCTACCCAGATGCAAGACTCTACATTTACCCTTGTTATATTTCATTAAATTTTTCCCCGCCCAACCCTCCAGCCAGATAGTGGGGGAGGGGTGGAAAACAGAAGACAATCACCAGTCAAACTGGACAAAAATAATAAGAGAGGCAGAGTAGAATAAGCATCTCATGGGTATAAAAGATGAGGAGTCCTCAAGGAAGTTTGCACGTGTATGAATGGACTAGATTCATGGATGATATGGAACAAAGACTAATATAACTTGAACATAGAAAATTATAAACATGGTCATATCTGGCAAAACAGAACAAAATCTGCAGTTACAGAGATCCCTGCTCTGTAGTGTGGAAATAACGAGTTCCTCATCACAGCAAACCTTTTATTGCTTTTCAGTGCAACAGAATCACTCACAGTGTTGAACATGAGACAAGAATCTAAACTATTTTATTTCTAAAAAAATCCTTCTTCTACTTTTACTTGCTGCCATGGTTCAGGTAGTAAAAGACACTTCTTAGGGAATTCCAAGTACACTTAAGCTTCAAATCACGGGAAAGTCAGGTTCCTAACAGGAGAGAAGCAAGCTAGCATGATGCCCCTGTGAAGTTGCTGAGTCAAATCAGAAATTTCCAGAGTTAGTTAAAAGATTAGTATTTCAGGATGAGCCGACCACTTCAGCAGGAGCTGGAGTTCAAATCACTTCAGGGATTAACTAGTCCAACAAAGGAAATACATGCTGAAGTAATCAGGAAGCATATTCTTGATTAAAGCAGATCCCTTAAGGGAAAAATGGGTGGCTAGAAAGGATTGTTACTGATGCAGATGATTATTTTGGAGAACCTGACGATGGCTTGGGAGATGTATGCTTCAATTTACGAAGCTTTAGAGATTTAGGCCTGTAAGTTGGGGGAAGAATAGCAAAGGAGTTCAACCACAGAAATGGTACTTTATAAAGCCAGAATTAGTTGTTTGGTCTAAAGAGAACCAGAAGGCAAACTAAAGTAAGACAGAGTGTGTCTGAAACAAAACATAATAAATTCTAGCATAAAATTCAGTGATAAACTTCAATTTCATAAGCTGAAGTGCCATCTGACATGCCATATTAGTAGTTAAACCCTGACAATCCTCAGTTCTGTGCTTTTGCACTCTACCTAATCAAAGTTATGAAGAGGGAGTACTTTGGTTAGTCAATAATACTGTATAGCAAATGCTAATGTGTGAAGGGCATTGAGGCTAACTCTTAACAGGTGGGTGGAGAGGCAAAAGCATGTGGAAGCAAAGGAAGGAAGCTCCAAACAGAGCGATTAAGCATAGGCTTGCTAAATACACGTGAGGAAAGGAAAAAAGATGTGACCTTTTCATAATGTACTTGGGCTAAATGCGGAGCGTGGGAGGGAAAGGGTGAGGCATTTTCTTAATGGAACACTTGTGCAGTCAGTCAGCGTTACCGCAAAAGCTACAGAGGGATTTATTGAAGCCAGGTCTCAGGATACTATATGCCTTCCCTTGAATCAAATCTTTCATGGTGTTTCTGAAAGAAACCTTGATGGAAACGACTGGACTAATGCAAATAAGTCACATTGTTCAATACACCATGCTGAGGCACTTCAGGAAAGCAGTAAGAGAACTGACACACATTCTTGCATAAAATACATGGTTTAAAATACATATAGGTTTATAACTCTGCATCTACCTGTTTCTTTTCAGAGTATTTCCCTTATCCAAATATACTCTTTGCCAGACAAGGAAAAGCAGTATGAAAGGGCCACATGTCTGGGTCAGAGAAGTAATTTGGTATCAGTGAATAGCGAAACCAAGTGTGATTCAAGAAAAGTGAAAGTTTTTTAGTGGTCTTTATTAATGGAGATTGAGTATATCTTAACACAGCTAACCCCAAACCTTAGGATACCGGACAAAGCATTATTAGCAGATATGAGTTAAACCAATGGCTCAGATACTGAGCCCTACTCAAGATTCTTAAGGCTGGCATAGCCAATTCCCCAAGGACTGCTATCATCAAAAGGCTCTGCATTACCTTCGTCTCTCCCTGAATAGAGGGCTTGACTAGGGCTCTCCTCTTAGTCAGTAGACTAAACACCAGAACCGCCTTCACTGGCATTTTGTGCTATTGAAAACTTCAATCAAGAGTATTTAAAACTGGCTGGAAACTGCTCAGCAAAACTAGCTAATCTGGATGAGGATAACTGGGGTCACAATTACAGGAATTCCGAAAAATGCCATGATTATGTTGTGAATGATTCTGCCATACAAAAGATTATGCTTTCTGTAAAGCTATTAAAGGATGGAATTATGCTGGCTAGTTTGTCCTGTCAGAAGTTTTATTTTAAACTAAACAAACTACCAGCCTTCAGAATTTCATGGAGGTAAGAAAGTGAGCATTGGCTCAAATAGACACTGTGTCACACATTAAACTTTAGTATTTTGAATACTTCTAAAATTGTCTTAAAAGGGTTCACATCTTCTTCCTGGAGATACTTTCGGATATTCTATATGTGCAGTTACTGTGATTATACAGATAGTTGTGTAACAAGTTACCCTGCATTGGTATTCCAATGTTTAGTTACCCAGTCACAAATTAGTCCCACGATCACATGCTTAAAATCTTCTGACTGTCCAAGTGTGAGAGTTCGTTTCTAAGAAGAGAGGGGAAAAAGAAGAAAAAAGAAAGTGTGATTCTAGCTGTATCAGTTTCATTCCTTTACTTTCAAATGAGCGAAAGCAATGAAAACATACACTCTGCAGAGCTCCAGTAGTGGAAAGACACCTTAAAGGTAAAAGTATTTGACAGTTCCTTCCATGAGAAGAGCAATACAGAAAAACTGCAATTTTGTATCTGCCCTGTTATGCTTAGGAGTTTGCTACTGTGACTCACATTACTGATACATTACTCACAAGAAACATTAAGGACCTGAATCTGCACCAAGAGCCATTCCGTTTACAACTAAATCTACTGAAATTGCTGTAGTTTGAAAACAGCGCAACTTTGTAAAAAGAATTGAGCTCTTAGAGCATCACCCAGCGCAGCGGAGCAATGAATTATATAACATTAACAAATCTTACAACTGCTTGGTAATTGAGAATTTGATGACAAAGCCTCAACAGGCATGGCAACTCAGGTAAGTGCCATAAAGTCAGCTTGTTTATCCACAGTTTATCTGAATAATTCAGGTCTCCCGGGTTTTCAAAATCGAGCTGGAAATCTTGCACAGACAGACTTTGCCAACTGTGTGCACAGTAATGAGAAAAAAATACTCCCAGAGAAATTTCCCTTGACAAAATATCCCTGGAAATAATTTTTTTTTTCCACTACATGAAGTGATCTTGTCAACCGACTAGGACTATGGTGAAGCTGCTCATAGAAAAGCTACTTACAGTAGTCTAGGAGGTAACCAATAATGGTCTTTTCTCATAAGTAAGAAATACATTCATTTGATTAGAAAAATCTATTGAAGAGTCCATCTCTTTTTCACCATTCAGATTTACAACAAACATGACCTGCAGAGGACAAGCACTGGAACTGCAAAGATATTAAAGGGCTACAGTGCTCTTCACCTGCATCCTTACAGCCTGATGCAAAGCCCACTGATGACATTAGCATGTTTTTCAATTTGATCTTATTAGATTTTGAACCTGATATTAATTACAGCACTATACAGTCGATCCCTAAGTAATCTACTACATCCTGCTTAAAGCAGAATTAATTGTGACAAATAACATATATTGATGACCAAAACAAACAGTTTTGACCCTAAGATTTCAAGAATATGAAGACTGCAGCCAGCAAGGGACATTTTATGATGCCTAGGAGAGAAAGCATCAAAGTTCTTCAAAAGCCTATTCCTGCATTTTCTAACACTTTGAATCTTAATTGCCTTTAACAAGAATAAGGTGCAAAATCTTCCTTGAAATTACTCTTTTCTCCCTCTTGTCAAACTGATACAACAACAATAGCTTTTCTTTGCACCTGTTTAGCACTCCAGAGACACCACTTAGAAATTAGTCTTCTCACCGTCAACCTACAAACCGTCTTCAATAGCATACCGGTCAAAAAAATGAAAACTTCCCTCCCTTCCAGTCCTTTAATTAGCATTCGTATTTGGGCAGGCAGGTGAGGAGAAGAAAGAAGAATTACCCTGCACTGCTATTATAGACCCTTCCTTGGGAGGACAGAGAGAGGGGCAGTATATTAAGATAACAACAGTAATGGTTCTAAATTTTAATTCCTTGCAACAACAAAAATAAAAAGTAGTCTGGGATTCACAGTGCAAAGATCTCCGAGAAAAGTTATTTTTCCATGTACGCACACTAGCTTGCTCCCTTCTTGCCCTTTCTGAAAAATAATTAGATTATTTCTCCTTCATAACTGTAAAATGGAATGGCGTATTTTACCTATAGCCATTGTACTGAGTAATGATGAATAATACTCAGTTTTAACTTCTGTTTCTTACAACATTCTTTGTGAAGCAGCCAGTCAGGCTGCTGATATTGAAGGAATTTCTTGGGGATCACAGTTTGAACAAAAACAGTCACTGAGTTAATTTAATTTGAAACTCCAAGTAGGGGACTACATGCAAGAGTAAGGAAAAAAAAAAAAGGTGCTTTTAAAACACCTTTAACTTCTGATCGGTCTTGTTTAGTACCTTTTCTCTAGTTGAAATATATACTACCCTGTTTTAGGAGAAGGCCTGGGCACAGTCACCTCAAGGTCTGAGAAATTGACATGCCTTGCAGTCCTTTCCCCGGACTAGCCCTTTTTCCTCCTCCTTCAAATTCTGTTTGAAGTCTTACTTTTTCAGATTCACTGTTAAAGGCCAGAGCTAAGAAAAGGTAAGAGTTTATGAATAAACAGAAATTAGCAGTTATTCAATTTGCTTCAACTAGAATCAGTAACCTAACTCCCCTTAGAACATTTCCTGCAAAAAACGCACGCTCAGATTCTTAAAAAGACTCTGGATGATAACGAAGTGGACTGTAAGCAGGGAAAAAACCACAAATTAACACTGAGAGAAAAAGCTTAAGAACACAAGATGTGCTCAAATTTTTCTTCACATATATTTAACAGTCTACAACTGGTTTGGATCTTTTTTTTGGTTTTGTTAAAAGAGGAGAGTTGGAGGTGACGGAATTGTAACTGATTTGAATAAAAGATTACCTGAAAAACTGAAGCCTGATAACAGATATCAATAATACGCGTCCCACTACAGACAAGTCACCAAAAATAATTTGCTAATAAAGCAAAATTGTTATTTTTTGTTAAGAGCCAAAAGATAATAACTCTCCTGCTTTAGGTCATAAATCAGAACCTTTTACTGACACTCAGCTCTGAGTTAGGTTTTACGTTACAAGACTGAGGGGTGTGACCTACAATAGTCACTTCTTTGATTTCAGGAGTTACTGGATTTGAGCAACTACTGCACTCCATTTTAAAATGAAACACAGAGAATAATGAGGGCTGAATGCAGTAAAAGGAATAATAACTGTCATTCTCTGCTCATGAAGGTAAATATTAGAGGTAATAAACAATTCCAGGAACCTCGCATTTCTTTCCAGCAAACTAGAATTGCATTCTCTACATTGCTTAAAGTGGTAAGTTCAATTTTTAAATGCTTATCTGATTGGAAAACTGTGAATCTAATTCTTAATGTTGTATAGAGGTCCTATCATTGACCTCCATGTATACAAAATCAGGACTGAGTCACTGGTAGATCACAATCCATTTCAATTTTCAATAAAATCACAGAAGTAGGTCACTAAAGTATAGGGTCAAAGAAATTTTTAGACATACTAAAGACAAGAATGATTGTTTTCATATGAGTTTCTCAAGCAGTAAGACTTGTGACAAAAAAAAAAATAACACTAATCAATGTGTTCTACCCAAAGGGATCTAATAATGAATTTCAGTTACATTTAAACTACAACATTCCTTGTTTATTTTTCAGCATGAAGTACAGTTTATGTATCTACTGATTCAAAAGAAATAATCGAGTGTCTTCACTAAAACAAGAGGAGTGGGATCCTGGGTTTTATAAAACTTCATGATGCAACAGGCATCCTTATCTTCTGATAGGAGGTTCACATTATACCGTACTATACAGGTCAATTATGATGGAATTAATATGCTTTCCATTGCCTAAAAACTCTACAGTGGGGAATTTAACACAAATACTTCTCCACTCTTAAAGGTTTCATCATGGGACTTTTATCCAAAACCTTTACAATTCTAATGCACTATATTCATCTATAAGTAACTGCTAAATTCACATGCCTTTATATTTAGTCTGACAAAAGTGCTATATGAGGAATTAATCAGATATTTGATCTGATGGTTCATATGAATTTTATCTGTAGATGAATAAAGAAACCACTTGGTAGTTCTTCTTACTTATACCATGAAA
The DNA here is from genome assembly GCA_020746105.1 of Trogon surrucura. Classification (NCBI taxonomy): domain Eukaryota; kingdom Metazoa; phylum Chordata; class Aves; order Trogoniformes; family Trogonidae; genus Trogon; species Trogon surrucura. The sequence goes on from CM036629.1 coordinate 16,331,109, forward strand.
CACTCATTTAGCTTTTTTTTTTTTCCCCTTAGTAAGATGACAAAATCCTAAAGCTGGCTCAAGTACATCATAAAATTTCTGTTGGCAGTAATATCACAGAATCAATTTATAGAATCACAGAATGGCCCGGGCTGGAAGGGACCTTAGAGATCATCTAATCCAACCTCCCTGTCATGGGCAGGGACGCCTCTCTACTAGATCAGGCTACTCAAGGCTCTGTCCAACGTGGCCTTGAACACCTCCAGGGAGGCGGCAGCCACAACATCTCTGGGCAACTTATTCCAAAGTCTTGCCACCCTCGTACTGAAGAATTTCTGCCTAAGATCTAATCTAAATCTATTCTCCTTCAACTTAAACCCATTTCCCCTTGTCCTCTCACTGGACGCTCTTGTAAAAAGTCCCTTCCCAGCCTTCCTGTAGGATCCCTTCAGGTATTGGAAGGTAGCTTACTAGGTCCCCCCGAAGTCTTCTCTTTTGAAGACTGAACAATCCCAGCTCCCGCAGCCTGTCCTCATAGCAAAGGTGCTCCAGCCCCTGGATCATCTTTGTGGCCTCCTCTGAACACACTCCAACAGTTCTATGTCCCTCTTACGGTGGGGGCACCAGAACTGGACGCAGTATTTGAGGCGGGGTCTCACAAGAGCGGAGTAAAGGGGGAGAATCCCCTCTCTTGACCTGCTGGCTACGCTTCTCCCGATACATCCCAGGATGCGCTTGGCCTTCTGGGCTGCATGAGCGCCCTGCCGGCTCATGTTGAGCTTCTCATCAATCAACATCCCCAAATCCTTCTCTTCAGGGCTACTGTCAACCCACTCTGTGCCCAGTTTGTAATTCCAGCAGTGCTACCATCACCACTGGAATTTTGCTTTAACATTAAGTAGTAGGTGGGTCAGGTAGTTGTGAAAAACACATAATTCATTAATAACTAACAGCTCCCTCACCCCCCAGTGCTCACAGAAAGTATGATGTGTGTCTTACTTGGGAAACTTTTCATGTGAACTTTAAATCCTGTAGCTGTGTAGTAAGGAGCACTCTTAAAATGATAATGTATATTACTGAAGAGTCAACAGAGCTGTTAAGACTATCATAAAAGGTGAATCACAAAACCTATGAGCTGTGCTGTTAAGCTTAGGCATTTATGAAAACATGATTTAGCAAACACTTTTTATTTTACTTTATTCCTTTGGGTAAAGAACATTTCCCCCAACACTGGACTGTTGATATAAAGAATTTCTATTGTAATTAATCATCTCCTAAAATATTCGTATATCATCTCAAATTTAAAAATATTCAATATGATGCCTTTATGCTAATAGGATTAACAGGCTATACTAAGTGTATCACAAAACTGTAATAGAAAAAGTATGTGATTATTTGTAGTCAGCACTAATATTTCCAATAATGCATAGGAAATATATAAAATTAATTATTCGTACACTTTTCTCCCACATGCACCTGAAAATGGAAGGGTTCATCTTAAGAATTTTTTTAATGGTGTGTTATTCTGTTCTTAACTTTATTGCTAATTGTACAGTCAATCAATTGTATGGCACCTTCCCTCAGTGGATAACTAATTTTCTTTAGCTATGTCTTTAACTTTCTTTCTGGATATGGAAATAGAAAATAGAGATTTCTAGCATTCCTATCACACATTTTGTTTCTCCACAAAGTAATTTTTCAGATGAATTATGCAGAACTAATCTGTTAGTCATGCCTCTCTATCAACAGTTTTATAAGTGACCGAAGTTGGACTTTCAGTGCGTGGATGCATATACTTAGGATAGCATGGTCAGCCTTGGCATAATAGTATCTCTGTTGGTTAAGCCTAGTACGGATTGTGAAACAGCATGCAGTAGGAAAAGTCCAAGCATAAAATGCATCCTTACAGTAGTAGCACTAAATATCTATCTTCATACTTCAAACTGAAATTGAGGTTCATTATTAACTCAGATTCTGCAGTCTTACAAATATTATCTGGTTTGCTTTGAATTAACGTTTAAAAATGCAGAAGTGAATTATTGCTCCTTCTGCATCAAATAGTATTATCGTATAAATAAAACTCTAGTGTATTTTTTATTCACTAATAGATGGAGTTGCATAAATTTTAAGCTTCAGGACTCTGCGGAAAACACTATCCTGACCAGCAACTACTTATAAGCAGAACCCAAATTTTGCAAATAACTTCAAGCCACACTAAAAAAGATCCAAAATATTTGAAAGATTGAGCTTGGGGCTAGCTAAAGAGGGGGTTTTGTTTGTTTATAATTTCAGCCAAAGAAAAATCAGTTGTTCCTACAGCCTTGTTAGTGGTCCTTGAGGAAGCTGGCTGTCCCAGACAAGCTACATATAGAATTTTGTATTTATATAGCCTTTAAATACGACACAGTGTGCCGCATTTGGTTACAGAAGAGTTAGCAGGGCGTGACTACTACTCCTACTGGGAAAAGAATGAATTGTGAACGGGCTATGAGGTCAACATTGTTGTCAGTATATTTTGACACATCTTTTGATGTATCCCATCATCTAAACAGTTACCTTTTTAAATCAACATTTTTTAGACATTCTGTATTGTACTATTAAAACTAAAAGTTGTTTTCTGTTCCATGAAAGACAAATGTTACTAAGGATTACCAGAAAAGAGGCTTACAGAAACATACATGCCTGTTTAACCCCCCTGTGCCTCCCACATCGAAACCAGTCTAAAGTAAGCTGGGCACAACTTTTCCACGTGAATATTTTTATCTATCCCAGTAAAATTACAGAGCTGGCCTAAAACAAAATGATTCGCCAAAGGACATACAAGAGTTTTTTCACCTGAACCATCAGTCAACAGCCATAGTACTATAAATCCAACCATTGTGAGAATTTGTTCTTAAAAGACAAGATAGCAGTCACAGCTCTCAAATACTTTAATTTAAAAGAGCAAATTCAACAAAATGCTGTGCCTGAGCAACTGTCAAGATATAGGGAATGGGAGTACATCAGAAGACACTAGTGTCAGATATATCAAGCTGATGTGGGAACAGAGCTTTTAAATGCAACAGGACTGTCTGCCTCCTGTCCTTGTGAGGTGGTTTTGTACAGTGTGTAAGTAAATGAAATCAGAACCAGAAAATAGTGGGATACACAGTAGGGACACAAACAGCTACACAGAAAAAGGCATAAATACTGTTTCAAGCAACAATACAGAACAGGAAATATGGAATTACAAGCAGGTTCTGTACGGAGGATTTGCTTCAGACTTGTAAATCAAGAGATGATTTGACACCGCATTCTACAGATTAGACCCCCTCCATCATTTTTCAGAAAAGAAAGATGTTTTCAATAAATTATACAGTATCACCTAGGCTTGTCTCATCTTTTAATAACCGTTAGCCTCATCAGAACACTAAATTCTTTCCACTATCCACTTCTAATCAGTATGAAGTAACTTTAACAGTAACATCAATAGTGAACATTAGGATGTGATAAAGGTATGTCGCTCACCTCTAGTTCTGGAGTTACCAAACCTGCCATGATGGAGGAACATGAAGGGGGAAAAAAAAAATAAATTAAAAAGGCATTAAATGAGTTACCAAACTTAAGTATGCTATTTGTTTTCAAATCAGGACTGAACAAGGAAATGTCAGCTACCAAGTTCTGATGAGAAAAGGCTTGAGACCCTAATGTAGAATCACATACATAAATTATCTTACGTATATAGAAGATGACTTACTGATTATACAGACAACATGAGTTGTGATAACAATAGCAAGAGTTGCTGAAACAAGTCTGCACTGCACCCTAGGAACACCATTTATTCCACTCTTGGCTCTGTCTACAGCACACACTAGCATCAAGCCAGCTCTGTCTTCTGCTGTAACCTCCTGCATGTGCTAAGCTTGGGCTGTGGCACCCGCTGTTTCAGGTGTTGCTTTTTGAAAAAGGTCTGAACTTACCAAGGTTTTGTCAGAACAAATCTACTCCCCCCGCTGTAACAGAATTTTCAAGCTGTAGTGTATCAAGACTATTCTGCTTTAAAAAACTGTTACCTCCTGCACTTTAAAATAGACAGATTAAATATCTGCTAGCCTTTAAGCTTCCCCATTTGCATGCATACCCTCATTTGATCCCCCTCTGGACCAGAAATTAAAACCACATTTTTTGCGAGCAAAGCAGGCAAAAGTTTCTACGACAAATACCATTTAAACAGGACAAAGTTTCAGTTACATTATACACAGCCTCAAAAACAAAACCCACAATCAAAACCCAATCCCTAGAAGGCTTTCTATTCCTGTCAAGTTATTGATCAATTTTAATCATCTCTATGAAAATGATGAGATTCAAACTAACAAACTAAAAAATCCGCTTAATAAACTGAGTCACCTTCTTACTTAGCTAACAGTTCCTGCATATGACCTTGTAGCCTTACCAAGCGAGACAGACAATCTGTTTTATCTGAGTGGCTTTTTCTTTCTGCTAAGTTCCCTCTGTTTCCACCTGCATAATCTATTTTTTAATGGAAGATAATAATTTCCATTTTAAAATTACCATACTTGCTTTTCACATGACCCATTTTTCATATATAAGAGTTTCTAAATGAGAACCACAGCTCTCTGCATCTCAAAAAATAACTGACAACTTTTTTCTCTCAGGTAAGATTCTGATTCCCTTTTTCCTTTTCTCACATATTATTTAACCATTTTGCTGGCCCTATGCTGGTTTCTTCAGTAATTCAACATCATTACTCTAGCTCCTTCCAGTGGTAAATCATAATGTTCAACAGGGAAAGAATAGAGATTTTAACATATCTTCAATATTTTTGCTCTACAGAAGCCAAATGCCTGTCTTTTAAACTTTATGCTTATCCTAGTTGCGTCAAAGGTAAAGGGTAAATGAAGCTCAAAGGTATAACTCAGCTTCATTCACTATTTTTATATATTTGGGTAAAGTAGCTATTGTTGCCATTTTATCTCCACCACAGTATGGCTTGTGACTTCTTCTGTCTGCTACAATGCTGTAAGGGTAAGAGCACAAACAGGAAAACTGCAATCCTACATTTCACGTGAACTAGTTTGCCTAACTCAAAAAGTGGAAAAGCAATCAATATTTAAGTACTAACAGAAGATCCTTTACTATTGCTTCATTTTTGGTTCATATATATGTACAAATTACAAATGAACTCTGAACTCATCCATAACAATCCAAAATTAGAAATATCACAAAAGTCCCAAATACAATATATGAGCTGCAAATGCTAAAACCAAGCTTATCAAAGGAAGTCTGTGACAGCAGTATGGAAGAAATTTAGCACAGTGTCGATTATGGTCCTGAAAAATATTAAAGTAAAATAAACTTGTTAAAGGAGGTAAATCAAAAACTGAAGAAACAATTCATTACAGAACTGCAGGCACATTAACAATATTCAGCAGTTCCGCAGTCACAGCCATAAACTGTCAGCAGAGAATATATGTGATCATTTATTTGATTATAAAGTACCTAAGAGTGTTCAGCAGGTCAGATTTTTCAGCCGGCTGAGTTTTCTAATAGCTCTTCTCAATCAAGGGACTGTGCTGCACCGAGCACAGATACAAGGATGATGGAGGTCACTGACCCATCTATTTAAATAAAACAGGACTGTCCACAGCAGCTCTGCAAATGCTACTTCCTACCAGTTTCTGTTCAAAGTTTTTGCTTTTGCCGTTAACATATAAATTTAGGCCCTCATCATTGGATTCTTTGGCATAATAAACTGGAGTTGAACAAATACATAGGGAATCATTAGTCTGATTTGACCTGTGCATGATTTAGACTGCAATTTTTCATATTATGCACATGCTTGAATCTGTCTACATGTGAAATGCTATTACAATTAATCACTGGGAGCAAGCTGGTTGAGGGAATCAGCGAAAGAACATTTACTCAGTTGTCTCATAATTGGTTGAATCTGTTTCTCACTAATCAAGCCCTACTTAGCACTTTAGTATTAGTTATTCTTACATTAAAAAGCTGCCTGCTCATTTTGTTTCACAATTCACATTCCTCTTCCACAAAGAAAATTCTTCTCAATTAAGTCATCAAAATGAGTAATATTACCCAAGGAATTGTAAATGTCTCGTAATAAAGGGCCTCAGGGGCAGATTTTAAGATCTAGACTTGCAAAATGGGACTCAACCACCTAAATTCCCTGTGAGTCCAAAACCATGACCTTCAGAACTTGTTTAGCTGATCCTGGAGAGGAACTAACACCAAAATTCCCATATCTTTACCTTAACCTTGAAGTTGCACCTTAACTTTGACCACATTTGGACAGGACTGAGTAAAACTACACTTACTCTGAACCCACGCCTGAGCACAAATTAGAAATAGGAAGATCATGAGACCCTGATTATTAGATTAGTTGTATTACGGAGTCTACTCAAATCTACAAACAGCCATCTCTGAGGACAGGAGCCTGCTCAGGGTGTGTTTTTTCTACTTTTCTCACTAAAGCTCAGTAATCCCGCCAAAGAACGCCACGGCCGCGGTGCGGAGGAAAGAGAGGCTCCGCCTACAACCCAGTACGATACACGCTTCAAGAAGGAGCCTGACTGCTCCCTTCAGCGCAATTATTAGATTAATGGCCAAACCCGCCCAGCTACAGTCCTCTAACCCCCGTACTCACCTCTCTCCCTGCTCTATTTCCCCCTTCTGGCAGTGACCGCCTCCCTGTCCCCCGGCAGGGCTCCGCCAGGGGCAATGGCCGCCGGGCGCTGCCTCAGGCGGCGGGCGGCAGCCCGTGCCCCGTCTCCCGCGCGCCACGCGGGCGGGCAGGCCGCCGCCCTCCGCCAGGGAAAAGGCTGGAGGCGGCGCGAGGCCCTGCCTGCCGGAGGGAGGAGGCGTCGGGCAAGGTGAGACCTACGGCCGTGGTAGCGGCGCGAACTGTTTAAATGCGTGTTTGTGGTCGAACGCCTGCGCTTTCGTGGTTTGCCGAGGAGGAGGTCGGAGGAAGACGAGCCGGTTCCGCCTTGCCCTGGCCCGAAATGGCGGCAGGGGAGCGGGGCCGTGGCTGTCTCCTGGCCGTGGTGCCGCCGGTGGCCACAGGGCGCAGCCTCAAAGGCGGGCGGCGGAGGGCGGGAAAGAGGGGAGGCGGCGTCTCCTGCGGCCCTGAGGGACCGCCTGCCCCTCTCAGAACGCTGCTTTGGAGCACGGCTGCAGGAACAGACCCATCTGTGCAGGTAACGGTTTAATTTCAGAGCTTTTTATTTTATGGTTCAATAAAGACTTTTGATTGGGGGTGGGGGTGGTCTGTGTTTTCCCGAGTTTGCTTCTAAGGTTTTAACAGGAGTTAACAGCAGAGGGTAGAAGTCTGATGCACCTCTTGCAGAGAAGATGCAGCTGAGGCTGACGCGGGTTCTTACTTCCTCCTGAGCAGCTCCAGGCAGCTCCCTCGCTCATCATAATAACAATTTTTTTATAGTACAGCAGAAGGCCAGATTCTCTCTGTGCCAAATAGAGACAACAAGTGTAAGGGCTGCCTAATATAAGATAATCACTTCAACTTTCAGGGCAAAAGAGCTTAATGTTTTATGGATCTAGACCTAATAAATTGAACCTACCAAAAGCTTTCTGTGTACGTGGGTTTGGAGATGTACAATTGCCATCTTTGAAAGCTTCAATGCAGCTGAGGAGATAAAATCACTGGGTAGTGAAAAAGCAGGAACCACCAGGTTCCATCTGGTTCCTTATCCTTCACTCCACTGAAAAATCTGGCTATGAAGTGCGAGGAGAGGGTGCTGAACAGCTTGAAAGGTTGGAGTGTGATTAATGGGATGATGTGTGGATACCACGTGGTAATCCCCCTACATGCTGCCCAATTCAATTTGGCCTGTATCACATTGCATAAAAGATTTAAATAGTCTTCCAAGGCCAGAAGAATAACATTATCACAATCCTCTATTCCTCAATACAGTTCTCTCAAAAGTAGATGTAGCGTGGAGAACTAGTTTCAAAAACTAGAAATCAGTTAAAATAAAATACTCTGCCACCCCAATGCAGAACTCAGTTGAAGGATTTTATATTTGTGAATTAAACTATTATTTCAGGCAGGAAATTCCTGTAAGACAAGTTGAAATTCCTGTAACACAAGTTGAAATTATGTCATGGTAGTGTACGAGGTGCTATGATTCTATGAAATTGGAAAGAGGAGAGCTCTGCATGTATAATATTGTCAAAAACCTTAACTAAGGAATTTGAAGAGCTTAAGGAAGAACTAGTTAACATTTCCATATGGGGAAAAAAACTATACAGATTTATTTTTTTTTTAAGCCACAATCTGTTTTTCTTCTGATCTTGTTCTGTGCATAAACCATCTTAATCAGAATGCCAGTAGTGGCTGGAGCCTTTTGTATGCATTTTGAAGAAAATAGCAAGAGTGATTTTGGCCACTTAGTAATGGTATTACAGTTTAGGATTAATTTACCTGAAGAAACAACCTGTGCATTTATGGCTATGTCTATCAGACTTTCTTTTTTACCTTTTTTACATCATAGGGCTGTACATTATGATTAATCTTTGTCTCTGAAATCATTCATAGAAAAGAAAATGTGTTTTCATAGACTTATCTTGACATCTTCAGGAATATGATGTTTAAGGTGTGTGATACTGCTCCAAGGCGATGATGAGTATTCAATCCAATAAGAGCCAGCAATATATAGAAGAAAAAGAAGGCTAGGTTAGAAAAAGAGCTTTGAAAAACTCTCTTCATGAACTTACTGAGGTTTTCATTCTTTTTTATTAAAAAATCCCAAGAAATTGTGAGGCTTATTTATTCTTGAACTTATAGAGGTGGTCAAGTCAATTATTAACCCAGATTTCAGATATGATTTATTTCTTCATTATGAACGAAACTAATTGTTGCTGTACATTAAATTGCCATGTTTTTCCTTCTGCTGCAAAGTGCCTATTTCTCAGTCCCTTTGAAGTAAAATTTTCCTTATTTCTTTTAACTCCATTTTGCGTCTTTCCTCATTATCCAACCACCTTTCAGTTCATGACCTACAGAGAATTTAAGAATTTTCCAGCATTCAACTGTTTAGTTAATGAGCCTCCATAAGATGTGGAGATTCATTTATAATTTTAATGTTTATTCCCCTTGTTCAGCTGTACTTCAGTATTTTTGTACTCTCTGTGGATGCTTTACATTGATATGTCTTTTAAAGTCTAATCTTTCTCATTTAAAATGCACTTGAACAATAGTAAATTCAGATGTCAGCAGCATCAGTCACCCTCAGCTTTCTCATTCTGTTTTCTAAGAGCTGGATCTGGCAGTGGCAAGTGGCAGACTGTGTATTCTAAGAACCACTGAACCAGTCTGACCCCTTAAGACCTTTAAAAATGTAAATCTGCTTGCTGTCTTCATGTGACTGTTGGTTTGTACAATGGATGCAGCTGTTTCAGAGTGTTTTGGTAAATAGGGCAGCACTGCAGGCTGTTGAGTAATTTAACTATAGATTTTTATTTTTATTTTCTATGTAGTTAGTTGTGAAGATCCTCAGAGTCATGCACCTGCAAACTCTTCATTCTTTGGCCAAAGTTTAATTATGTTTTATGTATTTGCATTACTTATTAATATGGATCTCTATTTGGATGTATTAGTGATTCTTTAAAAACTACATAGTGTTTAAAAAAATATAAAAATGTGTAAACATACACACACAACAAAGGTTAAATATCCAGAGCCAGTTGTTAGAAAGGTGAATTTCTACATGTAGGTTAAAGCTCTGTGTTAGAGTTGGTATGCAGTTGCCCACGTCATGTGTGAGCTTTTTTCTTCTGATGAGGATTGAATTTATATGCAATACTCTCCGATTTTCCTCTGTGTGAGAGAAGCACTTGTAAACAAAGAAGGGAAGAGGTACTTGGGAAATGACACGGGGAAACAGGAAGGTAAATGGTATTTTTACAAGATTGCAGTCTTGCTGTATGTGTGCCTCAGAAACATCGCCCACAAGAAGGACAAGAACCAGAGTTTACGATTTATTTATTTTTTTTCAATGAACCAGAATCAGTAATCTGATTTGTGGGTATGGAATAAAAGGAGGAGTTAAATGCCTTTGGAGTACTGAGTACTCTGATCAGTGAGAATCTTTACCTGAATGCTGCAAAAACTGGTTCTGCATCTGAATTTAGTATCTTTTAATTGTTGCCACTGGTGAGCAGGCTGCAGGTGCTTCTTCGCAGAGTGATCTGGCATGTACTCCTTCAGTATTCACAGAATATGCTGATCTGACCTAGTCAGAATGCTATGTTAGGATTAAGGCAAAGCTTCAGTAGAGTAGGAGAAACTGCTTGTCCCCTTCATGAAAAGAGTGTGTGCCACGAGTGCTCCACTTCTTGTCCAGGTTACGTGAGCATTGCTGAGGGTTAAGCTTCTACAGGAAATGCGCCTCGCTGACAGAACAGCTGGCACGCCGCATCTACTGCACCGGTATTCACGCGCTGAAGCAGGCGCACGGCTAATGCTGTCCTGTATAAGGCATTGCGTATGTCTCATGGGTACACAGCATGCATCTTTTAGTCAGTTGTTTGATGCTGCTGTATACTGCTAAGGTTATGTTCCTGACACCTATAGATTCCTGATCTTTATTGTGAACCATTTTCATAAATCTCCTTCTTAAAGCTCATAGAACAGTAATATTGTATCTGCATGAGAAAATCAGTAGATTAGGATTTTCTGTTCTCAAAAAGAACCTTTTTGTTTTCGGTATTTCTTACCAAGCGGAATATAGTGTGTATTGGGTTGAATGAAATGGTAAATTTTGTTACGACCAAAATATGGAAACTTTAATGTTTTAATTGTAAAAATATTTCAGACATGAGTAAGCATGCATTTATCTGATATCAGTGAAATTAAAATGTTAATTAGCTAAGAGGTCTGGGAAAAATACGCTAAAAGAATAAGCAAAAAGTCTGGATAATTTGCCTTCTCAAGGGCAGTTTCTGAATCTGCATCCCTTTACATGTAACTCAGGGGTTTATTTTTTTTAGCCCTGTTAATGGAAAGCATTTTTGACAGTTGTGTGATGTAACACTTTTTACCTTCAGTTTTTTATAGTCATTATTTAAGTAACCTTGCTGGTGTCTTACAACCAGATATAGTAGAAACTTGATGTGAAGCTAACCTGTTCTTAACAATAATTTAGACATCTAAATAAGAAATCTTAATTCCATTTACAAGTAATTGATTTGATTTAGGAACTGATAGAATCATGTCTTTATAATAGAACAGTTGTCATGAATTCTGTATGAATATTTCAGAGAAGTTATTGATGGTGAATTGGCTCTATTGCTCTGTTTGCTTTTTGACATAGTTTTATAAACTGACTGATACCATCCTGCAGATGGTAGCTAATGGCGGGAGTAAAAATATTTACGCAATAAACAGATGGTGAAAAATAATTTGTGTTGCAGTATACTTCCCTTGACACATTAGGCTTTTGTCACAAGATTAAAAGTGATCAGTTATATAGTTTGGCAAGATATTGCTTATAGCCGAGCCGTAGTTGATCATATGCACAGTCTTAATCCAACACCAGCTTCCTAACTAACATGCAGACTTTTAAATAGTAGCTGTTGCTACTGTTGTGTCTTACGACTGTGACCTTGTTTGCAGCCTGGTATTTCCCAGTTGTGGGTAATTCTCTTTCTCAGCTGCGTAGATGAGATGCTCTCCATCCCTCAGGTTCTCTACCAGAATGACTCCTCCTGCAGCAATTCTGGGAAATGGTCACAGTGTTAATTAAAAGTTCAGTCCCAGAAGTATATCTATCAAAAACAATGCAATGTTAATGTGAAAGACAGTTACCAACCTAATACTTAAGTGGGTAGATAGCAACAGTATCTGCAGACTTGTGAACATCTTGTATTCAGTGGATCATTCCTTGAGAAGTTTAGCAGTCTTGGGAAAGAACTTAATTTGCACAAGATATGAAGCATTATTTTGGAGGTTTTCTTTCAACGTACCGCCAGAAGTTGGTTAAAAACTGCTGGCCGTTGCTAACCACATACCCATGAAAATCTATACAAAGCATTTCATTTAAACTTGAGCATCAGAATAACACTAAATCCTTTCATACTTTTCAGTGAGCCCTGCTACCACCAGCACCAGGAGTAGCTGAGTGGCACCAGGAACTTCTTGAATTTTCCTGGGAAACGGGAGTCTTCGATTCAGCTCACTGTTCCAAACTAGGTCTTTTTTCCCATACCCCTTTCTAAACCAGCACCTGCTCATTAATAAGATAGGTTATGAAAACCAGCCAGTTTATGTCTAGTCATACAGACAGTAGATGAAAAGTAAGAGAGGCATTGGCCCTAAAAGGCAGTTAAAGACTGCAAAAGTTGTTAGTCCATCTTTTTTTGGCTGTCTTTATAAAGAAAAATAAAATGTGTGTTAATACAGTCATGCATTTCCTGGTGATGATGATAATGTTTCAATTTCGACAGAATGGATTTTCATGCTATAAACAGCTTAGTAGAGAGTATTACTGAAAATAATACATTGAGATTTTTTCTAAATAGAACACTGGATTGCAACATATCTAGTATTTTTCAGGATGTTTCTCTGCTTATAACTTGCTTATTAGCCATAAACTAACTCTACACTTTACATGAAAACTGCCACATAGTAGTAAGTGTTGGGTTTTTTTCCCCTTATAGATGTCATTTAATGAGCTTTACTAGATACAATTTTCTGATTAACATAAAGCTGATTAAAAAGTAAATTAAAAGTAAACTCTTGATGATTGTTTTATATTGTAATGTTTTTAATCACAGAAGTCATATCAGTTGGTTATATGTTTGCATTACACTATCATGCCTGCCATGATGCTGGTGCGTTTCTAGTTGCATGCACCACTGAGGACCTCAGCTGGTCTGTGGAACTGCTGAAGTTGGGTTATGATAATGAAATCCACACATGAGTATTATTATAAACACAGTTTGATTCAAATTATAGTTTTTAATTTTTATTCTGGGAAATCAGTATTCTTAATCAGCAGGGTTCCAGCTACTTTCATTGTTCTTTGATTTCAGAGAACAATATCAAAGTTGTTGTTGTTTAATATTTTTTAAAACCTTAGGTGTGAGGAAGGTAAACTACCTTTAATCTCCATAGCCTGTCACTTAAGACATATAATTTATTTGTCTTTTTTAACCATAAAAAAGCAACTGAAACAGCTGCACTCTTATTTGTGGCTCTGTATTCTCCAAATCACTATCAATAATTTAAAAGAGCCCACACACTGTGAGAAAACCTTGCATGTCAGAATTAATTGTTCCTGTGCCAGTCACTGTGAGTTAGAGAGCTGCTTGTTGTACAGCAAGATGCGTCTATCTAACGTATGACTGTGCACACTGAAATTGTGTTAAGTGGTGTTCTGACCAAGCTAGACTTGTGCCAGAGAGTGTGCAAATGCACGTGTGCAGCCATGAGGAACCAGTAGGAAGCCGTATCATTCAAGCAGCTAGTCATTGTTTGTCTTCCTGTAATTTAATGATAACGGCATGTGTGCAGCCAGCTCCTCAGCTGGGGTCTTAAATAATTTTAGTTCTCTTAACTTCCCTGAAACAATGTCACATCACCGAAGCATCTGGTCTTACTGCTTGTTAGAATAAGATCCGCTGGAAAACAGAGCTGAACTAAATTCTGTTTTTTAAAGGAATGTTTCTCTAACTAAGCACACAAACTTGCCTTAGGGTTACCAGAGCAAGCAAACAAAATGTATCAGACAATCTGGCATGGAAATAAAAATCAAACTCCTTTTAGGTCTACTAGACAATAGCTCAGTGTAACATCAGAGTGTCTGATATGATCACCTTGTTCTGCTTGTCTCTATCTCAGTTTGATTTCTCTAGCACATCAGCTTCCTCTGTATCTTTATCTCCTGTGGCAATTCCTCTTTCAGTGTTGGGACAGACACCGAGACCACACAGATCTTGAAAGAGCATTGAGGAAATACGGAGGTTCCTTTGAAAAGCTGTGTGTGAATTCTTGTTTTACAATTACCAAAAGGTTAATCTTGCCTCCTCTCTTCTAGAAAAGAAAATATTCTTCGGAAAAGAAAATATTTTATTTCCCTTATCTATTGCCTGCCCTTGCCAAGCTGTGGTGGGACTGCAGGGAAAACTGTTCATCTGACTGCTAAAGCTGGCATAACAGACCAAATCTTTTTTAGAGTTCTTAGAATTTTCCTTTACCATCAAAGCAAATGCTAAGGATGTATCATATTCTGTATTTATGTCATATGTCATAGCATGGCAAGTCTAAAGACTCTGACCCTCTCCTTCCTTGGCTTATAGTCAGTATAACCCTTAAATTAAAAAAAAAAAAAAAAAAAAAAAAGATTATATATTTCCAGATCAACCCCTTAGACTTTTTCTAACATACTGGTACATTCTTTAACACTCCTGCTTTTCACAGAAGTCCTTAGTGAGCGTGTCTTCTAGTGAAGGCTAAGAAAAATGGGCATTGTTCAAAGCGTAGCCATTTTTATGTATTTACAGTTCCTTTGCTGTGTTGTCATTAAGGAGGTGAGAGGAAAAGAGAAGGGAGTGAATTGGATGGGTGCTTTTTTCCCTCTCACCTTCACTCCAGTAACGTAGCACAGCGAATCCACAGCAGCAGGGCTGGTCGTCCTTAGCTTGCATATTCAGCTCAGGCAGTGACCCAGGAGTCAGAGTGAGTGAGGCCCAGAGGAGCTCTGAGACCAGCTTACTCTATGGTGATTTCCATTTTTCATTGTGCTTGACATTTTTGAGGCTGAGGTTTGTTACAGTCTAGAAGTTTACAGCACAGGGCTGAGGAGATGAAATCTTATGGCAATATAAAAAAGACATTCTGAAGGAAATGAGTGAGGAATTGAAACAGCCGGGTTTGGGAGCTTTTTGTTAGGTAGTTGCAATAAATTATTCTTTTGTGATACAGTCAAATGAAATATGTACACAGAATTCTTAGAACTTCCAAATATAAACAAATAATTATACTTTCCTTTAACTTAGTATGAAAAAGCTGTCAGGATGGCTTTTGATGAGTACAATTGCACAATGCAACTACCAGACACTGCTGAAGTTTCATATACATTTTTACCTTATTTTACTAATTTACAGTTTTGACTTCTCTGCCACTTCATGACAAATGGAAGTATTAAAATTAGGCTATGGTTTTCTTGTAGCTTTGCATTTTATTTTTCTGTGAAGGAACTGTGCTATCTTTGTGAATAACCTTTTTAGTTTAGGAAATAGTCTCAGTATTCAGAGGTAACAAAGAGAGTGTCATTCTAGTAATTATGTGCTGTTTGCTACAATTATAGCCCTCAACCTGTAATTCAATCTGTGTGGGCAGACCATACGTCCATGTGAAATTCCACTGACTTAATGGGTTTTACATTGGGATAAAGACCAATTTGCATGTCTTGGATTACAAAGTCAGCCTAATGGGCATATCTCATAAGTATTTAAGGACACATTCCTAAACTGTGACAAGCATAGAAATTAGACTAAAATCAGTAATAAGTCTATGTTTATCAGCTGTACATTTGTTCAGCAGTCCTAAAATAGTGGAACTCGTTTCCACAGGTGGTTGTGGAGGCAGAGAGTATAAGTTAAGGTTAGATAATTTCATAAAGGAAAAGTCCATCAGGGCTGTAGAACCTCCAAATCAGGCTTTATAGGAAGCCCACTAATTGCTGATATTTGGAGGCTGGGAGGATATATAAACATGATTATTTTGTGTTTGTCCTCTTTCTGAAATCCAGTGTGGGCCTTACTAGATACTACCGAGTTTCAACTGTTGTGAAAGGAAAATTATCAGCCTTCTGGAAGAAAGTGATACAGAAACTGAAAACAACTTGTCTAGGGAAGGGAAGCAAGACGTGAAAAAAAGATGAGTGAAGTTCAAAGGATCTGAAATTTTAAATGAAGATCCAGAAGGGAGCTTAGTAGAAATACAGTACTGGACTTGCTGGGTGTTCATCTTGTCTTTTATGACTTTTTATTGAAAGAGTGCAAGCAAAGAAATGTGGGAAAGGCTTACTTTATTAATGTTGCCTCCATTAAATTTTCAAAATTACTGTTTTTTTCAAAGGTGTCAAAAATTCCTCACAATGTTTTCTTGAAGTACTACTAAGAGCTTATCACCTGAAAAGAAAATAAGAGGCTATAACTTAGTAAGCATCTCAGCTGTGTTTTCAAGCAGCTATTTGAAATCAAAAGAGATTCTATGTATTATTTGTAGTACTATTTGTACTTTACCATCTACTTGGAAGCTTTAATCACAGATATGTGGTGGATAACAGAGTTTGTGTGTACTTACAGTGTATATCCCAAAAACCCAAGGTACATCTGCAATAATGGAAAAAATGTGTATTATTTAAAGTGCAAAGAAGAAGTTGCTAAAATATTTAGCCTTTTATTCGTTATTGTACAATAATGTGTTCTAAAGTAAAATCTGAATGCCATCAGCCTGAACAGTTATTACAAAGGATACAGGGAGTTCAGGGAACTTGGAGGACTGTAAATACACCCATCAACAGCTTCTTGGAGGTTGACTGCAGACTCTATAATTATCTGAGGTTGAATTTTTGAATTTGTCGTTCTTTAACATTTACCATGCGCTATCAAACAAAGTAGGTGACTTCTATATTACTTGTTTAAATAACTGAGTCACTCTGTTGCTGCAGTAGTCGAGTGTATCTTTAGGTCAGTCCAACAAATTAAAAATGACAACGTATGGCGGTGTATAACTGCATCCCAACACCATTAGTACTGTAAGTCGCTGCTCATGTATTTGTCTTCTGAGATGCTTTGTGAGTTGACAGAGTTTGCATTATTGGTAAAGTAGGAAGGAAAATTAAGCACAGAAGTGGAAACACTGTGTTGGATAATGCAGAGCAAAGCAGTAGCAGAGCTGGAAATAGAATCTCAGAACTCTGATTCAAAGTCAGGTACTGTAAGGACTTGAACATACTTTCATCCAAACCAAAGCCTAAGACAAAGTTGGAATTGAAAAGGCTTTCCATCGGTTTCATAACTTAGAGTTTAAATATATTTTAAATTCTTTTTTTTGATCTTTTTCCTGTTGTTCCTTTTTTTCTTTATCTATTCAGGCTTTTCAGAAAAATGTAACAATTTTTCAGAGAAATGTACAAGCTTTTTTAATCACATTCTGTTAACAAAAGTAAAGAATGACCCAATTCTCTACTTTTCAATATTAGTAACAACCTTCTTTTGATTATATTTAAAGAACTACCTCTGATACCTAATGGAATGCTAGACATGAGAAGATGGGTATGGGATGACTTCGATGAGATTCTTCCACTTCCTGCCACCCACTGCTGATGCTGATAATGTTTTTGGAAACAACAAAACAGGAAGTACTTATGCTAGCATGAAAAATTAAGAAAAGCACAATATACTTTGCAAACCTAAGAGTCAATTCTCAAGCAGCAGATTTTTGCTAGTTCTCATTCTAATTAATTTTGTTAAACATTTCAGAAACACTTGTTCCTCTGCATGGTATCATGAAACTGCATGATTTCCTTTTACTAATTTTTTATGTCACTTTGGGAAAATAGGTTAGCTGTGGGATGCCTGCACTGAAGTGCATAAGTGATCTTCTTCAGTCACACAAATCAATTTTTGTGTTAAAATTGGTAGCAAGTAACTTAAATTGTACCTTGAAGAAAATATGTAAACTATTTTTATGTTTACTTCAGCTTTCTTCTTGATTTAGGCTGCTTTTCAGAATCTTACTTTATGATGCAGTGGGTCCTATTATGTGCAGCTCCTTAAAACTTTTACATATCCCCTAAACCCTCTCGTATTCAAAGTAATCATCTCGGTGGAATGTAAGCACTTTTCATGGCAATATTTGGCCTGTGAAGATTTTATAAAGTGCAAGAAATGTACTAATTTACCTGAATTCTATAGAGTGCGTAAGCCCCTTTAAAAGTAAATTGGTCAACAAACTAGGCTGGTGCAAAGTACAAGATCAATAAGGGGGACTGTTAAAATCCATCAGTCTCAGCTCTCGGGCAAGACAAAAAAAAACCCCCACAAAATAGTTTCCTGAGTATTTGAGAGTAATATTATGATTGCAGTAATAATGTGTCACTTTCAGCCATCATACAGATACAGCAAGCACAGCAAAGAAGAATTCTTTCAGATTCTTAATCCAGCAGTCTAGTGACCAGCTTGAAGTGTATCGGTAGGGGTGATCATAGAGAATCCTTGTGTAAGCAGGCTGATCTCTTGCAGAACCAAGAAGGGGCAGAATGTGGTGTAGGTAAAGCAAGAGGTCTCTAAGGGAAGGTAAAAAAAGAGACAAGTTCAAGTTTGAATATGCCTGGAAGTTACAGTGGTCCTGTTACGGTCGAAGCCCACCCACCGCCCAGTTAGCACAGCATATCAGGGAACCAGAATGTTAAAAATGTTTTTTAATTTCTTTATTATATTTATATCCTATAATAAGAATACCTGATATTAGACACATTCATTTTCACACAGATCTACATAAAACAGGCAAAATTGCAAATAAGCTGGGTCACTTCACTAAAGAGCTGATGGCCTAAAACAGAACTGGGCACAAAAGCACGGGAGAACAAAGCGGTTCCCTGAAACCCCTCAGCAGAGCAGCCCAGGTAGAAGCCAGGCGCTCCAGCTCTCACACGGGTTAGCAGACCTACAGGCCAGCCTTGGGTAGCCAGTCCTAGCAAGACCAGTGAAAAAGCATGCTACTGACAAAGGATGTTTAATTGTAATTTGTTTAAAAGAAAGGGGAAAAAAAGCAAACTAGAAAAAACTTGCCAGAAAAACCCCACAGAGGATTGTACACTTGTGTCCCTCTATCAGCAGCTGATTTCAGGCTCCACTGAGATTAAAGAAGGAACAAAGCTGTTTCAAACAGCTGCTTTTCAAATAACTAAATTCATTTCCTGATCAGAGCTGAATTTTAAAGCTCTTAAAACATCAACTTCCATCTGAAAATGAGGGTAGGAGCAGCCAAGAAATTAAGTGATTTACTACCAGACCATTTTTATTAGGAATATACCTCCCCACTGGCAATGCAACTTGAGGAGCCTGGAGCAATCCACTTCTCTTCTGTAATGGGTTCCTTCCGTGGCCTTCCCTCAGAACAGCCAAGAGCAACACAAGGAGCTTGTGCCTGACCTTTACTCCTAATAGGAAGGAGATAAAGCTACAGCAGTGGTTTCTTCCAGCAGTTTTACAACATAGTGCAACAGCTCATTACATATGGCAGGCTGACCTATATATCGAGTAGGTCAGCGTTTCAGGCAACCTGTCTTCAGCCTTCCAAAATGTCCCATCACCCTCTCCTTGCCAGCTCTTGTTCTGCTTTGCTTCCTGTGTTGTTGCTGTATGTTTTGCTGCAGACATACTGTGGCATTCTCTTGTGTACAACCTTCTGTAACTTGTAGGTCTGCTGTACAGCATGGTCACCCACAAATTCTCTCTCTTTTCTCGTTGAACTTTCACCACCAATTAGGGAAGATCTTCTGTGTTCTCAGAGGTAGGTGCAGGGCCGCTTCTGTGAAAGCACTGATACTGTAATGGCTGCAGTTCCATTCTGGAGAGAAACGACAGGACCTACAGATGAAGCAAAGCTCATAAATTGATTTGGCTCGTTGGTTTGTGGTAGTACACGCATGAGGAAGAGGAAGGAAAGAGGAGAGGTGGCATTTTTCAGTATCAGATTGAAACCAATTTTTATTCAAAATTTTAACACAACCTGGTAATAAATTCAGTGAAATAGTTATGCCTGTTTTCCACTGAAGTACGATGTCTGCTGGAAAAGCATGACAGAATGAAGGTGGAGCTGGGAAATTTATAATAGTAGCTCTAGACCCATCTTCCTAAGGACCGAGTAAGGAAGATCTGTGTTTCCTCAGCTACATTGCTTAAGTCTCAAGTCCTTAAGCTTTGGGATCAAGAGGCCTGAAGGCTGTAGATTAAAACACGTCCTGTCTCAGGATCTTGTTAACTGCATGGGGGGGTCTCTCCTGTGGAATAGGGTCTCTTCATACAGTAAGAATTGGCCTCAGAATAGTATAGTAGTGTAGGAATTTTTTGAATGTTTGATGAAATATTTGGTATTCATTCACAAAGAGAAACAACAAGATTTAAAGAGAAAATAGAAGTAATCAGTTCATTTAGCTGGAGCAGGAGCATGTATGTGGTAGTGAAACAGTTTCCTGGGAAACTTTTTTCTTTTGTCTCTTTTAGGATACCTCAGAACTGCATTCTTTGGAATGCTTTGGGACTTAGTTCAGTGCAAGGCTTTTCTTCTCTGTGGGCAAAATTAGTATATGGGCTATGTTATATTGGTGTGACTGACACTCTTGAGATGCTATCTCGTATCATAGTTATTGAACGTACATTTAGACACATGCTAGCAGAGAGCTATCACGCTACACTGCTTTCTTTTTAAGCAGACCTAGTAGAAAATTGTCTCCACCGAGCAAATACAAGTTAGAGCACAGATGGGAACTTGGCCTGCAGCCATTTTATTGACCTGAAAGGAAGGTGCTTTTCAAAGCTTAACTGGAACTATTTAAATAGTAACACTGTAAGCAAGAAGCAACCTTCTTTCCCCTGACTCTCCTCTCCTCTCCCCCACCCTTAAAAATCAAGGCAGTCAAATGTCCAAAGCTGTTAATTCTAAGGTAAGAGGCAAAGTGGGAGAGTCAAGAGCTTTAAGACTGTGTGATCAAACTTGTATTTGCTTTTACAGCATTTCCCATCTTTGTTTTTCAGATCAAATGTATAAACACAGAGCTGACAAAAGTCAGATCTTTAGCACGTCTGTCACATAAGCATTTCGCTCACTGCATCAAAGCTGTAAGTAGATACGCAGCTACTTGGCACATCTTTCCTGTGCTTCTCCATGAGGATGAGTGTAGAAGCAGCAAGTGAGATGATGAACAGGAGCTAGAAGAAGTGAATGAGACTAGCAGGGCAGATGGCTCCCAGGCAGAATCTTCTCCACCCTAATTTCTCATTCAGCTGTCTGCATTCCATGTCGCTATTGACCAGGTCCACAGATAGTTCTCTTTCAGACCCTATCTCTGAATAGCTCCACTTCATGATGGATCACTTACAGAAATCTCAAATTCATCCATGCTTTACACAGACTTGTGTTGCAGAAAGTATACCTGCAATACAGAATCTTGATACTGAGTTGACACCAAGAGCTTATATGAAATATGTTACAGTTGTACCTTAAAATTTTTGTATTGTCAATACTATATTTCTTGTTTTCAGCTTTCTGGCTACATGTTGTACATCATTTTTAGGTTTTCGAAATTTGAGAGGTGCCATGGGATGCTTAGTGGTTTCCCACTAGCAGGAATACTAATGTATTCTCCCAGTATTTTTCCAAGATCCCTTGAATTCTTATTGCTTAATTTCCTCAGGCTTTGGGAGCCCGTGCAGCTTTATATCCAGTCCTGGATGCACAGCATTGGACATAGCAAATATGGGATATTTATTCATTGACGAGGCCTTTGTGCTGCCTAAACAAAGATATTTCTGTAGAGATGGAAAATATATTTTTATTTATCCGGGAAAGTAATGCAGAAGGACTAAAATATGAAATCTTAGAAAGCCTAAAAATGCAGTGACTCACTTGACTCTGAAAGCGGAAAAGAAAATGTTTCTTAACTGTTCCTGCAGTAGGATAATGCGTTACAAATACAGCGACAGCATTTCTGCTTAGTTACATCCCTAAATATAACAGCATATATGAAATGCAAGATGGTTCAATAAAGTATATTTTTTATTTGGTGTCTGGTAACCCAGTTAAAAACACTGTAGCTTCTGCACCGATCCAGAAAAAGAACTAACTGTTAACACATAAAGCACCATAAGCTGCGTATAGTCAGACTACAGGGCTTTTTTTCTTTACAGAACCCTTTCAATTTAAAGTGCTAACAGCATCTGGCTTTTATTTTTCTGTATTTTTTTCATATATATAACATGTATTTCTAACAAATTAAAAGGAGGATGATCAGCAAAGTGGCTGATCAGTATAAAGGAAAGTAGTTTGGCTCCGTGATTCGATGGTAGAGTCAGTGCATGAAAGCCGGCAGCTGTTTGGCTTCGGGAGCTTGTGAGACTGGGGCCTCCAGACCTAGTTCTTGGAAGTTCACGAAGAGGTGTGACTACAGGCAACTGGAAAGAGGCAGGACTTAGGCTAGGGCAGGCGTCTGGGGGAGTTCAAAAAGGAATTTTTGGCTATTTATACAGATTTGGGGGATTGATGTACTGAATATAGATTTGCTAGTCTGAATCTCATCATCCCTGTAAATTACATCTGAAAAACTTGTGACTGCTTGAAGGCATCCATTTTTCACTGCCCACTGTGGGACACCTCCAGGAAGTGAGTCCTCTCTAAAAGCAAGCGCCAGCAGAGAGATCGAAGGGGATCTCAGTTTAGATGCTCGGAAGCCTCATCACTCTTTAGCTTTTCCTTCAATTGTGCAAAACCACTGTCTGTGAGCATGACATAATTCTGTGTCATCTTAAAACTTCTGCATCACCTGTCTTTAAATAAAGGACACCTTATAACAAAAATAATGTTACGGTGCAAATAGAGTCTATAGTCTGGAAATAAAGCATCATTTTAAATGCAGTATTACTGGAAAGCTATTTACGCAGCAGATGTTGTGAAGATATCTGCTGCTTTTCCGTTTTGTCAGCTAACCTTACTCTGACAGTACTAGTCTGGAGACACAGAGGCATAAATTCTTCCTAAGTGATTTGTAGTGCTAACAGCAAAATTATAAATTGCAGCTAATGCAAGAAGATGTATCTGCAACGTTCAAGCATTTTCTGAAAGTGCTGCCTCTTTCTTTGTGTCTAAACAGATCCTTACTGATCTCACCTCCTCCAGTCCCCAGCCAGAAATATTTGTTGTGCTTGACTGTATCGGTTTATTCGGCTCAGGAGTAGTAATCAAGTGTTTCAGTTATACTTAGTGAATAGGGTAAATAGTCCCTGTAGTTGTTCATTAAAACCTCCATGATGTATGCATCAATTACCAAACAGCTTGAACAAAGCAGAGGTAAATTAACTTTCTGAAACTCACTGTCATAGCCAAAAGGAGTGTAAAGCATTAAAAGTGATTTCGTGGCTTAAAGTTCATCCAAAGTACTATTAGCTTTAAGTCCAATTTTCAACTGTCAAGGGGAATATTTACAATAGTAATTTCAGATCATTATCTTAACATTTCAATGCAAATAGCCACAATTTAATTCATTATTACTCGCATTACATCTTTATTTTGCCACCAACTGGTGGCTGACATTTCCCAAGCTACTAGGAAGAAATGCTAATTAGACTGGTGTGCACTCTTACCCTTTCTTAATTTCATCATGTTTGTTCTTCAGCAACACGAAGCATTTGCCTCCTTTTGGCCAGCCATTGCCGTTAATTCTCTCTAATCCTCGGTGGTCTGGTTGACAAAGTGAAATAGAGATAGGGCAGGTAAAATAATTGCCCACTTTCTGTCTTTTTGGTAAAATATCTAAGATTACTTGTGGTAGGATGACAAAAATGACCCCTTTCCCTCAGCCCACCCACCCAACTTAATTTAGAAAATCCGAAGTGATCTCTGGAGTGGAATACTATATGCATTAATATGCAAATGAACTGCCAAGAAAGTTCAGATTTGCATTTAGACTGGACAAAGGGGAAGGAAATGACTTTCTCATGCTGTTCCCTTACATCACCACAATTTCACAAATTACTAATCCCAGAAATGATGCCAGAAGGGACCTTCTCACTACGTTTCATTCATGCTCAGATGAGTTTGATTCATCTCAATGTGCCTGGCATTTTACAGAAAACCTGCAAATTTAAAGTGCAAGCAGAACCTCAGTGGCTTTGCTAAGAATTGAATGTGTTGCAAATAAACACAATTAGTAAACATCAAATAAAAGATCTCCTCCTGCTAGGGGCTAGAATAGTACATGGGGGGTGAGGTAATCTTAGGAAAGTTTCTCTAAGAATTAACAATTATGCCACTGAGAACATCTTATGTCCATTATGAATAATATTATTCCAGCCTGTGTGTGTGCCAGAAATAAAAGATTTAGCCAGTGAATGCCAAAATTATTGAGGGGAAAGGGAAAAGGAACCTTTAAGGCAAAACAGGAATCTGGTTTACAGATGGGTAGAGTTCAGTCCTTCTCTTCTTGATTTGCAATCTGCAGATTAGACAGTTTACGAAATGAGGAATCATTCCCGGGGTTAAAATTCAGGTCCTTTTAAATACATTCAGTTTTCTTTGCTTTTTGGATGAAGTCCCTCCAAATTAGATTGTATTTTTCAACAGATGTTTTCCTGAAGACCTTCGGTACGTCAAATACCGTTTTTAATCAGGGGAGCATTGGTTAATTTATTTTTTATGCCAAGTGAGTCACTGCTTCTATATCTGACAACAGACAAGCTTTCAATAGCATAGGTGCCCCAACAGGCAGGTACTTTTCAAAAATAGGTATAATGTTGAAAAAGTACCTGCCCTGGGGCATCAACAAATAGGAATTTCAAGATCAGTTTTATGTTTGCTTCTTAATCTTTCTGGGGGATTTTTTTTCTCCTCCCAGCTACTGTAGCAAAGAAAATTCTGTAAGTCATCACATTTCTGTTTGCCAACATTTATTTGCCCTTTGGTTTAAATGTGTACAGTAGGAGGATAATAGGGCAGTGCCTTTTACTGCTGGGGATACATTTTGCTGTGCCTGTTTTTTATATGGCTAGAAATGAAGTATTAATATTTGTATGTTGGAGAAATACAACAAAGTTTTCCTGTGTCAAAGAGATTTTCCCCTCCTCCCACCTCATCATGCCATCCTCCTGTGAGCTTTTGCCTGTGGCTGTCTTCTGAATGAATAAGGGGGCATTTTATTACAAGAATAATCTGCCCATTCCAAAACCTCCTCCAGTCTCCATATGAGGAGAAGGCAGACCATTGCAGGCTTTTTTTTTTTTTTTTGCATACTGTGCAGCACAGCTATTTAAACTTTTCCTGCCATGCCTTCATAAGACTTCTTGTGCACTTTTTGTGATTATATCCGGCAGAAACTGAAATACAGACTTATTTTTAGGACTCTGATTAAGTCTCATTGTTGTCCGATGCCTGAACTGAAGAATTTTCGAAACTATTTTCTAAAATACTAAGGAATCTGCTTAATTACTTTGTTGAAATGAGGATAGAGCAGCACCCCAGGGATGGGGAGGAGGGTGCTGGAATTTGCTGGCTGTGGCACTATGTAGCAAAACCCAGTCTGACAGGTGTACTTGTGCTGATTTAGGTAGTGGAAAAAGCCACGTGCCCAGAAAACCTGCAGTTTTCACTACTATAGCTTTTTCTTCCCACTTTCCATAGGTATATAGTGCACAGGAGAATGATGAGTCCAGTTGCCCTATCTAGTTTGCGATTTTTTTTCGGTGAGTTTTACAGTGCCATGTGATTTGTGTTTCCCATGTTAATATTTCATTTCTTGATATCCCTCTGATTTCCTTTCTGTTTGATTTGTGGTCCTCTGTAGATTGCCCGCTGTGGCTCCGTGTCTTTGTGTGCTAGTCTTAATGTTGTCAAACATCCTTTTCCCTAGTTTTTGAACCAGGCAATATTTTTTATTCAGGGGACTGTCTATGACACTATTTTTGTTAGTTGTCTTTTGCTTTCTGATGAAGAGTGCAGTTCTTCTAGAGTTTCTAGTGCTGCGCGTGGGAGAGAGCTGAACCACAAGACAACCAGTACTTTGGTCGTAAGTCTTTATTTTCCTTAAAAACTTTTCAAGGTCACCGAGGCAATGTTGAAAAAACCATTGAGGGTACACAACGTTTTCAGTAGTTTAAGTAAGGATATAAAATAAAAATCACATGAGTACTTTCATGCATTTATCTTGTTAGCATCCCACCAGTATTAGCCTGTTTAATGGACCTCATTGATGACTCTTTTCTGTTCCATTTGGAATGGGGTTTGGCAGTTTCTGGGTTATAAGCTTGTTCACACTGTTAATTAAGGGGAATTAAGTAAAAGTGCAAATGTTAGGCAGGTTAGTCAAAGTACATTTAAAAAAGTGTGCTCGTGATCTCTTTAGTTATGACAGAGAAGTTTGTGTGTTTGGATTGGAGATCTACAAGTCTTAAAATACTGCAGAAGTCTGTACCAGTTTTATGGTTTGTGAGACAATCCGCTGTATGACTTTTCAGCTCCTGTTCACACAGAAATTTAATGCACCTTAACTTTGCATTTCTCAGAAATTTACCTTGAGTTTCTATTTAGACACTAATATGAAGGTAAGTGGTAGTCTTCATGCAGATCAAAGAAACAAAACCACTTCTCAGCTCCAGTCATTTCCCATCTGAATTGTTTATGTGGGGGTGGTTTGCAGTTTTTTTTTATTAGGTCACAAAATTCTAGGGAACTTTTAGGTACATGTTCAAAATTTCCTATCACCCTGGTTCCTTTGGCTAGTCACCTGCGCATGTCATGGAGGATTAGGATTTCACCACAGTTTTCTGACTGTGTTCCTGATTATTTTATCAGGCACTTAAAATTTCAGGAACCAACAAGAAAAAACTGCCTGAGCTGTAGCCTGAAAGCTTCCATTAAATCTCTTTGTGTTTAGAAACACTGGAAATCAGACTTATAATGAGAATCTTTGCCCTTAACTTGATGGTAGTTTCCCTAATTGCTGACTGTGTTGTATAAATTAGTGCTGGACCATGTTGACCGTGCCCCAGTGAAAGGCCAAAAGCACTTTAGAAGCGATGGATAGAAGCAGCCTTTATCTCGGCAATGAAAGCACACAAGTACTGCTGCCAGTAGAGCAAAGGCTGGCGTCTTCCTTCATCAGCCTTTCTGCTGCAGCCGGAGGGAAAAGGCCCAGTCTGACAAATGACTAAATAAAATAGAGAAAATAAGCGTTTTTTTTTTCCCAGAAGAAATCAGCAGAATAACCAAGGTAGTACAAACAAATGGCAAATGTGGAAGATTGTGGATTGGCAAAAGGCTTTAAAATTAGCACATAGTTTTCCAACTTTTTTGCCCTTTGCTTCCTTTCCTGTGTAAATTTGATCATTCCTGTTGCCTTCTTCCCCTCGACAATTAACATTGACATCAATTCTCTCTCCTTTCTTTTTTTCTTCACTGCCAACCCTACTGGTTGGTACCAGCTACCTATCCCTTTTAGGAAGGCTATATTGATTCGAAAATTAGAATTCACATCCACCCAAGGCTCAAAGAAAAAAATAATGTCAATCTTGGTATCATCTTAAAGGAATGCTTGTGTCAAGTCTAGCCTGTGGAAAAAAACAGTGAAGAATTGTTCTTGTGTACCTCTGTTCTCCATACTCTTACTCTACCATTTACCTGTAGTGGTAAATGGAAAGAATTGCTTTTGAACTGGGTAGTTCTGAGTCTCTGTATCTATGTTTCAATTTTTATGATTCATGATTTATTTTGGTTTTGTGATTCAAATTTTATGATTTCACAATTCTTTCTATGTTGCAGAACACAGAAAACTTGACGTTTTTGTAGTATCCAGTAACTGCCCTGATGTAGTAATGTGTCACTAGAGGGGTTTTGTTTGCTTTTTTATTTGGGATTGTTTTGTGGGGTTCTGGGTGGTTTGTGTTTGTTTATTGTGGGGTTTTTTTTAATTTATTTTTCTGAGTCTAAAGGCTCTCTGAAAAAAACACCATTTTTATGGGAAAAACTCCGTTGGTTGGTTTTAGCAAGTCAGACTTTGAACCAGTTACTGTACCAGTGTCTGTACTCACATTGTGCTTTAGTCATGCTATGTGAATATTTTTCTCTATATACTTCTTTTGACTGTGACGAAATGTGATTCCTTGCATTATGTAAGAAAAATCATCTGATCTGAGAGAGTTGCTGAAGAAACGGGTGAAGTTCTTCATAGTCTTCCTGAGTTTCTTTAAGAGGCACAACAGGGAGTTAGGGTCTCTGGACATCAGTGAGATAAGAAATTTATTTATTCCTGGTTAGGACAGGAGGTGTACTTTAAAACCTTGAATTCTAAGGTAAGGTTCTGTGAAAACTCCTTTGCAGGACATCAGAGTGCCCTCTGCGATCACTGGATTACTCAGTTTTCCTTAAAACCTGCTGAACAACATAGAATGTCAGTGACAGGAAAAGTTGTTTCATCTCTCTATTAGAAAAAGGATCGGTTGGCAACTACATTGTAAGGTACCCTTGCAATAGACATTTTAATATTAATAAAGGTAGCATACAAGTGCACTTTCTATCTCAGTACTGCCAATTAGAGAATGATACTCCTACACATTCTTTCTGCACTCTGCTTTATTGCAGTGCTTTCACCTATGCCATCTGTGATGTTTGTATTTCTTGATGACCTTTTCAACAGTTTGTTGTTCTCATTCTTCTGTCCATGTGAGAGAGATGGAATTCTCCAAAGAAAGCTGCTTGAACATATGGCAAGGTACAATATTATAGCATGTAAACTGGCATTCATTACTGCCTCTCTGTACTGTTGACTTAATTCTTTTTTCCTCTAGTTTTTTGTTTGGCAAAAGGGTTTATGATTAATAACAGTTCTAACTTGGGGCAAGAGCCCCGGTGTGTAAGAACTGGATTAAAGTGTGAAGCAAGTTCATACCAGCTGAGGAGCAGGGCTGTGAATGGACTCTTCAGACATGCAAAAAGATTACTGTGGGCAAAAGTTAATTTTTAACAATGTGAGGTAGACACAATGAAGACCGTGACTTGCTTTTTTCCCCCCTTATCAAACTTTACCAAACATGGGCATTAGAAGCATATCTGAATACTGAGGCAAAAGCATTTGTGAGTTGGTAGTTTCATACTTGGGGCTATCAGCGCCAAAACTCAATGGCAGAAGAAAAGTCACAAGGAGGGAAGGCTGCCCCTAGTTAGAGAGTAAGGGTGTAAATGTCAGCCAACTTCTCACAGGAAAGGAGCATTGCAATGTAGGCAGGGAAAAGCGATGCATATCGTGAAGGTAGGAAAAAATCTGGCGTGATGTGCCACAGGTGTACCGAAGAGGCTGAAAGGTAGACCTAGTATGGGTTAATTGATAGGGCTATTTTTGCAGCTTATATTTCCTGATAACCTTTTCAACAGCTGCCTGCTTTTGTTCTTCTGGCCGTATGAGAGAGCGAGAATTCTCCCAGAGAGGCTGCTTGAATGTCTGCCATATCCATCCGTTTCTGTGAATTAAAAGGGTATTGTGTGGACATAATAAAAACTAGGGAAGAGATGGAGGCTACTGAATTAAGATGGAAAACAAATGGTACATTATCAAGTAGTTTCATTGTCAGAATGAAAAAGAAGCACTGGATGGTTCACAAATCTGTGGATGAACAAATGACAAAACTTCATAACACTTTACATATGTTAGAAGAAAGATGAAGGGGCAGTAATTTGATTGATGGTAGGAATTGTGATAAATCCCGAGGGCAGTGGGAAAGAAAGTAAATGAGTGTTTTTTTCTTTGGTGGAAGGGAAGTAATCTGAGATTTGACTAAAGATGTGAAGGTGAAGGAAATGGTGGATTATAAGCAGAGATGTGGAATGAGATGTGGGAGGATTAACCAGAAGGAGTGAACCAGCTGCATAGATGGTTGATAGGTGAAGTCAGTTTGGAGAAAGAAGCAAGAGGAAAGTACATGAGATGGGATGAGGAAGAGATTAAAAAAAAACCCACAAAAGCACTAATATTGCTGCTGAAAATAGCTAGAGAGGATGTTATTATTTACAGTTCATGGTTTCTGCAAGGTCAAGAAGAATCCGCAGATGCAGTTTAGTGAGGATTTCAATCAAGAAAGTACGTATTAGCAGAGATATTTATGTTAACATGTGAAGTATAATTGATACTTTCAAATTTAGAGCCCAAAGTCTAGTTATTGAAAGTCTGTGCAGCAGGAAGAGAACCTCTTCTTTTTTCCTTTCTTTTTTCTTTGCGTAGTCTTCCTCAGTGATACGTTTATTTCATGTATCTTACCACTCAAAGAAATTTTCAGGCTGACAGTTAGAGACTGAGGTTTGCTGTTTAACCCACACAAGTTGTTGTACAAATCAACGGTGATAAAACAGGATGTGTCACAATACCTAGTCACAGAAGCTGTAGATTACACTGTGAAGCAACCAGCAGTGCGGCACCATGTTTAATGATGTTATAGGTGTCCTTTGTAAGGGTGCCAACAGATACAAATTTGGGGAGTGAGAAGTGGGTTGCTGATGATACAGAACTGGAGAGAGCTCCATCATTTTTTCCAGGTAAGATACTGCACTGCTGGATTATATCAACAACACTAGAGGGTCCCCACTGACGAGAGTTGTGGTAAAAGGCTCAGCTGAGTGTTGCCATTGCAAAGAATTTGCTTCTCATAAAAATACTTGGGTTTCTGCCTATGTTTACTGTTCAGGAAGCCATCTTTAAGCTTTAATCTTTGCAAGGAAGTCCGTTTCCCTCATTGTATTCAAACCCAGCATGTTTCTAATCAAGTACTGTGAACAGCATATCAAATGAAGTGTTTGACCCTCAGATCAGTGTAGCAGATAACCTAATCCATTTATTATGTTTGTAAGAATAAGTGCTTCTATCAACTTTGATAAAGAACAAAAACAGTAATCTCTGGATAGATCTTTAGCATGTTTCAAATGTTTCACTTCTGTTGGCTTCAGCAGAGCTGCTAGCACTTCTGTAATACCAACATCGAAATATTACAGCAAGTGGGGAGCATGTGCCCAAGGAAAGCACGCACAAAACCAATTCTTTTATTCTGTGTTTACTTACTCTGTGAGGTTGTCTCAGAGCAGCAACTACAATCTGCGAAAACAAGATTGCTTCCCTCTGGACCCAACTTGCATAAATATTTCAGTAGATAGATACATAAATTTAAAAGAAAAAAATGTTGTGATAAATAGAAAGGAGGAAAAAACAAATCTAAGATGGACTGATTTGTAAACCAATAAATATTACATCGTCTTTACAAAATAAAGTTCTTTAAAGGACATCAGATTATCAAAGTTATGAGAAATGCTTACCAGATGTGGAAGAGGATGACTCTCAGGGTCCAAAACAACTTGTAATTCAATTATTGATTTTATTTGGTGGTAGCCTTTTCATAGCCAACTGTCTGGTATTGACTGTCTGACACTTTATTATTTCTTTATTTCCTGTTTTTATCCTGCTATCTGTCATAACCACCCCTACGTAATTATTCAACTTAGAAGGATTCTGCACTGATCATTGCTAATGTCCTGTGGTTTCTTTGCCCATCTGAACTGTCATATGGTGCTCTTTTCCAAAATCACATTTGTAGAACACAGCTTTGGAATTGTTTAATTTTCTGGAGAGGAGTTTATGATTAAACACTAGACTGTCATCAAAACAATTCAATATGCATGGCCTAAATCTGTTTGTGGTTAAATAGTAAGGTCTGGAGGTTAATAAAAAGAACTTCAGCAAGCTGCTCACAAGATAGTACAAGGAACTTAAAAAGATCACAGAACTCCAACCATTTTCCCATTAGGCTTAAGATAAAAGTGAATTTAAAAGGAAGGTGATATTTCTATGTTGCTATGTCCTTAGCAATGCGGAGAGGGATTCCATTGTTTTGAAGGTTAGGTGAGAGAAAGAAGAACTATGTACAGCTGGCTAAAAGCTATTTTTTTTCCTAAATTTAGCAGACTGACTTTTTCTTTCCTCTACTGGTAACTTTCTTTTGATTTTTTTTTTCAGCTGTCCTTAGGCTTGTGAGCGTGAATTGCAGGAGTGGGAAGGAGAAGAGACCTAAATCAGCTTCTTCCAGTTCAGCATTTAAGCAAGCGCAGTCACTTCTCAAGTGCTGCTGAGTGTCACAGCAAGACAGGGAAGGGAAGTGGCACTAAACGACTCCTGAAAAGTCAGTAGGCTTATTAAGTCTTACTTAAAAAGTTGATTGGGGAGCTAATTTAGAGCTCCCCTGTCCTGCCTTTTAAGTATGATGAAAACCCTTAAAGGACTCTCGCTGGTGCTAACAGATTCAGAGTGGCATTGAGTGTAGATATGAAGGGGGAACAGGGAAACACAAGGTTAGAAGAATTGGTTACCTTTAGAGTCCATGCCTGTGAGTTTTTCCTAAGGGAAAAGTGGGGTATGAAGGATATTTTACTATCTGCTGGTGCCATTAGTATTTTTCACTGTGCAGTAGGCCAGTGTCCTGCCATCAGAAGCCTCTTTTTCATCTACTTTGTCAGTGTGCAGAAGCCCAATGTGGGTCTAAAAGTCATGCATACACGTTCTGATTTCCTAAGCAGTGTAAAGGGACGGTGGGGTAAATAACAACCCCTGATGCATATAAGGGGGTTTGTCGGTGATAATGGCATTCCCTTATTGTTCATGTGGAAACTGTGATACCACATAAAGAGCCAGCCAGCAGTGAAAGAGATGGCATTGGAAACTTGTTGTTCATGCTCTAAATTGCTTCTGAGCTGAGCCTTTAAAACTGAATGTCATTTCATAGCAAACTGCCTGCCCTTTTAATGGAAATGTCAGTCCTTTAGAAAGTTCTTGTTTAGAGGAACCATGTGGTAGACAATACTCCTAATGAAGATCTCCTTCCTTTGTCTCTGTACTTGCCCTCTCTTTTATTTCATTGCATAGAGATATCAGCCAGGACTCTTCCATTATGGGAAAAGCTTTTCATTTTAACAACTGTTTTGTAGACATTCTTGCTAATGCATTTTGTCCGCCTTTGTTTTCCAGCCTCCCATTTCTATTGTCATCTTTTAAAATGACAGGAGACAGAGCTTTTTCATTAGGAAAAGAGCTAAGAGGAGACAGTACAGTTCAGGCTATGTTTGGAAGAAAGAACAAAGGCTTGACTATTTAATTTTAAACTCACTACAGGTACATATTCAACAAGATATTATTGTCTTACGGCCATTAAAAGTGTACCACTTGGAAAGATTTTGAGAGAATGAATCTTTAATGTATGACATCAATAATGTGACCCCCCAACAGCGTCCGAGTGTATTTCATTATCCATGGAGCATGTACATGCTTGCTTTTATCCTCTCCCAGTCACAAGTTAAAATACATTATAAGTTTAAATTTAAGGAAAAGAAGAATAAGATTAAATTGAAATATTCTTCCCTTTCCAAGTGGGGCAAGCTGAACAATACTTGCACAGGGAGTTATGTTACCCCTTGGCTTCCCAACCAGATGCAGGTATTGCCCATTCTGTTGTGTTGCCCGGTGCCGTGCCAGCAGGGGTGTCATGTTGGAGTTTCCTCTGCTGTTAGGGTGACGCCTGCAAGGCTTAGCCCAACTGTTCCCTTTGGGATCCTGGAAAGATGACAGGGTCTTTATCCGCGTGCTGTCACGGTTTCCTCTGTTTGTGATTTCAGATTAGTTAGGTAAAATGTGTCTTGTGTGGATATTTATAGGCGTTCTTCTAAAGCTTCTTGCTCTCCTCTGACGCAATTCTTCCTGCGTCAGAAAGTTCTGGAATCTCTTTTGGGCTACTGAAAGAAATGTCTTGGCTACTGCTATAAATGGATACGATAATCCACTCTTGGACTCTCCATCACAACTTCAAATCCACACCTACTAGCTATCAGAGAACAAAGTCAGGGCGTTTATTTGTATGGCTCAGCTTTTTGTAACATCCCTGGTTACTACTGAAACAGAAAACCAGTTCATGGGAGGATATTTCCAAGTATTATTGAGATCACCATTCCCTATTATTAATCAATGGATTAACTGTCCCAAAGCTTATTTAAAGATAATTTCCATCTCTGTCTTGCTTTCCCTGAGGTTGGAAAAAAACCAACATTAAGTTGCCTGTCTATGAAAGTCAATGAAATGTAACACTGCAATATATGCAGTGCTATATGTATGTAACACATATATATAATATACATGTGGAGATATACATGGATAGGCATTTAGAAAGGCCTTTACTTGCTAACTTCTTTGTTGACTAAAGATAAGGCACAAACCAAGTGTGGTGCTGTGTGTGGTAGTTTTGTTCACTGAGGAAGGAATACCTTAGTCTTCAGTTCTAAAACACAGACCATTGTAAATATGTGTAGATAGCAATTGTCTTATTTAACCTCTGAGGTACCAATAAGGGAAATAACAGGCTGACCCCTCAGATCTCAAAACATAGGCTCTTCTCAAATAAACATGTTATTAACATTACCACCGTATTACCAGAGTCTCTCATCATGCCAAATTGCATGTTGAATTCACTTTCTGCATGTCATTTCTGTACTATTATTATTATAATCAGGAAGCTGAATTGATTTAATTGCTCCCGTTAGAGCTTACTCTACATTTGCAATATTATTGAACCTGCCTTAAAAGGGAGACAAACTAATTTTATTATTAATGATAGGCTGTAATAGATAAAAGAAGCATTATCCTTTCTGTATTTGTAGTTAAATGCTCAGAAAACTATGCGGGATATGCAAGACAATCCTCCAACATTGAAAGAGTGGCTTCCAGCTGAGCCCAGTTTAGCATACACTTAACACCTGCTGGCTTACCCAGAGGGAGGCTCCCTTTTGGCTCCTCAGGCAGAGCTGCTGCCAGGGCACCACACGAATCCCGTTTTGAGTGTCAGATGCAGGAGCGCGTAGGACAAACACGCAGCACGACACCCGCCAGATGAGGACTCCACTAATTGGTCAGTCTCCCCTTGCTTCTGCCCACCCGTTGACAGACACAATAACAACATCCCAAAAGGAGGAGCAGTTGTGCCAGGATGAAACAAACTCTTGATGGCTTACCCCAGTGATTTTCTGGCATTGTGTTTTATGTTTGTGCAAAGTAATAATGGTTCGTGGGCTTGAGCCTGCAATGAGCTGTTTAAGCACTCCGTGTTACTGCTAATTCTGTCTTGAATCCAGGTACTGCCACTGATCTGAAATAAGTTAGTGCTTCCATGTTGCTTGCTTTCTGAAAGCACTGCTGTGTTTTGGAATCTGGCACAATCTAAGGTCAATTATTTTGTCATCAGTGCCTGGGCGACCAGGGCAGCATATGATAGAAATGCCTTAGGTGAGTGTACAGGTTGCTTCTGCTCACAAAGCCCCAGAATATTTTTTTTTTCCTCCAAAGTCTGGCTCATCTCTTGGTGTGCTTCAGCTTCTTCAGCGGCAGTGACTGAAGTTTGGTTACTGTGTGCTGTAGCAGACTGACAACAAAAAAATGCTGTATTGACCTCATCATCAAGTTTAAACAGATAAATCTCTGTAGGGAACAAAAAACCCCAAACAAACGAAAGAAATAGCATGAGGCTCAACTAGGATGAGGCAGAAATGAGCGTATTTATGTGAAAGAGGGGGAGTGGCAGCTCCAGTCAAGAAGACACAGAGGGGTAAGACTAAAGGAGCCTGAATGTGAGGGAACTTGGAGGAGGGCAGGAAGAGAAATAAAGAGTCCAAGAGAGTAAGGAGTAGCAGGAGAACTTAACCTTAGATCATAAGCTACCACAAAGGATGGATTAGGCTGTGAGAATAATTCTCCCCTGTGAACTTGTGAACTTTCTCATTTGGGGGATGTCTGGGGTTCTTTGGGCTAGGGCTTAGCTTGTACCTGCAGTAAAGAGTAAGGGTTGGAGAGAGGCAGGGCCTCGCACTGCAGTTGAAGTGGGACTGCAAAGGGGTGCCAAGGGAAAGTGTGAATGGCTTAAAGAATTCTCCTCTGAGACTGTTTTCATCCTTTCCCACATCCTGATTTCCTGCTGTTGCCTTCTGCACTAGAAGGCAGCTCTGGGAATTATCTGACAAAGTCAGATCATCTAAAGCTAAAAATAAGTGAGATAAAGGAATCCAAAATGCCAATGTGAAACCAAAACCATTCCCAAATGAAATGCTTTATTATATATCCTGGTCTACACAGTGGTGGCAGTGGCATTTTACTGCAGAGGTAGAAACCAGCAAATCCAAGCAGATTTTGTTCTCTGCTTACCTGAACACGCAAAATACATATTCAGTTGCGTATGTAGAGGGAACAAGAGGCTTGCAGAACAGTGGATTTTTCTTGTTCGTTTAAACTTGAGGGCAGACAGCAGTGAGAAAGGACAGTAGAGCAATTGTCTTTCTGGAGGAACAACCTTCAAAATTTATAAAAGGTGTGGGAGCAAGTGTTGTATTAATCCTTTTTCAGCCTCTGTTGCAGATCCCATGACAATTAGCTAAATATTAGTTTGATTACCACAGAGTAGGGTGATAATCCTGTAATGTAATACCCACTTAAAAAAAAACAAAAACAGTAAAAGCGAGAGATGTTTAATTATTCAGCGTATTCACCCAAACTGTTTTATCACTGAACATCTGTTGCACAAGTAAAGGGACTGTGTGCAAACACTTAGCATGAGGGTACGATTGTTTCATTCTGAGATGGATTAGAATCATATGGGCATAAAACTGACTCTCAGCTCAGTGCTGGGCTGTTTTGAATGTCCTCTGGTAGGTAGCCAAAGGAAATTTTCTTGTTGAACTGACAGGAATTCTTTGAGATAACATGTTCTGTTCGAGCATATGTTGAAAAGTCTATATCATTTCAATGATGAGCTTCCTTTCTGGCACCTATCAATGTATGTTCATGGTAATCTCAAGCAATATCTTGTCAACAGCTATCTACCGTAAGTGATCCTAATCCACTTTGCAATCATTTTCAAAGCCTCTTCATTTTCACTGAAAGGATTGTTTTTTTCAGAAGAATTCTTACTAATGTGCAAAATTGCCCTTAGTTAAATCCATTGTAGGAGCTGAAAAGGAGTACAAGTATAAACCTTCACAGCTGGAGAACAGATAGCTACTGTGGATGTAGCTTACACTTCTCATTTTTCACATGCAGCATATGCTTGGAGAGTGATGAACAGATGCAGCTTGTTTAATGGGGCAAATCACATGTATTTTATCTTCATGACTCCGCGTTTGGAGAGTGCACTCCCTTCTTACCTGTGCTTAATGTGATTCCAGATATATGTGAACAGCAGTAGCAGAGTATTGACATGGCTTAGTTTAAACTAGAAATTGTAGGTTATGTGGCCTTCCTGTTCGAAGTTCATTAAATAGGCAATATGTGCTGTACGGGTGGCAGCAAAGATGCAGCCTTAAGTGGGCTCAGGCTGCTGATGCAGAGGGAGGGCTTGGCAATGTGAAGGTGCTGACCAGGGCTGGAGGCCATGGCTTTGCCCGCTGGTTTAGTCCCCTGCCAAACCCTATCTAGCACCAGTAAAAGTGCATTTTCCTCCACTGGCTCTCTGGCTGCATTGCTGAAGGAAGATAGAGGCAATCCTGTCGTACTACGTGTGGAATTTTACCGGTCTGGACATGGAATAAGCAGCTGTACCGGACATGACTTCTGCTATTTTTCCTGCCACGTCCCCACTTACACTGAAGTGACAGCCCTCTTTGTTTTTTTTGATCTGGAGTGCTGGAGAATAAGCAGATTTATTTAATTTTTTGGCATTGCTGTTCTTCCTCCAATCTAGACATCATACAGTATTTCTACTGGTGCAAAACGAGAATACCTGCCTTTTCCTAACCCTCTGTGAGATGTAGGGGATCCAGACAAGTCCATATTTTAACTTCACACACTAATTGGGATTAAGAGCAAAAAAATTATTTATACAAGATAGCATGGTGCAGATTCAGTATCCTCTTCCTGTGGAGTTCTGAGCTGACTTTACTGGTGCTTCTCTAGGTTCTTTTTAACAGTAGCTGACAATTGAATCTGATCCTAGCTTCCTTCACCTAAATCAAAATCTGTGCCTTCATATGGGCAGAGAGTAATAGATATGGATATGTTTATAAAACCGTTCATGAGGGACACTAAGTCTAAGGAATTTGAGAAAAACACATAATTGGAATAATTTTTTTTCAGCCAACTATTGGTCTAAACAATCTGATTTTTCAGGGGTGTTTTGGTTTTAGGTTCGTTTTGGTTTTGGTCTTGATTAGCAGCTGGTACCAGTAGAATACTTGAATGCAAAAATATTTTCTTGGCAGAAGTCCAAACATACATCTCTACAAAGTTGTATTTTCTCTCCCTCATTTTGTCTTCTTTGCCTTCCCTGTTATTGATGCACATAATAAAACACTAGGAAAAAAAGACAAATCCACCCAAAAGGTCAAAATCAATGATCCTTTTACAGATGGCACCTTTGGGAATCCTGGGTACTTTACCATCAGCTTGTGTTTGAGACTGTTACTTGAATACTTGGGTTTTGATGACAAAAATCAATGACTTCTTTAAGGAAGACACCCTTGGGGCTAGAGGGATGCAGACTTTGAAATGTTTACTAGTCTATGCCTGTATCTGAAAGACTAATAAACATATTTATAAGTTTATGAGCTCCTGTTTAATTTTATAGATTGAAAATGTTATATGGTTTCAAGAAGAATATTTACGCTAATGTGCCCCAATGAGACATATTCTGTATCACTTTGCAAATTTGCATACACATTTTGATCCAAAACTGATTGAAATCAACAGATATATTTCCATTAGGTTTAAATTTATCCCTGTGAAAAAGCTACTGAGGTTATTGGCGTTATCTTGTTAATGAATTTGGTACAACGGCCAAATACTAAATCAGTTTTCAAAATAAAAAGATAGAAAACTCACTTGCATAAAGATAAGAAACCTACTTCTCTCAGCAAAGATTATTCCTTTATTTTAATATACAAATACGTGTTTATTGTTACTCTGAGCCGCAGAAAACATTGGCTTTTTAAAAAACACACACATTTTTTTGCCTTATTTCTTTGCTGCTAATTTAACATTCCATTTGTTTATGGCACCATAATTTACTTTGACACCAGCACAGATATATCTTGATTCTCCTGAATGAGCAGGGTTATAACAGGTTCTTGTAACTTAATAGGACACTTGATCTGGATGTCTTGTGATGTGGTCTTGAGGCTTTGGTGCTGGAGTCTGGACAACCAGTTTTCTCACCAGCTGTGCAGATACAGACTTTGCCAGGATTTTTTTTTTTTTTCCCAAACAAAGATTAGAGTTGTTGTAGTCTTATGCTTTGCAAGCTGGTTTCTGGGGAATCAGCCACAGAAATTACTTTTGAAATAGACTGACGGTGTATGGTAGCCTTGCAGTAATTAGGAAAACTAATTTGTATTCATTTTCCTAAGTTATTTTTCAAAATCTAATCTGTAAATACAGTGATATAAAATGTCAACCCTAAACAAACAAGAGCATTGAAAGGATAATAGTAGATAATGTCATTTATGAATTAAAACAGGAACGTGCATGCATTAATAGACCTGCTCTATTAGACATTCCTTCCCATCACTTACTGATCTTGATTTAAGTTTACTGCTTCCAGCCTCATAAATCAGTATTATTCTGGTATGTAGAATGTCATCCCATTCTTAAGACAGGCAAAATGCTTTGCTCTTGAGGACTTCAGGGAGAATCGCTGGATAATCACTTCCATGGCACAGCCCTGTGCAGACACAGATTAAAGCTTGGAATGCCCCTGGAAAAACTCAGCTGCAGTAGCGGTGGTTGGCGCATGGTTATCTCCTCCATGCAGAGCTGTGCAACATGAAGTGGGGTAGACACGAAGCTTGACACTGCTCTTACGAGAATGGTTTGTGCATCCGTGCAGAATATGAACTACTTTTGTGCTCTCTCCCACATTGTACTGACCCACAGTTGGTTGACTTGTAGTGAACAAGCTCTCACTTTTGACCCTGAGCTGAATGAAATAGATGCTTTCCTAGCCAAAGTCACACTGGCATCACTCACAACTGTACCCATGGCTATTCATTTCTCATTGTCTGTTATCTTCTATAGGCTGAGTTCCTCTAATCCCATTTTGTTTGATTTTCCCAAATATGCATTGAAAATGGTGAAACTTTCTTCTGTGGGATTTTGGCAATTTAAAGGGCATCTTCTTTCATTCTCAGACTTTCATTGATTGTAGATCAGGTATATAATTGTAGCAAGACTGATCATGGGAGAGGTTAAAAAAAACCCTGTTACTAGAACTGAACAACTTAATCTGTTTGCAGAATGGGACAAGAAGAAGGGATATCTGCGACAGCTGTGCCTATTCTTGTCCAAGTATCTGATGCTGGTCACAGTAAAAGGATGCTGGACCGAGAGAAATTTCAGATACTTGGCTGCTCTTGTGATGCTAAGTTATGACACCGGCATCGTATCATTCCCCAACTTCGTAGGATAGACTGAAGTCCTGCCATCAGCCAGAAAACCTGAATATGCAGATGAGAGACTAGGCTTCACCATTTCGGTGAAAGGATTCTTTTCAGAAGTGTGACATTGCCTCGATGAATTAGCTTTTGCTTCCCTAGGAAAGAGCATTGAGGTGTATAACAGAAGCGATTGCCTCATGATATTGGTGTCATTTTTAGCCCACAATGTTCTTACACACAAATTAGGACTAAATAGACCAATTGGGTGGACACCTAGATGGGTAAAAAGCTGGTTGGGTGCTCATGCTCAGAGCATAATGGTTAATGGGTGACTCATTAACCTTCATGCTCCCAACTAGTGGAGTACAGCAAGGGGCCTAGTGGCAGGGCGCAGTCTTGTCAGATTTGCAAATGACGCCAAATTGGAAGAGGTGGTATTTGGTACCTTAGAGGGTAGATGTCCCTCTGCTCTTCAGAGGGACCTATTCAGGCTGGAAGAATGGGCCAACAGGGACCTTACGAAATTCAAGAAGTAGAAATGCAGAGGCTTGTGCTCGGGAAGGAGTAACCCCCTATCACAGGAAAGACTGGGGAGTGAGTGCCTCAGGAGCGGCTCTGCTGGAAAAAAAATGGAGTCTGGCGGACAGCAAGCTGAGCAAGAAAAAGGCCAACAGCATGCTGGGCTTTATTAAGAGGAGTGTAGCTATTAGGCTGAGTAGAGCAATTAATTATCCTCCTCTACTCAGCATCTGTGAGGCTGCATCTAGAATTATGTGTCTAGTTTTGAGTCCTCCTATCACGAAAATCATCACTAAACTGTGGCTGGTTCGGCAGAGAACCACCAAGATGTCCAGGGGCTGAAGAACCTGCCCTGTGAGTAAAGGCTGAAGGCACTGCAGAAGAAGAGGCTTAGGGAAGCTAATAGCAGCCTCCTAATACCTACAAGAATATTGTCCAGAAGATGAAACCAGAGTGTTCACAGTGGTGCACATTGAGAGGCCAAGAGACAATGGGCATAAATTGAAACAAGAACTTAGAATTAAATCAGCAATTCAGAACTGATAGAGATGCCCTGCTGCTGTCAAGTTACTGTCAGATGCAAGAAAGAAGATAAGAGCTTCTGTTCAAACTCTTGCTTGGCTTAAAGGCCATTAGTGTGGAGGTTTATTTTCACACTTACATAAAGATGCAAAAGCATAATTTTCTTGAAAGACTTTGTTAAAAGTCTTAGATTTAAGGATTTTGCAACTGTATTCTGCTGGATTTTTTTTTAATTTAATGTAGCGAAGAAAAAAATATACTGGTACTACTTGAACAGTTGGCAACTCTGATGCTATTTCACTTTAAGAGGAACAATTGGTTGAAGTTGTTTAATGTTGGCAAGACAGTCATGAATCCCAATAAGGCCATGAATACATTTATTATTAATTTTCTTCTCATTCATTTTTAATTTTCTGTCAGACAGAATCAAAGGCTGAATTGGTGACTTCAGTGTTTTCTACCTTGCTCTCCTGGCTTCAGAAGTCCTTTAATAAGGCAATTATTTATTCTGGACATCACTGGGAAATCAAAGGTGAAAAAATCAGGGCTATCTAAACCCTGTAGTGCATTAATTCAAGCAACACTCACGTTGTTGGATAGAGTTCATTCCTCTAGTTCTTTAATGTGGCCTGGTTTGGTACTTGTTTCATTTTAAAATTAGCCGGAATGTGTAGAATGGAGAGTGAAGGGAAACCACAAAAGGATTTAGCTCATAGAAGCAAGAATTACTGAAATCAGCAGGGGTTCTGGCTTCTGGATTGAGAGTAGGCTGGTTCATTGTGCTGAGAGGAGGCAAGCAGAGGATCTTTGAGAAGAATTTAATGCATGCCCACAAGGCGTTCATTAGGAAGTTGTGGTACAGTCGTGGCTATATGTGCCTGTTACCTCCTGAAAACAAGGAGCAGATCTGACTTCGCCGCAATTCTCTTATCTAAGGCACAATACTTCACTGGAAGTCGGTGAAAAAGCTTGCATACATTCTACTACATCAGGTTTTCAAATAGAACATGAAATGTTTATCAAACTCCAGTACATAGTTCTATGCAGTACCTATTTCTATTTCTGTTTTTCCAAGTGAACAGAAGGTAGGGAAAACAAGGCACTGGTGAAGAAATCGTCCGTGTGGTTTGGGATGAGGAGTTATCTGTGCAAAGACAGCCACAGGGTAGAAAGACTGGATTTCTTCTCATTTAACAAACCTTTGTTTAACCTGTGCAGACTTCCAGGTCTAGTGCATATGTGAAACACTTCTTCGGCCCCATGTATTTTGCTTTTTTGTATATTACTGATAGAATTCCACCACAAGCGGGGGGGTAATGTTTATTCCTTTTTCAGGAAGTATATGAAACTGTTGCTCGCACTGCTTTGCTATCAAAATGTTACTGCAGTCGCTTACTATTTTGTTTTTGCTCATTCTTCAGAATTTTGGCCTTCTAAGAAGTTGATGAACAAGAACTGAAAAGGAGACAACATATCAAACCTGACATTTAAAGGTTCAAACCTTCAGTGTACCGAGCACAATGTCTAAAGAAAACATTTATGGAATTTTCTTGTCCTGAATTCTTCCTGTAGATCTCCTTGACACTAAACTGCCTTAGCGCAACCTGATGTAGTCTGAATGTGATTTAATATTCCACACAGAGCAGGTAACACTTTGCTCTGACGCTCTAGGATGAGCAAAGCAACAAGAAGCTATTTGAAAACATTTAGCCATGTGCTCCTGAGGAAAAAAAAGAAGTCCCTGTTCCTCTCTGTCTAATCGTTCTGCTGATCAGAATGCTATCTTAGGAAAAAGGAGTATTGTACAAGTTGCCATAAAGTTTTATGAGCCAGTTATTACAGATATAATTGTCCAAGGTTATAGAGGTCTATAGATGTCTTATTTTGCATAGGCCAGTGCCCATTTATACTCCTCTTTTATAGTTAATGCAATGCCTCATTTAATAATTTTAAAATAATTTATTGGAGTTAAATTGCTTTTTTAGAAGGCATAATCTTATCATTCTCATTTTTATAAGAAACTCATTTTAATTTGTTTGCTGTGCCATTCTCACATGAATTTAGGAATTTAATGGAGTGAAAATTGAAGGCTGATGGCATCAATGAAATTATTAATTTGGTAACCGAAAGATTTATTTGGTTGATTTAGATAGAATTTTCAATACCCAATTATCTTTGGACTCTATTAAAGAATGAAGCCTCGCCAAATAACAGTTCTCACTCAGAGTTCCCCAGGATGAATTGAAAAGGACATCTTCATTATTGCTATTGATGTTAATGTGGAAATCACTTACTGTTAATAATCCTGAAGGACAGATAAAGGCTTATTTTTACCCTCAAGAAGCTAGATTCTAAACCCTAAAAATGTTATCTTAGTGAATGAATATTACCTGCAGATAGCAGA
Source organism: Trogon surrucura (assembly GCA_020746105.1). NCBI lineage: Eukaryota > Metazoa > Chordata > Aves > Trogoniformes > Trogonidae > Trogon > Trogon surrucura. The sequence goes on from CM036629.1 coordinate 16,374,776, forward strand.
CTTAGCCAGGCAGAATATTTTAACAGTTTACTTTTATCTCTGCCAAGTCCATTAGAATAACTTAGTAGAAGGAAAATATCTTTCAGTCAGGCAAGTAAGTTTGTCTGATATTTTTAAATAAAAGTGGCAATATAACTGTATGAGGAGACTATCTGCAAACCTAGATATAAGCATACATAAAAAATTATTTATTTCCTATTATATTTCATAAGCCTTTACTTTTAGAGTTTTGAAGAACCCTTCCATTTCACAGATTCAGATTTTGTTTAAAAATATTTAAACAGCACCCTTTGCCAGTATAAACGTTTATATATTCAACAGGAGAAGCAAACACCAACATGACAGCATACACCAGTGAAATGGTCATAGTCCTTTTTTGTTTTTTGAAACTGTCCTAGATGACTCGGCTGTAGTCTAGAGAAGCATATTTCTCAGTAGTTCCACAGCTGATAAATAGAAGTGCAGGAGAAGCATTAATTGCCTTAAAGTTGGTGTCAGATCTTAAAGAGAATCTTAGTGATTTTACAAGTCAAAAAGGAATGTATTCTCACATATGCTAAAAATGCAGAGTATGAAACTAATTACACAACAGCTAAAGATACTCAAATATTAATTCCAAAAACCAGCCTGGATTTAAGTGATCATTGCCAGTTCATAGACATATTACATTTTTGTAGCGTCTGGAAGACTGAAGTTGGGTATTAAATGATTCCTTGGCAGCGTAAGAATGGAAACATAGGTTGCTCTTAGGCTTTTTTGACTGAGAGTTGAGGGTTTTTTTGAGTGAGTGAGAGTGACAGCTTCAGGAAGAAAGTCAATTCTGTACAAAAATTGGGTTTCCAGAGTGCCAGAGGTTAATTGCTTGAGACTTCCACTTTTGATCTTCACATCATACGCTGTTCTAGTCAGGTAATATCAATCATATATGTCAGTTATGCAATTTTCTGTATTCATATTTGGTTTTGAAATGAGGAGATGAGAGATTTAACAATTTAAAATAGGCTTGAAAATAGTTAAATAACTCTTGAAAAAGGACATGCATTTTTAGAAACAAATACAATGAATCAGGGTGTCTGCGTTGGCTTGCTTCAGATTTGGGAACGCTGCCGTGCAGCACACTGACAGCAAGCGATGTGCTCCGTGGGTTACCCCCAGAGCCAGGCCAGAGCCTTCTGTCTCAGCAGCTATTTACTTCTCCCTCAGCCAGTAGCCCAAAAGGTTATCCTATGGTTCTCCTTTTCCCTTCAGTGTTCTGATTTCCTCAAAACTCTTCTTCATTCAGTGGAGGCCCTTTTCTGTTTATTCAGGTTTTGTCTTCATAGTGTAATTTTGGTTGCCGTGAGTAAGTTACACCTATGCTCAGAAATTACTTTGGCAATTTATGCCTAGGTTGGCCACATCTCATTTATATCACCATGCATTTTCCCATGAATATCAGTAGGCTTTGATTCAAGCCTTATGGACAGACAAACAATTACGTAGATGTGATTATTAGGCAGTGAGATAATGTCTGCATTACAATTGATCTCCCTCTGTCCACAACATTAGTACCACCAACAAGGATGGTTGCAGGAACGGTGTGTATTGCTGGAGTGGCCTAAGAGAGAATGAATGATATATGTGCACTTAATTAAACTTTCAGCATTTTGCTGTGGGGTCCCAGTTCAGAGGGCATGTCTTGTTGCAGCTCCCAGCTCTTACTGAATTTGGAGATTGTAGCTTAATGCCTGCCTTTCCGTGCTGTACCTAATTTGTACAACTGAATACAGGTGATATTCTCTGGCCAGGATACAGTCGGAGCAGAACTAGCATGAAGACTGAAACACTTTTTTATTCTAGCAGACAGTATCTCTCAGATCACAGGGTGCAATTTTTAGGCTAAAAAAAGGATGGGTGCTGTCTACAGTGTATCTGACCTTCAGCTTCTTGTAGTTCCACTCTGTTAAGTGTCACAGGAAAAAATAAGCACAGAACTTGTTGAATGAAATTAAAGAAAAAAAATAATCTTCGTTTTTCTCATAAGATAATTGTGAATGGAGTTCACATAACATTCTCCTCCCTAAATACCATGTGAATTTCTAATGGATTCTCTTAACTCTTGTGAGATTGCTAAAGCTGTTTAGAGATGAGTAGAAGGGGTACAGTTCTCCTTCTTTTTCCTTACTCTCACACTTAATAATGTAAATCAATTTACAAAACCTTTTACAATACAGTTGAAAAGCCATCATCAACAAAACATCATTTGTAATTATTTTTGCCACTTTATACCATGTGCAATGAAGAAGAATGCCTAGAACTGTATTCCAGACCAAAAATCAAGCTCAATTCATTTAATTATCAACAACAGAAAGTGATTTGTGCTTCTCAAAGAACTTTGATTTAGGCATAATTAGCTCATTTAACCTCAAAGAAGTGATTAGGCAACATGAGAGGACAAGAAAAAGAAGTTAAAATGCCACAGCGATATATTATCCCCTATTTCCTGTCAAAACTATTACCATGTGAAAGGAAAACTGTGCGATACTCGCAAAGTTTTTAGGCATCGTGAATTACTGTGGTACAAACAGAAGTAGAAAAGCTCCTCAATTCCATCAGCTGTCTGAAGAGCAACAGGTTCTTTCAGACACTTTGCAATTCTGAGCTGACTTTCTCTGTCTTTAGGGGCTGATACACTTTTGTGAGTCTGACCCCTAATTAGCTCTTACCTGTCCTGCCAGCAACTCAGAAAATGTGTCACACTGCAAGAGACAACCACACAAAGCAACAAAAATCCGAGTGATGTAAAATTCATTTTCTGATCCTATGTATGAGTAATATTTTTTAGCAGAAATGATTAAAAAAGAGTAGTTCAGGAACTGTGAGGCAAATAGCAAATAACTTGTTTATCCAGAATGTGTCTCAGCATGACTCAAGTAGGCCACTGCAGATATCGCTTCCTAAAGGAGTCTCAGGGAATTCCTTCTGCTCCCACCTTTCCTCTTACTCTTGAGAGCACCTGGATTGCTGTGCTACTGCTGTTCTTTTAAGATGTCCAGGATCTGTTCTGAGATTTGGAAACTTATGGAAGGTGCAGTGCAGGGAGCATCTTGACTTCCAGTGGAAGTAGCTTGACCCTTAAAAATAGTAAGATTTCATCAATATGGCTACTACTTAATTACACTTGAGTTACTACGTAGTAACTAATCTGATCAGCTAGGAAAATTTTTGAATCCTTCCAGTCTTTCTAGTAATTATATATTGTTAAAATCATATTTTATAAACACACAACAGAGAAGAATTATTAAAAGTGGGCACAAAAATCAGGGGCAAAACATGTTCAGATGTTACCAATGAAAATATTGTTTCTAGTACCAAAGCGAGATGTTTTTTCTAAAAGATTTTACTGCTGATTCTTGATAAGTTAAAAACAATGCTTATGGTCTCAAACATTGGGTTTGGAAGAGTTCCAAAATGGTCCTAAGGTCTTAAGCCTGCTCCTCACAGGGTGGGGCGTTTGCCGGGTACAGACATAGGCTTTACCCGAGGAACCATTAAAACATGGTGAGGCCTCTGTGTCAGGTTTCAGACGAGCAAGGTGCTTTGTAGTCATGGTAAAAATAAGTTAATAATGAAAGTGCTGACAAAACCTGAGCTGCAGTATTGTGAACTTTGCGCTTGTAAAAACACCAGGCTGAAGCAGAGCTATGGGGGTAATAAGATCTCCAAAGAAACAAATTGTCTATGAATGTATAATTACGCTTTTCTCAAGAATTTTAAACTGTGTGCATATTTCTTGTTTATATTTCACTCAAGCAGCTGAAGGACCATTGACAGGATATTGTCAATGTTTAAAGCTACAGAATCTTTTAAACAACAACAGCCTGAGGCATTTTGTGTAGTACACACTACTTTTACTATTCAGTGAATATCACGTTTACATGATGCAAACAATGTCAGAAATGAAAGGGAACCAGTATTGAATAGAGAGGAACGAGTCTTGAAGAGAGCTGCCATCCTATGGACTCGATACAAGCCCACTGATACTTGTGAGAGTTGGCTCGTTCTTCAGAAGTATTTTAAGACAGATCCGATGTTATGTTTGCCGCATCTTTTACATAGGGTGGTGTAAAGCCAAAAGAAGTGTATGAGGGTTTGTGGTTTTTTTCAAATCTAGAAAACATCAGCATTTGGCATCAGCCTTGCGAAACGTAATTGGTGTTGAGTGCACCTGTTGGCCCATGCAAAACCCTACATTCACAAATGCAAATTGACTGAGCGTGGCATTCGCACAAGCAGTGGATGTGTGAAGTGAAGCTTGCAGGTGTGAAATAGATGCTGTAAGCACTTGCAGGGATTCGTGTGTGCAATTAAGGGGAGACTGATAATGTATGCCACCATACAGCAGTGTTTATTAGATTATATGTACTGTACAACTAGGTTCACACACAATGCCATGTGCCTATCGGGGAGCAGATTTTTCATGTATTTAGGAATTTAACACAGTGTGAATGCCTAGTGAGTTTTACAGAATCACTCAACTGTATTTCAAATACCTACCACACCATCTAGCTTTAGGTACCTAAATACCTTGGCAGCTTTGACCCTAGGTCAGTTCATCTATAAAGGAACTTCTGTAGCTAACCTTACCTTAAGGCCTTTGTCATTTACTTTTTCCAGTTTTTGACTGTCAGGTGTAATGTTTTCATTAGTTAGTCGACAAAGGGGCTCTGCTTATAACAAAAGCACGGGCAAATGCTACTTCTGCTTGAGAAGGGCAGGTATTTCACAACTGACCATGTGTTTGTGGCCTTTTTGTTGCTGCTGATTGTTCTTTAGGGCATGCTTGTGAAGTGGTGGAGTGTTAGAGACATGTTTATTTTGATCTTCTGTATGAAAGGGGGAAAGGGGTAAAGGGTGAATGCAAGAACAGACTTTGAAGTGCCTCAGTAAACTGACAGGAAAGCCGTCCCTGATGGAACAACGCATTTCTCAAGGGAGTGTGCTGCCCTTCGGGAAGAGTGTAATGAGTATGAAAAATGATGTTAACATATTTCAGCAATTGTAGATTAGAGATTGAAACATGGGGATCATATTTAAGAGATTGTCAAAGAACCATGAGGCAGCAGAACATCCTCACAGCGTAACTTCGTGATTGGCCAAAGGGAACACAGAGGCCAGTACACTGGTTTTGTACTTTTACAAAGTTGTTAGTGGTGGGAGGATCCTTTTGCCAGAGCAAACAGATATCACTGATGTATGGACACACATTGATTGCTATTGGAAAGGAAGGTCTTTTTACCATTAAGTGTAAGGATATATGGATGAGATCTATTGGTGGGATACTGAACTTTACTCTGGACTGTTATAATAGCTTAGGAACTAGTGAAATAGCAAAAATTCTGTGTGAAGACAAAAATCTGAGGGCGTTAATCAAGATTTGTAAATACCTATATGTGGCGATTCTGAAAGGCAGAGAGAGAGAGAAGAAATGTCTGTTAGTCACATCAGTATAAATACAGCACAGAAAGTTGTCATGACAAATCCAGTCATCTTGCTAGTTCCAAAAATAAATGGCTTCATTCAATGAAATAGCTGCGTAGGAAGTAACATTCCAAAGATGTTGCATATTTCTAAACACAACCTTATCATAAATTAAGACTAACGCTAAGTATTTGGTAGCTTTGATTCAAATATTTATCACCACTTTACTCCCTTTATACCCCCTTTCCCAGTTGCTCAGAGGAGTCGCTTTAATACTACTACTGCTTCTCTAACTGAGACTTACTGGAGATTGTGTCTCTGGGGACAGTATTTCAGAGCCCATACATCAGCGTTCCAGTCCATGGAGCTTACATGCCCTTTGTATCAAGTCATCTTCAGGAGGAGGACAGTATGTGGATGCCAACACTACTAACAGGTGTTGCCACTCTTTGTCGTTCCTGCTATTTTGGTTTTGTATTGTTTGAAGAGGAGAAGAACCAGTGCGTGAAGTTACGCTGGTCCACTGCAGGATCCTTGCAGTTTCTGTGGGTTTGGATACTGGTGTTCTTCAGAGAAAGGATATTGAAATTGGATGGAACCAGCTTGGCAATTCCCCTGCTCCAAAAGTTCACAATACTGCAAATATCGTTTGGGGGTTTTCATAACCGTTTTGCACATGGCTGAACAGATTGAGTGGCTAATGCTAGGGGCGACTTCCATCATGTTTCTGGTCTAACATACACGGGAGCAAAACCCTCCTGTAACTCGATATGCCCAGATTAAATGCATGTTGACTGTGTCCTTGAGAGAAGCCTTGTGTTCCCTCAAAACCCGAACAGAGCATTTAATAACAACCCTAAAAGATAGTTTCTTATTGCTATAAATTCAAGCACAAGTTATTTAAGAGAATAACAATATTTTGTTCCTTTATTTTGTTATGTTTCTCTTCTTGTCTCAGGAGGTAATTTTCAGTTCAGGCAAGGCCAAAGACAAAGCAAAATAGATGTACTGAAACATATGAGTACCAGGAATGTGATTTCCTTGGCAATGATAATCCTGTCACAGCTGTCAAAATTTACTCCTTTATCCATATGACATTTTAACAGGATGGAAACGCCATGTTAGAATAAGCAGCTCTAAAGGACTCGGTCCAAAATTACTAACAACAGCAGGCTCTCCCAGGCAATATATTGTTTACGAATTTCAGAGAAATTGCTTTACCAATATTACATTTGATTTTGATGCTCCAAAGCTTAGCCATAACTCTTTTCTTTTATTATGGCAGAGTTAAAACAGGCAGTTAAAAATGTTAATTTAATTTCTGCAGGGAACCACAGAAAAAGATAAAATTATTATGAAAAAACCCACCAAAAACAGTAAAAGGAATGTAATTCCTTAGGCTTCATGAGTAGTTTTGATTTTTATCAGTTTGCTTTTGAGAGAGAAATCAGAAACAAATTACAATTACAGTTTGCCTTACCTCAAAGAAAAGTAAATTCTGGAACTTCCACATATAAAGGTGAGATTACTTGTGCCTGTAATAGCTCACCCCTAAGCAAAGTACATTTACAGTTCTGCAGCAGTGTTGCCATATTGAAATAATGTTGCAATACTGACCCTATTAAATGCATGGTGAAACTTCTCTTTTAATGGTGCTGCAAATGGAAGATAAGAGATACAGGTAAGGACAGAGGAACTCACCTCCTCAGCCTCTGTATCACTTTGTGAAATGCATTTTTCCTTCCTGAAGTTTCTAGATACACTAATTTAACAATCTAGATTGCATAGGACTGCCTTGGTAATCCTATTCCCTGCCAGCTCACTAAGGTTAATACTTGTATTCTATGTCCTATCCAAAGCTGTTGATGACATCCAGGTGTAGATGTCCCCTACGATCTAGTTTCGTAGTTGAGTGGAGCTTGAAATATATAGCAACCAAGCAGCTTTCTGACAGGGACTGCAGAAACCAATTACTGGCTCCTCTCCATCACTGCCCACTTTCCTTCTCGGCTACCCTTTGCATGATATGCTGTTTGTTGCGTTCCCCAGGAAGGTCTTTGTTCAGTATCTTGTGCAGAGCATTTTTAATGCGTGGATTAAATACAGCACAAAGTTACAATATTGTCATCAGAGGAGCTTCTCCAGGCTATGAATGACCGTGTTGTCTTGGAGGTAAACCAAAAGTCCTACTCGTGTACTTGTCAGTTCTAGCATGCTTTATCAGAAAAGTTTCACTGGGGTGATTGCCAAGCTACCAGGAGGACTTTATATTTAGATATCTCTGTAATTTGATCACATTAAACTCTCTTCACCTTAAAAAGACACCTCTCTACATAACTCTCAAAACAAAACAAGTCGTGAGTCTGTAGGTCAAACCATAGGTAAAAAAAGAAACACGTATTTTTAACGTCATGATAGAGGACAGATTTAAACTGAATAGACCAGTTTTTCATGTTTTAATTTCTTGCATCAACTATGCAACTATTTTATTCTTTTAGTTGTAAGTATGGCTTGGTCGAACTAATCATTGTCTCAGGTGAACTCTTTGTCCTAGTGAGTTTTAGTGCCAATTTCAGTGTGCAAGAAGTAGGGAGCCAGTGACAGTATATATAGTGTTCCAGGGTAACCTTACTGAACACCTGAATGCAGCACATGTGGAGAATATGGAAACCAAAACCAAATTGCTGAAGCGTATGGCATCTAATAAAGTGCTTCCAACTTTTCCTTCGTACTCTGGTGGGAAAATCCATTTGCAACAGATTCAGAAGCTTTTTGTTGAACATGTCGTTGTATATTTAGTTACCCTGGCTGACAGTCTTGCAGTCTATGCACCAGCAAATGACTTTGAACTCCAGCAGGATTTCACTCTACACAGTACTGCATGAACCCTTGATTTTTTGAGCAGATATGATCACAAAGTAGCACAAGATAGAGATTCTGAAATCTGTACATGGAAATTTCATTCACTTTAGTGATGTCTGTGTCAGTGGGACTGACTGTACAGATGGAAACTTGCTAATTGTCTTCAAGAGAATTAGTACGGAAGTTAATAATGTTTATGATTTTACATAAAATAATGCATAGGATTTTTTCATTATAATGATGTAGCATTAGGAAGAGAAGCAAATGCAGTTGTGCTCTGTTCAGCCTGTGTGCGTGCATTCAGGCACTGCTGTGTCATTGGACTACTGGTGGTTTGTACGGCATATGTGTAAAGAGCAAAGGAAGTTTAATACCGGCTTCCAGGATAGCACCTCTTCTCCTCTCGCATCCTGCCAAACGGGATTGGAAGAGATGGGTGGTCTGCCATTTAGGAGATTCATTCATTTGTATTTTCACAGCCATAATATGATTATATCTTTTCTGTTTAGCATGCAGTTAAGAGATAAAGGAGATTCAGGGAGAGATGGAAGAGAGAGGAAGAAGAGATACAGGAAAAAAGTCTCAGTGGGATTCTCCTGATGCCATTATGAAGAGCCTAATTGCCTCTGGGCATAGTCAGGAGGTCCAGAGTTGCTAAACAGTGTATACATTTTCCCTGAAGAATTATGATTATCCCCAGCAAATACAGAGCTCCAATGGCTGCTGGACCATCCATGGTGACAGCAATCACTGAGGGTAAAGACTCCTTAGTGACCGGAATCCCAAATTACCGTGTTTTTAACATACTATTCTGAATACTCCTGCATGTTATTTGTCACAGGTAATTAACTAGGTTCATTGTGAGCGCTGAAAACCAGAAGCACTGTGATGTAGTAATAGGGATTGAACATATTATGCTTCGCACTGAACTGCATGTATGGGCTTCTGTGGCCACATGAATTGAAATTGTTTGATGTACCTTGGTGTTTGCACCACGTTAGGTTAAGGACTCTGCTCTTGAGACATCCTGTCTTTTCTGTAAAGGTCCCTTCTACTTTCTCTTCTGAGCTCTAGGCCTGTACGTGGGTGTGATGCTCACTACTCACTATCAAAGGAAGCCTGAGCATATCACGAGTGTTAAATTAAGTAATGATACTGACTGCCTTCATGTTTTGAGAAGAAACCTAAACAAGATTTTTTTATTTTACCATCTTCTGCTGTGAAGTGCTTTGAGATCTACGAGGGAAAGGATTTGTAAGAGGCATTATTGCAGCTGTTTCACCTTCACTTCTAGATAAAGGAGAATTTTCGTGTGTTGTTCTGAGCAAGTGTTCATACTTGAACTGATTATGTGTTTAGTGGATACTGTAGATAGAATGTGTTTTACTCATTTGTTCTTAATTTCTGTTATGTTCCTCAGTGACTGTGACTGGGTCAAGTGGGCCCTCCGGAAGGACAAGGAGGGTTTTATATGCTCTTCACTATGGAGAATATTCAAGGCAGAGAGGAAGGCAGGAAGATGTATGGAGGGGGTCACAACGAGGATTTGTGAGCTTGTAGATCAAGCAGAGAGACTGAGAGGGGCAGACAACAGGCATCCAGGTCACAAGAAAAACAGAAAAAACCTACAGGGTTGTTAAAGGGGATAGGTTGGAGTTCCCACAATTTACAATTTGCAGTCATTGATTCATCTAAAAGTCAGGAGGCAAGGATGCATCTGGAAAGAGAGAGTTAACTAAGGAAGAGTTACTTATAAACCTTTTAATTTCTGCTCTTTCTTCTTGCTTATATTCTAACAAAATCTCACTTTCATTTTTTAGTGTAGAAGTTCTGTATGTTCTTTTGAATCCCAAGACAGGAGTGTTTTGCTTCTGTGAATGTAATGAAACGCTTCAGATTAAAAAACAAAACAAAAAAAAACAAAAAACAATTGAGAAAGATTGTTTTATGAAAGGGTATTTTCTGAAACTATGATCATTTAGTGTCTCATAGATCTATCTATACCAAATATTTTTTTCACAGTGCAAATCTGTTCCATTTCTGTCACTATCACCTAGCACACTGGAGTCTGGTGAAGTGCAAGTCTCTCCAGTTGAGAATTGAAGCACAGCTCTGTCTAAACCGATCAGTAAAACATGATCATTCGGCAGAGTGATGGGTTCTGTGCAGGGTCAGGCCTCGGGAAGTTGAGCGGCGATGGAACAAGTGGCAGCTGCCCACAGACCTGTTACGAATGGCGTTGAGCTAGTCTGGTGTAGTGATTCCTATGATTTGTGGCTATCTGTTGGGCTGGAAGATAAAGCTTTCAATTAAGAAAGCTCTAAGTCACCATCAAAATAATGTAAATAACTAGCTAGTAGTGGATGAGAACTCATTTTATAGAACTTGCTATTGACTTTGCAAAAAATGATGCCATCAGTGTGGTGGGAGTAAGTCAGCACCAGTGTAAGTTCAGCAAATATTCCTGACGTAAGCAAGCCCACAATGGACAGATTAAAACCAGTGTATTAATTTGCAGTGCAACCAAGTTTCAGAGACATCGTGGATGATTTTTGGAGTCACCATGCTGATGAATGTAATTACCATTAAAATAAGCTTTGTGCTGCTTAGGACAGATTACTGCCAGTGTTATTATTCCTCTAAAATTGCTTGGAAATGGGCACAAACTGTTTCATATTGAACTTGATAACTCTGGAGCCTTGCAGTTGGCTAACCACATTTCCAGTACATTCAATTCATAATCTGAATATTCAAGTGCTTTAAATATTTCCCTATTGATCCAAATTTCTTTGTGAGTTATGTACAGGCTGAAAAGTAGTTATTTTGCTTTATATTTTTAAAAATTCCTAATAATAAGAGGACAGTGACTTAGGAGAAGTATGTACATACACATTGTGAAATTGCAAAAGAAATATACTTACATTGAACAATGCCTTTTCCTAGTAGAAGCTGTTATCTATAATTATATAAACAAGGATGTGAGTCTATGAAGCAAGCTTGTGTTGCTGGAGTGTGATTCTAAATCTTTCCTAGTGGCTAATCATTTCTAATTTGGAATTCTGCAGTTGCTCGTATTGTTACGGATAGAATCAGCCCTACAGGGCACATTGCATTGGAGGACTGGGATCTATTTTTATGGCTAAGCACAAAAGCCATTTGTTTTCTACTGTGTGATGAGCTGGATTCCAGGAAGGGAAGTACTCCTGAATGGAAGGACTCAGGACTCCAGTGTGAACCTATAAGTCATTGGACCTAATCTGCCTTTGCCCTGCCGTAGGCCAGTAGCAAAGGTCGAAGGGATTTTGACGCGGTTTCAAGCAACCATTTTACGTCAGCAAGACTCAGAAACAAGACAAATAGGCAAAATAAAGAGACTAAGTCTTCACGTTTCCAATGACAGCTCCAGGCTTTCATATCTGCTTTTGTTAAACTTACTAAACGCAAGTCCTTGGTCCTTCATGCAGATAAGAAAATCTGTACAAGCTGTCCAGCTCCAGTGACCCAGTGTCTTAATATTGTGGCCAGCTCTGGAAAAGTATGGATGCTACTGTGCTGCAAAGATTCTGTGCACATTGGTTAAAGGAGTATATCTTTCCTGCTCAAGTCTTATTTCAAAGCCAAAAAATCAGGCCTCAGATATACTTTTGGGAAGAGGCAGATTGGTGATTTTCCTTGTGACTTACGAAGGGAATACCAAAGTTTGATTTGTGACTGCTCATGACTGTATGAGTAATACATCTTTCCGTAACATAATTTTCTCAGTGAAAATGTCGTATATCACTGTAATTGCCAATCACAGTGAAATGAGAGACAGTAAATTATTTGCATAGTCTGCTGAAATAGTAAATTGCAGGAACCAAAGACCTCTTAACAGAAATATTTAAATCTTCTCTGTTAGGAAATATCGACCAACTTAAACTAGTTCTATGACCTGTCTCCATGTTTTGTCTGATTATGAAAGAATTAGTACGTTAGATGTCAGCATGTATATAGATTTTAATATAGGATTTTGCCCCCCAAAGATCCCTGAATTAGCCTTTTTGCACTGTTAGGTATAGCAGCACAAAATCTATGCTCTAGTTTATGAGTGATGGATACAATAATAAGAAGCATGTCTGGCTGTAAAGAGCTGCAGATCTAAAATTCTTTCCTATACAATAGTTATCCATGATGATAGACACTCAGAACAATAAGGTCATACCTAGCTAAGGGTTATGAGTCCAATTTCCTGTCTAAATGAGAAGGCATTTCCATTTGAAGGCAAGGGGGTGTTATTATGGACTCTCTTTATGTTTTTCTGACTTGTCGTGGCAGGCACTCTTTCCTTCGGCCACTGGTTTCAGTGCATTTGCTTACAAATGCGGTTCAGGTCTTCAAAACAGCAAAGCCATAATGACCCTGTCTTTTTTGAAGTCTTTCATCAAGCTCCTGAGGTTGACCTATGTAATTGTGCAGCCTAAGATGATCTGGATTGACTAGGAGAACGTATCTATGCTTTTAGGGATATTATTTGTGGTCTGTAACACTTCACGTAAGGTCAGATCCTTAGCAGATGTAAACTAGTATTGCTCAGTTAAATTAGACACAGTTGTCACTTTTCCAGTAGCTGGGAATATCTATTAATCCTCCAGAGGAAGCAAACATATTAATTGCATATGGTGTTCCTTGCTGCTTTATTTTGTACTACTCCAGTACTTTATGCAAAACGCTGTAATGCAGTTTGCAAGTGATATTTATGCCCGTGAGCACTGCTTATAGACCTGGTATTAGAAGGCCACTCCTGTGCTGATCTCTAGCAGAAAAGTACTGCTGTCTATTACTTTGTAAAATGATTTTTTTTTTTTCTCTCTCTGATGCAGTTTATTTACTTGTATGGAGCAGTTTACTGGGTGATCAAAGCATGAACAGGATTTGTATCTGAAACCCATTCAGCCTCCCAAAGGGCTGTAGTCACAGTCAAGTTTTATGGTCTATAGTTTGTCATTTTGAATCAAACTTAACTTGAATGTCTGCCAGAGCTTTGATCTCAGTCAGATTGTGATTCTCTGAAATCCTTCAGGGATATTTTGCATAGATTAAGCGTATCGGAATTTGCAAAATTAAAGCAGATTTTATCAGAATTAACAAACCTAGTGCTGACTTCTGTGAATGGAACTGAATGCATGAAAATTATCTACTTGAGCTGCTGACAGGAGGAAAATTGATATCAGTCTACCTTTACAGTTGAGAACAGAGTCAAATGTCTGATAGTTTGGGTACATTGACAACATACATCATTGCTCAACTGATTTTTATTTTTTTAAATTAGTATAATGGTCAAGAAAAGTGCAAGGATTTATACCTCTTATTCTTCATTTCAAATTTTAACCAAGTTCAGCACAGAATAGAGGATAATCACAACCATCTGATGTCTATTGAAGCTATGTGAAATGAATTGCTGGTCCTTGAATTCCCACAGCCCTAAAAACTCATTAAAAGAATTTAGACAGATATTCACAAGGTGATACAGTGAGCTGTTCAGGAGTCTGGAGTTGCAAAAATGTTTTGCTGATTTGTCAGATGTAATTGTCTGTAGTGAATTTGTATGCATTTTTCAAAAGATATTAAACAGTTTAGCTAACTCAGGAACAATAAAAGCTAGGTGAGAATTAGAGCTGGCTTAGAAGGACAGAACAAACTGGATAATGTAAAAAATTACCTTTGGCAACTCTTCACACTTTTGGCTCTTGTGAGTAGCAAGCAAGAAAGAGAAACTTTTCCCACAATAAAGGTTGAAATAGCTTGGAGTGGTGGTGTGACTTTATAATTCCACAGTTATGGCTTCAGTCTTGGAAATACTTTTTGGATGTTTAACTTCACATATTGAAATAATCCACCGAGCTTCTAGCGACTGCTTGTGCAAGTGAGGTTCAATACATGTACAGTTAACATATGTATTGACCATTTTTCTTATTTGTATTTTACCTGTATGAATATGTATGTATGTATTTTTAACTGAAATGCATTCAGCGTGGTCTCCCAATACTTTATTTTAGAGTATATTCTTCGGACATTTATATTTTAAGGTCTGGATGTGAAATGAAGGATACGGTGTGTTGCCTCTGTGTGTTGGTCCAACCAGTGTTTGCCAAAGGTGTGCTCTCCTGTAGACAAAGGGAAGTCACGGGAGAAAGTTCCTTGACTTCTAGGAACAGAAGCTGAACATGCAAGGCCCAAATGAAGTTTGTATTGATCTGGAAGAACATGAAATCAAACGCAGGGACAGAAAATGAAGTGAGAACACTAGTTGCCCTGAACTTTATAGATTATGATTAAATTATTATTGAGCACTGGAGTTCCAAAAGGTTGCCTGGAAAGATTGTGGAATATCCATCCTTGGAAATGTTCAAAATGCAAGTGGACACAGTCCTGAACAACTTAGTTTAGTTGAAACTACTATGAGATGGGGAGGTTGGACTAAGCAATTGCTAAACGTCCCTTCCAACCTCTAATCGTCTATGATTTTATGGATTGCAATAACTGTATCTGAACTAAAATTTCCAGGTATCCAAGATTAGCATTCTTGGCACTTTAGGCAGAGTGATCAGTTACTATTTTTGTCACTCAGCTTTAGAAGGTCCCATATTACACTTAATTATGTTCAATGTGTATCAATAGTTTGTGCAAAAATATTTCCTAGAGCTTAGGTTTTTCACTGTGAGGATGAATTTGAAGAAGTGATGTACTCAGAGGCTCCTGTCAGCCCCTTCCAGTGTTGTAGCCTAGAGAATGAGAAATGTTGTGTCCTGCTAGGGACTGCCCTGTGGGCGAGCTGGAACTCTTGCAGCAACAGATAAAATTCCCTGGGTTGTATCTATATGTGAGTATATTCAGATAACACATGTTAAAAGTTGGGTGCACTCTGACTTCCTGCCCCACATCCCACGTCTGAGTCATGTTTCTTAGGCTGGCAACAGCAAATGCCCATATCCAGTACGTGCCAGCTGTGCCTATCTCCTAAGGAGCACTCAGATTCTTCTCCACAATGCACAGCCCTGACGGAACCTCCAGCCTATGTCTGTGGTCAGAATATCTCAGACTCTGAACTGTCTTTCTCTGCCAGGTGATTTACCATGACAGCCATGCTCTGCAGTCGAGAGAGCGCTTGGCAGAAAGAGTTACTCCGCAGAGAGCGGCCAGTGTCCTTTCTGCTGCGGCTGTCCTGGGGCTGCATCTCTCCCAGGTCATTCCCAGCTTGCTAGCACAGTGGAATTTATAACAGTAAGAGATATGTTTGCTTTGCAATACTTTATTTTAATCTTGTACTCTTCTCACTGTTTTTTCCATAATGATCTGAACAGTGAAGAGTGTGTTGCCGATGTTTAGAGTGTAGATCAAAGGTCTGAGTATCTGTATTTCTTGCCTAGTTAGTGAGGTATATGGGTAACAAGGTAAGGACAACAACAGCAAAGGAGAGAGAGAAGTGCTGTAGCTAAAACAAAATCAGTAACAATTTCACAAAAGTCACATTTTACTGTTTCAGTTCTTTGTCATTTAAAGGAAAACGAGAAATGGCGAAAGTCAAGACTCCTCGGAGATCTTTAGGAAACCAGTGGAAAAGTGTGAAGCATGATTTTAGGGAGCAGAGATTTCCCTGCACGATTTAGAAGCAGATGCACTTAGTGGTCTAGTAAGAGACTAATTCCTGCCTTTTGTCACTTCATTCAGACCCTCAAGGCACTTATCTTTATTTTCTCCTCCATTTATATGCAAGCAACTTCAGTTAAGATGAATTGCGAATGATTATGAGGGCCAGGGACATAATGTAGCCCATAATTCTGCCATTTTTGGTGTAGTACATAGCTTGATGTTCTGTTTATTTCCCCAGCAAAAAATCTGAAGCTGCAGCGTTCTGACCTCGTGCATTGTCTCTCCCAGGGATCTCATTTTGACTGCTGCCTTGATGTTTCAGACAATCCGAGATTTCTGTTTGAAGCAGATAGAGTTTTGAGGGGTTTGTTCAGAAAGCTCACTTTTCATCAGGACCCAAAGGACAGATAGAATTTCTTGACTCATTCTTTCTTCCAGATCCAGTGAGTGAACAGAAATAAATTTCTTGTGAGACTGTTGATTCCTAAACAGTAAGTATTGGTGTTGAGAATCCCTTTGCAGTTTTCTGCTTTGACAGCTCCCTTCTGAGGGCCCCCGTCTGTGGGATGGAAAAAGCTCCATATTCATATTGCGCAGGATGACTGTGGCTTGTGATACCTCATGTCCAGTTGGATCCATTACACAGTGCTGTATCACTGCTCAAGACTTGTCAGGTCAATAGAACACCAGATGTTTTGTCCAGTCCTGTTTCAGTAGTACATCTCAGCGACAGCTTTCTACTGTATTACTCTGGAGAGCCAAAATTCAGTTATTCTTTGGTTGCTTGGTAAATCATTTTATCCAAGATACTATTAATAATAGCTAAAGTCATACTTAATTGAGTTGAATGTCTGTTAATGATGAAACGTTAAAGTAAGGTATAGAGGACATTTTCATTTTGTGAGTGAGAGAATTGAGCAGGTTATCTATGGTCCCTCTTCCTTTCTTTAGATCTAAAATCTTTCGATTTTGAAGTGCATGAGCCAAGATTGGTTCACAGATGGGCAGTGTGGGATGTCAGAGATAAGGTTTAGTTTTCTGCATGATTTATTCTATTTGAAATTTTTTTTGAGGAGTTTTTGTGTATTTCTTCCCAACCATAGGAGACTGAGCTGACTAGACAGTTCATTAAGCTACTCTGAAAGAGTGAAGTTTTGCGGCCAGTTCCCAGATGGCTGCAAGTGTCCCATGTGACAAGCATTCAGGATGTTTCTTTTAGCTGATACATTTGTATTCTTCTTGTGAGGTTTTTAATAAGCTAGCACAGAAGCCACTCATCAGATTTTCTGTAATATCCAAATAAAGCACAGATGTGTTTTAATCCCGCTTGTAAGGATGGGGACTGAAAGGTTTAATCAATATGCAGTAGATCACAGGGGAAAGCAGTACCAAAAACCTGAAAGGTAAACTAGACTTTGGTCTAAAGGCTCCAAGGACAAGATCTCTTCATTTCAGACTCTCTCTTCTGTAATTGTGGCAGGAGTGGGGGATCCCAGAAGGACACCAAATTCTTCTTGAAGGACTATAAAAAGCAAAACACATTCTGAATAAGACTAGTTAGGCGTGCATGAGAATTCAGGGGGTTTGCTAAGTCATCATCCCTTTGCGTATCACTTTGCAAATCTCTAAATCTCTACAACAAATTGTTGAGCACAGAGCCTTCCTGAAACATTTGTGTGAAATTCCAGGCTCTGTAGAAACGAGTAAAAATTTTCATCCTGTCCCTAGCAGAGAGAAGTCAAAGTATCCTTATATATAAAATAAACAGTAAAGGTTTTTATCCTCTTCAGCTGCTTAAGTCTGACTGTAACGTTAGCTTCCTGAGTGAGAGAATATGGCTGGTGGCTCCAGACAGTTGATGATACATTTATTTCAAGTCACAAGAGCCGAGAAACTGTACGTCCAAAACCCCAGTGGGGCATTCTTTCATCCTAACTACTTGTGCAGTGTCTCTCTTCAGCTACTAGTGACCTTCGGCCTCCCATTGGGGCCTTGCTCGCTGAAAACAGCAAGCCATATAGTTTATATGAAAAAAATTGTAACCAAAAAAAAAAAAAAAAGAAGGGGGGCTGGGGTGGGGACAGAAAAAATCTGTTTCCTAGTTTAAAACTCAAGGACCTTAAAATTTCTGAGAAACATGTCACAGTTGAAAAGTTTTATTAAGGAATGCGAGTGTTTTGCAGATTAAGAGATGCAAATAATACACTAGTGATACATTTCAATGGACAACAAACTTTAGGATGAGAAAAGACAGAAGCAGATTAGTACTGATGACATTAACGCTTCAGCTGAGCACAGTGCTTCATGACTCATATAATTGCTTTGCCATGTTTTAGCCTTGGCAATTTAAAAGACTAAAGTTTTGCTTTAACCAAGATTTTTAATCTAAGGGGAAAATATAGTAAGGACATTGAGTAATTCGCATTCCCTGTAACTACTGTTGGCCGCATGCTCATTTTTGAGGATTTTCTGGTTTATACAAAGCTGGCAAAAATTCTGTCAAAAACTTTTCTTCTCGTGAAAAAAAAAAAGGCAGATTGTTTCTAGCAGCACATAAAAGAGGGATTGCTGTGTTTTCTATTAGAGCCACCAAAACAGTTTGCACAGAGGACAGTAAATTTTGTTCATGCTGTGCAGATATTTTGAACTAGATGACAAGTCCAACAGCTTGGATTCTCTAGAAGGTGAGGTTCCAGTGGCTCCAAATGAAAATGAAAAAGCAAGATTGAGGGACACCAAAATGAAAGGTACTTGGATGAGTGACAATCGCAAATCAATCAACTTTATTATGCCCTGTTCCTCCGGTGGAGTCCTGGGGCCAGGAAGGCAGGGTGCATGACAGGTATATCCAAAAACGTCAACAGATCTGCTGCCTTCAGCTCTTCTGTGTGTTGCCACCCAGCACAAACTTTGCCAACGATAGAATGGTGTGTCTGCATCATTGGTGGCATATTCTGGGAAAGCAAAGGCATTACCCTGGCATATCTTGCTTAATTTTGATCCAATTGTACCATATGGTGGCATTTTAATTTTGTATTTAAATGCAACACTTGTTGTCTGTTGTCTCTGCCCCCGTCATCCTGACTCCTTTGTGACATTCATGGTTGGTGACAAGGAGACTGGAGCTAGGAAGGAAGGTGGGGGTAGCTCGCAGGGCTCTCAGGTGCGCAGTGGGCGAAGTGCCTTGGCAGCGGTATGGGATGAACAACTGGAACAGGGAGGCTTAGGTGGAGAGGTGCAAGGGAAGCAGCAAGTGGCGTAATTTTTGCTAGAGAAACAGGTGGAGATAGGCAGAGTAAGGAAAGGTGGAGTAGGACAGGACTGGGTTAGTGGAGCATCGGATGAGACTGAGGAGTGGCAAGCGGGAGGACACGCCAGTGCCGATAGCTGGCAATGCAGGGGCAGTGCAGAACATCAGCGGTCAGAGGAGAACAAAAGGATGGATAATACAGCCAGGCATCGGTGATCTTGGAGGTTAGCCCAGCCATGGACACTTGTGTATGGAGTTGAGCAAAACTTTTGATTTAGAGGAAGAAGCGGAGGAAAGCATCATTATAGTGGCTCCCCAAAGTTGGCTCCTTATTTGAAGAGCCATATATGGGTTGACGTGTAAAGAGAGATTTTACTGCAAGAAGCCAGGAATATTACCCCAGCATCTGATACAGAAGCAGCAATGAGTCCCTACCATGTAACTGTTCGGCGTACGACCACCAGAAACATGGATAGAAAAGGAACCACAGCGCAAGCGATTGTGAAGGGTAGAGGTTCCTCACCTATCTTCACAGATCTTTGCTCAGTGAGTAAATTACTGAGCACTCAATGAGCTATTCTTCTTCAGCTTTCAACACCTTTTTCATTACAGACACCTTAAGAGGAACAGAAATCCCCAGGAGGTACTTATCATTTAAAGTAGCAGGGCCCTCATGAAGCACATTAGTTTTCATCGGCTTTTCACCAATTTGTACAAAAGTCTTGTATACATGTTTAAAGGTATTCTGCAGCTCTTGACTATATGTTGGAAGAAACTCTAGCCTATAATTTGGATTTTTCTGTATGTAGGCAGTACAAATTCAGTTATATTCTGGACCTGGAACAGATTGTTCCTGCCATTTTTGTTGAAGCAGGGAATAGTTCTTCAGAGGGGCACATTTCTTTTTGTGCTGTGAGATGTCTTCTGCCACTGCAAAACTGTGTCCTTTGCACACCCTTAGTCTTTCATTTCAGCCGCTGGTACAAAGGCACCAGTGACTCTGCTGTGTTTCAGCCAATGTGGTGAATTTAATTCTGCAATACTGGACTGTAATTGCATAGTTACAACACAGTGTAACACTCCATAAAATCAAGCAGTGTGTTATCTACTAGAAATGAAAGAGCTTTTATTTTCTTCCTTATCCTTCTTTTTTTTCTTTTCATTTTGTAGTAAATGATAATATAAATCACTTCTTGTACTTACATCAGGAATGCATGTTTGGTCCCCTGTGATGCTAAATCAATCTCTAAATTTAAACTGTCCCTAAAATATTCTGGGTTTTTTTGCTTCTGCTTTGGATATAGACTTAGACGTCACTATGGTGGGCAACTCATCTTTTTGTTACGTGCTGAATCTACAGGCCCTTCACAACAAAAGATCTCCTAAAGCAGTGAGGCCAATCCTTTAAGCTGAGAAACAGTATATCAATAAAGGTCAGTGTGACAATGTGATTTATTGAAATACTGTTCTGCTCCTAGCAGTTAGTATTTTGTATTATATGATACACGGCAGGTATTTTTATTCGTATTTGGGTTCCCCACTGAAACCTTGTTCAACCTGTTTTATTATTTATTGTTGCCTTTTAGAGATGAAAGAAACCAATTTATTCGGCTTTCATAGCCACTCCTAACAGGTACAAAGAGGTTAAGGACTAACAGGAAAAATCAATTGCTTAATAAAATAGTTAATTGACTAAATGCTTCCTCCAAGAGGCCGTGGACGCAGACTGTGCAGAACCAAAGGAGGTTGGTTTAATTATAGTGGGATCTCACTGCATAAAAGCCTTCTCTGCAGATAAGGTGCTTGTATCTATTTTTTATAGTTTACACATGCAGCAAATCCAGCTGCCATAATTAAATATCTTCACAATTTTTAGTATCTGCTTTTTCCTTTTATGGTCATGGCAAATGGAAAAATTACAATGAAAGCATGTCTAAACCTTGAAAGACCAGTCAACATGTTCATTATAAATCTTGAAAGATTTTTAAGATAAGTATGTAAACCACTGGTGAATAAATACCTCCCAATTCTGTGCCATTCTGCTCGCAGGTTTTTTTTAAATTGCTTTTATGGTGCTGTTACATAAAAAAATCCAGGATTTTTTTAAAGGTATAGGGAGGTGGAGAGTGACTCCTTTTAACAACTTCTGAAATCCTAGCAGAAGAATGTCCGAAATCAGTTTCAGGCACAATAATGCGAACTACTGAATGCCTTTCCAAAAAATCCTGAGTGTCTTCAACTTAAATTCACGTAGTATAGTCATCACTCTGTGGGAGCTCCTAAGCATCTGAGCTCCCTGTATTTTCCTGGTACGTTTAATGTAGTTACAAGCACATTTTAAACAGTGGTGTCTAAGGGACACCATAAAAACCTTTAAACATACTTGACAGTAGGTAAATTCACTTTTTGCATAAATATTATGGTTGATTGGGAGTCACCTTGTCACATTGCACCGAAGAGGCCAAGGGATGTAGTACAGGTTCTGTGTAAGACCCTTTCCTTGGCTAACCCTCCCCAGTCATCTCTGGAATCAGGAATCTGCTAGCTTGCGGAACATTTCAGTGGTGAGTGATGAGGTTGCCTGACTGAACACTGAAAGGAAAAACCCATGATGAGGCGCGTCAGGTTGTGGAGGATTTGAGGCTAGTAAGTGATGATAGTAACTGAGGTGGTATTCAAATGATCTGTACCCAGGTAATAGAACAAAAGCATTGCTGATTGATTAATAAGGTACTTCAGTGGTGACAGAAAAGAGTATTTTGAAATGTGTTTGTATCAGGATATGCACAAACTATCTAAATTTTTCATCATGATATACAAACCCTGGTTCACCCCCCCATGGTGTTGTAGCCCGTTCTTTTAGGGTTTTTCTGTATCCTTTCAATTTTCCTGGGGTGAGGATTGCTGTCACTGTCTGAAAACCAGAAAAACCTACTGGTGGAGGATTTGGGATACTCCAGCAGTTTAACACCTGGTACTGTGAGCACCTCTGTTATCCTCCCCTACCACAGGAGGGAACAGCCGAGCCATCTCTTGGCCTCTTTCTTGTAGCCAGCGTCGTGGCTGCGATTCAGAATGGAGACCGATACACCTGGTACAGACATCAGTGGAAATGCAGTTCCTGACCCCGGTCATACTGGCAACAAATGCTTCTGTTCATTCGACGCTTAATTTCCAAGTATTGATGTTATTGTCCCTTTATCAGTAAATGCCTCATGAGGATAAATATCTTTTATTCCTTCCCAAAGACAATGGGTCTTCTTTTACCTGTGTCACACTTACCTGACTCAGTTACACATAATGGCATTTCACAGCTCCCCGCTGCACTTACCAAGGTGTCTCTAGTTCATGGAGTCTGTTGAGAAACTCCACATTTAATTGAAATACACTAAATAAAAAATCTTGTGATTTGAAGGATGTAACTTCTGCTGATGTCGCTTAGTGCTTCATTTGCCTGACTCCCAACAAGTACAACATGTTGATAAAGGACACGGTGTGAGCAGCGACGTGCTTCCATTGACCTTCACTGTTGCCTCTTATTGACATTCAGGCAGGAGAGATATTCAAACAGTTAAGGTTAAAAGAAAGGGGACTTTGATTAACAGCAAAGTAATGCATCGAAATTCCAAATTATGTAGGAGTCTGTTCAGGCTACAATTTGTCTTGTTTGTTTTTAATTTTCAATTCAATGTCAATGCGAGATTTTAACTCTCTGGTTACAGTTCTTTATCCATATAATTCTCTAATGTAATTGTGATGTAATCCTTAATTTTATTAAGGAGCCAAGTTAAAAAACATCAATGTATTAGTCAGAATATTATCTTTGCTGGCAGTTTAAGCTAGTACATTGGCATGGGAACCACTTTCCTGAGCAGAAGGTATGTATTTGCTTCTGCCATGGGGGGCACCTTCAGTGTTGAAAGGTGAAGTAAACGCTGGTGTTGAACAATCACCGAAGTTCTGGAGTCACACCACTTCCTCTGTGCAGCCATAAAGGCGGATTTGCACTGAAATGCCCGGCTCTGCCTTGCAGTGGCTGAAGGCTGGGCACGCATTTCCTTCTGCTGTGGGAGTGGTGAACTGGCAAAGGAGCAGAGAGAGCAGCTGGGGAAGTAACTTCTAAAACCTTCATAACAGGATCTGTTAGAGCTTGAATGTCCAACCACTCAGCTCCGCGACGTCCACCATTGTAGCACCTAATGCTTTTGTGCGTTGCGGTTCCGTAACAATGACAAGAAATCGATACTAATTTTCATTTTGCTGCTCTGAAAAGCACAGCGAAAAGTGGCTGGTAAAAGATTTTCTAAAAAGAACTGTTCACATCTTTCGTTATGAAAATTGAAATCATGACAGGCTCTGTTGGACACGGTGCTTTGTTGCAGTTAAGCTACCCTGGCCCAGGAGCTGAAAACAGTGCTAGCTTGAGATGTTAAACGCTAAGATCTTTCTCTTTTCCCAGTGGCCTCCTTGTCCACAGCGTACAGCCACCGACATTCCAGAGCTTGTTACTGAGAGGGCTGCTTCTCCCACGTTCAATTTTGATCCCAAACAAACAGCTTGAGATTTCATGTTGGATAATTGGGCTTTACCTGCATTTTAAACAAAAATCCTTGTCCTTTTATAAACTGCTTGAGTTGGGAGACATGCAGAGCTTTTGCTGAAAGAAATGCATTAATCCTTTAAAGTTCGATAAAAGGTTCTTTTATACTGGACTGTATAGTTTCCTGCTGTGGGGCCACATTTGTGTAGAATCTCCATTTGTGGAGAAAGAAAGACGCGGACTCCTTATGGCTTGAAGGAAAGACTGATAAGGCAAAATAATACACACCTCAACTTAAAATTGAACAAAATTCAGGGGAGGTTTATTACATTAATTGGAGTTAATGGACATGGTCTGTCCCTTTTCTTTGTACTGCCCCAGTGTGATCTCAGGAACTCTGGGTGATCACCCTTTCTTTGAGGCTGGCATTTTGCAGATCCAAAATTGATCTCTCTACAAGCATATGCAAGGCCCCGCCATACTCTGTTTATCTCGTTCTACCGCTGCACCCGCTACAGATTTAAGTCCTCTGTCTGACAGTGACAGCATAAGGCATTTCAATAATCCACTGCCAAGCAAGCAAAACAAATGCCTGGTTTCTTTGGTTTAAAGCCCCAACTGGCCTGGATTTATTTTGGCGCCTCTAATACTTTCTTATTATGACCAGACTAGTGCTGGTCATTGCTGGGCAACGTGGCATTCAATATTGTTGACTTACTGTATCCCACACATCAATAGTGACTAGTGTCACGCCACTTAGACTACTGCTGTTCATTGATTGAGTATTACTAGGGTTTTATTCCTCTGCCTCTTTATATTTAGAACATTTCGCTTTTACCCATACAGTGGAGTAAAATATTTTGATCTTCCCTTTGGACAAGGCATTATGTGTAGAGCAGCTGCAGTAAAACACAGTACAGACCTTCTAGGACTAGTTCTCCCTGGAAACCTTTGTACTGTGTGTTGGGCTCGTATATGAATTCAAACTCAGTTTAATTAAGCCTAGTTGCAAAAAAAACAACGTAAGCAAAACTTTTATGGGCAAGTTCACATTTTGTGATTCAAATTTGTCTAGCATAAACAAAAGTCATCAGAAAATGAGATCCCACTTCCACTATTCCATTGCAGTGGAAAAAAATGTGTTGGGGAGTGCATAAAAATGCTCAGAAAAAGGTCAAACAGACAAAATGTTGGGTAATAACCCTGGCCACAAGGCCCACTCCATCAGACAGGAGCTAAACTCAAGCAGATGTCTGCTGTACCTTGTAAAGAGCTAGTGCAGACTCCTCTCCATCCTTTTTCTGGCAAATGGAAGTCTTGAAAAAAAGGTGCCTGCATGTCTAACAGCTTTCACAGTGTTGATTCTGGGGTGAGACAGTTTTATCTCATAAATGAGTAGCAATCTCATAAAGCAGCACTATTCATTTTTGTTAATTTTTCTGCTGCTTATATCTAATACACGATATCAAAAATCCATTCCCGACTGCATCCTAAGCCAGGGGATCATCTCTGAAGGCTTGGGTTTAAAACACATCACATTTTCCACATGCCTTCCTGTGCCATCCGTGCTGTAGAATCTCAGACTAGCACAGAGAGAAATGTGCAGTCACATCACACAGTGTTACTGCCTAAGATTCAATATGGCCAAAGCGAGACCAGGTTTGACAAATCTCTGGACTGAAGCTTAGTTCAGAGCTGAAGATAAAGTAAGTGTTTCAGTGTCTTACGAGTCTGCTAGTTTTGACGGTAGCAAACTTACAAGGATATAAATGCATCAGGACATTCTTTTAGGACATCTAGTGAAAGCATTGATGACAAAAAATGTACTTCTAAGCAAATGAGCAAACCTCACTTCAGACACTGTTACATGCACGAGGACTAAAGTCTCCTGATGTCCATTTGTGGAACAGTCAGTTTCCCAGAATACCCCAGGAAGCTCAGCTACCTGTCAGCAACCACGAGCGTTTCAGACTCTGTTCCTTCTGCTGAACTCTATGAAAATATTCCCAGGCAATACAGAAAGTTTTCTGGTTTTTTTTTTGTTTTTCAAATGTAGATGTTAGTGAATTCATGTGAGCTACTTCCTGCTGGGAAATACGTAGAAGTAGTACATAAAAATGTGTTTAGGTGTTTGAGGAAGGACGAGAAGCATTAACAACAGGCAGTATCATAGTATGCAATGACAGTGTCCAAGAATTTACAGTTTTAAAGAACCGGGCAAATGGATCTTGCAAAACCTGCATTTCGGGCATCTTCAGATATCCTCAGATTATCTATGAGTATATAGAAGGTGTCATTCTATTTATAAGACGAAATTTTATGGAAATATTTCTGAGATGTCTCATCATACATTAAAAACAAATGAAGCAGGAATATTCATAGAGACTATTTTATAAACACCTCCAGTCATCAGAACTCCATGGGATCCACCTAACACAGGCATGGCCTTTTGCCCTGATGAGAAACGTCCTTTCTTTGTAGATACTAATTATGCTGACTTACATTTTTGGAGTGTTAAGTTCAGCCCACCTTAACATCACAAACAAATTTAGTCCTTGAAGGTGATACTAACAGGCTGCTGGCCTTATCATTTAGATTACGATGTTCTAGCTAGAGCTAGTTTGAACATTTTCCCTTTATGTGTTTTCAGTTGAAGATGTGACTTTGGCAAAACAAAATGAAAAAATATGCATGGAAAAAGCCTATTTTTCCGAAACGTGATCCATGAAGGAACCCGAATGATTTTAAAAAGCAGTAGGCAAACCTTGTATTTAAAGGTGTTTTTAATTATTAAAACCTTGAGGGATATACATTTTTGCACCATTCATTGAACTGTGGGTGCAATTTATTTAATAGGCACACATTTTACCAGGCAACTTATGCCACCAGAAAAGGATTTCAAGCCTCAGCCAAGTGGAAAATACATCCCAAGGTATCTGTGTTGCTTAGTAAAACTAGGAGATTTAAAGAGTTGAGATACAAGCTGACTGTGAAAGCACCTACCACTAATATAAAACTATGCAGTTCTAAAATGATGCTGACAACCCTCACAAACCTTTAAAAAGCTATTTAGAATCTGGCAGATCTAAATTGCAGGAAAACAAAGTAATCACTCAAGGAATTCTTTGCAAATTAAAACAGTTCCTTGTTGCTGCTTTGTGTCCTGGAACTTCACAAACAATAATGCAGTCTCAGAAACCATTTTCCTATTTCCTTTTGTATCAAGTACTTTTTCTGTAGAAGTAAATACTCTGTCAGTAACGAAAAGAAATTGTTGGTAGATAATGCTAAGCACAAGAACTGCACATTTTAAAGGTGATTTAAGAAACGCATAATATATTTGTGTGTATCTTATTTTTATGTAAATAAGAGGAGAAGTTACTTGTTCTAATATCACTTCCAGGCCCTTCTAACTGTCTGAATGACACTTGCTGGGTTTGTGTTTGTCTATAAGGCTAGTTCGAGGTTAGTACACCATATGAGCTATTAAGTATGCTTGCAAAGGACTCAGGGCTTGTGCTGCCTCTCCACAAAGGATGACATGTGGAGGGCCTCTTCAAAATGGAAAGAGGAGAGTCCCCTGACTGAAAATCCCCCTGCAAATGCTTATTCAACCTGGCATTTGTGGCAAATATAAAAAAAAAAACCAAACTCTGATACTCGTCTGCAAGAAAATACAAACATTGGAATTTATTATATAAATTAGAAGTCTGTAGAACGGCATAACACAGCATGAAATTAGATTGCAGAGTAAAATACAAAGTCTAAAAAACCCAAGAGCTCCTCAGATGTTCGTCTGGCAGAGCCTGAGCCCTGGCACAAAGTGCATCGTGGCAACTGCCTGTGCCTGCAGGTGGAAGCCATCCCCATCCGAAGTGTCAGTGCTTCCTGAACCTCACCAGTGACGTTTCCTTGGCCAAGTCATTGATTTTATCTCCGGTCTGAGTGCTGGAATGTTCCTGCTGCACCCACACAACTATAGGCATGCTGGTGTGTTCCTACAAGCCAGGATTTCACTCCTGATATAAAGAAGCGAAGGTGTTACCTGAATAGTACACAAATTTTTGAGTATTTTCAGATCTGTGACACTCAAATACCACTTGTGGCCTTTGAGCCCTGCCTCCTGAAGCCAAATGGCACATGGCTAGGCAGTAGCTGTAATGAAAGGATTCTCTCCGGGTATCAATCCTGCCTTGAAAGACCTATTTCCACTTATTCCTTTCTAGAGCTGCTCGCTGATTCTAGGGTCGTAGCACACCAGATTAGCAGAAAACTTGTCCCCAGTATTTAATTTTAAAATAAAATTACTTTCTGTGAATAACTCATTGGATCTCTGGTTTTGCATAGTAATATAGTCACCATTAAAATGTCAAAGTTAAAAAGCAAGTGCATCTGCTCAAATATTGCCTAGGGTTCAATAAAAGAATCACAAAATCAGAGGTAAAGGGCATATCTGAGATCTTCATTGACCAAAAGAGTATTCTAGGTGTTATAGCATGTGGAAAAATCCTGTCTATGCACTTGGTAACTGGCTGGTCCAATTGTATGAATAGCTGAGATAAAACTGTTTGTGTAAAATGTTAAACTGGGATCAGCTGTGCTGGAATACTGTCTGCCAGGGTTAAAATTACTGGAATAATAAGCAGGAAGTGAAGTATTGTATCAGCTAATGTATCCTGAGAATATTTAAGGGTGTCTGTAACCAATGCCTTTCAGGAGCTGATTCTGCTACTTACCAGTGGTTAAAAGCAAATGATCTGCGCTGGAACATGTATGTGCAAATAATGAGGGAATGAAGTGAATTACACGTTAGCTGTCTAGAAGCTGGACTTTGTGGGGCCGCACAAATGAGCTTCCAGTTGTTTCTAGCAAAGAACGAGACGTGTATATATATACTGTTTAACGTGGTAATTCACTGACACCTGTCAAGCTGATCTTTAAACTACAAGATAAAAAAACCAGTCATAGGGCATAATTTGATAACTTTCTCTGAGCTAATGCTTCAGAACATCAGGTATTCGATTGTTGTACTAAGAAAAGGACAAAGTATTCTGGGGGCTGCATTATTCTCATAGTATGTGGTTGTGCATCTACCCACTTCCACTGCACCAGCTGGTAACAGCGATGTTGAGATCCCTCTCCATTTCACTTCTTTCTTTTGCATTCCTGGCTGCACTGAAAAGACTTCCTGTCAGAAAGTCAGCCCTTTACTTGGGAAAGGATTCTTCCTGCAATTTATGTCAGTTTGAGTTGGAAGAATGTTTTAATTCTGCCCTCGAGATGTGGTGCAAGTAGTTGCGATAGCAAATATCCCTGGCAAACATTTCACTGAAATGAAGGATTGACTATTAGAATTAATTTCCAAAGTCACATCCAAATCTCTTCATTCAGCAAAATATGCAGTAGTTCAAGGTAAGTACTGATACAAAACCCTTTTAGCATTATTGGTTTTTTTCGCTAGCGGGACACCATAATGAAACAAATAGATTTTTAAAGACGTACATTTCAAAGAGTACAGTAGTATTGGTGGCATAACATAAAAATAAATGTTTTATTGGTTAGCACATCACAGTTCTGCCATAGATTAACAATTGAGGGACAGTTTATTAAATTAATAAATACCAACTAATTGCATCAGCTGCTTTCTCTTGAATAGCTTCCTGATGTGATACAACAAGACTTAGTAGTGGGGCTCAAGGCAACGTTCTCTGTTCATCCTGAGTCCAGCGTAGCTGTACTGCGGGTGTTGCTGTAGGTAGAGAGCTTGTTTATCTTTGAGCTCGGATCCCTGTAGCTGACCTTGGAGCAACGCAGAGCTCAGGACAGGCGAGTACATACCGAAATCCTCACGCAGGTTTCACAATGCACACCAGATTCTCTGTTGCCACTGCTAAACTGTGATCGACCCCCAGACTCTAGAGTTTAAAACTATTGTCTCAGGTATGTATATATTACGATACAGCGCATTTCACTCTATGTTATGATGCAGGAATGACTGTCAAACATTAAAGAAACTACATGCTTGGAAGGTTTCTGCAGTGGAGATCATGTGCCGGAGAGAAATTTGTTTTATTGCTGCTGGTAGTTAAATATCTGTCATCAGTTTGAAGGGGACAGAAATATGCTTCTGGGAGAATATAGTCCTCCAGATGATGCCAAAAGAACCCTTAAACCTTTTTGATAAAAACACTTGCAGAAGCCCATGCAGATGATAGTAACAGTGATGATAAACTGACATGAGAATTGTTTTTCTTATACGGTGACATATTGCATTTTTGTATATATGGGGATACAATTTGACATGATCCATTTGGCCATCTTCATTAGCAACCTAGTATGGCAGAGGAAAAATGAAACACTGAAAATGTGTAATGAAAGATAAAACAGCAGGTAACTTCTGATAAGTATATTATAGCTCATCCATCTTGGGCAAGCGTGAGTTTATGAACTTTTCTTCAGCAGCAGGGGCATAAGTGCTCTGACTAATAATAACAGAAGTTGAGTCCAATTGCTCCCTCCACAGAAGATACATAATTCAAAATTATCTGAACCAATGAACCTGCTTCGCATTGCATTCATTTTCAAAAATACTTTCTGAAAAGCCACATCCTGAACCTGAACATTATCATCTTCAGCCGCGAATCTCCATTTCAAAAGCTGCTGGCTGAACAGCACAGAGTCATCAATATAATTATTGTGTATATATATATATTTCTATTGACACTCCACAGGCTTTTTTCAGCAAGTGGATTCAAGCTAAGTGTGTATTGTCAAGGTTGTCGCCTCTTCTGGTTACTGAGAGGTGTGTGATGGTTCTTCTCAAATAAGAAAAAAAAAGAACAATCTCCTTAGTCTATTGTCCTTCTAAAGGGATACATACACCTACATACATTTTTTTAAGTGGATGTTCTTGCTGGAAATATAATTAACATGTCACTGAACTGTCCTTGGTGTGTCCCTTGAACTTACAGTGCATTGCATGAGATAAACTTAGTGTCACCCAAATGATTGTGAGGCTGTATTGTGTGACATTTTAAATTGAGAAGGCTGGATATGCATGGCTGATTTTTTTTCCCCCTTTGGAAGAAGAAACAAAAATCAATTTACAAGCAGCAAGTATTTTCCTTCATGGTGAGGACACCTCTGGCCTTAATTTGGGCAGCTGGCCAGACAGCAGCTCCTAGCTGAGATTTATAGCCGCCCTTCCATTTCCTTGAGTAGCACGCACACGAGTTTTCTGTATGAGCACAGATTCTGCTCCTGTGGGGAACTCTGCTTTAGTTAATTGGGCATGGCATATGGAGGCAGGAGAACTGATCTTAGTCCTGATCCTGAGACTGTCACTTCAGGAAAGGCACTTTGCGTTTGAGTGTCCAGACTAGAGACGGTAATATCAGTGTGCTTTACCTATAAACGAGCAATTAAAAAGTGTTAACATCAAATAACCATGGCCAGTAACTTCAGTGTAGATGTGTCATTCCCTGAGTATAGCTAATTATTATCCCAGTGTCATACTCTGCCTCTTTTTATTTTCATTGGCCTAGTCATTTTCTAGCTGTATTTTGGAGGTTCTGACTCGGCCTCTGTTAAACTCAGTTTCCAAGTGGCTCTGCACAGTAAACCTTTGCACACTTTGAAGACGTTCTGGTCTTGGCTGTGAGTTGGCCAGCCAGGCTGAGGCATTTTCTGCTCGGGCAGATCACAGGATAGGATTAGGGCCACACTTTGTACTGCCCACACTCCGCCTTGGAAAGTGATGTTACCTCAAACAACGAAGCTGTTGTGCTACAAAAGAGGCTCTGTAGGGGGTTTATTGTTTGCTTAACTGCAGAGATTAATGTGTTCAGATACTGCTAGTCTTTTCACGGCTAGATACAAAGAAAAAACCTCACAAACATTAGAATAGAAATAAATATTCAGTGAGAATTTTACTTAGAAGAAAGAATTTAATTAGTTAACAGTTTTAATGCCAGAATAAAGGACAAAGTGTAGACTGAAGATAGGAGTAAAATTCCATCCCTCCCCTGTGGCTTATGTTTTTTAGGAAGATTTTGTTTGTTTAAATCCTATTTCATTTTCCTCTGTGTCTTACGAACAAGATTTTGCTATAGGTCAAAGCCAGTGAATAGTGCTTACAGCTTGAGAAACAAGAAAATCAAAGACATAATCACTTATTAGACCCTTTTGGTAGCATTTCTCCTTTGGCTGGTTGCTCTGCTTCATTGACCATTGTTGTGAGCTTAGTCTTTGTTTTGTGAAGGACTTACTTGCTTCCTCGGGTTTTCTGTACAGTGAAAAAAAGATTCTGTTGACCACACTGTCTTTCAAAGAAACTGCAATTTTGAAAGGTATATGTTCACTTTATCCCTTACTTTTCTGTAAACCAAGAGCATCTCAAAATACCATCTTTATAAAGCTGTTCCAGATCTAAAATGACAATATTTGTCTTAACTGACAATGTTTCACCACTTGTTGAGTGTCAGTCACCTCCTGGATCCCGCTAGAAGAATCCAATAAAAAGCAAGTTTGTGAGATGATTCTCAGCATATCTGCTAGTGTTTACCTAGAGACAATCAAAACTGGCTGATTTAATTTTCCTGCCTTGATGTTATTCCAAAACATGGTCTTTACTAGCGAGGGCTGGTTAAATGTTTTACTCAAAACTATTTGTAACATGCCTAATTTTCTGATACCAATTTATGTCTGAAATCTGCCCACCTTCCATATAAGATAAATTATTTTCCACAGGTAAACAAGACTAAATAGTCATTCAGATTTGCTTTTCAAAGTATTTTTTCCATTGAGTTACTTATTTTTTTACAGTTTCATTGGGAGAAATAAAAGAAAATAATTTCCATTGAAATTCAATACTAATGAAGCCTTTCAAGCATAATGAATCTGATTTTATGTCTGTGGTTTCTGTGGGAGGAGAACTGGGCTATCAGTCATCTTTTTGCCAAGGTAAATACTGTGCTTTAAGAGCTTTGAATATGGGACATCACCAATAGCATTGTAAAAGTAATAGGGACATTTCAAGGAAGAATGGAAACATGTTTTTATGAGACTCTTGGGGAAACTTGGTAAATGTTCAAAACAACTGTCAATAGAAACTCTTATGCTCGTCTAGTTAATTGTTACTGTATTTACAAAGTTTTAATTTACATGATGAAATCTGATAAACTCCCATTAACTCAATGAGGATTTCACACATGGTTTATTGGGGAGCACAAGAGGAGAGAGTGAACAGGGCTGATGTGGGAGAGCTGTTACCTAAGTTGCGGGTTTTTTCCTACGCTCTGAGCACTGAAGCCACAGAGAAGTGATCCAATGCCAAAATTAATACAGGTATTACAGAGGCTGGCTCCCGGGGTCACAAAGCTTTCTTTGCAGAGATGTAGCATGTCCTTGCATGACTCAAGCATGACTCAAACCTTCCCTGAACTGTACACCACAACACGTTTAGATACACAATACTCTTGTTGATTTAAACTATAACTTGCCAGGAACTGCAATCCCATATTTTCGTTGTAATTGTTGTATTTTTCTAAACTCGTGTGCCTCACTGAAAACGAAGGGAAACTGGAATAAATGGTTTTGTCAAGTCCACAATCCTTAAGCAAGTTTAATGCTCACTACTACCATTGGTGTTCAATATCACTGGATATTTTACCTTGAATAATCACTGATGGACATTGATTTTGTCTTTGCTCTTCACAGCACAGCAAAATTAATGTGAAAGTCAGAGTTAAATGAGTCCCAGTGGTGTCCTCCACTCTGCTGAGAGTACGTTTCAGATACTGAAGAACTGGCAACCAGCTCAAACCTACAGTATCTTGTATTGCAACAATTAATGGATATGAATAGTCCTCACAGGGGGCATTCGGGTTACCTTTATATTGGCTTTAGAGGTTAGACTCCTGAAGCAGACAGTGAGGTTAATATATGGTACTTTATGAATTGATAAATTCTCTTCTTTAAATCAAATTTAAAACTTCAGTTCTTTTATCCTCCTGTCTGAAAATCATTCTGTCGCTTGTAAAGCGTTAGCAGTGGGAATTTAAATCATTACAAAATTTAAGGTCAGAAAAATGTTATGTACTAAATAGTCTGTTTTTCTAACATTAACACAGGGGTTGGCAAAGCAATACTTACTCCTTTATTTTTTCCTGTAAGTCTAGAATGTGTTTGCAGGCTTCATTTAGGTCAAAATCGCAAGAGACAGCACAAAATCCATGGTGGCTGTGAGGCCAGTTAGGCGTGTGGATATGGCAGCCAAATGCCTTATAAAAAGCATCCGTGTAACTTTGGAGAGCTAGAAAGTCAAAGTCACGGTGTAGATATGTTCACTGTACATATCTATATGTAGAAATATAGGGGGAAATTTTCTGCTTGCTTCTCTGCTCTGGTGCTGGATGGCTCAGCGTTACCTCAACTGCAGGGAGGTTTCCTGGGAACAGACCGAGATGCCTCAGGGGATCCAGAGAGCAGCAGTCCTGGTCGCTCTCTGCACAGCTGCTTTGGGAAGGGCACGTGTTGGCAGGTGCTAATTAATATTGAGGGAGAGGTACAGAGGGGTGCATGTGTGCAAAGCAGCCTTTCTCTCCCATGTCTATCTACACAGATACTCTAGGGAGCAGTGAAAAGAGCAGGCGGGCTGCTTCGGACTGATTCTCAGTACTGCCAGCTGCAACAGGTCCAAAATTATAAATCAGCTCTCCAAAGACTGGGAGATTTAGAAAGAAGAAAGACAGATTTAGAAAGAAGAAAGACAGAATAGTTGAGATTTACAGACTCCTCTCTACTTTGTCAACATATCAAAATATGTGGCAATTTCAACCCAAACAACTGGGGTTTAGAGCATACAAAACTGCTTACAAAAATGCATTTGTGTCCAACTTAAAAGTCCACACAGCAAAACCTGCACTGGGAAGAGAAATTACTTGGATCTGGGAAGAAAACAATAGCGATGAAGAAAAGAAAAGCAGGGAAGAAAGGTTACAGGGTTTGGTACTGCGGCTCTTGCAGTGGATAGTCTCTGATTCTGCTTTCCTTGGCTTCGTGGTGCTCAGGGATTTTCTTTGGTACTATCAAAGGATCAGTCCTTACACAAAAGCGGTGGCTCAGGATGGAACAAGGATTCTTGCAAGGACTTTTATCTAGCACAGGAGGCAGCCTTAGTTCTGAGAGGGAAACCTCTTTTTCAGGAAAAAATCAATTCACTGAAAGAATCCAGAGACGTTTTCAGCTTCAGACACATTTTTGTAGCCTTGATTAAAAAGTTTATTGAAATCTTGGTCCTAAGAGATTAGTGCATTTCAGTGTGAGATCAAGACATGCCACTGCAGAAAACATCCTGCCTGCCGGAAGCACAGTGAGCGTTAAAAGGAATGCATGGGATATAAACTCAGGTTTCAAACTTCAGTTGTTCTTGACAACCTCCTACTTTGGCAGAAACTAATATGAGGCGACAGGATATTTCTGTCACTGATTTTTGCTTGCTGCCTGCACAGAGGAGAGAGAACTCAGCATAGCACCATACCCAGCTTTCAAAGTTCCACTGAATCTCCCTTTTTTTTTCCAGTTTTCAAACTTCTCTGCAAGTAAATGATTGGAAAGTTAGTGATATGTGCAAAGAACATTTTTTCAATTAGCATTGCCCATTAGCTGAATGAGTATGGAGAGCTGATATTTTTCCCCCTGAATTAGCAGGTACACATATGGAATTTGGGCCATAAATCATTACTTAATAATTCACAAGAAAATAAATATGACATAAAAGATAATTAGAGATTTGTACCACTTGTCTTCACCTTAATTATGAGTGAAGGATATTTGGCATTGTCTGCAGGACTGTTAAATTTTGTTATATTGAGATGGGTCTGGAAAAGGAAGATACAGCAAAATCATTTTATGATAGAATATAGCTTCTGGCAGAGTGGGTCTTTACATCATTGCAGGAGAGGTATCAAGCAGTTACGATCTTAAAATCTAAATGCAATGTGCTGGAACAAGAATGGTGAACAGGTTTGTTTTGCTATTTCAGTAATGACCTGTTGCCTGGCTCACAGAAACACATATGCCAGCCAATTTCGTTGGAACTAAATTAATATTATGTCTCCATGCTGTAATAATAGTTAACTTTGGCAGAGCAGAAACAGTTGGATATACTTTCCTGTTCTAGGATTTGCTGGAGATACCTGGAGACGTAGTGTACACTAATCATTTAAATTCGTAATGGATTTGAATACTCTTGCTGTAACATAAACAACCACAGTATGAAACACAGCTTTTTTCTTTGCTTAGGCTTTGCTAACTTTAAAACAGGGAACAGACTCCCAGTCCTGCTCTGTCCCCTTTGCTGCTCTCAAGCAGCCAGGTAAGAATTCCCTTGCGCAGCCAAGGCTGTGTGCAAAGGCGTGAGAGTTGCTTGTGTACTACCCTTTTGCCGTTGCTGATCACATCCTCTGCCAGCTCAGGAGATACACAGGACACATGTTAACAAGCCCAACAAGCATGTTGTACCTCAACATGCACTAATGATGGAATGACTTCACTGATGACTTACTGCCTCAGGAAATGAGAGCAGCCTTCAAACTCCCTTCTCTTGCAAAACCCAAAGCAATCCTGCCTACTCCAAGGATCAGGGACTATAGAGGAATGTAAGCGTCAGAAAGCTGGCTGGGGTGTAGTAAGATTTCCAAGTGTACTGGTCTAGTTTATATGAACTAATATGAATGTGCACCTTTGGTCCAGAATTCAACACTATGTGTTACCCAGGAAGGACAGAAAAAAAGGATTTAGATTCATCTGCAGTCATCTCTACACTCCACATAAATAGTAGCCGTGAGGCACAGGAAAAAAAAATGCTTTTCCTGCTGTAGGTCTGTGTTCAGTAATACATTATTGGCTTTTCTTTAGTTTGGGAGACTTAGCATTCAGAGAGCTTTTTCTTTGGCTCTGCATGTTTATGGCCATACCTCTCCAATTGCACAGTTCTTGACAGACATAACGAACTTCTAAAAAGTACCAATCTTTTCACATGCTTCAGTAAAGGAATAGAACTTTGAAGTGAGCCTAGTGAATGGGGACACATTCGCAGATGGAAAGATCTGGAACGTTATACTATCTTTCACTCTTACTGCATCAGAAATAGCCCACTGAACTCTGATTTATCTGCAGTTTTCCTAAGAACTTTGGATTAGACCCAGACAGACTGAATTAGAGTGTATCAGCCTGGAACAAAGACAAGCCAGGCCGTCATCTGAGAAGATTAAGAAGAGCCTTTCTGCTGGCCGAAGATGAAGAATTTTCTTCTAATGAATTTGACACTACAAAGGCGAGATGATGCCCGGCATGAACCAGTACCAATTGCTGGTTTACCTGAGACATCCAGAACGGGTGAATGATGATATTATGTGCAGGTTCTTTGAAACTGATTATTTCTGTCAGGCTTTGATTCATTTAGTTTTTCCTGATGTTTTTCATTTTACTTAGTTATTACTCAGACCCTGATGTCTGTTCTTCATTGAGATGGCACAGTCAGAGCTGGATAAGAAAGAAAAACAAAACCAAACCCGTGAGTGGCCTGTCAAAGACATGTTGGCAGTTCCTCTCGGAATATCCCTTGGTGGTTGTATGGAGATGTCAAGTCAGAGTAGTGGCAGGATTGAGCCATGGCAGTTCTTCTTGTCAGGACAGATGGTGTGCTTAGGAGTGATAGAAATGATAGACAATCTGCTTATCACAGTACTCGGTATCGTAATGGAGGCAGTCAACAATCCCTAGGTTTTGCCACTAATTGAAAAATAGCTTCCTGCATTAATGAACACATCTAGGTCTGGCTCCCAAAACACAAGTAAATATTTTATTCTTGTGGGACAATAAGTTATAAGTCCTGCTTTCATTATATGAGGTGGATATACTTAAAAAAATGCTAAGGCAGACAATAATCATACTGACATGTAACGGACTCTAAAGCTCCAGCTCAGTTTTTGGTGCAGCTACAAACATAGTACTAATGTATTTTTGAATATGTGAACTTGCAAGTATGTATTATAATGGCTGGGAAGTAAGAATAGCAGAATACCACCAGAAACTCATCTCCTGACAGGCTCCCAATACGTACTGAGAGTAATAAGTCTCAATTTATGCAAGGTGCTTAAGCATTCATACTAATTGTAAGCATGCTAGTAGTCCTGCTGATTTCAGCTGGTGATTACAATTAAGCACATGCTTAAGTATCCTGGAAAATTAAGGTTTCAAGAGAGTTCTGTTATGTTAAAAAAAGCTCGGTTATGATCTTGGGCTTTAATGTTCTTTCCCAAATCCAACTATATTTATAGTCATTTTGAAGTTTTTCCCCCTCATTGCAAGAGAAATATCAAAGTGATAAAAATATATCTTTTTGAAAGAGATCTAGGCATACACAGGCTTTTTGAGATGTAGATTGAACGTATGATCTTGCTTCTTCCTTTTGCTACCCCTGACTCCCACAACATATTGCTGGTTGATACCAATTCTTAAGAATCTGCTCTTGGGTTTTGCCTGTGTCATTTGGTTTTCACTGAGGCACAGAAAGATTTCAGGTCTTTGTCCTCCATCCTGCTGAGCTCAAATGTGCTTACAGTGACTCTTTTTAGCACATTTGTAGATTTGACATTTTGGCACTGATTTTCACCAAAAAAAAGGCTGAAGGGCCCTGAGCACTTGCACAGCTGCAGTCAGCACGTATTTACTGCATTTGTGTGAGCGCGTGTGAGCGCATCTGCACTTGTTGGAAAAGAGTAAGTGCAAAAGGTAGTGTAAAGGTGCGCGTGGATTTGAGGCGTCAGACTGAAAACCTCACCAAATAAATCAAACTTCTAATGTCTGTGGTCTTAACTCTTGTCTTTTGTTACATTTTGTTGTAATGGCAAGGAAACAGAAGAACTCCTGAGAGCCACCCATATGTGATTTCCTCAGCTTTAATATGTCTCACGGGACAATCTTACCAGGAGGTTCTAACAGACTCACCAGGTTTCAGGAAGTAACATCTTGCTTTCTGTGAAGCAAAGCATTGCGAAGCAATCAGTTCACATGTGTCTTGGCTGCATGTGCGTATGCTGCTCATGTACCCCCCCCCCCCCCGAAAGGCCTTTTTCATGGCTTCAGTTAGGGAAGAGAACTCCACACAGCACCAGCTCTTCCAGCTAAGACCTCACATCTGTGATCCACAGTGCTCCTGCCAGGCACTAGAGCAGATCATTTACCATGTGGATTTGTTAGTCTGCCCTTGATGCGGTCCTTTCTTTTTCTTTCCTTTCGCAGGAGGCCCTGCAGTTTGCAGACAAGGCTTCTGAAGAAAACACGGGGTGCCTGCTTCTCTAGGAGAAGTGTAATAGTAACCTCAGCTACAGGCACCCCAGCCTTACAACTTCCACTTCACTTTCCCTTTCTTGAATTTATCCTGACTATTCCTCTCCTCTCCTCTCCTCTCCTCTCCTCTCCTCTCCTCTCCTCTCCTCTCCTCTCCTCTCCTCTCTCTCTCCTCTCCTCTCCTCTCCTCTCTCCTGCTTCTTTCTCCTGTTTTTGGTACTCATCCTCTATCCTTTGATACTGTGTTTCACATCATATGGACCTCACGGTTTCTGACATAAAATAATGAAATGGGACATTAGTCAGCATGACAGTCAGCCTTTTGATTTCTTTCAGTAAGCTAATTCTCTGTGTTCCCGACAGCGGTCTGCAGAAGCAGCTGGAGTCTATGTTCTTAACAGGCAGAGCATATGCTCATATATGTAATGAGCAGCCTTCCTTTTATATTTCCTCTAGTGCTGTGCTGTGCATTTGCAACAAGTAGTAGAAGGAGGAAGGGAAAACCCATTCTGTATGATTTGAAGTGCTGAAATACAAAAAGAAGTAACTGTCGGATTTGCCATCAGTAAGAAAGGGCTGCCAAAAAGGCTAGGACACAAAACAATCTCCAGAACGATTTTTTTTCCTTTCTGCTTTGCTAAAAAGGATGCACAGTTACTGCTTAGTCTTAGCTTATGATCTCTTGCCAGTACCAGCTGATTTTCTGAAATGGAGGATAAGAGATGCTGACAGCTGTGCCCTGTACAGAAACTGCCAAACTGCAGCACAATCTTGTCAGGCTGCCATGTGGCTTTAGGCCAAACAAGATATTGATGACACATATAATGAGATACTAAAAGAAATAGCATGTATCATAGATTCTAAGGAGAACTGGCAGAGCATAGGGATGGCCTTATGTTCCTAAACACAGTAGAGTGTAATACTAGAAGGCTAAGTCTTTATTATAACCACGTTTCTGAACCTGAAGGGGAAAAAAGCATGAAATGTACTACCCCAGGTAAAATGAAAGGAAGAATGAGTTACACCACAGTGATCGTGCTGCAGTGACACCTGACTGTGGTTGGCAAGCAGGGAAAACTGGCAGTGGGAAAGAAAATATGTGGAGAGAACCAAGCAAAAGGTACAGAGCAATGACAAAACGGAAGCATAGGCTCAGACTAAGGAGTTAGAGAAAAGAAATGGAAACAGGAATTACTGCGCTACAATAGATCCAGCTGTCTAAGTTAAACTGCCAGTGGTGCAAGAAAAAATGGAACAGAATGAGTTGGGCCAATTAGGAAGAATTAAAATCTTGCAAATGATACCATGTCCTGGAAGATGTTACTCTTTATCTGCGTTAGATAAAGTAATGAACTCCTGACAGATGGTCAGAAGGGGAATCTGAGAAAGTGCTTGGGGAATGAAAATATGCTGAAAGTGTGATGTTCTCTTAAAACAAAAAAAAAAAAAAAAAAAGAAAAGAAAAAAGCTCCACTTTCTCTGTTGCTATTCAGTCAATATTGGGTCAACAGCAGTTACAATTTCCTACCTTGGAATTCTGTCCTGTGGCCAGAAGTAAACAAGGGTCTTCTTAGCTGCTGCTACCCTCGTCTTTTAAATAGTCAGAGCCTCTCTGTCTCATCCTGAAATGTCTTTCGATTCTGAGATAACGTGCTTAATTTAATACCTTTGCTCTTTGAGTCTTTACTCTTAGGACTCTCCAGCAATGTTCTTCCCTGGAGTGTTTTAATTCCTTACTGTCTCCTTAAAGTCTGAATTTCTGCCCAGTTCCAGAAATTTATCTCTGAAACTTTACCATCTCCTGAGAGATCTACAAGAATTGTACATGTACTACCAGTGTTGTAACCCCTGTGGTATAAGATACTGAATTGGCTGTACTACAGCTCCTTCTAGCAGAGAGAGAAAAAAAAAAAAAAAAAAAAGAAACCCTGGATATATTCTCATTGGCAGTGGACCAGAAGCCTTGGCAATGCTACTCAATCCAATGGGAAATTCTCATGAAGGGAGCACTCATTCATTATCACTGAGTTTGTTTGAACTGGAAAGAGGCTTATAAATGCCATGGATTTATTTCTGCTTTCAGTAGTCTGTCAGAAGCTACTTCTCCTAGCCACCTTGCATATATGCCAGAAAATTCCCAAATAATCTAGTCTAGTTTCTCCTGGGATGCTTGTTTTTATGATCTCCCTGCTTCAAAAACTCTGTACTGCATCTGGCAGGAGGAAAATGGTCCAGAAAGCATGCTAGATTTTCTGTTGTGTACAGAACCCAGCCACGAGCAGACCTAGAATTTTAATGCCAAGTAGTTTGTTGCCAAAATGGACATCTCCTTGTCTAGTGATCCACAATGCCACAGGCTCCTTTCTTTATAATGCTCCTTTACTGGCCATGGCTCAATTCAGATTATACCTTTTATATACAAATAAGCATTCCCATCATAAGTGCCATGCCCCTAGTCCCCTGGCTTGGGCTAGGCATCTTTGGTAAGCTGTGACTTAGCTATTAGAAAGGTGACGTGTTTATAGCGCATGTAAGCAAATGCCTCTCTCCTTTCTTCAGAGTTTACTTTTCATCCCAAATACAATGCACGTGATTTTGTCATCCTGTTTCTTGAAAAGCTATGAACGCATGGTGTCATAATCAATAAATGGGGAAATCTGCATCAGTGGGTGTATTCTACATTTTTGCTGTGCTCATGCTGCAGCCTTTTCTGTACAAATGAAGACAAGGACCCTGAGATAGCCTTTCCTGCACATAAGCCATAAAATCTTCTAGGCAGATCTTCTCTTTCGACTTGTGCCTTGCTTCAGTGGGTTGCTCTTGAGGCAGCAATTCAGAGCTGACAACAGGCATAAAATTTAAGACTCAAGAGAAAACTACTATAAGGCTCATGGCTCCTGTTCTGCATAGAAAAAAGATGTCTGAGCAGGACCAGTTAGTCCAGTTTGTTGGAACAGTGATCCCCATCCCTTCTTTACAGCCTCCTCTTTGTTTTAGATTCCCTACTTACCTTTCTTCAGG
This sequence comes from Trogon surrucura, assembly GCA_020746105.1. Classification (NCBI taxonomy): domain Eukaryota; kingdom Metazoa; phylum Chordata; class Aves; order Trogoniformes; family Trogonidae; genus Trogon; species Trogon surrucura. The sequence goes on from CM036629.1 coordinate 16,416,892, forward strand.
ATGGTCGTGAATTCCCCTCCTCACACACACAAACACCCACACACTTTTTAATCTGCAAATGAGCAAAAATAATTTACATGTCTCATGAATTATACATACTATCTCTTTTATTCCTTTTGTACCTTATGCATTTGAAATTCTCGACTTATAAGAGAGGTTATGGAAGGTACAGAAAGCTGTTTGTGCTGCTTCACATGGTACAATGGCTTCACAATCACCTCATGTTTTTTACAATAAATGTCTTTATGTCCTGCCAATGGATTCCTTGATAGGGATCTCTGCGTGCCATTGGAGGTGGTGCTGCCACTGCAGCTCCGTGTGGTTAAGCAGTTCCTGCATCCAGCTGCTCGCTGCTGCTCCCCCTTTTCCTCCCCAGGTTCTGTTCCCTTGGCACTGATGGCATAACTGCATGTGTGGTTGCTCTCTTGCCCAGTTTTGTTAAAATGATCTAGGGTAATTAACCACGCCTAACAGCAAGGTTTTTAACCTGGTTCACATCTGTACAAGTGAGTTAGGGAAACTATTTATTGAAATCGTCCTGTATGAAGGGTGACATTTTCTAAGAGAGATAATTAAGAATGTAGGTGAAGCTGATTAGCAGCAGATGATGACTGGGCTAAGCTGTAGCTGAAAGAGACACACCTGGCCATGACCTAAACTGCCGTGGCAGTTCAGATTTTCTGTGGCAGAATTCTTTTGTTGTGATTTTAATCTTTCTTTTGTATAAAGCCATGAAAGGAGACATTAAAGGAGCTTCCCAACAAGTCTAACGTAGACTCAGAGAATCAGAAAAATGTGCACTGGAAGAGATCTCTGGAGGTTATCTGTTCCAACCTCCTGCCTGGCACAGGGCTGCTGCTAATATGGGTCAGGACAGCTGCAGGTTTTCCTGGCCAAGCCTTGAAAGGCTCTGCAGATGGTGATTCTCCTTTATCTCTGGATAACCTGTTCCAGTGTTGCAATACCCTCAAAATGAAGAAATTTCTCCTGATCTGTGTCTGGAACCTCCTGTGTCTGGCTGCAGTTTGTGGCTGCTGCTCCTTATTTTGCCATTTGGCACTGCTGAGGTTTGGCATCATTGTTTTTGTAATTTCCTTCAAAATAGTCATAGGCTGCTGTTAGACTGCCCTTTAGCCTCCGCTTCACCACACTGAACAAGTTCAGGTACCTGAGTCTCTCCATGTAGGTCATATGTCAGAAGTAATTTTGGTAATTCTCAGTGTGTTTCTCCGATTTCTCAGTATGCGTCTTGAACTGGGCAGCCTTTCAAAATCTGTCCCTCCACAACTGGACACAGTGTTCCAGGTGTGGCCTTGCCAGTGCCAACTAGGACAGAATAATAACCTCCCTCGTCCCACTCGCTGCGCTCCTGCTCTTACAGCCTTGTATGCAGTTTGTCTTTCCTGCGGCGAGAGCAGCCCACTGCTGGTCTGCGGTCGGTCTGGCACGGTAACCCAGGGCTGTTCTGCAGCCAGTTGGTTCCTGGCAGGTGCAAAATCAGAATATTCCCCAGGTGCAGAATTCTGCTCTTCATGATCTTCAGGTTTCTGTTGGCTTCATCCTCAGTTTTCTTAAGGTCATTCTAAATTGGAAGTCTGATGTTCCACATGTCGCCCAACTCCTCCAATTTTGCATCATCTACAAATTATTATTATCCTTTGAGCGCAGCAGTCCAGACAGTTTTTAATCAATCTAAAGTTGAGTAGTCCAGTTTGTTCCAAAAATACAGGAAAATACAAAAAATACTAAATAAATTATTTGGAATAACAAAACATGGCAGCACCATGCAATATTCTGTTTTCAGTGAATTTCAGCTTTTAGGTCTACTTTCCTTCCATCTAAACTAGTGTTTATTAATTAGTATGCATACAGTTTCTCCTATCGTTAATGTTATTTATGCTTAAACAGTAAAGATTCACGAGTTTCATTTCCGCTTCCCCGTTGGTCCCAAAAATACAAACTCTAACGTTGCTTTTCTGTTTGTGATTTCTCCTTTCTGTGAAAATCTGCCCTGCTGTGGGCAGGGACACCTCTCTCCCACTAGACCAGGTTGCTCAAAGCCCCATCCAGCCTGGCCTTGAACACTTCCAGGGATGGGGCATCTACAGCCTCTTTGGGCAACCCATTCCAGTGCTTCACCACTCTCATGGTGAAGAATTTCTTCCTTATATCTAATATAAATCTACTGTCTTGCAGTTTCAGGCTATTGCCCCTTGTCCTACAGGCCCCCATAAAAAACTCTTCTCCATAGAATCGTAGAATATTAGGGGTTGGAAGGGACCTCTAGGGATCATCTAATCCAACACCCCTGCCAGAGCAGGATGACCTAGGGCAGGTCACACAGGAACGTGTCCAGGTGAGTGTTGAAAGTCTCCAGGGCAGGAGACTCCACAACCTCCCTGGGCAGCCTGTGCCAGTGCTCTGTCACCCTCACAGTGAAAAAGTTTCTCCTCACGTTGAGGTGGAACTTCGTATGTTCTAACTTAAACCCATTATTTCTTGTTCTGTTGCTGGGCACCACTGAAAAGAGATTGTCCCCTTCCTCTTGACACCCACCCCTCAGATCTTTATATATGTTAATAAGATAATAATACTGGACTCTAGCATATCGTGGTCACTACAACCAAGACTGCCTCCAACCTTAACATCTGTGACCAGACCTTCTTTTTTTGTTTGTTAACACAAGGTCCAGCATGGCACCTTTCCTTGTTATTTCTTCAACTACCGGCAGCAGAAAGTTATCATCAATCCATTGCAGGAACCTTTTGGACTGATTGTGCTTGGCTGTGTGATCCTTCTGATTAATGTGAGGGTGACTGAAGTCACCCATAAGCACCAGGGCACATGATCTTGAGGCTACTTCCAGCTGCCTGTAGAAGGCCTCATTAACAACTTCTTCTTGGTTAGGTGGTCTGTAGTAGACACCCACAATATCTCCAATGTTTGTGTGTCCCTTAATTCTTACCCAGAAGCTCTCAACACTCTCATCCTCTCCCACTGGGTTAAGCTCAATGAATTCTAGTTGCTTACTCACATAGAGAGCAAGTCCACCACCACACCTTGTTGGTCTATCTTTCCTGAAAAGCAAAGAGCCATCCATTACCACGTCCCAGTCATGTGAGCTATCCCACCACGTCTCTCTAATTGCAGTGAGCTTTCCTGTAGCCCCTTTCATATATTGGCAGGCCACTGTTAGGTCACCCCAGAGCCTTCTCTAAGCTGAATAACCCCACCTCCCTCAGCCTGCCCTCATAGCAAAGGTGCTCCAGCCCTCTAATCACCTTCGTGGCCCTCCTCTGGACCCGCTCCAGCAGATCCGTGTCCTTCTTGTAATGTGGGCTAGAGAACTGGACACAGTATTCCGGGTAAGGCCTCACCAGAGCAGAGTAGAGGAGCAGAATCACCTCCCTCGACCTGCTGGTCACACTCCTTTTTGGATGCAAGTGCTGCCGGCTCTCGTTGAGTCTCTCGTCAGCTAACATGCTCAAGTCCTTCTCCTCAGGGCTGCTCCCAATCTGCTCTCCGCCCAGCCTATGTTTGTGCTTGGGATTGACTGTACCCAGGTGCAGGAGCTTACATTTGGCCTTGTTCGACTTCCTGAAGTTGGCATGGGCCCACCTTTCAACCCTGTCAAGGTCTCTCTGGATGGCATCCCTTCCCTCCAGCGTGTCAACCACGCCACAGAGCTTGGTGTCATTGACAAACTTGGTGAGGGTGCCCTCTATCTCACTGTCCATGTTGCCAACATCAGAGAGGAAGTTTAAACTAGATTTCAAGACCATTTCATCAACTTCTGTAATGTTGGGATCCAGTTCTGGGAGTGGAGACACCCAAGCGCATTTTTATGAGATTTAATGTGTGTCCAGCTGAAGCAAAGCAGCTTGCGGTAACAAACCCTTTTATCCACAGCACTGGTAAATCTTGCCTTTAGAATAATGGCTTCAGTTCCTGTTGCCTAGTGCTAGAAGACGGCTAACAAACTTGAGAGCTTTAGAGGATGAGTAACAGAAGCTGTAGAGGGATTAACAAGGAAAGATTATGAGTACTAAATATGCATCGCTTGGTCAAAGAATGACTAAGGGGCATACTAATTATCTCCTAGTATTGCATAGCTTTAAACTTCAAAATAGGAAAGCGATTGTGTAGCATTGTCAAAAGGTAGATAACTTGGATTAATGAGGTGAGATTTAACAAAGAAAGACGTAGGGGCAATATCTTCCAAATAAGAGATTAGTCAAAGGAATAGTTTGCCAAGGAATTAAAACAGTAGAATCTTGCCTCTAGTTTGCCAAGGAATTAAAACAGTAGAATCTTGCCTCTAGCATCAGGAGAGGGCAAGGTTAGAGGCAATAAAATAAATTACTTTTCCCAAAAACGGAAACTTTTTTCTAAATTCAAGAACCATGTACGCCATCTGTGTCTTAGAATTTAGGGAACAATGTGAGTTTCTCTTACTTTTAAAATTTTCTATTTCTTCTGTTGATAAGAGGCTGCATGATAGGGAAGTGCTAAGGTCCTAAGGGACTGCTTTTGCCACTAAAACATGTAAATTATATGTGAAATGCACATATGAGAAATACATTAATTTTATCCCTAGTGAAATGCCAGTGACACAATTTATTTAAAGTAAGGTTATTTTTGGCCTATTGTGTCTGTAAGATATGTATAACATTACAAAGAAGAAAGAAGAAAAAAAAAATTGGCCTGCACTACAATGTTACATGTTCCATCATTGCACAATATTCCAGTCTCATTTAACTGGTATTTCAGAAATAGGGCATAGCCATAAATCTCTGATTTATGGAAAGAGAAAAGTGAATTGCACAGACTTAAGTCTGGACATAATGACAGCATGAACAAGAATCTTGGCATCTGCATGTGAGAGCACACATTTTAATCTGGTCACATCCCTGAAGTGGCAATAAGATAGCTTGATAACATGTCAAATGTCAGCCTCAAAGCTCTGTTCCTCGTTGAACAGTATATCTAGGTGTTTGACCAAGCAGACAAATGCCACCAGTTGAGATGGCAATGTGAGACGCATTTCTGAGCGGGTGGTGAGAGCTAAGCAGAAGGACATCAGACTTAGCAAAATTCAATCTATGGGAGTTAAAGGACATCCCTAATTGAAGCTCCTACAGCCATTTACTTGCTTAGAAAGGGTTACCATGAAAGCTACTGGCATGGGCAACTGCACCCCTTATCTTTCTCCCAGCAGTGACTTTTGAGAGCAAAGTGCTTTGAACTGTGACAAAGCAGCAGGTTCTCATATGGGTCCCAAAGCAGAGTGCTCAGGCCAGGGCAGTACCTACGGCAAGAAACCATGTAGCAGTTGTGTTTATCGGGATAATTGAGGTAAAACTCACCCTACTTCCTCAAGATGCATTTGTCCCCTGTGCTGTGATAACTGTGCCTTACGTGTCTGCTACAGAAGAAACATGTATTCTGAAGGAGTCCCCAAGACCCTTTGTGCAAGTGAAGAATAAGTACTTAAAAATGATGTAAGTAAAAGCTACATTATACCATGAAAAGTAAGGTTGAAAGGACAATTGAAAGAAAAGTGGAGTAACAACTTTCAAATGTTATATTTCATAGCCTCAGATTTCCTTAAATATATTTTGTTTATATGCTGTATGAGTATGTATATGAAATAGTAAAATATGTATTATAATGCACTGATGGTAAATAAATCAGTGATATACTTTTTATATAAATCAGTGATAAGTTATTCTTATGGATGCTGAGTGTTTATGCATACATACATCACTTTTGATGTACAAACATGAAGCAGACCTGATTTTAAGAGGGGTAATGAAAAGCACATAACTTAGCTACTTGAGACTACAGAGAGCAGGAGTATGGAATGATTTACCAGGATGCTGGAAAGCAACCTGCTGCTTGCAAAAATATTCAACTTATATTTAATACATTGGAGCTGCTGGAACTTCACTTTTACCAGAAGCATTACCTTGCCAGTGGGTCAGTGCTCGTTAATAGTCCATAAAAACACCAAGCTGATGAGAGAGAAATTTCTTCATCTTCAACAGCGGTCTCACTTCTTAAGTAGATGTCTTGCCTTCTTAGATGGAGAGGGAAATCGGGGAGATGGCACTAATCATCTGTTCAACCTGACTTCAAGTGAAATGGCTGAAACGAGAGAAAAAAAAGGAATGGGGTTATAAATAGAATGGTTAAATGCAGTGGAACATGCTGTGCAAGAGAAGGTAAGCTCTTGTACTGCTTACAGAGGGCACGTCTCCTGGTTTCTAGTAGTTTGCTTCCTCTCCATTAGGGAAGGCATAGACTGTGGATAGGGTAGTCAGAATTCTGACCGCCTGTGGGCACAAGCACTGTCCTGGAGGAGACCTGAAGATGGGTTTATTGGCTGAGCATTGATTAGGAACTCGTTTTAAATGCAGCCGTGTAAATAGGTCTCACGCTTTCTTCATTGTGAAGACAGTGTCTCACTTGTGATTTCAGAATGAACTTGCTGCCCTGTAAAATACTTCGGTGGAAAGGATCCTTATACAGCTGGATTGACACTGTGATCTGTCAGAATCCAGAGACGCTGTGTGGCCCAGTAGCGTGTCAAAGTGGAATTGGGTGGATGAAACATTTTCATAGAGCTGAACTAAAACAATAAGGTGCTTACAGTCAGAGCAGCTGAGCAATTCACCTGAATAAGAGCAAAATCTCATTAGATGGAGATACCTCTGAACAGAGAGACCACAGACCATGTCCCCTGAGCTTAGAGGGCTAAATTGCCAGTTCTGATCTGTCGGCTTACTCTTGCTTTGTACTAAGATACCTGACTTCAGGCAGAGGAGCGGGCTACAAATGGCTGCAAAAGTCATGTCGTTCCACTAACGCTGGCTTCTGCCTATGCTCATATATCCTGCTGAGAAGGAGAAAAAACGCCGTACCGTGCCATATAAATAGACCCTAGGAAAGCAGAGAAGTCTAATGTTCCTCTAAGATAAAGCGTAATTCCCTCCCTCTCTCCCTTAGAGGATCTGCAGATTATATCCTCTGAATTTGGCCCTGAATGGCATATATTGTTGTATTCTTTTTTATCAGAACCTTCTGGGGAAAAAAAAGAACTTGTGGGTTTTATTTGCTTAAGAGATGCTATAACAAAATTTAAACCTGTGGATGTTTGTTTAATGTCTGATGGTTAGTTTGAATCCTCACTGCATTGGCGTTTTGCAATATGCTGTGGGCCAGCTAAAAACGGTGGAATTAGCTGCATTTCAAAGGTTATATTCGTGTACAGCTTAGGAAATACTTTGGGACCTTCTGAGTAAAAAAGCTGTGTATAAAGTGAGAATTGATATGTGAAACATCAAAATGAATTCTATTTTTACAGCTAAGCCCCTAAACCCTGACAGATAAGGGCTTATAACTGAACCAGTGACAGTTCCTCTGCTACTGCAACAGGTGATGAAAAAGAAAAGTGTAATGTGAAATTTATCATGAAGCATAAAACAGGTAGGAAAAAGATAACCTGTGGAACTATTTTTAAAAATTTGGCATGCTGCTAAACAGGTTGCGGTTTTGTTTGGTTTCCCCCCTACACAGACACACACACACAGGCTCTGTCTTTCTAATAGGAGTCTCAGCAGAGAAAAGGAAAACCGGTGTGCTTGAAGCACAGATGGAAGATCACTGTAAGCAAATGCCGTCCTATCTCTCGATTTTAAGTGAATGAATAGAATAGATAAACATCAAATGAAAATAAGGGTCTCATTTTATTTCAGTGTGGAAGCTGAAGCCATAGAGCAGATTTTGGATGAGGTAAAAGGCTTGAGCTGTCAAAGATTTCTGGCTTCCCAGAATTCCTCTCCCATTTCCCAAGGTTAAATGCATTGCCTCAAGGCTGCTGCTTAGAATGATAAAAGGGGCACTATAGGACAGCAGTGCTCTTTGTAATGTTAATAAAGCTTGATTTTGATATCAGATGCAACCCTGGGAAAACCTGCCAGTTTTAGACTTAAAAATCTAACACTATTTAGCAGAAGTTTGTGTAAAGAAGTATTAGTTTGGGAATCGTGATGGGCTAGTTTGAGTGACATATGAAAGCAACAAATGCACTCTCTTCTCTGCCTTGTCAAATCTTACTGTTGTTTACTGAGAACAAAAGGAATTGCCCAAGTGCTAATTAAACTGAATGCCATATTAAAATGCACTGTGAAGTTTCTGCTGTAAATTCAGCTTTTGAGGTTAACTGTCAGCTGGGGTAGAACTCCCCCGAAAAATGATTGGGGTGCGGTTTCTGACTGGAGCCAAATCAAGGAGTGTTTTCTTGAGCAAGTTTACCGACAAACCTCTGACAAGAGACTATGGAAATAATGTATCGTAATAAAGGCAAAGCCATAGGACTGTTGGTTAGATATCATGGAGTTCTATCCAGATAGAATGTGAACTTTATTAAATGCTTCTCTTCCTAAAGTTCTGCTTAAAAATGACAAATGTCTAAATTGTATTGGCCATTAAGTCAGACTGTCATTGTTAGCTAGATATTTCTGAATCAACAATAAATATGTAAGTTAAAAAACTTCAGGGGAGTGACGGGGAATAAAGTAAAATGAGGTATATTTATGATCAAGGCAGCTATAAATGTACAATGCATTTTGGTCATGTGGAGTTTGGCAAAATGGAGCTCCAGCTTATGCTCACAAAGAAGCTCTGCCTCTTTGAATCCATGACAAAACTCCCACTGACTTGAAAGAGGTTTGGATTTCACCCACTAAGTTGTGCTGAAATCTGAACAAAAGCGGAAAAGACTCTCACAGTTCATGGGATGTGAAGCTGTGTATTCTCCTCCTTCAAATTCACCAGCCAGACCCACTTCTGTAATGGGTACTGAAGAACAGTGCCCAAAAAATGCAAAAATGACATATTAAAGAAATCTGAAACTGTTAGTATGCACATTGTTAGCTGAAGTAATCACGCTATCCTATAGCTACCGTCCTGTTACCGTGAAGATTTTTCCCAGAGTCCCTTTGGGCTATCTGGGGCACTGATACACGTAGCAAAGGATGAAAACTCATGAAGTTCAGTGAATGGCTGGGCTCTGTGAACACCTGCTCCAAGTGCAGCGGCGCAGGCTGGCTACACGTGCAGCCAGGCAAACAGAACCGAGCCCAGGGCTTCAGTGTGTGGACAGCGTTTTGGGTGGGGTTTTTTGAAAAATGTGGGTCACGGCTTTTTGCCAAAAATTGGTTTGAATTAATTTTGCGTAATTCTTTGTTGTTTTCTCGGGAAGGTACTTTTATGTTAAAATATATATCACGTAAAAATATGTGTATTTTTAAATTATTTTTGGTATAGGAAATCTTCTCAGTACCAAGATTTTTCACTCCGGCTTTCCAAGGGAATGGGTAGCAATAGGAAGAGGATCGGGGAAAGCACTTCTGTCTCTATTATATGCTTTCTGAATTCTCTTCCTATAATAGTGAATTAATTCTCTCCATTTTTCCCGTGAAGCTTCACAATGGAAAGAAACAATGAGAAAGGTCTAGATATTCTAAAAACATTCTTGAAACATATTGTTAAAGCAATACTGCAAATTTAATCTCATCTTTTTCTTTTGATAACACAGGCAAAAATTGAATAAGGAAGGGATAGCTATTACCTACTGATATGAGATTGGATTTATAAACCAGGTTAGTTTCCTTTTAACCACAGGAGTAAGGCTTGGTTTAATTAATAGTTTCATTGGGTACATGTGGCAGTCCTTTAAGACAGTGTGTATAGCCTCCAGGTATATATTAAGTACATGTCCAAAAATTACTTTACCTTAATTAGTAGCGTGCCATTTTGAATAAATATTAGACAGATGGAGGTTTTCTTTCTGACTCCTAGCACAAACAGCAAAAGATAGTGACAAAGTCTTGCATGGTATATTTGGGGGTTTTTTAATAATTTAATCCATCAGGTAGAACTCACTATTCCCAGAACCTGATATTTGTAGTCCTAGAAACACTTGGACATTATTTTGGAATTATCCATTTGTTTTGGAAAATTCTCACCGCGCATTGCTGAATACACATCTCTACTATCACTTTGAGGTTTGTTGGTTTTCTTTCAAAACCTGTTTTTTTCATCAAAACATAACTCCAGCCACCTTGTGTTACCCTCCCCTCAGGTAGTCAGCACCCCCCCTGTCAGCGGTGCAGCGTAGGATCCAGTGAGAGGTGGGTCATCCTGCAGAGAGGTGATGGAGTAACATCAGATGCAAACAAATATATCAGAATAAAAGCTCCTCCTTTGTTCTGGAAAAGCTGGAACTTTGCTCCAAATGAAACCTATGCTCTCGTCTCAAGCTATTTTCTACTGTTGAAACAGCAGGACCTGCTGGTTAGAGCTGCTGTACTGTTTATACTTAACACGGAGCAGCACTTTAAAACGTGATCAGTACAGTAGTCCCACCTCTCCTTGGTAATATCCACAGGCGAACTGCTCTTTGACAACTCTTTTAATGTCTCAAAAACATCAAAGCCTTTTTCGCAGCACCCAGCACATTTCTCCAAGTACTTTGTTTCTCCATTACTGCAGAATGCTTTTCTAAGTATATACAAAGATAATCTGACATATATTCTTATTTATCTGCTATTTTCCTTATCTTTGGGGTTTTTCAAATGTTTATCATTGAAAGACAGCGTTTTTTTTACAGACAGTCTGAGAATAGTGACCATCTGAAGTTTCAGCACTCCAAGTAACTAAACAGAGCAATAACAACAAAAAAACTCTCTTTCTCTAACAGTGCAACAATCCAGCATAATGTAGTAAAATTCTCTCCCTAGATGAAGAGAAGTGACACTGTGAGTGCTTGTGAGAGTATTTATGGAGAAACTAGATGTCATTCAGGTAGTGCTAATGCATGAGAACCTGCAGACGTCAGAATAGAAGTGATACCAAATTCTAGCTTATCAGGAATAGCCCCTCTTTGCTACAAAAGCACGTTAGAAATCTCCACTTATGGAAATAGAGGGCTCTCACATGCGGCATATTTATAATCTTATTCTCTTGTTTTGCTTCACTGTTGCTATGTCTGTCTGCGCCTCCGTCCAGCGTGGAGCTCATTCTCACCCTGGTCTTGAAGGGCTTGCAGTTTATGGGAGTGAAAATTCAAGTCAACGTGTAAGACATAGGAATGATCAAGTCTGAGCTTGAGCCTCGGGGTAATGTCCTATTTCTCCAAGCAAAATCTCTTTTCTTATGAATTAATGGTTTATCTGGTCACCATCGATCTTTCTTCAGCTGATCTTTTCTTCATTGATCTTTTCTCAGCAGGAGAAATGCCAGTCAGCTAAATACACTGATCTCAGAGCTGAGTATAAATAGAGTCAGTGTCTCGTACTCTCTTAGAGGGTATTTGGTAGTCTGTTTCTTCACCACTTGTTCATCTGTCTTTTTCATGTAGAGTAGTCCTTGGGTAGTGTCACTGATATCAGGAAGATTATATTAAAGTATGTTGAAAACTCACATGGTTCTCATATTTGAAAGGAAAAGAAAGAAGTGCCCAGTGTTCTCTAGAGCATCTGCACTGTGCTGTTATTTCAGCTTGCATTTGGGTTTCCTGGCTGTACCAGACTATTTTACATGATGTGGTGGGGAGAAACCCTAAGTTGTTACAAGTGAAAAGTAATAAATCTGTTGAGCTAAGATGACTGATTGACATACCTTAAAGCCCTTTTGAGTTTTTAAATAATAATAAAGCACAACATTAAATATTTATTCACGTGCACATTTCTTCAACTAAAATAACGACACCAACTTGAATATGCTTGGGGTTTTTTACTTTCTAAAGAGACAATAATAAATTAGGGGACTTTTTAAAAGCCATCTCCACATGCTGTAATACTCTGTTTATTGAAATAAAGTTCTCTAATAGATCTATGGAGAGCTGCCATATGTACCACCAGTACAGAGTAACAATCATTCTGTACAACTGAACTCTATTTGACCATCAGAGGAGAAGGAGAAAAGGTATAAAGCACCATTATAACAGATCTCAATTTTTTTCTTCTGTTTCAACCTTAGTACTTTAGTGCAGAGATAGCTCCATCAATCATTTAAAACCACTGACCATACCTTGCACCAGCTATCAGCCGTAGTTCATACTGAGCTTTCTGTGTGCTCCAAATGGCTTTACATTTTATGTGGAAAGCTGGGTTGAAAATTTATAGTTACTTTCCTTCTGACACCTGGATTTCCCACCTGGAAAATAAACTCCTTTAACTACTTTAAATCTTCATGAATTTCTTGCTGTCTTGATCTCAAAGGGCTAGATCGTGACTGCTACTGCCTGCCCATGCCATGAAGTAATAATCTTATTCCACTGTGTGCGAGTCTATCTGATTCATAGGCTCCAGACACAAAGCAATAAGCAGGCACTGTATCCCCATTTAAACCCAGATTCACAAAACCAGTTAGGAATCTAACAACTCAATCTCAAAGGGAATTTGATGCCCAAATGGATCTCAGAGTCTGAGCTCTACTCCCAGCCCCAAGGTAGATAAGTGGGGACAAGAGAAAAGTGCAGGTGAGTTTTAACATCTGCTCTAGTCAGCAGAGTATTGTGATTTGTTGTTAGTATAGGCTAGGAAGAAACAATTTTTTCCCTAGTATTCCACAATGAAACCATTTATTTTCTAGTATTCTTCATAAAATCTTCACTGGGTTATTTAGTTTCAGGCTCAGAAGACAGCGTTGTTACCTTGTGTACCTGTCTGTCTGTCTATGTTAGTGCTAGTATATACATCCTAAATCTCAGTTACACAGCTATATGGCTGTCTGGAAAATAATTCTGGTTAGAGGCACGAGTGTTTTTAGAGAGGATTGTCTTTGTCACCAAACCTGTCTCGGAACTACAGCTTTGGGCAGGAAAACCCTCACAGATATTCCCAAGATGGGGAGGGATGTGCAAACATAAAATAATGATTCAGCAAGAACTGGTGAGTTACAGGAAAGGTTTCATCCTTAATAATAAGCTGCACAGATCTCTGCAGTGAGATTCTTTATTGCCATATCCAATCAATATTCAATGATTGCATTGGCCCATTCTCAGCACATCAAGAGGAAGATACTAAGAGGAAAGTTTTTACGACGAGGGCTCCCCAGACAGATGGTGGAGGCCGTGTCCCTGGAAACATTCAAGGTCAGGTTGGACGGGGCTCTGAGCAACCTGATCGAGGTGAAGATGCCCCTGCTCTGGATTAGATGACATTTAAAGGTTCCTTCCAAACCCAAGCCATTCTATCAAGTAGAGGAGCTTGGCTCTCAAACGGCACAACATGACCTAATTGAGAGGCGTCTCTGCCCATGACAGGGAGGTTGGATTAGATGATCTCTAAGGTCCCTTCCAGCCTAGGCCAGTCTAGGATTCTGTGATTTTCCACCTTTCAAGGCCAGCAGTTTCCACTTTCTGTACCTGGGAACTCCTCTCATATTTGCAGGGGTACTATGTAACGGTGAGGGAAGATGCTGTCAGAATTTTAGTGATATTCTCCCACGAAAAATGTTGGAGTTCATATTTACTGCAGCAGTTCAGGCTTAGGAGGTGTGCTAATCACCTCCCTTGAAGGGCCATAAATCCACTGCAGGTATTACCCAGAACTAAGTGAAGTAATTACTGAGATACTGGGAAATCTTGTGTCGCATGCCTTGAGTATTTAAAACGGTGCTTCCAGAACTACTTCTTCCAGATTTCAGGTATTATTTTGTGTTGGTTTTAGTCAGAAGGACACCTCATTACGTTCAACTGGAAGTCAACCTAGATCTAATGCACTGGGCCACTGTCTCTAATGCAGTTTACCTACACCTCTGTACCATCAAAGTTAAAAATAAACTACAGCTTATTCCACTTACTGAAATGTCAGTTCAGCATGTCATGGGGCTTATTAGCACACTGAGAATGTTCTTCATGCCTTAATACTAGGGCATGACTCTGATGTAAAAATGAAATGGAACTATTTAAATTGACTTGGATACTTATTAAGGACAGGGTTTCGTTTAATTCCCTTTTCTGTTTTTCTTTCCTTTATAGAAGCAGCCATCTGGGCTTGATAGGAGGTAGGGCAATGACAAGTCTATTCTGTGAAAAACACTGTAATTTTTAAAGCACTATTACCAAATGAGACTCAATAGACAGAGTGTGTAAGTGAAGAGTGATTTGCCTTGTGGAAAAAAATTGCACTCTAGCTATATGCTTTAGGGATCTTATGATGCTAATTGGAAAACTCAAATTTGTAGACATTTGCAAGTTGAACAGGTGACAATAACTGGTGATAACCAAGGACTAATTATCTCAACTGGGAATTAACCGTCAGGTGTTCTGAGCCAAATAAAAGGGGAGGGAAAGCTTGGAATAGTAACGTGTCCTATTTATGTTGAAAGAATTAGCAGGATTTTATGTGGAATTAAAAAAAAGTTAAACAAATACTCTCTAGGCTAGTACTCTGTGTGACTGCTGAGGTTCCATTTCTTAAAGAATTTCAGAACTTTGACTGGGGAGAATGGAAGGAAATAATAATGTAGAGCTGTATGATTTGCTTGCTAAAAAAATCTCTTTGTTCTGCTAAAAAGAGGTAGGTTAACAGTTCTTACAGTTAAAACTATTTGCTTGAAATTATTATTATCTACTAGTCAGAACTGTATGCTGTGGTGTAGGTGTATTGCTAGGGAAGATTAAGCTATTACAGATTTCTAGAAAAACTAGAAGGACTAGGCAGTGCCAAGTGCACAGGAGCCAGAGTTGTCTGTGTAGGCATACCTACCACGGGTTTCAAAAATTCATAGTTGAATGCAATAGATGTAAGTCCACACTGTTAATTCCCCCTTGCCTCTAACTTCTTTTACCTTAATGCTTATTGTAAAACTAAAATTCTAAAGAGTGGGACTGAAACAAAACAGGGCCCTGGAGGGTAACAGGAAAATGATAAAACAGCAAATGATCTACACCACCTTTCTCCATTTTTCTTAGCGTTAGCACAATTTTTTTATTCTTACATTTTCTTTTTCTGACACACCATGTGACCAAAGGGACAGCACTTTAAAAATATCCAATTCTGAAAGCAGTCAGAAGCCTAAATTGGAATTTCAGTCTTTGACATTGGAAACAAACATACAATTGTTAGTATTCTGCATTGTGCAGATAAAGGCTTAGACTAGTAGCAAATTCTTCTGAGAGACATGCCTGATAAGATTATAAATTAGGTTCTACAGAGAAAGTGCATTTAAAAAGAGATTTAATTGTTTGCCAATAAAAATCTCATGTTGCATGGAGATTTCAGAGCTCATTTTAACAGTTGTTACTATTCAAATGCCTTGTTTTAACACTTAAGGGTTTTGTTTGTTTGTTTTGGTTTAATGAATACATTGTTCTAACTCAAAACTTCACTGTTCTTCTGACTTCTGTGCCTCGTTTAAGACTTTACTTCCTTTTGCAAACTACTGTTATACAATAGATGAAAAATATGGTATGTAAGTACAAATCTTTTTGACTTGTTAGACTTAAAAAAACCCTTAAGTATGAAGGTTTAAAACTGCACGCTAAAGATTTTCTGCCATGTACTGTTGGGCAGCTTACTGGTGGCAAAGTCTGCCTGGACTTGTGCAAAGCATTCGACACTGTCCCGCATGATGTCCTTGTCTCTAAATTGGAGAGACGTGGATGTGATGGATGGACCATTTAATCTATAAGGAAGGGGCCCATGCAAACCTTATGAAGTTCAACAAGGCAAAGTGCAAGGTCCTGTGCCTATGTCAGGGCGATATCGAGCACGAATACAGACTTGGCGATGAATGGATTGAGAACAGCCCTGCAGAGAAGGACTTGCGAGTACTGGTGGATAAAGAACTGAATACGAGCCAGAAATGTGTGCTTGCAGCCCAGAAAGCCTATCGCATCATGGGCTGCGTCAAGAGAAGTGTGGCCAGCAGATCTGCTCTTGGGAGACCCCACCCTGCCATACTACGTTCAGTTCTGGGGCCCACAGTGTAAGAAGGGCATGGATCTGTTGGAGCGAATCCAGAGGAGGCCCTGAAGACAATCAGAGGGCTGGAGCACCTCTCCTGTGAAGACAGGCTGAGAGAGTTGAGGTGGTACAGCCTGGAGAAGAGAAGGCTCCGGGGATACCTTCCAGCAGCCTTTCAGTACTTAAAGGGGGCCACAAGCATGCTGGGGAGGGACTTTTTACGAGGGCAGGTAGTGATAGGACAAGGGGCGATGGCTTTAAACTGAAAGAGGGTCTATTTAGACTAGGTGTAAGGAAGAAATTAGTCACTGTGTGGGGGTGGTGAGGCACTGGAACAGATGCCCCAGAGAGGTTGTTCAAGGCCCCTCCCTTGAAGTGCTCAACCCCAGGTTGGATGGCGCTTTGAGCAACATTCTCTAATGGAAGGTGTCCCTGCCCACGGCAGGAGGGTTGGAACGAGATGATCTGGAAGGTCCCTTCCAATCCAAACCATTCTATGTTTATGATTTCTTTTTTGTGCATGTAAGCTCTGATGTTAGTCTTTTGTGCTCATTGAAACAGTTGACAAAGTCAAAACAGAAAGGCAGGAGTACATAATAATATGTTGATTTTCATTCAGGTGTATCGATGCCTTGGTAAGATAGTGTGTAATCTCAGTTTTGAAACATTTTCAAGTGAGTATTTGTTTAAACTGAGTTAAGCATCCAAGGATTTTTATCCTTAGTTCTACCCTTCAGCTTTAGGAAAATATTTTTGAATGCTTAGGATAAAATATTTGCTAAGTTCTCCTGGGTGGCAATGTGTACAACTTGCTCTAGAGGTGTGAACCTATAAATGTAGGTAGCACAGGTCCCCCTTTATTGGAGATTAACAGCTGAGGGTCTTACCTGAATCCTATTAAAATAAGGAAGAAAACGGCGACAGGTCTTTGGATCAGGCCCATTACAAATACCAGTTCTTTAGGGTTCATGTAGCACAGTCTGCCAGCAATTCAGCTTGTAAATATGATTGCCATATACATTCACTAATCAGCATTGGTAATTCTTGGAATGACCATGTCTGTAAACTCACAGTGAATGCCAAGGTGGATTTCTGCTAAGATGTTAGGCAGAATCTCTTCACATCATCACTTCAGCCTTGCAGTTCCTACATATTTAACCTTCTGTTTCTAACAAACATCATCCTTCGCATCAGAGGGCTTTAGGACATCCCGTTTTTGCTGACACGCTTGTGCTGTGCTTTATTTATGCATCATCGAAGTACAGTGCTGCCCAAAAGGTGAACGACCTCTCTCCCCTTTAACTCATTTCCTGAGTAGACCAATATCATCTAACTTCAAACAGTGACAAATGTAAATTGAGGTCCGTGAAATTAGAAAAGTGCTGAACTAGAGTACACAGAAAAGTGTGACATTCTTCTGTTGTGAATAACAATCTAATATAATACCTCCCATAATGAGAAACTTGGGTGCTGGATATGCTTTACCTATTTGTGATGTACATAGTAAAACCTTGCTCATGCTCTTAATGCACAGAGAAATTGCACACCCCGAACGCTATTAATTCTACTTTTGTATATCCAACAGTAGAGAGAGTAGACTCTGCAATGTTAAACTGAAGGTCAGAACATTCTTTTGAACTTCCTTGCAGCAGCTGCTCGTGGTATAGCTTCTTAGGTGGTGGCCATGTACTTGCAGAGATACTGAGTGCCTTACTAGATAATTAGAACTGGAAATCAAAAGCACAAGCTTCTTAAACATCTGTCATAGCCTACAACATAAATTTTTGAAGGAAGAGGCTTCCAGAATCTTAAAACACAGCCATTTGTTTTTTTCTGGGTTTGTAGATTCATAGGAAATAATCAGAGGGCAGCTGATTCATTTCAGAGAATTTCTGATAAACTTTCGAATTGCTTTTCCTGTTGATTGTTTACATATGAGTGTCTTGGTCTATAAGAAAGTGGGGTTTTATTTTGGTTTTTGAATATATCATTATAGAGTTTTCAAGTATGCTCTGCACTGCTTGTAATTAGCTCAAGTTGAGTGGAAAAGAAAAATGGGTGTTACAGAAGCCACTCTAATCTTTTTCTAGTCACATTTTTTCTGCTCCACTTCTGGCTGAAAATGCACTGACTTTCACTTAGAATTTAGTAGCGATTACTAAGTTGTGGTGAAATTTCCGTTTGGGTTATTGATAGTTTAGGACAGAAAAAGAAAAGGAAAAACCAAAGTAAATTAGTTTGGTCCTATTTCAGGTGCCTTTACACACTTTTTGCACAGAGCTAATTAACACTACTTTCACACAAGCTAAACTTGCTGCTAAAACAGCCTCTTGTTCACTATGAGAAAGGCAATTGTCCTTAATATGTAGATTAACTAATTAAACACCCAACACGTGGTCCTGATTCTGGGAATACTTAACGCATATCTATAATTTGGCATGCATGAGAAGTCCTGCTGACTCTAAAAATACAGCTCCCAAAAGTAAAGTTACTATTTTGGGGAGCAGACCTGAAGTGCATTCATTTGGAGGATGAATTTGCAAGTAAGTGGAATTGCTTGTGTGCAGTTTAGCTGCAGGCCCACGGACTGAGTTTGCAACTGTCACTGGCTAGTCCACACCGTTACACCTTCTTTTTCCTCATACACAGGTAGCTTCCATTTGGCACTTGGGAGCGTTCCACCGGAGGTTTATGCGAGCCAGGGTAGCAGGTGACTCAACACAATAGTATTGTAACGTGTGCTGCATCATCTTTTGATGCCCTGGATTTTGGTGTTCAATGGGAAACCACAATAAATTCATGGAGCTTTACTGCCTCTGCCAAATGTGACATCTTTCAGAGTATAACATGCTGAAAAGCTTGCACAGTCTGTGCCAACTGCATGATTTAGCTGCTATAAAATCCCTCTGAATCAAAACCGTTTTGAAATAAAGAAGAACCAGCCTGAGAATTTCATTGCTCTGTTGGATATCCACTCAAAGATCAATCACTTGTCCTCATTCTGTATTCCTGCTGTATTTTTCAGCTTAATCTTTTCTGCAGCTTACCTGTTTCATTAAGGCTGGAATTTTAAAAGACTAGCAGTTGCATGCAGAGGCAGAGAGTCAAGAGTGAGAAGTGTTGAATCTGGATGGCAGAGTTCTGCACAAATTGTACTGTGCCATTAAAAAAGCCAATCTCTTTCTTGGTTTTTTTTTTGTTTCTGTGGGACTCCGTAATACCCAGATACGCTCAGTATAAGCATTCTAGATTTTGCCATCCTAATGTTCCTGAATTCTGTCCGACTCTGAGATTGGCTTGGGGCAGAAAAATAGGGCTGGCTGAGAGAAAAGAGCTTAGCCCTTATGTTAGCGGCAGTTTTCCCATCCAGGTAGTTTTAAACAGTATATAAAAATTGTATGGTACTTCTCAAATTTATACAGTGCTCCTCACATTTCAAACAGCCTATGGATGTCCAGCCCTGGAATCTCAACCAGAAGGTGACTTGTTCAGAAATTAAATAAAATCAGATACTGTTTTTAGAAAATCCTTTTGAAGCTAAATCCGATCTCCTAAATTTTAAGAAAAACATGTTAAATTACGAATAAAAACATTTAAACACTACTTTTGGGGATGGTACTAACTGATGGTGTCTCAGAAAGAAACTTTCTGTGTATATGAAAGATGCTTCTCCATTGTACTGTTACACTGAAAGTGTGTTTAAACAACACGGTGATGCATAATATTTGAATCATGCAAAGGGATTATAATTATTATATTAATTTGCTGGTTCACTCTGTGAAACATTTCTAAAAAATCCACTCTAGAATAGACTATTAAATGATAAATTATTGTTGCAACATCTGATCAAAAATTCAGTAAGTTAATTAATGCTCCTTTTGTCCTAATAGCTCACATAATGAGAGGGAAGTTTGCTAAATTAAGCATAGTAAAAAAAAAAATCTGTCACCAATTTGATGTAAGTTGGATTCATGTATTCAAAAGTTGGTAGAAGATTTAATAACATGGAAATATACCTGTGTGGTACCTTGTTCATGTGCATGTGCATATGAGTGCGTAAAATTCTCCTATTGGACTTGTGTGGTCCTATGGCTGTGATTTTGGCTGCTAGCAGTAGTTACCCAAATTATTTGTCATCACCTGTTTAGAATATTTGATTACAAATTTACATAAGAAAGCCAACAGCCTCTAATGAGAATATAAATCACCTTGGAATAGTGCCTTGACGGGAATGAAAGTAAGTAGCCCTTGTATTCAACCTCGGAGCATGCAAATAGTGGTGCATATTTATTTCTAGGCCATGTAATTAAAAGCAATTTGAAGAACTAATGTTCCAGCAAGTAGAATAATGACTGGAGAGCAAAGTATGGATAAAAATATCTTCTTCCTTTTTGTGATGAAGTGTTTGATCTTGACTTTCCACTTTTTCTAGCATTTATTTTATGATCATCTAGTTGTGGGTCTGTCATGAGTACTTCTGAGAAGCTAATCATCGTCCCCTTTCTCTTTATTAAACATGTGATCTTCTGAAAGCCCATATTACTCTCTTCCTTGCAGCCACAGCAGGGAGAAAACATAAGACTTGATGGTAATAGATGACAACTGCGACGTACTTATTAAAAAGGCCCTAAATTGGGGATCACTGAAAAAATTTAGTGGTGGCGAGCGACTCATACGGAAACGTGATTTTCTATTGATACAGATGCAACAAGAAACACTGTTAAGAAGACACTGTACTGTGTGAAAGGCAGACTGGTTGTTTAATCCCTTTGTGCACCTCCATCAGCTTAGCAGGACTTTGCTTCAGACTGAGGTGGGGGGAGAAGAAGGTGAAGTGAAGCGCGGTCTGAGCGTGAGCCTTTGCTCCTGTGAGATGTGGCTGTGCTGGAGAGGCTGCAGTCAGAGTCACCGACTGCGAGATGCTCCCATTCAGCCCCCGACAGCGTCGTGCATTTGTGGGGTTGCTAAGAGAGAAAAAATAATTACTGACTTATTTCAGCTGATGTTTCGGAAGTGACTTTCAGCTGCCTCCTGCAGAATTTACAAAGGTTCATTTCAATACAGCTCGTCACGAGATGTCTGGCAGGCTTCTGTGTTTATTAATTTGACTTGGGTCATGGCTACAGTGCAGCCTCCGGGCTGAAGCAGACCATGTAACAGGTTTAGGTATTGAGCTTCTGTAAATCTAAGTACCAAAGCAGCACTTAATTTCGGAAAGATAAGTAAGTGTGCACCTATGTCTAAATAAAAATTCATTGACTAATTGAAACATATTATAGTCAAAATTTTGGCTGCATGTGTTATTCTCATTGATAATGTCCCTCTGCTTGTACTGGTGTCGTGTTGATTACAAGAAAGCGTATGTATAGAGAAAAAGCTGAAATTCTGCATTTAATCAAATCCATCAGAAAATTCCATGAAGTATCCGGATGAGGAGTCCTGGCCAGGCCTGCCTGTGGGTTTCCTCACCAGGAGCATCCTGAAGGCCTGAGGCTCGGGTGAGAAGGGAATCCCGCCGATTTCCACGGGGCTGGGCTCAAGCTGAGCTCTCACACGAGCCGGTTCCCTTCTCCAGTGAGGGAGATGGTGAGGAGGAGGGAAGCCCCTCGCTGGCTGCCCAAGAGCCTCAGGGACGGAGCCTGGCGTGGTGTCCTCCACTCACCTGAAAGGCCTGGAAGTCTTTCTCCAAAGGCAGGACAGGGGCTCCTGTGGCACGGAGGGGCTGCGGGGGTGGCTCAGCAGGGGCAGAAGGCTCAGGGAGGCGGCTCTGGCCGGCCTCGCCCTCAGGCAGCTGCAGCCGGTTTGGCTCGCCAAGGGTTAGGGGAGAAATAATCAGGGATTTTCTTCAAGAAAGGGCTTGGTGTGTCCAGGGTTTGCACGTGGTATGATCGTGTGGAATCAGTGCTGCTCGTTTTAGCTCGGTTGTTAGTCTTAGCAGTTTTGTATGGCTGGTTTTTGTTACTGCAGCTAATTTTTCCTGTTAGGTTTTGAACAGGGCCTAGTCCAGATGCAGCAGTGCTGTTTGTTGCTGGTATGACTCAGGATTTCGTCTGAGGCAGTTGATCTCTATTTCTTGATATTTTTTTTTAGTATTTTCTGGGTGTGCGCAGCATTTCTTTACTGTATGATTTTAAGGCTCTCTTTAGAGATTTTTTCCTCCCTTGTTTTTCCCCTCTAATCAAAAGAAATAGGTACATTTTGTTCTGTCTCTTAATGGCTGTTTTTAGTCTAAGTATTTATGGCCTTTACAGGAGCAGAGTTAATACTATATGGTGTCAATATTCTTCCAACATAGTTCTGCAGCCATCTTACATTTATGACCTTTTCCCCCTATAATTAGTTCCAGCTGAAATTAGATTCAGTGAGAGCCTCGCTCCAATTACAGCCAAATCTGAATAAAACTGATTCCACCACAGTTGTCTGGAGAAAAAGAAAAAGAGAAAAAAAAAAAAAGAAGAAACCCTTTCCAGTTTCACTGTAGATAACTAAGTCTCGCATCTCTGCAGTACGTCTGCACTTAATAAAAGTGGAAAGGGTTTAAGGGCCAGCCCTGTAGAGAATGGAGAATTCTCAGCTCTGCCAATGATTTCAAGCAAAAATCCCTCCAGTTTTTCACGCCGCTTCTTGCCTGCTGTTAGCCTTGTCTTCCCTGGGGCAGGAGGAGCCTCAGCACAGTTACTCTTGGTGTGTCCCCGTGCTGAGGCGGGCAGCAGCAGGTGCTGCGCTGTGCCTGTAGGTTTGCAGAAGGACGTTATTTTGCTACGCGAGGTGTCCCACGGCCAGATTCACAGTCACTCTGTCTGCACGGCACAGGTACGTGTTGCAGTGCATTCCCAGAGGTCTTTGGTCCTCATGAAGTGACCTGGCGACGTGTCAGCTACCTGTGTGTCCTCCCTTTCTTTGGGAAGAAATTGGAGGCGTGGGGATGAGGACAAAGCCAAAAGCCACAGCACTTCTCAGTGCAGGCCTAGCCAAAGTGATTTTGACTCCTAACAGCCTGGGTGAGTCTGGATATTAACCCTTTAATGCAGATTTGCCAGGGTGGCCAGCACAGCTATGGTACAAATAGTAGTGATGAGTCTTGAGATCCCCACATAAGCTTCCCAGGTGCTGACTGCCACAAAGAATTAGGTGAGAAACGCGAGGAGTTGCTTTGAATTCAGAGCTGTATTTTGTATTAGCCAAATGCATCAAAAATAACATGAAGCCTTTTTGCCATTATCTGAGATATTTCGCTGGGATTAAATGTTTGTTTACTTCAGATGGGTTTGCAGACGGGTTTATACTTTTATCACCTTCAGATTGGATTACTGTAATCCTTTATTTGCACATTATCCTCAGCTCTTCTTTTTTTCCATTTTTTTCTCTTCTTTTTTTTTGGCAGCTGGGTCAGTACAGAAAACCAAAAATTGATTTCTGGAACCTAGAAGAGTAAATTACCTCTTATCTGCTCTGAAATCATTGTCATATTGGGTTCTGATTCCAATCCAAATTGATCTTCAAATTAGATTTTGGATCGATAATAGCCTTATAATGGAATGACACTGTTAAGGCTCCTACCAGCTGCTATGACCCGTAGAAGCTGATGAAAGAGTCTCATCACAGTGTATAATCTCAGAAGAATTAATGCACATCCAGTTCCATTAACTCGCTGCTACCTTTTCCATCAGGGCAGTAATGTGCGTAGGGTCGGCGCTGCCTTTGGCCATGTTCACACAGCCAGTTCTCCCGTTCAGCTGTGGCTCCCTGGCCCTACCCAAAGAGCTTTGTAAGGTTTTGGCAGGGGATAAATGTTGTGTTTCTAACCCTGAGCCTTCAATTCCAATTAAGTGCCTTCTGAGACATAGTTAAATGGCCCTACAATGTCAAGTGAAATGAATCTGGAGATTAATTAAAGTTTTATATTAGAAATTGACAATTTAAGGGATAGGAATAAACATCTAATGAAGTGAAAAAAGATGCGATATTCTCCAAAGCCCCTCCAAGAAGCAGGAATTGCAGCTAAGGTGCAATTTCCCTCCAAGCTTTTCTAGGCACTTAGTATTTCAGAACTGATTTATCTGGAAATATGTGTGAGTTATTTTGAGGCTGTTATGATTATATCATTTGATGAGATTTTTTTCTTTTCTTTTCTGCACTGAGGACTTTAAAGTGAGAGAGACAGTCTGGAGATAGCTTGTGATTTGTTTAATTAACTGGCTTTCTTTTTATGGATGGTTGCTTGCAAGGCTGCTCTTTCATTTGGTGATTGTTTTTGTTATTAATGGTTTCAGACAGAGCTCTTCACTTATCAAGTGCAAGTTTTTGCAAAGCCAATGAAAGAATCACACAAGAGGGGTTTTTTTTCCTCTTCTCCTTTCCTGCCGCTCATGTTTATTTTCTGTGGTGCTGCTCTCCATGGTCTGCTGTGGTTGTTAACACTTTTCATTAAAAAAATGTTCGGGAGCTCAAAGCTTTTTATCTCAAATTTACAAAGTGATGTTTGTTTTGCAAAGATGTCAGGAAACATTTTAAAATTTACGCTAACGTAGTATGTTAATAAAAATTAATGACATTCTTAGTCCTAAATAAGAGGGAGGGGCAGCCCAGGAGAATAATTTTTATTATCTTCTGTGTCCCTGTAACTGAGGAGATGTTAACTCGGAGACTCTCCCTGTTACATCATTGCGGTAGAAGCATCTCTGCATTGTCTGTGGGAGGGGAGAGTAGAGAGAGGTAAGAAGGAGGAAGAAAGGGAGTATTTCATTTGTACGCCACTTGGAGAGGTTAAAAGAGCTAGGGACTTCACTCATGTAGGTCCTGATGAACAACTGGGATGTGCGTGAAATAATTGTTACGTGCCTCCCCGCAGATACTGCATTACTTTCTTTACCAAAGGCAGCTGAAAGCAGGTATTCAGGTGAGCCTCCCTTGTTACAGCCGTCCTGTGAAGGTCCAGATGATTCCCCAAGGAGTCTCCCATTCTAAGTGTCTTGTCTAAGGGAAGAGTTAGCCGCTTTTGTCTGGCCAAAATCCATGCCACTACTGGAAGAGGCAATCTCACCATCTCTCTTTGCCAGCTCATTCCCGAAACTGTTCTTCTGCTGCAAGTAGTATTTGCAATCTACGGTCGGTGGTCCTGCTCTGGCAGGGGGGTTGGACTAGGTGATCTTTGAGGTCCCTTCCAACCTCTAACATTCTATGTCTGTGTCTAATGCAGGCACATTGTGAATCAAATCAAATGTATTTTTTTTTATTTTCAGAGAGATCCAACACCTTAATCTGACCCAGTCCAGATCTGCATGAGCATTTGTGTGGCAGGACTGAGAAGAAGGAACAGAAAGGTGAATGAGGCAGGCCTGCATTTTTGATGGTAAGTTAACTCCTGTAAAAACAGAGATGAAGTAGCTAGACTTTCAGGTGGTTCCTACCCTGCCGAGACAGAGACAAAGGAAGCAATGTTTGCCATGGTGTGTATGAGTACATAAGGCATCACTTGCAGCGGTAGCTGGTGTAAGAGGAAAGGATAGCTTAGGACCATTGCAGTTTGGTAGAATCATGGTAGGAATGTTTTGCTTCTGTCTTTCTTTGGAAGCAAGGTACTATTTTCATAAGTATGTACTTCCCACTCAGCTCAGTAGGAGTTTGTTTCAGTAAGGCCTTAGGATCATCGTGTGCAATGCATGCTGAGTCTTTTTTTTTTTTCTAGCATCGTGCCTCTGAGTATTTTACCCACTGCCTTTATCCCTTCTGCTGCGAAAAATCTTTCCCTTTATCTTGTTAACTCAGTATGTATGTGTTGCAGTTTTCAGGCCGAGGGAGGGAAAGTAAATATAAAATGAGACCACAGGGACCATTTCAGGAAAATAGGAACGGTCAGCTATTTTTATCTTTCCTTTCTGAAGGGAATGAGGTGAACATTTTCTGACAAGAAAATCTTGAATAGTTAAAGTTTGTTTTAAACCCATGTCAAATCATGTGGCTCTCCTGAGAAGTGAAATCTCTTATCTCTTCTCATGGGGCTCAATCATTCTATTGTGTCTCCAGATCCTGGCCTTAAACATTTCTTCATTGCGCGAGTGCAGAAGGGCAAAAACTGGTGATGGTTTCTCATTGGAACACATTACAAAATCTTTTGTAAATGTGTGAATGTTCCTTGCAGCTACAGGGATCCAGGGTCCCATTAAAATAAACAGGATACCCCAATAACTATTGCACAGACACTCAAAACATCTGTTCCTTGACGCATTGTAGAGCTTGCACTGGGGATTTACTTAATAAAGGTGACTTGAATATAGAGACAAGCACAGAGAATGAAAGTAGTATAATTTTAGAGGCAGATAGAAGCCTTAAATTCATTGCTGCTGTTGGTAAGAAGGATTAAATTGCTGGAATAATACTCAAGAAAACAAGAATAAACTGTGACCAGAAAAAGCAGAAGATTAGGATTTCTGCTCAGGCAGTAATTTGAGAGAAAACTTTGAGGATACAAAATTTCACAGAAATACAATGATTTGGAAAGCAGTAAAGAAACTTTTTTTTCTTCATATATATAAGATGTATTTTAATGTGGCAAATGTCAGTGGCAAACTACAGCTCCTTTGAATGGAACTGTAATATTTCCTAACCCACAAGAACTTCCTTTCTTAGACTATAGAGAAAGAACTAAGCTATTATTTTTCTCATATTTCAGCGACAGTATGTGTGCAAGTGATACATTTTCACTAGCTGTAATGAAATAAAATACATCTTAAGAAAGACTGCTCCTGTGCTAACTCATGGTGGGAAGGCATCAATGCAAAAGCCTTGTCCAGCCTACATTATTTCACGATTATAAGCATTTCAGTAGTTTGCTTTACTAGTAAATAAATGAAAAATGTAAATGTTACAGGAAATTTCTTGCTCTAATCCCCTCATTTACAAAGGAGACAACTGTCATAAGCTGCTTTATCCGTAGCTAAACTATGGCATACTTTGAGAGACTGAGAAAATTATGTTCCTAAAAATGTTTTGTGACAGTAAAACTCCCCTTTGTCTCACATGGATTCAGTTTGGCTGGGAATATTCATCCTTCCCAGACTAGACAATTAAGTTTTTATATACTAGGTACGGAGATGTCAGTGTCCTTCACAACAGAGTCTTAAAGTTTCACGTACACATTAGAGAGACTGGGACAGAGGAGAGGGGAAGACTAAGCCTATCAGGGCTCTAGGGCATTGAATCTCCTTCTCTGGAGACATTCAAAACCCCCCTGGGTACGTTCCTGTGTGACCTGCTCTGGGTGGTCCTGCTCTGGCAGGGCGGTTGGACTAGATGATCTTTTGAGGTCCCTTCCAGCCCCGAACATTCTGTGATTCTGTGTGATTTTCTGTGAATGGTTGCTGATGTGGTCTAGTTGCTAAAGCCAACAGCTGACAGTGTGCTGTGTGTTTCAGGTGGACTCTCAGTGGCAGTGTAAATGGATTTGCAGAGTACTAGTGAAGGAAAAGGGGTATTTAGAGCCTAGCAAGTCTTCTGAGTAGAAAAAGCAAAACTTTTGTTTAAAGTTAACCTTCTCTCTAAACATACCTCCAATTTCTTCCTCTATCTTGCAAGCGATCTATTAATTTTCCTTATTTATCCATTCCTATAAAAAAAAAAACCCTTCCTAAACCACTCTGTCTGAGTCTCAGGTAAAATATATCTACAACTTGGTGCATTTTCTAATACTTGGTCTGTACTAAGTCTTTCCAACATTTGGTTAATCTTACCTGCAGCCTCCAGTTGGAGGCTTCCTTAGAGCATGAGGACCGGAAGAACAAGGAATGAAATCACTCACTAGTCCTTTTAATTTCTAACTTTATGACTGAGTAGCTAGTTGCCAAATTGTAGGTCTCTAATAAAATAGTGATGTTGGTTGTGATTACCTGGATGAAAATATCTGAGGGAATGTTTTCTCTGGTTGGAGGAAAGTGTCATTTGTCAAATGAAAATATTTGAGAGATGCATTATAATGATGTTTCATTATATATAATATATACATATAATTCTATTTTGTTGCTTGTAGAACAGAAGGGTATATTTTTCTGTGTTCATGGCTTATTTTATTTATTTCAAAAAAAATAAATTGTCTTTTAAATTAGAAAGAAGTCAGAGTTGTACACAGGAATATCCTGCCAGGGTTCACAGCAGTGAACAACTGTGAAAGTAGTAGGTGACTAATTTTTAAACTAGTTCATGAACTTACTGTGTTACACAACTTTGTTCCTGCCATCTTAGTTTCTCTTTGGCCAGTGGCCCTGTGTGTAGATATGCTTAGGCACCATGTGAGCTAGCCTTAAAACTGTAGAACGGTGTCTTTTTTGGTTCTTGGCCAGCATTTATGTAATCTCTTTCTGAGAATGTGCAAAGAAAACAATAAATGTGAGCCTCTTTTTCTACTGGCAAGGGCAAATAGACTTCTTCTTTACTCCTGTATTTCTTAGTTTGATTTTTTCTCAATTATACCATATTATTAGTGTGTATTTTACAGAACGAGGAGAAACAAAATACACATGTACGGCCTTGGGCTTTCAAAGCAAATTCGAGGTAAGCTCAGGAACATCTGGATATTTGTAAACAATCCATGGCAACACGCCCTAGTAACGAGACTGAACCTCTAACACGTCCACTGTATGTTTTACAGCACTTGATTCCAAACGTTCTCCCGAAATATCATTCTGAGCACTATAATAAAAGAAAACTTGAACTGATGCCCAAAGTACATGAAGTTCTTTCATTTGTAATTTTCCTTACAAAACATATTAACTGCCTTTGTTTTCATAAAAGCAATACTGAAAGGTTGCATACAGTACTGTGTTCCTGAGAGTTAGAATGAATAGAAAAAGGTCTAATCATTGTAATTATATGACTGAAAAAGAGAGTCCTGGCATATTAAGGCACTTGAAAAAAAGGGGAAAAAATACCATATAGCGAAGGAATTTGTTCATCAGGTTCAGAAGCAGATTTAGAAGGAGGCCGCAAAAAAAATGGAGGGTAATCAGAAAGTATATTAGTGGTTTATAATTACTCACTTGGTTGTTGGTCAACTTTATATTTCTTTTGTGATTCTGTGTATCGTGCAATGAGAAGAAAATGTGTGGATGGAATAAATAGCCCCCATTACACAAATTAAGGACAGAAATAGGCAAAAACTTCATGCTAAAACATGAAGACATTATAAAACTTCTGTGGAATTATTAGCTCTACCTCACCACTAAATTGATTACTCTCTTGGTGGATGTAAGTAAAATAAAGCATCTTAAAATCAGGATGCCAGACTGTAAATTACCTTTTTGAATTACCCATTTGAATCAATTATTCTCGTATCAAAAAGAGGCCATAAACAGCATAAAGGATTACCACACGTGTGTTTGATATGTAGTTATTTAAATTTTGATGTGTTTATTGCATTAAAGAATTGTGGATTAATGATAGTTTTGGATAAATCTATGGTTAATACTGGGAGAAAAAGAATAGTTTCCAGGACTGGAAATTATGATGACTTTGCCACAAGGATAATTTTAGGGTAATGTCGACGCAGAACCTAGCTGTTAACTTTGGAGCACCTTTTCCTTCAACGGAAGCTTGAATTGGAATTAGTGCCTTTTTTATTAATTCTGTGACAGAGTTTGACTGTGGATCCTTCTGAGCGTTTGGAATTACAGAAATTTGTGTTCAAATAGGATGATTGATTGTTGGGTTTTTTTTAGATAACAGTTCCAAACACCATCAGCTCACCATTTGCAAGACATGACAGTCAGAGACAATGAATGTTTCAGCTTCCATCTTCATGGATGTACCTACACAAAATGCCTCATGAAATAAAGAAAATCTTCATGTGAAAATAGGAAGGTGTGCTATTTTTTTCCAGTTATTATCAGGCTCAGAGCTGAACGGACTGTCGATGTCTTTGTTGTATTGCTAAAATAACATTCTGAAACAAGCACCAGAACTGTAAACCAGATTTCGAATTATCCAGATATTTCATTTGCGTGAATCTGCAGGTATGATACGAGTTTGTGCTTCGATGTGCTCACAGATAAATTTGGTTAGGGAAGACTGACGATTCTATTATATGAAGTTCTCTTGTGTTTTCACAGAACAGGAACGAAGGTGATAGTATTACACAACTAACTTGTGTCTTAATACTGGCCAAGATAAATTATAGCTGAAGTGCGAGTGAAGGCAGAGGGTACTTCTCGAAACACTCTCTTGGAAGTCTTCCCATCAGCTTTCTAAGGATAATCCTAACAAATTTCTGCTTGCAATAATAATAGCAGGAAGTGGGTGAGGACATTTATTCACATGGACATTTGAGTTTAACTGGTTTTAATGACCCTGGATTTTCTTCGCGTCAGACCTTGAGAAGTTCACCTAATGTGTGACAGCAGCCTATTTTTCAATGCCAGAGCTAGGATCTACTATGTGAACCGAGAGGCAAATTGCCTAAAGAAGGAAGTAGATGCAGATCTATCCTGTGTCAGCAGGAATACATTTTTTACTGGCCTGGTATCCAAAAATTAGCAAATCAGAATTGAAAATTAGTTTTGCAGTATTTACTCACCACAGAGTTAAAAAAGGCTGATCACTTTAAAAACGTCCCAGATACTCATTCATGAACAAGCATTAGGGAGACATACATTGTAATAAACCTTTCTAAAAGGTTTTGAATGATGAACATGTCTGCAAAAATTGAAACGTACCTACTGCTCGTTCACTAACAAAAAGGGATGAATTTGTCAAACATTCTTCAATAGGGTAACTCAGTCTACTTGGAATAAAGGGTGCTTGGCTTCTTTAGGTCTTGTATGGGGTTTTATGCTGTTTTCACACTAAACAGAATTAAAAAAAATCTTAAATGAAAACTCAAGCTATATGTAGAAAAGTTCATATTTAAAAGTTTTTTTGCCTAATGCCGGAAGTAATATTCTAAATTGTTTTCAATGAAGATGGCCTTCAGTCCTACATTTAGTGTACATCCTGCAAAATCATATTGTCAAAGGAAACTTTACACTGCATTTTAAAAGTTAAACATAATTATAAGCTACATCCATACGTGTGACTGAAAGAAGTGTGTATGCATGAGTATATGAATGGAAGACTTGATCAAATAGTAATTCTTGACTTTATTATACGTTTTACTGCTATTGGTGTCATTAGTCTTCCTTGTTAGTCAGTCATTTTCTACCTGACTTCCTGCAGCTTTCTTACAAATGCTTTGCATAAAGAGTTATGCATTTGCTTATAACTAAAATCAAGGAAAAAGAAAAACCACCATATAAATACATTCAGTTAAACTGATTTTAATGTGGTTTTTTCTTAATGAGTTGGATTGTGCATTTAGGGAAGTTAAAAGGTAATTCAGCTAAATTATTGCTAATGGTGCCAACGTGACTGACTCTTGATACCAAATCCGGTTGATCACAAGACCACACCAGATATCAAAACAGAACCAGATCTTTAGTATCCACACTAGTATTGTCAATACTGCTTTTCTTTGTGTATTCTATGAAAGTTTGGGGGTTTTCACTGAAGTAACATGGGAGAGGAATGTCAAGTTCTGTAAGTGATCCACTGGTTTGACACACACAACACATCCCAGCCTTGTTATCTGCACTTTCAACCCCTTCCTGTTTTTTTTTCAGACAAGGTGTTGTCTTCACGTCCCACTGGCAGTGTGACAAAAAACACTGTAGCATTTCCAGACATTCCTTACAGCGAATCTCAAAATGAAGATACTTACCATACTGTTTGTGCCATTGAATGCCAAGCCAGAAGACCTGTTTTAGAGTAAGTGTTCTTTAGTTTCACTGGCAGAAGTTGTTTTTCAAAGTTCCTCATAGTTTGACCAAAGAGGATTTGTACATTTGGAAAGAAATCTACTTTTGGAGGTGTGTCTTCAGCCTAGGAAATTGATAAGTGAACATCAATATACATTTGTCAGTGTGAGTAGCATTGATAAATAGTTGAGCTAAAGTCTTGCCCAACGGATGTATAAAGAGCTACCTTTGTGAAGTTTGGCAGCTGTCCTTCTCCTTGAGTCAAACTGCAAACCCTAGGGAAGAAGGCGTTGTTTTGTCCCCTCTGCTTTTATGCCAGGACTACGGTCAGCATTTGGAGTTGCTGAGAGACTACTTGGCTGATTTTTTGCATGTGACTCCACAGAGACAGTACACACAACAGAGGATGGAGGATTCTGCATCCTTTTGAGCATTAGATATCGCTTGCAAGAGTAATTTTTGTGCTTTGGACTGGAAGCCAGGTCTCCTGAAACCCTAATCTTGGCATTGAAAATCATAGAATCTTAGAGTGTGTTAGGTTGGAAGAGACCTTTAAAGGTCCCTGCAGTGAGTGGGGATAGTGGCCTGGGTCACACTTGCTGGCAAATCATTCTGAGCCAGATCTCCAGAGGGGCTTTGGTGTTTGTTGGCTCCTGGATATGATGCACAACCCTGACAAATAAGTAGAGTGAGTCAGCCCAGGATGGGCTTTGGCAGAGGCAATACACTGAGTGGGTGTGTTGGTTAACGTAGCAAAAAAGGCTAGAATGAGGGAAGTGAAAACCATCAGGTGCATTATGCTTAGACATGATTGTTGTCTGTGAAGTAAATCTACAGGGTGTCTACTGTAGATACGTACCTTTTAGAAAGCAAAAGACGGGCACTATGACTCCCACTGTTAGATACTTAACCCTGATTTAGATTCACTTCCAGAGATGAATCTTGACTCTATACCTCATCTTATCTGTCAGAAAATAGAAGCACCACTTCCTTGCAGTGAGAGGAAAAATTTTTGCATGTATTTCTAAATCCATCTGACTCTTAGAATGGGAAGAGAAATATGGGTATGAGATAACAGCAAGTTTTTTCAACTCAGCTTCAAGATTTATTTACAATTTATGTTGAAAAACATAGAATTTGTTCATCAGCCATGGTTCACATACTAACATTAAATGGCCCTTTTTAATGTTGTCACTGAGACTAAAACCAGTTCTCTCTCTTCCATCCTTCCCAAGTTTACCCTTTGAAGTGTGAAGGATGAGTATTAGTCTCAGTGGAGTCCAGACTAGAGACATTTTTCTAGTTTTGTTAGGCACTTTGCTCACATTAATTAGGAAAAATGTTTGAACCATTTCTAATAAATCAAGTCTCTACCTTTGGAAGAAGCGTTCCCATTATTTTGAGCACTGCCTCATTTCAGTGCTTTTTCAAGCCTACATGCTCCGTGCTTAGCATGCACCTGCAGAATGAGTGGATAAAATATGAAGTAGTATCAGTTTTAAATCAAAGGGAGATTAATGCTTTAGAAATGTAATATACCAATGATGCAGTGCTTATTCTTTTCACTTGGGCTAGCTGAAATCCTTCAGTAGGTATTAGAAGATAATGCTCATTTTTGGAATTCCATGTAAGATGTCTTTTATGGACAAAAGAAGTGATGGTGGTTTTTTGCCTTAATGTTTGCTTTCTGTACTTGCTTGCCTCCAATGAATCTAAATATTATTTGTGAAAGTAAAAAATTATCATTCATAAACAGCAGCTACATACTTGAAAATAGTATTTTTCCACTGTAGCATTTGAAAAAAAATGTATTTACTCCTAAATATGCATATTGGAAAGGTTTGAAGTGTATACACCAGCATCACGTGCAGCTGGTCATCTTGCAGATGGAATGAGTTAGGAAAACAGAAGTGGCTGAATGAAGCCTTAGTTCTATTTTATGCAAGTGCACATAAGGGTGTTTTACCACTTCTTCACCTCCACTGATTGACATTGTAATTTCTCTTTATTTCATTGTGCTTGGTGGAGAACAGTGTTGTCTTGTATCTGAAGTACTTCTCTTTGGCTTTCCTGGTGATTCAGTGGATTTTCATGTTATGTGGAGGTTCTGAAATGGCAGCCAGAATACAGCATCCATATTGTTAAGGCATTTAAGATGACTCCCAGTGCTGGTGCTTGCTGCAGAGCTGCATACTTCTCTGCTGTATCACACAAAGACTTAGATGTGTGAAGAACAGGCTACAAAGAGCATACACCCTCTCAGAATGAGATCACTTAACATTCTGGTAAGAGGGTTTTTCAACATAAAATGCCACCTCTTTCATAGCAGGATATATGATTTCTCTAGGAGTAGGTGGGTTTGTATTGCGTATTAGGACTTTTGTCTCTGTCTGAAATGAGAATGTAAGGTCCAGCAGGTGGTTAAAAATATTGCAGGTCTAGCCTTGCTTGACAGCGTAGTTATCAAAATCAAAAATTTCTTTGAATCTTGCTGGAATCTTTCAGAGAAGGCTTGATTAAGGATGTTGTGAAATACCATACACAAGAGCAAATCTACTAATCAACAAGAGAGGCTTCATCATGCACTCTTGTTCCAGCCAGTATTTAAATGGTTCAGTCATTCTCTTCCACTGAATTTGATGTTATCTAAGCTACTGAAAATGTTTCGTTTCTAAAATATTACTTGTGGTGTCTGAATGCACATGTAGCAGATTTTGCATGGCTCAAGCATAAGGATTGATAGTAGTCAAAAAAAAAACCTACTTGTATGAGAAAAACTCTAAAATCAGAGAATGACAAGGTTCATAAGGACCATGAGCATTTTCTTTTCTGTTTTCTCTGACTAGAGTGTTTGTTGTCATTTTAGTATTAAAAGGGTACCATAAACAATTACATGCTATCAGTGAAAATGTGAGTGTCACGGCTGAAAGTCAGTGTTTACTTTAAGCTCTCAGAATCTTCAGAGAGTTGAGACATTCCTGTAAGGCTTCAAGCACTAAAGTAAAATGAGATGAAGTTTGGGCAGTGGACCTTGTAGTGAAAGCATATTTGAGCATATTCTTTGGGCGTTGCTTATTGTACTGTACTATTGTTTCTAGAACTACATATTTGCAGCATGATTTGCAAACTGTAGTCTGGCAGCAGGCTGGAGGTCAGCAGACTGATTTGGGGGAATCCCTGAAAGCTGAGTAGGAAAAGTGAGCCTGATGTCAGTAATGTTAAATTTACTTTATCGATTTCAAAATGTCTTGGGGCTCTGCCAATCAACAAAGATGAGGCACCCCTTGCATCAGTTCCCTAACGTCACTTGTGCCCATGGCAGATTTCTCGATGTCCGCAAGTTATATATCTCAGAAAGTTCTTACCCAAAAGGGGATATCTGTTGGAACAACTTTTGAGGTCTCTTGGGGCCTGAAAAAATCATGGTCTCATTTGCTGTTCTTAGGGAAGGGAACAGAAATCTGAAACAGGAGTCTGAAGCAACTAAGGCTGTTCCAGTGTTTCCCAGAATGAAACCACTGGTGCTCTGTGGGGGTACAAGAAGTAAGTTGAACCAGGTCATGCTGTTAAGATTTTCAGTTTTAGATTAGAAAGAGGATGTGGTCCAATGGAAATTTGAGAGGCTGATAGTGACCCAGAATGTGTGGGAATTACTCATTCACTTAGTGGAAACCAGCATTGATTGACTGACTAATGATATTCTATTGAGTGTGACCTGTTAATTAGCTTATTCACTTTTTATAAGTTAATTAGTGAGCTGTAGCCAATATTGACAGTGTTGGTGGATTGGATTGTACATACTTTTTCTCATGCAGGACATCTGTATTTTTCACATACCCCGAAAGATGGATAAAACCTAAGGTAGCTGCATTGACAAATTGAACCTGATCTTTAGCCGGTATAAGCAGGCTTAGTGCTGTGGAATAACACGGACATATTTAATTATACTGATGGAAGATCTTGGGAAGCAGGTTATAGAGAAGTGAGAGGCTGAGGCTAAGGAGTGTGTTGGGCAAATTTCTGCTATTAACCTGTACCCATGTATATCACGGTCCTGTTGAGCTACAGCATTTCTTGAAGTGTGACCCAGAAGTTATACATGTCTAAATGCAGTGCTTTTGTGGATTCACCTGCCTTTATGACAGATAGGATTTAAATACCAGACATAATTAGAGCAGTAAATTTTGATATGGCAGTTTATTGATGGAGAGTTGAGGCTGCAGGCAGGTGTCAAGAGAATGTAAGAATTGTCTTCCTTTATCTGAGACCTAATTTTTTGTTTAGTGGCTTCGTCGGAATCACTTGACAGTAGATACATACAAAATAACATACTTTTTGGCATATGGTCTGAAGGAACAGATTACACAATTTAATCATTTTAGTTCCTGACAATGTGTATTTCAGAACTGAAAGTCAAGAGAGATTAGGAAATTTGCAAAACAGAACAAAAAGAAACAGTCATAATAATAAAGTTTGATTTGCTAACAAGTAGCTACTCTCCCAAATGAGGGTGGCTTAATCTGAGTGACTTCCAGGGGGCCTTACTTACCGTGTTTGCAAGCTTTTTGTTGCAGCTGCAGCATTTCTTTTATTACTGCTTCCCCTTCATGATTTCAATGAATGTAACTACTTCCCATAAATTCAGGCCTCAGAACGTGAACAGATTCACCAGACATCCTCATTACTGCAGCATCCTCACTCACCCATGGCTGAAACGCACCGTGCCTTGTCTGTTGGTCGATGTTGTTTTGTTCAAACCCTGTAGCAAAACTCCCAAAGAGTAGAAAATGCTGTAACACAACAATTTTGGTTGTTACCTCAATCTTTACTTAAGTTGGCCTGTTGTCTTACCTGTTGCCTCTTCTCATACTGAAGATCATACTTCAGTTGTATCTTAAGCTGTAGCATGTTCTTTTTTGTACTAATACCGCAGCGTAGTTGTGAAATGTAAATATTTCAGATTCCTGTGCCTTCTCGCTGCACTGTGTAAAGATACAACGAATCATGTCTACTAAGGAGGCATCTTATGGCAGTTAGATCATGCGAGCTTGCCATACACCAGGTGTCCCATTTCTCTAACACATCTTTTTAGCTGTGGTAGCTCAGGTGGATTCTACAGCAGAGAAATCTCTATCACAGTGGAACTTCCTTTGAGATTTGTTTTGGCTGTAGCAACTGAGAGGACAGCTCAGTAGGATTTACCTTCTAAATGGCATCTTGACATAGCTAGCTCGAGGACCTAGCAACCTGAACAGCCCAGCTGTCAGGGCTGTCGGCCTCCCAGATGATGTCTCTGTTTTCCAGTGGAATTCTCAGTATTTCAGAGTGCTGCAGTATTTAATCAGTGATATATCAGAAGAGTATTTCCTGTACATATATTTTAGAAGACAAATAATTTTCAGTTTGCCTTCATCTTTTGATGGAATCCACAGGTGACACAACAAAGGCAATGAACATGTCAGTGTATTTTTGAACATCATCTCTCTTCTCATGTTTTCTTTAGTTTTGGAGCTTTATACAAGCTGAAGATCCTTAACTGTTATTCCTACAAATTGCTGCAATATAAATAAGACTATATTAAGACCAAATATTAGTTTTCATAAATCCTCCACTGCCTGTGTATGATTATGAGTACACTGTCTTTTCAGAAAATCCTAATAAACAGTTATAAATATATAATTTATTCCTACAACTGGGATATGTTTCTCTATGATTTTGTTTTCAATTTTCCACTGAAAGAACATAGAATATCACTAACTGCGATGATTTTCAGTACTCCACATGGGCTTATAGTTAGTATTTCTGGAACGCTAATGTTCCAAAAGCTTTACCCTCTAGTCCATAATGCACGGCTCTCCCTATCTTTTAATTGTCTGTCTTGTTTAAATGTTGCCGTATCCCTGGATATGATACAATGTGTGAATGTTTCGAAGAAGCTGATGCCAGGCTGCCCTCTAGACACAGAAACTAGCTCCGTCAATGGATGCGAGGTGAGTGCTAGGATAGAGACAGCTGCAAGAGGGAGTAGGTGCTGTTCTGTTCACCTCATCACTTCTTGCCAGGGAACGAACCTGGCTGGAAATAAATCTGAGACTTTCGAAATACCGTTCTATGAGTTTTTAAATCTCCCTATCCGTGCTGCAGCAGCAGCGCCAAGTGTTGCTATCATGATGCCTGCTGCTTTTAAGTTTACAAAGGATCAAGCAACAATTTATTTGCTTCCAAGGAACCCATAAAAATAAGAATTCATTATAAGCCTGAAGCACTGAAATCAGGCCTATTCCTCTTATAAAATTCTTTAAGATTTGAGAGAAGAGGCTAGCTTCTTGGAATCATCTTACAAAATGTAATGGTAAATTACAGATTTGCTTTAGCATTGCATGGAATGTCATAAAATATAAGATCCAGGAAATACATGATCCTTCATTAAAACTGTGAAAGGGCTTTTAAGGGGAAAGTCTCTGCAACTATAACTTAGTTTCATTCCTGATGGTTGCTGTATGGCAAACATCTTGCTATATGTAGAAATGGTGTATCCTTTGTGGGGATGAAGGGGTGATCTGTTAAGTACCATGTCAGGCTTGTTTCTGGGGAGACATACTTGAATCCTTACTCTCTCAGACACCCTCTGTCACCTTTCCTAAGCTATCTAATCTTTGGTGCCTTAGTTGTCTTCAAAGGCATGAAAAGATACTTCTTGATGCCAGAGGACCTTTACTGAGTCCTGAAATATTTTATCTGGAGGACAAAGGAGTTCTTACAGTAAATTTATTTTTTCAGTTTGTGTTTCCCCCTTGTAGATGAGTGCATCAGCATTTTAAAGCAAAAATGTCGCTTCCCGCAGCACCTTCTCTCTCCGCAGGGATTTTTACAGGTGTTATGTGTTATATGAAAGGGTAGCTACCGTCCCGTATCCTGCGACTCTTCCTGTTGCTTTTGACTGGCAAGCACAAGACCTGGATGCCAAGTCACAAAGAAGATTGTCTAGCAGGAGCAGCTGGCTGCTTGGCAGATGCATCATTGTAGCAGCTTTGAAGCTGCCCATGGGTCTGTCACATGTTTTAGCTACCAGGAGACTGCCTTGGCTTCTTTGTCCTTTATAGATGCCATTTTCTATTAAACATTCTTTGGTTCTTTGGAATTTTTTATGTTGTGCATAAGCTTTAGGTTTGTCAATAGGGATTCAAAAGTTTCGTTTTCATGTGGAAAGAAGAACGATTTTTTTAAAAAGTGCCACAAGTGGCAGAATTGTTGATGCAAGATTACATGCATAAAGACAAATTTTCGGAGAGTAGAAGTTCAAGTAGAAATAATTCCAAAGCTACTGTATGAAGTTATTTTTTAAAAAAGGAGACAAATAAAATAGCTCAACCATGTCTAGTAATGAGCATTTGCTGAAAATCAGGTCCCTGCACAGATCTCAGACTGATTTCTAAGAAATATAAGAGTGTACTATAGAAATGAAGGCACTTTGGTTTTGAAGTGGGTATGTTTCTACAACTGGTTTATTGATTATAAGTAATTAAATAAACAAATATGCTATTTGACTTTACTTTCAAACAAAAAGAAAGCAAGAAAGCTATGTTGGTATGCTTAAGCCCAGCTAAGGCTTTCTACTTCGATACATATGCTATTATTTTAAAATAAGTCATTGCTTCTGTCTGATATGTCAAAAATTACTTAGAAATGTGTCATACACTTTTTACATTATAGTTTTCATCCTTCAAAAAGCTTTAGACAAAAAAATATAAAATATTTCTCTTTTGTATAAGCTCTTTATCAAACATGTTGTCCCGTACAGGTGTCAGGACTAAGTTTATTTTCCTAACTGACATGAACGTCTTCTTTATGCACTCTAATTTCCATTTCAGATTTTTTTCTGCAAGTTCTTCATTCTAAATACAAAATTGGCATAAAAAAAATCAAATGTTTCTTTTTTTATATACTCCCGAAGTGAAGAGAAATTGTCGAGCTCAGAAATTTAGTAGCTGTGAAACAGCACAGGTTGAGAACGTGGGTAATTTCATCAGGTGCCTGTCTTTTAATTTGCCTAAAAGAGTTTGTACCAAGTTTTCCACGTAGGTTCCACCGGCTTTATTTCAAGGTATGTGCTCATCTAATAGTCGGCATTGCTGATGAAACCAAGACAGGCTGTTTCATCAGTTTGACCCCTGTTTTTTAACTGTGATTAATCCTGCCTGCCCATATGTTAGACCAAGAGCCCATGTTCAAGGTGATTCGACCCTCTTCAGCAGATGCCCTGCATTGCCCTTTGAATGTTCCCCAAACTCAGATTAGGGTCTATATGATAGGGTTAAACTTCAGAAATGTGTGAAGATTTCAACGTGGGGTTTTGCTGAATGCCTTAT
The DNA here is from genome assembly GCA_020746105.1 of Trogon surrucura. NCBI lineage: Eukaryota > Metazoa > Chordata > Aves > Trogoniformes > Trogonidae > Trogon > Trogon surrucura. Next base: position 16,457,020 of record CM036629.1, read on the forward strand.
CCAGAACTGAGGTAGAAACTGGGAAATCCCATAGTCACAGATCAAAATCGTGGAAAAATGACATTTCTTTGCAAGGAACAGTACGAATAACAGCAAGAGGACAGAAGGGTTCATGACCAGTGATCCTGCTGAGAGCAAATATATTTCCTCTGAATTAGGCTGAAGGAGAATTCACCTGCCTTTGCTATTGCGTCACAGGTCCTTCCTCTGCCAGTTTACCCATCTAAATATGTATTTTATAAAAGAATATACAAGCAATGTGTTGGGTGAAACTGAGGTATAGGAGGAGCAGCTTCCTTGGCAAAAGTATCAAATGAAGAAGAGATTTTTTCTCTGTATAGCATTTCTCTGTGCCACCAAGTGCTGGGTGAAGGATAGGCTTTTCTTCTCTGTGATATAAATGGCAATTTTGGTATGTCTCTTTTCTGGATTTCAGCAGTTACAGGCCTCGTATTGCCTGAGGCGAAGAGACAGTAAAAGGGAAAATTTAGGAGTCTTCGATTCTTTTCTCACAGCCAAAAAACAGATGATGAGATAAAGCATTGCCTGTGTCAGGCTCAGATAACAGAACTTCATCCATCATTCCCCAGAAGGAAAATCATGACATGTACATTTTAACCCCAAATTACCTCCATATGTATGTCCTGGGTTTTGGGGCAGTTTAGTTGTTGTGTTTGGTTTTCTTCTGGCTTGTAGGATGGCTCTAAACAACAGAAGTTGGAAGATGGGATTTCCCAGTTTCTGTCTCATTTCTATTCCTTTCTGTTTCCTTGGAGATGTTCCAAAAAAAAGGAATATTAAACCATCCTAGCGTACTGAATTCAGATGGAGCTCCTTCCTGCAACACGTATCCCATTGGAGGGGCTCGCAGAGAGGTTTCTGTGGCACTGACAGTTGGAAATTAACACGTTTCAGAAATACTTACAATTCACACGGTTAATGTTAGTGAGAAGATCCTGCATTAAGGGAAGAGCGGAGAGGAAATCTTTTGCAGATGAGTGGCATATAATGTGTTTTCACTGGTTCATTTTGCCTACTCTTATTTTTTCATCAGCTGATTTGAATCTTGACCTCCACTAATCCTAAAAAAAAATGGTTATTTGAAATGGTACACAAGAAAGCCTGTTAATTACTGTTTCATCCATTTCGCTATGCAGCTGCCTTGCCCCTTCAGAATTCATCCTAAATCATATAAGTAGTATCAAAAGGAATGAGTTATACCAACACTGAATTTGTGATCGGCAGGTGATGATTCTTGCAATGTTTCAGTTTACATCTTCCTTTTTCAGTGCATGACAAAAGTGTGTTGACTTGTCACTGAGTAGAGGTTCTCGATTCTCAGTGAAAGGTTCTCGGTTTGAACCTGTTAATAAAAAGTAAACATGCCTATTGTAAACCACTTCATTGTCTTTTTTTTCTGGTGGCCGACTGTTATGAATCGCCCTCATAGGACCTCAGTTTAGGCTTAGCGGTATAGGTACCAGAATAACCTTATATACCAACTACAAGTATGAACACTGTCATTGGCAGTGCTCCTTATGTTTTGTGCCAAGTGTAGAAATAGGAAAAACTACCTGGACTGCTAATAGAAAGATGACCTAGTTGGTATCTTGCTTTTTATTCCTTTTGGGATCTGAAAGATTTTGAAATACCCCAAGTTGTTGAAGTCACAAGTGCTGTTGGTTGGCATTTGTGCTGCAAATTTTGCCTTCACTTTCATATCTACCTGAGGTCAGTGAGACTGCACCAATGTCAAGAAGATACGGGAGGATGTGAATTTTGCGCCTTTGTCCTATGTTTAATTTTTCCATATAGATCCACATTTCTAGAGCACACTTGGTCACCAGTAGTGCAGCTGTCGACGTCGCCACACTAAGGGTTCTGCAGGTACTCAGGGTTGCAAAGAGGCCCAGTAGGAGAAAGCAGACCGGGTATACAAGACAGTGAAAATATTCTGAGTTAGATATCACTGAAAGCTTTTCAGAAATCAATATGTCTGCCGTAATTGTGCATTCACTCTGAAGAACCTCTACCACAGAAGAATTACGAATTTATGTTAAGACATAAATTTGTTGCTAAGCTTTAGGCTGAAATCTTTCTTATAGGAGTATGATTTCTGTTGTGGATGAACACTGGAACACTTCAAAAAGCACTCAGTTTTTAATGGACCCGGTTGCCTTGAAAACAAATAAACACAATTTTAAGAGCTTTCTCTCTAAATGTGTAAGGCAGATTCTTCTCTGCTTATGACCTTCCTGTTTAGGAGTTCTTTCCTTCAGCGCTAAGAGAAGAAAATATGAAACAACTTCTCTCTGTTAACGTACTTTTCTCACTGCTTCTTTTTCTTCCCTATATGTCCTATTAATGTTACTAATGTAGTGGGGTGGTGATTGCATGTTGTATGTTACTGTAGATGGATAGAGCACAGGTATATTATAATGGTGAAAATAGACACTCTGGTAACTATTGCTACTACTTGCACTTAGGAGACCTTCTTAGGCTACCTGGGCCTTTCTTGAACAGCAGATAGGCTGGATAGCGCTAGTCTGGAAACCCATCAAAAGTGAAGTATTGGCTTTTTTCTGAGAAAAAAAAATATAAATACATAATCTTACCTCTTTTGTTGGTGTTGTTACTGATTTTTATTCCATTTGGCCAGCAGTATGAATCATAGTATCAGTGTAAACTTGATTTAGACTGTGAATTATTAGATTTTAATTAGGTGAGGTGGTTGTAAACTGCTGATTTTTTTCCTCCAACGAAAAGTGGTGCTTAAATAAAAGCATTAAAGCAGGCCATTTCTAAGTCCATTGTACCAGAGAAAGCTTTCCAGGCATAGCACATTGTGTTTAGTATCACTTTAGAATTCTATAAATCTTTGATCAGCTTTTATTTAATCTTTGTCTAAATTGGAAGATAGCGATGGTCCCTTAAGATTTTGTGCGGGATTGAATGAAATTTAATAAGGCGCCTGACAGTTATTTGATTGTGATTTGTAGCACTTTCGGTTTACAGGCTTAAGCAATACTGACCTCAAAAGGACTGTCATTCAGACTAGGTAGAGGGTGGGGAAGTAATATATTTCATTCTTCTTTGTTCCAGTCCCTTTTACTTGATAAACCCTTAATAAAAGTCAAAATTAAGTCCTTGCCTGTTCTTAGACTGATTCTCAATTCAGAGATAGCGGATTCATTTCTGGAACATTTTAGAGTAGGAAATGCAAAACAAGACAGCATCTAAATGGCTTTCACGTTGACAGTCTTGGCAGACTGTATAAATTTGGAGTAGAAATGAGCTAGGAGATGAAATGACATGGGTTGTTTCTCAGGGGACCACCTGATGAATTTTGAAGGTCCCCAGAACAGACTGTGGGTTACTCTGAACTACAGGAGGGTCCTCCTACCCACTCAAGCAGAAACTGTGTGTTTTGAAATGATGCGTCCAATTATTTCAGCTTGGTGCACAACTCAAATAGCTGAGAGACTATACCCAATCTCTTGCAAAGTTTTCATTTATGTCTTTTGCAGCTGCCTTTCTCACGGGCTCATGTAGATGCCATCTCGATTATTAAAGCACAATTGCATTAGTGACGAACTGCTTCCCTCAATTAGTTTTGACAGAAGGTAGTTTTATGGCTTTAAGTATACTTGTCTTTACTGCTGATGGATTTTCCTGCGTCCTTGTTTACCACCTAAACCACCTTTTCTTTTTTTTTTTTATAACATTTGTGTAATGCACTGTTCAGTGTTTCAGTTTTAATCACAGTTATGTATTATTGTTTAGTATTTGCATCACACTAATATCTAAATGTCAAGGTTCCATGGCATTGCACACAGTAAAGTATAATAAGTATCTTTTCAAATCATTCATAGATAGTGCTCCAATGTCACTGTGCCTGCAAGACACATTGTTATTGGTTCAATAACAATGAATAGTTTGTTCTGCATTTGTAAATGAAGTAATGAAAGAAAGCAAGAAGAATGGAAAATGAGCGGAAAGAGTTGGTTTTAAGCAAAGATTTAACTGGAACGAGTGACTGAGTACTTGATGTTGCACTGGCTTGAAATGGATGAACTTCACTGAATATCATGAGGGCATGTAAGGATCTTCACAAGGCAAAACTACTGTTGGAGCATAAAAACTGCCGTCTGGCCCAAATTTTGGCTACTTCAGTACCTAGCCTGTAACAGTAGCTGCTGTGGAAGTATGACAGGCGTATAACCTGCTTTGCAGAATTTTCGTCCAGTCTCTAACGGTAGTTAACTTAAATTTATGAGGTACAATATCCTTTATAAAAACCATGCTCAGGAGCTGATTCTGGCATACTGCACAAAGAAGGTACTTTCAAAAATTATTTGGACAGGTTATTTACATCTTTTTTTTCTATGTTTATATCTTATACTGGCTTTTTTGAAAGCATGGGACACAGAGCGCAGTATCAGTATCCAAGGGTGGAGTTCCTTTAGTTCTGGATAAAATTATGGCAGTAAGTTCCCTGTTTAGTGAAGTGCTTCTGTTATGGTTAACTTATTAACATGAAGAGTTCTGTTCAGCTCAATTTGACCTCTCCTATAGTTAGGACAGTACTCAAGTACCACCATCAGATGCTTTTTGTGTATACTTGGAGTAGTCACTTTGAATAAGATTTTCAGTGATACTTAGCTGGCTGGGAGCCTGCTTTCAAAAGTGATCTGGATATTTCTCTAGAAGTGGTTTTCAAAGCTTTTAAGTGCCAGTAAATGAGGGTGAGTATAAAGGAAAATTTCTAAAGGCCCACTGACCTCCTTTGCAGTATTCTGCTCTACACATGCCTTCGTATCTTTGGAAACCTGGAGCTTGGGATCTCATAGTGGGATATAGTAACACAAAAGAAAACAGAAAGAGCCTGAAGTGGTCATCTGGTGCTTCTTGCTTCTGATCAGCTCTGTCTAAGCAATTAGGGGTAATAGTTCACCTAATTTGTTCTTAAATTTCGAGTACTAGAAGCTGCACTGTCTATGCAGTTCATTCTAGTAGTTTACCAGCCTTTTTGTGAGAGTAGTGTCATCCTCCCTCCTCTTTGTTGCAGTCTAACCTATTGTTATCCACTTCCAAGTGCGTGTGGAGAATAACTCTTTTTCCTCATGAAATGTTTCTTTGTGTGTTTGAAGACAATTATTATACTGCTGTCTTACAGTATCCTTTCTCTCTAGACATAACCCTTCTTTCAGCCTTTCTTCACAAGTCTCTGGTCACTGAGAAGCTTTTGGGAATGTTAAGTTGCCTTTGAAAGGAGTGTTTAAGTACCTTCATGTTTGTCTTTTGTCTTACCTTCTTCAAATCAGCGACATTAAATTGTGCTACTGTTGGAGCTGAAATGATACCCAAATTGGAAAACTGTAATCCAAAGATTATGAACAGGTGACGATATCTGTAAACTGACTATGCCAAGTTTTGCATATTTTGGTTGAGAATTCAAACAACTTATAAACTGAAAAATACCGAGAAGTCCTGCCCTGCAGGAAATAGTCAGGAAAAATTTTACTGAGCAAAACTGTTAGGCTGTCTGGCCAATTGTAGATTTTCATAGCCACAGTAACTGCAATAATGCACAACCTAGATTATGTCATTACTGAGTGAGTATGCTGGGTGGACATAGAAGTAACAGAGAAAAAAATGGGAGAGATTTACTGAAGCGCGTGACAACCAACGACTTGTATGTTCTCAATGGGAACTGCTGTGAGCACATTGTTTGTGTGAGGCTGGCCAGGAAAGGATGACAGTAGCACAGTGTTACAGCAGTGAAAGCCTGTCTGATTATGGCAGTGGTGCTTTTTGGGATCAGAAGAAATGGTGTCGTTTTTAAATAGTGTTTTAGCAACATAGATTGTACTGGATTAGAAGCTGAAATTCTTTCGCTGCCTTTCTGATGCTATAGATCTGTTTTACCAGCGTATGGCCCAGAAATTCCACAGTCTCTCAAGTAAACCTGGATATTAGGTTTCTTGACTCTTCTTTAAATGGAATTATATTGCTAGAGAAGGTGCTTAGAAGAATAGTTCCTAATTCAAGGGTTTCGGCAGGTCTGTTTAAAGAATCTGGTCTGTTTGAAAGGATTTCTGTGCCTGATTTCCCTTGCAACACTTTGAAAATGTACCTGACTTGTTAAAAACTTGGTTTCACCTCGTTTTTAATGCTTGCTGCATGTGGTTTTTTTCCAGGGCTGTGCTGCTTCTCTGTGCGCTACGGTTCTTATTTGCAAAAGCAGACCACCGTGCTGTAACGCCCCAGACTACTTCTGTACTTTCGTATATGAAACCCGTCTGTAGGCTCCCACATGGCCTGTATTTTGGGCAGTGGTTCCAAATGATTGTAAATGACCATAAGTTTTTTGAATGTCTGACATGAAAAGCAGCCATTTACTTTCTGTTTCAGTGAGGAGGCAACCTAAGACTAAAATTCAGCAACACATGGTGACCATACTTCACAAGAACATTCACATAGTACTAACTCGAAGAAGACAAATGCTCACTGGTGCTATGTCTTGCAAGGTTGTTCGCCTTCCTCAGGAGTCTATTCCTGACAAAATTTGATTCTACCTGGGCAGATCTAAATCCACACAGATTTGGAACTAATATCACTAGAGGCCATCATATCTTGAATTGAATTAAATCAGAAGTCTCAGTGTTTTGGAAGCTAAATGCCATTCTTTTCAGGGGTATTCTTTCAGCTGCATTCTCCATTCAGAGAAGCTCTGCACCGGATCTGTAAACATGCGCACCTGATTGCCAATAACATTAATAGGAATTGCACCCATATGCATAGGAGAGAACAGAAATCTTTGTGTCTTCAGGTTTGCTATTTCTTAACAACAGTAATGATGCTTTGAGAGCAGTATTACTTTAAGAACAGAGCCCATTTAATTTGCTTGGACTTTGAAATCTTCTGGTGGAGAATAATTGCCTGACACACAGCTCCTAGGAGGTGAATTTAAATGAAAGACATTTTCCAAGCCGCAAAGCAAAATTACTAAATGCCTGATTAGAAGATCTGTGTCACTTGTACTGCTTCATTATGAGAACTCTCTTAAAAATTTCACAGCAACACTTGCCATTCACAGTCCACAGCCTGGTGCCTATTAAGACACAGAACAAACTCTTATCTTCTTACCTGATGTAGAATAATCGAATAATGTTTGTAGCTGTACCAGGAAGCCACCGTGTAGGAAGATGGCATCTGTGGGGTGGCCCTGGGAAAGCACTGCATGAACCTTCTCAGGTGTGAACGACTGAGGTAGCCAAATTCTCTTTTCAGTGCTGTGGGAATATATTTTAGTTGTTTAGGGGGCAAATGGGGAGTTTCCTTCACCTAAAAATGCAGGATATAAAAGACTATTGTGGGAAGACAACTCTTGCCATCAGACATAAGGAAGATTTCTCTTATTTGCTCTTGTTTACTCCATTTTTATTGCAGTCTACCAAGCAACTGATTTTATTACCTCCTTGTATGGTTATTCTTAAGATAAGCCTCTAAATGTTTCAGATATATAAGGCCAGGAAAAAGTCCAAGGTCTGATTCCTAGTCATACTTATGTCTATGTAAGTTTGGGATAATTGAGAATGCCCCAGATTTGGGATCATGAATGAATAATTAGACTCAACATCCATTTCAGAGGTTAACTATTTAGAAATTAGATCAAATCCCTATTATAATAGAGTTTTCATGGCTAAGGAGTTGCAGTCAACTAATGAAATTGCAGATGAAGAGTTAATTAATGGTCGCTTATAAAAATAATATTTAGCAATCAAATAACCATGATTTTGCTCTCCATAGTTGTATTATTTTATAGTGGAGAAAGATCAGTTTCTAACAGCATGTGCAATTTATATTCTTTATTTCTGATAATCTTTAAAGTATCTCAGTTGAGTGTTTCACTGCGTATATTTTGACTCGCTAATTAAGATGAACTGTAAGAGATTGCTGTGCCTGAACCCAGTTCCTAATTTTCTTCTGAACCTTTTTTAGGAGGGGGAAAGGGAGCTGTGTTATCAAAATGCAGTAGGTTATTTTTTTTATCCTGTTGCACAGTTTTTTGTAACGTGACATTATACAGCAGCCTCGTTATATTCAATTCTAGACTGTCTAGCTCAGCCATGAGCTTGGTAGCTTCATGGAGCATGGGGTGAGTTTAATTCCTCTTACTAAAGGCGATGCAGCTTACTTCACTGATTACTTTCTGGACTAAAAGATGCAGTTCTACAAAATATTCTACAGCTCCTGCTCGGGGAGAATAGAAAGTGACTCAATAAAAGACTGCTGTGGAGGCTCTTAGGAAGCAAGCCATCCTGTTATGGGTTAGGGAACACCTCTCACTTCTTTAACCTTCTCTTCCACTCATTTTTTAAATGAGTAACTCCTAAAACCTCTGATACTTAAATCTCAAAACAGTGCTGTTCATACTGTGCTGTCTTTCTTCTATATTTCTCCTCCAGCATGACTATATGTCCTTTTATGTAAGTTTTTCCAAATTGGCTTGTGCCTGTTAAAGGGTGTTGCTAGTTACAATCCAAAACAGATACTGTATTCTTTACTTCTGCTTGCTTGGAATTGCAGTTATTTCTTCAGAACCTCAAAGATGCCGCGTGCCCAGCTCTCTGATGGGTGATATGCTCATACTGTGAGGGACCAGTTGGAAGAAATGAGACAACTTCATGTAATCCTGTCTGGATCTAACAGGTTGGAAATAAAATGCAGTGACACTGATAGCAGTCATGTGAGAAGAAAGTTGGTCCAAATTTACTAATATGTCCAAAACACAAAAGTTCCCAAAAAGCATAGTTGTGAATAGAATATAAATTTCCAAACATTTTTTCATATTTGAAATTTTACTGAATCACAGACATTTCTCTCTGCTTGCCGAAGAATGGCAGAGCTGTTTGCCTGCTTGTTTTAGTGGCTTGGAAGAAGCTTCCTCCAGCAGTAGCCCAAGGGACCGCGGGGTCTCTGGCTTTCATTGCCTCAGTCTACTCACAAGGACATAATTGAGCCACTTAACATACTCGTGGGATAACCATCTGTCATCTTCCCAAAGGCAGTTTCCATTGTTGAAGAAATGAAAACTCAAAGAGTATATAAAGTAGCTCTATTTAATAGCATTCTAATTCCTAAATTTCCTTGGAGAATGACAGCATTTATCAAAACTACTTTAGGGTTTTTGGTCTTCTGCATTTGTCAGGGCAGGGGAATGTGTTCCTTGCAAAGTGCGTAACCATGTCTCTGTATTTAAAACAGAAACACTTATTTCAGGCTTGGCAGGGCTGCAGGTTTCTTTAGTGCTCTTCTGCCTTTGGTGGGAAATAGTCAGCTGAGGAAGAATTTGGAAAACAGTCTGTATTAAAAAGTGGAGACTTGCTTACAGGCCTCCAGACCACTCTAAGAAATTCTTCCATAAGTAAGTCTATCCAAGCAGTGAGACGACTCATGAAGTAAGGTTCTACTTAGCATGGGTACAGGTGTCAGAATTTACCCCTTCAGGAAATCTAGAATTCCCTAATAATGTAATACTCTGAGATAATGTTTCAGCTAAACTCTTTATTATATCCTAGGGTTAATCAGTAACTTCTGTGATGTTAGAGAAATGACATAATCCTGCATAATGATATAATGCTGTAGTATTCCTGTAATTTACTGTGAGATGTGCCAGATAGAAAGCTCCTCCCAGACAAGTAGGTATAAGGAGACCTATTTCCTGTAGATTTTTTATATATATGCCTATTTTTGTAAACAATCCATAGCACATATTCCTTTGTGAACTGTGATGCTCACTCTCTCCTTGCAGCGTGTCATGGCTGTGAAGCGCCACAGATGGCGACGCTACTGCGCAATGTGTGAACCATACGGGGCAGTCCTGAAAGGCCTGATGGGCTTTGTAAAGCGTTCGTAAGGCTTTAAGTGGACACGTACCTCCAGGCTTAAGCAACTTTAATTAGTATTTGTCAGAAGCAGTGCTATGCCTTTGAATTTCTACAATGACTCTCTTTAATACGGCAGAAATGTACTACGTTATGAAAAATACCTGCTTATTTCTTCTTTCAGATGCCAGTGTGTACAGGCCTATTTTTATTCCTGCTCAGTAGAATACATTTCTCTGAGCCACTTCTGTAAATTTAGTATGAGTATTCATAAGAAGAAAGGTCTTTTTTAGGGTTATCTCTTGCGTATATTCTGTCATGTACAGATCTGTAACGTACAGCTCTAAATATCTTTAGAACTGTTTAAAAATCATCTGGTTTACACTTCTGCTATTCCTGTGTAATCAGCGGAACGCACACAATTGCAGTGTCTGAGAATTCATCCATTGCTTATGGAACTTACGTGGTCAGAATTCGAGAGTTTTGAAAACTGTGATGTGTTAAAAGATGTTAATACTTGGGGTTTTTTACAGTAATGACAGAAATTCTTGTATTTAATTTGTTTTAAAGTAAACCAAATAACCGAAGACCAGGTTTTCCAAAAAGTCATTTGGAAGCATCAGTGACTCAGTAAATATCAATGTATGTTACAGACAGCTACTGAACAGATTGAAAATATTTAAGGCTGCTTATGGCAGAGAGCCATTTGGTTAGTATCTCATAGGCCAGCGTTTAACTCAGAAAGTGAAATAATTTTTAAGTTGTCCTTACATTTTCTTAAAAGAGCAATAATCCTAGAAAATGTGATTTTGTAGGAAAATCTATTTTTTAAGCTAATGTATGTTCAGTTGACATCTTTCCGTGAGTTCCATTGGTGACTCTACTCTCAGAAAACGTCTTGAGACAAGATCCTAACCTTGAAGGACCATTGTTCTCTGAAATACAGCAATACAGTGTTCATTGATATATATCTAGAGAATAATAGAAGATCATGTCTGTTCCAAACTTGAAGAAAGAAATTCAGTCCTTGCTACCACAGATCAGTTACTGAACCCTTAGACAAGACTTGGTAATTAAATTAATATCTTTGATGCTCTTCTGTTCAATATATTTCTACTTTTATTCTTTAATCTTTCAATCTGCCATTAAGTATTTAAGGCTATTTAAGTCTCTACTTTGAAAATCTAAGCTGATTTCTATTACAAATTATGTTCAGCACTCAGAGAGAGCACAGCAAGCGTTGGAGAGAATGGGATGTATCCTTTCTCCATATGTCAAAGGGAATGAAACCCACTCTTGGATACTAATTTTTCTTCTGCTTAGCACCTCTCCATTTTGTACTTCATCTGTAAAATGGCTCTAAATGGCACCTCTGACGGAGGGATGCAGTGGGAAAGTTAATAAACACTGCAGAGACAATCTGATTGTTTTATGAAATGCTGACTCTGAGACTGAAGCATTACTTTGATCCTGTATTTATAACCGAAACCTATTCTTAATATTTCTTGGGCATTGACCTGTGAGTGCAAACACCTAGTGTATTTTTTAACACAATAGAATGTGCATGGTAACTTTGCAGCCCATCACAGCAAGTCCTGTATTTGCTGAGAAATTGGCTGCTCTTTTGAAAATTTACTTTTCTGCATTTAATCTGCTCACCAGCCATGACTAAATGAATCAGGTGATGTCATCTGAAAGTAAAAGGCTCTTGCTCTGCTTGAGGGAAGATTTCTGTTCTTAGCAGTAATTCTGGAAAGGCAAGTGTTCAGCTCTTGTCACTGCTGGCTGGTCAAGGGATAAGGAGGCTGCACATGACTTATGACCAAAACCAGAGCTCCTAAACGATCAGTATCACATGGGATGAAATCTCCACTGTTACATACATACAGGGAAAATCCAGATGTGTCTCTTATGTAGAAGGTGCCGTGGTGAAGGACGTGAGGAAGCTTTTTGTTTTGAATGTTATCAGGGATTTAAAGGTTTCTTTTCTGCTCACATCTAATTCTCTGCCTTCACCGTCTTTCACCTTTTGGACAAAGTAGACACTGAATGCATATAAAATACTTTCACCTTATTTTTTTGGTTGGTTTGTGTTATTTTGGGGAGTGGCCCAGTGTCACCATCAGTTAAAACATTGCTGTAACTATCTTACAAACTCACAATTATTATCCTGACATAGCACAGCAGGAAGCAGATTTATTTAGAGAAAAAAGGATGCATTCTGTTACTGCTATCTCTTGCTCCCCTAACACATGATTAATTACCCATCTTGTTGCAGGTTTTATAAATTTAGATCCTGCTAGTATCCATAGAAGTCCTTTTATTCACCCCTGTGAGTTGCCCCATAGAAATCAGGAAAGCAGAGTTGTTGCATTGTATCTCTGTGCACAACCTTGCTGACAAGGACAGTCCTGTGGGCCTTTCAACTCGGGATTAGCGACTGTGAAAGGACAGTCAGAGGACAAGAGACTTCCTGACCTGGCCTGATCTTGCTCCTAGGATGGGCCTAGCAGGAATTCCCACCACTTTTTTAATTTATTTTTTTTTAAATCTGAAAATTCAGTAGAAATTAAAGTTTCTGTACCTGACAAAGAGCTTTAAATCTTGATTGGCTCTGGTTTTGACAACTGTGAAAACCCTGTTTCCCTGTGTCTTTGAGATTCCATGTAACAAATCCATCATCATTTCACTCTGCTTCTCTGGTACTGTTTGAAGAGAGGCAAGATTTCCTGCCTGAAGCATGTTTCTAATCTGTAAAGTAACTCACAGCTATGCTTGCTTTACATGGGTGGCCAAAGCACTTGAATACTTAAATCTAAATGTATAATCAGACAAATGAAGACAGCTATTGCCCTGGAACAGCGCACTTCAAGCATTAATCATAATTATTAATCATATGAAGTTTTTCTGGAAACTTGAATGTAAGTCCAGGTTGAGAGTAATTGTCACATTAGCACATATTCAGTGCATATGGCAAAGCAGATTTACATTAAACCGTTCTGCAACCAATAAGTGTTTTTGCAGTCTGATTTAATTTAGTTTCATGGCATCAAGTCATTCTGGCTTTTTTTTAGAAAACATTATAATAAAAATGAGTAGTTTTACAGTTACAGAAATCTCACTTTCTTTCTGAATTGCCTGAGAAGGTCTTTGCTAGAAGTTAACTGACAATTACAGATTCTTAGGATTTCTATAGTTCTTGAATGTATTTGTTATATACCATTAGTCACCAGGTGAAGCCCGTCAGTAATGGCAATACCCTTCAGCAATAGCTCGGGAGAATTTAACACTGATTGATGGCAGGTCACCTGGAATGGGTTGGCAGAATTTCCAATTTTCTGTTGGGAAATTGCTTATTTCTCGAAGTCTATTCCCATTTTTACAAGTGGACAGCAAGCTGAGATTATACATTATTATGTGTCTAACTATAAAATTGTGATGGATGGTGTCACACATTTAAAGAGAGTTAAACATTTCATTTAGGGCCAATTTAAAGAAAAAGGCTAAGTAATTTTAAAATATAAACTGTAACTTTATTTATTCATCTAGATTCAGAACAACACTGTTGCATCTTAACTAGTTTTGAATAGACAATTACTTGGTTTGTTATCGTTCTTTTAAGTGTTCAAAGAGTTACGGTATCGTTGTTGTAAAGGGTTTTTTCAGCCTCTACGGTTTATCCAGGGACTGACTGCCTGAGCAGATTAACGTTTTACTTATGGGACCTCGGTTAAAATTCTGGCAAAACCGCATTGACAGAAAATCAAAGGCCATTCAGCAAAGCCTTCCTACGGTTCTTTTAAATCATAAGGGAGAGTAGCCAATAACAGCCAGTCATTTCCTGTTTCCAAAGGGATACGTGTTAAAAGCAAGTACAGACTTTTTATTCCATTAGCGTACAATATGTATTATCTTTTTGAAACCTGGCTGAATTGTTTTGGAACAAAGAACCTATGCCTTGCCATCATCTAATGGAAAATAGTGACCCTAGGAATGAAAGCTGGTGCTGTAACTCAAACAAGAAGGTATATTATATATTTATTACCTTCTCAAAATGGAAGCAAAAGAATATGGCAATGGGTTGCAGACTTAAAGCCAAGTTTTAGGAAGATTGGCTTAACTAAAATGAGGCTGCCTGTGTGGAGCTCAGAGCTCGCTCTTAGATGGTGAGGGTCCTATACAGCAAGAGGTAGGTGCTGTCAAATGGGATTCAGGATGGAAAAGTTACTGACTTGGCAGCTGTTCAGAGTTAGTCGTTGAGACGTGCCAGGGATAACAGTGGAATTCTACATCTCACCATCTTGTTTATCTTCACCTGTTGAAAATCATATTTCATGTACTTCCTTTCTGACCTATTTAAACTTGATTTCTTTCCTACTTAACTGCTTAAGCAAGATGGGGTAGGGATGACACTCCCCTGGGTTTAAGCAGCCTTAGCTTGGTCACGAGGGGTTTCTGGGCAGTCACAAAGGCGGGATTTCAGCAACTGACAGAAACTCTCTCACTTATTGCAGAGCGTGTTAATTACTGGACTGAGTATGAACCACCTCTCCTTTGACTGTATTTGACAAAACCAGTGATCATTGCAATTTAATTCTGCGGCGTACTTTCTCCTGCTGGATTAGGGTCTGCATCTGCCAAAGCTAGCACCAGGTTCCAGTGCCTCAGACGATCAGAGCTCCCTGCCTCTGAAAGCCAGCCGGGGCGGGCATAGTGAAGTGCAGAGGTGCCCTAGCCGTGCAGGCACGGGGGGTGACCAGCCTCTCCCCAGGATGAATACAGGGAACTTCCTAGAAGTCACAGAGGGCTTTAGGTAACTACAGGCAGCGCCTCTTCTTGCTTCAGTATATGGTTTTAAAAGCAAAAAAATTAACTTAAATTTCCCTTCAGGTATTTAATATCTTCCCTGGATCTGGTCTTCTTTTCTGACAGCTCATCCTTGCACCAAGGACGACATAGAGTCTTATTTCAGTAGTTTAATGAGAAAGGGTTCCAAGGCAGAAGCAATGGGTGCTCCACATAAATTAGACTCTCCTTTATGAATTTCAGTGCTGTTAAAATCCGACCCTACAAGAAATCAAAGATAAAGCAAGTTTTTTAGAAGCTAATTCAAGTGCACAAGAAAATCCCTGTATAAGATGCGAATTGGCAGTATTACTTCAGAGGCTTTTATATTCCAAAATTTAATTAGATCTGCTCACCTAGAACTGTTGGAAATATGTTTACTGCTTTTAGATCTTTCTCTCTTATGAACTCCCATTATGAAGAAGCTATTAAATATCACACAATGTCAGATGCAGAAGTCTATCCTACTAGGAGCAGTCAAATGTATTATTTACTCTTTTCTCAAATTATATTTATTATACTTATTCCACAAACAAATAGTGCTTTGTTGTGTTTTCTTTCCTTGAACTAAAAACGCATTTCATTTAGGATCTGTCTTTTTTTCCACTCTACTCAGTTTGCACTATATATTATCTTATTTTGTTATATTGAAAATTAAGTGATCCAAAATTGTTTCATATGCCTAAGCTAGAATCTAAACAAACATCCTAATTATTGGTTTTAATCCTCTGAAAGTATAAGAACTAAATGTGTTTCTAGCTCATTCGGAGTCATACAAGCATTGCTTTTTTTTTTCAGACCTAAAAGCCAATACTTGCATAAGTATTTGATGCTTTTTATCAGAAGCATTGGTGCACATCAGTGAGAACTTTCTACCACCTTGAAAATGACTTTTAGAATATTTCATTAGCAGACTGTCTTTCAGAACTCAAGTTGACATTCATGTTTCTTCACACCAGTCTTTCATCCACAAAACTCTTTGTTCTGCTGAACAGTTTTCGAGACAATATGGGCAATCAAAAAAGCAAAGGCTTATGACCTATCTGCATCTTCCATTCCAACATTTGATCAGTCTTATTCAAATCTCATCTTTTAATACTCCTTTGAGAACTTTCTGAGAATTTTATTTCCTTTCTTTCATTATGATTATATTATTTCAAAAACTTCAAACTTAATGAAACGGTAGCTCTCTATAAAGTGAGAGGCGGACGCCATTGGTGGCTACACATTTATCCATTTTCATCTCTTTCAATAGCCTACGTGAAAAGAATTTGAAATCTAGAATAGTGGGAAATGTCTTTTATATGTATATTTGGCAGTCAGAGATTTGTGGTTACCTTTGCAAGTTGTGCATTTTCTCCTTAAAAGTAAAGCACAGGCACGAGCTGCTTAGCAGTTGTAGGGAAGCAGAAAGCTGCTATGAAATCAAACACTGTGTGTATTTAGAAAGACCAAGTTCTTCATTACTGATCAATATCTCTGCCTCAAATAACAGGGCATTTCCTGAGACTTTGCCACTTACTGCTCTGACAGCTGCCTACATATTCATCTGTCTCTGAATAGTTGTGATTTCCAAGTGGATTACTGAATGCACAGTCTTTGTACCTCACAAACAGCACTTCACTCCCACAATCACCTCACAAAAAAATTTGGAGAAGCAAATTACGTGGCAGGTTTATGAAGGTAACCCAAGGCTGAAAAACAAACCAACCCAGATACATTAAGTTAAGGCTGCTTTGGGGCTTTTAGTTTCCTTCTTTGTGTGCCAGGCGTCTTCGTTCTCCAGCCTATGGCAATAACAATTAAGCATCCTTTTTTCCACATGACTGCTCCAAAAAAATGAAGTCATTACAGTGTTGATATTAAATTTTGCATAATAAGGTTACTCCTCTGGAAGTGTTACTGTTTTGGCTCCTGCTCCGAAATGCAGTGCATCATTTGTGTGTGCAATCCATAACTGGGTTGGATTCTCAGCTGGTGAAACTTCATGCCCCAGCATGAAGTGATGAACTCTTTCCCATCATCTGAATACACACAAGCTCCATGAGCAACTGCTTTTCTTAGATTTTATCTTACAATGGAGAAAAAAAAAATATGTGCAGTGTCTGACAGAAAAAGTTTCATGTGCCACGTAAGTTCAGCTGCTGATGAGTGGAATCTTCTCTGTCAGTAGCTGCATTTGTCTACCAGGTAAAATCTTTTCTGTTAGCAGGCAGATAAAATCTGCTTTGGCAGTATCTGTGCTTCTCTGCAGGTAAAATGTTCTCCATCAGCAACTATACTTTCCCCTCAGATAGAATTTTCACTATCAGAAGTTGCCCCTCTGTGGCAAAACTTCAGAAGCTGTTTCACAAAGCTCTTGCTCCTACTGACACAAGCTATTAAAATATTAAAATATCCCTAAAAAAGCTATAAAATTTGTTCTCTGTAATATTGTTAAATGAGACATTTAAGCTGTAATATTCTTGATGTCAAACTTCAAAAGCCAGGAGAGAAAAACTTAAGCTACATTTTACTCCTTTTTTTTCTTTTTTTTTTTTTTTACTTTCACAAACATAGCCACATATCTCCGCTGCAACTACTTCTACCACAGATCATATTGGATATACTTATTTCTGTCTTTTTGATCATATAGAGTTGCCTGTAGAAGACTTCTGTCTGTAATGATGATGTATTTCTTTGTATTCTTGCGTTATTTGTAGAGGATCATTTCTGTGTTTCTGTGTGTTCACTGCCAGAGTTATTCACATAATATGGTAGTTGGTTCCTTTGACATTCACTGATTACTGATCACATCTCAACTTCTATCTATCACAGACAATGAATAAGGAAATGGATCATTGTTACTTTTCCTTAATAAATTAGATAGTCAATTTTAACAAACATTTTAGGGAAGTAATGGGCTTAAATGTAGATGAAGCAGCCCCTGGAACTGTAGCAGCTAATGGACTGACAAGTACTTGCATAGTGTCTCCAGTATATTAAATAAGTTAAACAAATTAAATGAATTACCACATCACTGACTCCCATGCTACTCGTGAAATAATAAATGCCATTTAAAGCAGTGGGTACACATCAATATGCAATCTGAATAGGCATTGTCATTCGTGATCTGCAGGGCATTGCTGGGGCAGCCTGCGCTGCTGTGCCATGACAATCTACGAACACTTTTCCAAACGCATTGTATCATTCAGACTGGTGCGAACAATGCGAACGTAAGATCCTATCAGTCTCTTCACTGTTCCTCCTCGCAAGATACCCACCCGTTAGTGATAGAATCTGTCAAGCTGGAGTCGTTGGTAACCCGTCATTAATTCAGAGTTACCTGCTTCTTTGTCAGATGTCAGGGAGGAACTGGCTTCTGAAAACCTTGGTCCCTTTTCACCATTGCTTGAGGTAGAAGAAGTGCTCTCTTGTTTCGCCTACAGGCAGCAAGGCTATTGGTGACAATCACTCTGTAGTTAACAATAGCAACTCTAGTCTGAGCTCTCCAGAATTAAGCGTGCTGCTTAATGGTTGAAGCATACTGTGTAATGTAGAATACTCAGTGTTCTAACTCCTCTAATTAATTTAACCTCCCGTCGCTAGGGGCCATGGGTTAGTGCCCTCTTGCCAGTGTACCAGCTCCTTAATAAATAATGAAAGGAAGTATCCCCAAACCAAAAAGAAGCAGAAAAACACTTCTCCTCTGAGTTACTCCCAAATCTCTTTTATACATATATGATTCCTTTTATTCATGAACTCAATAGAACCTGCGGAGATCCCTTCTGTAAGTGGAAAAATACCTGTAAACATTCTGGTTTACTGGTCCTTCTAAGAAACTCGCAGGTACTTCTATGCTTTTGAACTCCAAACAGTGGGGTTTTTTGTTTGTTTTAACCCCATACAAATACTGTTTCTTTGCTGCTGTTTCTTACTTCTTTGTTTACTGCCTTTTGCATCAGCAAATCTCCTTCTATTCGTAAACAGCATTTAGTGGTACTTAGCGGACAGTTTAGCCTGGGATCTTGGAGATACACAATGTCCTGGTCTTTCACTGGCTCAGAAATCGGGTCTTGCAATTACAAACCATCATCAATAAATTTTTCTTCCATTCATGATAGATACAGCCTTGATCACTTCATCTACAGTGCTAGAAAATTAAGTTAGACCTTGTTATTATAGTGCTGAAAATTCAAGCAGAGGGGAGGGTATTCTAGGTAATGCTATCACAGGAGAAACTGTAAACAGTCTCAGCAAATGAGCATAGTCTTCTTGAAGTACTAAGTACAATGCCAGTATAGCCTCTCTAAACTACTTGCAGATTTCTTCATGCTAAAAAACTAAGCTGCCTCCCCCAAACCCCACCTTCTTTGTAGCAGTAAGGAAGGGGAAATGAAATTCACAGCAAAGGAAAGAATTTCTGATATGGTTACTTTATGACTGTAGCTTGTTTGTGGAAGACGAACACTTCAAGGTTACTGGCAAGGTTTTCCTCCCTGCTCACAACTTAAATTGTCATGATCAGAACTTTCAAAAATGAATGTGCAGTAGCAGTATATAGGAGGAGCTAAACAGCTGCTTCTGAAGGGGATGCCTCTTTACAAACTTCAGAATTAAATAATGCAAAATCACTGCTTACTTTGGACAGCATAATGTATTGATAAAGACATTAGGGAATTACAATGCAATACTTTAAATGAGTCTGTTGTCCCAAGTGTATTATCATTTAACAAGCTTATTACATATCACTATTTTAACAATTAATAGAAACCTGTCTTGCTCTAGGCTATTTTGATAACTGTTAATTAAGTATGTACAAATTCCTTACAAAGTCCATGTGCTACTAAGAATGAGATTAGGTATTTCTTGCTTATGTAATTTTGAGCTAATTACAAGACTATTAGATTTATCTTCTAAATGCTTAGTAAGTTCTCTTTTAACAGTCATCTTATATTTAATTAAAAAGCAGTATCTGGCTTGCTAAACTTTAATTAAATGCTTGCTGGAGACACTGAATTAAAAAGTGTTAGTAACATTTTAGCAGTGAGTAAAGGACTATACAGATATCTACACAATTCAGGATGGTTATCCGGGAAGCAAATAAACAGACAAGGATTTTCAAAGGCCTTGACTTCCATGGGCTCTTTAGAAAATCTTGAAATAGAAAAGGGTACTGGCTGCTGCTCTGCTGCTTCTTAATCAAAACCCAATTGTCAACAGCATACATGGAAGGCATGTGAAAATTTAATGGAAAAGACTGTTTCCTTCTACAAGGGCAAGTAAATTAAAAGCGCCCACAACTGAAATAATTGTTAAATACTTGTTTATGAACAGCCAGAAAATTTGTTTTCTTTGGCCAGTATGGGGGGGGAGAAATAAATTTTGCGTGCCTCAGAGAACATTGACAGTATTAGCATCATACGTGATTAGATTTCAAAAACTAGGGATTTAAAGCTGAGACGTTCCAAAGTGTCTTATTTTCAGTTAAAATATTTACTCTAAAGGCAGAAAAATTATTTTCAAAGAATGCCAGTGTTGCATTTGCATGTGATTTTATTTCTTTTATGGTCTGTAGAGCATTGTCCATATTAAGACATTTTTCCTGCTTCTTTTCCTTCAGCAGTCTGAATCTAAAAACATGTCTTAGGGTTTTGGTATTTTTAAGAAAATGACTGCTTTGTACACCCTGCTGTAAAAATGACAGTAAGAAAGTACTGTCAAGAGAAAATAGGTTTTGTCTTTTGATTTCAAAAGAACCGATAGTGATAGGGACACTATTAGGTTTTCTGAGAATGAGTTTTAACGTTTAAACACTGTTCATGTGAAAATTCCCTGTCCACATGTATTCACGACAAGTTCCATATGCTTAGTCAGTGTCGTGGAAAGTTGTAGCAGTTTTGGATATCAAGAGAAAGGCTTGATTGGGAGAACAGAATACTAGAGGGCTATGCCCTCTGAATCATGGAAACTTAGTAGCTGAGAAATATAAAGAAATATAAAATTAGGGCTGAAAAGGAAGTTATCTTAGTTCACTCTCTTTTTTGTTTTTCTTGAAAATGGTTGAGCATCCTGTTTTATGTACCTCCAAAGGCTTCTGGCAGTTTATTTCATCGTTGTTTCACTGTCCTTGCTGTACAGAAGTTTTTCTAAGGTCTACTCTGAACGTTTTGATGCCCACTACTTGTTCCGTCTTTCACATAAGTACTTCACAAGTAATTCTCTTGTTCTGCCAAGCAATTGGCTTTTACATATGAAGGCTATTGCTATGTTCTGCCTGACCCTTCCCCTCTTCAGGTTAAAGTACCCCAATTCATTCAATTTTCTTGAAAAGTCAGGGCCTCTGCATTGCTAATTATTCCTTTTGCACTGCTTTAGTTCTTGTCGTACTGCCACCCAATGCCTCCTACAGTACCCTAGCTAAAATCTTGCAGTCTGTACTCACCCTCCTGTGGCACGCTTCTTATAACAGCATGTTATTTTTGGCTTGTCTTGAGATTATGATCCAGTAAACCCCCCCAGATTTTCTGCAGAACTTTTGCTCAGCTAGCAGTTTCTTGTCTTACATGACTCTTGCTCATGCTTGTGTGCAGAGGTTTGTTCTCATCCCTAAACAACTGCGCCTTGCTTTGGAGCGTTTCTCTAGTTTGGGATCACCATTTTTAATCTTCCAGCAGATTTGGAGTTCCTTCCACATCAGTTTTAAGTGCAAGTTTAATCTCTGCCCCATTAGCCAAGTCATTAAGATGAAATTATTTAATGATACCAGATACAAAGGAGATTGCTATAGAGAATCACTTGAAATACTCTTCCAGTAAAGCCATGAAATATTCATAACTGATCTCAGGCTAAAGTTTCATTTTGTTTTTCCTCCCTGTGTGGTTGTTTCATCTATAGGATGCTTATACGGGTTTAGAGAATGCTGTGTGAAGCAATGTCAGAAGCTTCAAGGGAACCAGTATGAACATGTTGTTTTCTTTAAAATTCTGGTATATTAGCTCTTTCAATTTATTTTTCCTTTTTTCTTTGAATGTTATTCTTTTGCTTTGAATGTTATTCCTGTGAGGAAGGAAAGAAACTGCAAGAAGTAAGAAGCTGACACTATTGGTCATACGGCATCTCTGCTTCATTCTTGCCTTTTTTCAATTGCACTTGTGCTTGAATTTCACTTGTACTTGAAATTGTGAATTATTTTGTACATCTGAATGACAACATCAAGAAATAGATAATTTGCCTAAAAAAATCTGAATCCTTACCTGATGTACAGATTCACAGCTAAGTGTTTCAAAGCGCCAGGCGTACAATGATAAGTTCCATGTCCTCCGTGTGACTCAGCGAGCAACAGACTCAGCGGTGCCTAGCAGAGACCTATGCTAATCAGGTATATCCATAAACTTAGATGTTGCTGTGTCTTTGTTACAGCCTTGCAGCTAAGTGCAGGAGCCACTTTAAGGATGTATCATTAAAGACAGGCATTATCTCAGTTACAAGGTGAAGATAACAAAAAGCTCTTTATATTTTCTTTATTTCTGTCTAACTGTGCGTGCGTTTTCCATCTTTCAACTGTACTCCTTTCCTCTGATTTATATCCTCACATTAAATGTTATCACAAATCATCAATTGTTCTCACTTAATGTTTATTGCTGCAGATAACTATTATCTCTCACAGTCCTGTTGGCTTTATCTGTGTGCATTTCAATGCCTCCTTTAATTAATTCATTCTAAGATACTTTACTCCTACCTCTCTACAGTCACACGTGTATATAGTGTGCAAATACTCCTTACAAATGTAGTAAAGGACGGTGTGAAACACCTAACTTCTAAACATTTGACTCCCACAGTGAAATCCTGAATTCCCAAGTGAAGCACCTTGATGCATCTCTGCCATTGTAGGAAGAGTTAGGTACCTTTCAATGGAATCTAATGTGTTTGACTAAGGAAAGGTAAGTTACCAAAGGACAGTAGGCAGCTGCTGAAGGTCACCCAGCAGACAGGGTCCGGGCGTGAGCAAAGGACTTCGTAGTCCTGTCATGGGACTGTGTGGAAGTATCTGTTGCACAACCAGAAAACAGCTTCTGAACTGAGATGCCTCTTTGTTTTCCCGCAGAGGACTTGGGAGCAATCAACCCGTGTCTGTTTCTGTGTTGCTGTTGAGTGAATCTGTCATTCGTTTGGGAAAAATTGATCGTAATCCACCACAGCACTGTGTAAATAAGGAACAGTTTGATTAAAATATGATATCAAGACTGTATTTTTTAGATTACTTTAGTCTGCTATAGCAGAATTTGATATTAGCCTGTGTTTTGCTCCTTTTAGTACATTCAACTATCAGGAGTTCTGGTAATGCTACGGGTGTCATCGTACGTGTACATCCACATTGGAATATTTACTGGACTCTATGGGACTGTCTCATCTCTTAAGAATTATTTGTTCTGCCCTATGGTAAGATTTTAAGCAAATGTCTGTATTAGAGGCTTTGAAATTGTAATACTGGTTCAGCTTTGCTTTTGAGTGGCTGATTATGAAAGTGGTGATAGTACAATGAATCTCACATTTCATTCGTGGGAACATTGTAGGAACTCACTGCAAGGAAATCCAGTTCTACCATCAAACTACCGACAGGCTGTATTGCTTTGCCTATGACTGTCTGTCATCTGCTCTATAGAAATCTGACTCGTCTGTAATAATGAGGTATTTTGGATATGTTTTGTGGTGAGAAGAAACCTCCTCCTGTCTCAGTATGGGTCCTGGTGTTAGGAAAGTGATTTGTTTCTTTGTTTTGCTTGGCTTGCATTTTTTTCATAAGTATCGCATCCATCCACCGGACCTCAAATATTGATTATTAATCTCAGTCCAGTGTATCCAGCCTTCTGGATAGAAGATTTTGTTCTAGATCGCTGTGTTCCTGAGAAAGGCTTTGTAATTGGCTACGTGAACGCAGGCTTGTGATTTTTCTACCTATTTATTTGAACCAATTTGTACGTCCAAGTAATCACTGTGATTCTAATGCTGTCAAGTGGCAGGTGGAGCTACTCTTGCAGTACTTGGCAGTTTGAACAGAGTGATGGATCACAGCACATATAATTCTTTGTCTGTAGTGGATTCCTGGATTCTTTCCAAGCCCTGGCTTGAACCTAGCGAATAATTGACTTGGATGATGCTTCCCAAGATTTCTGTTTCTGTTACGTTCATGATCTTGCAGTGCTGTTCTGCTCAGGACAAGCAGTCAGCCAAATAGCAATTGATTCCTTTCTGGATGTGCGTATTTCTAAGCCTGGTTCTTGAGATTTTACTAACATAAACTGGAGGGTTTGGGAGTCCTCAGCAGTGTTGTCATGAAAACATTCTCCTGGTGGCTATAACCAGTGATCAGCAAGGGCAGGCACTGCTCTGTGTGGGAAGACAAGCTGGGAGCTCAGTGTGATAGCAGAGCAGGCAGAGGCAGGGGTCTCACTGCGAGGGGGGGGACAGTCCCACTGTGCCTGAGCAAGGAGACAAGAGCAGAACCAGAGACAGTGACCTGGATCAGTCAGGAGTCCAGCTCATCAGACAAGCCTATGGAGAAGAGACAGGTCTGAGGTCAAGCCAAGAAGTACCACCCATGTGTCAGGATCAGGGGCAGGATCAATGGGGTACATGGCTAGGCATGGTCATGGTTGCAGAGTAGCTCAGGCAGTGACCAAGGATGAGAGGCTGAGCTTAAAACCAGCTCCTAAGTGAGCTTAAAAGCAGCTCCTAAGTGAGCTGAGGTATTTCAGATAGCTTTTCCAGGGTACACAGCTGCACTACAGAATCTGGCCCTGAGCCCAGGCAGCCAAACCCCCAGAGAGGGAAAGCAGAGGAATGCGCTCAAGGCACTGACAGTCACCTCATTTCTGCTCCGAAGATTCCCCATCCTTAGCATGCAGACTGGGCTTGTCTCGTGCAAATCCATTGAGCCATTGGAAATAGTAACCTTAATTTAAAACAACTACTACAGCCTTTCTTTTTCCTGGTATTCCATGTATTGTTGTTGTGCCTTTGGTTTGTATTTCAGTAAGTTGATACTCAAAGGTGAACAGTAATCATATTTCTACTGATTTTTTTTACCAGAAAATGGCCTGAACACAAACTGGTGGGACAGTGGAAAGAATGTTTTGCATATGAATTTTAAATCTCAGTACTCTTCAAAATGACCTGGTTTCTTTAGTACTGGCCATCGATTCTTGTTCTTTGTTTAGGGAAGGATTTATGGCCCTTGCAAAGCTATGAATTATACCATGTTTTCTTAGGATTTGTCTTAATCTTACTTATCACCTTGTTTATTTTCTTGACTTATTCTTGACTCATCCTTACAAACACACAAGATTGTGGTAAGGACCTGTTACTGCCTGCATGTCGCTGGCTATTCCATCCTTAGGTCTTTCTTCCATACAGCAGAACACTACAAAGAACTGTTACTTGCCACAGGGCAGTTGTGTCTCTGTGTGGGGAAAGGTTACCATCCTCCTGATCCAGATAGTATCGATCTTGAAAGTATATAGTGTTTTTTAAATCGAGCAGATTTCTGCAGAGGAAAGTATTTAGTAATTATCTCAGTTTAGTACTTTTAAACTACTTGAACCTTCGCAAATTTGCAACTTGCCCACGTTCTCAGTAACCACCTCAATATTTGTTCAGCAATGATGGGGTGCGCGGGTTTTTTTCCTCATTTCCTTTATTGCTCCTACTATTCTGTTTGTTTGTTTTAATGAAGTCGATGTTCCTGCAAGACAGATGTTACACAGGCTGAATTGTTTTATTTATTTCCAGGTGTAACCTCCTTGGAAGATGTCCTAGACTTTCAAATAAAGCTTGGTAATTTTTAGCAGCTTTGCTGTACAGATACCATAGAAAATTGTCTGTTCTGAGTTACTTGTTTTACTGATTATTGTAATTTATTAATAATTTCTCTAGATTTGTTAGTTCACTTGTTTCAGCTGGTAAATATGTCCCTTGTTTTTACAATCCATACTTTGGTCCATGTACTTTACTTTTGTATTCTGATTATCCTAGTAGCATTATGGCTGTGCACAACTGAAATTTTCACTTGGTTCAGGTTAGTGAAATTTTGCCTTTGTTTTTGTGGTTTGTTTTTTTTTCCTTGTCCTTATTTAAGGCTAAGTGAGTCTTTATGGGCCAGCAGAGTCTTTTTCTTATTGGCATTCAGTTTTCTGTTTCTGTGCCTGCCCTTGAATCGTATGCTAGCCTGAGCTTTATAAACCATTTATTTATTTTTGTGCTTCCTTAATGTTGGACATACTAAATCTCATCCCCTGAGTCCCTGCCTGCTTCCTTGATATGATGCCTTTGTACTTTGCTTTTTTCATCTACAACCTTTGACATGATTTTCTCTTGCTACAATTATTGCTTGTGACCTCATATGCAGGGCATTTTCCATTATCATATTTTTCCTCTACAGTATCAATAGGTCTTCTTTTGCATTCTGTTTATTTCCTCTTTGTGAATTTGCTTTTGCACTTAGAGTTTGGGCATATTTTCTCTTGTATTTTCGTGTTTTCCCTGTGCCCTATTGGTGAACTTTCTCTGTGCCTACTCAGCTCAGCATTTTGGATGGGACGCTGTATCTGTTTAGATCTATAAAGAAAGAGCGCAGGTTCTAGAAATATTCTCATATGAGTACCAGAATCTTTCTTCCCTACTACTAAGATACCACAATACATGAAATATTTTTTGTCTGGTGTATGGATGAATTAGCCCTGCTGCGGAGTCAAGCGTAACTGATGTATGTTGAGAACGTACCTTAGCAGCTGACACTCCAGCATCGGTTTTTCAGAGCCTTTTCTAGGATTTCACGCAGCCTTCTCAATCTGCTGCTGCTCTTGTGTGCCTGCATGGTATTATTAAAAGATGCGATAGCATTTGGCTCTGACAGCTCAGAGTCACATGAGCTCTTAGCTCTTTTTTTTTTGTCCAGATTCATTACAATTAGTGGGGTTTTTTTCAAAATGATCACAAAGATTGTGCAATTTCACAATATGTTTACCCTTGCGTTCCCTTGCATCTCAGTTGCCACAATGGTGATAGTTTTCTTTTTGGTTTAGGAAGATTTTTCGGATGTTCATGATTTCATATTTCATGGGTCTGCAGGAAATAAGGAATTCTTGATATCAGGTTCTGAATTTTTGTACAAGAAGGAAGACAGACAATACATCATTTAGTCTTTATTCTTTCTTTCCAATATCCTGTGGAGTTCTTAAATTTTCTAGACATAATCTTATGCATGAAACATTTACCAGCCTGTTCACCTCTGCATGCTCAGTTGGGAAACTGTCTAACATAACAGTGAAGAAATATCACAGTATTTATATGTGCCAGCTAGTATCTAGACTTTATCAAGAATACTGATGTTAGTAAGAAAAGGTCACAGAGATTATGAAGCAGATTTTTTTTCTCAGGTAGTAACAGCAGAAATTAATATTAATGCCTGTCATATTCAGAGTGAATTTGTTTTATTTTCCTTTTAAAACAGTGTCTGTTTCAGCAGATATATCTGAGAGTATCCTCGATCTAGCTCACTAGAACATATAGCCACCAATTTTTAACAGATTTATATTCTGTTTCTCTGCATATATCTTGGATTAAATGTCCTTTCCAATATTGGAACATTTAATTGGTAACATCCGTCTTTTGTTCAGCCGGACTTTATGATAGACTTCAATAACGATTAGAATCACTACATTTTCTTTCTTTGCTTGTATTTATCTTAATAATCTGCAAGGTTCAGAGAGCCAGTTTGTGTCATGCTGGATAGCTACAGAAACCTCAGAATCATCCTTTTAATTTCCTTCCCTTATGCAGTGTAAACAGATTAAAAACTTTTTCAGTCATTGCTCGGTTGAACCTCAATTACCTGCAACTATGCATGGCTGGCTGACCTTGGTAGCTCCTCGTTAGTAAGTCTTGGCGACCTTTTTCCCTGTTAGCTTGACTTGTAAATAAAGTTAAGTATTTGCTAAAACACTGGTATTTAGACTCTCCATTGACTTTTCCGAGGCTTGCTAGACAAATGAAAGGGTAGCATATCTTGACAGCTCTACTGAAAGAAAAGAATCGCTGTGACAGGTCAGAGTGGAGCACCTCGGCACCATCTAAGAGAACCACTTGTGTTCTGTCATTTGAGGTAAGCAAGAGCTTTCTGTTCGATATGCTTTGTCTGTGTTGTCACGTCTAGGCAACCTAAAATAAATTGCACAGTATACTTCTGAAAAAAAGTGTTGCTAGATGGTTGATTTTTCTTCACCCAGTCAAACAATATAATACATTTAGATCAAAGCACGGTCAAAAATGCAAATTTGCAGCCTGGGCCCACAAACATAGAAGATTTTTAGTGTGAAGTTGTTGAACGTATTGCCATCAACTACAAGGGAGATGAAATTTCATTTTCTTTGTCACACAAAGCTGTCGACCTGTTTACCATTAAGTACAACAGAACCATTGAAATAAAGGAGGCAGCATGTGTCATTGTAAGAAGACCACGAACAGGGAAGGCAGACATTTGCTAACCTCGCCTGTGCTTTCTACTCACGAGTTGCAGTGTTTTCAATTGTCTTGATGAAGAAATACCTCCTTGCTTGTAGGGAACTGGATTATATCTTGCATCTGTTTGTGATGAGCAGCACTATTTCTAAGCTGTTCACACATTAATAGAAAGTTGGACTTAATTTTTAGGATTAAGAAGTTTGTGAATTTAAAATTAGTATTTACAGTACTTGTTTCAGTAGAGTGGATCTCAACGTTTTCTTCACCAGCTTTACATTAGTGGTAATGCCAATGTCTACTGTAGATTTATCATTATAAAGGTCATGAAAGGAATTAGGTGTATTTTTTAAAAAAAATGTAAAAGATAATGCATTAGGAAGAGGACCAGACCTGAGCTAAGTGATACAATAATGCTGATCCTGTCCATTGGGTTTCTTTATAAAATTAGCACAAACTGTCTATTTGAAATTGTTGTTCTAATCTTTTAAAATTCTGATCTGTAAAAGAGCTGTAGAAATTCAGAACTGGAAGTAATTTAGTAAGTCTCATTCTGTCTCCCAATCTAATGAAAAAGGTGGTAAATCTAGACCATCACTAATGAATATTTACGTAGTTTTATTCTTTAAACTTTCCGTGAAGGGTACTTTCTGGACTCTTCAGAAAACTTGTATCAATTCTTAACTGCTCTTAACAGTTACTATAGTTGTCCTAGTGTCTAACTTAAATTTTCTGTACTGAAAATTAAACAAGTATCTTCTTGTTTAAGGTCCAGTTTAGATAGAGAGGAGCTGATCACCATCTCCTTTATAATAACCTTATTTGGGAAGACATTTATCATGTCCCCCTCCATCTTCTCTTTTCTGTTTCAGACAAATCCCATTATTTTAACCTTTCATGATAAGTAATGTTTTCTAAGATCCTAGTAATTTTTGTTGCTATCCTCTGGAGTCTTTCTAATTTGCTTGCGTGTCTCCTAGTGTGCAGACCAGGTATCACAGATGAGGATTCCTTCCGCCTGTAAAGTGCAGTAATTATTCTACTGGTGTTCCTTAGGAGTGTCTCATAATTACATCCCTAATTTACATTTGTCTTCTTTATTTTTAACCTGAAATGTGACTTTGGTTAGCCAGAAACTGTTCATGACCTGCTCTAGCCTCAGTCACTTAATCTCCAGTTTTGTAATTACAAGTTTATTTTGCCTTCCTTAGTAGAATACTTGGTACTTTGAATTTCATCTTACTGATTGCGCGCTGTCTCTCTGATTGAGTAGGGTCAAAACCGTTAGGAATTCTGATCCCGTCGTCCAGAGTGCTTGGCTTCAGCCACAGTGTGCAGTGTGCTTGATTCTCCTCTACCCCGAGGTGTCAGTGACTGCACTGCATGGCGTCAGGCGTGGAGCAAGTGCCTGGGAGGTTGCAAGTGGTGTGTCCTCAGAACTGGGCTGTTGCTTACTGACAGCTACACCCCGAGTGGGGTTTGCCCATCGGTTGTGCACTCACCTAACAGTTTCTCAGTGCAATGTCTTGCCTTTTTTATGAAAAGCTTATATGCGACAGCCTGATTAAAACCACACTATGTTTTGCTTCCCAAAAATATCAGTTTCTGAGTCACAAACAATTTTTATTCTATGCTGGCTCAAAGTGCCATCGTCAATCCTGTTTCTGAACTGATATCCCAAATGCGAACACTGGTGATCAAAGTAATTGTACTTAAGAGGTGTTGCAGTCCATTGTCCATCTGTGGTCTACAGTTCTTTCTACATGAGTGGATTATTCCTAAAGAATGTGTAAATAGTCATTAACAAGTGCTTGTTCACATAACTAGACTGAAATCTGAATACAGAAATTTTCTTGGCTCATCTGTGTCTCTCCAAAATATGTTCTGTATAGCTGCAAATCAGAAAAGTCTAGAAGTTCCAGTGCTAGGTCCAGAAAAAAACTGAAAGCTTCAGTCCATTTAAGCTGCTAGTAGTCTCTGATGGTGGTTGCTACTGAAAGCATGTTAAAAAACAAAACCCTGGTAAGTTTTGGGACTGTTCAACTTGGACGTCAAAAAACAGAATGGGAATGTTTTTTCTTTGCAGCGCTGTGTGTGCTCTGAGCGTAAAAATGGACTCCGCTTCATTCATGTCCTATTTAATAATGCTGCAGTTGTGACTTTCAGGAATCTTTTTTTTCCCCTTCTTTAGGCTACATTTACTTAAAAGCAGTCCTGCAAAATAATAACCAATTATTAAAGAATTAAGTTTTTTAAAATTAAATTAATAAAAATAAATCTATTACAGTGCATCCATTACATACATACGTATCCATTACATATTTCATCAATCAATTCTTTGTAAAGTTTTCTGACACAGTCTATTAACTACTTTAAAAAGTGTGCATAATGTTTTAAGCGACGTTATGTCTTCATTTAATACGCCACCGTTTCTTAATTTGGCGTCTGTTCTGCAGAGTTCTGTTTTGTTTTCTATTTGATTGTAGTCAACTATGTTATTTCTAAGCTAACCAAAGAACTGACTACAGTTGTTACTTGATTTCCATGACCCCCCAGCTTTTTTTATCTGCAAAACTAAGGATGTCTGTGGCATGAATTTTTTTGTTTTTTTCAGGTAGCTGAAAGATAATTGCAAGAGGAATTACAGTGACTGGAGTGATACAGTTTAAGGTAGAGATGCAGGCAGCTAGCACTATGTTAAATGGTGGCGTGAGTTTTGCATTAATTGTAATTTGTAGTAGAGTATCAGGAGGGATTGAGAAGTAAGAAGAAGAATGAAAAGTATTAACATGGAAATGAAAGTATCTTTTATATCTATTTGTATTGTCCCAGAGTAACACAACATAGTAGCTTTGAGACCAGAACTGGCTCTCATTATACCAGTTCAGGGCTCTGGGATGTTCACCCCTATCATGTAGATAAACTTTCAGTTTCTGTCTGTGCTGTGGTTCTTGGTTTGTAAGTTATGAAGGAATGTTGGTACACCTTGGACTCACCTTGTTGATATGGGAGTAGAAGCACTGGCTTCTTATAATATTCATCAAACCTGTGAGGGTACTGTAAAAATTTTTTATGAAGCCCTCTCTGGAGATTTTAAAGAGGTAGAGAGCTAACTCTAACTCTATTTAAAAGTAAAAAATACACTGTGGAGCTTTGGCTGACTGAACGATCTACAAGAAGATGGCAGTTCCAGCGCGTGAGAAATACAGCTGGATTATGGGAATCTTATTACCAGGCACCATAAGATTATAAAGGATTGAGATCAGCCGCAGCAATCAGCGAAAAAAATAACACGAAACAAAACATTCAGTGTGGGGCTTTGTGTCATGGGGGAAGGAAAATCTTGCTTTCCAGATACCTAGAACTGAGTGGGATATATATATATATATAGGTGCAGCTGTTCAGCATTCTCAGCTGCTAATGCTTTGTACTAGGGCAAGATTTAGAGCTTCCTTCTCCCTTCTTTTCTGAGTTTTTCATCATATTTTTGTGTACTGTAACATCTGATTCTCTATACCCTTCTCTATGCATTTCCAGGCCAATCAGGTTAAGAACATTTCCCTCACATTCTGAGCTTTCCTTCTTCTGGACTCAGGTTTTGCTGCAGCTCTGGCACATGCAGGAGCTTGTTGGTCCTCGTAGAATCTTCGTAGGTGCCAAGGGGACTTCTGTCTCCTGCCATCAGCCAGCCCACCACAGGCTTCCAGGTCACATCACCTGGGCTGGCAAGGAGGCTGTGCTGCCCTCCCTTCTCCTCGAGAGGCTGGCCCAGTCACAGTTATACACAATGGTCAGATACAAAGTCATGTGTTAGCAGGGACGACTATTGCCAGTTTTTATCATCTTTGCATGGATTTTCTGCAGGATTTTCCTCATTATACTTTGATTTCAGTGCAAAAAAAAATAAGATTTCTTCTGAATCTTCCAAAAAAAAAAGTTATTTATCTCCCTTTCCACCACTCCTTATGCAGAGAAATGCATACACCCTCATTCCTTTCTCCACTTCAGCTTTCTGGTGCTATGAGGAACCAGAGCGCTTTCCTTCCATGAGAACAGAATCTGGAGTTGTTGCTTCTTCTACATCGCGCGTTCCCTTCTCGTGAGATTTCTGCTTTTGTACTGCAGCCCCAGGATGCTGGAATATTTTGAGTGCTACTCAGGGCCCTGGGTATGCAGGTGATTATTCACTGAGGTTTATGGAGAAGGCTGGAGGATATAGATGTATTTAGTAAGAGAAGCCCTGCTTTAAACTTCAAATTAAATAGAGAAGACAGAAATACAAAGTGCTGTTCTTCCTATTTTACTAAGGTGAAAAGGGATTAAGGGCTGCATTTTTTTATAGACGTTTGGAGACTTAAAGAGTTGAATAGTTGTTTTGGTGACAGGTGGGATTTTCAAATGTATGACGATGTCCATTTCCTACACGAAGTACTCATGTACCTTATGTATGGAAGCATCTTCGAAATCTTGCTTGAAGCCACACATGTTCTGGGACAGAACATAGACTTAAATTCATATATTCTTGTCCTGAATCTTAACACAGGATCTGTTCTCTTGAAAAACAATGGAGTTCACTGAAATATATGAATTTATTTAAACTTTTCTGTATGTAGTATTTCAGTTTATTTGTAGTTATAACCTGTTCTTCAGGAAATGCCTTAAACATTTGTGAAATAAATGTCAAGGATTTCTATTTCCTTCCTCAGCTCTTCTTTTCTCAATACTGAGATTTTACATTTTTGCCTGAAAGTTATGAGATTTGTGGTCATTTAATCCCTCCTGGGAAGAAGCTTCCTAATGTGTCTTTCCAGTCTGATAAATATTTTTCGGGTAGAAAGCAATATATTTGGATGAATAAAGAATCTTAGGGAAAGCAAAGGAGAGCCATTAGCAGCTGTGGATAAATCTATTTCTCCTACAGGTTTTCGATTATACAGTGGGCACTTCCCCAACACACCATGGGGAGAAAGCCTGATTTTAAGTGCCATTAAATGCTGCACACTGAATATCCCCAGTGCATTACAAGCATCTAATGTAGCCCGTGGGAGAAGGCACTGAGTTTAATACTCAGATCCTCGCTTGCTCTGTATTCTCTCCCATGTTTCCCCTTAGACAATGTTCTGCTCTGAAGCATCTAAGCAACTCCCATTAAGGAAACCATTGAGAGTGAGCTACAAGTTTGTCATGCACTTGCCTTTTCTCACCGTGACAAGCAAAATGTCATGTTTTGATCATTTCCTCTATATATTCCATTTATTTAATTTATTTGTTCACTTGCCGTTTGGGATTTGGTTTTTTCTGTTGTTTGTTTTGGGTTTTTTTTTAATATATATAGGCTGATCTGCTTGTAGATAGTGCCTTTACAGGGAAATACGTACACATTGGGGTTCTTGTTGCAGGTTCTCTTAGGTGTTTCATGCTCTCTACTGCAGCTGAACTTTCATAATTAGCTGGAAGACTACCATTCTTTTTCATTCATCTTTTATATTACAAACAGAAATGATGAAGTTAATTAGACTATCTAGATAATTCTGAGCAATGAAAGCTATGGAAGGAAGAACTATGATTAAAGTTCTTACCAAGAACTGAAGATGAACAAAGTTCTGAGAAAACAATAAATACTGAACTTTTAAAGATGAAGGCTCAGTTTCATAGTTCCTTTTGGCTTTAGGAGCAGTGGCTAAGCCTGTCGCCGGGATCGCTGTCCCTGGGAGGAGGTTGTCAGCCCCGTGGCAAAGGCAGCAGAGTGGCATTCGGAGAAAAGGCTCAGCTGCCGCAGTTTGCAGCCTGGCACATCACCTCAGCCCGCCATCAGTTTGGGTTTGTGTTAGTGTAGCGGGTTGTGAACTGCCATGTCAGAGGAGCAGACGCGCACCTGCTTTGCTGCTGTTGCTCCAGGGGAAGTGAGAAGGACAAGGTGGACAGAGGGGTAGTAGCTGCTTTGGCCAAGAGAAATACAGCTAAACTGGATCATAATTCAGAGACGAGTCTAGTTAGAGAGAGCTAGCCCAGCCACCATGCAGGGGAAGAAAAGAAATCTCCAAACTACTGTTTGTTCAGCTCTGGTAGTCGTGCTCAAGAAGAAAAAAGGCTATAAATAAATTTGGGTAAGAAAGAAAGAGAAAATCTTAAAATCTTAGATGTCCATTGAATCCTAATATCAACAAGGTCGTTGCTCAAATATCTGACAAAAAAGAGGGAAAAGTAGACAGTTGTTACTCTCAAAGGTCTGGAAAAGGTGAAGATTTTGTAGAAAGTGTAGATTTAATTTTAAACTGCAAATTGTCTGCTTATAAAATTCCCTTGAGAAATTGTGTAATGTAAAAACTGCGGTGAAGAAACCTGCCGTTCTTCTGAGATTTTATGTAGTTGAAAAAAATTATATCATAATATATTTTTTAATGTATTTCTTTATAAATAAAACATATATCAGTTTTTGAACTGTGACTTGCAAATGCTGAAACACTTGAAATCCACTTTCAAATCCATTTTTCAAATGCCTTCTCTGTATTCAAAAGCTACTATTCCACATACAAAAAGGGGAGCTGTATTGATGGCGTATCAAGACAGTCCCATTGGCGACTGATAGATCTCCTATTATTCTGTGCTGCAAAGAGAGCTTCTGATTTCAGTAATACATAAATATTGTAAATAAGGGTCGTCTTCCTGATTCCACCACAGCAGATGAAGGGTAGCCAGGTGAACAGAGTCGGAAAAAATCAGACCCAAAGCCATTGTAAGAAAAGAAGTTATTAGTCATCTAACAGTGAATCAGTCTCCTTCTTTATGATTATTTTCTTTCAGGTGGGCTGTAGTTATGCCCTGCATTAATATTTTTGCTTTGTTTCCTAGAAAATACAAATTAAAATAAAAAACAATTTGAATTACTTTGAGTTTTTCTTCATCTACCAGCCGCATGTATATACCTCAGAAACTAATATAACTCTGGGATGGGAATTGCTTATTTTCTGTTGACAGCTTTTTAGTGAAAAAGATAGAAATCAGATTGAATTTCGACAGTGAGAAATTGAGAGCTTGTTCTACCAGCAGGAGTCTCAAGGCCTCTAATTTTACCTCTGTGAGCAAAGATGAACCAAGAATATCAGCAACCTACTTTCCTGCCAGAGGAAGAAAGTACAGCATCCTAAGAGTCACACAGACAATCTGAAACTGAGATTTGTCTAAACGTCAATGATTTTTACCTTGGTTTAAATATGGCAATACATAAACACAGAAGAGGTCCTGGGCTTTACTGTCAGGGACCCAGCAGTGTGGTGCATTGCGGTGAAAGCAAGCACACTCACGTGCACATCTGGTCCTTGATCACACAGGTGGGGGTCAGGTGTTGCTCTTCCTCGTGCTCCCAAATCCCATTTACGCATCAGTCTTGCCACCACTGAGAGCGCCACCACACGGCACCAGGAGCAGGGCTTTAGTGCCTGTAGAGAATTTCTGCTGCCTTGCGCTGTCTCCGAGACCTTTAGGTTATTTACAGCAAATGAATGTTTTCAATTAAGTTACCAGGTATCCACATGAACATTGCTATTGACCACAGCTCCATAGAATTAGAATGAGAAAATTGAAATATAAATATCGGAATGCTTTGTCTTCTTTCCAGTGTACGGCAGCAATTTTCTGCTTTGTCCATTTCTGTGTAATCCAACTTTGTCTTTTGTTGCTGCAATATATCATCATAACGTCTCTGCCTATGCCGCAGCATCATGAACCATATCAGGCTAATTCTTTTCCTTCATATCACATTTTGTTGTGTCCTGATGCTATTACTTCATGCGCAGTTCTTTCCTTGTGGTATTTTTGCTGTATCACCTTTCATCTTTATCATTTTGTTTTACTTCCTTTCATCTTACAGTGTTTTCTGTCAAATCATTATGTCACCTCTGCAATCAGATACTGGTCTGTCATGGTTGCTTTGCAGCGTGTTTCTACCTGAAGAAAAAAAAGAAGTAATCTTCTCACTGATTTGTGACAAAATAGCACTCCGTCACAAGGCTAAAATGTACTAATTTTTTGGTTTGGCATCAAAAAGGTATTTTTTGATCATAAAAACTCTGAGAAAAATAAAATATAGCAAGGAGGAACATAAGGATTTCTCTTCGGTTTGCAATTTCTGTTTTACAGACTTCACTGGAGATTGGCTACTTTTAAAAAAAAGCCTTGACGTAACTCAAGAGCAAAGTTTTCATCTCCAGACATGAATGAGTTACATAAAGCTGAATCCAGTAAAGAACCATGGCTCCCACCCGTTGCCCATCCCAGGGAATATTGAGAAAATCTAATTCTGGATCACAATTGTGCTTAAATGTAGCTTTGAACAGGCCAACTCTGTTCAAAGCTAGTGCTGTTGTCGACAAATTAGATTACTGGGGATTTTTATGTAATGAAGCCTTATGTAAGGTGCTACAGAAGTTGGCAAATAAACTACCAAATATTGTGGTGGCAGATTAAAAAGTTACTGCCCTTTCTTTCTTTTCTGCCCCTGTTGCCTTTCCCATCCTTCTGCAGCATTTTTTTCCCTACAGTAGAAGGGAGCATATATCCACATCCTAGGATGCCATTTTCTTTGGTGCAGGCTCTTACAGGCAGCAGAGATTCAAGTTGCGCTCATCAGAGAGGTTGCTGTCGGCACCTGTCCTTCTTGGGTTTTTTCTGGAAGTCACAGCCCCATGGCTGATTGAATGTAAATGTTCCAGCCACTGGATTAATTTACACTAAAATATGGAGGTCTGTGAACTACAGCAGTTGAGAAATTATCCCAGTTACCTGTTATGTTGTCTACAAGGTCAGTAGTCCCTGGAACACAGAAGTTGTGGGTATTCATCTCTTAACTTCAGCCATAAAGCTCCCAAGACAGAGCCTTTAAGCACCAGTAAACTGGCCATGGAGGAGCTGAGTAGCAGGTGTAGCAGGGTGGACATGCCATGGTCTGCCACTGTTGTGGCAAAAACATTTAGTCAGAGAAGCAATTGCAGCTTAAACCACCTTTGGAAAGCTTCGTCCAGGGTTACTTGCTATCTACACTCCCTCTGCCCTATTTGGGGAGGCACAATTGCCTCAGAAAGCAAGCTGAACTGCTCAGCATTAAGCTCTGTGGTACCACTCCAAACAGATGATAGCAGCAGAAAATTGGGTTCCAAATTTACAAACTTAGTACACTAACTTAAATCAAAGTCAGCCTTGTTCTGCAGACAGGTTTTCCCATGTTCTCACACCTCTACTTTTAATTAAAATGCTGACAATCAGGGATAAGGGGAACAAAATACAAAGGTAATCATGTACAGAAAAACATATTTCACCAGAGCATAAGCTATTAGCACTTTCTCAGCTATCTGATCATCTGACAGGCTTAAGGGTAAAAGTGATGTGAATTTCAAATCTCTAGCTGCTCCCCGAGGAGGCTCTGTCTCGTACAGTTTGTAGTGAAGTGAGACAGTAGAATGCAAAAATGAAGGAAGGGATAAGACATAATGCAGCAGGATGTATGAACATAGAAGCAGGGCCAGATTTGACCCTCTTGTAGTGCCATTGCCTTCGATGCGTTCAGTGGCTTATGAACATCTGGGTCAAAATGGCATCATCCCCCACCTGAACTAGCATTTGTCATATCTCTGTGTTCAGCTCTGTAGGACTCGATCCATTAAGGAAATTAAACAAATGTTGAGCATTTTCACTGTAGTCAAAACAGTGGCAATTAGATACTCACCAGACTCCCCTGTTGCATTGGAACCTAAGTGGAGTACCTCGTTTGAGATGGTTACCAAACACCTGGCCACATTGCAAATCGTTCTCTTTTTCTACCAAGACGCTCCGAGCTGGCTGTGCACTGCTGCTCTTGGGTCGCTCTTTTGCATTCCATACCTGTGTATGATGTCTGTGTTTTCCACCCCTTCACTTAGCTGTGCTTCTGTCACTGATCTGGCAAGTCCAGTTACTGTGCACGGGCATCCCTACATAGGCCATGCACAGGTGCTTTCCATCATTTCTCTTCTCCTACTCATGCAAGAACAAAAAGACGGGCTTGTACCTGGGAAGGCTGCAGCCTAAAGAGTGAACTGAGAGCCGACAGAGGAATACCGCCTGCTGGAGGAAAATGGTGTTGGAGATGACAGCAGCTTGACAGGCGGCTGGCTCCGTGCACTACAGCCTGTCCTTCAGTAAGCTCTTCATAGGCTTTGAGAAGTGGAAAGGTCCTAAGGAGGAAGGATTATACAATAGTTTTATGTGTATCTACAGTGAACTACCTACCAAGTGTGAGGGTAGCGTGAACTCCTTCAGTAATCGGATTTAGCACAATTTTAGGGGTTTATTTTTCTGGAAGCTTCTTACATCTAGCCCAAGGATGTTGTGCTTGCATCGTCCAGAGAGTACAACAGACTAGACCGGGCATAGGTCAAACATAATTGCAGTTCTCATGTTTGCTCCCTGCCCTCATGTCACTAGTTAACTAGGATTTTCTCCATGTGGAAATAATTTTCACATCTTTGCTCCTGAAACAAATTGAAGCAATATATTAATCCTGTCTCTTTTTTTTTTTTCATTTAGAGTGTCTGCAGGCTATTTACCTTTTATTAGAATTGTAAAGATAACCTAATATTCCAAACAGGCACACTCAGGATATTATAACTGGTTTTGCTCTGTTCCTGGCTAATGTGTACAATGAGGCGTACTTCTGACTCTTGACTTCTCATGTTTGCCACTGAGTTTGTTGCATATGGTTAGGTGTAGGTTTTGCTGAATATGTCTTTTGCATGTTGAATATGAGAGAGACATTTCTTGCAACATGCTGTCTTTTTCTTCTTGCCTCAGTCCTATCCGAAGCATTTTGCTTACATACAAAAGCCCACTGACTTTTGAAAATTGTACGTTGAATTCTCCTGGATTCCAGTGACAGTATATTGCTCTGGTTTCCCTTCCTACACAACTCTACTACATCTTGATTTGCAAAGGATACATATGATTGAAATAAAGACAAACAGTACTTTCGTTGTGCTTGTCCTTTCATGATATAGCTTGTACAATGTCAAATGGGAAAGCAGAAGAGGTGGATGGGTTAGCAGTAAGTCTTTAAGCAGGGTAGCTTCTTTTTTTTATGTTCATCATTTTTCATGCCCTGTAGTTTAGGACCTGTCTTTAGAAGGAGGATGGATGGGATGAAATCTTTAAAAAGGCTGGTATATCAAATGATATTTATCATAAAATATCTCAGGTTTATGTCATTTATAGCTGCAATTTAATTATACCTAATAGGTTTCCCTAACTGTGATATTGACTATTTTATAGGACTCAGAATGAGCCTTTTGATCATCTGTGGGTACAGCTTCACTAATAGGCATAAATCAGAATGTCTTAGATCAACTTTGTACCCCTAAGGCATAATGTAAATGATGAAGGGATGGGACTTCGTTCTGTCATATTCTCTTCAAATATCAAGTTATATTAAGGAAAACACTTTTCTCAATCACAGGTGCATGTACGAAGAATGAGTGACAACTTGATGTCATCTCTTTGATAAGTCTACTCCCTTGGCATTTTTAGATGTACTTTCATAAATGAGCTTCAATTTGTCTTGCATGGAGTGGAGCTATATCTCACTGTCTGCAAAGCTGTATTTAAAAATGTGCTTACTACTCCATAATTCACAAAGGAGTGAGGAAAGCAAGGAAAAAAAAATATTCCTCATCTGTTTTGCTAGAGACCAACAGGGAAATGTGCATATTTGTTCCTAAAAGTCAAAGCACTACAGGGAGGAAGGCAAACATGAAGTCTGTGCTGTTTCACCACCAATTTTACAATTTGTTATATGATGTTTTTACATGCCACTGCTCAGGGGATGATCCTGCAATATCAGAATCTCTCTGTCTGCCAAAAGAAAAAGGGAAATAGAGAATGTTTACTAGCTGGAGCAGGTATTTTGTACAGCTGGGTGTGTCTCTTTGCATGCTGAAGACAAGCACAGACTTGCATAGTTTGAGACAAATTTACAATCTGGATTTAATTTGCACAGGGGATATTTCAAACCTATACCTGTTAGTTGAAAAAAAAATAATAACTTTTTTGGTAGTGTAAGGATAGGAGCATCTTCTAACACTAAGGGAAGGTCATACAAGTAACCTTTAGATACATATTAGATACGATTGTGTATATATGTGTTAAATATTATGTACATAATATATAGATCTTATTCTGATTCAAATTGTCAGCTTCCATTTGACACCTTGTAGGGCTTTTAAAGTTTTACATGCACTGAAAATCTGCCCCATTCACCTTTTGCAATGACCAAATATGGCATCTTCTGTAGCATCTATAGAATCAGACCCATCATTTCTTAGTCGTTTGAATCTGACAACAGTTGCCTACCATTATTGCTTCTTTGAATTCTAATCTGACATTTAACCTAGCTGGAAATATATTGCCTCATTTACTTTTCTTGCTCTCCCCCCTTCCATTTACTTCTAAATAACCTTTTTCTTCCGATGATTTCCATGAAATTGCCACTAAAAAGAGTCCCGTTTGAGCTGCCTCATTTGAAAACTGTAAGATAGTGCAAGACATCTGAAGATGTCATTGTAACACATGAAAAACACTTCAGCTAGCACGTAAACACTATCAAGTAGGATTTGAACTGAAGTTATAAGCTAGGCTGAAATGATATTTTGTTAATAATTGTCAAATATTCCACAAATAGCACAATTCTAAATAGCACTATTCTGAGCCATGAGAGCATCGCGTAACATGCTGAATTTTTAAACAGAGCTGAACAGAATATAGAATTTCTATTTGGGAAATGTGGATATCTTGAAGTTTAATTTTGTTCAGAAATGGAACAAATAACTTTCCTACAAAAGGAAAATTCTAAATAGCATCTTCAAAAAGTAATGTGCATTTCAAATTCAAAAGTTTAGTTTTAAAATTGTCTTTTTTATTGTTTTGATGTCGTAGTCTGGTTAAAGAAATGACAGTGTATGGGAGACTCTGCTAAGAAAAAAAAGTGTCATCAGAGACTTTCCTGATTTCTCTATCAGTATAATAGAGAAGAAGCTGGTTTTGATACCCTTATGTAGGATGTAGTGTTAAATTTTCTAGTACTGACAGATCATGAAATACTGTGGATAAAAATACAGAATATTTTAAATTAAACTTTAATGTTGAAGTAAATATTCAGTTTTGATAAAGCAGTTGAAGTTTTTTTATAAGAAATCTTAATGAGCAATGTTTAATCAGAAATAAAAATAAGTGAAACTCCATTTCACTGGTATTTTCCAACAGAAGATCATTTTGTTGGAAATGTGTTAAACCAATTAATTTGCTTATAATATAAGGATACATTTATATTCAATCTCTGTCAAGCAGACAGTGCATTGCTGTTACAATATCCACTGTCTTCCTTGGCATATATTTTGCTCAGTAATCCCACTTCTAAAATTATTATTTGTGCTCTGCTGTTTCCCATGGATACAACCAGGATCAAACCCCTCTTCTCCTGGAGCCCCTGCTGAGTTATGGAAGAGACAGTTCCAGCTCCAGAGAGCTTGCAGTGTAGCTGGATGAGACACGAAGGGAAATACAGAAAGAATGGAAAGACAGTAAGGGAAGTAAGGACTGTGTGAGTAAACCAAACCAAGTGACCTGACTCTTTGCCCTATACCATTGCTACACACCTGTGTTCCCTTTTGCAAATTGCTTACTTTAAAAATTCAGCTGATTGCCTGTACAGGCAAGAAAACTCTTTTCTGCACGGGATAGCAAGACCTACACGCGAGCCTTACGAGAGTGAAGATGCTACTCACTTAATTACAGGCAGGGAATAGGCAAAGCTTGGTCTTGCTTGCATACCTCATGTGGCTCTTCAGGGTCTCTGATCTAACCCTGGGGGGCAGTAAAGTAGGAGGAACGATGCAGTTGCTTTTTGGTCAGGCTAGACATAAAAGACAAATGCCTTAAAACTTATTCGTGAGGAATAAGGAGGAAAGAAAGTAAAAATGTGGCAGAAGTCTTGGGAACATCTCTGTTTCACAAGCCTGTTCCTGGTAAGGACTGTCTCACATACCTCCATACAGGCACAGAACATGGACACTCGCTTGGCTCGGGGCTACGCTTCCAGATGCAGCAGAGCCATTTCCATGATGAAATGTCACAAAAGATTATTTTCTTGGTTTTCTTTCTTTTCGTGATAGCCCAAATTAAATACTTGCCTTGCCTTGTATCTGTCATGTTAGCTTTTTAGATAGTACATGTTATATTCTATACTCCAGTGGTCTGCTGTCCTTCAGGAGGAGTTTGCAAAGCTTATCAAGTGCCTCTGATGGTGGTGGCCTGAGGGAAAGCGGTACACCATTTGCTTTTACGTTTCTTCTCCACTGAAAAGGTATGGGAGATATTAATAGTACAAAGAACAGTTCCCCACTGCTTTGATCTCTGCAACATTGCTGCTCTTTCAGCCTCCATGTCACTACTGATGCCTTCTTACATTCCTCTTTTCATTATCGTTACTTCCAGCACACAGTCCATCTTCTTTTCCTCTCTTATTGTCTGCTTTAATCCCCACCATGGCTGGTGTTCCCTGGAGGAGAAAGGGGAGCGAGAGCACTGGATGTGCTGCATCAGGATCCCCTGCGAGTTGTGAGTGATTGAGGGGCTGCATCAAACCTCTTGGGACTCTTGAGTAGATTTATTTTCATAGATAGTAGTTGATCAAAAATAGCAGCATAAGCTGCTGTCCCCTCTGGAATAGCCTTGAAGGAAATGTCCCTCAGAGACATATTCCCTCCTTGCTTCTCCTTTGCTTCAGGGCAGTAGTAATTTGCTGTAAACTAAAGGCAGCAACAAATTACACCACAGTGATGGCAGGTCAGTTTGCCTGCCCATCAAGTAAGATGGAGGAGAAAGTAGAGCAATAACTCCTGTGGCTTCTCAGGGTATGCAGGAGGAGTATCGCGCTATAAAACTCACTGATCTTGCATACCTGTGTTCCACATGGTTGACATTTGAGGTGAAGGGAGGAGGAATCTTAATTTTATTTGTCCCTGACTCAGCATGGAGTCAAAGTCATTATCTAGTTGGAAATGTCTGCTTTTAGTAACATATTACTAGGATCTCTGGGAATTGTTTTCTACTTTCCTACATAAAGAAACATCCAGCAAAAGGATTTAGACCTGATTTGAATTTATTCTGTTACTGCATGATTAAAATTAATTCAAACATTGTAAAAAGTGTTAAAGTGTTTTTTATTTAGAAGTGCTTAAGAATTTACAGTAAATCACAAACTAAGACATCATGATATGGTTCTTCATATGTGTGTATGTGTGTGCACACAGATTCACACCATTTGCAAACTATGAGATGCTGGCATTAAACACACTGTAGGTGATCCTGCTCTGGCAGGGGGGCTGGACTAGATGATCTTTTGAGGTCACTTCCAACCCCTGACATTCTGTGATTCTGTGATTCTGTGAAAGTCAATTCTAAAGAAAAGTAGTTTCCTCTTGTTAATTAAATAAATCCATAAATAAGTAAAAGACAGCAGTACTACGACAGGCAAATTGTTCTTCAGCTCGTGAATAAGACATTATTCAGGGGAAAGAACTGACAAATACGGTACAAGTATAGTACGTCTTCTCATTAAAAAATGCTTTTTATACACAATGAACAGGAAAAACTAACTTAAGATCTTATCCCATATCTTTATGGAAAGCTGTGCTTCTGTTCTGAGAAAATGACCAATGTCACCTAAAGAGCAGAGCACTCAGTGGGACACAGCAGCCGGGGTTTTCTCCTGGGTTTTGGACATGGTCAGCTTATCACCTGTACCAGTGGTGAGTGTACCTCCACTGCAAAGCCTGCAGAGGACCAGCTTGAAATTACATTGCAGCTAGGCAAAATTATTATTGTTATGCAAGGAAATATATTTTTCATTGTCTGTAGTGCAAATCATTGCACACACTAAAAAGGAAAAACAAAGTGTTTGACTCTGCTGAGAAACCTTATCTAAGGAAAATGAAGTTGTGTCAGACAGGTGAAGGACTCTCCCAAGCTATTAATTCATTTTGAATAATTCATTAGCTAACACTCTTAAACTCTGATAGTCCCAGGTAAATCCCAGAGAGGGGTTTTGTGGTCCCTCAGCCATGCTCCTCATCAAATGCATTAAGGTTTACATAATAAGAGGATGTGCGAGTGTTTTTAAAGAGATATTTATTCTGGCATTTGTAATTAGTGCATAGTGTCTAATTCTGTGATGAAAGCGAATGCGTATGGTAATAGAGTGCACTCTGCATGGAATAGCAGTGGAAACTGATGTGTGGCTGCTGTTGATAAGTAAGTTAATGCGTCTTCTTCCATTTGAAAGTGTACTATAGTTTTCGCTTGGCACTCAGATTTCTGAAGTTTCATACAGTATTAAGGAAAAAAGCCTTTATCAGCCCAGCGTACTCCAGTACATCAGTGGGCAATGCAGAGTCAGAGTCTTACCTGATGTAAACTGATGTATATTCATGGAAACCAGTTAATTGATATGCCTTGTGAGCCAAGTGTTAGCAAAAG
The DNA here is from genome assembly GCA_020746105.1 of Trogon surrucura. Taxonomy (NCBI): domain Eukaryota; kingdom Metazoa; phylum Chordata; class Aves; order Trogoniformes; family Trogonidae; genus Trogon; species Trogon surrucura. The sequence continues at coordinate 16,501,809 of CM036629.1, forward strand.
TCTTGCTGAGTTACAATGAAGGAGGATCAGTCTTTCAAAATGCAAAAGAGATGTGAATACAAGAGGGTGTTTAACAACAAAGTTTACCTTCCAAATTCGCAGAGGGATTACTATGCTGCAGACATACTGCCCAAAAGCACCCTCTCCCTCTAGTATTTTTACAGGAAAACTGAGTAAGTTGCAGTCACTCTTTTTCCTAACTTCTTACTGAGCCTAAAATGGTCATTGAATTAAAGTTTAACAAATAGATCTTTTTAAAACTAAATTAATAAACTTCCTTATTTCTCAGCTACCTAAGTTCATAGCCTTTACTTAATGATGATGCACTTGATTAAATAAAATGAAAGAAAAATGAAAGTTCTTTCAGACATTAAAATGAATGATGAGTTTAGACTTAATCCAAAAGCAATTTAACTTTAAACATTCATATGAAATTAAATGAGCCATTGAATTTGCTATATAAGCAAGCATTAATCTTATCAATCTATGAAGACTGGAATGTTATACAGTGACCCATTAATTTCGAAGCCTAATAGAAGGTCTGTTTAATGCCTGCAGTCTATTAAAAAGTCTGATCCTACAGCATAACTGCTTTTTCATAAAAGTTTAAACCCCAGTTCATTCTATTGCTTTGATCATTTGATAATCTGTTGTGCCAAGATTATAGTTTAAATAAAATCCCCAAATATGTAATTTCTTTGCATCTGCACTTGCTCCAAGTGTGAACTTCAGCGCCAACACAAGATTTATTAGAAAATTTAAGATCTCAATCAGTTGTGATACTGGTGCATATATTTGGTGTAATAAGTGTTGAACAAAAAAAAATATACTTTCTTTTATCAGATGCTATTTAGACTAACGTTCTTACCTACATTCTGAACAATATCTTTTCCAACTCAGTGGAGAGAGCTGTGGCATAAAAAAAAAATGCTGCTTATTCAAAACATCTCTAAAAGAGAAAGATTCTTGTTATGACAGATGCCTTTGGTGTATTTTATCTCTCTATGCAATGACTACAGTGCTTTGTGCAAGCGTGTATAAAGACCAGAAATTTTGCTTTCAAGGTTTCTTTACAACAGTGTAAGTCATGGTGATTCGCAAAAATAAAAAAATGAATAGTTTTTGAAAACTGCCCTTTTTACTTAATTAAGTGATTCAATAACAGAATTTAATGGCACCACATGTTAGCTCCTGTCATGGAAGGTCATGGTTTGCAATTTCTGTTTCTAATCAGTAGTTACTTCTACAAAAACCAATCAGAGGGAAAGGTTGATATTTAAATATGTTTATGTTACTAAACAGGTGTTCCTGTTTGACATACCATACCTAATTCTACCTAATTTTCACAAATCTAAGGTCAATGAGAAATTATCTTAAAATAAGACAAAAACAGTTCCAGTGTGGCTGTTAAATGTAAAGAATGATAAGTAGACTGATGAATACCCTTTTTTTTGCCATGTTGCTTGAGCATACACTTCAGAAATGTCTGCAAAATTCAGCCTTTTTTTCCCATATAGGAGTATACTTCCATTGCCTGTGACACCTTCCTTGATATGCATCTGTTTGCAGAAGCCTGTGAAATACAGATCTGGTAGTGCTGTATCCTTGTACAAATAAATGACCCCTATTAACTTTTAAGAATCTCAACGCTTTAGTCCTGTGCACTAATTAGGAATGCAAAGGTACAAGCAGATTACTTTTGTAAACTCGTGGAGCTCATTGGAGCCTTTCCCATTTTACACTGGAGACTGTATTAAAACATGACTTACCAAATGGTAATAGATTCCATTTCAAATATCTCGTCTTGCATTAAGAACAAAGGGATCATATTTCAAGGGAGAGAAGGACAAAACAAAAGGCAGCTAGTGTATTTTTCTGTTATGGTATGACAGTTTGAAGAAGAAGTAATGTTGTACTCAAGTAATTACTCCCAAGGTATTTTTTAAGTGTCTCTTGAAAATATTTTTGAAATTTTATTGGAAGTACATTTTTGTCATATCTAAATGCTTTGAAAGATTGTTTATTTTATGGAATTTTTATTTTGGGAACAACAGAGGCATGTGCTGGTAACACACTTTTTGACTTGCCCAGCTTTTACATTTGCTAGCAAAATGTTTTTATTTTTCCTTTCAAATGAGGTCTTCATTTCAAATGTCTTTCTATTTTGTATTCTGCACTAAAGTGCAGTTGCAGCCGAATGAAGCATTTTGATTTTTGTCAAAATAAAATCTGTCAGTAGCTGGCCCGAGACAGTATTTTGGTTTGTTATGGTTGGAATCTTCTTTCATGGGGAATTTTGAAGTGATAGGATTTTCTTCTTGATGGGCAGGAAAACAGTTTTGAAATTACAAATTCCTTAGAAAAATGAAAATGCCATTCTTGTCACAGCTCTGGTGATTTCTGATTTGTTCGCTGTTCACTTTCCACATGATAAAAATAGGATGTTGAGGACATTTGCCGCAAGTAAATGCGAAACGTAAGCAGAGCAAATTTCCTTCATGCAGTTCTGCTTCAATTAGCATTGTACCCTGATAGGGACTGGCTGAGTTAATCTGCAGCGTGTAAATCAAGGCATCCACGTCACCATGAGCAGTCAGAACTGTCATAATTGGTTTAGAAGTAACTAAAATCCTAACACAGAAGCAAACTTAAAAAAAACCCCTGCCCCTCCTTGATTCTGTTTGTCTTCTAAACAGCTTTAATCTAAAAACAAAGGCCATATCTAGGATTTGGGGGGTTTTTCAGGCATTCAGAGTCAGGTTGTTGGCTTGGACCCTCAGAGAAGTACCGGTCACCAGCAAACCGTCTTATTCTTAATCTCATTTTGACTGTTTATGTGATGAGTAGTAACATGCTGTGTAATCAACATGTAGTGCAGCCAAGTGGTAAGTGAAAAAGGAGTCTTATATTTGGATTTAGATTCAAGATTTTGATTTTGCAGCCTGCAAAATGATCTTCGTCTAGAGCTTGTCCTGGCCAGGGGCACCATGAGTTCTCACAGCAAGTTTCCAAAAGGAATACCAGATCTGTGTGTCCCTCCCATCTGCCTGATACAGACTGGTATCACTGCAGCTAGAATATAGTATTCGAGGTGCAGTGTTCATTCATATGCCTCAAAAATTACTTCTTCTCAAGGACAGATTGTACCAGCAAGCCTGTGCAATGAAACCTATTTTCTGGAGGAATAGTGCAAAATTCCGCTTGGGATTTGCCCAAGGCCTTTAGCTGGTTCTTTTACATGCGAAAGAACTACAACCATACTAAAAACCTTCAGTTTTATCATATTCTCTTAATCTTTCAGCTCTCAGAGAACTGGGTGTAGTTCAAACAGTACATCTCTCAGGACTGTAACCCTGGAGCTTTTATTACTCATTTATTTATTGTCAGCTTTTTCTGCTTTAGGGGTGGATAAGTTATTACTTATTTGGTTTGTAACCACTCTTTCTGAAAAAAAAAACACTGAAGGCAGAGTTAACAGCGAAAGTCTCTTGGTCCACGGAGTTGGGAATCCCTTTCTAGAGTGACTCTTTGTGGTGCCTCATCAACGTTTCACAGAATGATGGAAGGAGTCTGGTTAGAAGGGATTACAGAAGGGCTCCTCTCAATTCAGACCAGGACTCTCTTGAGAACTTTCACATTTGGAGACTCCCACAGCCTTACTTGACTGCTGTTGCAGTGCTTAATTATCGTCGTTGTGATTTATCTTTTTCGTTAGATCAGATCAGAACTATTTATGAATGTCAGCTGTGTCACGTTCAGGAAAAATATTTCCAGACCAGTATTCATAATCAAGGAGTGCCCTAAAATGCAAAAGAGTAACAAAGGTTGAAACAGTCTTCCTTGCTACCACCTGTAGGATTCTGAACTGTAATACTGCTTGCCTGGAAAATAGTACCATTGCCTCGTACAACAAAAGTGGAGTTCAGGACCTCGCCTAACATTTGCACATCCTGAGGTGTCGTGGTCACAGCTTGTCTGCACTTCTTCGGTGTGAATGACTTCAAAGGTGATGATTCTTTTCTGTCGTGACTTGATCACACTATGTAAACTGTTAAAGTAGGACACGTACCTAACAAAAATTGTTCCCTGACAAATGCCACAGCAAGAAAGCATTTAAAAAATTATTTGTATAGTTTTAGCTGTTGGTTATAATAATAATTTTCAGACACATTCCTGTTTACTTCCATAAATGTATTTGCATAGCACACAAATTCGACAGATGGATTTAGGGAGTTCACTTTGCCATGCAAACAAAATGCATGCACATTATAAAACACAGGTCTTTTAGAGAAGCACTAAAATGAGAAATTTTTTAAATAATTGATTTCGAAATGACCGGTTGAACTCTGCTAATAATTACTTTGAATGCAGGAGATAAGGTTCAGTTACTGTCTATGCTAGTTGATAATATAAAAATCTTAATGGAAGATGGTCTTTCTAATAAGAAAGTGAGAATTATAAGCAATAAAAACCAGCATGGGGTGCGATTATCATGAGACAATGATATCCTTAATCTGAGTACTCCCCATAAATATGTGTATTTCATAATAACCACACCCCTACGAGTCACCTGATTGATACAGAGTTATCATTTCTCTTATTAGAATTAAATAGAGATACATCATCTTGGTAAATTGCTTTGGGCTTAAATATTGTAGCTGTGAGATTAATAGCGTTCTGTGTAGGGGATGCTAATTGCTTTATTTCTGATGGGTAATATTTAAACCTTCACACCTTCATTTTCGGGGAAGTAAAGTGGTGGTGAGCATCGCAGTGGGATGAAACGAATCAATCCCTTCTGAAGGATGAACAATCAATCAGAAGGAGAATTGTGCCAGTGCCGATGCTGTCTCTCATTTCTTATTTCACTAGTTACATTGTCAATATCAGTAAGTCAACTCTCTTTGAAGGCTGCGAACAAACTGGCGTTTTTTTCTCGAGTTAGTTCCCAAACTAATTGGCTGATACCAAAAGCCTGTTGAGACTTTTTAGGAGGCACAGACTATTATGAAGTCCTTTTTAGAGGAATATAGTACCCTCACTTACATCACCCATCATCCTTTGTCTCTTTTATTCATGATTTTATGTTTTGTCCCTTCTGACCTGCCTCTTTCAATCTTACGTCATCCTCCATTCTCACAAATGACTCCAAGCTCTCCCTTCACCTGCATCAGCCTAAGGGAGTGGTAGTGAGGAAGGAATTGTACATCTGTATCCTTTTCACAGTAAGGACGAGATGGAAATACATGACTTCACAGAGAAAATTTATCCCAGAGCTTCTTCTAAGAAAGGTAGTTCTTCGCTCCGAGTAAGGATTATTCAGTCTTTTGACCTGGCCATCCTTTCTGTACTAAGAGAAAGGAATGTTATATTGTATTTAGCAAAAGTCACAAAAGGCAGGGAAGAGAGGTAGTTCTGTACAGCTTACTTTAATGGCATACAAATGAGGTGTAGCTTGTGAGGAAATATTTTATGGCTTTTGCTTGGGAATGTTTTATGGAGGAAATACCAGTGAGCAGCCCAGGAATTTGTCTTCTTCACATCTCAGACTAGAATCAGCACTCGAGGCAGAGCCAAGCCCTAGGTAGAGTCACAGGCATACAGGGCGAGGTTGCTGAATGCCATGACCATTGTCGTTTGGACTAATGTTGTTTCCCAGATTCCTGTGTACAGGACTGAAATAGCAAGCTGCTTTAAGAATATACCCCATATTGCATGACACTGATTTCTCTTCCGCTGAGAATCTGACCTGCCAGATCCCCAGTGTCTGCAATTAGGGCACAGAATTCCAACTGTATCATATCACAATAGGTATAATTACTGCTGAGTGGAAGTACCTGCTGTCACATTTGTTGCTTTCTGCGTTTTAATTGGTTAACCTACTGGTGGCTGGCCAGATTCTTTCCTTGATCAAAAGGCATGCTGAAACACTTAGCAGAGCGTTTAAACAATGGACTTTATTAGTACAGCATCAGGAACTCAGCCCTTCTTGCAGAAAAAAAAATCTATATAAGAAAACACAAAGCACAAGTTCTTACTGGGATTCCATCTGGAATAACAAAGTATATTGGCTGATACATCAATTATTTTTTCGCAAAAGCCTGTTTCTAAAAAGGAAGAGAGAATGTTATTAAACACAAAAAAGCAGAATTTCTTAAACCTCTTTTTTGCTCTCTCTCAAGACCAGTATTATGATCAGTGAAGGGAGATGGAAAGCAGACAGTTTAGTATTTTTCAAATCTTCTTTATCTTTTGTTATATTGATTTTACTATTAATTAGAAAATCCTAGGTTGGCTGGCATCAACTCACATGTAGATTAGAATTTTCCCCACTAAGTAGGTGAAACATGCTTTTAAACTAAGAAGGTTTAAAACTTCATTAGCTGTATGTTTTCTGTGCCTGCTTAAAGAACTCTAGAAGATGAGGTCACCAACCAAGTGGACATTTAAAATTATGCTATAGCAATGCATAGACTTTTTAGATTGCGTCATTTATTATGTATTATGAATAAGATCAGAACAAAAACTGTAGAGAACATTTCATAAATTATCGAAATGATATACAATGTGTGAAAAAGCTGGGTGGAAAATTATGTACGATGGAGCACCTCCTGTTTTCATGATATATCCATAACACCCATAACATTCTTGTAATAAAAGTTTAATTAGAAATAGGGCCAGTGGAGTTGTTCTAGATCTAGTTACTCTAGTGGAAACGCTGCTGCTGCGCACAGATGTGCAGGAGCAGGGAGTGGGATCCGGCCAATCTGTCACTTCAGTCACTGTCTCTCAAATTTAATGTCTGAGGCTACAGTTGTGTTCTTACTGATACCAGGAAATCACTGATACATATTTAAGTTTATTGGAGAGGGGGAACACTTTTAAATTGTCTCCAAGCCTTCACTGCTCTTTCTGTTGTAATTTGCTATTGTGTTGTCTTCTAAACTCTATATTTCCATGTTCTTCCCATCAGACACTGGTTTCAGTCACCATCTCATAAAGAGTACAAGCTGAAACATTGAGTATTACAACAGGTCCCTAACAATACTGGTGCTCACCTTAAAAAGTGCAATGTTTTCTCATTTATATGTAGCTTACTAATGTTCAGGAACCTATCTGAGTCCGTGGCCTGTTCATGTAACTTCTACAGTGTAGCAGGTAAATACAATAATTTCATTTTGATTTTCAAGGATAAACTGTAACAGAATAATATTTACGTAAAAGTTATATTCAAAAACATCCCCCCTTTGCCACTTGAGGAAATGTTTGAGTTGTCAATTTTGTTAATACCCTTGGAGTAACTGTTTCCTGGGTAAGAATGACAGACATAAGTGACTTTATGGGGATTCTGCTTTAGCTGTGTGAAGTTACATTTGCGCTCTGGGGTTCCTGCACTGCTGGAGTATGTTCATTTCCAACAGGAAAAGAAAATCTGAAGAGAAGCAAAAAAAAAAGTTCACGCTTTCAGGACAACACGTATTTGTTCTGTCTGTGTGTAGACAATCTATCAGCTTGAAAATTACACAGCTGTGAGCAAAGCCAACCATTTCTCAAGAGTGACATTCTCCTATTGTCTCCCAGCAACTTCCCCCAATCACACACTTCAAAATAAAGCAATCGCACATTGCTCATACACTTTTTGCTTTCTGTGGCAGACTTTGCATCATGTTTAATGGCAAAATATACATGTAAACCTGTATAAAAGATTGTCAATTGTTTTCTTTGATTAAAGATTAGGTAGCTTGTACTTGTCAGGGGTTTCTGCTGTTAGCCTCAATCATGCTCTTCCCACCTTGCCAGTTTTAACTTAGTGGTATGCCAGGGCTAGATAACAGGAGCCATGGGAGAAACTTTATAAAGCCAGGAAATCAAAGGCAGATGTTAAATACAAATTGTACCAATCAAACAGAGCTTACAAAAGAGTGGAATTCACTCCTGTAATTCTATTTGAACAAACGTGTCAAATACAGGAACTGGTAGAAATACCGTCTTCATCAGGTCCCGCTCTCATCAGCTACCCTGCATTTAATCCCTTCCCTGCTCATCAGTGGTATTCCTCCATGGTAAAATCACCTCTAAAGACACAATCAAGTTTAACGATCCTTTACAAAGGGACAGCAAGCTCTGAACTGCCCACCAAGAGCTTTAGTCTGCCTGTTTCCCTGATGACACCTTCCTGACAGAGGACCTTAGTAACGCATTCTGATTTGCTTACGACCTCTTCCTCGTGCCACTCTAATCATCCAGTCGGACCTGCCAGATATGCTGTGATTCATAGATGAAAATGTTTGAGAGAGCAGACATACTCCAGAGGGATCCCCAAACCTTCCTGCTAAGGTGACAGAGGAGATCTGGGAGCCAGGGCTATTCAGAAGCTTGCACACCTCTGTGGTGTTTTCACAGTCGGACTGTCACAAGCCCTGCAACCCACTGTCTTGCAGTGAGCAAGCTACTTCACTGACTTTTAGTTCTAAACACATTTCCTCTGTTGTGGGACAAGGTAGAAGGCTCTGCCTGCTCAACCTGCAATCCAGCCTCCAACTTGGCATTTACCAATTTGCTTGTTTGTCTTCTCTTTTTTTTTTTCTAATAATGGTTGGGTTTGCAGCAGATTATTTATAATATTATTTCCCCACAAGACTTAATTTAATAGTTTATTCCAGCAAAGGGACATAGCTGAACTGACTTATCTCGGTTTTTTACACACTGATTGAATTAATGTAGTCTTAAAAAGGCTGGTTTAAAGCCTATCGAAGTTGATAGAAAGATGGGCGTTGAGTGTAAACAAAGCCAAACAGTGAACTGTGCAAATATCTAAATATTATTCAAATGTTCTTTGTTGGGGTGACTCCACCTGTTATATTTAGAGCAATTCTGAGAATTGTAATTGAGCCTGAGAAAAGTGGATAAAATAGCAGCAGATTTTTGGCTGAAATACATTGAAAATGCAGGGGGTTTGCTTAACCTGGAGAATTGGCCTGATATTGAACAAAAATACTTCTGTTTAGAAACACGAAGACAACAGCAAGACAAATCGTGGCTGTCAGCTACATTTACCAAGTGTAATGCCAATTGGGCACTATGTAATAGGAAAAAGCCTAAGCTATTCTACATATGTAGGGCTATAAAAGTACAATTATTGTTGTTTCATGGCATTACATTACACGCAAATCTTGAATTAGTGTTCCTTTAGTGGTAATAAAAGGAAATTGTAAATCCATTTGGTTTTGGTAATATGAATGTTGCCTGTAAAGCACTTTTATTCTATTAAAAACATTTGCTAAAACAAACAAAAGGAAAATGCTTTTCCAGCATGACCATAAAAGGAATCTGATTTTGACACTCTTGCAGTAGCATTGTCAAAAATGTTATTTGAGTAATCTTAGTGCCGATTCTGCCTTGATTCTCTATAACTGTAGCTCCATTTATTTCAGTGGAACCATCTTGTTTTGTCCTCATTACACAAGTCTTAAATTAAGCAAGGCAGAGAATTTTAGAGCTTTATTTGAAACTCATTGAGTCAATGAGGTACTCCCCCTTGACATAAAGCAACCCAAGTAATTCCAGAATTTGTTTGGATAGGTTATACTAGTTACACCAGTTGTACACCTGCTTAACTTCATTGATTTCAAACGCATTACTTAGTGTTAGGCTAATTATTTTTAGTGTGAGGGAAACCTTTCAAAATCACCATGGGAAAAATAAGTTCAAATGTAACAGAAAACTGTAGTTAAAGAACATACTTCTCAATTTTCTTCAATTTAGCATCAGTCCTCATGTGACCTAGTGCTATCACTTAACGGGCTTTAAAAATCCACTCTCACTTCCCAATGGTAAAGGCAAAATAGGATAATAGCACAGCATAGCTTTGGTTTAGGTCTGGTAAAGGGAAATATGGAGTTTTAGAAACTCTAGAAGTGTTGTGTTGAGCGTGTTCCATTTTTCTTTTTACCACATTACTGTTTAAGTATTTGTGATGCTTACAAGCTAAACCAATGAGCTACCTTGCCTCTTAACTACTGAACCTCTCACCTTTCTGAAAGAAGCAATGTCTGTATGAAAAGCACTGCTTCTTAGAACAAGGCTGTTTAGCTTTAGCCAGATACAAGCAATTGGATGTTTTAGTATTTTACACTAGTGGAAAGATATCCCAAATATTAGACATCACTAGCAATCACACCAGGACAAATTTGTGATACGCATGATGACAACCATACAGAGCCTGATCCTGCTGGTGTGCTGGAAGTGCAGGCTATAGTCTCCTCAGTTCGTGCTGTAGGAACTGAGGAGCGTATCAACAACTGAGGAGCGTATCAACTGAGTGCTGATCAACATTTTTGAAGGGGAAGATACTAAGCCTACCTGCAAGGTAAAATCCACTCATCTACACATGGCCCATTCTCACTGCAGATCTTTGTAAAGCTTGTGTAGATTGATGCCTCTGCACAGCTGCTCATCATAACGCTTTGGCTGTTTCAGTCGGTTATCTAGAAAATATGCGTGAGTTTTACTGCTAGGGTTGATGAAAATTTGATTGAAAAATAACATTGCAGAAATCTCCCAGAGCAGCAGGACACAATCTCCCCACCTCGAATCTTTTCCTACTAATCTCGTGCCTCCTCCTCCTGTATTCTTACCCAGATATGCCTACTCCTAAAAGTATGTAGTATTCCTAAAAGGAAAAATTGCACATCCAAATCGTAACTATATATAGTGAAAATTAAATATTTTGATCAATTCCAAGTTTGTCAGGCTACATTTAGAGTGAGGTGTTTGCAGAATCGCATCACATTGACCCAGCCTCAGAAGAAGCCAAGTAAGGCAAATGCTATGCATTTTTACAGCTTCTGCCAACAGCACATATACATAAAATCTTAATTCTCTGGGCAACTGCACATCTTACCTTCCCAAACCTTTTGTAGCTTGTCTAGTAGAAGGTCTCTAGATAATGAGGTGGATTCTCCTCCATCACACGAAGTGTGAATGTTCTTCCTAGCAATTCAGTAAAGGTAAACATTAGGTTAGCCTGTCTAACGGAGAAGAATGGGACCTTTGTAACCTGTTCTCCAGCAGCAGGAATAACTTGTCTTGACTTTGGAAGTTTTTCTTGCACAAGCATCTTGGGATTTTTCCCTTAAACAATGAATTGTGCTCTGTTAAATGTCAATTAATGGTACTTGTATTTAAATAATATATGTTCAAATTTTTTAAAATTTCACATGTGTCATACTGGTGATTCAAGATTTACCTGGCAGATAATTTAAAGAAATTACTTTGCATGCAGTGATTCATTTAAATTATAAGTACCCATTACTGTGTATTTCATTTTTAACAAGTTCTTCATCCACTCAAAGAAATACCAGACAGCTCAGGTTGGAAAAATGATTCTTCTGGCATATGCAAAGATGGACTCAGTGCAGTTGGGAATTCATAATCAGAGCAGAAACATATTAAGGGTAGGTGTCATATTCCTTGATGTTTGCAAAAACTGTCAGAAGCCTGCATGCATTATGGACTCTTTTTTGGTTACATTGCAATCTTTCAGTTCCCAGAGCAATTTATGTGCATATGCAGGGCCAGTTCCTGAGCTCTTAACTCAGGTAAGCCCTGTGGGTTTCTGCAGCATCTTACCTAAATAAGGACTTCTAGATTCAATCCCTGAAAATAAAAGGAAAAATTCTATGGACTGCATATCTTTTATAGTGAATAATTATTTAGGGAATTCAATATTAAAGATATTGTTTTAGAACTATGTGCACCACTGGAATATCTAAACAGGATCTGGCTGAGCAATATTTATATTACCTTAGCATTGCTATTCCTACTCACTAAAGAGATAAGCGGTACAGCTTTTCTTTCTTTTCCTTTCCTTTCTTTATGCTTCCTCTAAGAATAGCTTCACACAGAGGGTGCTAAGATGAAAGATATTTGTTTTAATCTTTGATAATATGATCCTTTATGTTGTAGGTTTAAGGGAGTCTGAAACATTAAAGGAAGATTTTGAAAAGTATTTAGCCTCCAAATGATGTTGCTGGGCCCCTGGTGGGGTTTTCAAAAGTGCTGAGATGCCTGACTCCCAATGATTTCTACAAAAGACCCATCTTCATTCGTTTCTAACTCTCCTTCTGGAAGCCAAGTTCATCCTCTGCAACTTCCGGTTGATGGTAGGGCAGGTCCTGACCTCCTGCACTGAAAGGGATGAAGGAGCAGAGTAACACAGGATTATTTTAGATTCATTACAAGAAATGCCTGCTGTGATTTTAGTTGCACTTAACAACCTGCAGGATTCATCTTGTGTCAAGGTTCAGGGAAAATAGCAGGCTTATTGTCTGAGATGGACCAATAATAAAGTTAGTGATAAAAAACACAGAGTAAAATTTTCATTAAATTTTCAGTCTTCACAGTGAAGGATCGTGGCAAAACTTTGTGAGTGCCTCCTTGGCCAGGGTAGCGCTGGTAGAAAAACGACTGCAAGAGCAGTAAATAACATAATCAAATAATCTTATTTGTAACTAGTTACTGTAATAGTATTGGACATGATATCAACACCTCAGGGCCCAGAAACTTTAAAATTCTGCTACTGATTAGGGTCAGGTCTAGATTTCCGAGACTTAGTTATCCTTGTTCACGTAGTTTCTGGTTTTCCTGTCAATGACTTCAATGTAACTGTCAGGTCATATACTCATCCTTGTAAGTCAGGATTTCACTGTTCAAGTTAACGAACTATGCCAATTTTCATTAGCTGAAGATGATTATTTGTAAGTAAAGGCTTATCTAGACTTCTAATTGCTTTGAAGACCCCCTAGGAGGATCGACTACAAAACTCAAACAGTACTCTGCTACCTTTGAGCACAACACTTCCCATTCCTCCGTCTTTACTTTGCTGGTCAGCAGTGTGCAGCCTGGCCCTAAATTGGCAGTGTGAGCCTCCTTCTCCCAAAGTGGAGGACCTCTGCAGTCAGCTACTTCTTTTTATGTGGACAGCAACAGACATGATCAATGACTAACACTTAGGCTTGCTTTTAAGACAGATCTGTTTTCAGCTCTTGTACAAAGAACTAACTGCCTGTCACCATTTTTCTGGTGCTTGCCAGGAGTTCAGTGTTACTTTACACAGCCAGAAACCAGGGAACAGCAGAGGCGACGTGAACTCAGGAGAACGGTCCCGTTTGTGCCTATGCATAACTTTCGGTAGGAAGTATTTTCAGAGCCAGACCCACGTTTAATAGAAGAACACTGCAAATACAGAAACATGAATTCTGCAATACTGAAAGAGAGCCTGATGTGTTTTCCACCCGAGATGTATTTAATGTGCAGGTATTACTGCAGTTTTAAGATACCCAGTTAGCTGTGTGTCAGGTATTAGAAGCAGGCTTTGACTGTAGTGAAGAGTTTTTCTAAAGGGTAAATTAACCCTGTGAGGAAGCCAGCTGGTATACCTCTCCATTACATAGCAGCCACGGTTGGAATTCATACCCTTACACTGGCGAAAAGCAGAGCCTGTTTCAGTGATTTATATGAGTGTGGATGATAGAACAAGCATGCTCTATCTTGTCTATCGCTTTGTTTTTCTGTCTCTCTATCCATATTCTTCTTTCCCCCATCTCTCTCTCCTAAAGCAATAAGTTCACAAACAATGTATGCAGTATCATAGATGAGCTGTAGTATAATTCTCTTTTTTTACAATTATAGATGTACTAGGCAGCCATTGGTCTTGAATGTGAGAGTGATGCAGAACAGGCAGAAGGTACATGGCTGAACATTTCAGATGGTATGAGCTTGGTAGGTGTGAGACTTTATATAGACCCATACTGTCTTGATTTAAGGTATGTCCAAAACAAATGTATAATTCATTGGTCTTCATCTTACACCTTCAGCTACTGAGTAACTTGTCGGTTTTTATTCTTGGTCAATATATCAGGACTACTGATATTCTGTGCATAAGATTAAACCAGGATAAATTATATTTAATGATAACTTCAAAAACAATCTGTGGGCACAGCTTCTGTTCCAATCTGTTCTGGTTTTGCTTTTGGCAATAAAACTTTATTGTAGCTTAGGACTCCTCTTCTGAAACAAATAGCCTTAGTCATCTTCCCTCCTGTTGGCAGCACCAAGAACAGGTTTAACGGGTAATGCAGAAAGTTAATTTCAGAGAGGTTATTTAAATATAAACCAGGTGGAGGTACACTCTTCAAGTCCTATGGTGTAAAGCCACCACACTACAGCAATTCAGGAGTCATCTAGAACAGGAATGCTGCTGCAGGTCTGTCTCAGCCGGCTCCATACCAGTCTTTCCTGTCACTTACTTGGCAAAGGAGACACTTTTTGGTAGCTGTGTTCAATTACAGGACAGAGAGGCTGGAGCATCACAAAATTCTGGGCAGGTGGAGATTTTCTGGGGTTTACCCGTAGGTTAAGTAGTAGTAAGACTGCATAAAAATGTCCTGTGCCCACTCTGCCTCTAGGGCTGTTAAGAAATTTTCTCAACAGACTGAGGACACTCATACTTTGCTTCAAATAGATTTAATTTCATGGTATAAGCATGAATACACATATATAAGCAATATATACAGAAAATCTTGAGAATCCATATAGTTTTTGTGTGTGAACCTACAGGGAAGGGTTAGAGAATTGTGACTCATTTGTGTTGCCTCCAAACTGATTCATTTCAGTTTTGGCAGAAGGTTCTGCTCACTTCTGTCACTGCATGCCTGCTCTCCGTATTACACTTCCTGTGGGAGATCTGTTAATGTGGTTACTAATAAGATATTGTTCTTTTTTCATTGTCAGTTTTTCAGTGAAGCGATGGATACTTGAAGGTTTTTTTAAAAAAAAAGTATTTTTAAGAAAGTACAAATCAATGTGGAATCTATCATTTGAGAGGGAAGTTAGAAAGGAGTGAAGAGAGTGAAGCTAAATGTGCTTGCAGTAGGTTTTATTTTTCTTGCGAAGAAAGGTGACAGCTCAGAAGGGAATAGCTCTGGGATGTGATCCTTACAGGCTGTGTATGCAACACCTGCGTGTACGTGAGCACACAGACATCATCCTGAACAGCCGGTATAAAGACCAGGCTGATCTGCAGCCTCTGTGATAGACTGACTTCAGTGTGAGCTGTTTATGAGCCATTCTTTCATTCTCAACAATGCTTTGGCAGAAGCCAGAAAGGACAGAACTACTGGCAGACTGGGCCCTTGCCTAGTGTGCTGTGACTGACATGTAATCTGTCACTCCCCATCATCTGTGGGGTGGTGATAGGAAAATAATGCTCCGCAGCTTGCCTTAGATCACACATTACTCTCCTGAATACAGCTCCCTAAAGCTGTGAAATGGCCTTTAGAAAGTGTCTTTGTTCAGTTTTGATATAGGAGAATGGGAATAAATGATAAACAGGCTGGAGGGAAAGAAAGCAAAACAGACATTAGAGACCTGATGAGAGAAATTGGCTGCGACTGAGATTTCACTGTGATCCAATGACCTTTTTGTGAAGAATACCCGTGGTGTATATCAGAGGCATATAGGGTGCAAGAGCTGGGTTATGTACTGACCAGGGCACTGGCTGCGAATGGCATTTCCCAAGCTTTAATCGTGGTTTAACCAGCCATGTTCAATATAATCCTGTGAAATCAGTCTCCTTCCGTTTATCTACTGTTTAGAATATAAAATTCCCAGTTTGACTTTCCTCTATTGCCAACACGTAGCCTAACAGGACCCTCCTTTGGTGACTTGGGAGTTACAGTAATACAAATACCGTAACAGTAATAGTATAATGTAATAAATTCAGTGACCATGTACTTTAGTTACACATATCTTATATTAAATAAAATGTTTTGGATGAGTTATGGGTCATAGTTCTTCCTTTAAAAAAATGGCAACAAATATTCTTCCTTCAGGCTATGTTCCTGTGATGACTTGTTTACATTCTTTTTATCCTATGAAGACTCTCTAAGATCTACTGAGATGCCAAATTAACTTGCTTCTCTCTCACTCCTCCAGCACCCTCCGGTCCTGGACACCAATCCTCTTTGTTTCATGGTTGCTGATGATCTTTAGAATATTATAATGCTCTCCCTGAGGTCTAACCTTGCTGCCTGAAATGACATTTATGTAAATTGTCACCAGAAGTTTAGGGCACATCTCTTTTCGTTCTTAATGACATGTCATACTGATGTGGCTCTATTTGTTTTTCATAAAGAGATGATTGATTAAAGAGGCCAAAATTAATTTAGACTGATATTCACTGGACTTCTTGTAGTGACATTGAAGTACAACTCCCCCATATTTTGCATTTCAATTTGCTTCTCCATGAACTTTATGACTCCACAGTCCCACTGACCCCTCTTAAGGCTCAGTAGACAAATTCCTGAATGTAGTCCTTTAATCTTCTTGCCATCTCTACCTCTTACTCAATTGGTATTTCACAGGAGAAATAGAGCTCCAGAAAATATGTAAGATGCTATATTCACACCAGTCTGTTCAAGCAGAAATTTGCAATTGCATTGTAGGCGATAACCTGCACAGACAGCGCCGTGTCACCATAGACCAGGATGCAAGCAAAATCAAGACCCTACCCATTTTATTCATGCAGGTGAATGCAATGTCTACTGAAAACCCGTCTCAATTATTCATGTTTTAGTCTACTTATCCTCTGAGCTCGTTTCACATTCTTACTGTTCTCCCTGTGTAGTTAGGAAATACATTTTAGCTCAGATTTATACTGGCACAGACATCAAAGAAGTGACCCATGAAGCCCAATGTAACAGGTTGTTTCTTTTGTATCACTCTGAAAGACCCTGATTTATTCTCAGTTTATCTAGTAGAAGAGAAGAGAATGTAGAGGCCTAAAACTACTTGGGTGCCTTCCAAAAATGTGACCAGTTTTACTCAGGTCAGTATCCAGAAGCAGTGCTTGAGATATTATTATTTTATGGTCAGTGTCCCGATAACCCTGCACAGAGCTGAAGCATCTCGGGTGGTAAAACAATTTCTGAGATAACTAGCACCTTGTCACACAAACAGGGCTTCACAGAATGGCTGACGGTAGAAGAAATTCCACTTTAAAACAGGTTTGAATGATCAGAAGTGTTGCACAAAAATAAAATTCCTGTAGAATAGAAGCCTGGCCGTTTCTGGTAGGTATTTATCATCTTTCCAACCCTGTTGGTCACAGATGGAGGAGTCAGTAGGGCAGTTAGTGCTTGAGTTTCTGTCCTTTCCTCTGCATTCAAGAAAATTCCAGAAGTTTGCTAAAATAAGTATTTTACCCGCTCCCTTACCTATAAGGACCAGTCTGTCCTCAATGCTGTCAGTCCTATCAAATTCTTTTGTTCCCGTATTCCTCCAGGAACATGGAGGTTCCCTTTTCCCTGCCACTGCCATGTGTGAGGGGCTGCAGAGAAGAGGGATATACTCTCTGCTTCGAGCCACCTCTGAACCTACAGACGGCTGCAGTCATTCGTGATGACAAAAACGGTCTCTGAGAATGTGAAAATAACTAGCTTGAGTAACTAGTTTGAAGACAGCGTGTCAGTAGGTAGCATGCAGGACTATGCTGCATTTGTTCCTGTGATTTGCAGAATAAATCAAATACCTTGTTTTATGCTTCATTGTAAAGGCTTCTTTTGTGTACAGCTCTTCACACATAGCTCTTAGCACTATTTATGGATTATCTAAGGCCCTATTACCACCTCTGGGTAAGGTAATGAGTGAACGCTGGAAATTCTCACACTACTGTGCTCATGTGTAAGAGAACAAAAGGGTCAGCTGAGTTACCGCAGAGGGTTCCTTATGAAAGGGAGATGCTGGTTATAGACTCGGGATGAAAAAGGACCCACCAAAATGAAGTTATACAATTGTTCAGGCTCCTTTCCTTTAAAGAAAAAGACAAAACCCAGCTCTTTTCGGAGGCTTCAAGGCAAGGACTTACCTATTGTCACTAGAACCTACAGGTTAGGATGGAGTTACCTCACAAGGAAGCTGGATGTTTTTCAAGTCCAAAAAAATAATTGGGAATGTGATATACTTTCAGAAATAGAATTGGTGTGAGAGCGATTTTGCTTACGAATCTGTGTAGCAAGTGCTAGCCTGCCTGTTCAGGCCTGTGCTTTTAGATGTTCTTCATTTTTCTCTCTGCATATGGTTAGCCTTTCATATCCAGAAGGGAGCAGCTGTATCCTGCCAGGGACCACAGCTTTGCTCGCCCTGGGTTTTGTTCCCGCGGATGTAAGAGGACCCAGTTGCTCCTGATACACAGCTTTCAGCGAGGACCACCTACATTCTCCATTTGGGTGATGCGTCATCATTCACTTTGACAATTTCATCATGATCACAAGACCTGAAAGCAAATTTAACTCCCCTGGTGTCTGAATTTGAACTGTGTCACACCTGCAGCCACAGATTTAATCTAGGTTTTTGCTGTGGTAGGTCTGAGTGACAGAGATTCACAGCGCTCTCTCACAAGGACACTGCTGACTGGGTGTGCTGCTGAAGCATCGTGAACAAGAGTCTGTCATGCACTCTGTTATTTCTTAATGAGAATGTTTTAATTGCATATTTCATATTTATGACCCTATAAAGAATAATTTTAATTTGACATTAACATCTGAATATCATTGTCTAAAAGACAATAGCAGCAATGACAAATAGTGATATAAATCAAACCAACTGATTTTCAGTTTCTAATTAAAGATGACACTGAAAACTCAAGAGGCATATGGAGAGAAACACATTTCTTTGCAAGAGGAACCAAAACCATATGGGGAAAAAGTGCAAAGATATCAAGGTAAAATCTGAACTTCTTGGCATCTGAAATGTCAGTAAAGGGAATCCTAAACTGATCATCTTCCTATGAAAAATCATTTATCAGTCTCTTCCACAAGCCACTGAGACATCTCAAGCTGTTCAGAACAACTGGGAATTGATTGTATGTAACCTACGATGCAATTGTTTTACCAGTTGAGACCATGAGACAGATGGCATGAATATATTTAAAGATGGGGACAAAGCTGATGTGATACCGAGCTGGATTACGGAAAAGAACAATGCGAGTCACAGATTTGTTATGAGATGAAAAGGACTTAGTTCAGAAAAAATGGGTGCCAGTGTAGCCACTGGTCTCCAGATGCTGGGGACTGGGAGAATAGACTGCTTCTCCCAGAATCAGCCCCACCATCTGCAGTCCCAATAATCAAAACTTTTAACTACTCCCTCTGTGCAAATAAGCCTTGAAGTAGGTACGGCTTTCATCATGTTACAAAGGGTGTTTAAAATGTTCACAGAGGACCAATAAGGATCAGCCTAGCTACAGGCTGCTGATGCAACTGCTATATTCCAGGCTATTTCACAAGTCAAATATTGGGGATTGCTTTATTAAAGTGCTGGTGAAAGAGGGAGAGAAATTTTAAAGGTTTTTAGAGGCTTTAAATGATCTTTGGTAATATTGCAGTCCTAACTTGCCTGTCTGTAAAGAGCTTATACAACCTCAGAGCCTGATTTTTGTTGCGCTTTGGCGTAAAACCATTTGCAGTGTGGAGCTTCACTTCTGCTGAGTTTATTGTATCATCAACTACTTGTTTATGTGGGATGGAAGATGAAGTGTTTAGCTCTGCTACTTGTTTGCTGGGCAGGAAACAACTCTGTAACCTGATGTCCCAGTTCCTTCCTCTTAATATTCCCTTCTCTCTAAAGGCCTCTATTTTTTTTGCTTTAATGACAGTTTAAGCTGCAGCTTTAAAAATGAGTTAACTTCACATTTAGATTAGTTCCCATAAACCTGTTTTTTAAAGGGACCCAATGATCTTCCTCATTTGTAAACATTATTTTGTTGCAATAACTGGATACAAATTCTGCCAACTCAAAGCCTAAAGACCTAAGAACAAGAGGGCTAGGGGTGAACGTATGGATTGTTGTCAGGACACCGAAGACAAAGCATGTTTTTATTTACGTCAATGTGAAGCCATTGATAGGAATGAAAACATATTTCTCAGAAGACAGGAGTACCAAAGATCATACATTAGCCTGTAATGTGTGTTTTCTCTGAAAAAACCTAATGACTGGTATGACACAAAGGCCAGGAACGAAGTTTTAACTCTCTCTCGAGAAAGGTGAATTGTTATTGCTGCAAAGCTGAGGCAACTAAAAAGCAGCAGTAAGAGAAGGGTGTAAGGGTCATGGCATACAGCTGTCTCAACATGTGGCTTTAGTATGTTGCCATAGGAAAAGGCCAATACAAACAACTTTTTCACTGATCACATTCAGCCAGCGCTATTGTGTGAGCCACGCCTTGCATGGTGTGGCATACCATCAGGCTTCTCCACTGTCTGCCTGTGGTTGCCGTGGGTTTCTCTGTCAAGGATCAAAGTGACTTAGTCTAGACCAGGAGATCGGGCTGAACCTAGAGATAATTGAAATTAATGTCCTTCAAGATAACATGTGAACAGCATGAGGGGGAGAGAAGTTAGTCAATGTAATATCTGTCCTTCACCATTGTAGACTTTTTAATAAACACTAAATACATTTTTTGGGTAAATATAGAACACTTTTTCAGTAGTACAATCTGAATCAGCTTTTATAATAATGGAGTCAAAACTGGATTCTTGCTGTAGTTCCTGTATTCCAGCCGCTCTTTGTGCAACAGGCAGGTTTCTGCTATAGGGAATAAAACATCTTAAAATAGAACATCTAATCAAATGTGTGTCTAGCACTGTCATCAGAGAAATGCCTTAGCTCTACAGCAGTCATGTAGGTCCTGTGTATGCTCACATTCCAGTTTATGATCTGCTGTGGAAAACTTTTAGGAAATAACGGCAGTTTTTCTTCTTTGCCGTCTTAAGCATTGTTTCAAGTTGCAAATACTAAGCCACATTCCACCACTTCATGAAGTTCTGATGTTGTATTTGTAAACATATAATGACATTCATGGCAAAAAAAAATAGCTCAATTACCATGGCTAATTACTTACAAGTATCAACAGTGAACACTCTTAAAGAAGCACTCCAGCAGAGCTCAGAGAGGATGAAGGAGACAAACTGAAGTACAAGTTGTCCATTGCTCTTGTTATGTGCTAGGAAAGCGGGTCTATTTATTGCTCAGGCAGTTAAGCAGACTGGCGTCACTTCACTTGTAAGATGACAAGTTCATAGCCCGAGGTAGAAAGTCTGCATCATATCATTCTGTTATATCTTACCAGAATAGTCTTAATGACCTGGCATCCCGGATAAAACACATCCAACTCTTTTTTTATTCCTTTTAGTTCTCAGCAATCCCAGGGTCAACGTTATATAATCTGATGGGTGAATAAGCATCTGTGAAAGAGCTTGATATGTGTCATCCTCAGTGTGGCTGTAATCAATCTCTGCCAAGTCTTCCTGGGACGCTACAGTGGAATAATCCAGTAAATCTAAGTCACACTCATGGCTAACAACTTTCAAAGTTGAAAGAAACCCTACTTTTTGTTTTCTGAAAACCTTGGGATGGCAGGGGAGGGAGGAGTGATTGCCCTGGATGTGATAATGGCAATAATTTGACGGTGTCAGGTGTTACTTCTAAGCTGACAGATCTCTAGAAACATTGAGTTTAAGGCTTTGAAGATGTTTTCAGAAGAAAAAGGTACTTCAATGATCCAGGACTTTTTTTTCTTTACAAGATGAAATCCTGATGAAGTCCCAGATGAAGGTACATCATCATGTTAATGTAATTACAGAGAAATAAGGACTTGCAAGGGATTGTGTCAGATGTATTAGAAATCACACTGAAAGAGTGAGAACAGGAGAGGTTAACATTTCTTTGTGCTAGTCGACGTTAAAACTTGACAGAATCAGAAGAAAGTGACACTATTTAGTACGCCAAGCAGTGTTATATCTCCACAGAACCATCGCTGCAAGATAAATTGTGAAAGCTACTAGAAATCGGTAAAATAATATAATCTCTCTAGAAGTTTTTTTAACCTGGGCAAATTCTGTGCTTTTAAATTCTGTGTCATGACCAGGAATATAGTTCATAGCACTTCCATTGTATTATCTGAACTGTGTTTTGCAATCAGCCTCAGGGGTTTTTTCACTGTACAATTGAATTAACGTCTATTGTCTTTCAGGTGGGTTTTAGTCCTCCGTTGCAACTCATTTACTTACAGTTTCTAGTAATATCACACCAGAAAGGAAGCTGATTAAGTGTTTTATATTATTGGTAAATAGTATAAAACAGAGACATCAACAGAGTTCAGTGCCAAAAGCTCACACATCTTTTTGTCAGAGTTCAAGAGAGCATTTAGAGGTGTATTTCACTGCTGCAGATTCATGCGTCTCAGCACAGGCTTACTTAAGTGCTTATCGCAGCATCTGAGGTGGAGTGTTAGTGAGATACACTCTCATACAAGAATTAAAAGAAAAGAAGAATCAAAAATTAAAACTTTAAATAAACTAATAGGCAAAAAAAAGGCCTTACTTGTTGAGAAACAAATGCAGACTATAGGCTGAAGAGACAGAGTTAGAAACTTTGCTAAATGCCTAGATTCTGCTGGAATATATCTAATGTAAAATATTCCTTCCAGTTTAATAGGAGATAAGGGTAGAATTGGGAATTTGATTTACTGAAGCCAAAAGTCTTGCAGACTAAATGAAACTGGAAAGTTTGTTGAGAGGTTCTGACAGTGCAGTCAATCAGTTTGTAATGGGAGAACACCGGGAGATCCTGGAGGACTGTGTATAGAAGCTACAGCGGACTGGGTTTGAACTGGGGAGTGAAACTGTGAAAAGCTGCCAGCTAAAATAAATCAAAAGCAAAGGACAACCATTTTTGTCAGAGCCTTTCATTAAAATATTGGCAGCTGCTGATGCATAACAAAAGCTCTGCTTGTGCTATGAGATATTAGAGTCGGAACCAAGGAGGCAAATGTTCTCTTCAATTGCAGTGCAGGAGTAAATGGCTCCCAGCCAACACAAAACACCTAAGAAAAGAAAAATTTCAACAGTGGTCTGATAAATTATTCTAAGATTATCTTTCTTTATCTTGTTAAGGAGCAGTAATCTTCTCACATTAACTGTTTGTAGATTATTTTTACAGTTTTGGTTTGGTTTTTTTTCCCCTTTTAAAATTTCTGGGTTTAGCTTTTATTCTAAAATTACTGTCTAGCTCCATATATACCACACAGGGAGCATCTCTGTTATAATGATAACTTCCTGTATGAAGTTGGTCATAACTAGAGTTAAAACAGAGTGGGCTTGGCACCTACAGCAGGAATTCAAACTCTTTTTCTATGCCTCGTACACATGATTCTGAATTCTATCTCCATGTGATTTTTCATCAAGAAGTAACACAAGACACAAAACAAAATAAAAGTTAACTTGGATTTTTCAAGATGAAAAATGTTTCTTTTCATGAAATTATAGGAAAATACAGCATACAAAGTATTTA
Source organism: Trogon surrucura (assembly GCA_020746105.1). Lineage (NCBI taxonomy): Eukaryota > Metazoa > Chordata > Aves > Trogoniformes > Trogonidae > Trogon > Trogon surrucura. Next base: position 16,525,218 of record CM036629.1, read on the forward strand.
TTTTTAACAAATTCTTACATTATGTCTTTGTGAAATAATTTCCTTGGTAAATTATTTTTCTCCATGCCATGACCACAAGGAAACAGAATGTGAAAGCCTGCTCGTACAGATTCTCTGCTCACTTTGCTTAGCTCTCCAAATTACTACAATTACTTGTATTGTGCAGGCAGAGACCTCTTCAGTGTCATCAATACAAATTTTCATTTATTCTTTGCCTTTTTACAGCTTCTCAGTAGAGTGGATCCCGTTTCGGAGTGATGGCAGAGTGGGTTTGCTGGAGGAGGACTGCCAGCAATCGCTAAGGGCGCCGCAGGTAAGCAGGAAATGACCTGAGGATGCTGGCAGGGAGGTTTAAGGGGTTTATGACAGAAAAAGTTTGGAGGAGAGAGGTCTTCGGAATGGTTCTGCCCGGGGGAGAGTAGTTGAAAGAGGTCCTCGTTTCCCACCTACTTTAAAGTTTTGGCAGTTCTCTATTCTTTCCTTCCTGGGTTTTAAAGGCAGTGGCTCTGAAGCACTCTGTATTTCAAGTGCTTCCTAGGCTTTTGGAAGGGAAAGGTGCCAAGCTGGGGAGACTGCTAGAGTGGGACTTTTGTGGCTGTTACTGCCAGGATGGAGCTGCAAGAGGTGACTGCCAGCGCTGGCAGGGAGTGTGGCCTGTACCCGAGACTGCGCGTCCTACACATGCTCGATGGCAATGCGGCGTCTGCCAGAGCAGTTCAGGCTGGTGCACTGTTACAGAGCGGGACAGACAACAGCAAAAGAGAGAGTCTGCCACTTCGTGTCGTCTGTCTTGCTCATACCTTGAGCAGGCCTTGCGTGCTGAGCCAGGGTTGATGGGAGCTGCCAAGGGACTCCAGTGCTGAGTATTGGCTCTTGTGAGGGCAGACGTTTTTCTACAGCCTCCTCCAAATATGTTTGAAGGCAAATTTGGCTTGTTGATTTCAGGTCGTCCCTGTTTTCATTTTAGTTTTCAGTTAAAAAAGAAAAGTGAAAGTTGGACTGTATAAAATTTAGAGAAAATTACCAGTTTCATTATTCACCATATCTTACTAAAACATCAGTTAAGCTACTGAAATTATATTTTAATGTTATCTACAGCATCTACTTTGACAACCAAAAAATCCTCTAAATGATTCAGGGTTCCTTTTTTCATTTCTCCAGGAACCAAATTGTCCTTTCCATAGATTGCTGATCCTGAATGAGTATTCTAATTCCTCACAGGAAACATTTCATACAAGTGGTTTTCATTCAGCACTTCTGACAGGGTTTCTCATGAGACATTCTCATGGAATCTAGGCTGTCAAAGCATAAAAGGAAAGGTCCTCTCATGTATTAAAAAGTGTTTAAAAGATAAGAAATAAAGGGTAAGAATACATGGACAGCTTTTCCACTGAAGGGAGGTACTCCAAGGCTTTGAGCTAGGATGTGTACTAATCAACGTAGTATCGGAGATCCTGGAGAGGAGGTGTGTGCACAGTGACAATAAGAAAATTTTTCAGAATAGTCAAACTGAAAAACTTAGGCCTTAAACTCACAGAACTAATAAAATAGCAGATAAAATTTAGTACTGAGAAGTCCAAAGTAATGCTCAGGGGAGAATATTAAAACAGGAGAAAGGCAAAAAGAATGTTCAAAATGGGAGGACAGATCACACAGATCGGAAGTCCTTGGCTTAGAAAGTAAATGAAAATGGATGCATGTGATGGAAGTGGATAAAATCATAAACAATTTAAGGGAAGAACATCAAGAATTATCACCTCACTGCTTTTCAAGATTTGTGTACAAGAATGTAACCAGCAATGTTACTGGTGAGTTCGTTTAACAGAAAGAAGATCTTTTTCACAAACTGCATCATTAAATTGTGGAACTCATTGCTACAGGATTTTTAGAAGCCAGAATTAAACATAGCTTCAAACTGCAATTGAAATCGTCAAGGACAAGCTTATTAGCGTCTAGTAAAAGTAGCCTGTGCTCAAATCTTTTGTCACAGAGACTGCGAATTGTTGAGCACAGCAGGGAGAGCATTTCCCTGTGCGTTGCCATTTCTTGTACTCTCTCCTTGGTCACTCTCAGAGACTGAGTACGAATCTAGGTGGCCTTTTCATCTAATCTAGGGCAGTAGTTTTTAGTGTCTGTGGAAGTGTGCAGCACAGAATAACTTTTCATTGGTTTTCCTGTTAGGGCTTCTTTCAGTGTATCACACAGCGGGCAGGTCTGGCAGTGTATGCTGATGAACTCCTGGTGAGCCAGGCAAGCAAATCAAGCCTTTCTATTCACAAACATGTACATACCAGCTGAAGAGACAAGCATTCACAGAAGCGGGTATCGATTTCATGGTAGCTCCCTTTATTCCACTTTCTGACCTAATTATTATTATCCCATAGAATTGATAAAGAAAGATTGGATTTAAAAAACAAAACAAGACTAGCATCCTAGTATGGAGCATATGGGGAAAGTAAAAAAATCAAGAATAGACTATTTCATGCTGTTTTTTCCTCTCCTTTGAGGAAAAAAAAATTGAACCATTAGTTTCTGAATGTGTGCCATTTTACCCATGATGCTCACACCTTAAGGTTTTTCTTTTCTATTCTGCAGGAATCTATGATTGTCTGATCTTATTTTTAAATGGCCTTTTAGAAATTATATTTAGGGAGAAATATCTTTGACTGTGAATTAGGGATTTCAGTAAAGGGATTTTTCCATGGTTGGAAGATGATGCGGTATCCACTGTAATGATTTCATAGTAAGTCTAGGTTTTTGCAGTGTTAGCCAACACTTACAGGTGAAGCAAACCTGTCCACTAGCCCCAGAGGCCTTGATATGTAAAGGCATTTGGGAGTGTTTCAGGGAGTGGGAGCAGTGAAACCAAATGCTCATGAAATAGAGCTGGAATAGGAGAAAGTGGAAAAGGAAGGGGCTCTGCTGAACTTCCTGATGGCTGCATACTTAGCCTGAGCCTAGAGGGTTTTGCCATGGGTTTTTTGATTATTATCTTTGTTGATGACATTTCAGTCATTTCCATTTATGGAATTTTGAATCTGGAGCTCATTTGCTTCACTTGCCGTACTCCTTTCTCACTGTTTTCTGTAGTAACACTTCTGATGTTCATTGCAGAGGCAGTTTCCTTTGGGCAAAACCAGGAAGGCATCTGCCAGGGGGCCGGGCAGGGGCTGTGAGCAGGGCCGTGTCTGGCAGAGGCTGGGTGAGGTGTGTGGAGGGCCAGCCCGGTGAGAGCCCTGCCGGAGGGCTGGCAGCAGCAAGGCTGCTCCCCTCTTGTATGCCTTCAAGTACAAACTGTAGAGACAGGTTTCAAGGAGAGCAGGAGGTGAGGACAGCCCCTCGCATCCTGGCCAGCCCACTTCCTCGGGAGAGGGGTGTTTTCCTCTTTCCTTTCGCTATGCAAAGTTTATCTCATTTTCCTTAGTTTAATTAAATCTTTTCCTTTGTGCAACTGTCAGAATCTGTCTCTGCATCTCCAGCTTCTAGAGAATGAAAATCACTGGCTAAAAATCCCTTTGTGGCTTCCAGTTGTAAACAGATCAGCTGATTGTGCCGTTTGATTCCTCTCAGGTCTTGTGTTTGTTGCTGCCTTATATGAGGTTGGCCACTGTATGTCAAGGAGGTTCACACACTGATATCTTGATTTCTCTGCTGATGATAATTGAACAAATATTAAGCATATCAGTGCTTCAAATAAAGCACTATCAGTCAAACAAGGCCTGTTTTCATCAGTCAGTTTAGCCACCTACTGCTTTGCGATATCATCCTAATTCTGTGGAAAGGGGCTGTTGTTGATTAAAATCAAGTGACCCTCACTGCTGGTGAAGGTCAGGTGGGGGCTAGTGCAATGAAATGCATGTAAATGTGTGTGGGTTTTTTTCCTAATTCAGATCAGGGAGTAGAATAAAGTACTACCTCTTCTATGAATAGTTTAAAGATGAAGACAAAGGGAACAAAGAGATGAGATGAAATGACATGTCCGAAATCACTGGGCAGTGACATGTCCAGGTTTCCTGAACCACCTGCTTCCTCCTTATTGCTAATGATGTTATTACTAATAGTGATATTATGAGCGGGATTATCATCATCAGTATTTTTAGTCTATGCAACCACATGCATGTCTGTGTTTCGCTTGGAAAAAAAATAAATTATTTAAATAGTTATTTAATTGGGACTTCTGGTGACATAGAAACTCCAACAATTATATACAGCATGTGTGAATACATGCAGCCCTCAGCAAAAGAGAATGGGCCCATCCCCAAATTATTCCATCTGGCAGAGTCAGTACCTGCTGTAGTTCACACATGAATAGCATTAATTTGCATGTAAATAGAGGCCTACATGCTTCTGTGGAGCTAAAAGCTGTATTTCAACATTTCACAGTGGAATTAGGCAGTGGGCACATCACTACATGATGGTTCAACCTTGTAGTGACGTGCCAGCTAAAATCATTTTAAATGCTCCTCTCCATATTTCCCGGTAGGATTATTTATTGAAGTAGTGTGTAAGAGCTCAGAAGAATCTTCTATTGAAATGCTGCCAGCTCCCAGCTACGATTCTGACATTGATGTTGTCAACTGAGATTAAGCATTGGTCTTAATGAATGCTGACAGTCATGTTTCTTAGGTATAGTCCTGTACTTCCTTTCAGCAAAGAACCAAAATAGAAAGGCTGGACATGCAGAGGAAGATTTAGTAGCAGGGATGTTTACCTGATCCTTGAGCTTTCTGTTTTCCTTTCTGCTTCTTTCCCCGAGAGGTGCAGCACTAACAGTTAACATTTTCATATCAAGATGTAACAGCAAATGATCCTGTATCAGTTTCACATAAAAAAAAAATACATACGCTGTGTTCCTCCAGCGGTGCTTTCAGAGAAGGTGGGAAATTCCAAACTCACTACAAAGAATAAAATGAGACCTTTCTTCCACTGTATTGATTCAGTATTTCCTTTGAGAGATTGGTTAATATTTCCTTCTCCTTGCCCACATAACCTCTAGGTTTGATCACATTGCCCTTAACTTTGTCTTTTGAACCTTTTCAAATGGGTGTTTGGTTGAGCTTTTTTGAGAGTATGCATTGTGTTAAAGTCCCAGTGGCGTTTAGACAGATAGATGCTCAGCTGAGACTGCATTTCAGAGCCTGAACCTTTCTTTGCTTTTAAATTTGTTTAGTTCATTTACACCTAGTTCTTGGGAAATCCATAGTCTAGAAAGCTCCCTGTCTGTGACTGCAGGGAGTACTTTCTTTCTCATTGTACAAACATACTGCTTTGTTGTAAAAGGAAGGCGACACTTAAATTCAATAGTACCCCTTTCATGGTGAAATCTCCCTGAGCAAGATCTCATGACTAACTCCTCCAGTTACTGAATACGAAAACCAGGCATGTAAATAGTGGTAGAGACTGGTAGGGACTGGTGCAAGGAACTTTTCCCTGGGGTAAAAATCAAGGGTAAACGTTTCTGCTCTGGAGGGAGCAGGCAGACCCATCAGTCTGAATGCCAGCAGTGAGGCATTCTTCACCTTGTAAGACAAAAGGGTGGTGAAAGGAGATAGCAGCCGGGAACTCATCCGTCTGGACTGACTGGCAGGGAGGGACCGACTGCACAGGGGGATGAGCCTGCAATAACTCAGGGAACGTGCCCACCTTTTCCTTCACTGAAAAACTAAAAAAGAAGTTGCACTGAGGCACCAGGAATGCGTTTCCTTCTAAATTTAGATCCCTTTAAGTAAAAGAAATAGATTTTGTTTGTCTTTTTTTTTGCTGGATTTTCTGATGTGTCATTTGCAGGCTTGAATACTGAGAAAGTACAATGAAGGAGGAAAAAAATCAGCCTAGCTTTCCAGAAGCAAAGTAAATATCTGAAGACTGGTACAAAATTTTCCATGTAAGCACATGGCCTACTGTGAGATTTGCAATCTCATGTTGAATGAGAGGTAACAAAAAGCAAACAGCTGGGTCATTGTAATGGGAAGTTAGAACTAAAGGACATTCAGGCTCTGACTTCCACTTGCCATTGAGGTGCCAAGCTCTTGAATTTGGGCCATTTCTGTACTTCAGTGAATGCAAGAGACCCCTCCCTCTTTCCATTACTTTGTTACGGGTGGGAAAATAAGTCTGTATGGTAAAACCTCACCAAATGGCATACACGTTTACATGTGGATGTACGCCTTTCCTTGAACACGTGAAGAATGGATCAGCAGAGCGTACCAGGTTAAGAGGAGTGAAGGGGGTTGCGTTGGGCATTACTGTCAATAGGCAATTGACCCTTGGACTGTTCTTCATGCACTGGCACTTACTTGCAGCGAATACAGTGACATAGCCTTGGGAGCAACCACAAATGCCCCACCCACAAAGCTGCATCTTTTCCTGTTTATTGTCATTGCCAATTTTTTTCAGAAGGTAAGTGAATGAATGAAATTCCCTTATTGACACTTACCTTACAGGAATGCCGTCAGGTTTTCATATTAACAACTTTACTTCAAAAGCAGGGCAATTATTGGCAGTTCTTTAATATATATCTTGGAGGTAAGCTCCAAGTCCTTACTTTGTTTTCTTTAAATATATTGTACTATTGCCAAGCCAGGCTATTTTCACAAAGAAATGAGTTGTATCTTTATACCAAGTGCTGTTAAAGAGGATTATAAATAGGCTTTAGACTACAGACTATAGCTTTGCTTTACAGTTGAAAAAAACATCAATCACCTGACTGAGACTAAATCCTAACATCTCACCTTCCTAACAGATTTTAAAGGTCACAGATGTATAGAAATGTTCAGCTTAATCTTAAATGCATTGACTAGTCTGGCAAAATCATTTTAGGGTCTTTGCCTTCTTATTTTCTGCCAGCTATTTAAAATGTGAAAGAAGTGTCACTTACACCTAAAGAGTGGATCTTTAAGAGAAGGCAGAGTATCAGAGATCAGACTTGAATCTCAGAAAGGTCTCTGCAGCTCTGGTCTGCTCTTCAGTCAATCTGATTCGTAATGTTTGCAGATTGCAGTAGTTCACCCCCACTCCCCCAAACAGGTTATCAGCAATCAGCTACATGCTGGGGACAGAGAACAACCTCAAATGAGCTCTAGCCTAAAAATAGCCATTTTCACATTAAAATCTTGAATCAAGCAGGAGAATGGGTTGCAGCTGGGACATCTTTTATTTGCTTACATCACCAATGGCAAACACCTACAACAACATTCATCCTGAGGTTGTTGGGATTCTGCTTATTAAACATATTTTATTTTTGCAGTGGTGTGATAGAAACACAAATTAAGCTGCAAGATGATTTCAGATGCCTGCCAGTAGAATAAATAGGACCATTTTCAGTCTACATTCATCTAGATATAACTATGATTAATGTCCAAATTTACCCTACAAAACCAGTATCTAGGTAAGGAATATACTTTCTCTCTCTCCATTGCTTTATATTCACAGATATAAAGAGGCACCCAACTCAGAGCCTGTTTGATGTGAGTTCTCCTCCAGCAGTGTATAACTCACTGCTGACAGTATAGGGAGACTGCGGGTAACGCTCTTAAATTTCAGGGTAGTATTTTCAAAAATTTCCAGTAAGAGTCACAAGATAAATCTGAGATGTTTTCGTGGGTTTGCCTGATGTCATTTTGTCTTTTTCACTCTTCCATCCAATCTCTTCTTCACTTTTCAAGTTCCAAGTTTACAAAAGAAATTGGGAAAAGACTCAAATGGGAAGTACTTCTTTTGTAGGCAGCAATCCTCTTGTTGACTGATTTCTTCCAAGTACCTTAGCGGTCATTTCTGAAGAAATACTTATCTCATTGAGTAAAGGTAGAATTCTGGCACAGGATAAAGGCAGTGGTATATGGAAATAGTACGTCACAACAACGTAAGTTTACCTTCACATCGTAGTTGGATTAAGTTCGAGCACTATGAAGTTGAAAAGAAAATGGCTTATTGGGCTTCATGCCTAGCCTTGTAAGCATTATAGGATAGAAGGAAGCTGGATGCCCTCCTGAAAGATATGCTGTAATTCAGCCACAACTTACTGGATCTAAGGACTGCTTACATGGAAGGAAGCAATAATTCATTTGATAGAAGGATTTATTGGATGAAATTCTTTGGCCTAAGCAATGTGAATCGAACTGGATAGCCACAGCTGTCTTTATTTACTTTAAAATCCATGAATCCTGCAGGCTAATTCAGCTTGTATTTGGTGAGGTTGTGTTAATTTTCTTAACTGTAAGTCTTGCTGAGATCTTAGAAACTCACATCCTGAGCTGAATGTATTACAAAGATTCTGTAACATCTGGAAGCAAAGATTTATCTCACTGGCTGTATCTAAAATTTGCTCTCTTTTCACCATTGTTTCCTGGTTGTATCTGAAAGGCTTGGTAATGGCAAAAATATGTATCTGTTAAATCACAGAATCAGAGAATGTTGAGGGTTGGAAGGGACCTCAAAAGATCATCTAGTCCAACCCCCCTGCCAGAGCAGGATCACCTACAGCAGAGCGCACAGGAACGCGTCCAGGCGGGTTTTGAATGTCTCCAGAGAAGGAGACTCCACAACCTCCCTGGGCAGCCTGTGCCAGTGCTCGGTCACCCTCACTGTGAAAAAGTTTTTCCTCATATTTTTGTGGAACCTGCTATGTTCTAGCTTGTACCATTGCCCCTTGTCCTGTCATTGGACTTCACTGAAAAGAGGCTGGCTCCGTCCTCCTGACACTCCCCCTTGACATATTTATAAACATTCATGAGGTCACCCCTCAGCCTCCTCTTCTCCAAGCTAAAGAGCCCCAGCTCCTTCAGCCTTTCCTCATCAGGGAGATGCTCCACTCCTTTAGTCTTCTAAGAGTCTAAATGAAAATAATCAGAGCCAAACTGTATCCCATTTAAAGCTAAGTTACATAGTGTAGAAGTAACAGAAGATGAACTTCTGATAGTGTAGGTCTATCTACTTATCTGGGAGTTCCATGGCTCTGGTGGCGTTCTCACAACTGCAGTCTTCCGTAACTGCAAGGCATTGTGTCTAGCTAGACATGCACTGGAGTGTATCGTTAGATAAGTGTAAGCATGTAAATAGACTGTATGTGTTTGGGTTTATTTTCATTTGCTTTAAATTTTTGCTAGATTTGCTGATAATGTATTTGCTTAATAAATGTAGTATTGGTAGCAGGATCCTGAGGAAAGAAAAACACATCCAGTTTAACCTTCACATTTTAATCATATATATAGAGCATATACAGATCTATATGAAAAATGGGAGATCTGCTCTAAAGGAAATAGGGGCAGCCTCAGATGTCAGAAAGGAAATGAGAAGGGTAATTATTTCTATAAACACGATGCTTATTTAGAATATCTTTTGATACTTAGAATATTTAGAATAGCTTTAGTAAACAAGTAGTTGTTTAGATCACCTCATTTTCCACAGCAACCTCCCAGCATTACTAGTTCCTGGTACACTCGTGGAATAAAAATGGATATAGCCTTGAGCTGCCATCAGTTGCCATTACACTTGGAGAACTGGCATTTGCTTTGCAAAACAAGAACAACATTGCAGTGCCCTTTGTTTCAGAATTACCCTTATAACCATTGTACCGTGCTTGAGTTGAAAAAGGTAGAAAGGCTCCTTTTGAAACTTCTGTCTTCTCTTATTGTGTATCAATTCCTATAGTGTGTGGTAGGTCTGCATATCAGGGCAGAAGGGCCTGATGTCCTGTCAGGGCAGAGGGAAGAGCGCTTGGATTGACGTAACAAGCTTAGTCTTCTGGCCACGATGCAAACTGTATCATTGCTGTTTACTTGTTCCATGGCATATCCTGAACCAGCCCTTCTGAAATAAGACATGATACTTTTTATAGGAACAAAGTCTCTGAACCTTAGAGGAAAAACATAAAAATAACTCTTCCTTCTTTGCAAATCCTGTTTGCGTTATATAACCATAACTGCACTTGCTTAGTAGATATCCCTCATGAAATAGAGCTTTCCTCTCTCCTCTCAGCTGGAGTGGTAACTTCAACACAAATCCTTTTCTGTGAAACATCCTGTCTCCAGAGTGAGCAGGGTGGAACATGAGGGTAGTATTTAAGGAATATGTATGTAACAGTGTACCTTTTCCCCTCATCTGATGGGTCAGACTTGCTGCTCTTGCAATGTGGACTTTTATGTTTAGTCCAATACAAAAAAAAAGTTTATCTGTTAGACTAACAGATCTGTCTTTCTTGGGGATCAACTCTTTTAATTGCTCCTTTGAAACAATTTACACTTTTATTCTCCATAGCATGAAACGATGCTGAACTCAATAATGTAATTGAGCATTCTGTGAAAAAGTGCTTGCATTTTTTTTGAATAAGAACCTGCTGCCAGGTAAGAGGATTGAGTATCTGACTTGATGAAACACTGAGTATCCAAGTCTTTAGCTGTCTTTTGTGTACCTGGCTTTGGCTTTGGTCTGCCAGAAATGCTGTGAGTGGTCCTTTAGCAAACTACTCAGACTCGCTCTGACTCAGTTTCCCAAATGGGAGTGGAGATAATAGCACATCCACACACCAAAAGAAGGACTTGTTTATCTACTGTGAAGAAAAATAAGCTAGATGACTGCACAAGTCTTAATTACATGGGGCTGTTAACACAGGCAAGGCACGTGCTCAGTGTTCCACCTACTAGAGCCAAATTATACACCAATGACAATGGATCTTAAATCAGATTTAAAGTTTTTTGGTGTCTAATCCTGAGCACTTCACTTTTTTCGAACAACTGGTAATAAAGGCTCTAATAAGGGGAGAAGAAAGGAGGAAGAAATGGAATGAAGCTGTCTCTAAGTACTGAGATGAGAGCCTTTTGCTGTGCTGTCCTGAACAGCCCACAAGCAGACCTCAGTGCCCGAGGGAGCACACAAGGGGTCCTCTTATTCCTGCCATGAGGCAATGAATTCCAGCAGAGGAGTGGTGTAAATGGCTGCAAGCTCTGACTACTTGAGTTACCACAGGTTAATTTAGAGATGGCGGTGCTGCCGAGGTGTTTCTCTGTGCAGGCTCTCTGACAGGACGCAGCTAAAGACACTGAATTACATGATGGTACAGTTATGTGCTTCACTAAGCTGATGCTACCCTGAGTGTGTCTATGGCAGCATTTCCTCTGAAGTTCAAATCTAAACACTGTTTAGTGAGTGTGCAACTCAGGTTTTCTTAATGCGTAAGGAGCGTGAAAAATGCTGAAAAATCAGTGATTTGAGATGTCTGGAAAGAAATGCAAAATATGGGATGGATTAGTTAACACATACACAACCTAAAAGATAAACTCTGCTTTAGTGAGTGAAGTGGTACATGGATGTGTTAAAATGACACAGCTTGATAGACATCTCTGATATAGTAAAATGGCTTTTTGCAAATACCAAAATCAAATATCAATCTCAAAAGTCCCACTGCCTGCAATAATTCTTAGATCATGCTTGAAAAACTAATGCTACACTGCTTTATCCAATCTCTTTCAACTTTTCATTACAATAGTGTCATATTATATAGACGAGAATGATCTCATTTGTGCACTTAGAGAAATAGCTGAAGTTAATAGGCCTATTAAACAATTAATTCGATAAGTGGGTGTTATACACCAGCATTCAGGTTATACGAGGTAAATTGTCTAAAGCATAAACACCAACTACGGTCCAAAATAAGAGTTCATCCAGGAGCACTCCAGGAGAGAGATGACATGAAAAGCGAGTAGGTGCAGAGAGACCTCTAGTGTTCCTTGGCAGAAAATGTGTAACACAGTGCGGTTCTTTTAATGATCAAAGTACTCGGCATAACCAGATCAGTTCTACTAAATCTCATTTAGCATTTCCAGGGTGTTTTTAATACAATACATCAAAAAATAGCTATACATTCGCAAGTTTATAAATATTAGCCAGAACTCCCACTTCTGCTATACTGCATAAACAGCACAGATGATCTAAGGCAGTTTTATCCCAGTAATCTAAAGTGGCCCCAGGGTAACAGAGAATCAGACATACATCTTTTCAAGTGGTTCTCCATTTAATGTGGGATCTTAACATGAATACATTATTATGGCTTGTTTCTTTTAGCAAATTATTTTCTTGCTAGGTGTAGAGCTTTTTCAGTACAAATAATTGCAATATCGTAAAGATTATAACAAACATTTCTCAAAGCATTTTATTTTTAAATGATAACTTTGCATACTTCTAAGATAGCTAAAAGGCATGATCTTCATATTGCCTCTAAATGTGAACAGTTTTCTGTGTGCAATTTATTTTGTGGCATTACCTGTATAAGAAAACGTGCATATTTAACTATTATTTAGACTTACGTGGAAGCTACGAGGACCACTTTGTTTTAGTTGACTATAATGACTGTCTGTGCTGGCAATATTCAGAATTAGTCTACCTCCTACAATGCTCTGGTGTGAAGTAAAGGTGTGACATTAGGCAGACAGTGGAAGTGTGTATGAATAGGGGCATAGATGTGTATAGAAGAGAGTCATAGCAAAGTGATTAATATGTTCTTTCATGTTCAGAAGACTTAAAGAAAAATCTGTGTCCACACGGAAAATATACAAGCAATATTGACCTCAAAACAAACTGTTTCTCTTGGCTCTTTTTATTACACTAAGCTGAGAGGGAAAGAACAGAGGAAGCCTAGCTGAAGAAAGAGAACGCCTCAAGCCAACTTGCCTTCAGGCTCTCTGACAAGTGTGCTCTGTAGTGGAGTACAAGGGTTTTATGAACGTGGCCCAGTGTCTCCTGTTCAGTGCAGTATTTCAGCAGCGGCGCCCTGGCTGCTGTGTCCTCTTTGCTCTGGAGGTTCCCTTGTGGATCTCCTGGTGCGAGAAGATGCTGCCATATTTGCCTGGGCGTTCAGTTGCTGAGAGCAGCTGGCTGGAAGAGATTAGACTGGCTTTCCCAACTCTACAGACTGTATCTTTATAGCTTCATATTGCTGAGAGCGATAAGGAAATGCATACCCAACCCCTTGTAAAATCGGTAAAGGTGGAGGAGGCAAGGAATGTCTTAAAAGCAAACAGCTCTCCAGGATGCTGTTTAGGACTGGCTGTTAGTTTTCAGCCCCAGTAGTTTCTACTAATTCACTTGCTCCCACAGCTGAGGTTTCAGATTACTCAAAAAACCTTCAGGTCAGCAAGTTCCTCTACTAGTCATATTCTGTAGTCTTGAACAAATGCTTGGTTGACCATCCCAGTTGACCATCCTCATTTTAGAATAAAGTCAGTTAATTCGTTCTGAAGGTGAAAAATCCCATTGTGCCCTAACTCCCTGCTTCTGTGAATACCCTAAGGATTTGTTTCTTATCCTTCAGAGATAACTGCATTTAAATAAATCACTGAACAGGAATAAAACTTGCTTATGATACAGTTCCAGGGGATTTTCTTAACCCTCTGCCGACTGGACATTCTGCTTCCCTAGAAATGTGCGACTATTATAGCAATTGCAGAAAAGATCTTCTTTTCCAAAGAAAGACAATGTAATCCTAATATTTTCAATAGGCAATTGGAATGTCTTGGAAACTGAAGACGGTTTTGTTTGCTTTAGCCCGATGGTGATGGTATTGGACAGGCATTTGACTATTGCCCAAGTGCAAAAAACAGTGAATATCAGCCGAAAACAAGACTGAAACACAGAGAGGATGAGCAGTGGTATTAACTGATAGCTGGGGAACAGTGAGGAGCTCTTCCTACTCCTAAAATGAAATTTAATCAAGTGAATATGGCTGTTTGTTTCTAAAAATGTTTTTTGTTGTGTTTATTTCCTTTTTTATTAGATCTTGAAATCTCTCTTGTTTCCTGTTCCATTTATGACTTTTGTTCTTTTTCTGTGGGTCCAGTTTGTTACAAAGTGTTAGGGGGTACAAGGACAAGAAGTCACGTGGCATTTCCAAACCAAGTATCTGTCCTATTTTGTCATATGCCTCAATAACTCCAGTCTTCTGCCATTCCATGCTTTTAAATACACTAATTTTAGTAAATGAACAAGCAATTGCAAAGATTAGAAATGTTTCAGAGAAGGATGCATAGAGGGCCTTTTCTTTTTCCTCTGTCAGATGCTTCTGGTGGGTTAATAACTCCATCTACAGTTCATCACTGAAATAGTTCCAGAAGTATTGGAAATATGAGCATGAATCAGGTCACTAATAAGATAAAATCCCGATTCTATTCACGTTATAAACAATGGACTAAGTGAGAAGTATATGCTACTGTAAGCATAAAAGTGTAAAATTTTGATATGTTTTGCTGGAACTGCTTTTACCGTGGCACGGAGTAGAAGGGGCGTTAACACACAGTTGAAGCTGTTTTGCAGTGGTTGAAGCTGTTCTGCAAGGGTTGTTGGCCAGATTCTGTTTTGATGTTGGAGATGTCAGGGCCTGTGGGCAAATGTCCATAGGAAGGGTTTTCTCCGAGGAGGATAACAACTCCCCAAGACCGTCCTCAGAATGGGCGACATGAGTGGATCTCATTGGAAAGTTGGATGGAAAACAAGAGAAAAACAGCTATGATCAAATGCAGACAGATACACATCTGTTTTCCCCATGCTTTGAGCTGGCCAGACAAGCTACTGTCTTTCTGGGCAGGTTTCAGCTGGCTGTTGGCTGGCCTGGCCGCGTGGCTCCTGGGCTAGACTCCACAGCGTCCTTCACAGGCAGCCAGCTCCAGACATGCAGAAGAGACTTGTCTGGACTTGATGTGCCAATACAGCTCCAGAAGCTGTGGTCTAGTAGAAGATGAACAACAGAATTTCTGATAAAGGTCAGGGATATTCCCAACTTACACAGAAATCAATTTTCAGATTATTCTTCTACTTTTATCAGTGTCACTTGCAACGGTATACCTGAGTAGCATTAACCAAACACACAGTCCTCGTACACGAACTGCGGTCTGTATTGAGTATTTCTGTGCGTGCTCATCTGTTTGTGACCTGCTTGGCCACGTCCAAAATAGATACACATTAAAAGCAACCAGTGCGTATTAGTGTAAAATAAAGAGGCGATGGTGGCAAACTCAAAAAAGAAGTGTAACTAGTAATCAGTTATTGTTATGACTGAGGTTATAAATTTGGAGGCATCAGTTTTAGCACACACGTAGGCAGATGTATTAAACCAGCTCTACTTTCAGAGAGGCTTAATCTTTGCAGTTTTCACTGCTGTCTTTGGAAGCTGTGGGAACTCAGTGCTCCTGAGATCATTATTTTGTAGGAATCTAAATAGGCGTTAAGGAGGACGGAACTACAAAAAAGGGTTTTCTAGGCCCCAAAAAACAAGTAGGAAATAGAGCCAGGATGTCATGGTACTCACTTCGTATTTTTTAGCATATTACAAATATAAATACATTTTCTGCCACAGTAGAATTTTGCCTTATGTACCATATTATAGGTGTGGTTGTTAGACCACTATAAAATCCATGACCCAATGCTTTTCGTCTTTGTGGCTGGTGAGTTCCTGGTGTTGCACCATATTCCTCCTGTGCAGTTGTCATTCAGCACTGTTCACTGGCAACTATGACAAAATCTTATGACAAAGTAACTCTAAAAACAGTATTCGAAGTAGGCATTTAAGAAAATAATGTCGTTTATTCTCAATGATTGTAATAGCTAAACATTTCTTTGTGAATCAATTTCTTCCTAGTGTTATTTGCTCTTGAAATCCTTGGGAATTATATTCTAGTGACATCTGTTAACACTGTTGTACTTAACATGTAATTAGGAAGGAAAAAAAGAAAACAGAAAACAAAAGCCCATGCCAATCTAAATGTACTTGAAAGGTGCCAGATTGATAACTCTGGAGAATTGAGTCCTCTGTTTATCCTCTGAATTAGTGCGGCAAAATCAATGGCAGCACAAACTTGCTCATGTCACCCTGAAATGTCTTGTGCTCACTCAGCTGTGAGGGCAGCCTGAGCTCCGTTTCGCCAACAATCCTTAGGATCCCAGTAGGAGTGGTATGAGGGATGCCGTCCTGTGGTGGAGGGACTGTGCTGGAAACACTGAAGTAATTTCAGATACGTTTCTGACCGTCCATCTGAGGTCAGACTTTAGGTTGTACTCTGCAGTTCCAGCATAGATTACAAATGGTGATTTTGAATTAAAAGGCTTCATAGTGCATTTCCAATCTCTTAACTATCTAATCCCCTGGTGTGTTTTATTTAATGCATAAACTTCCATTGACATGACAGAGCCAGAGGCATTACAATCTATCATGTCAAGACTTCATACATTAACAGTTCTTGTTAGCACGCATTGGCACAATGCGCTGTAATAGTTCTGAATTATGCTAATGATCCATGGCTAATGGCTCGCAAGGAGATTTTTGAACCGTACCTTTAAACCAGTGCCACAGTGCTTTTAGGATGTGTCAAAGTGCACAGAGGCTTGGCACTGTAACACGCTTTAATGCATCTTCAGAGCACCTTATCTTGTATGCTCTGCTTTAATTGAGTTTAAATGGCTTTGAAGGACCTAACACAATTTCAAGGACAATGCAATATCTCATATTCTCAGTGAAAGGTTTTTAATGTATTTCCTTAAAACCAAGACAAATATTCCATACAAACACATTACACAAAACCGATGTTAAAGGTCTGTCTCAAACTTGGAGAAGCCAACACAATTTGAATTAAAAGCATGGCATAGTATTCCTGAACCTATGACTGGCACAGGGTGAGAGAATTGCGTGGGATCTTGGGTTCCCCACGAGCACCAGTGAGCAAAGTAGCCACAGAAGCAACACTTATTTAAAGGAGAGGTATCTAAATCCTGTGGAAAGCCTGAATTTGTGCCTGGGAAGGCTTGTGAGAGTATTCTTCTGGGGCTACCTGCTGGGGCTACCTTCTTCTGGGGCTGCTGAATTCTTTGCATGATGTCGAGGTGGGAAAAACCCATCCTGACGGTTTGGTTCAGTTTGTCCCCCAGTCTTTACTACGCTCCTGTAATAATGGTTTAAGAAAATATAGATAGTTGTCATATGAAAAGAGAAACGTCAAAAAAAGAGACTCAACCCCTCTCCCCCTTTTTCTGTAACTTCCGTTTAATGTTTATCATTTTATTTAGCTGCAAACACATCTTCTCTGCCTTGCTTCAATAGTAATATAAAGGTGATGCAGTATCTTGGAAACTGTTGTATTCCAGTAATGGTAACTGTGTAGTTTCATGACCCTCCTGAGCTTACATTTGAGGAGTCATTGGAAAAACTGCCGTCATATCACAAGGATGTGAAGTGTAATACTGCCAATTTTTTGAATTATTCATTAGTCAGAAGGAAAAAGAAGCAACAAAGATGCAAGCTTCCTCTTTTTATTTATGGTTTTACTACTCTTCATATTTTTTTTAAATGAAGAGGATACAATTCTTCCATCTTTTCCACAATGACTCAAAAAGAAAATGTGCACGCTTGAAAAGTTGGGATTTCTGAGAATACATTTACCTCTTTTAGTTTGCATTTTAACATAAGGTAAAACATTTTTTTTTGACAAGGTAAGTGAAGTACACAAAGATCAGTGAGAAAGCAGAAATTATTGAAGTACTGGAAAAACTGCTGCAGGCTACTTTTTCACACATTGCTGCTCAAGTCAGGATTATGCTATGACAGTTCTAACTCTCCTGCTGACATCCTTATAGACTCTATTACATTATTTACTTCTTGTAAAATAACATTCTATTACAACTCCTTCATGTCCTGCTGCTATTCTAAGTTCAAGGGGAAGAAATTCTGCTCAGCCATAATTCCTCTCTTCCAGCTCGTTAATACAGCTCCAAGGAGATCATTATTAAAAGGACTGATATGCGGCTTCTATTTCATGGCCCATTTTCCATTGCAGTAACAACTGTGTTTCTAGGGTGTTGGTCTTCACTTAAATCAACAGCATGCCTTAGCCTGTGTCTTGAAGTATCAGATGAAGCATGCCCCACCCTGTGCTGAGGACATAATGTCATTTGGATGTCTGTAAGGGGGAAAGCTTTCAGATATTTCTCTTGCTTTATCATCGCGTGGAAAAGCAAAGTCAGGCGTGCAGTCATACCTGATTTGAAAAGAAAAAGCATCGATTCTCAGTAGACTTGCCAGGAACATCTGTGGATAAAACAAAGTTAACAGCAGACAGGTTACTTGAACACTCTGAAAATTGGCTTAGGTCTGTTTTTCGACGTCGGGAGATAATCAGACACATTGCACTGAGTCCCACATAAGGAGTCTATTGAAACTTGTTTTCTGGGAAGACATACTTATTAGGACCCAGGAAATGAATTTGCCTACTGTCTCTGAATTCTTGCTGTAAGTCCAGTTAGCAGCTAGGTGTACCACTAGCAAAATATTCCCACAGTATGGTAGAATGCTCCCAAAGCACCAGCCTTTGAAAAGTAGTGCTTTCATGACTGCCTGAAATCACCCTGGCAAGTCAATCATCAGCCCTGCTGCTTGCAGTGTGGATGTTGAAAGCACCACTCGACACTTGAAGAACTGGCATCAAACCAAACAGCAGTGACCACATGCTTTGAGATAGTCAGAGGACAGGGAACCCCTGGCACTACAGACACAGTTCTGAGCAATGCACTTCATCGGCTTTCAAAACCTGCTTGGACCATCCCTAATGAAATTTAGGTAGCATTTCATCAGTAATAATACAGACAATATGACAATTACCTAATTATACAGTGCTTAGGAAAGGATACTACATAAACTTCTAAGCAAAAAGTGAATCTTATGTGCTCTTTCTTCAAGGCAAACGGTGAAGCAGCTGGAAAATGAGCACGGGTTGCAGTAGCATTTCATTATGTATGTGGTGGGTCCTGATAAGAGCAGTGCAGAGCATTTTTCTGCTGATCTCTGAAATCTGGCAGGGACTGTGGGAATTAAGGGTGACTTTTGCCACGTGCCTCTTCCTGAACCAGGACTTCGATCACTATATTGTTTTCGCAGTTTGTTGTGCAGCTTAGAGTTATGGCACTGAAATTTGGTATAAAGTTACATACATGAGTATGCTATGTCAGAAGCTGGTGATTGTTAACTTCATGGTAGTGAACGTGGATAATTAAACATCTTATTCATCATGACAAGATTCTCTGATGATCCTTCACAGAGGCAAGAGGTAAGAGTGGCAGGAGTCCGGTTTAACCAGTGTGGTTGCTAATTCTACTAGAGTAATCAAACTGGATAGATCCTTGCTGTTTCTTTCAGACACGGAGCTATTGCTCAGTCTGCAAGAATTATTTTTATTCCTGGTACCTTTTGGTTTCGAGGGTGTTTGGGACAGATTCCGATTATTTTGCTTCAAAACCTTTTTGGTGCAGTAGTCTGAGGAGTCTCTGGAGGGGGTCATACAGAGGCAAGTATGGGCCACACATTTATGGCTGGCAAGGAAAAAAGCAGGTTGCTTGCTAGTGCTGCGAATTTTCATTTCCCTTAGATGTTAAAGATGATCCTCTTCTTCATCCCCTTACTCCTCTGTCTCCCCAGTCTGACGTGCTTTTTCTGTAAGAAGGGTTGATTCTTCTCTGGGAGACACGTTTTGAAAGAATTTCAGTAAAAATACCATGAAAATCTGGCCAGCTGTTAAAGTAATTTAGTTCAAGTGCCTGTGGAATGTTTTGAAGATCCCGTGTCCTAGCTCGGTTTGCACTGGTAATCCAATCTTTGAACCAGGGAGTCATTACATTTATCTGTTTGGGTTTGGATTTTACATGCCACCAATTACTGTTATCAAAATATGTTAAATTAACTGTGTTCTAGGAAAGCAGATAATTTCACTGTAGACTGGTAAATATCCGATTATAAATGAAACTACCTTTTATTTATTGTAAAGGCTAGCATATTCATCAGCATGCCTAATTAAAATTTAACAATTAATAAGCAGTGGCAAACCCTGTACGAAGGTCAGTAGCAACCTAAGTAAACTTATCAAAAATGCAAAGGGGTTTAGAGTTTTTAAAAAGTTCATTCTGTCCTTAATTAACAGATCTAATTACAACTCTGCCATAGCAAAATGCAAAATGATCTCTTCAAAAGACAAGAAGTCAAAGGTTTAATAGTGCAGATAACCTTCTTCTTCAGTACATACCGACCCAAGTGTAGAAGGGAATTTTACCAAGCAGTCAACAGACTTGATTGGATGGCTTTGACAGAAATTAAAGCTAAGCAATACATAGAAATCCCCAAACAACAAAGGAATTGAGAGGGAATAAAAACTCTCTTGTGTCTTGGGATTTGAAATAACACCAAGTCAAGACTTTGGATAATCTCCTTTCTTAGCAAGTTGTCAATGTATTTATTCTGTGACCTTTGCTGGTTATTTTTGAGTAACACTTTCTGTTCTATAGACTGCATGTGTTTAATTATCACCTCACTGAACAAAAACGGATAGTGCAAAAATCAAGGATAATCTAGCATAGTAGAGCTAAATACAATAGAGCGAAGCACTTCAAATTCCTGCAGTTAATAGTCAGCATTTAGGAGCTGAAGGGCGATTTTCCAAGTTTCACTGAAGGGCTTAGTTATGCATTACTTCTTCAAGAAGACTAAGGAAAAACGGAGCGCTGTGTTCAGAGTTTTGCAGGAAGAGGCTGGAAATGAACAAAACTGGGTTCATCAGTAAGGGAATAAAATCTTCCTGGCTGATTTATGTGGGCAAGGGTCATTACATGTGGATAATATAAAGTGGCTGAAAGAAAAACTAGGCTGCTTAAAATTAATAATATATAGCTGAAATGAATTGTTACTATTCATCTTTACATTTTGGTTAGCAGAAAGAACACCAGTACGAGAGGCAAGATCTCTTCAGGGAAGACTGACCTCTGTGAATATCCTTATTGTTCCCTTTCATACCCGGCCAATGACAAAGTGAGTGTAGACCTATGGAACAAAGGTACGTACATAAAGTAGAAACAGTTGAACCTTGGTAATTATCTTGGAGAGGCTCAAAAACAGGAGCCATGTTCATCTTATACTGGAAACGAAGTTCATCATAACAAATTTTTCAACCCAAAGGCTCATTAAATGCAATATGAAAACAGAGAGTCTGTTCTGAGCAATCTCCATGAATTGTCCTCTACCTTTACAGCTGCACTGTCATGACCAGAATTAATTTCATATGGCGTGATAATGTTCTGTTGGCTGGAGGAGGAAAAAAAGGGAAGCCTGCTCAGACTGATGAGCATTTTAAGCCTTCTCTTTAATTCTTTTTCTTAAGAAGAATGTAAGCTTCTGTTTTTAAACTGCCTGGCTTGAACCGATATGTAGCATCAGCCATCAATAACATGCCACACTAATGTGGTCTCATGCTAGTCCTGTGCTGTATATTTGAAACCAGAAATGATGAGGCTTTTAAATGTAACAAAAAAATTTTTTTTTTCTACTTAAAGAAGCCAGACATCATGGGTGACCATGTCGTGATCTCCACCTCACCTTTAAGGAAATTATAGAGGTCTGTCTAAAATGTGGCTGCTCAAAAACAATTTTATCTGCTGTTTGGTCCTTCTCTGCATCCTGTCTCAGTAGAGGAGACAAACCAGATCCTACTACATTGCTTAAAAACACAGATAGTAGAAAACGCATATCGCATTATCACATTCCTTTCGTCAGTAACGCTTGCTTTAAGGTAAGAAATGAGTATAATTACTTGAGTTCTGCTGATGGGAGCTGAAATATAAGAGATAGACATTATTACTGTTACTGTTGTTATTATTGTTGAAGTAGCAGGAAGTGCAGCGCTATAAAAACTCTTCTAAGCAGTCACTCCCTCTTACAGACCATTAAAGGTTCACTTCACACTTGTATCTTTTTTTTCCAGACTGAATCCTGAATCATTAATTTTGCACTTGATGTTCCTAAAAAGAAAACTTTTTTGAAGCAAAACCTTCTCTTGATGTGTGAATGCACCCTGAAGATGTTAATCACCAGAGCTGTAAATTCAAGACAAAAAGCCATCCAGGTACCTTAAATTTATTGAGACTTGAAAGCAGTAAGATGTCAAGATTCTTGTTTTTAGTTTCCAGCACCGTACAATGTCCAAGCTTTAGACAACATCCTTTACTACTAGCAATCCAAGTAAGCAAAGTTGTTAAAAATAACATATGGCCCAAGACACTGTATGAAAGGGTGATAAATTATATTCAAGAACAAAGAGAACCAAAGGAGTCCTCCCCTCCCTTGCCAAACTCTCTCTTTACAGATCAACTAGCTTTAAAGTAAAATATCAGAGAGAAACTTATCATTACTGTAAGTACAATCTCTGGGCTGTGCAAGTAAGATACCTCTAATAAAGAATTTTTTTTTTAATTTGATCTAGCTCTCTATTTTTTAGTTTTTTTCTCTTTTCTTTCCCTCATTCTTTTTCTTTTTTTCCTTCTCTTTTCACTCTTCTCTCCTTTCCTTTACGAGAGATTTTTCTCTGTCAGTGCTTCACCAAAACATAAATTCAGAGATTTTAAAATCGCCGTTAATATTCTGTTTGGAAGAGATACCTCTTTCCTGTATGCAGATATCTTTCCCAAAAGAGTTGCTCACTTTCTTTTGAGAATATCACAGCAATGTGAAAGTAAGTGATTTTTATTTCCAGTCTTCCAGGAAGCTCCTTTCTTATCCCAGCACAAGTCCTTTCCAAATTAGAGAAAAAACATGAAGCAAGTAATGAATTTTGCTTAACTGTTAACAAATTAAGACCATCCGTCTCAAATATTTTCAGGCTCAGAAATTCCAAGTATCTCATGCATTATTGCCCTCTAGTGTTACTTCGGAATGGCTGTAGAAGATTCCATCTATAAAATTGAGCAACAAATGCAAGTTTCAGAGACACGAGGCTAAATTTGAACCAGAGAAGAAATGACCATGTATCTGTGAAAAGAGGAGTTTTGCAATCCCTTGATTTCAGTTGGGTCAGTTATCTAAGGTCTTCGCTAAGATCCAGTGCTTCAAACATTCATTTGCACACAAAGGGAGTGGGGGGAGCACAGAGATCTGTGCTTTGTTCTCCACATCTCTATTTATACTCCAAGGAGGATGTCACTGGTGCCATATGGGCATTCTGGTCTCCTCCCAGTTTTCCTGTGGCTGAAAGTTTCTCAGCGAGTTTAAAATGCTTGGTTTAGCGACAGGCCAACATCAAGAAAATAAATAAACATAGCAGCAAAACAGCATTGTTGTAGAATGGCATGAACACATTGGAGTGCAACCTGTTATTATGTCTGGTTCATGAGACTTAGATGTGCATCAAAGAATGGGAAACAAGTAAATCATTATAATTTTCTATGGCAGTATTCCAAGGCTTTCCAGTTCCCTGGGAAATTTGCAAGTTGAAATGGGTTGAAAATTAGAATGTGTAACAGGGGTAGTTTGACGGAAAAATCCTGAGGACACAAGTCAGCAGTGCCAAAGTGATCCATGGAAAGTACAACTTCCAGTTCTTTCACAGGTGCTTTCACCCTGTGCTCATGCAGGAGCTCAGGTGCACCAGTGGAGAAGATTTTACTGGGAACATACTAATGAAATCTGGCAAAGAACTCTTCTCATTCCTTATTTAAAATCCTGAAATCCCCAGTGCGAGATGAGTCATGACATCCTAGCTGTTCACAAACAAGAAACGTTACTATGTTTTTTGCATATTCCCATTGGGCATGATTTTTCTCTCATGCTGATTTTACAGCTGTATACTGCAGTCAACCTTGATGACATAACGTGACCTGTCCTAATAAAAGGAACAGAATCAGAGCAATGTTAAATATCCCACTACATTTTGTGATGTATTTATCTGGTGCTTTAAGTGTGTAAGGGATTTGTTCTCTATGTTCTTTTGCCAGTCATTTAACTGCAATGATGATTAGGCTTTTGAAGTAATTTGGACATTTACTGTTCTCAGTACTTCCTGAAATTTTCAAAACAGCCAAGACACTTCCAGATTTAAAGGATTTTGGCAAGAGGGAGATACTATAATTTTTCAAAACTGTCCATAGGCATTTATCTACATCTTTAAAAGTTAAATGTCTTTCAAAATGCGACCCTGCTAAGATAAGATAGGTAAGACTAGACCATGACATCACAGTACTGGTTGTGTTCCATGACACTTTAAAACACGCTTTGCCAACATTTTTACGTATCTTCTTGTCCTGCCTGCAAGAAGCTAGCATTCAGACAACTTAGAGAGGATGATTTAAAATCTGATCTTGAACAAGACACAATTTTTCTAAAAGATTGCAAATGTCTTTAACATTTCATGCTCTGAAGCTCATTTTTTTAACGATGCTCATAACTAGATTTTCATGGTGAATCTTTATGATTCAGAGAAATCAAATCCCAGAGTGATTTGTGTGTCTCCCTTAGCTACGGTTATAGCTTTATAGTAATCTTAGGATGTGCTCTAGTTGTTTTTTATATTCAAGACCTGTTAAAGGATTTACATCTGAAGCTAAATGGGTGAATGTACTGCAGGTTGCACAGTTTTCTAGTACATGATGAGGCCAATTGTATTCATGTACGTTGCTGAAGTGGGAGGTTTTCCAGAGAGGAGTTCCACTAGAGTCAGGGAATTTTTCAGAGCAGCAGCAAAAATATCTGAAGATTTACTTCATAGCCCACAGCAACTGCAGCAACCACAGTTACAAACTGTTGTCTCCACAGAGGAATCTGTCGGGGTAAGCATCGCATGGAGTCGCTCAGCATAGCTCTTCATGTGCATTAAACACATTTATATGAACATGAGACACATGTTGATATCACACAACCCAACAAAATACGCAGACAGCATGGAAATAAGCTCTGGCTATTCACTTCTGTTTGGAGCAGCACGGCTGTACAGGCTGATCTCAGTAAAACCACCAGCTCCCGTCTCTGAGCAAAGGAGCATGGTACCTCAGCTCCCTTCATCTGCTGGCTGTGGGCCACAGCTGCCTTTGGGCCAGGGCTGGACTTGTTGCACTCTAGTTTACTGTTGAGCCAGTCCGTAGCAATGTATGTAAGGAAAATCGCACCTTTACCTCTACGTTCAACTGGACACAAATGAAATATTTTTTGTGGTCAGAATGCAAGGGTTGTTTGACTTTGGGGAGATTTATTCCTTAATTTTTGCATAAGCAGCCTAGACTGGAAGGTGGGCTGCTGAAGAATGCAAGAAAATCCTTTTGAGTTCAGAAAACCTGGACGTCATTGCTTGCACCTGCCTGTCCCTGTGTTCCTTCTCTCCTTCTGGTCAAAAATGGAGCCATGTACAATGTTCCCTTCATACATATTAGAGCTGTTTACTGTGTGCCTTTTTCCTCTTATATGGCAAAAACAATTTCCAAGGTCTTTTTATTCTTGCTATTCCTGTAGAATCAATGGAGCGGTAGGGAAGTAGTTTGGATATTTTTTTCACTCTTACGTTAACAATAGAGTTTTAACTAAGACACCACTTCAGAAGAACAATAATGAAATGCACAAGTCAAGGAGAACACAGCTGTGACTTTCAGAGTTTGCAGGGCTGTCAGCAAGAGGAAATGTATCTGTAAAGCGGGCAAATTTATTCTGTAAGACTTTGAGAGAAAATACATTTGGAACTTCACAATGCTATTTATTCAGAGTCACTTTTCAGCATATAACCACTTCTAAAATTTCTCATAATAGTCAGTAGGAGTCTCAGAAGCATCTCAATGCACCTTACATTCTTGCCTCTGTCAAGAGTCAGCAACCAGGTTGATAACAAGACCTATCTTCTTTTATTTTGCTGGAGAGACTCTTTAATCAGTTCACAGTTGCCTGGTGTGTGTCTAATTTTGTGCAGGAAGAAAAAGATGAGCATATCCATACTGCCTTAGCAAGTTCAGAGATACTTTCCTTTGAAATTTACAAACAGATAGGATCCATGACTGGAATTACAAATGTAGATAAGCATAACACATTTAGAATTGCATTTCTTTTCTTCTAAGTTGTTTCTCTACAGCTTGTCATTGCTTGTGTAACATATCAGCAGGCTCAGGACAGGCACAGTAACAGGAATGTCACTGGGCCACGTTCAGAGTAGGATGCAAACTCTAGTTTCGTATATGCAAATACGTATTTGAAGATTGTTCACATTTTAGAAGAAAACTGTACATGAGATATATGAGAGAATAGTAAGAAAAAAACAAGAGAAGTTGAGCTTTAAACGCATTCCTGCCACTATGTCTGGAAAATCTCCACTACATTCCGTAGAGTTTAAATCTACACTGTGAAGAAAAATTGGCCCTGGAAGTAGCACAGACTACGTTGTGTAGGTCTAGCCAGGAGCATGCTGAGTTAGAAGGAGAATTTGGTTTGTGTGGTTTAAGACCATAGTTTCTGCCTTGAGTCTCGTAAAGCAGAATGACAGAGAAAAGACTATTTTAAGTGTTATTCTTTAGCTAAGGAACTAATGTCTTAAGGGTGGTATTATGTATACCTCCAAGCAGGTACTTAGCACCTAATGAATTTTAATGGAAACAGTTTGATTCAAGACTTTAAGTAATAGCTTATATAGGGTTTTAAAAATCCAAGTAGCTTGAACCTTACTGGTTTTAGCATCTGGGGTCAAGTTCCACTTCACGTTTTCAGAGTTTATATCTACCTGCCTATAAAGTCTGAGCACAAGTGTAAACCAGTCTCCATGTGCCTGGGTCTCCTCTAATTGGAGAGCAAAAGAAGGTTCAATACCTAGGGCTGTACCTCTTATAGTAGAGTTAGGGTTCAGATCCTCTGAGGTCCATCCTTTCAGCTGGCATGAGATGCAATTAATAATAGGTACTTAAGCTTATTTAGGATCTGGACCTCAAGTGTTGTCAGTAATTAGCTCCTTAAATCACTGCTGAGTAGAAGTGCAGAATGAAGAAATTTTTAACCCTCAACAAAGTCCTTTCCAAATTAGGATGAGATGTTTGCCAAGCATAGAAAATATCTTGAACATGCTGTACTTGCACTATACCTGTTCTGTAGCTGCGCAGAGAACTCGTGGTTCTGGCATCTCTCCCGGACTCTGCAGTATGTTCACTTTAGTTTCATCCAGTTTAGTAGTAAAGGATCCTTTCTTGTCAGTGGCTACAAATATCAGAAGTCCCACTGTGAGTAAAAGTTTATATATTCAGAAATTTCCCTTGAAAGTGTTAGTTGAAAAATCACTATAAGAAATTCTGCTCCTGTGTTTTTATTTTATCTTGCAAAGAAAAGCAAAATTGTAAATCCTTAAGAAACAAAATCTGTCTTTGACCTTACTCTTGCCTGATTTGAGCATACAGGTGTATGGAGATAGTGTCTTGTTAGTCAGCAGCTGAATGTGTTTGCAAGATTAATGATACATTGTCCAACCTATTCAATTACAATACTAGAGCTTGATCACACTAATAACAAACTCTTAGAGATCTGGAAGCTATATTCTGCTCACACTTGCTACTTTTTACCTGTTACAATACACTTGGGCATCTGCTAATTTTGGTAAATCCAAGTTGACATTGTCTTAGAGAGGGAAGAGAAGAGCACAGCTGCGTGCCCTGATTGTCATTCCCAGAGAACCTGAACTTGGTCCAGTGTAAACAGTATCTGCTAAGGGCTGCTCTGGTTGACTGGTGAGGCCTTTAGGGAAAAGCCACTCTTAGGAAAAGGTTTTCAGAAATTTTAAAGGTGTGTGTTGTGATTCTTGATTTACATTTCTTTAGTGGACAGGCTGAAGGAAATTGTCTCTTTGTTCTTAAGCCTTGAGTTTAGAATATAGGAAATATACTTGTCCTTCTAAAAAGCTGTAACTGTGGGCTTTGAAACTGTGGTTGACTTGGTATGTTCTTGGCTTGCGGACTTTGCTGTATCCTCTTAACAGAATAAATGGTCTCATGTAATAACAAACCTGACAGATCTTCATAATTGATTGCTGTTCCTGACATATGAAGGGCACAGGATGCAAACCGAATGAAGCAGTGTATTATGCAATGTAAGTATTGATTCTTTTAATGGCAGTGCTGCTGTTCTCTGTAAGTGCTCACCTCAGCAATACAAAATTATGGAGAAAAATAGAAGTGGAAAGTAAAATTAAACTTACATGAAAAAAATATGTAACTGATGACTCTTGAGAGCCTGCCAAGTAGTCTCTCATTGCCTAAGGGTTCAGTTTTACATAAAGCCCTTAGCTCTGTCAATAGATTCTTTTGGACTACTCAGTGCTAAAACCAGTAAAAGCAGGGGAGGAGCAATAAATCAACCCTGCTTGTACTGGACACAAGATAGTAATGTTCAAAACCCCTTTATACAATTAAAATGATTTACAGATGAGTGATTGGGATAGGCTAAGAGGTGCTGTGGGTAATGGGTAGAGTGGTGTGGGGAGGGCTGCTCACACCTCTTAGAGCAAAATTATAATCTAGCAAGTTCTGATTTCAAAGCCTGACATCCTTGATAAACAAGGAATGGCAAGACTTATTAAAGTGTAGTCCGATCATTGTTATACCCTGATACTGGAAGAGATAGGTGTCAGGTTCTGTTACTGCTGAGGTTTTCACAGCATCCAATTGATCTCTTTTGAGGTGTGTGAGAAGGCACATTGGCACATGATATGTGCACACCTATTCCCAAACCTGCAAAACCACTGCAGGAACCCTTTAACCTGTTCTTTCATCTCCTCTTTTACATCACCGTTGTCTCACAATCTGCTCCCACTGAGCATGCTGCAGTTGTCTAACAAGTTTCGCATTCAGATGGTTGACTCACATTACACTCCACGGGGTCATATAAATGTTCTGAAACTGACAGTTGTGATTACAAGTTAGTTGGGTAAGAAGAGGACCCCTGGGCACAAATCTCTGATGTACCTGAAAATTTTTTTGGCAGCAGAGACTAAATCTATCCCAAACCTACAAGGTCAATTTGCAGTTCAGTTGCTATCCATATTTATCTGCCTCACACAAGGAAATTTTACTATGACAGTGATAGCATCTCTAGGAAATACCTCAAGTATATTGTTTCCATGGATAGCCTCTGATCCTTGTTCTCCTGAAACAATCTTACAGGGTACGTCATTCTCCTGATGACACCATCTTATGTTAGGTTTAAAAAACCCAAAAAAATATAAAACAAAATGCAAACCAAAATATGTTCTTTTAGTGATAGGATTCACCTTGATTTCAAGTCTCAGTGGTTTGTAACTTGATAAGCCTTGGTCACAGCACTTTCCCTGAGTGTAGGCATTGTTCTGCCAAACAATAAAGGGAGAGGGGAAGGGTTGGATGCTAGAAGGGACAAAGAATACAATGTCAGACCATTATGTAACATAGAATTCCTATGTTTGTTGTGACATCTCATATTATGGAGGCACATAGGAATAAAAAAGATAGGGAAGACAATGAAAATTCTGTTTACATGTGTATAACCTCTTTTCGCCTAAGCACTTTCAGTTTCTGGTGATTTATCAATAGAAGTTCCTGCTGAGAACTCATCTATTTAATCACAGTAATAGTATGACAAAACATTAGTTAAAACACAGTTAAAAGGAATCATTCCTTCATGTATCATGCGGATTTTAGAAGCAATACCAAGTTCAAAAACAAGTGGTGGTGGTGAAATCAGGTGGTTGAAACTGTTTTTAAAGTATTTAGCAAGTTTAAAAGTATCTAGCATGTGGTGATATGAGAAGTTTTCAGCTGAGTCTTCCAAGAGAACCACTTCTCTTGGTCTGATATTATAGAATCATAGAATGGCCTGGGCTGGAAGGGACCTTAGAGATCATTTTAATCCAATATGGCCTCCTTGTGCAATATAGGGACATGCCTGAAATGGAAGAAGGTTTTAATCGGGGTTTTGTAAAGGCTGATTCTTTTCAACGCTCAATACAGTCCACTTCTGAATGGCTAGTATTGGGGAAAAAAAAAGACAGTCATTGCTCTAAAGTAGCTGTATACTATTGAGATAATGCCGCTAACATTTTTGTTTATTTTTGTTTTTTCTGAAGAATTGGTCTTTTTTTTGTGATAGACTGTAAAATGAGCACTGAAAGGGAGGGAAAACAACTTCCTCTAGCTCTGTCTTTATGAGTGTTCCTTAAGTTGTGAAATAGCCATGTAGCATAAGGGTTTAAGAACTTCGGCATTTAAACACTGTCGCTGCAGCTAACTGCACCAAGGGCCTACTACAGTGTATGCTGAAGTCGACAGGAGTCTTATCATCAGCTGGAGTGGATGTTGAATCAGGTTCAACACAACACAGGAATGCAGACTCTGCAGCCCTTGTTGTCCGAGGAGCTCTGCACTGTATCAGCTGAGGTAAACTCTCCATTATCTGAGTTGGTGTTGTCACCTGCGATGCTGAGCACGTAAGCAGTGCTGCAAAATAAGCCATATGCTAGAAGGTGGGGATAGGCACTAGATGCAGGCTCATACATACCTTCGGAAGTGCCTATCCCCATGCTGTGTATATGCTATGACATGTATTATGCAAAGTTTCTGCTCAGCAGAGTTAGTCTTTTTCTGTACTTAATTTTGACATTTAATCTGTTTTATAGTTATTCCATAAAGATTGTTCACTAAGATAAGGAAGTAACATGCAAGGAGATGGAAATGCAGAGGTTTTTTTCTGAGTCTATACGCTGATGTCCCTTGTGACCCAAGGCAAAGTTTCTGTAGCTTCCTCCATCATTATTCAATTGTAAAAATAGCAATAACACTTAACCAGACTCCAGAAAATGATACCAGTGCTCCATTGTGAATGTGCCCTCTTGCCATTCGCAACCTGGAATCCTAGTCCTGGAAAATAATTGCTTTTTATTTACAGCCCTCTAAGTACATTTCTAGAGCTAGATAATACAGTCTTTGTCAGAGGTACAAGCAGTAAAATATTACTGTATAGCCGGCATCTCTGAAGCTACAATAAAACCTAATCAAACTGACACAACTGATAAAATTTGGTGCTGCAACTCTTTCAGAGTCTTTGCAGCACTGTGAAATGCTTGACTACAGAATGGTCCCAAGATCAGTATGGTTTTCCCATAAAAACACATCAGTGCCAGGGAACAGTGTCCTCCGTTGCACTGATTTAATGCTCCATGCCAACCCCGTTCTCAGTGGAAATTGGTCACCAGGGACAACTCAAAAGTGTTCTGCTGCTTTTAAGTAAGAAATCTGAATTAGTGGAAGCTTCAGGTGGAGTTGTACGTTTTCTTTTGCTACCAGAACTCTCTCTGGCCTTTGCATTAATAAAACCAATTGATTCCAAATTTGTTAACTCTGTTGAAAATGGTTTTACGGTACTCTCTCTGAGTCTAATAAGTGGGCTTGGAAGGTGATAGTTGCAGTAGATGCAGCATGATGTAGATGGTGAATCAGAGCTCAAGTCCAGCATGTTGGAGTTGCTTTTTTTGTTTGAAGAAGTAACCTAGAGCTACATTATAAATGTACCTTCAACCCTAAGTATGCTTCATTTATCACTTATTTTTTGAAGAACTGACTCTGTATTAGATAGCAAAGTATTTCTTCGCTTGCAGAGAAAGAGAGGGTTTTGGTCTCATACTCACTGTCATTGCACATTTGATGACAGAAAATATTAACTATATCTATCTTTGAAGTATCTGTGGTGACGTGCTACAGAGCATCTCAGGCATCAACCTTCCTATATAAAACCCATTAAGAATTTCACTGACTCTTGTAGTTTATTGAGCCTGAAAACTTGTTCAGTAACTACCTAGCTTTTAACCACTTGGGTTTTTTGTCCTCCCTTCTGCCCCTCAGAGGTAAAATAAATTTAAATGAAAGAAGATTTACAATGTTTTGAAATAACATGATATACGTTAACTTGTAAGTGTCAAATATCATTAGACCTGATGGGAAGGATGAAAAAGACTGTTCTGTGCCATGTGAAAATGTACTGTTTGTAACACACGCTTGCTGCAAAACTCCCACCCCAGCGGGTTTCCTACAGCTGCAGGTGATACTAGGGAGCTAGACAAGAAACAGATTTTACTTTTTCAAAGCTGCATCTTTCCTACTTTCATCTCTTCTCTGCTTATCTCTTGCTGTTGTGCAGACCCCCCTCTAGGAGAAAGATTAAAGAACAATAGGAAAAAACAAAGGAAATAACAAGAAAGGTTTCTTTAAAATAAAACATTCTCAAGAGTCTCTGCTCTCAAATGTCTACCTTCAGATTTTAATTTTGTTGTTTATTTTTTTGTGTTTAAACACATTCCACTGTCACAAACACTCCTTGTGCCATTTCCAGTGTCAGAAAGGGAAATCTGAGCCTTCAGTTGGTCATGTAAAGGTACAGTCACAAGGAGAATCAGATGGAAGATAAAATGTTGGGTGAGATTGTCTGGCTGTCTAGCCACCCGCTCATTTATTGTTCGTTTCCATCTGTCTTTGTGTCGCTTCCGAGATTGCATTGTGTATTTCTCCAAGTGCTGTTAAGTGCCAAAGATTCAACTGAGTGCTACACTGAATTACTTCAAAAAGAAATAGTATTTAGTTATACTGAATTGGGTTTGTGTCCAGCATTTTTTATGATTTTTTTAAAGTACAGTTGTTTATGCGTCTGTGGAAGGCTTGTATGACAGGTTCATTGTGTAACCCATCCTAACCAAAGATACAACGTAGGACACGTGCTTCAGGCTTTTTCTCTTCAGTGCTCGTATCTTTGTCTTGTGAGTTCTTAATCCTTATAATTTTTCAATTGGCTTACCTCTTTATACTGTTTTATTTTTTAAAAAAGATTTATTTAGCAAAATACCTTTAGGTTTTGTTAGCATGAGAATGTAAAGGATTCAATAAGAAAGGTTGTGTATAGGTTTTAAGGTGACTTTCCTGAATTCCAAGTGGGTCTGGTCGTAATGGTAGATGTTACTTTTGAAAAACATAAATGTCTTGCCTCTGCCTCACCAGCTGGAGCATGGAGATGCTAATGCTACTCTCCACTGCAAATGGCTATTTGAAAAGGACAGTTAAACAGTATTAACAGTTGCCTGGTTTATACACCATGCTGATAGCTTTAAAGTTCTGCAGCCTCAGAAAGTCAAAAAACCTGGTGCTTTTAAGCTGACTTGACATTTTGTTTGGATAAACAGCAGTGCTTTTAATGAAATGTGAAAAATCTGTGCATGTGTAGATATAATAATGCAAAGTCTGTTGTTGGAGCACTGAAATGGCCCAAAAAACCCTGAAGAAGTGCCACAGAATCCTGATTAGAATAATGATGGAAATGTTCAGTGAACTGAATGATGCGATGCTAACAATTCCTGGGTATTGAAAATGAGATATGGCTACTCTAAAGTTAGACAGCCAGAACTAATGACCAGGTGCTGATGTGAGGAGCTTTTAGAGGGGGCTGTGGGAAATGACCCAGGTCAGATCTGCAGCTGAGAGGTGATGTATGTTTTGAAGAAAAGATCAGGAGATGGAGGTAGGGGCACTCATCCTCAGGTCACCAGAGCAAGATGGTAATTGTAAAGACTTAAAATACAAATTCTGACACCTTTCAACACCTAAATGTGGTTGCTGCTTTGCTCTCAGTGTGGTTCTTTTTTAACAGTCCGTTCATTCATTCATCCTTTCTCTTATTTGTCCTGAAATAACAATTGTGTGAATTGGCTGAAAATCTCCACAAAGTTACGTAAGATTTTAGGTTCTCAGCCTTAGGGGAGTAAAAAAATAAATCTTTCTTCTTATCTATTTCCAGGATCCTTGTCCTCTCTCCTCTTAAGGATAGGTGCACTCATTTCCTCTGTTAGCTTTATTTGTGAAATAGTTATATGCTGCTAGGCATTGAATATCAGTGCAGAATCAGCTTGCCTGTGGTAGGCCACACAACTCTGTCAGAAATTGCTACACAGTTGTGAAAAAAAAATTATATGCAAGTTTTTCTCAAGTTTTTCTAAAGACAAATATGTATTGCTTTGTGAAGCTTAAATATGTTACTAGTTTTTTCATTACCATTTTTCACTCGCTTGAGCATAGTTCTTTATGCAGTAGGCTTCAGCGAAAGCCATTTGGGCAAGAATTATAGGATTAAGAAATGTCGGATTAGAAGCTTCATAGAAAAATTTGTTGGTTTCTCTCTAAGCAATTATTTTATTAGAGTACAAGTGGAAGTTCCACAAAACTTCATGCCTGAATTTCGGAAAAGAGTAATTCCATAATGAATCCCATATGTTTTGTAAAAAGAAATAGCTGTCTGTACTCAATTTGCTTCAACAATATGCATTAAAATATTTATTATATATTTGTGGTGGGGACAGATACAACATATATCTTCATGTCTTGTCAATAAATGCTTTTTCTGTTTGATGGCCAATTTCATGCTATAAGTCTTTCTGAGATCTGTTGAAATCTTAGCTGACATGTTTTGTTTCCTGCCTTTTTATAGTATTTCAGTGGTTTGAGACCTGAATACATTCCTCAATTTGATTTATTTTGTTATTTTATTTTTAAAGTTGCATGGTCACAGCAGTACTGCTAACGTGCAGAGTTAAGAGAACCTAGAGTTTTTCTTCAACCTGTTTTGCAAACTTTGGCAGCACCAAGTTGGAACTGATGTTACCATGTGCTGTTCTCCAAATATTCTCAAGGGAGTTTCCTGATGTGAGGAGCCTCCAACCTGTGCAAAAATAGCACAACCAGATCCTTTAGGAAAATTGTGTCTAATATCTGCTGAACTCTGACTGTCTGGGTGTGGGAGATATCATGCTGAAAGTCACTCATTACAGACTAGACTAGTTGCTCTGGCTTCCCTGTCTGTTAAGACACAGTTGTTTTCCCCAACATAGTCAATCTCATCTGCAGAAAATGTTTTCATGTAGTGCTCCCATCAAGCTATGCAATAGCCAACTTTATCACCATTTTCTTTGGCACCTCTATGTGCAAATGCAGAGATAACTGTACCATCTAGGGTATCCTTATGAGATCCCTTGGGGCAGGACTAATTCCTTAATGACTACCACGAGTTATTCCAGTAGCTCGTGGCCATGTAGTGAGACACTACTCACACTTCCCGTTGCCTTTTTCAGAGAAGAGAATGTTTCTCTTCTGAGAAATGCACTAGATTTTCCTTAAAGTGTTTGTGAAGGCTGAAGAGATAGCCATTACACTATGATATAGGCTGCTTTTCCAAGCCCACAGTTATCTGGCAATAAATACTGCAATAGAAGTAAGATAAAGTTGTGAAATTGAATCATGATATCTCAACAGATGGTCACAAGCAGCCTAAGTATGATGTGAGTGTATCATATGTTTGACTTGACTCTGAGAAGAAGATTTATACAGTTATGTTCTACCTTAAAAAGGAATACCTAAATACTTCTACTAACCTATATCTATCCTGCATTAACTTTCAAATGTATACAGTATCTCATTGCCCTCTAAGGTAGATCACTGGTTCTTCTAAGCCAGAAGGCATGTAAAAATGACAAAAGGGAATAGGCTCCTGTTGAAGTTACCAGAACAAGTTGATGAATTGTATGTGAAAAGGGAGGTTGGAAGTATAAATACCTTCTACATCCTCTCCATGACAGGCTATGGAATATTTATTATAAATGGAGACATAAAGCAGGAATAATCTTCCCCATGACCTCTCCGTGACAAACTGGCTTTCTAATTCTTGCTGAGTGCTGATTATTACTTGGCTAACACTCTGAGCTGAAGATGAAGCATGTGCTAAGTTGCAGGAATTTTTACAAACAGGCTGAGCTATTTTCAGAAGGGCAATTTTAAGGACACGTTCATGTTTTTACTTGCAGGAGTGTTTTTTTCTTAAAGCATATGAGTAGATCCACATATGTGCAAAACCTTCAAGCAAACTATATGAGTGCAATTGCTCATTTATGCATCGTGGTTAGTGCCTCGTTCAATGAAGTAGGCTTGTGAAGTGGGGATTGGAGAGCCTGGCTACATGCTATGAAGGGCACTCATAAAACACCTTTCTGAAGGTGTAGCATTAATGAACTTGCTTCAGTTTTTATCAAGGCACAGAGAATGCTGCTGGCAAAGGTAGCTCAAAAATAGGTGTAACATGAAAAAGTAGAGTTAAGAGGTTCTTTGAGGTTTGTCACTTGCTGGAAACATTTCAACCATGTTTACGTATAGACCTTCCTCATGGAAGGAAGCAAGGCTCTTGCTTCTTGTAGCAGTGCAGCTGTCTTGCCATGTTCTTCTGTACAGTGCTTTCAGAAGGCTAGAGAGAAGAGCTACAGTGAAA
Source organism: Trogon surrucura (assembly GCA_020746105.1). Classification (NCBI taxonomy): domain Eukaryota; kingdom Metazoa; phylum Chordata; class Aves; order Trogoniformes; family Trogonidae; genus Trogon; species Trogon surrucura. Next base: position 16,561,336 of record CM036629.1, read on the forward strand.
TCACAGAAAGTTGTTAAATTAGGAATTGTGCTGGTTTTCATGCACGGTTTCCGCTAAGTACCACCTTGATGATTTTTACCATGATCTGAGTTAACCCAGAGCAACTTCTGGTCTGTTCTTTGGTGTGAATGCCCTTAAGCAAAGACTCACCAGATCTGTCTGACCATGAGTAGGTCACCTCCTCACCAGACCTGTAACTGTAGCTGTAAGGAGCCAGCCCTTCTAGTGTGCTCTGAGCAGCGTGACATAGGCTTTGTACTGCTTAGGTTTAACCTGGACACATTTTAATCTAGCAAGCAGGTCAAACCAGCCAGATCTACCTGAAGAGTTGTTTTGTTGTTCCCTACATTTCCCGTGCTGCATGATGTGCTCTTCCCAATCTTGCACCAACCTCTGATCAATTCCTCTTACACTTGCATAGCAACAGGCCAGAGTTGGGGGACCTCTACAAGCTCTTTCTTCCCATCCTTTCAGATGCTGTTAAAGGTAGCCTCTTTGCAGTTTTGTTCCACAGCCCTCTTGATGTGCAGATACAGGAACACGGGGAAAAAAGGTATAAAATTTTCAGGTCTTACTGATACTGAAGAGCAAGAATAGCACACTTCTGGCAATGATTGTTATAGCATGTCTTCTAATAATGTCCAAAAAATGCATAAAGGAGGGATTTATCATTCATTTTGTAATAAACTAAACACCTGTAACTTGCTTTCAAAGTTTTCCCATATGACATAAGAGTTTCTCTACAACTTATTCTACCATCTCACCACGCGGTCTGCTGCTTCTGTTCTGAAATTTAGACCACTAGGGGAGATCAGTGGAGGGAATTGTCTCACATGAAGAATGTAAAACATCAAATAGAATGAGCAAACACCTCTTTTAAGTTCTAGATGAGCTGTGGGAAGTTTCTGTGTCTATGAAGTTTCACAGACTGCCTGAATTTAAATCTCCTAAATCTATGAAAACAGAGAGAACTTTTTTTTATTATTTCTTTCAGATCCAATATATGAGACTTTCTCCAAAACTAGATAGGCTCAGCATTGAGCAACACTGACAAGAAAGAGAAGCTATCTGCAAGCCCAGTAGTGTGTTTCTATTGGCTCTGTCATCTAAGCCCTGTGGTATTATCAATGCAAGCATACTGTTAATCCGTGTAATGTTATTAAACCAGTAGGTATATCTTAGTTTCTCAGATGGGTCAACATTTCTCCTGTTTTACAAAAAGTGTGACAACTTTGTGTCTCTGAGGTTGTTTTCACTAAAATGGAACAAATAATTTTTTTGCAGGCAAGTCATCCAGCAAATATGCCTTTGAAGCTTTCCTGCCTGCAAAGAATCTCAGGCAAGTCAGGTCTGCAGACTGACTTTTGCAAGCGCACACTGCAGTAGTTGGTCGGCTTTCAATTCCTTGGACCCTTTCAGTTCCTGCCTAGACTTTCCACTAATATGGCAGAGCAACAGTGTTGAGCAAATTGTCAAACGAATGAACAGAAGTCCTAGAACAGAATTGCAGGCTATGCCTGAATCTATATGAAACATCAGAAGTTATTCATAATATTGTTTCTACAAACTTAAATTCTGCAATGTTCTTTGGCTATTAATTAGGTACCGCATAGGGTGATTACAAGGTTGTATCAGAACAAAAGGTCTTGGGGGGAAAAATAAATTAATCTGAATCAGGCTTCACAGGAGAGATGTTTCTCCATAGCAGATGTCTATAAATGTGCAATATTCATCAACTTTGCAGGAACAGAGGTCAAATACTCTCAGGAAAGGACCCCTAGACATATGATGGGAACCCACGATCAAACTACTCCAGGGAACTGGGGTATTCTGAAGGACTGTTTTTAGGAATCATCACTGAAAAGATTGTATCCATGTAATGTAGAAATCAGTGCCGTATGGGTATTACCTCAAAGAAGAACATATAGCATACCTTTAACATTTCTGACATAAAGGTAATATATTTTACAGATTCACAAGTGTAAAAGTGCAATGCCTGCTGCATGTCTGCAGTCTGATAGGGATAGATTTTACTCAGACTTCAAGTCTAACTGTAGTGGAAGGTCTGTGTTCCATGATGTAAGTCTTTCTAGTTGTGAAAGTGAGCTGACACTGGGACTTAACCCCTCCTACCCTCTAAGGAAGGCAATGAGTCTGAGTTTGTATTCCAGTTGCTGGGCTGGTAGCCATGTGCTTGTGTCTGTGGGAGGGTAAAGGCGTTATAACTCTTATCTGGAATGAATAAATACTGTTTCTCCTCCTCCACAGATTTTGTGTGGAACCTTTGTGCCTATGTTCAGCTTCTACACAGAAGGACACCGTATGTGCAGGCTAGCTTTTCCTGAGCTATTAAAAAAAAAAAAAAGAAAACAAATAGCACCAGCCCCACATGTCTGGGGAATTTCAGACCTGGAACTCTGAGCCTGGATGGCAGTAAATTCTTAAGGAGAAGTTGGGATGGAAGAGCAGCAACCAGTATGAAAGGGACAGGGGAGGCCCGGAGCACGGAGTGCAATCTCGGAGCAACGGAGCGTTTTGTAGTGAGCTGAGCTGTCTGAGGCTAGGAAGATTTGAGTGAGTCCTAATGAAAATCATCTGACCCTCATGAGGGAGATTTCTTTTTCCTTGCAATTATTTTTTGCATGTTGAGGATGTTTAATTAGTCATGTAGAGTCAATGTTTCTGAGAGGAATTCAAAGTGCACTGGTAGCTATTTTTAGTGTATTATAACATTGTTATTCTTGGGGATTACACACATTGCAAATCTGTAAGAACAAAGAAACTATATGTCCAGGCTGCACCAGTGTTTTGGGATTGACGTGACCTGCAGCTGTGGCAGTTCTCTGTATCTGATTTTTGAGAGGCAGTAAAGATGTAAGTAGAAATTACATAGCACCCTGAGCCAAGTATCAGCAGCAGCGTTTAATTGTTTGCTCTTTACCTGCTAACCCACCCCCCTGCTCCCCCCCCCCCCGCTATTCTGTGGCATATTAATGTTAGATGAAACTTTGGAAAACCATAGGTTTGATCAGATTTTTCACTGGTGTCTAATTTTTTTTATTTCAGATGATCTTTTTTTTTTAATTAACACAGTTATAAAAAGAGACAGTCTGGGAGCTTTGTTCTCTCAAGTGGTCTTTGTAGCAAAAAGTAATTTAGCAAGAAGTGGTTAATAGGTAACTGCTGGACTGATGAGGTGCCAATTTTGGCTGCTTCATTATAATTCCACATATTCTGCGTCTTTCTAACACAGGGATAAAGTTGCGTGTTGTGGCTCTGTGAACATCCAGAGCACTAGCACAGGTACGAGACCATAAGTGCGTAACTTTGTCAGACGTCTCCCTGGAATAACTTTGCAAAGGCAAACTCAGAAGGCGTACCTGAATGTTCTTCTGTGGAGCCTTATGCTTGAGGGCTCTTTTCCCCCTCTTTTCTTTCATAGCTAGAATTTAGTACACACGGTTAGCAAATGCAAGTGCTATTCCTGATACGAATTGGACTTGGGTTCTCTTGTCTTACTCAAAAAAATTCATGTTATTTTCACAACCACATTCAAATTTGGGTTAGCAGAAATGATAGAATGCAAACACACTGGTGAAGTGGCATTTCCTGGGGCAATTCTAAGGTTCTCTTCCTCTGGACTTTGCCCCTTTTTAAATATTGCACGGTGTCATGATTTTCAGTCAACAATAATGTTTTGATTTACAAAGGAGTACATAGGAAAAACCTGAGGTGAATATGTATTTATGTATATAAACATATACTTGTTCCAAAACAAAATTTTGAAATTCACTTAACCCTCAGACATCTTTTTTAATATTTGAGCTCTCACTCAAACACTCATCTCTAGAATCATAAAGGGATCTCACAGCTGTTAAGTAATGCAAGAGCCCTTCTGCTGTGCTACTGCTGCATTAACTGAGGCAAAAAAACCCTGTGAAATGCATTGCTACCTTTAGCACTGTGTTAGCACTGCATTTGTAGTGTAGCTGCAGTCTCTGTAAGAGTTCACTGAATTTTCTTCCACCTCCTGTTTCCTCACTGAACTCACTAGGTGGCTGTCTAAGAACACACATCTTCTCTTACTTGCTGAAGCACAGCTCTTTCGCTGCTGTGCCGTTCTCTGATCTCACGCTGGAGAGCACCCTCTCATCAGCCACCGCAGGGACCAGCTGCAAGGTCTGGGCTGCGGGAAGCCCAGATCTGTTCTCCAGATCCCTTTGATTAAGCCAGTTTAGTTCTCCAAGGCCGAATTAACTATTTATATCAACTAAGTCCAAGCCTCGCAACGCCAGTTTTTCTAATTCTATGCAGTATTTGTAGGATTTAGGTAAAACCAGGGAACAAGGTAGGCTGTGCGTAACTAAGGCTAGTTTGTTCTTCCCGTAAGCTAGAGGAGTGAGGCAAAACAGCTTCTAGAATCTGGAAATCGTGGTTTGTATGTGAGGGAATAGACTGAGAAAAAAATATGAGCTGTTCACTTAACATCCTTCTTGTTAAAGTCGTTATTACCAGATGTGGCTTGAGTTTGGCTTGTATGCACTGATTTGTATGGCTATGAATCCTCTAACTTAAGGGAAATTATTTGTGATTGAGACAAAAATTGGACCCCAAGGCTCGGGCTGAGCTGAACTTTGGGCATGTATCTCAGTTTTGCAATGCTTTTCATTGGAAACCTTGACTTACGAAGGAAAGTATGCATGGATCTATCTCCAGTCCATGTGTCATCCTATTGTCTACAGTACTGCAGAACAGAAAGCAGGGAATAAGACCACACAGGAATACATCTCTCTGCAGCACCTCTGAGTCTGACATGGCTTGTGTTACTCCTCTACCCCAGAAAGATGAGGTAGGGAATAGGCAGTATCTCGTCCCCTTGCCTTAATGTGGTTGCAGCAAAGCTGAATCGGCACCTGGCTGGGAGTGACCTGACTTGCTTATGCTGGGAGATTAGTAAGGAATATAAATGTTACGTGTACTTATTCAGGTTTTTTCCCATCTCTGTGTTTTCAATAGGATACTTACATTCCATGAAACAATAATTTTTCTCTTAGTTTAGCCGCGTTGAAAAACCTAGATTTACCTGACACTTTAATAATGTTCAGTTGGAAACACTGAAACAAGATACTTAGTCTGAGGGCTGGGTCAACTCCGTATCTTCCAGAAAATCTCAGACTGTGAAATAGTTTGTTGCCTGTCATCAGGACACAAAGCGCTGATGTACAACTCTCCAGTGCCTGCTGGGAGTTGTAATTCGCTTGTTCTCTGCCCAGCTCTGGTATTTTTTGGCACCTTGCAACTGCATGATACCTTTTTCACGTGAAGATAAATGCATAGTTCTAAGCCTTTTTTTGTCATAAATCTTAATTTGCATATTGCAAGTTTAGCTGAAATAATAACAAATTGCCAAAAATGTTTTTGCCTGGCTGTCAGGTGAGTATGAAACCTAACATTCTTGGCTCAGAATCCGTGGGATTAATACAAAATGCTAAAACATGATACTGGAGCTGATCAAACTGTGCAACCTACACCTGAGGGGAATTTTTCTCACGGAATTCATAAAAATGTCCTTATTTTCTCTTGATTAGATGTGACTTTTCAGGTTTAAACAGAAAGCAGCAACTTGTACATGGACAGCAGTGGGAGCTTTACTGTTCCAAAGCCATAACTTTTAATCAGCGTAGTTCCCTGTCAGAGTGGATTACCCCAGGACACTTCACAAACCACTTTGCTCCCCACCCCTCGATGGCTGGAGGGGGGGGGCTTTGCAACAGGAGGAGAGAAGCCACGAAAAAGGGGATGCAATTGTCCGAGAGAGACAGAGCTATGTGCCAAAATGTCTGAAAGTTTCAGGACTGGATGATTCTCACATTATTGCTACTTTATTTTTTAATTGACTGCTGTGTTTCAAAAGACAAATCCACTGTTAGCCTTCCTCTTCTATGTAGTTAGTGTGCCACAGTAACCCAGTTTGGAAACTGAGGTGTAAACTCTCCTTTCAAAGAGTCCTGTGGCAGCTGAAGGACGCTGGCTGGGATCCAGCCGGTAGGCATGAGGCTTGGGAACTAAATAAGAAGTTCAGGGAAGAGCTTTACAAAAGCAAGCACCAGGAACAACCCAGTTCTTGAAGTACTCTGTTCCTGGGCGAAGTGTAATTGTGTGATCTAGGAAGCTGGGGAACTACCTTACTCTGGTTGTTACCTGAATAAGAAGTTATAGCAGGTATGAGATAGTTTGGGGTTTTTTTCACCTTAATGAAGTTCCTTATATTAAAAAAAAAGAGATAGATTCTGCCACCTTACAGCAGACTTGATACAAAAGGTGAAATTCTCAAAACCTGGTAATTCACAGAAGATTGTAGAAGAGTTTTAAATATGTGCAGTAATAGTAGGAGTGTATTTGAAAATGTCTAGATGATCTTAACTGGGTGAGAAAAATATCCTCCTTCTTGACTATAGATTTAGTACTGGGTGTGAAAAAAAGAGTGAGCAAATCATTTGACCAAGAACAAGAGAGTATCAGCAAATCCTGTATAGTATCTCATCTCTGCTTTTTGTAAGTCAGAAGACAAATCCTCTTCTACATTGCGTTTCCAAGTTACACTTCAAGATGAAAAAAACATTCTTGGCTGCTGCTGAAGACCAGCAGAAGCACTGAGGAGTGGGTCAAATTCAACGCAGTGCAAATACTGAGCAACAAACACAAATAAGCCTGGCTTCCCCTCAACCTCGCATTTCTTGGTCACAACAGGTCAAAGCTCAGAAGCCTGGTAATCCCAAACTCTAAGATCTAGCTCTGGCATCAGCCCTCAACTATTGTTTAACTACAAGCACTTTGGTGAACTTCTGGCTTCTCAGCTACTTAGTCCAGATGAAGTTTTTTTCACTAGTGCTCACAGCCAACCTGCAACACTGCACTGTGCCAGGGAGGCACAGAGGCTTTTGTTCTGGCATACAAGCAGAAATACGACTCTTAACAATGAGCAAGATCCTCAAAAATGTGTAAGCTCTAGGGCAGAGTCACTGTGCTAAGGAATAAATCAAATGGTTGATGAGTGTTCCAGGTGCTGAATGTGTCTACCTGAGAGTTGCACTGGTACGCTCTTGAATCGGTGTGGCTAATGTACCGTAGGGGTGGTGTAGCTAGAGATCAGGAGACTGACACTCGAGGAAGCCATAGGCTTATCTGAACACTAAGTTCATGATTTTCATTGCAAATTCCATTGCAACTGAGAAACAACAACAACAAAAAAAGCGTCAGCATTAGCTGTTAAGTGCCCACAAGACCCGACGCCAATTCAAGTTGAGAACACAGTATGGCGGATGTGTATCACAACAGTTCTGATACAGTCTGACCTTCACACAGAAGAGCTGAATGCTTTTTAAATTAGGTGTTCCAGTTTGTTTATGTACAATTTTGGTTTTGAAACTAGCATTTTAGAAGTGGAGACCAAAACCCTCAAAATTAACTTGTGGTAAATGATAGAGTTTGAAAAAGTATATACTATATTTAATTGGAGAGAACTGTGCTTACAGCCTGTTATTGTCTGAGTTGGTTGACTTTTCGCCACACACCAGCAAAGACAAGAATGAGTAAGTTGTGGTAGTTCTGAGCAGTTTGGCATTTGCAATGTACTTTTACAGTCTAAGCTGATGAGCTTTCTGCTGACAGGCAATACCTCTGGCTAGAAGTGAAATATTCTGATCCGGTTAAAATATTATCTATCAATGGAGAGTGCTGTACAGTTAAAGTAAATTCTTTAGAAGTTGAAATTCCTTTAATGGACTTCAAAGTAGAGTATCTTTTTTTGGAGGGTCCAATGATGATTTATATATTGAATCTTAGCTAATGATAGTGACATATCATTAATACAATGAATAATCTGTGAGCACTTTCTGTGCAGTTTATTTGTTTCATTTGAGGAAAAAATCAGTGAGATGATCTGTTTGATGAGCTGGTTTGATATTAAAAATTCTGCCTTCAGCTTCTTCTATTAGACAGATCTAATTCAGATATTATGGTGATATGAGAAGGTGAAGATCCTAAAGAGGGAGTTCTTGTGTATGTTTTTCTCTGAAATCTGTTTGCTTCTCATAGGTAAGAACTTCATGAGTAAACATTTCCACTATAAACCCTTTCATACTCTTTTTGAATGAGCTTTTGTGTTAGCTGTCATATGTTATTATGAAAGAATTAGTGAATATTATCACAACAGATCATAATAAATCCATGCTTGGCAGCCCAAGTCACCTAAGGGATACTACAGGTCTATCTTCAATTGCAGGAGGTACACAACAGCGTTAAGGCTGAAATGTGCAGTGACAATAGCTTGATTTAATGCTTAGAATGTAAGCTTGGAAGTTCTGGCTTAGCTGAAGGTTCCTGCCTCCATTGGCAGAATCCAGAAATTAAAATGGATTCTGTTCATGACTGAATACTTGGAATTGAACAGAAGGTACATAAAGTATTTATTAGTCTGAAGTATAAGTCCCATAATAGATTATTTTCTTCTTTCATAGAGATAGAACTAGCATGAGGAAACTGCTTGTGATGTTACTACATTATGTTGTAGATTGAGAAGTTCAGGTTGTGTCTCTAGCTCAGCCCAGCTGGGACATTCAGGCTGTTTCTGCCCCAGTATCTCTCATGGAAGACGAGTGCGCTGCTTCCCTTGGCCCTGCCCGGTGCCTGCTGGCTGTTAGAAGACAGACACGCGCTTTGGGCCAGAGTGTGCTTCTGAGTACCTCTACCCAGGGCAGGGGCACTGACTTCCCATGGGCAGTGCATTGCAAATGCTGCAAATACCAGCCTGCAGCTGGGCATCTGCAGTGCCAGCCTGAGTCAATACGGCCCCGCGACCAGTCTGTCACTGGCTGTTCTTGTGGGAAGCAAGTGTTATGTGTAAGCTGCAAGCTGAAAACTTCATAGTGTGCTACACATCGAAGGACGTGTTCCAGCCTAGTTTGGGCCTGGATTTGCTCTGAAGAGCAGGGAACGCAGAATGTCTGTGATAGTGGTGCGCAGTGTGCAGGAAGCAAAAAGGAAGTTCTGCTTGATTTTGCTGATACTCATGCAATATTGGCTGGGAGGTATTTAAGGTATTATCAAGCAGCTGCATCTTCTTATTTCAGAACTCTTTGATGGAAAGAAGACTTAGTGCCTTGCCAAAACCTCACGTCTGTAGTCCCCAATAACCACGAGACTAACAGTTCAAATGTATTGCTTTCCTCTCATGACAGTCACCATCTTGGTTGGGACTCAGCATTCGGCACATCTTATTTTTGATTCATTCCACTGTATTCCAGCTTCCCTACTGCCTTTCTCCTCTACTGTCCTCTCACACCTCAGCAATGCTCAGCGTTTGCTTTTGAAACAGAGTAAAGATCAAGTTCCTCAATATTGCTCTTTCAGATCATCTTATCTGCACGGAGCCGCCTTTGAAATGTTTTGCAATGTCCGGACAGACAGTGAGCCATGAGCAACACTTTTTTCTCCTAATGACAATGAGCTCACTGTTAATATATTCTTTTCCTGTTGTCTCTTGTTGTGCGCTCAGGACTGTAAGCTTCTCATGACAAGTGTGTACAGTGTTGGACACAATGGGATCCCAGCAACTCAGTAGGGTTGGAGTTCTATTGCAATCGAAATAATGATGTTAACTTATTCTGTTGATGCTTTTGAATAGGATTTGCTGAAAAATAAAGGAAATATGGGATATGGATCATGTTACCATAAAACCATATGCAGTGAAGTGTTCATCTGTCTCCAACATTTCATGTCTTCTGGGCATCCGAGGTAGTTGAGTTTGATTTATACAATCAAACCATTCATTAAGTATCTGTTTGAGTTTTAGGCAGATGCATCCTTTACCTGAGTGATGAAATCTGACTACAGGAAATGGAGCTATTCCTTTGTGAAAAGACCCCATTCTCCTTTATTAAAAGTGAGCCTTGAAGCAATGTACTTCTAGAGAACTGCCAAGCTTTGTATACCAAATACTGTTTAAGGGCTCAGCAATAAAACAGTTGTGGACTTGGGGTTGATCCAACCACACAATAGCACATCTTTATGCAATATTTCCTCTTTCAACATCCATCTCCAACATTGTAATTCACTGACAACCGTCAGTTCATTTTAATTCCGAAATTCTAGTACAGAACAGCAGAAAGCAGTTTAGAGTCTGAACTCTTGTGTGGGCATATTAATTATTTAAATCACTAGTCCAAATCATGTTCAAAAGAGCGCTTGCTGGGAATCCTTCAGGAGCAGACTGATATATTGCTTATTATCCTCTACTAGATTACACTGTAACTCAGAAGCGTGCTCAGTATTTCCTAGCAATAAGACGTCGTATAGCTTGTTGTCAGAGAACTGAGTGATGGTGGATGAAGGAAAAAGCAGCGATTATATGTTAGAGATAATATACATGAAATGATTCGGTGAATTGGTGGAGTTCCCATGTCAGGGATTGGCTTGGAAACTTCTTGGCTGAGTCATTTAAAAAAAAAATAATATCCCCAGGCAGATAGGAGAGGCTGTAAAACCTAATGCATTGTTGAATGAGGCTTCTCATCACACAGAACACCTTCCACTCTCCGTGGAGAGAGAAGCGATAGGTCAGTCTTGCCTTGCACATGTGTGTGTGTGCGGGGGCAACTGTATTTTTGTGTATTTTAGCTTCTGTGTTGTTACGAAAATAAACCCATGAAGTTATGTCCATTTTGCCTTTTTAGGCCTGAAATGGGCACAATCCAAACCAGTTGCTTCAATGGTGGGTTACTCATTCAAATGAGAAACATCTTCTGCTCTTAATAGACAACTACAACATATTCACTCTGTTGAATAACTGGCCGTGCATTCCTCACTTGCCAGTATAATGGGACCTTCAAAAGTAGAGAAGTTTCACATGACCTTAGCACATACGCCTGGCTTTGAGCGCCTGAAAGGAATGACCTCCATCCCATCCATCATAATGGCTTGTTAACACTCAGACCCAGCGTTTTGAGGGTTCCCTGCCAATATTAACCCGTACGAGCCCTGAACGGTAGGGGCACGGTTAGGCAGAGAGGTCACACTTAGTTGGGGTGGCTAAATTTCCACTGCCCCAAAGAACAGGCTTCTCTTGTGGGCAGCTTTTCTCGCTAACCCTCCACAGAACTGGCCCAGGCTCCGAGCCATGGGCGTTAATTAGCCAGTCACGTAGCAGAAGAAAACAGGCTCGTGTTTTACTTAAAGATACTACGGGGCAATGACACAAATGCAAATGAATGCATCCACTACTTATATTATTTGACATTTACTTATAGCCTCCATATTTTATTCATGAATTTTACAATTCCAAATATAATGAAACAGTTAGAGTACTTTATTACAAAGCTTATAAAATAATTAAATATTACACTTATATTTTTTGCGCTTTTTACACCATAATTCATACTTTGTGACACTACCGTTTTCTTTCCTCAGTTGTCACTTAAGGAAGTGAGCAAAGAAATATAAAGGAAAAGCTATGCATTAATAAATTAATTATTTTACATCAAATAATAAAAAGAACACAATTATGAAAACAAAACAAAACCTTGTAGTTTTCCTAGAAAAAAAAAAAAGTTAAAATTACACAATGTCCAATGTCAAGACAGAGCGGTGTAGACTGAGATATGTTTCCAATCATCATTTCTTAAAGTTTCATAGAATACATGTTTTTAACTTAAATTGCTGCAGGAGGAACTGCTAATTTTAAGTGACCACTGTCTGGCATTAGTGCTGAGCTGGCTAATCTTACGCTGAAATGAGACTTTAAAAAAACAGTAAAACTGAACTACATTCATCAAACGAAGTTGTGGGATTGGGGGGAATTAGATAAATATGTCCCTCATAGGCACTCCCCAGAAAATTACAGTAGAACACAGCTCTGTCTCAGAATGGGTTTGGCAAATAGGGTGGGTATTTCTTCAATGCAGAGACTTCTTAAATTGTACCATTTGATGTGTGGTGTCACCAAGCATCTCGATACTGAATGATTACAGGTATCGTTCTGTTTACATTTCTTCTGTTTGCTGGTGGATTCTGAACTAAACATTAGGAGAATGTATAAAAATAGAATTGACTTTATTTGGTTAGAGTAAATTATCCACTTATCTTTTTATTTTTCATATAAAATGTGTGAATAAATAACTATTTAGAAAAGTTTAGCATGAATTAATGGACTGTAATATTCTTGTTATTTACTTTGGGTAATGGATGAAACAAAATTTGAAGAGAGATCTGAGATTAAAGGAAGACATTCTTCAGTATCTTGGCATTCAAACAACCTAGCTTCTGAAAAAACTACTTTAAAATATCAAGTTTAAATTTTAAAATTACATATCTAATGAGCTTAGAAAGTTGAAAACATAACCACTGATTTCAGTAAATCTGAGTTGCATGAGTTAGTTGAAATATGAAATTCTATTTTACTGGTAACACAGCAATATTAGAAGTCCAAATATTTCTAGGAATACATTTCAAGTTACTAGTTAACCACTTCTGAGTTTCTACACAAAGCAGAAAATGAGTTCTTCAAAATAATAAAAACATTAGCATGATGCAGAACTTGCTTTTCCAGCAGCAAGTCTAATAGAGAAGCACCATATATCTTTGTAGTGCACTATTTACTTCTTGTGGTCACACGGGTGACGCTGCGTTCTCCAGACAACAGCCGTCTGAATGTCTTTCTGTGGCAGTAAACAGCTTCCTTACCCTGGGACGATAGAATCATAAAAAAAAGTATGAAAGGAACCGCTTTCAATAGCGTGATCTATCATGCTGCCACGCTGCAACCTTCCTCCTCGAACTCCCAGTCTCTTTTGCTTTGCATTCTGGTAAATTAGCCAGAAGAGCCTTCCTTGCCTTAATTTCTTCCTCAAAATGTATGACAGTGCAAAATGACAGAAGAACTGCCCCTCGAGTCTCAGTGTTCAAGTGAGCCATAGTACCCTGTACTTTAGTGAGGTCAGCAAATAATGAAAAAATAGAAACATTCCTTTTTCAGCATCTGTCCAACGATTACTGTACCTCCGACATTCCCTTAGAAAATTGTCTCTTCCATCAGTGGTTTATGTGGCACCATGTCTTGCCTCAAAGCAAAGTTAATTCCAACATAAATTGAAGAAGACAATCCTGTCACTGAAGGGTTCCGATAACACGGTGCTATCAGTTCTTCTTTGTGCATGATTTACAACATTGCTTGCCATAAAATTTGTGATTACAGACACCGTGCTGGGGTACCAGATGACACCACGTGAAGAAATCCACACAAGAAGGATCATCTGAAGGAGACAAATCCAAGCAATCCAGTCAGACTGTGTTTTAGCAAGTCTACACATCAGGCAATAGTTCTGCACACCTGTATGCATCTGGTAATATTAAAAATAAGGTGGGTGACTCAATTAAAAGAATAGGAACCGTTAACTAGCTAGTTTATTTTTTTATTTGCTGTTGAGATGTTTAATACGTTAAGAGATCAGATTTGTTAATTTGATAGAGATAGAGCTAATTTAATAGGAGAGTCAGAGGCTAAAGGAATTAAAAAAATTAGAGCATGCTTTGAAGTTCAGAAAACCAGGAGGAAGTGCCACTGTAGAGGATAAAAAAGTCATCTGTGTTTGTAATCTGCTTCCAAAGGTGGTTCTGAAGGCAGGTACTTGTACAAACAAACCTGCTCCGTGCTTGATGCTGCTTGTTGACAGCGACATCCTCGCCTCAGAGCAGTGTTGGCTTCGAGCGTATCCGCATGTACACCCCAAACACACGGAGATCTGAACGTGTGCACAAAGTGCTCGGCTATGTGTTTGCATCCCAACGCTTTCTAGAGGGACTTATTTCTCTCTGACTACGCAGGCAGCCTCAGAAATTTCTCTTTTTAGACAGTTCCGTTAGGTGGCATGAATCAGGCTTTTAGGACTTTGATTATGCCATGTTGGCGAAATCTTAATTAACTGCAATGGGAAAAGAGACAGGCTGACAATGCTTAGTTCTGAAGCACTCAGCTTTTAATTACAAATACAAATAAACCATATTTTTCAATTAAGATTTTATTTCCCTTAAATTTATGTACGGATCATTTGTACACACAGCCCAGTTGCTTTAAAAACATTTCATGGCTGCTCCTTTCTACAGTTTTGCAGTGGATGCTTTATGTCTCTTTAAAAGAGCAGTGTGATGATTCATATGGATGATTTATAAACAAATTCACCACGTCTGAGAGAGCAGTAAGACATTTAAATGAGCTTTAGCAAAATTTATAGCTAAACTGAAATCTCCTGTGAGCATGGGAAAAGATTCCATTCAGCTCTCAGAACTACTGTTTACATGGTCAATAAAAGGAATTTACAAGGAGACAGTGAAGAAAAATCTAGCCACCGTTGTCTGCGTTCTCAGATCAGCTAAGCTGAGTCACAGGAGATAAATGCTCCCTCCCGTAGCAAAACCAACTACCTCGTATCCTGTGGGCCAGGAATCTTCTCTGTCTCTCTGAAGAAACTTTTGATTAGTCACCACTTTGCTTTCTTTGATGCCCTTTTATATAATGGCAAAAGTGATTTTGTATGCCTTTATTTGAAAGAATAAGAAAATATTATAGTAATTATTTTTTAAAAGATGCCATTTTATTCCTCAGATTTTAAAAACATAAGCCTACGTGTAAATGCTTAATGTTATATAAAGAAAATACCATCCTTGAGCAAAGAGTTGCCCAGGAACTAGTAAGCTCAGTACTGAACTGCAGCCTTCCCGCTCCACAGCGTTGCCTTTCTATTCTGAATTGTCAGTAGGGAGGGAACTGGGAGTTCAGCACCAGCTTTCACCTTCCCCTGCTTACTGCCCATGGCAGGATTTGCTGCCGCAAGGACCCAAAGCAGACAACAGATGACAAACATGCACAGCACAGAGCAAGGAAAGCTGTTCTGATTAAGTCAGGAAGAAGCCCTCCTGCCATGGAAGGGTAAATTTTCAAAAATTACAAATTACTGTTTAAAAAAAAAAAAAGAAAAAGCACAGAGGAGACAATGCTAATAAATCTTTATGCCCCTTTTGAAGATCAGAGTGCAATGCTAACGTTACAGAAGTACGCCTGAAAATTTTACTCTTGGGACCTAATCCAAAGACCATTGGAATGAACACAAAGAGTCCCACGTTCTTCAATGGGTGTGGATTGGGCCGTCAGTTCCTTACTTCTATTTACTCAAGTATTTATATGTTGTTTTAATTTTTGATTAATTTTCAGCAGCTGGATTTACTAGGAGTTAGGGTGACCCTAACTGCATCTAACAGAGGGATGGAAATGACCCAGTTTGACTAGGGAAGTGTGTAAACTCTCCCTGAAACATTAATTTCTTGACTATGATCACTGAGCTGGAGCTGCATGGTTGATAATAGAGACTGATTTGCTTCAATGTGATTCCAGCACAGCTGGCTCCCCCTCTCTTTGCTGTTTTAAACAGAAAGTTAGAGAACAGTGAAGAGATAATTGATCTCTAGAGCCTGACGACCCAGTTATAATAAAGGGGAAAGGGCTCCTGCAGATGTGAGGAGTGAGAGAAACAGGCCAAGGCCAAAATTAATGACAGGAATTGCTCCAGACATGAAATATAGCAGAGGAAGGCAAGGGTGAAAGAAAAGTGCTTGCTATATCGTGATAGAAAAGGATGTAATACAGAAACTCCAAAGTACAGCAGAACTTTTGGGGAAGGTTAATTTGAAGTCTGAGGAACATTTGCACATAAAACCAGCAGAACTATTTACTTTTTCCTTTTAGGACCATTCCATCTTTATAGCCTTGTTTGGATTCACGTTCCTTGCTATATCAGTTTGGTACTCTGCACGTCTTGAGTTGAAGCAGCAGAATGGTCTGTTAAGATGTCACTGGGTGTTAGAGGGTTTCTGTGCACAGCTAAGGCCAGCATTGCTACAGAAGGGGGGTGTGGTTGGCAAATGTCAGTTTACAAGGAGCAGAGCTAGAGCTTGACCTTTGCTCACAAGTCTGTTACCACCTTTCTCTTGCAATCTGGCCTAGGTTTTATAGAGGTTACTTTAAGCTCACACTTTTAAGATGGTAATGAGACAGTTAATGTACGGTATTTTGAAAGTTCACGTTTAAAGTGCTTTAGCATACCTAGATAACTGGCCTTATATTGGACAAACCTGGACTTCCATGAGTTTTTTGCCCACAATTAAGAAGGAGCCACACACTCTAACCGGCTTGTAAGCAAATATATGGGATGAGGCTAATGCACCGCCCTCTATCCATGGTGGTTCTGAGAGAATTGCCCTTCCATCATTCAGAGGGACACAAAACCCTTGCTCCACCTGCTCCTCTAGAATTGCAAAACACACTGAAGAAGTGGAGAGAGATATAGGAGAAGAGCTTAACTTCATGTTCCCTGACCGCACATCATACACATGACAGCAGTAAGGAGAGAAGTACATTTTAGACAAAGCATTTTTGGACTACCAGGGTATGGGTGCAATCTGAGGCATGGACAGACCTCAAAGGACTAAAAATAAATGGCAAATTCACAGAATCACAGAATGTTAGAGGTTGGAAGGGACCTCAAAGATCATCTAGTCCAGACCCCCTGCCAGAGCAGGACCACCTACAGCAGAGCGCACAGGAACGCGTCCAGGCAGGTTTTGAATGTCTCCAGAGAAGGACACTCCACAACCTCCCTGGGCAGCCTGTGCCAGGGCTCTGTCACCCTCACTGTGAAAAAATTTTTTCTCATATTTTTATGGAACCTCCTATGTTCCAGCTTGCAAAATTCTTATTGCTTAGTTCGAAAGTTGCTATTTTTAATGATAAAACAATACCAGCATAGGATGTTTCTGTGTTATGCAACAAGATGGTACGAATATGCAGCTCAGAACCAAATGGTGTAACTTTCCAAAGTACTTTTTTAACATATCCCATTTTTAAAATCCGTGTCAGTTATACTCTCAGGTCTGCTTTAAGAGGGTTCACTTTGAGAAGAGAGATGCTGTAGTATCAGAGAGTAACTGTAAAGCTGGAAAGTCTGGGGAAAAAATCATTTATGAAGGAATATGTCAAACGCTAATCTTCAGTGGGTGTAACTGAAAAAGGTGATTTTTTTTGCTGGATATAGACTTCTAAGCAACCAACCCTGCTGCAGCATGTAGTGCTGAGTTTTACCTCTTTTCACAGGGACTGGGCAGAAGTTGGTATTGCAAGCTCTCAGGACTGCTGGTTTCTGCTGGGGCAAGCACCCAGGAGCTGGTCTTCCTTGGCGCAGACACTGTACACTCCGGGTTTGCACTCCCCCTCCACATGTTACTGTACACTGTAGGGAGGAAAAAAGTAAAAGCCATCTTTCATTACAGAGACTCTCTAAGAGACCATGAAATCCAGAGGAGTAACTTTCAGGGGCTTTGGATGAGACTTTCAAAGCAAGAGAGGTCAGGATTGGATGTGTTGCTGTTCAGCGAGCCCCATCAGGATGGACTTTTTAAAGATGTGTGCATCTGTTCTCCCTTCTGAAAGTCTGGTTATTTAAGGACTCCACTGGAAATTTGGTTCCTTACTTACGTATCGAGACAGCAACTGAACATTTTAGAAAACCTGTTCCTGATTGTCTGCACTCATTTCTTTTGAACTCTGAGCCTCTGGGCCCAATCCTGCTGTTTGAACAAAGACGAAACTCCCGTTGGAACCATAATTATGGCAGTATCTGGGGGAAAACACTATGCGTTTGCAGGAAGATCTATGAAATATTTTAAAATGAGTAAGCCTTTTACTTCTATGTGTTTCATGAAAAGTTGTCTTTAAGACAAATGTGATCATTTCCATCTGATTACAATTGTCGGGCATACATTGTTTCATGTAAATGTTATTAAATGAGTGTGTGTTTCACTGATAGGTGACTCATAAAGTAGATAAGTTCCAGAAATACAGAAGCTTGTTTGCAAGAATGTAGATACAAATACAGACTGATCCTGTAATTAATCATAGTATTTAGGGAATTCTGGGCAATCTCTGCAGATGCTCAAATACACTGTGCATATAGCTATGTAATAGTTCAACCACAGTGCAGTTTGAAGAAGCCTGAGAAGAAGGAGTTGGAAGAAGTGGGGAATGTAGTGCCTGTCAAACACAAATAACAATTTTAGGAGACATTCTTCAGTTTCAAGACAAAGAAATGAGCTGCAGTACATGATGGATGCGGACCAGCCGCATCACGTTTCAGTGGCTGAGTGATGCATCCTTCTTTAGGGAATGTCCATGTGCAGGGGACACCCATGGACTATTAGCACTGCGGGTATCTCCTCCGTCCTGTCGGACATTGGCTACAGCACAATGTAGGACTACAGCTAGCGTTAATCTAGGTTCCTCGGACTCACATTGCCGTAGTCACAGGGGTGTGTTCTTCAGCACTTTACGGCCGCCAGGTGTTTGTGCCACTCCAGCGCGGGATCATTCTTTCAGTGCATACAACACCATGGCTTTCCTAGGCCTGGTGCTCTCTGAGCCCAGCACCGCAGTGGCACCTCCTGATTACAGTGGGTACACTGTCTGAGAGTCAGCAGTTACATTGCAGCTGTTTTGTTCTTTAATGCTGTGTAGTGAAAAGCACTAGGGGATGCTGCTTGAGCTACTTTGTAGAGTAACTCACTCCTTTTGTAAACTCCGTAAAAGTCAAGTCGTGAAATAATGCTGGAGAAAGAGTGCTAGCCAGGCCAGGGAGAGAACAGCGAGCAAGTTTCCCATTCCTACCTGCTGCCAGGGTGAGGAATACCAGCCAGACATCACGTTATACAACGTTTGTGATGGACAGGCTCCCTTGGTACATGCTTGTTCCAGGTCGGTGTTTGGTTTCTTGATGTTTCTACATCTTCTCTGAGGAAAGGTGATCAATTTCCCATGGATGCTTTTCTCACCGCATTTTAGTTCTCGCTTTTGTACACCTGGGCCGCAGGAGGCTGAGCACTGCAAAGGCAAAGTACTCCTTTTAAATCTATAGAAACACATTCAGCTAAAGGAGAATGGGCTATATGCAGGAGACTCCAAATTATGCTAAACTACAGAAAAATATAACTAAAACTACAAAATCCCCATTCTGTAATATGTAAACTGAAATATGAATCTAAGTCAGTGAAAGTCCTGAAAAACAAGGACACGTGCATACATCAAGCTACATCTGGATGTAAAGAACTGTGTTTTCCTAGCGGCTTGCCTAGAACACCACATTTTCAAAAGACAGCTCAGCTTTACTCTCCCACCGTGTGGTGTGGGTGTGGGTGCGCGTCTGTGTGTCCGTGTGTGTGTGCATGTGTGTGTCCCCGTGTGCATGTAAGTGTCAGTGCATGTGCGTGTGTGTGCTTGTGTGCGTGTGCATGTGTGCCCATGTGTGCGTGTGTGCATGTGTGCCCATGTGTGCGTGCACGTGTGCGTGTGTGCGCATGTGTGTGTGTGTGCACGTGCGTGTCCGTGCGTGTGCGTGTGTGCGCCTATGCGTGTGTGCGTGTCCCCCAGCTGACATTCCCGAGAGCAGCACGGGGGGCAGTGAGCCGTGTCACCGCACCACTTTACCTCGCTCCAGGAAGAAATCACCCACTGGAGTCGGTCATTTTTGGGGCAGCGTCCGAGCACACAGGTCTGCTGGGATTCAGGTTTTTGGTCTCTGCTGCACATACTGTCAGGCAAGATTTTAGCCTTGGGAGAACCAGTACTTTTGCAGTAGACATCCCGTTTCTTAACACCTCTCCCACAAGTCTTGGAACACTGTGATGGAAAGAAATATTCATTTGAACTAAAGGAAATGAAAATTGGCATTACTTGTATTTTACAGCAGAACATAGAAACCATGCTGTGTAGCTGCCATTGCAACATAAGTAAACTTGAAATGCTATTGGTAAATAAGTAACAGGATCATCTGTTTGTCACTTGTAAAACATTGTTCTAAGTGCTTTCTTACTGGAACTATGAACTCTTACAGTCCCCACGTAGAACAGATAAGTAATATCTCTCTTCTGAAGATGAGGTAAGTTGGACTTGTAAGCAAAATGCTTTCTTCCATGGAGCTGAAAGCTCATCCTAACCTCCCATGGCAAAATCTCCCACGGCAAGATGTTCTCAGCTATTTGTTATTTTGTCCGCACCTTGGCCTAGAGGGATGAGCTAGAGGCAGAGAAAACTACCCAGGGAATCTATATATAACTCCTTCATCACATGTGTCTCACTACAAGACAGAATCTGATACAGACCATGGTTAAGGTTGACCAAATTCTAATTGCCGAGATTGCAGCTGAAGTTTAGGACAAGTCACCAGTGAATAAATACACAATGCTGAACTGTGGTTCGGTTTAAAAGACATTCTAGAGTTTTCATTGCTTGCCTTGGTGTACAACAAAATGAATGAAAGAGCCATTTCTGATGAAATGAAGAAATAAATGGCCCTGAAGTAGAGCTGTCAGCTTTCTACCTTGTTGCACCCTCTTCTAATTGTTCTTCTTTTTCCTAGTAATTAACGGGCACATTGCAAAGCAGAAGCCTGCACCAGCACTATCCATACTCACACAGAATCACAGAGTGCTGGGGGTTGGAAGGGACATCGAAAGATCATCTAGTGCAGCCCCCCTGCCAGAGCAGAGCACACAGGAACCCGTCCAGGTGGGTTTTGAATGTCTCCTGAGAAGGAGACCCCACAACCTCCCTGGGCAGCCTGTGCCAGGGCTCTGTCACTCTCACAGTGAAAAAGTTTTTCTAAATGTTTCTGTGGAACCTCCTGTGCTCCAGCTTGTACCCATGGCCCCCACTGAGAAAAGCCTGGCTCTGTCCCCCTGACACTCACACTTTACATATTTATAAACTTTAAATCACGTGTTCTTAAAAGATTTCTTAAAAGCAGAGTTGTACTGAGAAAGTGACAGATCTGCATGCTGAAAATCTGTGGTTTAAATCTTTCCCCCCGCCAAAACCAAACAACTTTCATTTAAAATTGCTGTGACTTGTGTAGAGGGGCTGGGTATCTTGCATTTTTTTTTCCTCCTAACTCTCTGAGCCTGTGATATAACAGCAGAACTTGTGAACTTAATTTTCATAGGCTTATTTGAAAATCCCGGCTTGAATTGTACGCCTCCTAAAGAGGAGGAAAATGGATTTTTGTCAATTTCTTTTTTCAATTATTTGTTTTAGAGGAAGGAATGTTTGAAAGTGTGAATGTGTTTTGAAGATTTTTTTTCTATCTTTTAAAGTATCTCATCATCATACCTGTATTTTATAATCTCCTGCCACACTACCACTTCCTCCACATACACTGAAAGAAAAAGTCTCTTTCTGAGTGTTAACTCTCAGTTACAGTGCACTATTGAGTAGTTACTTGTCTGTCATCATACATTAAGGGCACTCCCCTGGAGAGGCCGTCTGTGTTTCTCAGCTGGGAATGCTCAGGTCAAGATGTTCCTGAACATCTGAAGAGTACCAGTACCAGGGAGCATACGCAGAAGTAATAGATTTTTCAGCTAATTTAAATCCACCTTGAATCTCACTAAATGAAGATGGAAAAATAAATATAATGTAGCTACTCCTTTTGATATAAGTGTACTGTCAGCTCTCTCTTAAATCCCAGATTTCCCAATATTTCATTTATGCTTACGTTAACAGTTCATAGCAGCATCAGCAGTAGTGAAAGAAAGAACAGGGATGAGCTTTGTGCGAGCAGGTGTGTGGGGTTTAACTCAGGCTGGTTTCATGTCAGGTGGTTCACAGGTCTGTGAAGGGGGTGTGTGCACACAGGACTCTGCCCAGGGGCCTTACGCCCCTCGTGGCAGGTGACTGCAGCAGTGCGCTGCTTGCGGCAGAATAGTTACTACACCAAAGGCAAAAGTACAGAAGTGATTAGTGGATGTGTAAATGGCAAATTTATCAACCCACAATTCACCGATGCATGTGCATTAATACACAACTGTAACCCAAATATTTCTTCATTCTTTGACTGCCTGTCCTCCCTGAGAAAAGTTAATATTGCTGTGGGAAGTAATCTCATAGGGAAGTTACTGGCTTTGAAGAGTTCATAGGGCCCTAAGTTGTGAAACCAGGGAAAAAAAAATCCTTTTATTTGTATGTACCATCATGTGTCTGCTTCTGGCCAGCCCTCCTGTCCAAGCCTGCAGGAAGGCCAGTTAAAATACACGCACAGGTTATATACTACACTCATGAATAGAGCCACTTGCAAAATACTGATCTTCACAAAGTTTGCACTGCTCTTCTTTTTGAGCAGAGTTTTTGGCAATATTTTCCTTAAGCCAGCAGACAAAAATGTAAGTTTTTTTCCAAATTACCTGAGACCATAGGCCAGGGCTCCATTCAGGTGGGCAGTCCTGACTATTGCACATCTGCACCTGTGTAGGGGTGCTGACAGGACACAGGGAATGGGCCACTGCCTCCTCTCTTTGGAAAGCCCTTTTCTGCACACACTGAATGAGACGACTTTGTTGCCCTCCTCCGCAGGATTTGCTGCAAGCACTCCATTCACCTGTTGACCAGCTTAGAGGAGAAGATGTATGTTAGAAACATAGGATTCCAATTAGCTTTATAAAATACATATACGAGTACATATGAGCAAGCTATCAAATGGGATTCCACCTAGCCTCCTCTCCTGATGTATTGATATCTGCTCAAGCAATCAAAAAGCCGTAGTTACATCATCTCTCTTCAAAGCATGGAACATATTGCTAGGGATGAAATATAAGTCACAGGGCCAAAAAAACTTCTATTACTTGTTTACAGTTCTAATCTACCAGACCTACCAGAAGATCTAAGGGTCTGGCTAACAAATTACCATTCCTTTTTAACCAGGTCTGTGCTTTTAACTGAGAAAAAATCTCTCTGAAACAGGAAAAAAATCTTTTCTAAAGAAATGGCAGGATTGTTTCTTTGGTTGCTGAAGAGACGTAGAAATAGACTAACAGACCCGAGACCAAAGGAAGAAGCCAGATAGATGGAGAGAGTTCTGTCAGTCAGTGATTTGATTATTGGAAAGATCTACCCTTTGTTGTTACATTTTTTTCCATTTTACATTTCTCAGAAGAGGGCAGAGGATGAAGACTCACCTGAGGTGATACAAGGGAAAGGCTGACATGGCAGGTAAAGAAAAGGGCTTGATTTAGCCGAGCGTGTGCCTCCCAATGCATTCGTGCATAGATACTCTATCAGACAGGCCGACAAATGTGGGCATGGCGTCTCCGGGGGTATTTATGTCAAACCTTACTGGCCTCTATTCACAAAAAACCCTTGCTTGCTACAACCAGCAGTCCTGTAATTAGTATCCTGAGGTTTAAAATGTCCTCAGACTAATAAAATTTGGCAGAGAGATGACGTAGAATCCAAATAAAACCGGAAATTTAACCTGCAGCAGTTGGACAATCAATCCTCCAGTGACAGGCACACTTCAGGTGCGCATCATGGCACTGAAGTTGCCCAGAGTCTAAAGAATCGTTGCCTAGTGCTTAGGATAAGTTCAGTTTTGAAACGTCGATAGCTGCTCAGTATTTCTGTTATTGAAGCACTGAGTGAGTCCCCGGCCTTTGTAAAACACTTTGCAAATGTACAATGAGTTGCCTTTGTCCTTGAAGGCTTACCATGTAAGGTCATAAATAACAACTAGGTAGGAAAACAGAGGTAAAGAAACAAATGAAATTAGAAGTGACTAAATGATTACTCAAGTTGTGAACTTATTCAGAGACCCAGTGGTGAAATTAGGCTGAATATTTTAAACCAGCAGTTTCACAATTTTTTAATAATCGCTGGCACAGAAAAGGTTCTTGTCTCAAATCTGACTGTTTGGGCTTTCCTACTTCGATGGTTTCTCACAGCATCAGTCCTGTGACGGCTGGAATAGCTGCTTACACACAGTTTTAATGACAACAAAGCTTTGTTTTTTTTCTTACTGTGAGAAAGACCAACAGCATCTCATTTGTCTGTCTGTGTTCACATCTGCCTGAAAACAAAACTAATTTTAATTTGTAAAAATGTATTAAAAGCCTACTTTGGAAAAATCCCTTTGGGAATAGTAGAAATCCCAACTCTCAGTCTAGTAATTTCAATAACTGCCAAAAGTAGTGGGAAACACAAAAAGCACTAATTGAAGGACAAAAAAAAATTAATGTGAAAAGTCAGTAGTTATGTAATTCCAGAACATGTCAGAAGTTTCCGTTCTGTCTGATTTATAAATATTTGGACTATTGCAATACAAACTTCTGAAAAAAAATACAGTTTTAATCCATTTTACAACTTCTAATTAGTTTGCTTTGATATTTCTGAAAACGCTGATTGGTAGAACAACCAAAAGGGTTCATTTTGAGTTTGATCACCTTAACTGCCCAGAAGAAGTTGTCTCTTCACAGAAGAGAGGGCAATAAACCTACTTTAATGTCCTCTAGTAAAGTGCCATTTTCCAAGATTAGCTGGGCTGTGATCCAAGAGTATCTTTCATTAGCTCAAATAACTAAATAATTATGACCAGATTTAGCAGCTCTGAAATCCAACAACAACAGTGAGCAGTACTGATGCCTTTTTCTGCTCTTTCTGTTGGGACAGTGGTTTGTTCCTACTCCGACTAATAAGTCTTTGTTCTTATGCAGTAATTATTCCACATTGACCTTTACGAGTCTGGAGCCTCTTTCATGTCACAAAACTGACATGCTTCTATTTCATTATTCACCTATCTCTATAATTCACCTCTTTCCCTTGCCTATTATGTCTCTTGTATTTGTTTTTGCTTTATTTGCTGGTTATGATAAGCTTTCTTAACTTCCTCCATGTTATTTACTAATCCTACATTTTTTTGATGTTGGCAGTCTTGGTTTTATGGAAAATATTGCATGCCATGACTTTCTGGGCAGATTCCTCAGCTGAGATATTCTGGCACAGTATCACTCAACTGAATGGCAATCTGTTCATTTTAGACATGGTCCTACATGTAGATCCTCCATACACTAATATATCCTAAGGATTTTAAAAATAATTAATTTGTGAGTTGAACTGTTTTTTCTTTCCCTAGAGATGGCTTGAGGCTTTTATGGTTTTTCTTTTAGTACTCTTTTGAAGGTTCAAGTAATTAATTGTGTTTTCAAGTAGTAAATCTAAGAATATCAGAGCAATTTCAGCATGAAAACGTTGCACTGTGTGTCAGAATTATATCCAGCATTTTCAATGATAGGTATATCCATGGATGTTTAAAACACATCAAGATCTGTGCTTAATAGAACTGGAAATTTTGTGTGTGTTCAATAGAAACGAGTATGATTTTGGTGAAGCCTTATAGCATAACAATGCTCCATCAAAAGAAGGTAAAGCATAAACAGATTAAAAATTCCTGGGAACATCACAGACAATACATTTCTGTGTACATGATACGGAGTTCATTGTACGAAAATAGTTCTGGCATGCAATGAGTCGCATATGAAAAGATTGTGTTTGGCTACAAAGATTACTTAAAATTGGTATTCAGAAAATCATGTGGCTAAACACAACCTAAAGAAACTGCTGAAGCAGGAACATGGGACTCTCCTGTCACATGTTCCCATTATTTAAACCTTATCTCTACTGTTTTGTGGTCATAGTGTATAATTTGCTATTTGGATTTTGTGTACTCTGCTGTAATCTTTAAATTTTGCAGGAAATTCCAAACTATTACGGAACTGTTTTTTTAGTGTGTTCAACATATTGCAAACTGTGGATTTTTAAGTAAAAAAAAAAAAAAAAGCCACTACAGCACATATTCACATTTTTGCTTTGCCCCATCATCCTCTTATGGATTGAGGGAGATAAGGAATGCTTCCCATTAAACTTCATTAAATGTGTTATTTTACGACGTACAGGAGCGGGCTTAGCCAACTGCTTTTATCACCACAGAGTAAAAACAGCAGATGACACCAGGTCTGGAGCTTTCCTCCATTTCTTCTGCCTTCTGCTGCCCATGTGCCCCAATGCAGCTCCAACAGACTGTCTTTCCCACTGAAACCCTCTAAGGTTTTTCAACATATTGCTTTAGAAAGTCTCCTGTTCTAGAAGTCAAAACGTCTCATCCAACTTTTTTGTCTGTAGGACAAAATTAAAGTAATGCTGAACTTGCAAAGTCAGCAATTCAGAAGTGACAGAAACAGCAGAAGAAGGATGGCCAATGTCTCCTTAGATCTAACTGTTTATATTCTAAGCCACACAATACTGTGCTTCACTATTCGAGCACACAACTTCTTTTTTTTCCAAAGGATTCCAACTACAGCTACTATAAATCAGTGTAACCCCCTTGTTTTTAAAGGAGCCCGTTGATTTAGACCAGCTGGATTCTAAATGCTTATCTATATGTCAATGTCTTCCTTTGCATCTCACCTTTATTATGTCTTTCAGAAAAGAAGATTGTTCACATAGGGAGGGTCTTCCTATTTATTTTTGTGGGCACCAGGAGCACTGCTGATGATTTATTTGGTTTAGATAGTCCTCTTCTTGGTATCATAATACACTGTGGGACATTTTGTCTAAAAATCACTAATTACACTTCACAAGATTCTTTTAACCTAATCTAATATGTGGAATCCGAGTCACGGGGCCAAGCTTCCACACAGGGAGTAGCACTTTACTCAGGAAATGGTCTTATTGATTCAAGGTGAGTAAAAGTGGCAGAACGGGCCTCTGAGTAACTTAGATTTACTCAGTGTCACATAGCTAACCCCAGCATGGTGACAGAGCCGCAAGCAATCCTCAGGAGGTCTTGCTTAGCAACTTTAGAAATACCGCCTCTGTTATTATCATTGGGCAGAA
Source organism: Trogon surrucura (assembly GCA_020746105.1). Taxonomy (NCBI): domain Eukaryota; kingdom Metazoa; phylum Chordata; class Aves; order Trogoniformes; family Trogonidae; genus Trogon; species Trogon surrucura. The sequence goes on from CM036629.1 coordinate 16,588,145, forward strand.
GCCTACACAACTAACATTTTTTAAACAATTACCGTTTTATGTTACAGAATAGAAGTGGGTTCATCTAGCGGGCTGTACAATTCCGCGTGCCTGTCGGAGAGGACTTCTTTCGTGGCAAACTGAGTCACGAGGCACAGCAAGAAGGTACAAAAATAAAGAGGACTTACTGTGCTGGGCAGGGACTGGTATTGCATAGTTTTGTTTCGGTTAAAGGCTTCATCCTTGGGCCACAAAACGAGGAATTAACTCGTGTACGATGATCTTCTAAACAAATTGCTTTTGCTGTAAGATGTCCTATGGAAGTATGAGAAAAAAATACAGTAAAATAAATGTTTATTCAAAAAATAAGAGAAGAAGTAGTAGGGATGAATTTTAACTGAACAAGTCTCAGCTCATCCTTGGTGCAATTCCACTGACTTGATCTAAATAAGATTTAATTTGGCAACATGTTTTTAACATTAATTTTCTTCTCTGTAACACAGTTACTATTGAAGTCAGATGAAACATTTTAGTTATGAACAGCATATTTGCAGAATCTTCTCCCAGTAAAAAATTAGTAATTCTTCAAATCCTAACTCCCTGCAGAAACTACCAGTGATTGCTTAGATCTCTCTTCATGCACTTGCAAACTGCAACAAAACATTTTGCAACTTCTTACAGTATATCTTTACAGACTTGAGAATTCTGCAGGTTCCTGTATCTAAACTCTGTCTAGTGTGAACATCAGGACAGATTACAGAGAAGGCTACAAATGCTGTAAGTCGTATTTCGAAATAGGGTTTTTTTCCATCATCTTTATATCCATGCTGCAACCTTCATTTGTTTTAAAGGGAAGCAAGAAAAACACAGTTGACATATTGTATGTCTGCAGTGCTCCTGATGGGTCTTTCGTCCATAGATAGTTTACTGAGATGCTGTGAAGTCTGGCAACACACTAGCATGATATTCCTGAATTTCACCTGGACTTTTTTGCCAATATAGGATCAAAACAGGGCATTTCCTTGGTTATCCAGTCCTGTTCTTTGGTATTAAAGACAACTGTATCATATAAAGTCTTACTTATAAGACCTAGTTCCAATTTTAATTGTAAATTCTTTTGGCAGGACTTCCCACGTGCTAGTTTCCTGCTTTTGTTACATCCCAAAATTACTTTAAGTGACAGAACATCCAGGATTTAGAAAAGCAAACAGATGGTCTGTGCAAAGCAAATACCTAGAGGAACACAGTCATAAGAAATCCTTAGCTTATCTAGAATTTCAGATTTTGACCTAGCAGAACTCAAATACTTGTAAATAAACAGTGGGAAGATCAGGGTGCAACTGTCAGTAAAAGTCTTGATAATATTTTAGTCTTCAATTGCTGTCCTGGTTTGAGAGCCCCAGGACCAAAGTTCTGTGGAGCCCCTGGCCCAGGGGGCAATCACGGGGTGGGGGGGAGCAGAGGATGGGTCAGGTGACCCCAAAGGGCCAATCACAGCGCTCCTTCCCACGTGCTCAGTATAAAAGGGCCCCTGGGGAAGCCCTGGGGCTCAGTGCTGCTGGGCTGGAGGGGTTGCCCTGGGCTCTTGGTCATCTCTCCCTGTGCTGCTGGTGTTCCTGCTTCCGCACTGCGGAGAAGCGCTGTCTGTCAGGACAGGTTACCTTCCCCTGCCTCCCCAGGAGGAGGCCCAGCTTCTTTGCTGGGCTTTTTGGACTCTTATCAGGGCTCTGGGCTTGGGTGCTTCTGTCTCCTGCTGAGTCCAGTCTGGGACTCTTCTGCTCGGGACCTAGTTGTCATCTGAAGGGTGAGTTCTGTATCAACATATTCTCTTGTACCTTTGAATACATTTGCATACTTGTATGATAGCTGTACGTAATTTAACATCTTAGTTGTTGTTAGTATGATTTTACTTTGTCATTAAACTGGTTCAAGGTTTTTTTTTTTCAACCTCAAGTCTCTCTCCCTGGTTCCCCTGTTACCCTCCCCTGGGCAGGTGATGGGGGATCTCTGAGAGCATCTGTTGAAGTTTAGTGGCCAGCCAGCCTTAAATTTTGACAATTAGTCTCTACAGATAAGAGAAATTTTACTCAGTTTTTGGTCTCTTTCTCTGTTCCCACATTATTTTAACAGCAAGATATCCTATGCATATGGATTGGCATAAAGAAAAACGACTGACTGTAAGTGACGTGAATTGAGACTGGCATGGATTGTTTTTGTAATATAAAGGAAGTATGAAGGTACTTCATCTATGGTATAAGTTGTCAGATAAAAAAATAAGGCCCAGGTGTTCAGTGTAACCTGCTGTATGTATTGATACACGTTTGCAAGATTAAAAGCAGGTGAAATATTTAAGATGCTTTAAAAACTGGAAAAGAGGACTGGCAATTGGAAAGTTACCTACCACCACCACAAGTAGCTGAGCACTCTGACTGCACCGTCACCCAGGAGTAGCTATGTTTTTTGACAGATGTCTTGTTTTCAGTGCTGGTTTTGGAAAATGTATATTCCCAAGCAATCCCGGGATTTTTGCCTTGTAACAGGATCTATAGAAAGGTATTTGGGGTTTGTTTAAAAAAAAAAAGGGAGGGGTAAAAAAATATATTCTGTTATTCTGAAGGAAGATGAACTAAATATGATACGCACGTAATATATTTATACACACTGTGTTTGTGAAAGCATTTTCAGGAGACTTTTTTTTTTTTAAAGCTAACATCCATCAAAGTAATTCAAAAGATTGAAGAATTTTCTTGGACTAACACCTGCAGGGCACAAAACAGAAGAGTGCTGAAATACATGGTTCAGCATGACACTCCTTTAAATCAGAAGGCATTTGACTGGATTGGAGAAGCAGAAATGCCTTCGGTAGATGTGAAACACCGTCCAGAGACTTCAGGCAGTGCTGTGGTAGTTGCTGCCCCTGCCCCAGCTCTCAGTGCTCTGCTCCTGGCCCATAACAGGTGGGTCCTTGGGCTCAGCGGGAGCTCGCTGGCAGGTGCTGGAGTTTGTCTGTGGCAGGGCCATGGATGGATTAAAGATCTGGGGGTGGAAGAAATTTTCTCTCTTTTAGTAAGCCAAGTCCAGGCTAGCTGATCCTTCTACAATGCCTTCTATAATGAAGAAGCCTTTGACCAGTAAGTAAGTAGGACTCAAATGCTTTGCTGAAAGCAGCTGGAGCAAATCGGTAGTACAGCTGTGTGAGGACTGGGAATGGAGGTACCTAGATAGTTTCCTCATTTTTTGAGACTCGGGATATAAAATAGATCACTATTTTTTTCTTGTAAAAAGCATTTTTCTGTGGGAACTGGTGATACACTTTGTTTGGAAGACCCTCAGATGGTATTTTTCTCGTGATGATTGAAGCTGATAAAGCTTCTCTCCAGGAGAGGATCCATCCCTGGCTGTCTACAGGGGGAAAAAGGATTGGAAAGGATCTTTTATTCATGATTTTAGCGTAATGTGTTAAGCACTGTATAGGAAGTGCAATTACTGACTCTAACCTGAGTGCTTAAGCAATCCGTATATGTAGAGCTACTCTCTTTATAGTTTCATAAAATAGCAACAAACTTGCATTTCTGTTGTTTAAGACCAAGAACTATAATAACATTCTGAAATGTAGCCAATGGTTTTACAAGTGTACCTATCGGAAAACAGAAGTGACCTATGACAGTGAAAATTCAGACCAAATCTACATGACCTCCAGCTCAATAATATTTAATCCATGAAGGATCCTGGACTGCATACCGTTTACTTTTCTAGGAGAAAGAAAAAATGGATGCTGTATTTTCCATTCTTAGAAACCGAAGATTTTATTTCAGTCACTGAACCTTAACAATGATCCAAACTGAGAATATAGCAATTAGGACTGTAGAAGGCTGAATGCTTCCAAAAGAATTGGAGAGTATGTGCCTTCCCATTGGAAGATCCAGATTAATGTATCTGTGCTTGGGGGGGGATCTTCTAACGTACTTCATGTGAAAGTTTTCATCTCATCTTAATTCATGAGCATGTTAGAATACCTGTGAGATTATGGATAAAATAGATCCGAAAGTGATTACTGACCTCTCTATTTTTACTGAATATTCTTGATAGAAATAATATTACTATATCCGCTTTAGCGGTCAGTCATATATGTGTGTGTATATATATCTCACAACTATTTTACAAGGATAGTACCAAACTCAAACACCCTGCAATTAGGAAACACTAGAACTGAGACTGCTGTGGAACTTCACGCTGCCCAGCATAGATCGACTCTGAATCTCTGGATCACATACTGGCAAAAGCCTCTTCTATATTCACTGTTCACAGCACATGGTGCTCACTAATGAGTATATGACAAAGTTTCCATATTTTACTTTATGCTCATTCATCAATGGGTGATTCTGTGCCCTATTCACTACTCTCTATTCAAACTGTTAGCAGTATAACTTCTTTCAGGACCATTAATTTTCCATTGCCTATTCACCACTATCTGAGCAAAATGCTTTTTCTAACATTTAACAGCCCATTCACATGAAGCAAAATCTCTCTTTATATAAATTTTTTTTTTTAGAAAGCTGTCCGGCTGCTGATAGCAGAAAATCCAACTCCCTTAACTGTTCCACAGTCACTTTGAATCTTGAACCTCAAGTCTGTGGGCATTACAGTTGTTAGGAAAAAAACAGGTTTCAAAAATGTGTTCACTCTACTGTCCTCTTAAGGAGAAATTAAGTCAAATACCTAATGTGTAAAGTTTCAGAACAGGTTGCCCAGAGAGTCTGTGGATGCCTCATCCTGGAAGTGTTCAAGGCCAGGCTGGACAAGGCTTGGAGCAACCTGGTCTAGTGGGAGGTGTCTCTACCCATGGCAGGGGGTCGGAACTAGATCATCTTTAAGGTCCCTTCAAACCCAAACCATTCTGTGATTCTCTGTGCCTCAGAAGAAAAATAGGGTGTGTTAATCCTAATAAGAACTGAATCCTGGAAAGCTTTTTTTTTTAATTAAACCAGTTACTTTCCTGCTTCTTCTTACAGACCAGGCCTCAAAATGCTTGAATTGGCTTTTCCTCAGTGGAAGATTCTATCAGTCCAAGGTATTAGCACAGATCTCAGCATCTTAGGCAGCCAGAGACAATTTCAGAGAGTGGCTTTATTTTCTTCTTGTGTTAGAAAAGATCTGGCTAATATATGAACAGTCCAAGTCAGATTTCTTCTTCCATGGTCCTATGAGGATGCACTTTCTCCCATTTCAGTACATGCTCTGGGTTCCTTCAAGTGCAGAGGCTGAAATTCTATCTGGCCTTTTAGTAAGTCATGTCAAAAGAGGAGGCGGTTTTTGTCCATACCTCAAGACCTTGTGTAAGGGTTAGCCCTTGTCTCATATGACTCTGACAACTGTCATAAAACAGTCACTAAAAAACCCACCAAAGCTTAAAACCTTTCTACTAAAAATGTCTTGCAGTATTAGATTGAACACTTATTTTGTGAAGTGTTCATTTCTTTGTGAAAATAGGGGAAAGAAACAGAATGAATGGATCCTGAAAAACAGAATTCAGAACACAGAAGAGGGAGGGCGAGAAGACAAAAGTGGCAACCAGTTTTACTCCTGTTAGAGCAATATTCTCCTGGTGCTTCCACAGAGCGAAGGGAATGAAGAGCAGATGATCTCAGACAAGTTAGAACAAGACATCCTGGTATCTACCCCTTCAGAGAGCAACCACGCAGTGATGTAAGAAACTCACAAGCTCCAGCAGAGTGAGTGCACGTGGAGCAGAAGCTGCACCTCCGGCAGGCCGGGCCGTACCCGCTTTAAGCCCTTGGGCTGCACTCCCTTCTCCGCCCTTGGCAAGCAGACACAGCTAGAGCCCGCAGATGAAGTGACTTTCCTCTGCGTTTCCTGGCTGGCAGCCAAAGCCAGAGCCCCTTCCCACCAGCAGCCTACCAGGGGAATGTTTACAAAGCAAGAGCTGCATCACTGTCAGGTTTCCTACCCTGCATCATCCCAGCTACCCAGAAAAAGGGCAACATCAAACTCTGGAAAAGTACTGGAGACAAACTATTGCAGGGCACAAACCCAGATACTTTGAAATCCCTGGCACTCAACGGGAAAATAGTGTACAATGTATAATGTTCGACCAGGTTTTCAACAGGAATGCAATACTATTGCAAAGTTGCAATTTTGCCAAAGTAATGAGCATATAAAAAGTTTTCTATCGCATTTTCTAACATTCATTATAAAGGCCTTCCTTAACGACCCAATAACCGAAGTCTGCATATACAGCCAAGTTATCAGACCTACAAATTTGGAAAGACCTCCAGTGCTAGTCTACTTAACTGGATGCAGTCCAGCATATTTTCAGCCAACTGGCATTTGCTCCCAAATTTACAGCTGGCAAACAACCTCCTTAAACATTTCCAGTTCCTCAATAGAACTGTTTAATGTCTACCTTTAACACACCAACCACCTGACTTCAGACACAACACTCAGCAGCTCTGACCGCAGGGCGCAGAGTTATAAAATTTACAGCTTCTTGAGTTTGAAAACCACAGACTCTATGGCTGGAATCCGCCAGATCTATTCTGAAGAAAAAGAACTGTGGCTTTCGCTTAGGGCACAAAATGTTATAACAATGGATAAACTGAATTCTCCTGAGTAAAGAACCCTTTCCTTTTGCTGCTAATTTTGATTTCAAAGCTAAACCAATAAATTTTCTAAACTAGCTGTGCATCTGCTCCTTTGTTTCAGACTTCTTTTTTTCTCCCTATGGCTATCCTAAGTTTCCAATACAATACTCCACTTTGCAGGTCAAATTTTTAAAGAGCCTGTCAACATTGCTTTGTTATGATCGAGTCTGTGCTTTTCAGATGTTTTTTATTGTATGATGTGTATGTGAAGTTACTTGCAGCACCCTGAATTAAAGAGATTCATTTACACAAGCTAAACTCCTCTTCCGTAATAGTCTGTCCAGCACGTGAGAGAGCATGCTAACGCCTGGCATGTAACGAGCTGAAAAGACGACTCATTATCTCTGTGAAGCACTAATAGACGTTTACAAATCACTTACAGACTGAAGCTGAGCATAGAGAAAAAAAAACAGGTTAAGGAGTAGCTACTGTTTACCCATATGTGCTTCATGTATTTTCATCTTAACTCATTCTGTGTGTGCATAATTTACAAAATGGGCATAAGCCCAACCCTTGAATCCCAGCATACGTGGTAGCTTTGTCTTCAAACTGCACCTATATTTCCTGGGTCCCTCCTGTGATTTGTAAGTAGGGAGGTGTAACAGAGTTAAGCCATCTGCAGCGAGCCCTCAGTTACACCTGTAAGGGCAGACAGAGAAGCTGGTCTGTGTGGGAAGACCAGTGCTTGGCTGTGCTATACTTGCGAGACCTGCAGTTTTCATCCGCTGTGAATCCACATGATTTTAATAAATATCATAACATCCAATATCCTAAGCCAGGTTCTGACTTCTGTGTTCAGTGAGGATTGATTCCATTGATTTTTATGTGTTTACTGTGTTTTCAGTAGGATAAATCTAAGCATGCACCGTATGATGCTGGTGGAAAACTAAAACAAGTTTTAAAGCAGGGCCATTGTCTTCAATGGGCAGTTATTGGATGGGTCCTTGACAGTAGCTAACAACACCAGGAGCTTCAAAGGAAACTGAAAGAACACCTGTTTGAAAAGCATCTGTAAAGGAAGACTTACCCATCAGTTACTTGAGCCAACCTTAAAACAAAAGGGGTTTTATCCCTTCAATATTTCTAAAGTCACTTTAAACACACTCTTAACTAAAAGCTTATGCCTAACTTATGTTTTTCAGTAAAGTCCACTAAGGTCATTAAAAGGGAAAAAAAAATGAGTATCCTTGAGAGGTCCTGCATGATCTCATTTCTACTTCAGCTGTTTCTAATTTCTCTTCTGTTGTTATTGTGTCTCCATTTTTTTACTGTTAACATGCTAAATGTACAACCTTGAGGGATACTGTCCAGCTAATCTCTCCTCACTAAAGCAGAACCCTTTTATCCATTGTAGTGAATCAACATCTGTATCTTATAAGCACATCTTAGCTCTCTTTAGCTTACTTTCTCTTTAGGGGAAATCAGTACAAATTTATCATCTAGTAGCTAATAATAAATGTAATGCTTTATAACTGCAACTTGGCTTTCTCCCAGTGGTAGCTATGTCATCAGTAAAGGCATTCCACCTGGTCTCCTTTCTCTTTTTCCCCTATTGATAAAGGAAGTGATTTACTGGTTTTAATTAGACGTATTGCTGCCTTTAAGCTCCATTCACCTTCTCTTCCCATGAATCACCTCCTCTTTGCAAAGTATCTTTTCCTTCTGTTACATAGAATCATAGAACATTTTCAGCGGGAAGAGACCTTCAGGATCATCCAGTCCAACCTTATCTTAGCCCTATCAACACCACTAAACTAAGTCCTGCAGTGCAACACCTACCCGTCTCTTAAACACCTCCAGGGATGGCAACTCAACCACCGCCCTGGGCAGGCTCTTCCAATGCCTGACAACCCTTTCAGCAAAGAAATTTTTCCTAATACCCAACTGGAACCTCCTGTGGCACAACTTCAGGCCATTTCCCCTTGTCCTGTCACTTCTCACTAGGGAGAACAGACCAGCCCCCGCCTCTCTACAGCCTCCCTTCAGGTAGAGAGCGATGAGGTCTCCCCTCAGTCTTCTCCTCTCCAGGATAAACAGCCCCAGATCCCTCAGCCGTTCCTCACACGACACATGCTCCAAATCCTTCACCAGCTTGGTAGCCCAACTCTGTACCCTGTCCAGCACCTCAAGGTCCCTCTTGTAGTGAGGTGCCCAAAACTGGACACAGGACTCGAGGTGCAGCCTCCCCAGAGCCGAGTCCAGGGGCATGATCACCTCCCTGCTCCTGCTGACAACACCGTTCCTGATCCAGGCCAAGATGCCGTTGCCCTTCTTGGCCACTTGGGCATACACACATCTGTCAAAATAAACTATTTTTGTTTTTTTCCACAAAGAATTCATAATTTCTTGATTCAGTATTTCATCAAGTTTGAGGTAGATTTCCGTGAGGCTACTGATCCAATCTCACCCTGAAAAGCTTTACAGCGCTTTTTTGAATTGTATTTGACTTCTCAAATCAGTCAATTCTTCATCCATTTATTGATAGGATGCAAAAACAAGTTATTAAACGCTCATGTTTCTAAGTAAGGTTATCAATCCCTAGTCATGCGTTATTTTTCATGGCGTTTCAGCAGCTTTGCCATAACTCAAGTGAGTCATGGAGGCTGACTGACTATGTCAGCAAACGCATGTCACGAGTGAACCTCATATGAGTTCTGTATGAATAGAGCCCCATGAGAGCAATGTCCCTCGTGCCCCGCCAGCCTCTTCTGGAAAGTATTTTCGGCAGTCGGTGGTGCCCACCGGCAGCCCTTATTTGCAAAGTTAGGTAAATGAATGATGAATTTACTTTTTGTTTCTCCTCAAGCTGAATGTTTTTCAGTTAATAGAAAACCACTGGCAAGTTCTTTAAAATGAAAGTGCTGACCTTAGATTACCTACGACCAAATGACAGATAAATGAGCTGAATATATCCAACTACATTTTAAAAAAAAATCCAGCACGTTTCCATTTAAGATGAGACAATTATGCTACAGAAAGCATATTTTTAAAACCTGGTATTAATTTCTGATCTTAAATTATAATTTAACTATCATATTTCTACCCCTTCGACCATTGTCTGTTATTTCATCTAACCTGAATCTGACCATTTTGGGAACTGCCTTCTGAATTCATGAATAATGTTTCATTTCAGCTCTTATTGGTTTCTACAAACCCACAGCCACCAAAATATCAATAATACTAACATCAGAAGGATACAGATACACAAATTCTGAAGGGCACTGGTTCACTGTTTTTTTGCCTTCCCTCCATCTGTGAAATTAATGCTTGAGCAATCCAGAAAGGATTCTGGTGAATTCTACAATCTCATCACATATTTACGCTTCCAGTAGATGTGCTCAGGAAATACTAGTCCTACACACAGTGCCACATTCCTCTCACAATGTTCTCCTCCTCCTCACGAAGTATTTGGACATCAGTTTGTATTTTTTCTCCCACAACCTAGTTAAATTACAGATTCGCTGTCGCCTTTGGTATGACTTACTCCCATAATTATATACATATAATATGTGTAAATATATATATATATGTGCATTTATTTTTTTGTGAAATTCCAGGGTAAGTAAGAAAAGCACTTTATCAGTCTTTTTCTTGTCTCTTACCCTTTTTTGAACAGTGTTTAGGACTGATTAAATGGTACATGCTCAGCTGAATTTCTGAAAAACATAATAGAAAAATAGATGCCCAGGAACATACCGTACCATAAGATACAAATGCAAGACATTTAACTGCAAGGCTGAACTTGTGCTATGCAAGACAATAGGGAATTTGAAGTATTTTTTCTTATTTGAGTTTCCTCCTTCTCTCTTCATACGTGCTTCAGATGTCTCTTTCAAGAAAATATTTTGGAGAATGACTGCATTTCAAAGGAGGTGATTGCCTTGAGCACAGACTTGCCAGACCTGTCTGGACCCATACCTGGAGAGCACTGGTCCCATCCCCTCCTGTGCGTGCTGCTCCGAGGATGTGCAGAACCTGAGCTTTCTGGCCACGCAGGCTGGCTCGCCTTCGGAAACACAGTCAAACCCTTGGGTGATTTGAGTGACCGCGCAGATGTTTAGCAAAACTACGACTACGAAATCAAACAGGCATAAACTGTGTTAATCTGTCTTTCAGGTCGTAATGGAATGGCAATAAATACACCTACAAAACCTTTTATTTTCTGCACACCTGAATAATAGAAGGTCCTGTATTTATGTGGCAATTTCTCCAATTCCTTAATACCGCAGTCTGCATATTTACAATGCCTCACACTGAAGTCTTCTGGAAAAACAACTAATCTAGAAAATAAGTATTTTCTTGTGAGTACAACCTAAATAAAAAAATGAAGAAATAATAACCTGAAGGTTACAGGAAGCAGTTGAAGTCTGAACCCTGGACAGTCTTATCTCTTTGAAAACTATTGGATAAGACATTGCTGGCAGGCCTTTTTTTGTATGCTGCTTTGAAAATTACAAATGAGATAAAAATAAAAACAAAGCTACAATATAGTATGCTTAAACACTCGGGTTTTGAGCCTTCTATAAGTTTCTTGTATTTATAATTGAAGTATGATTTGTTTCATTATTACTGCTGCAAACAGATCTTCAGCAATATGTGTATTTTCTCATAAAAGCATGTTTCTTTAGCTTTCCTTCGCATTTTTGCTTCTTAGAGTTACCGGTAAATATTAAATAATGTAGATCTGTGAACACACAACATTTTGCATTTTTTTTTTAGGATTAAGCTTGTTGAATGTTGCTTTAATTACTGAAAGGGAAAAAAAAATACTAACTACAGCTCCTAGATATATATAACTGGGGAGTATATAACTGCAACTTTCAGTTGTTAGAATCTTACCGATGCCAGTGGTGTAGGTATTTCAAGAAAAATACAAAGAAAGTTTAAGTAAGCTCTCAAAGGAGCAATAGCCTCCAGTTAAATGTTAGTCTTAATAAAACTGTTTAGCATAATCTGATAGGATGAAAATAGAAGTGTTATATGGCATTAATTCTTTTTTCTTTAATCTTTACTTTGCAAAGTATGTGCACGATATGCAGCCAAGCAAGTCATCTTGCAGACAATTTATTATTCATACTTTATAATAATACAGTTCAACCTACTTTCTGTTACGACAAATAAGATTCCTGAGAGTTCAACTTAACATTTCATAGTATTTATAAGTGTGCCTGTTTCCTTAGTGTAAGGCTATTTTGCAGATAATTTGCAGAGAATCATGTCTGTAACTTGTAGACCAAACTTGTCGGTGGACTAAAGCATCGTTATTACATACATACCCAAAATGAAAGTTCTTCAACTGAGAAAAAAGTGGTTTAGAAAAGCATTGTAAATTATAGTAGTAATTTGTGAAAATACACACCCTTAGCCTGTGTCAAACCATCCGTTCTAAAACATATGTTCATCCTAAAGTACTTTAACATGTGTTCACGGTCCATGAACTTCAGTGGTTCTTAAAGATATGTTTAAGTACATTACTCAGCCAGTGTGAATGGCAGCAAGGCTCTTCAGTATCCCAAACAAACACTTTACTGAACTTGTGAAAGTTTAAATAATCCATAAAGACTATATTTCATGTCACAGTCTGTGCTTACTGTGTTTCTTAGTTTAACAGACCAAAGCTGCGTAAGGGAGGTGGGATCCAGAGTTCTCAGCCTAACCACTCCTGCTCAGCTTCTGCAGAGAGCAGCTTTCAGTTGCCTGTTAGATGAGGGGGCGAAGAAGCGCCGGTTGCTGCTCAGAGAACGGGCACAGAGCACTGGCTCCCGTGCCCCCCAAGTGCAAGAGCAGAGAAAGCTCGGTGTTTGATAGTGAGCTGACCAGAGTATTGCTGGGAGGTGAGGGAAGGAACCGAATTCCTTCAGAGAAGGGCTCCTTCCTTCTCACAAGGAATGATTCACCAAAACCGACATAACAGATGAGTTACAAAGCCAAAGGTCTGCTCGAGCATTCTAACAAAGCAGGCTACCTAACGTCTGCGCCTGCGGTTTCAGGAGTGTTAAATGAAACTGTTACCATTAAGCCTTGCCGTAATGTTAGATTTAATTTTTACATCACTAAATTGTATTGCATACCATTTATGGGATGTGTTTGCAATCTCTTGCCACTGAGAAGCAGCTGAAAATCGTGTGTTCTCTGCACCTTCCTTTTCCCTGAATTTATGACAGTTTACTAAACTTCAGACCTTGATAAACTGGTCAAAGGCCTTTCAATCTAGCATGACCACACAATTAAGTCTGAATACTATCGTGACTCAACGCTATTCTTCAATCTTGCTGAGAGCTACAGTGCAGAGCTAAAGCTGTCATTACTAATTCTGTAATAGACATCAAGGGAAGAATAAACAGAAGAAAGCTTACTTCAAAGACCAGCGTCTCATTAGTCGGTCCTGCTGCATATAGGCTCTCCGGCTGGTTGAAAGAGCGTTGATAATCAAAAACTGTTCCCGCAAAAGAGAACTTTCCCGGCCAATCAATTGTCCAGTCTCCTGTCAGATAATACTTTTTACTGAGGTTGCGCACTGCAAGGTAGCTGGTGGAGGTTTGCATTTCGTGGAGCTGTATACTCCGTGCTCCTGCTGGAACAGTGACCACGGCATAGTAGTCTGAAATCAAAGAAGTAAGCAACATTTTTTGCAGTTGTCATACAGATAGAGGTGGCTTACAATTTTTGAGCCAATTTGAAATGTTTGCAGTTCAGAAGATACTGAAGACAGCTTTTCTGATCTATCAAAGTTACTCTGTTTTCAGTAGGAGAAACCAGTTCTGATTAACCCCCCCCCCCCCCCATGCAGCCTGTAATCAGAGTAACTCGGAGGTATTTCAATTCCTGGAATTTTTCTTTGTGATTAAAGACAAGAAAAAGCAAGTTCACTTTAGACAGACTAATGGTGGTTTCACTGTAATTGTTTTACCATGTTTTCCCTGTAGTTCCCTACAGTAGTTGGAAGGTACTACTTCCATCAGGCAAGGTTTTGAGGTGAGGTGCACTGGGTTGCAGAGAGCTTTCGCAAAGCCCCGTATGCCACTGGATCTCCCTGTTGCGAGCCACTGCACTTGAAGCATGTGGAAATCTCACTCAGCCTACAGACAGATGAGAGACCACTGACAGTCTCCAACAGGCACTGCATGTGGCTGATTTTGCAGAGCATTCAGTTCAGATTACTTTCCTACCGTTGTATCTCTGTATTAATATGTCCTCAACAATTTCCTGGCCTATATGACTGCAGTATTGACATGTCTTACGATCACAGTAATTGAGTCCTCAGAATACCCACATGGGTAAAGAAATACTATCTGCATTTTTATGTCTGAGAAACTGCGGCACAGTGAGACTATTTTACAAGAAGCCTGTGACAGTCCACCAAAGAAAAGTCCACCTCCCAGTGACTGGATCATCCATTGAATCAGTTGGACAGTTTCCAGTCAACTTAATTTGAAAATGGACATGGAAATACTGTTGCATTTGGCATTGTGCTGTGTTATATTTTTTATATTTTCCCCAGTCCCGTTCCAGTCAGAACTGTTGACAGCTATTTTTTCATTTGCCTGAATCCTGAAATCTCTTTTAAGAGGAAATTCACATGTAAAGGGAAAATGTGGCTTAGGAAACAGGAGGAACACTTGCAAATTAGCTAACCAAGACTTATGCTTACAGCTTTCTTGTTGCTAAGAAACAGGAGAAACGTGAACTCTCACTCTCCCTGTGATTTTCAGTTCACATCTGGACTTTTAGCCACTGACCTAATGAGCAAGGAGTCATGTGTATTACATAGGGATTCTGCAGAGCAAGGAGTTGATGATCATGTGGAATAGCTTTCCTTACCATTAGCTTTGTGCTGGATCAAATATTGGCCTTTAAAGAATTTGCACGTTGAATTATCTCCTTTACAAACTCCACAAGCATCCAGTACAGCTTTGGAACCAAGTCCATGATCACACCCTACTTGCTGCAACCAAAAAGGCACAAGTGAAGCACTCAGACACAAGGAATTTGAAAAAAACAGCTTCATTTTCCATGAAGTCAATTACGCACTTAAAAAAATTAGACATTAGGATTGTAAGAAAGAATTTTATCTTACTTCACATATTCCATCAATGCAAACATCATATTTATTTGGAGAACACAGAGTTCCATCCTTCACTTTGCTGGACATTGCAAAGAAAAAGTCAAAGTCTTCAGCTGTGCAGTACAATTTACATCTGTCTTCCTCTGGGGGAAAAAATAATCAAAAAACAAGACAAGAAACTATTAACAAACCAGCCACACAATTTAAAAAACCATGGCAAAACATGGCATTATTGTTTCTTCCCGCATTATAGATGACAGGCTACAAGGATTAATTGTGTGTGGTGACAGATTAGGACCCCAAGATGGGCAGAAATACAGCCAAAACAAGTAGCTTATATTATGCTGTTTTAAAAGAACGTGTAGGTTTGACTGTCCGCACATAGAATTAAGAATTCAAAACCACTGTGAAAACATGCACATTGCATTAGGTCTGCTGGTGTGGCCCTGATTTCAGTTCCACTGGTTCAGTTTCAAATTTCATTTTTTATTTGGGAGAAATAGGAGGTCATTAAAATTTTATTTGTTAGTTAAAATTTGAAAAATATAGAAGATGGCACAAATGATCACTTGAGCTGAAAGCTAGAAGTGGGGCCAGATTTTGCCCTAACAAAAGCACTTTTCCTCTAAAAAATCCCAACCATTGTCAATGAAATTTCTTCTTATACACGGATGGTGTGCTATGCTTAGAAAGAGCTGACTAATTTTACATAGACTAAACCAGTCATGCAATTGCAAATATTGCCATAATCACTGAAATACACAATTTTAATACAAAGTGCAACAAAGAAAACAGCATAAAAAAACCTGCAGAACATGAAACAGGATTCATAATAGTATGCTTTTATTCTTAAATAAGCAGATGGATTTTCAATAGTACTTTCTATAGAGGCAAGACATCTGCAGCAATTCTGAAAACCAGCTCATGTTTTCAGGACTATAAATGCAGATCTTGGGGGAGATTTTAAGAAGCAGCTAAGAGAGTATGGACAGGCATTTTCAAGTTCAGAGTCACTGGGGGATGTCCTGCTTTTAAAAATTATGCCCATTGTCCTCGATTTCAAGCTCCTGTTTCTTTTCCTAAATGCAGCCCCCACCTTCAAAACCAACGTAGGCCACCTTAATTTCTGTTCAGCAAAATGCATTATTCTCTCTATTATACAACAGCCATTGTTACAGGCCATGAAACCGTATTTCCTCTTTCCCCTGTTCACACTGGCTGTTAGGACGTAGGATTCTGAATACCCACAAAAATGTCTGCCAAGACTTTGAATAAAATATAATCAGGCTATGCATGAAAGTAACATATATGTGTATGTATATAATTATACACGTCTTATCATCAGGTGTTAAATGAAGCGGTTACGATGTGACATAATCCAGCCACTTTTATTGAAGTAATAGCAATTACAGCCACAAACTGTGTTTTCAAGAAGACATTTCCTGTATCTATCTGATAAAAATAAATACACTAAATATTTGCAGAAATGTGTAAAGTAAAAATAAACTTTGCTTGTACATAAGACAGGAAATAGTTATTGAGACTTGAACTTTATAAAGATCTCTTAGTAAAAGATGACTTAAAAAAATTATGCCAGTACACTGTTTGGTTTTTTCAATTCTCATGGGACTTGGATGAGGGACTAGAGAGTACTATCAGCAAGTTTGCTGATGACACCAAGCTGGGAGGAGTGGCTGACACACCAGCAGGCTGTGCTGCCATCCAGCGAGACCTGGACAGGCTGGAGCGTTGGGCGGGGAAAAATTTAATGAAGTATAACAAGGGTAAATGTAGGGTCTTGCATCTGGGTAGGAACAACCCCAGGTTCCAGTATAAGTTGGGGAATGACTTATTAGAGAGTAGTGTAGGGGAAAGGGACCTGGGAGTCTTGGTGGACAGCAGGATGACCATGAGCCAGCACTGTGCCCTTGTGGCCAGGAAGGCCAATGGCATCCTGGGGTGTATTAGAAGGGGGGTGGTTAGTAGGTCGAGAGAGGTTCTCCTTCCCCTCTACTCTGCCCTGGTGAGACCCCATCTGGAATACTGTGTCCAGTTCTGGGCCCCTCAGTTCAAGAAAGACAGGGAACTGCTGGAGAGAGTCCAGCACAGGGCAACTAGGATGATTAAGGGAGTGGAGCATCTCCCTTATGAGAAAAGACTGAAGGAGCTGGGGCTCTTTAGTTTGGAGAAGAGGAGGCTGAGGGGTGACCTCATTAATGTTTACAAATATATCAAGGGTGAGTGTCAGGAGGATGGAGCCAGGCTCTTCTCGGTGACAACCACTGATAGGACAAGGGGTAATGGGCTGAAACTGGAACATAAGAGGTTCTGCTTAAACTCGAGAAGAAACTTCTTCTCAGTGAGGGTGACGGAACACTGGAACAGGCTGCCCAGAGAGGTTGTGGAGTCTCCTTCTCTGGAGACATTCAAGACCTGCCTGGACACGTTCCTGTGTGGCATAGTCTAGGCATTCCTGCTATGGCAGGGGGATTGGACTTGATGATCTTTCGAGGTCCCTTCCAATCCCTAACATTCTATGATTCTATACCAGCAGAAAAGTCAAAAGACTGATTTATTGTTAAGTTTCAAAACCTGAGAACATTCCAAAGGAAGGAAGATTCTGGTACTGTTACTGTGGAAGCTCACATTTCTCATGCTGAAAAATCCACGGAAATTGCTTTGTTTTGGTTTTACACTAACCAATGTGTAATATAAAATGAAAGAGAGGGGTAGCAACAGCCAGGGAGTCATGCTAAGGACAAATATTTAAATTCACAACCAAAATCAGTTCTGCTTGTTCATACAGGCAGTATCTCCCAAGGAGATGCCAGATTCAACTATGCTAGAGAGTAAACACATCTCAAATAAACCAACTGAATTTCTGTTTGCTTACATCGGGGTGATATTTGCCCAAAGCATACGGATGAATTACAGCTTATAGCTCGCTTCCTGCAATTGCCTTTGTCCAGCAGAGCTGTGGCATAATTACCTTCCACTTTAGTGTATGGCTTCCACTTGTAGTACCATCCCCGGAAGGGTTTGCTGTTGTACTCTGCACACTGCTGGGCGCGGAAGTCCAAGCTGTTGGCTGGGCATGGCTGATAATTGCAAAGTTGATAAATACGACTGGAACCTTGGCAGAATTTGCCGCCATATTGTGGCCTGAAAAAAAGAGAAAACCTCACTTTTACAAAACCTACTTCTTGTGTGACTGGCGTGTTACATGAGTATGAGAATACAGAGAAAATGAGAGGACGTGTTATCTTAGGAGATCGGTGTATCTTACATGGGCCATTAATTTTCATGGTTCCTACACTCAAGCAAAGCAGTTGCCATGAATTATCTACTTGGATGGCTGCAAACTCAGCAAAGATGCAACCGTCCAGAGGTGAGTCATGTTTTCACTAATTTAAATTTACAGGGCTATTTTGCATTGGCTGCTTTCAATCTTATTACATAGCTATTTTTACTCTGTTGTAACTCAGGAATGAACATGTGCAAAGAATTACCTATCATGCTAAGAGTTAAAAAAGGATAACACTGATAAAATATAAACAGAATGAATAATTACATTTGGGGTTCGTTTCTTTTGTAAATTATTTTGAAGAAAATGTGTTTTTAAACAGTCAAAGGAGACAAGGACTGTACATAGCTGTCCTGCTTTAGGAAAATGCTGAAATTCATGCATAATTTTAAGCATGTCACATCCACTTAAACAAACTTTACCTGGCCATTTCCCTTCATTCTGGACAGAAAGAAAACAACACATAATATTACTTTGCTAGCATCTTATGTTACCAGAATGATTTTTTAAGTATTTGGTCTATGGACACAACTATAAAACAATGCAAAATGTAAGACTTGCTCTTTTTAAAGTGACCAAGAGGCTCACAAGCTGCTAAGAAATGCATTCGCTGACTTATGGATCCTTATGGATCTACACAGGAATTCACTGACGTTATTTTGGTAGTTTGACAATGCTCAGATAAACATCTGCACCAAGTGCTGAGCCACATCTTCAAAGCACCAAATTCTGAGAAAGGCAAATTCTGTGACCGAGTTAGGGGCAATGCTGTCTGTGAAGGGCAGGAAGGGTACGTAAGATCAGTGATGTCAGGGATACTTATGTTGACTGTGCAATTGGTGAGAGCTTTGAGTTAAGGCAGCCAAGGCATTGCACTGGGTCCTTACCCAATTCTCTGCAGACTTTCTTTAGAGCTTCAGCACATGTATGAGTTTTGACCTCTTTCAGCCCCAGAGAACAAATCTGCTGTAGTGCAAGGAAAAGTAGCAACCTCTTTCCAAGTAAATGCCACCAAACAAGCAATATAATGGAATTATTTATGGATAGATCGTGATTTCTAGCCACAGTCTTGCATTTGAGGATGGTATAAAATTCCACCAAACTAAGGGAGCACTGAGGCATTTTGTTTCCCAGTTCTGTTACAGCATTTTAATATTACAGACACTCCCATTGCTGAAGCTGTTGGCCAGAGAATTATGGAAACTTCCCCACCTTCGTTTTCTACCAACAATATGTCAGTAGTAGGTAGAGGTGCCTGCATGAAGAGATGCTGTCAGAGCTGAGGCCTTGCTGAGGATAGTTGGAAAAGGGAGAAATTTGGTGAGCAAGGCCAGCAAAAAAGTCTCCAAAGAATGATTCATAAAAGGAGTATAAGTGCAAAACTGTAAATACTCCATGTAAGACTCAAATCTTAAAAGTAGCTTAATTAATTAATTTTAAGAGGAGACTTCGTGAAGAGAGAAAGTAAAATGGATATTCACCACAATGCAACACAGAGTGAGAAATCCTAGAATTAATCCGATCAAAGAAAGTATTTTATGCATTACGAATGGAATTAGACGCTGAAATTCTAGACTCCTGTTTTTACATGTTTTGTAATAACTTAAATTTGTTAGAACATTTCTGCGTATATTATGACCACATTATGGTAGTACCACAAAGCTAGACTATTTTATTCTGCATGAATTTGAAAGGTCTACAGGGTTTTTCGCAGTCTTCATTTTTAATTAGTATTTTAAATGGCATTATTACTTTGCATCAGTTTACACGTGCATTATCTGTAATCACCGTTACAGATATTGTACACAAGAGATTAAAAATACATGGTCAAGCAATTTTGATTGCATACATGCCTAAAACTCCATTCTGCTCTTAGTGAACAATGCACTATTGTGAATTCAGTAAGATGCAGTCCCACAGATACGATTTAGATATTAATTTAAATCTCTCAGGCACCCTTCAGGTTCTTTTCCAGCCAAACTATTACATTATGTAATTTGTATCTATCTCAGAAAAGTACCTCAATTGTAAAATGTTGGGATGTATGAAAACCAGATCCATGAACTTACACTGTGACAATTTACAGAAACATAATGATTTTAGCAAATCTGCCTAGTTCTGTGTTCTACAGATGACATCCATAGGTGTTTGTTAGCATGAATTCATACCTAACTCTAGCGGTAAGTCAGAAGCCATACCCAAAGCTGTTTCGCTGCGGTCACGAGGTCTGTCTTAAAATTGTCAAGAGAAAGGGAACTGGATTGATTGGATATTATTTGCAAGAGGAGAATTTCACATGCAAACACAGGTAATGAGATTTTTCATAAGCAGCAGCCTGAATTCGTGTTCTTCACCTGTCTTTAAGAGTCTAATAAGATGTGTCACCTTAAAAACCCCTGGAAACCCCTAGTAACCTCCCTCAATGTTCATAAGGAGTCAGTTACTTTGGAAAATGGACTATTTATTTAAAATCCTCATTTTAGAGTCCAAGCCGTTTTTTTAGAGATCCACAACCCTCATACTCATCTATTACAGAAAGACACTTTGTTCTTTGTCATTCTCAAAATTTCGCTATCCGAATCATCTGTCAAGCTTTTGAACAAAATAAACATTAGCTCCCACCCAAACCTGGATTAGGAAAATTCAAATAAATGTATTACATATGAAATAATATACATATATGTACTGAAATAGATGAACATCTGAAATGCATTTCAGAAGTTCAGACAGAAAGGAATCATTATTCTTTGTTTATGTGTAGTTACAGAGGTGAACGATGAACAGTGACTGGTTTATAAATCACTCCATGTGGTGTAACATTGAAAATGGACAGTATCATTTTTCTAAGGAGTCTACATCTATACACAAGCACTGTGATGGGAAATAGAGCTACCTGGATATTCAGGCACTGTTGTGTGGACGGCTTATTTACAGCCCTATTATTTTGTCTAACTCCAAGATATTTATAGTATCTTCTCTTTGCTTTAACTGAATTATAGCTAATATAATAAAATTCAGTTTAGTATAAACATGATTCAGTTCTGGTATCAAGTCTTATTTTAATGAGAACAGGCAGATCACTCTCAATGCAAGTTTTAAATACGTAACGCTACAGTAACAGACACCCTTCACATTAAAGAGCTGCTGTTTGAAGATCATTAGAAACCATTATCAGTTACAATAGTGCACAAAAAGGAATCATTTTAACTCCTGAATTTTATTCTGTCACAGGAGAGCAAAGGAAGGCTTATGAATAAATGCAAAGAACAAATCTAGCAGGCAGAACAGGGACCAAACTAGGAAGACCAAAGTATGATATGTGTGGCGTGTAATCGAGACCCTGCATTCTCTTGCTAAATAGTTTAATAAAGGAAAGTATCAAAGTAATTTCATTTATCCAAATACACTGAGAAACAACAGAAAAGGTTGAGAAAATGCTCTGCTACAGATCTGCAAAAATTGGCTTGACTGAGTGAGGGTAATAAAGACTATTTTAACTAACTCACATTTTCCTATAACATAGTATATGAAGCGTGGATATTATTACTGCAGCACGGTATAGTAGGTGTGAGGCTTCTTTACAGCCTTGTAAAAACCGTGTCATACTTTTCTCTGTTTTTTTATTACTGCAGTTTAAATTCTGTTTTTATTGTGTGCAACGAAGAATACATGTGTCTATGCCTGCTGAAGCTGTGTATGAAATAAAACAGCGAAATCCTTTTTTTCTTCTAAGCTGAAGTGAATTTAGTACTTGGGGAAGAGGCTGGTCAGACAATATTTTACCTCTACTTTGAAATAGTATTGTAAGAGATAGTAGTATTTACGGTGGTAAGGCATAGTCTAGGCATTCCTGCTCTGGCAGGGGGATTGGACTTGATGATCTTTCGAGGTCCCTTCCAATCCCTAACATTCTATGATTCTATGATTCTATGATTCACTAGAGGAAAATATCAGAAATGTTTCATCAGTTAGCACACATATCTAGGGTTCACCAACTTGATCCCGACTGGTGAAATGTAAAACAATGTAAAGAATATGACAGACATACAAAGACATCTGTCTACAACTATTTTGATATTGACTTTAAATATTTTTTGGTTTATTATGCTGGATAATGTGATCTCAACGGAAGTCTTAGTAACTTTTAAGGCCTTTTCCCCTTGCTCCTAAATTATTAGGCGTGATTATGTCTGCGTGGCATTTTGTTACTTCTGCAGGTATTTGATAAACTGTAGTGTCAGAAAATAAATTAAGTTGGGCTGCAGGTGTTCTAGGACTTTAGCCATCTCCAGACAGCCACTGCTTTCCCGTATCAGGACCTATTTCTGTCTTTCAGCTACTGGCTTGTCATATTGGACATGAAAGAAAGGTTTTAGAAACATTTTCGTATGTACTATTTTCCTACAGAAGTGGACTCTGTTATTTTTTTATTCTAATAAAATAAATAGCATAAAAATAATACCTTTTCATATCTATGTCTTACTTTGGATTATTGCAGTGTCTTTCTTGATAGGTGACCCCACCTCCGCAAGTGCGAGTACACTCTGCCCACTCCGACCAGACCGACCATTGGCCATTTATAGGCTTGGGTCCGTGATCACCGTATTTGACACACTGTCCTCTTCGACACCACTGCCAAAAGAATGCCAAAAAATATCCCATCAGAGTTAGTGGTACCTAGCAGATGCAAAAAAAAAGAAAAAAGTCCACATTTAAAACTCCAGTGTTTAACCTTAACAAACATGAGGTCACCCACTGAACTCAGTGACATAGTTCAGAGTAGGACAGGGGCTCTGAATTAGGACATTGATCCACACAATCGTATAGATAAGTACTGTCCCAAAATTTGTCCAAGTTCTGAGTTGAAGATTTCTGAGGTACGTATTTTCAAAATTGTTCTCTTAAAGAGTGGCTTTTTGGCTAACTCTTCGCCCAAAAATAAATGTTAATTTATGGTCCTGTGCTGTCAGAACATCAAAACTTCCCATGTAATTTAAAAATAGCCTGCTAAAATTCTGCTAAGATTTCTCCATTTTATCATTCAGTTATGAAATATTGCACAAAGAGGAAAAGTGAAATAAAACATGTCAGTAACTTGAAAATCAAAACAATATCCTACTAGAAGAAACATTACAGCAAAAGAAAATATTTTGCATAATTATATTAAAAGGTTAATTAAAAATTAAATTAAAAGGTTCAACTAAAACAAATAACCATGCTCTTCTAAGTAGGGATCACTGATGATAATATGCATGACGACCTTAGTCTCTATAGCAAATATTACAGTTTAAGGAATGTTTATATCAAAATGGAATTTGAAGCTTTGATCTAAAATCTAAGAGATTTTTCTTGCTGATTCAGATTTGCCACTTATATCTTCTTTCATAGCTCGATGGGAGAGGCATCACTCCCTATCACCAGATCAGTGCCACTGTGAGGACCAGTCCTGACTATGTACAGTGATGCAATCTCGCATAGAGCAATCTGGAAGTCCATGATAGTAAACCTGGAGGGATCTGGATAAAACTGGTATTTGACTCAATACAGTCTAAAACCAAGTTAGAATGACATTGTCCTATTTGTAAGACAACTTACCATACTTATACCACAAGCTGTGCCTTCCGCTGCTGGCATGAACTTTGTCTCGCACCTATGACCCACTTTGTGACACCAGAGGGATTTGCATATATCCTGAAAAGAAAAAAGCAGTTACTATAGTACTCATAACTCCCATTATTTCCTGGTGTTTAGAAAGAGTAACAAAAGATGCATGCCTTTTCTACCTTAAAAAGCCACATAAATAAAACCTTTTCTGAATTTAGAAAGTCCAGGGTCTGAGATTCATAGCATAGCCCTATTCCCTGTATTGCCTTCTTGTTCAGGTACCATTTCACAGTATAGTTTTAAAAACTATTTTGAGTGTGAGACTGGAACAGAACAAAAATGATGTTAAAAAGTTCAAGGCTAAAATTTCACCATGTCTACAGAGACTATAATACTGTGAAGAGACTAGACTTTCTAAAACACAGGAGATATCTGAAAACACAGCCTCTTCACAGTGCTGTTCACTCTACTTTGTTTATGAGCTGTAGAAGAAACACAGCTGCTGTCACCAGATAAATGTAGTTAGTATAAAATAAATCAAAATACTCCAGGATAATAACAGGACTAAAAGAAATGACAATACTTCCTTGCAGAATGAGCACTCCAGATTATTTAATAAAATGTCTTCTCTGAAGAGATCAGCAAGGAGCGTAGCAGCCACTAAAATAATGGGTTAATCTAATCACAAAGCCAAGAGTATAAGTTACATTTTATTGTTCTAAAACAACCTTATAGATCTTTCCAGACTTCACTGTCAATGCGTAAAACTAAACAAAAGAAACTTAGTCCTCCATACCCCACACCCCACGCAAGTTTTGATCAAAACTCTGCTGCCTGCTAATTTCCCTTAGCATAGCAGGCAAAAGTTCAGGGGTCTTATGTATTCAACCGTACTCCTTAGGACTCCTGGAAAGAACACATTTCCTTCTGAAACTCTCCTGGGATTGTGATATTCGTCAGAAGAAGCCAGTGGCTTCAAAGCAAATTGCCAGGCAAGATAAGGTACGGAAATAGCCTGGGCCCCCGAAGAACACTCTGTTACTTGTGTTTAGGGTACTGCAGTTCTCTAATGCAATTTTAACTTTTCAAAAGTATATCAATAGGTACCTTTACAAAGCTGAGGTTGCACAGTTTTGCTTTCATTCCAAATTGCCATTTGCACTGGGTATCAGCATCATAGATTTGCCCTGGCAGTTTGTCAGGGTATTTATACTGTCCTGTTTGCTTAGGTTCATCAATCAGGCAGGCAGCTTGAGCTGTACTATAATGAGAATGTATATTAATCATGACTATGATCTTTATATTAAAATATTTTAATTTGCTACAGACCAGCAAAAACACAATAATATGGTATACAGTACCTTTAACTAGCTTTAGAGGTATGCACTGAAATGAGAATATCTGCTTGCAGGAGCCAAAAGATCTTGACATCTTGTTGGTAGCCTGACCTGCAAAGTTTTAAGGAAGCAGGAATTTCCAGGCTTTGGGACTGTTGTGACAATAAGAAAGAACGAGGTGAAATTCTTTTCCTCCTTTTGTTCCTGTGTAACCAAGAGCAAGGTGATCTAGTCTGCTTCTTTCCCTTAAACAGATTCTCAAAATCAAGAATCGACAGGCACACTGTCTGATTTCAGCGTTCCCTTTGTGTGGACTGACAGACAGAAGGCTGCTGGAGCTTGTGGGCTTTGGGCTGCCAGTGGCCAGCCTAAGACCAAAGGTACTCTATGATCTACTTTTTTCCTTTGTATATGCTTGAGAACCCATGTATATAGGTCACTCTATGCCGGATTTATATTCCAGGTGTAGGTCTCTTGGACTATATTGCATGTTGGAGGGCTTATGTGACATTTTAGTTGGCAATTTGTTTCTGCACTCACAATATGTTGTATCACCTGTCACCTCTCCTGGCTGTGACTCTTAAGATATCAATCTGGAATTCAAGGACCAGATCCACAGAACTATTTACGTGCTTGATTCTCACTCTAAGGCATTAAACCTCTAAAATGCCTGTATTAGATCTGGGTCTTAGTACTGCCTGCATATTTTTAGTGATCATTTATAGTCTACCCATGTACAACAAACAAAGTAAAAGGAAAGTTGTACAGGAAAGGACTGCAGTTCTGATGATATTAAAACATAGACCAAAACCAGTTCCTTTAAAAGTATTGCCAAGTAGGGCCAACATACTGGAGAAATAACTGGCATCTTTCTCTTTTTCCCTTTTCCTCTCAGAAACAATATAAAAAAATATGAAATGTCCTTACTCCTGACATGAGCTAGGTCAAGAGAGAAACCCCAGTGAGAAAGGCCACTAATGTTAATTTACATTTTGTAATGACTTCGGTACTACTGTGTCTGCCCTCTTTTGTGTTCACTTCCTACTAACTCCCTAATAAACTCAGCTGCTGACAAGAATGTCTGGGAAAGAATGATCCGCCAGTCATTACTGCAAGATATTCATGGAGGGTGAAATTCATTCTTTTGAAACAAAGCAGGACAAAACCGCTTATATGCTTCGTAAGTGTGTGGGCTCAAACAGTACGTTGGTTTGAGCACATTTTAAAAGAGGTGAATTTCACACTCAAGTAATTTTATGTCTGTTCAAGAATTCAAGCCCAGTTCCTAAAGATACGTTCTCTGGCACTGACCCAGATACACATCTGACCTACCTGAGAAATTTGTTGAGATACTGCCTGCTGCATACAGACCACGAAAAAACTCCATTGTTTCCTGTGAGTGTGGGAGACATAATATTACCCTCAGCTTTTCTACAAGGATTTCCTTCTCCATCATGAATCATACCAAAGCTGAAAAGAGAACCAGGTGTAAGAGTGAAAATCTAGATTAATCAGAAGCAAGACAAAATGTTGGGCAGAAACAGCACTTTCTGGGTAAAAGCTCTATGCCTGAAATCCACAGGGAACGTAGAATTCATCCCTTCATTCCAAAGGGATAAAAACATATGCACCATGCAAATGACTATTCGTATGAAACAAGCTCCAAGTAATAGCATTCAAATTTTATTGTCATGATACAGTTGTCTGACAAGAAGAAAGCAGCCAGGTTTCACGAACGACCCACACTGGTGATGCACAGAAACTCTGCAATGTGAGCTTGCGACAAGATACCGGCACATAAGTACCAGAGCTGCAGATCGTCAGAGGTTTCACAGTTTAACCTTTTCTCCTTCCCAAAGGAGAAACGTTTTGTGGTGAGATGGATCGAAGTAGTGGATCTCGTGTTCAGTCACACTTATACTTGCCTATAAGTCTACCAGCTTAACACATGGAGCCAGTCTGAGCCTTTCTTTGTTTAGTGATAATGCCTGTTAACGTAAACGGCATGGAGATCAGAATCCAGGGAACATGGCTGCTACACATCTGTAAGAATATAAAACAACTGTCCTCCTAATAGGAGGGAAGATCTACATAGCTGCATTCAATCTGTAGCAAAAGAACTGGGACCAAACAAATGAGACACAAGGTAAGAATATAAAAATATGACTCTTTTTATAATTTTGGCCACTAACTTGCTATACTATCTTGGTAAAATCTTAAATCACTTTTTTTCCTCCTACTTGTCACTTATTTTGTCTAGACTGTAACCTCTTTAGTGGGAATATTGCCTCTTATTGGGTGCTTTGCTCAGTCTGCAGCATCATGAGGCCCTGCTTTCACTAGGAGAGGTGTCAGGGTAATATGAAGAATAATAAAAAACACATTAAAATAATAAATTATGTGGAACTTATGAATATAATAAACTTATGACTATAATAAAGCTAATTTTGTGGGGTTTTTTTCCTTTCACTGCTTCATATTTACTTATTGTATGGGACATCTGTGAATGTCAAGGTGTTTTGAATAGAAATTTCATAATCTGTTACTTCAACATTGTAGTACATTGGCAACTTCATGAATGTAATCTCTGCACGTGCAGGGAATATCTAATTTACTGGAGTCAATCCTCTGCTGTTATAAATCACTGCAGGCTCATCAGAGTTACTCCATGTGTTGCCACCAGCTGAGGCTCCAAACTTGCTAAAATATATGTCTCCTTCTAAAAATGAACAAAAAAAAGTCCCAACTGAGCTAGTATTTTAGAACCCTTTATAAAATGCTTTTTTTCACATGTATTGCAGCCAAAGAACCCACAGTTTATATACCCACTGACACAGTGGGATCTGAATTCCCAAAGGAACTATTAAGCTTTCAGGTAGAAACACAAAGTACTTAAAAAAGTTCATAAAAATGTACAACAACTGAGGCTACTCATTGGATCTCAGCATCTCCAAGGCTGCCACAGTTTGTTTTTTTTCTTCCAGAAATCTCTTTATCATAGAAACCAAATTCTGTTGTCTTACATCACACACTAGGTAGTCCCAGGAACGTGAAAACAAACAAATGATAATAAAGACATTTTGTATCTGGAACAGATTTTTTTCCAGGAGATAAAATGCATTTTATTAGACAGGAGTATGGAAGTACACCAAAGAAAGGCTGAATAATATGAGAATCAAAGGCAGTGGTGAAAAAGAAAAAATTTCCAAGCATAATCTCTCAAAGCAAATGAGAAACAGGAAGGAAAGAAATTAAGATACTAAAGGGGATAATTCTTGAAAAATAAGCATGGGTCAGATTCTCTCCTAATACTGACTGAAAGGCATAAAAAATGTACTGAGGTCAGTGAAACTGCATTAGTGTGTCAGGAGGATAAAACAATATATATTTTACATATTTAGTCCCACTGAAAGCATTGGCACAATTCCCACGGGCTTCACTGGTAGCTGGATTATTTTTTAATTCCTTGTTTCCCTTCAGATGTACAGAAACCTGTGAAAGGGTCACTCATGTAGACATTAGGTCATAGTATATACTGTAGAGCATATCTGTACAATGAAAACTAAATAGTCCTGATTCAGTCATGCAGAATGGGAAGGACTCATGCCTTGACCAAACAGCAGAATACAGTACCACTGCTTTTCAGAGGTACTCTGTGCATTAATGCTGCTGGACAAAATAAAGATCCTATGCCCAGGTTTTATCTGACCCTTGATTTCTGGCTTGGATCACATAGAGATACTAGGCTTCTACACTGCCAGTGGTTAGACTGAGTCCAGCTTCAGCTATGATAAAACTGAAAATCAAAACCATACAGAAAGTTGTGAAAAGGTAATTCAAAATTATTTGGGAAAAGAACAAGAGACCGAAACCTAACCACATTCTTTAGATTCAATTCAACAATTCAGAGAATAGCTGAAGCCCCATGGAAGATTATTACTGACTTTGTCTGAGAGACAGCAGGTTCTTAGGAAAATTGCAGACTTACCACCATAGAAATCAAGTGGAAATTCAATGGATATAGATACAGAAAGGCAGAAACCACCACAAAGGTTGTCTTTAGCCAAATCGTGCATTAAATAGGTAAAACAAAGAAGGGCAGGCTGAATGGAACGAGTGGTTCCCAGACACCGTGAAACACCAGGTCTTCTGGGAAAGAGACCTCTAAGAGACTCAGAGAGATCACTTCTCCGTACTGTAAGCTGCGGTGCCCCTTCTATTTTTGGAGCAACCACAACGATACTAGAAGCAATTTGTCTACCAGAATATGGTAGCAGTGTGGGAAGTTTGTAGATTACTGTTGTCAGCTTTTACTATTTGCTCTAGTTATCACCTGGAATGTATAAAATGTCAAAAAGTAGAGTAAAAAAGGAAAGCACACTGGGCAGCTGATTCAGCACTTCATGCTAAAGGACACACCTCTGAGTGAAGAGTCTTGACTGGCCTAAGATTGCCTGCAGCTTCCTGTCAAATTAGGAGGAGTTGTGAGGTACCTGTATCAGAATATGGTTCCTCCGTCTATGATGGCAAAATCAATCAAAATCCCACAGTGGTTATTTTTATGATTGTTGAAGAGATATTTAATAACGCAAATGCATTATCTGGATGCTCTCTATATTCTACTGATTTTATAGCTCTCTATAAATGATCCATATTTAACTGATTATATTAACTGGGGCTATGTTTCCATTCACTTATATATTTATTTATAGAACGAGCAGGCAAGACTCATGTAACTTACTTGTGTCCAGATTCATGAGCAATCGTAAAAGCCAGTCCAAGGCCTGTATCTTCATTAATGGTGCAACTACGGTATTTGCTGCACATGCCACTGATAGGTGCAAATCCTGAAGGAAGGAAGCAGTACAATAGCTTGTTTCTCTACAGAATTCCAAATACATGTATCATCTTCACTGGTTCTAATACGCCAGTCTATTGTGGTGCATGAAGATAGTCGTCTACATCAGGTTTATCATGGAGGAATTACAGCAGATTTCTATCTGATAATAAAGGGACTCCTGTATAAGAAGGCTAAGCCAAACCTAACCTCCCAAAGTACACTTTACTTTCCCACCCTCATGCTTTTACTGCTTCTAAGCTAGGCAAGAATCTCATTCAAAAAGGGCAAGTAGTCACAAAAATAAAAAATCAAATAAAAACAGAGTTGCTCAGAAATATTCTCAAAAACCAAAATATTCCTTGAAGAGGTGACAATCCAAAAGGATGTCTTTGGATAGCTTATTTCAACACTATTTCTGGGGCAATGATACCAGTAATACTCCTTTTCTTCTAGGTACCTCAAAGAAAATTATATAAAAATACTGTCCTTTCCTCTTCAAGATGACTAACAGTATGTGCAAAAAAATGGACGTTTTTATTTTAAAAACATTTCAGTCTCTATGAATCACAATGTTGCCACTGACATCCATGAGTAAATCAGAATGTGTTTTCGTGTTATACCTAAAGTATCGCAGGGCTCATTTTTCCAAGAGCAGATATCAAACCCCGTAAGCAAGATGGCATGGTCATGGCGCTTTCCATTCTTCCCAACCAGAGCAGATTGCCATTGACAAAAGCTGTTCAGTGACTGGTCCGCATGGTGGTTAATCAGTAATCCACCCTGTAGGTATTTCACAGGCAAAGAAATAAGGTGCTTCCATCAGTACTTGAGAAAGGTGCTTGAATGAATAAGAGTTGGTTAGGGAAAACAGAGTTACTTTTTTCATGTTTATTCTACATAAACTAATGTATCCCCATGCCAACTGTCTGTGATGATCAACTCAGTTGATGAGTGAATCTATAACAATTATAAAATAAAACTGCATGTCACCTCAGACACACTGATGTTTTCAAAGTCAGTGCCTGGAATTATAGTGTACAGATATATTTGACTCCTGATAAAGCTGAATAATGAACCATTTTCAAACGTGATTAAAATGGAAGAAAAATATTATCCAAGTAGATCAACCGGTTGCAAATTTCATCAAAAGGCATTTCATTTTCTTTTGTCTCAGCACCCATCGGTTCCACTCCCATCTTTTGTCACAAATTTTTCCCTTTTTTGATCATCACATCCTGGAAAGCCCAGTTCAAAATATTTTTATTTATTTAAATACTTCTTAAGTAGATTTCTCATTCCGGCCATTTCTCTTCAAGTATTTGCTACATCTTTTCTTACTGGAAGCCTTCTGATGTTTCTAAAGAACATTTATATGAAATTAAAATTTTAGTATCAAATATCAAGAAGAAGTGAAATACAGAAACAGTGATTTTTGGTGATTTTAGTCTTCTTCTTGTGGTTTCTGTCTTAAGAAACCTCTAATGGAAGTTGATGTACATAACGTGGGAACACCCTATGCTCCCTGTGAATAGTAGCAAATGAAGTATACCACACAAAAATTCTGACACTACTTACAGGCTCTTGTTCCAGAAGAAGAAGACTCACAACAATAATGTTTATATCACTTCCAATTGTTCCATCTTTAAACAGACTGGAGACCTGCATCAAATATTGAAGAGGAAATATCATCTACATGTATATATTTTTTAATAGACTAAACATTTGAGTTACTGCATTCATATTCAATTTTTCGCTATAAATTAATGGAGTTATATATCTTGTAGGATTAATCCAAAAGAGCTTAACCCAGAAGAATTATGCCCCAAACCACTACACTTATTCAAAAACCTTTAAAATTTTCTATTGATTTCAATGGACTTTGTTCTGCCCTTGGTCTCCTGGATCAAGTGTAATCAAGTTCAAAGTTCAAGTTTTATAGTACAAAACTAAAGAGAAAAGCCACACAGGAAAACATATTTCTAGACAAATTATATTATTTTTCTCAAAATAAATTTGTGCTTTCTCAAATACATTTTTTTGCAAGGAAAGACATCAGACAAAACAGACTAAGCTTCATGATACTAAATGAAATGAAAGTTTCAATTTCAGAGCATCTGCCTTTTTTGTACTACATAAGAAGTATTTATTTTGAAATTTACCGTTTTAAGTATTTTCCATTTTTTTTTAACCCCACAATACTGTTGGCAGAGCTGTGATAATCTAGGGATGTACTTTAAAGAGCTTTTTGACATGTGCAATACATTAGATGAAGCGTGAAGAAAGGCTTGTATAAGTTGCCCCTGCTCTTCCTGGTACCACAATTTTCTAATGAAAGATCCTCCTCTGACATATTCCACATGGAAAACATACTTCAGTTACGCCACATCTTACCATATTCATAACTGTTAATATGTATGTTGTTACGTTTTCCTTGCCATGTTTCTCCAACATTTTTTTATCTGCCACAACAAGGGTTTCAACATTTAGACTTCCATTTTTCTGAATTTTAGCAGATGATCTTTTGAACCTTGTAGAAGTCCCATATTCATCTGCACGAATGTACATCTCTTCTGTGGGTGGTTTAGGTGCATCTAGAAGGAAGTAAAACTCAGGTTTGGTAAGGGTTCAGATCACTCATGAACAGCTTCAGCAGAAAATGAAGTATCATTGGTTTAGAGGTTTAGATTATTTTTACAATATATGATTTAATATTTACGGCTAGGTTCTTGTATATTTATTTAAAAAGACCTGATTCATTCCTGAGGGAAGGATGGCTACAGGGAGAGAAGGAAATGGGAGAACCACGATCATATGCAACAAGCAATTTAAAATAAAGAATTAATCTAATAAAATGATAGCATCTGTGGCAAAAAAAATACACACAGAATTTTTAACAGAATATCTACATTTTTCCTGTCCTTTTGATAACTTCCTGAGGTGTTTGGCATGTGCTACTTACATAACAGTTGGTAAAAAAGTCCTTTCCACAACAGATGTCCACCGTCAGTACAGAAAGCAGACACACACCACAAGTAAGATTCCTGCCAGCCAGCTATTGTGATTGGCATTAGCCTCCTATGCCAATCTGCCACTGAGATTATTCCTGCTGGGAACATATTTATTTAGTATAGAGAAATGTCAGGCAACAGCAAGGAGGGCTTGAGAACAGGATACGTGCATCCAGCCCTCACACCCCAGTTCCAGGGTGCACTTTTTGCCTCTGTGCTTGGTCAGTGGCATGGTTAGAGCCATTTCTTCAGAGAGTCAGAAAAGGGGAGGAGAAATCTGTCATAATGCTCTTGTTATTCACAGCTTCTTTTGCATAAACATACACTGCCTTTGCATCATGAATTAACACAAAGGTATTTTAACATACTATTTGAATAACAATAGGATTTTTTTTTTTGACACAGGATGTAACTTGACACAAGTGAGGGAGCCTCAGGTAATTAAAAAATTCCTGCCTGGGCCTCATCAGAAAGTTATTCCAATGACAGAGCTAAAACAGACGCTACTTCCTTCCATGCCAAACTGGGAAATCAAGAATACCATAGAATGCACAACAATGGTCTGCTTTCAAGAACTAAGCCACTGTGAACTATATTTAACAGAGGTTGTTATTTTTCAGAACTTCTCCCTCCTTCCTCTCAGAAGGTTACAGGTATGGGCTGCAAGATGTGAAAAGAAAGAGCTTCATGGTTAAGGTAATCGAATGCAATCTTTCTGAATCGGATCCTAACAGTGCATCTGACACCAAGTTCCTAAGCAATGATGGGTAAATCACTTACACTAAACTCATCAGAGCTGGGTGCTGACTGAATATTCTTCATTTAACAGAAACCCAGCTTGAACAAGCAGCTAAGAACTCATAGCTGTAACTGAAATTACTGAGTATATAGATATATCCAATTACAGGAGTATATGTTCTGATAAATATTTAAAAGAAAAACTCAGCTTATTGATTTGGTACCCAGAAGCAATGGTTACTTTTGACCTCTCCTGTGTCTGTGAGTTCCGTTTGTAACACAATAATGATAATAGTATCTTCTCACATCCCAGGAGGTTATGAAAATAGCGTTCAGAATGCATTCATTTTTTATAGGGATAAGCACTGTGTAAAAGCTCAAAGGTACATGAATAAGTCACAAGGGTTACAGTAAATATGGTGCAAGACCACAGTGGACACTGCAAATAAAATAAAGCACCCTAGGGCAGCTGAGCTAACGCAGCACCATTGGCCTCTGCTCTGACACAGGCAGCGGGAAAACCAGACAGGAGGGAAAAGGGAGTATGGAATGAGATAGTTTTGAACTGCATCAGAGTGCAAATGTTTACAGGTTGAATCATAGGCTTGTGCATCTGGCGTTTGAGGTCTAGCTTTGAAATCGAGGCAGAAGGATTTCTGAAGAAGCAGTCAACTTTTAATAAGCACTTTTCGGGCCTCGGATAGGCCTCAGTCTCAGACAGCAACCTTTTCCACCACCTCCTTTCTCATTCCTTCCCTTCTATCTGTTTTCTCTTTCTTCCTTACATGCCTTTTGGAAAAGGAACCTGCTCATTTTCTCAGAACGCAGGAAGCTGGAAGAATATAACTGGACTGAGACCACGTTTTCAATAGTGTGTGCAGTCCTGGAGACCCTCATTAAGAAACTCAGCTCAGAAGCAGATCCGCTTTCAAAAAGAATCAGCTGAATGCTGTAAGTACAGATATAGGGTCCAAGGGGGCTCTAAATTGTTCTGCAATTTGAGGGCCTAATGAAGGACTCAGAATAGACCTTGGCAGGATAATATATTCCAATATGTTTTTTAAGAGGTGGCTCCAAGATCTTATTTAAACAATTTACATGGGAGGTTCTTGTTGAAGATCTCAGTTATTGAAAATGTCTTTATCAAACGGTGAGTTCTGAAAGTCTTATTCTCTATTCTCTCAGAAACTAATGATTTTGAAGGATTTTTCTCCATCTTCAAGCCTAATTAGTTATGTATCCCCAAACTAATACAGAGTTCAGGGACCTGGCATCCATCACTGTGCAGAATGGCTCACTGAAAGCTATGTCAAGGTCAAAAAAAATCAGGCAAGGGATCTTTTAATCTAGGTAGACAACAAGAAAACTAAACAGGGATTCTGATGGCTTAATAAACAGAGGATGGCATCAATTTACAGGAATAACCAAGTTACTCATACCTAATTCACTTCAGAAACGTATAATTTAAAATTCTTATGTCTCCGTCACAAAGGTGACTGTGAACCACACCTCGGAACCACCAGACAGTCTCTAAGAGCCACTACGTCAAACAAGGAGAGAAAGTTTCCTTACATACATTTCTTGCGACGTCCACAAAAATGCTGCTTTTGAAATTTTCCATGGTGGTAACCGTTCGCTTGAGCATGATACTTGTGGGAAGTGCGAATTCTGTGATGACCAAAAGAAAAGTATTTGGGATTGGACTCTACTGTGTACCGGTGCACCTTCTCTTCTGCAGTTCGTTTATACAGTACATGAGGATGGTGTCCAGCAGGTGATGTGTAGTTGTGCTCCTGGGCTAGCTGCTGAGGTAATGGAGATATAAGGAACTCGATCTTGCGTGTCCTTATCAAACCTGACTAAAAAGAAGAAACAGCACCACAAATTAGAGAAAAGACTGTCCAGGTTCACAGCTTGGAACATGCTAGCTCTTAAAGTGACCTCCCATCAAAGTCTAGACAGATTGAAATGTGCTCCACTAAATTAGATTTATTCAAGATATAATCTAGATAGTCTTTCCAATTAAATTATGATTTGTTTCACTTTGGGGATGACCAGGTTTCACATCTGGTAACACACAAAACAAAAAAGTTGTGGGATTGGAAGCATAGCACTCTCAGAGTACCATGAATAATGGCACACGCAATATTAATCCGTTCTTCACAGGACAGATTTCTTTGTAGGTGTGTTTGTGTACAGGATATACAGAGCCACATAAAAAGACAATGCTTTTGGAAAATGCAACTTCTAATAAATGCATACATTGGCAAAACAAAATAATTGAATTCAAATTCAAAGTGTTTTTTTCAGAACAAGGTGTTACCAGACAGGAATCTCAGATTTAAGGCTACTCTAAGTAGAAATGCAAGTACCTTATAGCACAACAGCACAAAGTGGAAGCATCTGAACATTTTAGTACTACCAGTAATCAACTCCCTGAAATTTAATCATCATAAATGCAGTTTAAAATTTATACCCTCCTACAAGAAAAAAATGATCAGTGGAAGCAAGTATCTGATTATTTTCTTTCTTGGATCCCTGAAAGGCAGAAGTAAGCATGGGAAAACTACACTGTAGTTTTCACATAGTATCTGTGCATAAAACTGCACATGTGATGAAGTGTTTCCAGGATGAGGGCCAGGGAAATGTGGGTGGCACTGAGGAAGTATTTCCATGCAGCTCATTAATCAGTTATGATTTTATTTCGTTTCTCGGTTTTGTAAAACACGTTGTAATAAACACTCCTTTTTACCAAGTCAAAAACCAAGAAGAAGTTTCATCAGGTAACTCTATTACATTAGATACATAATAGTAGATACAGATTTTTGGTTTGGATCAGCGAGGCCCTACCATGTGCCAACACCCTTCTGCCAAAACTGACATCCCAAATGGACTACATATCTCTTATGCTTCAGAAAAATATGCACAGACAAAGAAATGTCAATTGAAAACCATCTTGCCCAACATCTTAAGTCCTCCCAGATCATGATTCCACCTCCTTACTCAAAAAGTATTCTTTGAAAATGCACATATTAGACATGTATCACCTATTCCCTTCTGAAATGGATGCTTTTCTTTAGCCCAGCCTTCTAGGACCAGATTGCCAAGGGTATCAGGAGAGCAGTTTGAATGCTTAATGTAAGCATTCTTAAGGATTTGTGGAATTTTCTGCACTTTCAGAACTGCTTCCCATGAGGAAAACTCAACAGAAAATGAAAGGCAAGTGAAAACAGAAAGTTACAGATATTCACAGCTTACGAAGTTAATGCTACAACTGACTTTAAGTCTATTCCAGCTGAAAAGATTTATCAGAGATACACAGGTCCTCAACAGTCTATAGCCATACATTATGCCCTGCTCTTGGAAATTCACTTCTGCCTTTCCAAATCAAAGGTAGCTTCGCAGTACTCCACAATATAAGCATCTTTCCTTGGGGGCCTAATAATAGCCCTCAGAAAATCATACTGTGATCTTAATTTTAACAATAGAAAAGATTCCATATTATGAACTGAGAGGGTCCTAATTGCCTCCTGAAAAATCACAGGAAAACAAACATAGACAATATTCGGATTAACAATTTGCCCCTCTCCTTTCTTCAACATAAATTCGTGATTATGTATCTCAGCCTATATCTACTTAATATTCTAAATGAAGGATAAAATTGCCTCTGTCCATAAGAAACAGGTTTTAAGTAATTGACAAGAATTTAACTTGCCTGCTCACTGCAATAAGTTGGCATGTTTCAAATGTCAGAGCACATTTGGTCACGACAAACTGCTTTCCTGTAGGGAAGAAGACTATTATTTTAATCCTTATGATGTGTGTCATCACACAGTTTAAAAGTGGTTCTGAGAGGCAGTCTTTATCTACTAGAGTGCACTGATAATTGAGCACTGCTAAATGATTTATTTTTTTTTTCAGTTTGAAAAGAGAAATGTAGTGAATCTGGTTTTTATTTCCCCATTTTAAAGGTTTCCACATCTGAAATTATTCCTGTAGGATTCATTTTGTAAATGATTCAAACCATATGGAACAAAGGGTTTTCTACATTTTCCTGTAAGAAACTGTCCCTGATGTACACCAAGTTTCAGCCTCAAATGTAATTTCTATATTTAACTTTATAAGGGTGGATTGAGAATTTGTGGGAGGAAAAAAAAAAAAAGCGAACTGAATTCTAGGCCCTGCACTGCATGTATACTGCTGCGCTTTTACATAGGTTGTAGCTGATCAAGTGCCTTACAAATGCATTCTTTTTTTTTTCCAGCAGAAGTGACCCTAAACCGCCAGTAAGACTTCTTTCCTTTGGGTTTTACATCAGATACATCCTCCAAATTGAAAAATGTTGTGTGAATGAAGGATACTTTCTTTCTGATAACATCTAGTTTTATGAAGTTGTCAAGAAGAAAGGAGAAGTGTCACGGAGCAGTCCGGACACTCATTCAATCACAGACCATTTTCCATTTCTTCCAGGTATGGGAGGATTTCAAGGATTCATATAAAAATGATCTCTTTGGTAATTCCAAAGTAATGCTGAGAATGCTGACCTGGCTCCTGACAGAGATGCAGTCCTCCAGATCGCTGTGAAGGGGGAATTGGGCAATGACTGCCAGATACTTCTCGTGCTGATTCCTGAATTTTAGCCTTAGGCAGAGCAAAGTAGCCTACGGTTATGGTCATCTTGGCTGGAAAATGTGCCAGCTAAGAAATGCCACAGCACAGAGGAAGTTGACTTTACAGTGCCAAAGAATTCCAGTTCCTTGAAGGACAAATTTTGGCTACTCTGTACTCCTGGGCAGTGTGTTTTAAAAAAGGAGTTTCTGGGAATTTTTTCACACACATGAAACTCACACACACTCACTCTCTAATTGTGAGTTAGATGCATTACGTTTATCCAGCTCAAATACTTCAGTAGATGAACAAATACTGTTAAAACTGTCATGGAAATTTATGCATTAGGCTTCCTATTGCCAGCATAGCTTTAAGTATACCTGTGATACTCCCTGAATCAGAGCTCCATCATATCTTTCCACTAATTTTGATGGGTTTGGGACTCAACAAGAAGAGAGTCAGATAGGTCAAAACTCCATTTTTATTTCAGATTCTCTGCAATTATAGCACCATGAGAGGAAGCAGGATGACAAAATCTTACATTCTTACCAAGTCTAGACAACACAGCATGAAAAAGACCAGGGACTCCCGTCTATTCCCCTCTCTCTCCCACTGTGGCTATCGCTAATAATAGCAGTAATTGTGAGAATATGGTGGGAAGGAAAACCCAAGAGACTGCTCAGTTGGAATTTTGTTGTTCTCTTGTTCTTCCCTCACAACACATATTTGCTGTCCTTCTGTAAGGGATATTCCATGCCATTGGAAAGCAAACAGAAGGACACATGTTGATCTGTATGGTTAGCAAATAATTCTGAATCAATAAATTAGAGGAACTTGCAGTTTGTTTGCAGAAAAGTTGGGAAGAGAAGGTAACATTCCTCCCACTTGTTATTTGTTATGAAATGTTTGCTTAGCTCTGGGCTAAAGGAATTTTCAGATCCAACACGTCCTTGTAAAATTCCTCAGTATCGGGATATTATCACCAAGGTAAGGCACTCGCTCTGCTCTCTTGGTGTGTTTCAAAAGGACGTGGAATCTCAGCATGAAATTTGGGCAAGGGAAATGATAATAAAATATCTGCTTCAAGTTTTTTTTAAAATGAAATTAGACAATATAAACCAAAAAATAAGGAGAATTTTTTAAACCACTGAAAGTTCATCTTAGCTGAGCAAAACCAGGTAAATCTTCCACTGATTTTTGACCGACACAGAATGCTTTTGAAAGTCACACGCTAACATATCTGTTTCTAACAGGTCTCATTGGTCTCTTACTAAGACAGCACAAAGGCTGCTCCCATTTGCCTCCCTCTGTGTTCTTAGACTCCAAGTGAAGCTTTTGGCAGCTTACCAGCCTGTATACCTAATTCATTTTGACGTTTCGGCATCTCCGAAAACCAGACCCTCCATAAAAACCAGCAGTGACAGTGAGCAAAGGATTTTCAGAACATATTTCTTGCCTATAATTTAACAGAGCTCGGTTCTGAGATAGTAGACAAACCCTTACTCTAAACTAGAAGAGTCTCATGGCTGTGGGTTCTCTGTGAGCATACAAGGCATTTTCATTACATGCTAATTAAATTAAAGGCAACAGCTTGGCCACATGCATATTAAAGTTACGGAAGTTTCATAAACCAGATGCAAATAATGAGGTAAGAAGCAAAATGAAATGAAACTGAGAATTAAAACATACAAATAAAGGAACTGCAATGCCACTGTTAAGTGTAACTACTTAATACTGACTGATGCGAAGTTAAATTATAGTTTGTATAACGACAAGAATATCTCAACTAAATAAAGGGCTAAAACATTTCCATGTATTGTCCAAGGAATACTACTTATATCTAGAATGCTCTATTCAGTGTTGCCAGCATATAACATAAAATTAGGTGTTAAAAAACACTGTGTCTTAACTGAGAGCAGCTAAAACAATTGCCTAAGAAATCAGTGAAATCTATACCATTAGATGAGTGTGCATGTACTCTGGATGAAAAATTGCTCAAAAGGAAGAGTTAAATGTCATTTCACATCCATTAAAATAGTTTCAAACATTCACGCAAAGTTTTAAAAGACTTGACAAAAGGCCAACTGAAATTGGCATAAAGCTTTCCACAGACTTAAGCGGACATTGATCCAAGACTTCTGTTGTGTTATTTCCCAACTGTACAGCTCTTAAAAAATACAAATCATTCATTCAAACATATCTTAACAAGAGTTACAGCACGTAAAGTACAGAGACATGAAGTATAGTTTTTAGTTCTACTTAAAACAAATAAAAACATAAAATAAGAACTTCCTTGAAATATAAAGAATAACAACAGATGATTTCTGGTTATTTAAAATTATCTGAGGTCAAAGATGCCTATATATCTAATATTCACATCACAATATTCTTGGGACCATCTCATGTCACAGCACATTGGAGTCTTTTCTCATTCACTTTGCAGTGAAAACTCATGAAATTATCTTAGCTAAAGTTAATTTTAATCAAAGTTAAGCTCTTATTTTCTGCCCTCATGCTCTGCGAAGTCACTGGCACTTTGAGACCACAAAGGAAATACAAAAGACCTCTCTTTGCCACCAAAGAATTCTCATGCTGGAGGAGAAACTTTTCTAGCTCAGATGTCCCACCTGTGGGTTTTGTCTGCCTGACTATTTCCCAGACTGGAATAATGAGCATCTTAGAAGAAGAAAGAGGGTAAAATGCAGATCCAGAGAATATAGAATCATGGAATCACTCAGGTTGGAAAAGACCCTTGGGATCATTTACTCCAACCATTAATCCTGCTCTACAAAGTTCACCCCTAAACCATGTCCCCCAACATCACATCTAAATGACCTTTAAACACCTCCAGCTATTCACATGATTTAGAGATACCCGACAACAGCCAGAAGTTGCTTTTGGGCTAAGACTGGCCTCTAGAATCAGGCAGATACCAATTTTCAAATACCAACATGCTGTGCTGTGTGTTAAGTTTGCCAACATCCATCCATCTTACGGATTCCTCTTTCCTCCAAAGCAAGGATATTCAACCAATACAAAGTTATTCAAGGCAATCCTGCGTCATGTAAGCAGTCTAAAGAAATTGTTTCTTTAGAGAATGTGTAATGAAGTAGACTCACCTCCTGGGATGGGTTAAGTTGGTAGTCTGACTATAGACTACATATAGAGAGACTATAACCTTACTAGAGTCATAAGCAAAACTACCTCCAAGAATTACAGCCAGCAGTATAGTGCAGCCTGACCTGGAATTGTGGATACCTGATATTATTAACTGACTTTTTGAGAGATGAATTATTGAGCACCTCTCAGGTTAGGGTCAAAATGTCAATGCTCTGGAAAACATAATCAAAATGAGCAAATTAAGATGTGAAATTAGGTAGAAAAAAATGACAAGCAACATATCTGGCAAAGCAGAAAGAAGGAGCTGCATTGCAGAAACCGTTGCTGAGGTGAAAGATACCTTTACCCTCGGGAAGCATCATGAGCAAAGGGGCAAACCAATGGCAGTAAATCATGGTAAAGAAGTTCATTCCCTCTCCACGATGACCTACAGCCCCTTTTCTGGGTGGTAACTGCAAAGGGGACAGCAGCAGCTAACAGAGCTGAGGCACATTTTGCCATGTAATGTTTCTGTGCCCCTTAGAAGGGCACTTCACACAGAATCACCCGTTACTGAAGCACTGGGTAAAGTAAACAGGCTTCTGAGACACAGTGACAGGGGCACAACCCATGATTCTCCAACAA
Organism: Trogon surrucura; assembly: GCA_020746105.1. Lineage (NCBI taxonomy): Eukaryota > Metazoa > Chordata > Aves > Trogoniformes > Trogonidae > Trogon > Trogon surrucura. The sequence goes on from CM036629.1 coordinate 16,630,034, forward strand.
AAACTGAAAAGTCTGGACCCTAAATCCATACACAGGTTGTTAAATAAATGACCAACTTTTGAAGAGTGTTAAGCACCCACGAGCTCCCATTGAGCGGAACGTTGTCTCTGCAAGCAATTCCAGAGTGTGTTTATACCAGTTTGGGAAAGAAAATGTTCTGGGAAACTAGTGAGAATGGATTCTCAGGAGGTTTCCAATAATACACATGTATTATTGAAGTCAGAAATCCCATGAGTAAAACTCAGAGCATGTTCATTTTTGATCCTATCCCAAACCAGGCAGCACAAAGGAATGCGAACAAACTAAACGAAAGAGAGAATTTAACTAAACTTTTCCCTAGCTTTTATGTTTGCCAAACAAATTCACGCATTCTTCAGGAAAGTATCAAGTCTGTTCATGGGCAGTTACTGCCGACTACCCTGGAGTCAGAGAAGTACAAATGTAATGTGTTATTGGACTGGGTCCTGGGCTGATGAGAATAACCTCAGCAGACCTTTAGTGATTTTCAGCAGATCGTAATATCTGGCTCTGTACCACAGCAAATGTTTAGGTTAAGTTAATGGCCTTTATAGAGACTGAAATATTTGTATTGTGAAAGAAGCATTAGAATCACTGGTTGCCTATTCTGATGTGAGAATTGTACAGCAGATCACATTTTCCTTTAGATTCTAAGTGGCTCATAGAAATAACTCAATTTATTCTGTTTTCTAACATAATATAGATTTCTTGCAAATGTAAAATGTTAAGAGTTCTTAACAATATAGCATTTTATTATCTTAAGATCTGACAGAAGGAGAATACAATGTTTAAATTGCCAGTCTGAGTTAATCATGAAAGAGTACTCTGTTTGGTTGCCCAGAAGAAATGCTATGCAGAACCTTCAGCAATTATCAAAACAAGGTAACAAAATTGCATGTCTTTAATTATTCCTATATGAACAAAGACAGTGTTACCTCTGAATAGTGCCTTTGTATTTCTGCAGTTGACTGAACTTGTTTAAAACATCTTTATGGAACCCTCTGTCAACATATGGCAAATAAGGAAATATTCTTATTTGTTCCTCCACTTAGGGTAACTGAACCACTCACATTGGTATGTAAATGTACTGCAGGGTAATGAGATATTCTAGAACTAGCACCAATTTGATTGCTTTGCCACAGATTAAATACTTGCTTGTCAGTACGTGAGCTCCCTCATTTTCTCATGTTTTGGTTTTTTTTAAGAAACAGAAGTAGGCATGATAAATGAACAGAAGAAAAATACTAACGTGAACTACAGACACTAACTATACACTAACGATATCTAAGATACATGCCAAAGGTTTATCAAGTTGCACTCAGGATGCCTTCATTAATGATTCCATCAGTACAGCTCTCTGACTTGCTGTAATGGTTCTGGAAAGCAATTAGCTAAAACCAACAGCTTGAATTTAGGCTTGGTAGCTGTGCAAGCAGTTGGGTATGGCCTGTTTAAGCAAACCCCTGCAACTGCAAGATATAATCTAGATATTTTATTAGTTATGACAGTTCTGTAATCCATCACAAAGGGAACAGGAAACAGCAGGATTGTTTCATGAATGCATTTATGCTTCACTTTTCCTTAAAAGAGGCAGCCCACTATTTGTTATTTGCGCTCTTACAGTTGATTAGTTACATACAGTACATCAAGAATAACAGAACAACTGACTTCAGAAGGCAGCTTAGTTAGTCCCCTTATCTAGCATCTCATGTAAACTGAGTGCACAGCTTAAGAGAATCCTTAAATTGTGAGTGGAGGTGTACTTTTTGGAAATTTTGAAGTGTAGAAAATGCAGCCCTCTCTGTCCTCTCATTCTGTGTAACAGCACAAAATAAAAGCACCATTTCTATTCTTCTTAAATCTGCGAAATGTGACTCGAGGATGCCCGGATCTTTAACAGACCTTTGGACAGGGCAGAATTTCACTCTGACACTGGTTTGCTATGAATTCTTCATGCTTCTTGAAGGATTAGGTGCAATGAAAATCTGCTGGCAAGATTCTCCTCCTCCTTTCTGTACAGCTAATCAATTTTATGTGGATGGAATTCAGGTATATTAATGTTTTAGGCAAAGTGTACACCTTCTTAATGAGTCTTCTACTCCTATGGTTCTGATGAAGGCAAAACCAATGAAATTAGGACATAGTGACAGAGAAAATGCATAATAGTTTAAAAAAAAATAACTGATAATCAATAACTAAAATCAGTACCTGGAAATTCTTTTCCATAGGTACTTTGCATTAACAGATGTTTGCTTGAATGTTTCTGATCAGGAACAGTCCTCCCTATCAGACATGCAACCCCAAACATTAAAAGTCATGAATCAGGCTTTGCAGGAAACAATACTATACATTATGAGATTTATTTTTTTTTTAAACAAAGAAGAAGAGCTTTGGTGTTATATTTTCTTTCTGATTTCTTGAATCATTTTCAACTGAGTTTTAAAAAGGTTTTTTTACCCTTTATCATCATGTGTACTAGATTCAAACTCGGGGTTTTTTTAGTGAAAACACAGCTTTACCAGTGATGATGGGACTTTGGCAGCTGGACCTTTCAGAAGAACATTTCATACCATGAGTGAAAGCAGCAGACAAGCCTGAAAGACTTCCTCTCCCTGACAAGGTACCCTGTTGAAGTTGCAACCCCTAGAGACACTTACCCACCACACTTAGACACCACACAGGGCTACCTGATGGCAGACCCTTCACTCTCTGCAGAGGTCTTGGCTTCAGAGAGACTTACACTGACTGCATCAAAGCTGCAAAGCAAATGCTCTAGACGGTGGCGGTTCACGACCCGTACCCACTTTTCTCCAGCGAAGATCCTCCAGATAAAAGCTTCAGCCTGGCAGAGCTGATGCAAATGAATTTGAGGGGGCAGAAGATCTGAGCCTGTCTGACCTGGGATAATTTGCATTCAAACAAAATAAATCCAGCTCAATTCCCATAGCAATTTTACTTTGCTATGAATAGCTCAGGCAGCTCCAGTAACGAGGAGCTCGGGTTACATCTGATTGCCAGCTGTATTGCTTACTAAGAAGTTAGGTCAGTGGTTCCCAACCTTTTAATTTTCCTTGCTGGAGTATACATTGCTATGGATTAGTTACATGAGAGAGTGGTCACAAGGAACTCTGTAGGGAGCAAAGTATCAGCTTTGCTGATGTTCCACATACACAGACATACACAGATGTTGAAAATATCTATGTGGGAAGCAGAAAGGGAGGGGAACAAAGAGCTTAGGCCATTAAGGGAATGGAAAACAAGAAGTAAAGATGGACAAGAGTGAGAACGTTATGCTGGTGCCTGGGTTATCTGGATTAAACTCCCAGTTCTTCAGCTACTCTGTTCCCTATTTCTCAGTTTTATAGGCAGGATTTTATAATTAACCCAGCAAATGCTCAAAAGAGACCTGTGCAGGCTCACATTTAACTCCAGTTCTATTAAAATGCCTCCACCTTCCTCACTGTAAGCCCCAGACCCAGCCTTCAGCACATCACTCAATAGCTTGAGCTGTGACATGGTGACCCGCTGCACTAAGCCCAGAAGGTCACAGCATAGCTGGGTACGTGCCATCTAGCAGGGCTGCATGCTGGCAAGTGCCCTGCTCAAAAACACATTTCTCAAACGCGAATCTGCCCATCATCTGCCCCTCAACCACATCACTGGATGGACTTCTGCTGTGTGACCCCAGGCACAGGAACAACGCCACATGGTGTGTGACCCAGAAATATGCTGTCACATTCACCGGAGTCTGAGAAGGCCGATAGGTTTGCTCATACCTAGAAATTCCTATGCTGTAATGTTTTCTATTTTTCACATGCCTATAGAGAAAGTGTGAAAGAAGAAACAGGAAAGAATAAATTTCATCTCTTATTTTGCTGTAATCACTTCTTTGAAGCAGGATAGCACCTAGGTGTGTCTGAATCACATTTTTTCTCACAAAATGAAAAATCAGTAAATTTTTAGTATAAATTGAGGTGAATCCATTCTTCAACCCAATACATCAATTTAAATCTCCTGGCATCCTGTCTACTGCCAGGGTCAGAGTACAGCATACAAGTCTAAACCAGGATTTGCAGTGTTAACACAACAGTTTCCAGGTATTCGAATCCATGTTTGACTTGTCCTTACTGAATAGCCCTGCAGAACTAACTGGTCACAAAAGGTTACGCTGGTTTTACCATAAGCAGACTTCAGTACAAGCTTGTGAATTATGTGGCTATTTAGCAGGGATGAATCTTAAGAAAAGTATGAAAGATGGTGTGGGAGCATTTACTTCTGCCTTTTCAAAGAAGAAATCAGTTCTACCATGCAACTCTGAGAATTAGAAATGAGAACAGAGGACTAAGAAGCTGAGGAGAGAACATAAAAATGCTCATTTCTCCAGAGTCTCACAGAAACTGATCCAAGACAGGAGAACTTTGATTCCTGTGTCAGCAAGCACCATTTTCTATGATTTTCAAGCTAGTGAATAGCATTTTTTCATGAAAGCACTCATACAGTAGACTGTTTTCAGTGCACTACCTTACATATTAGACTCGATGACTTGGATGAGGGACTAGAGAGTACTATCAGCAAATTTGCTGATGACACCAAGCTGGGAGGAGTGGCTGACACGCCAGAAGGCTGTGCTGCCATCCAGCGAGACCTGGACAGGCTGGAGCGTTGGGCGGGGAAAAATTTAATGAAATATAACAAGGGTAAATGTAGGGTCTTGCATCTGGGTAGGAACAACCCCAGGTTCCAGTATAAGTTGGGGAATGACTTATTAGAGAGTAGTGTAGGGGAAAGGGACCTGGGAGTCTTGGCGGACAGCAGGATGACCATGAGCCAGCACTGTGCCCTTGTGGCCAGGAAGGCCAATGGCATCCTGGGGTGTATTAGAAGGGGGGTGGTTAGTAGGTCGAGAGAGGTTCTCCTTCCCCTCTACTCTGCCCTGGTGAGACCCCATCTGGAATACTGTGTCCAGTTCTGGGCCCCTCAGTTCAAGAGAGACAGGGAACTGCTGGAGAGAGTCCAGCACAGGGCAACTAGGATGATGAAGGGAGTGGAGCATCTCCCTTATGAGAAAAGACTGAAGGAGCTGGGGCTCTTTAGTTTGGAGAAGAGGAGGCTGAGGGGTGACCTCATTAATGTTTACAAATATATCAAGGGTGAGTGTCACGAGGATGGAGCCAGGCTCTTCTCAGTGACAACCACTGATAGGACAAGGGGTAATGGGCTGAAACTGGAACATAAGAGGTTCCGCTTAAACTTGAGAAGAAACTTCTTCTCAGTGAGGGTGACGGAGCCCTGGCACAGGCTGCCCAGAGAGGTTGTGGAGTCTCCTTCTCTGGAGACATTCAAGACCTGCCTGGACACGTTCCTGTGTGGCATAGTCTAGGCATTCCTGCTCTGGCAGGGGGATTGGACTTGATGATCTTTCGAGGTCCCTTCCAATCCCTAACATTCTATGATTCTATGATTCTATGATCAGAGATGTAAGTAACCCTGTGATGATCTCTGGGATCTTAGGAAATAGGAAAGATAAGGTGACAAAGGAAAGGTTGTGGCTGAAAGCATTTTTTCTTCTATGAGGTATTCTTTATATTAAATTGGTCCAAGAAATCTGTTGCCACAGATGTTGTCACGATGTTAAACATTACAGGCCTTCTTACTGAAATAAAAATGCGTTAAAGTCAAAGGAGATACAATTATATGGAATTTGTTGACAGCTCAGCATGCCACGAAGTTATAAAAGGATGGTAAAAAGAAAAACCAGCAGAAGATTTAGGAGACAAAATTTGCTAAGCAGCCTGACCTTCTTTCTGCAGTGAATCTACCAAACAGTGGGTTAAGCAAAGGTCAGGTTAAGCATAGGTTAAGAAAAAAGTTCCAAGAAGAGGAATGTGCTGTCAGGGTCACAGAAGCTCAGGGACATCAGGGAAGTGTGTGAGAGTTACAGACACTTCAGTCTCGTATGTAGTCCCCAGTCAAAGGGCCTGAGCGTGCTCTCTGCTCCAACCTGACACCACCAAACATGAGATCCGACTTTGTTCGCGGCCACACCACAGCCAGCGGCGAGAGAAGTGCTGCACAGCCTTGCTGCTGCGAGCTTGAGCCCTGACTTAGAGATCGGCACATGCTCAGTGTGCTGAGAAGTGCTGCGTGAGTCAAATAAGTAGTATGTTAAAATACATCAACTCCCGCAAACAACAGTATTTTGTCTACTTTCACAGGCAAGAATTAGGAAAGTGAATGTGAAAAGTGAAAAATGTGGCGTTCCCATTCTGAGTCTCTCTGAACCTCCACGTTACTTGCACAGCCACTGACTTACCATTCTCAAATTCTATCTTCTCTACTAGGGCCCGTTCCTCAGATGAATGCATCCCTGACTTCTCAAAATAATCTGGCAGCTCAGTGACCACTATAGGGGGATTCCCTGCCAAAAAGATTACTGGCATGAAGGTAGCCAAGCCTTATCTGTGCCTACACATTTTCCTACACAAGATTATACGTGCCTCCAAGAGTGGAGTGCAATCCTGCCACTTCTCAGTGTGAATTTGCCCAGCTTAATGTGTCATGACTGAAAATGTGACTCCGTGCAATCCACCTGGATCATCAGTCATTTACTCCACCTTTCCTTCTTTCCAGGTGGTTACGTAAACAGAGGAAAAGCCAGAAGTACGTCTCGTTGTGAAACATTTCCTCTCCTCGCAGCGTGTTACACCATACACTCCCCCCACAGCATGAACCCAGCAGTATTAATGTGCTATGCAAGTAAATCAGTCACAAGTAGCACCATAGGGAACTTAACTATTGTGAATGTATACCGTATAATCATGAAATGTTCACCCGCTTTATCTGTCACAAACCAGGAAATTGAAAGCTTTGTAATTTTAAACTGCCCATCAGTTGCCATGAATCAATCAAACACCTTGCTGGGGAGAGCCAGCATGCACAAGAATGCTGGTAAGATATGACAGCGTTAGAACTACACTCCCCAACCTGCTGGAGTAGTTTCAGCCCAAGATTTCACATTCAGTCACCACTGTCCAGGACCTCTTCTTATAAACCTCCAATGAACCCTTCAAAAGGACTAGAATAGGATACTGAACTTTCATAGTTTTACAAGTTATTTATACTATCACTAATTCTCACAAATGTCACCAATCTGAAAGAAATATTTTTTTCAAGAATAAATTTTACAAGATAATTTACTGACTTACAGTGACTTACTCCTTTCAGATATATTACCAGATGATGACAGAAGTCATGCAAGACTGATATATACCCCCTATATTATTATTTTTGCAATAACCTTCCATCCATCCACTTACTACAAAAATATCCTCTTTAAAATGTAGGTGAAGAAACACGAAAGTGCTGATTTAAATTATAATTATTATTTTGCTAGCACATAATATAGTTACTGAATGGCAGAAGAGACAATAGCTGTACTTGTGCAACTATGGCCATCATTAATAGTTCACAGACAATGAACACTGAGTTGCACTGTCCTTTGTAAAATCAAGATTAAAGGACTGGCACCACTTCAGTGCATGGGTACAGATATGTATGTATAAATTTCTTTTTTATTGGCAAGCAAAATGCAAAATGTCAGGTCCAGAGGCTAAGCTGTCACTAAGGGCATGTGGCACATCCATGGAGGTATTTTGGAGCGCACAGGCGTTCAGAGGAGGCTGATGGTGAGCAGGGAACAGTCCCACGGGAAATGCTCCACATCTTCTCCTGCTAAACCTAACGCCGAAGTAGGGCCGTGGAGGTAGAGTGACCTTTGCTACACACAAATGCTAGCTGGCAGAAGACAGGCCTTCATTCCGGGTGAATAACGTTTCCTTCTGGTTTGTTTCTCACATTAGAGCATGTTCCTGACTTTCCCAAACTGTAATCTTTAAAATTGTTTAATAAATCATGTGAACAGCCACAACAAAAAACAATATACTATTCCCTCAGCCCTCAAGCTATTTCCAATTAATTTAGTGTTGTGGTGTTACTCTGTGCACCAGAAAGCTAGTTTTCAAGAAATGCTTGGGAAATTACAACAAAAATAAACTTCTCATGGCACTAAAACCCAAAAGCTGAGAACTTGTAAATAGAAATGATGCAATGTTTGTAGGCCAAGACCAAGGTCTGGCACACTTAACATTTCCAGCTTCAACTGTCTATGGCAATCTATCAGCTTCTCTTTCTGATTCGGCTTCTGATCCGAACCGTCATTTCATTGGTATTTCATCTGTCACACTGGCTGATGGAGAAGCAAGCCTTTGTCACCACATCATCAGTCTGATGTTCAGTGACACACAGTGCCAACGGTATGCTGCTCCGCCATGGCTCCCACCCCATATTTGGGTTCATGCATGGTTTTCATTAACTGAGACCCGCAGGACTCTCTGTGCCTCAGGCAGTTAAAATGACCACCCAGAACTCTGGTAAACAGAGGAATCGCAGGAATCAGAGGAATCAATTAGCTATTTCTGTAACAGACTCTCCTCTGCAATTACTCAGCTCCCCTACCAAGAACAGAAGATGAACAGAGTCTTGCTTCCTACAGGTGTTCCCAGGATGACAAGTGCTAACACCCTTGCACGTTATTTTAGATCAAAAACTGTGAAGCCCATCTCTTGCCTAATAAGGGAAACAAGCCTCAAAAGCTACTTTCCTGTTTTACTTCCAATGCCAGACTTGACTTTATCAGGACTTGACTGAGATTAGGCCAAATAATCTCTTTACATTTACTCTTGACTTGGTATTCTTTGGTGGCCGTCGTGCTTCCTTTACTCCTTCATTGTCATAATACTCTGGCAGCAGAGCCGAATGAAAACAGTTGGCATTAGTACACTGAAACCAATCTGGCAGCTGCAGGCACCAGATGCCAAGCACTTCACTGCATTTTCTAGCAGCAGTAGCAGCAGCTGGTTCTCTGGGACACTGCCTGAACTCCTGCCTCGTTTCACTCCTGGCTGTTACTTGTCCAAGCAGTCCAGGAGAATAGCATAGGGTCAGTCTGCAGATAGGTTTCTTTGCCCTTCAAGTAGGCCATTTTCCTCCATCTCACTTCTAATTCAGTGAGTACCGCCTTGGATGAGTTACAAGGTGTGTTTTGGGGTCTGCCAGTATATATGGACATGCTTCACTTACTTGATGAGCCAGTGGTGTTTCCCCTTTGCAAATGTCCTTCTAAACCAAATAGTAATGGTGTGCCTCCTGAGTCAAGGCTCAAGATGACATAGGGAGGAAGAAAATACTCACTACAAGCTTTAGATGGAGTCCATAAACCAGCAAATACTTATCAGTGGGAATGGAAGATATTGTGCTGCAGGAATCAGTAGACTGCTCACTTGTGTCTCAGCCTGGAAATTGTCCTTTTTCCACCCCTTTGCTCAAGTTTTTGATGACAGAGGCAGGATGACAATCTGATTATCAGTACGTGATGCTGGGAGTACAAAAAATATCCATATGGCCTTCAGCATGGTTTGCAACATGAAGACAAGCTAGCAAACAGAGAAAAAAACCTGAAGGCTAGAGATAGTGTGACATGTAACAAAACAAATAGTGTTAATAAGAGAGAAAATTGGGCAGCCACATTTTTAGAAAAGCTTAAACTTTCTTCTCCAGCACTGTACTATTCCTTACCATGACCAGTTTATACTTGCAACATTAACTTGAAATATTTCTTGAGGTTTAGCCTGGCCTAATTTCAAGAACTGGTGTCTTGATGACTTTTTCCTAAAAAGAGAATGAATGTGTGGCGTAAGACAAGCCTGCTCAAGATAGAATTATTTTTAAATGCTCACTCTTTTCACTGAAGTGCAATAATTTGCATGACAAAAAAGCAAATCTGTTTTTAATTTCATGATTTTTAAAAACCTAATTATATTCTGTCATATAAATTCTATATCTCATGACAAAGAAACTGTAATTCTGAAGAGTAATCCATGTTTCATTAGTACGTGTATTATGCCACAGAATATAATATTACGTTCTTAAATTAGTTGGAAGCCACCCTGTGCTGCAGAGTATAAAAACAAAAGTGAGGGCTCAAGCTAGGTCAAGCATATTTTGTATAGGTCCATTAAAAATCTCATTCCATTAATATTAATAAAGATGTTGAGACACAAAAGTCCTTCAATTAACATATATTAGGCAGGCAGGCACAAGCATTCAAGTGATCCCACTGTGAACAGCAAGAATCCAGTCCTCAAAGAATAAAGCCATGAGTGTGCTGTGTACATAGCGGGGCAGCTAGAAATGCTAATGCCACAGAAGAGTGAAAAGGCAACGCCCTATTGTCTGTGCAAGTAAATATCACTTTATTGCCTCAGCTTCCTCTTCTATTAAGCAGGTTTTTGCTGGGCCTTGTTATTCCAGTAAGGATAACTGCAAGGCCTATTATCTTTGTCATCAAACTTTTTCTTTTATTATTCTTTTGGCAGGAACTAGCTGGGCAGCCACATATGAGATTCAGGAAAAGGATTTTCATCAGACTGTACCATTTGTCTGCACATTTCCCTAGCTTATGAACTAACATTGTATAAAAAGAAAAAGAAATTAACTTGCATGTTCCAGAAATTACTCTGGACAATAAAGGTTCCCACGGTACTAAGCTTCAACCATCAAGACTCATTCACTTGCATATGACCTGATTATTTGACATTTCTTCACCCTCATTCTTAGTGACTTCCGAGCATGATAAACAATAAAAGGTTACTGATGTCAACCTATTATAAGCCAGGATGCTGTTCTCGTCTAACACACAGCAAAGCCAGTACTGAAGCTTAATTAATACGTTTGTAAATTGTGCTGAGCTGCAAGGCATTATGATTTCAGGTTTCTTCTGTAAATGTTTACCTCAAAGCTTTAGTCAATGCTCAACTGTCTGAACCAAAGATAGGTTCTGCTTCCATCAGCTATTCACATAGCTGGTCAAATAACTGTCAGAGCAAATCAATAGGAAATTCCTTTAGCATAGCGTAATTTATGGTAGACCTGCAGCAACAGAATTGGGATTAAAATGGGATAAGAAAAGGCAAGAAAGAACCAACATTTCTGCTCCCAGTGACATGATCAAAAAGACAGAGGAAAACCTTGTTTGTAATGTAATTATCCATTAAAGTTCAATTCAGATATCATTTAAGGGCTAGTCAGAGCCTCTCTGACACAAAATGATTGGTTTTTTAAAAAAAGATACTGAAGTCTGAGTTTCAGCTGATAAAACTCACTGTAGGTCCACTGCTAGCTCTCACTGCAGTGAGAGAGTTTAACCCCTCTCCTGCCAGCTCACTGCGAGAGGACCGTCACAAAGTGAGGCACGCAGAGCTAACAGCTTCTGTATGTGGTCAGGAGTCAAGTCGGAGGGAGCACTCAAGGCTGCTGACTTGAGTGGGGCTGCTGTCAGACCATCACTGGACACTTGACTTCCAAAAAGAGAAAACAGCTATTTTCTAGAAAACTCCTAACTGGCTATATATCTGTAAGTCAACAACATTACTGATGCTCAAGAGAGAACAAAACCACATGCAAATAGCTCTAAAATTGTCTTAAAGAATTGACCAATACATTACTGGCATCACAGCTCTGGATGCCTTTGTCTAGTGTGGCCCCACCTTTTATCTTGCCCCCCTACAAAGACTGCAAATTTCAAAATCATAGACATTGAAAACAGTCTTTAGACCTCCATCCTTCTCTCACTGTTTGCTGGACAGCAGTTCCCGTGATCAATCTATCATCTTTTTTGAGAGATCACAAAAGATCGGAAACACAAACCCTTCCCTAAAAAGCTGCAAATCAGAAAGCATTATCTTAAACATCTCATAGACTTAAACACGCCTGTGACAGACAAAAAACTGTCGGTGCCAAAATGACTGAGGGACTTACAGAGCTGGTAACCAGCCCCCAGTGACCATCCAGTCTGGTTACAACTGAGCAGCCTATGTTGTATCAAAGCCAAGCTCCCAACCGAGTACAAGTGTGCAAATTACAAAACTGTCACCACAATCAGGGCACTGGTTTTGCTGAGAGCCTAGGAAGGGAGTAAGCTTGGGGAAAAAAAGTTTAAGAACAGTTTTGATACCACTGTTTACTGAAATTAGAGTGGACTGTGCAGCAGGGCCATGGCACAACCAAGATACTGCTGGGCTTTCCACTCTCCTGCTGCGTCAGGTACAGAGCTCTAGGAGTGGGCTGCTTGAGTTGGACTTGAGCTACAGTTTCACAGACTGTCATTGTGTTTTGAGTAAACAAAAGCTTTTACACTCCGGGTGTGCAAACCTGGTATATTCCTCAAACACTTCTGAAGTGGAAGAAGAAGGGGAAAGAAGACAGAAAGAAAGCCTTGTTTGGGTTAATTATTAGTGACTGAAAGCTGCTATTAGTTATTAGGATCTGCCTCTAAAAAGAGAAATATTTTAGATATTCAGCAATTTGCAGATGTTCAGATGAGAATATGTTGTATCTTGACAGCAGAGATTGTATGGTCCAAATGAAAATAGTGGCGCTTAAAATAAAAATCCTCATTTACATCAAAGACATCCTGTTATGGAGAGGTCAAGTCCGTGCAGACAGGTCATCCTCTCCTGACCCTTATGAGGGCATTTGCCTATAAGCTTCTCTCTAATGGACTGGGGAAAGTGTGGGAACTAAGCTTTGTGGATAGACTTTGCAACAGCAAGAAAAAGGCTGATGTTTCAAGTATAGAGTCTATTAATTCCTGCAGAAGTTATGAAAAAACTGCTGCTTAACAAGGCAGGCCAGGATGAGCTATGTACAAATGGACGGCTCCCCACTTCTGGAACTGCTTTAAGGGCACAAGCAGTGATGCTTGCGACATTCTGAAGTTTGGTCTGAAATACCAACGAACCCATGAAAAATTTCCATGCTCTTACTGCCAGCTGAGCAGTAACAGAGGAGGCAAAAAATGACTGCGAAGTCCAGCTCCTGCCTGCCTTCTTGTGAGCTGCTCTATGTCCACAGCCCACCGTGTTCAGGCTGATGGAGCCAAAGTGCTCTCAGTGACACAGTATTTCCTCTATGTATGTTCCAGGTTTTTAAACATAAAACCTGGAAGACATGCAACCTCTACTACTTTTCCTGTCCAGCAGAAGTAGATTATTTCTCCTTCATTAATCCTCTTTAATTCCATTTCTTGCCCATCAAGAATCAGTAGGGTCAAAACGCCTGGGATAACACTGTCTTTGTCTTGCAGAGCTAAAGCCTGAGCTAAACCGAGGGCTTATCAGACAGATACAGAGAAGGGCAATCCATAATCTAATCGCACAATTCATTCCCCATCAGCGGTCAATTCAAGGCTGACACCAGAAACATTGCCTTTTATTTGTCTAGTATAATTTAAAATATTTTCACAAATACAGCTTTTTCCCAATGTCATTTTCCTGTAAAGATTTTTTTTACTTTCTTCTTTACTATATTATGGAGTGAATAAAGTCAAAATGTCCACCAAAACAGCAGACAAAATGATGATCCTGCAAAACATAGCGTGTGTTTTACAAAGGACAGAAATGTAATGGTGTGTGAATGTAAAGAAAGTCAAAGAACTCATAAGCCGGATGCTGTTCATGTTGTGCTGGTATAATGGCAGAAAATGTAGGATTTGTATATCAGTTTGTGGATGGACTAAAAACAGTTGAGAATGAGTCAAATCATCAGTTCTGTACTTAGTTACTCTTCAAGGTCCCACTGGGCCAAATTTTGTCCTATTTTTGCAGCTGTAGGTTTCTCATTGCAACCAGCAATTATTTTGTACTTTTACCAGCAGTCTGGCTCACTGATTTTGATGTGAGTTTGTCTGTATAGGAAACTTGGGATTTGTCTCAACAAATTTAATTTGCCTTAAAGTGTGAACACTAGGAATAAGAGGCTGTTGTTAGCATGAACTAAATAATGCTAATACAGAGTGCAATTAAATGACTACAAAGAATGGGTAAATGAGTTGCTCTGCCTGCTTTCCTCTGCATTAAGACTGCATTAAGAAGCTTTAATTTTGTGGCTTCTTTGATACTTTGAGCAAAATCCTGCCCTCAGACATGCACACACAACTTCCATTGAATTAATACATCTCCTGTTTATCTATCAGTGCCACATCTAACCCTTCCTCCAGTCGTAGACTCCTCTGACAGCTCAGTGAGTGTAACATGATTCATCCTTCCCTCCTTTCTCTTCCCTTGACTAGACACTAACAAACGTAACAGAACTTGAGACAAGAGAGAGAGGCCCCTTATAATGAAAGATTCAATCACATCTTCCCAAAAACAAAGGAGGGCACTAGCTAGCGCATGAAGCTGACTCCTCTCTTCTAATTGAGGTACGTAAATAAAAGGGAGAAAATGGCCCACATTCACCTCTCGTGTGAGCAGGTGCAGTCTCTCAGGCCTCCGTGCTAGCGTGTTTGCTTGGGGCTGAACTGGGCCTCAGCAATAAGACTATGTCCCATAGAGCTTTACAGGACCTGAACTGTACTGATTCTCTTTCTGAACCAAAACCCACATGCACGTCTCCCCTGCAACGTAATGGCAGGAGCATTCCTTCACGTGGCACATAGGTTTGTTTCCTCTGGGTTCGCGTATTTTGTGCTCACTGTATGCCCCCACCCATTTCCACCAAATAGCAGTGACATCCACACAAGCGCAATGTAATAAACTACTCATTCATGATGTTTACTGTTTCCTATGCTGTGTATTGGGCTATAGCATAAACTTGTTTGACTTTGCAAGAGGGAGTTCTTGTTCACAAGGGGAATGTGACTTCCACTCCTAAGTGCACAGTTATAAATGACTTTTAAGAATAATGTCCTGGGTTTAGCTAAAAGGTTAGAGAGCGTCTGTCCGCACTAGTGGCCGGCCCAGCCCTAACCCGCGACAGATTTCTCTAGAACACAACTGGACTATTGACAGCTCTGGGGTTCTCTTGTATTCTGCTCTGATTTACCGTGTGACTGCAAACAACTCACTTCATGCAAGAGATTATGTATCCATAGACCTAATATAAGGAGACAGAAAAGAGACAAAAATTAGCATATAAAGAGAGACAAAGAATACAGTTTATACACAGTCTAGGAAGACAGCAGTAAGGCTTTCAGAGACAATGTCATCATGGAAGTGGAGTGACAGATGTTGAACCTACAATAGATACTTGTTTTTAATGCAGATGTGACAGCACAACGTGTAGATGAGAATGGGCAAGGCAGCAACAGGAATGAGGAATACAGATACAGCCACACTAAATCCTAAAACCAATTTTTTATTCTAATAGTGCCCAGCATCATCGCCTTCAGAAAAACTGGAGAAACCCTGAATTCTGTGGATTTGGCATAGTCTGTCTCCCAGTTAGATACCCAAAGGCAATTTTAAGTAATAATACAGTACTAAATATGAACAGTAATAAAACCACATAATTAGAGTAAGTAAAAAATACCTCAAGTCAGGAGTTTGGGGAAGAAAAAAAAAAAGAATTTGGGAAGCATGAACAGCTTGAATTGGAAAAGAAAAAGAGGATGAAGCAACAGGACAAACCAGGGGATTGAAGGGAAGAAGCCAAAGAGTTGTGGTCAATGGGGCAGAGTCTGGTTGGAGGCCTGTATCCAGTGGAGTCCCTCAAGGGTCGGTACTGGGACCAGTATTACTCAATATATTCATCGATGACTTGGATGAGGGACTAGAGAGTACTATCAGCAAGTTTGCTGATGACACCAAGCTGGGAGGAGTGGCTGACACACCAGAAGGCTGTGCTGCCATCCAGCGAGACCTGGACAGGCTGGAGGGTTGGGCGGGGAAAAATTTAATGAAATACAACAAGGGTAAATGTAGGGTCTTGCATCTGGGTAGGAACAACCCCAGGTTCCAGTATAAGTTGGGGAATGACTTATTAGAGAGTAGTGTAGGGGAAAGGGACCTGGGAGTCTTGGTGGACAGCAGGATGACCATGAGCCAGCACTGTGCCCTTGTGGCCAGGAAGGCCAATGGCATCCTGGGGTGTATTAGAAGGGGGGTGGTTAGTAGGTCGAGAGAGGTTCTCCTTCCCCTCTACTCTGCCCTGGTGAGACCCCATCTGGAATACTGTGTCCAGTTCTGGGCCCCTCAGTTCAAGAAAGACAGGGAACTGCTGGAGAGAGTCCAGCACAGGGCAACTGGGATGATTAAGGGAGTGGAGCATCTCCCTTATGAGAAAAGACTGAAGGAGCTGGGGCTCTTTAGCTTGGAGAAGAGGAGACTGAGGGGTGACCTCATTAATGTTTACAAATATTTAAAGGGTGAGTGTCACGGGGATGGAGCCAGGCTCTTCTCGGTGACAACCAATGACAGGACAAGGGGTAATGGGCTGAAACTGGAACATAAGAGGTTCCGCTTAAACTCGAGAAGAAACTTCTTCTCAGTGAGGGTGACAGAACACTGGCACAGGCTGCCCAGGGAGGTTGTGGAGTCTCCTTCTCTGGAGACATTCAAGACCTGCCTGGACACGTTCCTGTGGGGCATAGTCTAGGCACTCCTGCTCTGGCAGGGGGATTGGACTTGATGATCTTTCGAGGTCCCTTCCAATCCCTAACATTCTACGATTCTATGATTCTATGAAGGAAATTCCAACTCCAGTAGAGAAAGGAGTTCAAAATTTTGCATTCACTTCTATTCAGGCCACATCAAGATGATGCCAAAGACAGAAACTACTTTCATATTTACTAATGTAAATGAACTCATTGACACAAACTGTAAGAGTTAAAAAAGCCCGATCCTTCAGAGTGAGATTATATTAACAAAACACATGAAAATGAAAGAAGTTATCGCAACTTCTTTGAAGGGAATGTATCGTATATTCCAGAGATATCCCAGAATACGTACAATGTGCATCTATCTTTTGCGCATTTTTGATAAGATGACTGAGCAAATCTGTGTGATGTACAACCTAAGCCTGAATTTTAATAAATCTGTCATAGTCTATTATCGCTACGTACAATTCTGCTACTCCATGCCTGACGATGAAACAGACACTTAGGAAGATCTAAACAAGATTTCTTGCATACAAGACAATTTCATTTTTAAATGAAATATACTCCAGCAAGTAAAGGATGCTGGCTGAAGTAGGAAAGGGCAGAAGAAGAAAACAAGTTTCCTGTTGCAAAATCAAAGCACCTAAACACTTCGATGATGAAACCACAAGAGACAGTACTCATAGTAAACTTGTACATGTTCTCCTAAAATGTCAACTTAATGTGTTAGAGCACTTATTCAGATAAGGAGCATAGATCCAGTTTCACCTTCTGAGACATCAAGAAAATCATGCTGACTGATAGAAACGTTTGGTCTCAAATCGAAAAATCAGCATAAAAACGTGGGGCCTTACTGTTCAACTCAGCTATTAAAACATGAACAAGATACACACATCTCTTAATAGATCTATACCAAACCAACAAATTCTTGCTCCTTTCCAGTGTTAAGGTCACCCTGACTAACAAACCATTTCATATAGACGCTCTCAAAAGTCTACTCTGCAGGCAATGGCAGATAACAGACAGCTGAATGACTGAACACTCTAGGTCATCCAAAAAACTAGATCAAAGGGTCCCTGTAGTCTATTGAAATGCAATTGCTTCCAAATCACATTGTGGTGTTCCAGGCTTGAAAGAATGGGTCACTGCAGTTTTATTGTAGAGAAGCTATTGCTAATGAAAGGAACAATGGAAAGATTAGTGCTACCAACCATATAGAAGAAACACCACTTTCGGTTTAATTGCAGTGAACAAAGCAAATAGGAAAGAAGGGCAACCAAGTGACAAAAGTAGTTGGTGCAAAGAGGATATAGAAGCTATTCACAAGGTTCTCTTGATCAGAGCACAGTGTCCAGACTTAACATATGATTACTGAATTTGGATCACGGTAAAAAAGTGACGTGGTTGTCATTACAGACAGCTGACGACACATTTTGAAGAAGGCAGCCTTGCAAACTGAAAGACTAAGAATCCTGTTGATAATTTGCCTGGGATTCATTAGATGCACTGAAGTTAATAAATGGATGGGGATGAAGGAACAATTATACTTTATTTGTTATACCTACTCTGCAGGACATTATTAGAAGTAAAGGTTTACTTCATTTACCAGTTTAAAATAACAATTTAAGGTGAAATCTATTGAGCCTTGGAACTGATTAAAGAAAGAGCGAGTTTCTAATTGGTGATAGTCCAGGTACTGCAAAAGGGTTTGCCATACTAAATTTGTTCATGCCACAGTACTTATTCTCTTTTGATCAGTTTCTGGATCTTTTCTAAGTGAAGTTTACCAGTCATAACAATCTCTATGTCGAGACAGTGGTAAAAGATCCATTTCAGTCTCAGTTAAGATCACCACATTCTGTTTTTCTGTGACCTGAGGCAGATTTGAACCTTCCCTCTCCAGACAAGACTTGACAAGTCCAGCTTCACTTAGCTCACAAAGCATGTTAAAAACCAAAATGTGATCAAACAGGGGAGATCACCCAAACTGTAACTGTTGTGTGTAGGTAGAGTACTTAGAGGAAAAGACAAACCCTGCAATAAGTGAAACCATTTTTTTTTTTCCTTAATAAATATGGTAAAAGCTAGCAGTCATGAGAATGAAGCTTCCGCAGAAACAGCTAAGCACATCCGATATATTAACAGTCAGCACTACAAACACAACTTAAACAAAAGAAAGCTTCATTCCAGTTCCTGGCACCTGCTCCAAAGTCACTTTTGCAATTGTTCAAATGAATTATAAGATACTAATTCCTCTAACTCACCAAGGAAAAAAGTAGAGCATTCAAAACATAACCCAGACTACTTCAACCAGTTATCAGTATTCAACAGCTCTTCCTAATGAGCCTCCCTCTTCTCAAGTCACTGATTACTATTTCAAAGGAAACACTGTGTGTCTCAAGTGCTCCTTTTTCAGACCCGTCACACGGTTTAATAGCCCTTATGGACAAGTACCTTTGCAAAACAGATTTCTAGAGGGTGACCCAACATATCCTCTGGACCTCAGTGAACCACAAAGCACAGATAGCTTCATACACCTAACACTTAAGTCACTGCTTTAATCTGCATCCATAGGAGATTGCTTTGCAAGTGCCTGAGCTTAAGCCTGAAAAACATCAATGTCTTAATTCTGTAGATGATTCTTCCAAATTACACCAGTAAAGACTTCTTCATGGGCAACGAGCACTGCCAAATGTATTTTGAAAAAAACATTGGTGAGTAATAATTTTTCATGAACTTGGATGACAGCCATAAATGGAAAATACACAATGATAATATTTAACACATTCACAAGAGATCAACTAATCAAGACTTAAAAAGCCAAATAAAGCTGGAATTGTCAAAGGAAATTAAGGGAAATTGGTTCATAACTCCTGCTGAGGTAGGAAATTCACCCTTCCTTAAAGCAAATGACAAACCTAGGTATAATATTTTTTTTTCCACAAGCTGATGAATCAATTTTTTTTTGCTTTATTCATAGTAGCTCACAAAGGCAGGAAGAGCATTTAGTTAAGAGCAAGGAAAAAATGTATAAACTATTACAAATTACAACAAATGAAAATTGCTGAATAATTACTAAGACTACCAATCAGTCTTCTGTTGTGGTTTTTTTTTTCCCTGAAAGACTGTGATCAAAAAATACAAAGGATGTGACGCAGTTCATTGGCTATAACTAAATCTCTTCTGGATAATGCTATAGCAACAAATGGTGTCTGGTACACTGAATATTATATGAATTATATACCTTCAGCTACAGCTCCATGTATGAAAATACTTTCAATTTTGATTTTTTTTTTTAAATAAAAACTTACCAAGCCTACACATGTAGATATTGCTACCGAAGAGGTGCTATCATTCCTTATAAATCCCTGGTAGAAACACTGCTCAACTTCATGTTCCTGAGAATTTGAGACTCCATCTTTCCCAAGTACCTGGACAATAAAACTGTTGCTTAAAATGGTCGAAGGTTTAAGTTCTAAGTGAAGCTCCTGTCCAAATGCTGAAAATTTGTAGTGCAAGGAACTCTTTGAACTCTGAGTTGATCTTTTTCTCCTAGTACTGTGCAAAACATCGTGTGAAATGTACGATCCACTGGAATCCACTTTGACAGGTGTCACAAATACATAATCTGTAACGATAAAAAGTTAGCCATCACCTTTTGTATCCAACAAATAACGTAAGCATCACTCTAACGTAGTAAGCCTCAGGCTTTCCCTACGGCACGAGGTATTGCCTCATTTAGGGAATGGCCTGAAAGCTCTGCAGGCTATGTGTGTATAGTCTTGACTGCATAAACTCACCCCTATAAGTCACACAGGCTCTCAAACTATGTTTGTTTCCTTTCTGCCCCACTGAGAGGTACAGACTAACTAGCATAGCTGTGAACATTCCCACAATCACTCTTCTGAAGACATTTGTCATCACCAGCAGATCTCCAGATTTTTTTCCCCTCCCTCTGTATTAATTGCTGTCAAATGTGAAGGCCGCTCTGGTTCGAGAGGTTTTTTTCCTTCCCTAAGAAAGTACCAAAAATTATATCACCATAGGGGTAACCATGACTGAGACTTTGTAGAACTGTACCACTTGTTCAAATGGATTAAAGGATTAATTTATTAATGCCTTAACTGAGTGAGACCTCCTCTCTTTGTAGTGACTTGATTAGACTGGGTTTCAAATTGTAACTGACCTTCAGCAGAGAGAGATTACATCCTACCTAATAACCCTTAGTCAGCCATTGCTAATTGCATGTCAAAGAAGTTTATTGTTTGGGATAAAATATCTGAAAAATTACAAAACTGTTTGTGAGGGGAAGACTAGGATTGACTCACAACCACCCAAGTAAGGAAAAAACAGAGGCTGTGATTCAGCTTAGCAGGTGCCTAGCTTGAAGTACATTGCCATTGCTGCTGATCTAGCCATGCAGGGATTGCTCGCATCCTGGAAGCTGGGTCTGGATTTTAGTCATTTGCTGAACTAGGACCTTTGCACCTATTCCTGGTGCAATTATGCTGAAAAAAATGCTTTCCAATCCCATTTCGGTTTTGAGCTGTGTTTCTCTGTGAACGCTTAAAGATGCATTTCACGGTAAAACAATTTATTTCTCTTCCGAAATAGAAATAATGTGATTAGAAAAGACGAAAACTCCTCCTTCTTGTGTTGTAACAGATGTTGCAAAAATTATCAATCTCTTTGCCTAAATAGACGTTATTGGATACACACATTAAACTGAAAACACAACCAGTGATAGGTTGTTTTTCCTTAGTGGAAACAATTCATCAAGAACTTTCACTTTCCTCAAGTGGTGTTAATCAACCACAGAAGTTGAGGACGCTAAGCAGGCTGGCAGCCAAAAAATGCAAGCAGCTGCTGGAGAGAGGGAATCCCCCAGTGAGCAGACAATAGGGTGCAAGAGGGCTTTCCTTTCTGCACCCCGGTGTGGTTCTCTATTGTACTTTTGCTTCCCCTCACACCCAATAAAAAGCATATACTGCACTTCCAACTTCCCAAAGTCATCAGCATCCAAGTGTTACTCTCTGCAGCCTGGGAACAAACAGCTCTCAAGTCCTCACTCACATGAGTCCTTTCTCTCCAGGTTTGTTTTCCTTCAGCCTGCATCACACCACTTTTTCTGCTCTCCCACCCAAATCTGTTCATTACTTTGGTCTCATTGCTTCTGTCAAAGACAGATGAGTTTTTGTTGTTGTGGCTACATACACATTCATCTTTCTAATCACACATGTAAACGTGGTAGTATCTACCATCTCATTCATCTACGTTGCTGCTACGCATTGCTCCTTTCAGGTTTTGCACACAGGGCTCAACAAGCTAATCTGTGCCCATGGTTAGCTATTTTACAGCACTCAACTTGCTTTCACTGTATGTTCCCCAACACCGTGTCTTCTTCCCTTTAAACGCTCAGTCCACCAAAAAAAAAAAAAGCATCCATGCAAATGCTCATATACACAGACACAGAAAGAGCTATACAAACCATGATTCAATTCACTGATGCTGTCACTGGTTAAAGTTGCTGCATGAGACATGCAACAGAGGCAGCACAGCTGAAGGGTCTGCAAGAGATAAAAAAAAAAAAAAAAAAAGAGAGAGAGAAAAGGCGTATTGGGCGAGATTTACTTGACAAGGGAAGGCAGAAAGACAACGCACCAGAAACTGTGCGGCAACCTGGTGCGAAAGCCCACCAGGCGACTGCAAAAGAAAGTGCTCTCGACCTGCCTTTACAGCGCTTCCGAGCCACGGGAGAGCCGGGAATCGCATGGAGCTGCCGCCGAGAACCGCAACAGGTAGAGTCCAGACGACCAGCAGGAGACAGTCCATGTTCCGCCGCGCACCTGGCGTGCTACCTGCTCCCCGAGGCGTGCAGCGGGCGAGCCCGGATCCCCCGCATGGTCACCTGGGCTCTGCCCCACCGCAGCGGCTCCGGCGGCCGGCCCGCAGCGCCGCGCCCCCGCCGTGCGCGGCGGCGGAGCCCATGGAGCGGCGCCCAGGTGAGCGCGCCCTCGCCGCCGCCGCGGGCGCGCGCGCTTTAAGCCGCCGCCGCCGCCGCCGCCGCCGCCGCCGCGGGGCAGCGCTGCCTCCGGCGCCGCGTCTCGGCGCGGCCGCCGCCCGGGGGGGCGACGCGGAGCGGGGCGGGCGGGACCAATGGGGAGGCGGCGGGGCCGGGCCGGGGCCGGGCCCGGGACTGGCGGGCGCAGGCGGGGAGGCACCTGGGAAAGGGGGCGGCTTGCGGGCCCCCCCCCCCCCCCCCCCCGCCCGCGCCAGAAGCCGGGGGAAGGGAGGGGAAGGCTGGGCTGCGGGAGGGCGGCGGCGGCACACCTGGGCGACCCGCCGAGGCACCGGGGGGACCCTCGCTGGGTAGGAGGGGTGCAAAAATGAGGGGAGCGGGCGACCCACGGGGCTTAGCCGGAAAGACCAGAGCTTTTGTGACGATGCTGGGAAGAGCAGAACCCGGCATCGTAGAATCACAGAATGTTCGGGGTTGGAAGGGACCTCGAAAGATCGTCTAGTCCAGCCCCCAAAGCACCATCCGCTCGGAGAGACCGTGCCGTTATTTTCCGTCGTTTTTAAAGGTAGCTTCATGGGGAAGGAAACAAACAAATCGAACAAAACCAAACGAAGATTAGGTTGCCTGGGAAGAAAATGCAGCTGTGACATCCAAGACCGGTTACAGAACGTTGAACGCTGGTGTCCATAAAGGAGCTGACTTTCACGCCATGCCTTACATGTACCAAGCCAAGTGCTCCGCCAGGTTCTGGTCTCACCGACTCTAGCCCATGCGATTAGGTTACGCTTTCTCTTCTACAGAAAACTTCATGGAGGGATCCTCTAAATAATGTGAAAGGAAACTGGAGTATTGAAGTGAATGGGACTGGTCCAGGCTGGAAATCAATACAGAACTTGTTTCGGATGTTTTGGCTGCACTTGGAGAAGTGTCCCTCACCTCATGATCCCCCTTTTGTGCTAGGGAGTTTTCCAGTATGTGTCTCAGTCCAATCTCAAAATCTCCCTTGTTCCAGGGCCACACCATGAGCATAAATAGTAGCTGTGTCAATGTAAGGTGCCTCACTGCTCCAGTTGGCACACAAGCTGGAGAGCACAATGGAAGCCGAGGTGAGCCGGAGGTCATCTCTGCTATCTGCCTCCTTCAGTGGGGGCTTCATGGTAACTACTTTGGAGCAGTGGATTAGACAGATCAGAGATATTTTTCCTTCTAAAGCATTTCCTGTCTTTAAACATTAAATAAGTTCCCAGGTGTGGAATTTCTCTTCCACGTTCTCTCTATTTCCCAGTGGGTTTTACATTATCACCTTGCTGAATATATTATGATAAAGTTTCAAGATCTGTTTGCAATAGCGCACCTGTCGCCTCCCACTGAATATATTCAAACAAAATAGCTGGCTGCGGGTTTACGATGGTCCCAGTGGAGCAGAACACATAAAACATGCTGTGCATTGCAGATAAGAGGAGAAAAATATAAAATTATTGGGCTGTAATTTTACTGTCAGCCCTCAAGACCCTGAACAGACAGACTTGACTGTTTTCAGTAGACTACATGATTCTGAAGACTGGTGTTTTATTTGCTGTGAGGGGAGGGAAATAAATACTGTTCTCTAGCAATTACAAGAATCGTTTCAGAAAGAAAAAGACAACTTTCACCGTAACCCTAGCACCACTGAAGGGAGTTTTGCTCTTGGTTTCTGTGGGGTTAAGATTTCACCCTGGGGATTTATAGTTTCTGAATATGATCAAAGAAGAAGAAAAAAATGTGACACTGCTTTGCATAACTATAAATGACATGCGTCTAAATTTGAGTTGGCATTAGGCAGGGGACCCCAACCTTTCTTGGCCTGTAGGCAGCAACATTGATCAGTTAACATGCTCAGACAACATCATACTTTGCTCCCCGAGTCAATCAAAATCCCAGCAGTGATGGTCATAAACATCAGAGAATCCTGCAGGCAGCTTGTTACCATGTGAAAACATAGTTACCATGCAAGACATTAGAGAAATAAAGCTCCAGGGTTAGCAGTGTAGTAAACAACCAGTCAGAGGGTTTTTCCTCCCCCCAGTCCCTAGCAATTCCCACCTCAGATGACCAGCAAGCCCGTACTCCTTCAGAGATAATCATTACCACACTAGAGTGTTATTCAACTTTTCTCTGTTCTCCCTAAGCTGTCTACTTGGATGCTCCTATCACTTTTTTATGGTGATCAGTTTTGTCATGTTTTCAGTAGGTCTTTTTCTTCTTCTACTTGTTCTTATCCACCTGTTGTAACTGTGTTCCACCTACATGAGAAACTCCCCCATTACCGGTGAATACAGGGAAGTGTGAAGAGCCAGCAAAGCTTGTCACCCTTCAGCAACATTGCACCACAGGTCATAATACTCCTCTTGGGAAGAGATCTCTGGCACAAAGAGATCATCCGTGTACTGTGACTCAGGAAGGATTCCTCTTGTATCTGCAAAAGACAGTAGGGGGTTTGCTACTCTACACCAGCCGTGAGTTACTGCTTCACTTTCATCGCCACACCGAGGCTCATGAGAGCGTAGCTCCAGTTTCATCACAGCTTCTCATCCACCTGGTCTAGACACATCACACCTGCCTGCTAAGTGTCCGTTGTCTTGATGCCTAGGAGCAAAGATGTTGGATGTTCTTGTTCCCATTTGATAGCTTGTTGGTGAAAATGGCATATTATTTTTAATAACTCTCTTCTTTCCAATTCTGAATCCCTCTTTTTTTTGTGAGTTTCTATAGACTTTTTCCCCAAGAACTATGCTGTCATGGTCATCATGAGAGTCTGGTCTCACACAGAACTTAGTTTATTAGTAATATGTCTGACAGGCACGCAGAAGAAATAAGCCCTGAATTAAAATGCCATTGTGTTTGTTTTGCTGTTTTTGCTATAGCAAATTCTTTATCATGCGAGATATCCATGACCATTGAGATGAGTGAATGATTCACAGAATTCTGTTGTCTGACAGCTGTCACCTCTTCCACTGCCAAACTAGGTTATTCTTCCAAATATATTTGTAATAGAAATTTATTTGAATAATTTATACCATATTTAAATCACCCTCATGAAGATGCTTCATTCTCCTGGAGCACAGAAGCCCTTTGCCTTCATTTACAGTGAGTGGGGATTAACCAGATGCCTGGTGAAACTCTTTGTGGAGAAATCTTCATGGAAACGCCTTTCCAAATGAAAATGACCCTCTTTCGGATGAGCCGGTAGTTTTCAAAGTCCATCACGTTTATCTTTGCCCCAAGCTGAAGAGGTTCCAAAGCAAAGTTAAGCTCCAAAGTTCATCATGCTTCATACATACCACAACTGCTAAGGAGGCTTTTCATTCCCACTATATTATTTATCCAGTAATCTCAAGGCATTTTGTGAATTTATGTAATTTGTCTAAAGAATTCAGTGAGTTTTACTCAGTTGTAGCAGGACAAAACCTCTAGTTGAACAAAATATGAACACCTCAAAAAAGAAATTGTGGAGGTTAAGTGTAGTTCGGGGATGTAGTCACCAGCTAGTAGAGCATGTTCCCAAAAACTTATTTCTAACTAGTGTCCAGTTTATAATATGAGCTCCTGTAATAAAGCTTTTGCGTGATGGCTAATTGCATTCCTCGTGAAACATGGCATGGGCTATACCATGTCACTGGTTATTCTGTTTATGGGTAACTGTATTTCAGCTAACACGGAAATGATATAAGCAAAAAACCCAGCTACTGGTTGATGTAGTGTGGTTCCTCCATTAATTCCTGTTCCTTAAGAGCCTGAAGGTTCACAGAACAAAATTCCACTGTCTCACCAGTTTCTGTATTATTTCTGCTTTCTGCAGAAGCCTCAAAACGTGGTGTCAGGACTGAAGTCAAGTCCTCAAGTAGTCTGAAACCCCACAGTTTTAAGTTTGCATCCTATAAATTCTGGCAAACTCCATGCAATAAAGAGTAATCTCTGTGGAATAGGTTTTCACCACCATTTACAGTAATATTTTCTGTCAATAAGCCCCTAAATTCATTTCACATAGATTTTTAATCAGAGCCACTGGAAAAGGAGCTTGATCCAGCATTCCTGCTGTATCCTAACTCCCAACAAAATCAAAGAAACCATGTTTACATTTTTTCCTCACCCAATTTGCACGTAGCACTGGGCTGTTATAGTCCCAAATAAATGCTTTTGATTACAAATATTAAACACAATTTTCTGCTTACATGCATTTCTCTGTATTGCACAGCATGTCCATCCTAATTTGATTAGTTCTACACATTTATTTGTGCTAGCTGGACATCCTACTTTCTGGCATGGAGTATGAAGTTCCAGCTATCCTGCTGACTTGTTACCATTGTACTTGCTCTATTCTGCGACGCAAGAGATTTGGGCTCAGGAGCGGAACTAAAACCACCTCCATGCTGGGTGCTTAGGGCTGACATATAGAAACTTCACAGAGTAATGTTCTGCATTTCTCTTGCAGTCAGTGCTGTAGGCTAATGCTTAGATTTTAGACGAGATTAACTGACTTGCATTTCTAGCATCACTAGCGATTTCTAAAAGGGGGAGGGGAGACCAAGGAAGCGAGAAAGACAACCTAAAAACTCCGCAAATAGCATTCATTTGGCTCGGGTCCAAATGTCACAAGTTGCTGCCACAGTGTCGCGACACACTCTGTGGCTGAAAAGTGAACAGGGGGAAGCTGCAGCTCAGTATATGGGGGCTCTGTCACACACCCAGACCAAAATTAAATGAAAATGTCTATCACTAACAGAAGGAAAATAAAAGCTGTCATTGTGGGTGGCCCGACTGAGGCTTTGCAAGCACTACATTTTAGAAGAGTTTTCCTGGAAACTTGCCAAGTGTAATTAAAGCACAGGTACCTCCAAACTCACAGAACTCTAATAAAAACAATTATGCAGTTTATACTGTTGTGCACGTGCCAAAATTTGTATTTATACAA
The DNA here is from genome assembly GCA_020746105.1 of Trogon surrucura. Taxonomy (NCBI): domain Eukaryota; kingdom Metazoa; phylum Chordata; class Aves; order Trogoniformes; family Trogonidae; genus Trogon; species Trogon surrucura. Next base: position 16,657,514 of record CM036629.1, read on the forward strand.
TGGATCAAAAATGGCACGGGAGAAACCGTGCAGTCCAGCAGGTTCAAAGATCCACTTTGAAAATGCTTTTTATAAAAACTGATTTGCACTACACCCGGAAGGCTGTGTAGCCTACGGGGTCACAAAGACATATTTAAAACCCCGGCAAACTACTTCTAAAGACACTACTATTGGTTTCAGACATACTTTGGCATCACGTGCAGGAAGGAAAGCCCAGTCTCCACCCCCAAAACAAATGGCATTGGGATGAAATGATACCCCATTTATTTCTTATTGGTTCTTTCTTTTTTCATCTCTGCAAACAAAATATGCTTGTTCAATCCAACAGAGACTAAAAGTTGGGGGTTTTTCTCCCCTGCTCCTAGTAGCACCTCTTCATTTCACCCAGGTCTGACATATTTTCTTGCTTTCTCCTTTTATTTTTGGATTGGAAAGGTAGCTTCTGCTGGTGTGACTTCTTCCCACAAGTGCTAGCATCAGTTAGTGTTGCTGTGTAAAATAAGATTTCTGAAGACAGTTTTCCTGCTTGTATCCTGTTAGTGGCAGGGTGGAAGTCTTGAGTTCTGAGATGAAAATTTCAAGTGCACTCTGGGGACTTCTTTTTCCAAAGTTCCAAGAATTCACAGCTCTAGTTAAGATCAAGACGAACTGGACCTGCTCACCATTTCTGAACATAACCCCCATACCCTTCTGAACAATATACCCTGAGAACAATGTTGCTGGGAAGATTTAGTCTCCAGTCCTTTTTACATGCGTTTCTTCTTTTATTTGGTACTAATTTCATGGGCCAAGCAAAGAAGAAAATTGGCTTCTCTCTCCTCTGAATTTCATTATTTGCAGATTTTTTTAATACAAGATAATGCTTCTTTGGCTGGCTCCTGGGATTCTTCTATTAAAAACTTCCCCCCCTTTTCACATCAATGAGCCTTTGTTACTTCAGCCTTCTTGCTGGGAACATAAACTGCAAAGAAGTTCAGGAGCCTTTTCAGTCCCTTCTGTGTAACAGTTGCAGTGTACCCACAAATACTTCTTTTTACCATTTTCAATTAAGTACCAGCCCATTTTATATGAAAATTAAGTGCTTTTACTTCTGGTTCATCTTCCCTTTGTAGTCGTATGCCCAGACCCACCACCTTCATCTCTTTCTTACTCAAAGTGGACCTCTCAGTGGGAATTTTAACTACAGCTTGGCAATCAAACAGGAAAGTGTCTCCCACAGAATTATGGAGCTGTTCCATATTTGCTTCTATACGAAAGGACTTACAGCACCATGCAATACTATACAAAGAAGGCGTTGTCTAATAAATCTGCATAGATATTCTGATTGCTGTGCACTGAAAGAATTTAAACTGTTGTACCACAACAAGAGTGGGGCTTGTGTCAGACCTTGGAAAGCTGTATTTTTCTGAGGACCAGATTCTCATTTCTTATAGGCTGGTTTTGCACCACAATGGCAGTGAGCAATCACTTGGCAGCTTTGTGTCAATGTTATTAACTCTAAATATTTAACTTGTTACACCAGGAAAACAAGGCCTTCATGACTTACCTTTTATTTTTTGAAAAGAAAGATATTTTTACCACTATTTTTCTTGCCAAAAGATGACAATATCAGATGAAGAATATGGTAGCAGTAGTTGTACAGGACACACACGGAACAGAAAATTAGTCCCTATCCCAAGAGCTCAGCTTACAGTTTTTAATTAACCACAGCCTTCTTTGCATTCCTAATTTGCAAACAAAACTCCTTCCCGACTGTGGTGTTCATTTCCAAAGTGATTTCAGCATGTTGAGGAGTCAAACAGTTGTTTTACAAACTCAGTGTTGTACTGGTTGCTGTGACAACATTTAATAATATCTTACTGTGTGTGTCTACTGAATGGAAAGTGTTTGATTTTTGTCTATTTTCAACAGAGCTGGATGTTGGGAAGAAAAAGGAATAAAATTGTTTTAGGCTGTATGCCTTTAAGATTGACATTAACAGCCCCTCTTCAGTAAGGGCAGAGTCGGACATTACGATGGCAATTTAAAGGTAGCTGGGAGAGTTAAAGAAGTGATTTTTAGGCATCTTACAATAAGAGAAATGTAGAATAGAATATTCATGACAGTTGGAGCCAGGCAGGCTGAAGCTTTACTCAGCAAACCCTTATGTGCAAGCGTAATGCTAGGTACGTTCATGTTTGCTGGGAGGTCCCTTATAATCAAAATCCTTCTCTTCCTCTCCTTTAAGAAGTACCAAATACTGTGAAAGTGCTGTTGTTTTGCTCCGTGGATGAACTCTTTAAGACTGTAACATTAATACAAGTGATTTCATGGCTTTTTCAATCATTTTACTTTTAATGAGAGCCGGTTTGGGTTTGGGTTTTTTTTTTTTAGCTTGAATTTAAATGAGATTTAAACCTTCTTGGCAACACAGACACTGTAACATTGTGCCGGAGCTTCATAACCAGAAACCGAAACTGATCAGTCTATTGGAGGGTAACCTGATTATTTCTTATCCCTGCTCGCAGGATAATTTTACCGAGTTGCATCTGACAGGAAGAAATGTGCTGACTCCAGCCCTGCCAGGGCAGCTAGCGCTGCCTGCTGCTATATGCACGCTATGAAACTGGAGCCGCACGCTGCAGGATGCGCACTGGGACACGCACAGGATCTTTCAGAGGACTGTGGCAGGCAGCACATATCTAGGATTTAGCCATGGGCAAGCAAAAATTCTTTGCAGTCAGAGGCCTACACACCGAAGTCCATAGCTTGAGTTACCTGCGCCTGTTTCCACGATCCAGAGTAAAATGGAATTAAAAGTAAGCAAAAAAATTTGACGGTAAAATATGAAATAGGTTGACAAAATGCTCTTATTTTTTATGACCTATAACAGTCCAAGCTGCAAGATTATTTTTTTCCAGGATCTACCTTTTGCGTCCCTTAGATTATATATATACGCTCGTGTCGTGCTCATTTGCAGTCACACACTAAGGGTGTCAGGAGCAGCAAGACATAAATGCTGTTCTCATGAGTAAAATGTTCTCACTGTAGGCTGAGGAAAACAGGCGGTTTATTAAATGTCTGTTTTCCAGATACATTTTTCCTGAAACCTGCCTCATCACAGTATAGAGACAATGCGATCTGAAAGCACATTGTTTTGGACAAGGGCCAGCCATCTGGGAAGCCTTCACGAGTACCTGAAATAGAAGTAAGGCAGGGCATATTGAGGTGAGTGGCTTCCAGATTTTACCTGAAAGCTCTGTAGGTGGCCTAAGGCCACTTGACTCTAATCCAAAACAGGCACCTGGCTCTGGCCTGGATGCCTGCCAGTTTCATAGCATATTCTATCCCTGAGTTATGGTGTCTGGACTTATTTCATGGCTTATTGTTGTATGTCTTTTAAAACTAATTCCTCACTGAAAGATGTTTGAAATTCAAAGCTTTCTTCAGTTTCCCACTTTATTCCGGAGCTGCAGACACTTGCCTTATTAGGTCCAGGAAAAACCTGCTCGAACAATTCACTAAATGGAGCTTAATGCTTTGGTAGTGTGCAGGTTGTTGCTCTTGGGAGGAGGAAGAAAAGGGAGAACAGAGGCTTGTGTTATGGCTTTACCTTGTTGATAAACATGACGAGGTATAACTTTTGCAATTTTCACTATGTGCCTGTTTTCACTATGTTTTCATTATGTGCCTGTGCTGCTTAACTTTCAAAGCACTTTTTTATAAGTGTAAAGGGAATAATCTACTTGCAGTGATTAAAGCTTGGTTGTTTATTAACTACAAATGTGGCTTGTATATGCTAGCCCCTGCTTTTCTTATAGCTCAGTCTTTCATATTTCAGTGAGATGATTCTAACTTCTTCCTTGTGGGCTGCCCATAAACAACTCTACTTTGGAGTTTCATGACTATCAGACTTTTTTGGAATACCAGGCCAGACTTACTCATATTCCAAAACTCCAAAGGGAGAAAAGAAATCTCCTAAAATCCAAATGTGAGCAGTACAGTCGATATTTCCTCCACAGAGGAATAAAACACTTAAGGGAAAATTTAGTGATGGGTGCTACATGTAAACATGAGAACTTTTCCCTGACAGCCAAATGTTTAGCTTTTGATGTTGAAATATTTTAAGTGGAAAGCACTACAGGCTTTCTCAGTGCGACAGGGGCAGCTTAAATGGTAATGTATTCATCTTTCTTCTCCCTATCAGATCTGTCAAAATGGTTTGTACCTTCATGATTTTGAATAACCACCAAATCTAATCCTTACCAGATGCCTGGACTATATATTGCACTGTTGCATTTTCTTAATTATGCCACTATCTGCCCATCTTAATACTTGATTATCATTACCACACTAAGCAGTCTACCTAACTAAACTTTTAAAGAAACAGAAAGGCAGAGTTTTGCAGACTCCTTTCCTAAATTGGGTAGCTCCACTCTTACAGAAGATATGTTGCTGTTTAAACAGCCCAGAAAGGAATTACCTGACCAGAATAAATAACATCTGCCTTAGGGCATGTTCCCTCTTAAATGTTGATTTGAAATTGCTGATCAAGTGTTAGATTAACTGAATTACTTACAACTCTCAATTAATAAAGACCAAAGCAATTTGGCTCAGAAAACAACAGAGAACATTAAACAAAGAGAACAATGCCCACGCCTGCAAAAATCCCTTGGAGTGGTTTGTCAGATACCAGGCATTACACGAAGAAAAGATTTCTACTGAATCATCCTCAGAGCTAAATCAAGGGTCGTCTGTTATTTCCCACCTAAAAGTCTAATAAGTGACTCGGAAGGATTTAAGGACTGTTGGGCCTATAGGAAAATTGCAAATGACTGCAAAGTCAGAAGAACATTTAACCTGAGATTTATGTGTTGTATTAACAATAATGGAAAGCCCAAGAGAGACTGAGGGTTCAAGACATGAACCTATTATGTGTGTATGTGGAGCGTGGAATGTGGGAAGCTTAGGGCTACCATATTTCTGTCCAGGTTTTCCCAGACAAAATGAAATGCAGTGAGACTAATGTGTCTGGGATGCATCCTTGATTTATACACATACAGTAAGTTCAGAGCGGATTGGATTTACCGTGCTCGCACAGATCACCTATTCAGTGCGCACACATTAGATCCCATGCATCCCAAATACATGGGATCCATTGTTCAGATACTGCAGAATGGATCTGACCGTACGCAATAGATACGTCTGCAAATGGCCTTGATCAGCTCATCAGAGTCCTAAACATGTATCACATTCCCTCAATTTTTCCTGAACAAAATATCTAGCTAGAAAAAGAGGACGTGCCTGGGAAAAGTCAGATACCGTCCTAGGTAAACTGGGTAAGTACAAGTTTCATTTGGCATGGTATAATTACAAAAAAGATCTGAAGATATCATTCGTACCAGGTCAAAAAAAAAGAGGAACTGAATCCATAGATATTTGAAACGCAGAATTCAATTTTATTGCCCTGAGTGCTCAGCGGAGTGAGATTAGAAAAATATGTTATTGTCCATTCTTACCTAAAGAGGGGCAGAAATAAGTGCTGGTGTGCAAAAGGAAGAGATACTCCCCGGAACATTAAAATCCAATAAGCCGTTTTCTTTCTAGCCCAATAGATGAGTTTGATTAGTACACACTAAAAATCTTGACCTAAACTGTAGATTTTAAGATTTTTAAGCACTTTTGGAAATGTACTTTGATGTATTTGTAGTTTCAACAGTCTCCGTAGTCCTCAGATGGGGAAAAATGGTCCTTCATATTGAGAGTGAGTAAAATGCTTGGAACTGCAGAATGTGCGCTTGCTGTACATCCACACATTCCCTGTCTTGGACTATAAAACCAGAAAGTCAAATGATTAAACAATTCTACCTCTAGTGATATATCATTAATGTTTCAGTACACTAGAGGAAATAACTGGATTTGGAATGGTTGGTGCAATGTGTTACTCTAATGTGGCTGAATGACTGCACCGCAAAAAGCTGTGCTCTCTGTCCGCCCAGCTCCCTGAAGCCTGTCTCATGTCGTTGTACCACAACCCGAGTTCTGCGCATACATACTGAATGGCAGTTATGGAAACTGCCAGACAAATCTAACTTTATGTGGCAATGTGCACTGCTGACTATCACGCTATGATCTCTTATCTGACTCCAATTATTCTAAACTGAAAGGGTGGGATTCAGGCCACCACAAACCCAGAAGCGCTTACCTGGTGACTTTTGCACCCAGTGCCTCTGCATGCTCTAGCCTGAAAAGCACTCGGTGTGGAAATGGTGGAACTTGCTATGCACATCCGAAGGATATGCTAGACATAGTATGTGCATAAAGGAATTCTTCTGTTCTTCACCACCATAACATTTTATATCCTGACTCCACTACAGCCAGGAAGCCAGTCAAGACAAAATTCCCTTTGCCAGTGAACCCAAAATTCCATCTAGCAAACGTCAGCAGGGAGCTTGTGCTCCCATCTTCAGGTTACACACGCTCCTGTAGTTCCTTCCAGGTCATTTACTGTACTCAGTTTATGCAAAAAAGTAAACAACAAAGCCATTGACATAGAAATCAAGAAGGAAAGACCTCTATTTAAAAAAAAAATCAATTAATATTTCCATTGTAAGGTGATTATGTGGGAGGCCTTTTGTCTTTTTAAGAATCTCTGGCTCCCAACTTTTGAATCTCAAAGTGAATGATGCTATTTAAAACTACTGTTTCAGCATATAGCTTCTATTTCTTTATACCTTGTTTTCTTAGATCTGATGCTATCTGGTATAGCTAAACTTTTTACATTTTTTCCATGCTGCTGTAAAACTCTGAAACATGGAAATTCTGTAATATGAAGCGTTGTATCACTGAATTGAAGTGTGGCATCGTAGTCCCATCATTACCAGGTCATGATGGGCTCAGTTTTGTGCATGCTTCAGATCCTTCACTCTACTGAAACTGAAGTGAAAGTCTATAAATGACAAAAAATTCCTACACTCATTCAGAAGAGAACCTTCCTGACTTGCTTCCTGTTCTATTAATCCACATAACTGGCAACTCTTATACAGTGCTTTGAATTTCACATCACTTCACAGCAAGCATATTTGTAGTAAAACTGGGTATCAGTTTACTAAAAAGCATCAGTGTGACTTCCCAGGCTCCTTGCCGTGAGCACGGGGTCAGATTCAGCTGAAAGTCTCTGCTGGTGTCAACCAGTGTAGCTTGACTGAAGTCATACTTTGCTGAAACCTATTGCTAGACAGAATTTCAGGCCCACTCAGAGTGTAACACATCACCAGAATCAGAGTAATCCACACCAACAGTAGATTTTTTTCTAGGGAATATAAAGCAATCCAAGAGGCTATTTAATCCAGTCTGGATGCCTCACATCATCTATACCCATAAACAAACTCTAATACACAGTAAATGCTACAGCGGGAATTTCTTGAGGAAAAGAGCTCGTTCCCTTTCTGCTGAAGGAGACAGGAGAGTGCTCTCGCAGAAAGCTTTGTACAGCCTGCCTACACAGAATCTTTGCAGCGGTTCTTGGGAGTCACTGAGTAGATGCATGGATACTTTTGCAAACAGCTTGCAGAAAGGCTCGTAAGCAGAAATGAAAGCAATTACTCTTAGCAAGTAGGAGTTAGCAGTCAAGTAGGTAACACGTCTGTGATGGCAGCTTTAGCACACTTTTCTGTCGTCAATGGAAGACTCTGCTGAGAATATGCATTACTGGATTTTGTTGTGGAAGACAGTGCAAGACTGAGCACTGCTCTAGAATGCCCTCTGAGACTGAAGACTACTCTCAAATGCCACCTCAGCCTAAAGAGCTCACCTCAGTAGCCTATCTACAGTTTCAGGAGAGGAAGATGGTCCTCCAGAGGAGGCTTTAGAGAAGGTCTATCTTGGACAGAAGAGCCTCCAGCAATGGCAAAGTGTTTTTCTACCCAAGCAAAGACACATAAACAGGTTTATGTCTACCGGTGACCTCAGAATCAGCTACACAAGGTCTGCTGAAATCTTTGAACAGCATCAAGTCCAGATGCTCAGTTCTCTCGAGCTCTGCTTGACTACGTGGGTTGGTGACATTCAAGTTCAAAGATTTGTTGGTTGTTTTGTTTTTAAAAAATCACATTCCAAATTTTAGTCTGTAATTAGCTGTTGTAACTCTTCAGGTTAAATTTATAATTTGAATTTGAGAGACTTTAAAACTGTCTGGACAAATTAGATATGTACTTAGAATACTGGCACTTCTCCAAGACAAACTGTCTATTATTATCAACAGTGCTAATGTTACCAGAATAACTAGGAAGCTTTACAAATCAGCATGACAAATTAAAAGAGGAAAAACAAAAATCTCTGAAGGCAAGGAGGTTTTAGCACTCATTTAAATTTAATCTCCATGGCTAGATTTGTGTCCATAAACATACATTTGTTGTAATTAGCTACCGAGACTGGAGCTTAATGACTTTAATAAATATTTCAGGCTGTTAAGAGATGGAAGTGCCACTGTGATGACTGGAGATTTTCCGCAGTTCAATGAAATACATATGAAGAGCAGAAATTAATAATTAAAAGAGAATTGGAATGACTGAATCGCACATTTCCTAAGGGCATCATTGGACCCTCTGTGAAGTGGAAAAAGTTATTAGGAACTGGGCATGGACCATAAGCTTCTAAACAATTGTCCCGCACAGGAACAGAAGATCAGTGTGCTGGAGATATCCATTCAGGAAACCTGAACAATTACACCTAAAACAGACAGAATACTTCCCCCAAACAGGAGATTGAAGACTGCAGCGGAGGTATTACTATTTGCTTTTCACTGCAACCCTTGTGAATATCGCAGAGTTTGATGATGCCCTATGAGGAAACAAGCAACAGGAGCCACACGCAGAATTACAGCGTTCATAAATCTTCAGACAACAGCTCTCTGCATTAGACTTCTGGCTAATAAAATACCTTACCTTTTTTTTCTTCTTCTTTTTTTTTTCCTTTATTTTAGGATATTTGGGTTTTATATTTAAAGGAAATATTATTTTTTACATTGTTTGTATTTTGTAGTCTTGAGTGTAGATGGAAGCATGTTTCACTTGCATGTAATGCTGGGGCTACTTATTAAGAGATTTAGAACATGTCTCACTGTCCTGATATCTATGTCTTAACTATAGAATTTCACATCAAATCAGATGTATGAGAGGAATGTATATGTCATTAAATCATTAGGTATTCACATTTGCATGAGGGTTTATGCAGCAGAAGTCAGTTGTGCACAGGTTATTTGCTTCATTTTTTCATAGAATTTAGTTTTCTCTTATAACTAGAAGATGGAAACTTCTTTTTTTTAGATGAAGGGTAATATCATTAAATGACCACATCATTTCAAGGAACTTGGGACATTATCTCCTTCTTATTACTATCACTGAAGTTGATACTCGGACCTAAAAAGCAAAATTTTGGATTTTAGAACTTCCTTTTAGGACTGACTATTTTTAGAGCAGGGGCAACTCTTGCTTTTAGATGATGAAATTACTCTTCAGAGAAAATAAGTTAAATCCTGTGTGTTGTGAAGATGCTGCCTTCAGGCGCCTGAGGCTAGAGACAGTTGTTAAAACCAGCCAAGGAACATTCGCTTCCATAATCTTGGAGCAAGTACTAAACCAGACCTTGCAGCTTCAAGTAGAGTGTTTGCACAGCCTCTCAAGAATCTCATAATTTGTGTTGCATGGAAGATAATCTATGCATATCTAGTCCATACAGTATAATAATTCACTACTTCAAAGGAAACTGAGAACTGTGCATTTATCAGATAGCTGTAATGTCATGAAAGGCTGAAGGATATAAGAATAAGATTAAACTACAGAGATAGAAACTTAAGTATTTAAATGTTAATGTGGAAATACTTGCTACATACCATAAAATACATAAAAAATAGCAATGGAGAACTGACTTTAGGCCCATCCTCAACTGTTATTTCAGTATTTGATCATAGGTTATTAGTCAATAATGAAATGTAACCTAGCAAGCAGATAGCATTTTGAAATGAGGCTTTGGAGAACTACCCCTTTGATTACCAATAAATACCAAAGTTGTTACTTTAATGTGGAGTGCAAATGTTATGTCAAAGGACACTGGTGAGGCTTTTCCTTTTCTTCTTCTCTGGCTCACCACAGTGTTAAATTAGCCTGACTCACATACCAGACAAAAGAGGTAAACAATCTAAACTTCTGTTTCTAGCTCTTTTTTTTTTCCCCTATTTCACTCCATCTTTCTTCATTTTATTCAGTGGGTCTGCAAATGGAGCATTGTCAAACTTGTTCTCCTGGTTTGACTCATGGCTCATTCCTTATGCAGATGAAGAAGAGGGGGAAGGGGAATTTCTACACGGGTTCAGCATGTCCTAAATTATCCTTATTTTACTTAGTTCAGACAGGCACTTCCACTGGTTTAAATATTTTGCAGAGTACATATGTCTCAAGAAATATAGCAACATGTTAACTATGAATATACCAACCACAAAAATCAGCTTATCTCAAGCTGTTCATAAAGACAAGAAATATAATGAATGATGAAATTAGGAATCAGCTGTCATCACTTTGTAATACTCTCACCCCATGTATTTTCATAATTTCATGTGGTTATGTCACAGAACCCTTTAATGATTGTACACATTGTGTGTCATGAGGTGGAAAGATTTAAAATAGTTGGAAAAAAATGAGTATGTTTTTCTTTCTTTTTTCCTCATAAATTTGACAAGTTTCTCAGCATCCCATTAGCAGAGGGCTCAGTAGTTGAAAGTTCCTAAGCAGTATATTCCAAAGCATATGAACATAGTTCAAATAATATAGATTAACAAAAAAGAAATCATAACAGCAAACAAAGCAAGCTAAACAAAAATGTGTTTGGCATTTTGCAAATAAATCTTGAAGAATCAACCCCCATGAAAGTACATTCTCATGCACTCAAGTGGAAAAATGTGATCTCAAACCAAGTGTTTATTTTTCAAACAAAGGAAGAAGTAACCAGTCCATTTTATTCCAATGTCTTCATTGTGGTATAATTAATCAAATCAAAATGAAAAAAAAATTGTAACAATTTGCCAAACACATAAAAGAGATGTCTGATGCTGATGATTAAACAAACAACTCCCCCAAACAGTCTGAATTGTTTCTAGAGGAAATAATTTTAGGGGCTGTGGGGCTTTCTGAACTTTTTCTCATAAGTTGTTTTCAGAAGATCAAATGAAAATTTACCACTTATCAATCATATTACATACGAGAATTTGGGGCGTCTTTGAAATTCTCTTCACTCAAATTTCTGCATCTACTTTAAGAAAAAAAAAAAAGGTCTCTGTAGAATTTTTTTCTTCTAGAAAAGGCCTCATTTATGAATAGTTCCACTAAAATATGACTACAAAAACAAGTACAGATGCAGGTGTTTGGTACATCATTTATAACGTGCATTCCTGATGAGCTCAAGCAGGTAATTTCTATTCATCTCTCAAGTAAAAAGCACATACCAATACTTTTATGAAGTACCTTCATTATAAGAATTCAGAGTTTGATAGATGCTTGTTTCTTGCCATATTTCCAGCAGCTTGCCAGCAGCAACCTGAGTGCCTGATAGCAATTTACTTACATCGTTTTATACCTACAATGACAGTCATTTCCAGTGAAATTCTCTATTTTTATATTCATGTCATGTTTATGCTCCTACATCACAGACATGTGGCTCTGAGACATCACCGAACTGGTTTCCTAGAGCTGAAAACTAAATCTGTCGGTTACCAAATACAAAATACTCCTGAGGCAGAAATGAATGTCAATAAATAATGAAGAGCACATAAATCACTGTTATTTTGCTAAATGGCCAAAGGTTTTAGCTTATCCACTCCAACCAGAGACATAGAGGGAGGTCATACCAAGAATAAGCAAACTGGGGATTGTACATCAGAATAATAAAAAGAAGGTGCAGGCAAACCTTTTTGAACACTACAGCCACATGTTCCCACTCAGAGACATTCTGTGAACCAACACACTGGGAATGTTAACCACAGCCTCTTTGTGCCCCATATGCAGTATTTCAAGGCCGATGAACGTGTGTGTTCACACACCCTGTGAGTGGTCTCCTCCCCGGCCAAACCACACTGAGGGTTGCTGGTGCTGTGAATACCTTGTCTCTGCCAGGCCAGACTAACACGCTGACCCTCGTGTACGGCTGTTACGCGGGTGTTTTCCACACAGAAACAGCTCATGCAGACAAACAGGAATGACGTCACCCACTGCATCAAAGCAGACTTCACCTGTTTTGAAAACTGGTAACATCAGCTGTCAGAGAAAATAATTTCAACATGCCATGGCTGCTGCTCTGTGACTGTGGCTACCATGTTTTAATCAGAGAGGGTAAAATATATTTCAACCCCTACAGAAAGCTGTCAAAGCTCTAAGCGTCTTTGTGCTTTTTCAACAAACAAAATCAAATGGAAGTTTACGCACTTACAGACACCAGTCCCAATGTCAAAAGAAATTCTCAGCATGAACTGACAGTCAATTTCAAGGATTAATATATGAAGAGGATATAGAGTGTACCTGGGGGCATGTGCAGATAGCTGTTATAAACAGTAGCATACACTGAAAAATTAGATACACAGTCTTGTGTGATTGAGGTACTATTGAGTTATTGTTACTACACAGGGAAAATACATTTACGACAACATAGCTTTTATCTGTCACTCTCTTACATACATCAGCACAATGACGGTTTTCAGTGCTAAATGTCACCTTTGTTTTACAGACAACCTGACACCAAACTATTCATATTTATGGTCTGCTTAATACTAACTGTGAATGTCATTTTTTGTTAGCAAATTTAGTATTCCATGTATTTCCAGCCTAGCAGAGGATCCTTTAGTAAGACTGATTACTATTACCATCTAATCCACTCCATGATCACAGTGGTGCCACGTGCATTCTGCGGGACTCGGAAGACAGCCCATTCCCAAAGGAAATGTCACAGAAAGGGTCCTTTGCACTGGGGTAGCAAACAAATCAGTTGAGAGAGATTTGATTGCTTAAATAATTAGTTGTTCATCCCAGCACAGTACAACCTTTAAGGATCAGAAGAGCTTAGCAATTTCTTAAATCAAAATCCCCACTAAAGTCCAAGAGCTTTGCCCAGGCTACTTTGCAGCTTTAGCTTTTGCAGACAAGCTTTCGAAAATTCCACTTTTTGAGTAAGAAAGAAAAAAGGCTTTTGCAACCTGACTTCCTACCCAGCTGGCTGACACAACCTGAAAGCCACCTTCCTACAAAGGATTTTCAAAAAAAACACAGAGAGGATCTATTGTTGCCACCTACAAGCACACAAAATATTTTAACAGTTTATTTGTGAAGTTCTTACTGGAACACTCTGTGTTAGCAACAGGGGGAACACTCAGAACACGCACGTCAGTGTTGCAGTTCAGGTGTCAGGAGATGCGGACCATGGCTTGGGATCAGTGCATCGCATCTCCCCAGAATAAGAACAAACGTTTTACTTTCTTGCAGTTATGTCTATGGAGCTTTGCGAAGGAGTAAATTTTCATCTCACTAAGTTCGTCAGTTCTATTATTAATGCTTTCTGAACTAACAACATGTAATCAATATGGTTACAGTTTTCTTTCTGCCATCCACTGAACTCAGTAAACTATCTCCATTACAGCCCAACCGAAGAGACATTTTCACTCAGAAGAAAAGAGCAGCACGTTTTATGAAACAATTTATTTAAAGAACATCTGCTTGAGTTTTCAGGATGTTGCTGTAGGATATGGTAACACAGAACTGTAAGACAAAAACGTTTGGGTTTACTATATCCCCTATCTCAGTTAAGTCAATTTGATAGGGCCACTTATGTAGGCTGCAAGTTTTCCTAATAAATCATTAGAGGATATTTAGGCCTCTCTCTTAGTTTGTGATCTTAGTTTTCCAGTAACCACAAAACATCAGAATTAACTTATTTAGCAAATTTGATTACTTGTATTCCAGAAGTTGTACATCTTCAAGATATGCAAATACCACTGCTACATCAGCAACCTCATATTCTGACTACATGTTAATCATTTAGTTGCTCTTTCACTGCATTACTATCACATAGGTGTTAAATCATAGACAATCAATATTATACAGCTTCAACTTTTTCTGAAGTTGAATATATAGTTCTAAAAATATATTTATGCTTGGATCACATCACATGCAGTTTGACCTTTTTTAGCCATGACCCACTGCACCAGCAGCTGATGAATAAAAAATAAGTTGGCATCTTGCATAAGGGTAGGCTGTACAAAGCGTTGTGAAAGAGGGTTTGTGATGATACCTAGGTGAGTATTTCGCCCATTCCAACAAATTCTGTAAGGAAATAGAAACAACTGAGCTCAAAAGTGTCTGAATGGTCTGGTTTTGGTTTTATCTCAAATGTTGGATCAACTTTTGGAGAAAACTCAGTGCATTTTTCAGAATGTAGTTTCTGCAAAATCATTAACAGCCTGTTTCCACCTTGATCCACGGTGCCTCCTTTGTGCAAAATCTCACTATTTTTGCAAGACAAGGCATTTATGTTCCAATCAGCTGTGTTTGCTTGTTTCTTTGTTTCTAGAAGAACTAGTCCCCCTTTATTTGCTAGAATTATGATGTCTTCATTTAGACAATACACTTTTTTTGACAAATGAACTCTTAATTTTCTTTAACAATATGAGAAGCCACTATTTGTTTTTAATTTGGTTTCGCTGATTAAAATTGAACTCTAATTCTATGTAAAAGCTCTTAAACCCAAATCCAAAACAATAATTTAAAAACAGCTTAAGCCACTGGAGGGCAAGTATAACCCATGAAATGCACTGGCTATATCCCAGGTGGTGTATTACCATGTTAGCGTTCTTCAACCCAGCGAATACAAAAGTTAATTAAACTAGATATTAAATAAAGCATAGTTTTGACACAATACAGTTCATTGGAATTTTATACAATAAGCTCCCAGAATTACTCAGGGTCAATAAAGAATTACCTCAGCAACCCCCCATGGCACAGACATTGTGCCGTCAGGCAAAACAAGAATGTACCACACATTCTACTATTCAAAGTGGGATTTTAAATGTTTAGATTTTTTGGGTGGGCGACAGACAGAAAGAAAAGGAAAATGAACAGTCTTTCAGCAGACAGTTTGATACAACATAATAGGAGCAAAGAGTCTTTCTACTGTGCACTGCTCCCCTGGCCGGCACGAGCAGACAAGGCTTTCAGACACTCCATTTGTTTTGTGCTCCAAGCTACATTCCACATTTCCTTGCTTTGGGCACCATCTGTAGTTTGCATATTCCTTTAGGATGCCAAACAACCCTGGGAAAACAACAGCAAAAACCCAAACACACACAATACGCAGCCCATTCTCACACAGCAGAAGCCTCAGCTGGAAAATCTAGACAATAAAAGCTTTAAATAAAAAATACTATCTCCAGGCAGAACTGTATTCTCCTGGTACCCTAGAGAATTTTTCTCTTGTTTCTGGCTTTGTTTTTTGCCAGTGGGTACCCTCCTTCCCTGTTGTTTGAGGTAAAGAAATCTATAACAATGTCTCTTTCTCCATTAAAACGTCCCTGCAAATGACTAGAGATAAATTCACAGGATTTTTAAAAGCCTCAGTGGATGCAAAATTGGAAAACTAAAGCATTTTACTGCCACGCTAAAAATATTACACAATGTCAGTAAACCTAACGAATCTTAGAACAAAGCATACAGGTTGGCTCATTGCAACCCGCCTTGCCCACGAGCAACTACTTTGTCTTTACTGATCGGGGGAGGTTTACTCTCCCCATCTCCAGTGTCTGCAGAAGCTTCAGTAGCACTGTTTTTCTTTTCCACACACATTTGGCAGCTGTTTTATCTTACAGATCACTCAGGGCTTTCAGGATAAGGGAATGTTCTGCAGAGGAAGGATGCTGGTGAAGAAAGCTGTGTGATGTGCTCTAGGCAATCCTGCTTTAGCAGGGGGGTTGGACTAGATGACCTCTAGACACCCCTTCCAACTCCAACAATTCTGTGATTCTGTGAAAACCCTTCCTTAACATACTCTCATTTTCAACCTGTTCCAGAGGTGAACTGCTGAGCATTGAATACATTAGATACCCCAGCCAGGGGTTTGGTATTACCAGGTCTCAAGCAATGCTCCATTTTGTGAGAAGTGAAATTCCTGCATTTTACACTCATTTCTTTTTGTTATTATTTAATGTTCACAGCGTACACGTTCTCTTACCTGTGCCTTGTGGCAAGTCTGCTACAGACCTGAGCTTTCATGGTTCACTATGAGATGCCATTATGGCCTAATAGGAATTTACTTCAGAATGGCACCAGACTGTGGGACTGTGTAAAAGTGGAGTTTGGAGAGGAGCAGGAGAATGTTGCATGAGGCCTCAGTTATTCTGTCCTATGAGGGAAGCAGCAGCAAAGCATATGGATCTCATCCAGCAGATTCATGAGAATCTGGAGATATTCAACCTGCCCCCTCCCAAGTCATACTCTTGAAATATGGCTCGCTTTTTAATTTACATCTACATTAAGGCTTCATGCCCTTAGTTGTCTTGTAGAAGAACATGATATGGATCTTAGTTCCTTCATTTGCTCCTCAGAGGTGTCATTTCTATAAGCCCTCTCCATGCAAAGGTAGCTTGCCAAACTACAAGACAACCAGAACACAGCAAGGGACTAAGCATTTGACACAAGAGAACTGCACAGTTTACAGATGAACATATTTTTAACATCCAGGATCTGCGTGGTTTTGCTCTTCTCTTTTTACGGGTGCACATTTTAAATCAAGCTTGAAAAGACTTTTGCTGAAGAAACATAAAGTTAGGATGAGAGGATTAGGGGAAAAGGAGTAATAAAAATCTTTATTAATTTTTACTTCTTCTGTTGCTAACATAGGTGATGAGAAAGCAGCCTGTACGTAGTTCTGTCCGTCACCTCCCCAAAGCTGAGCTTCACATTGCACTTAATTCTGAAAGCAGTAAGCCCAAAGAAAGACAAAGATATGTTTTACTTTGTCATGCATGTGGTCTGGCTAAGGAAATAGCCCCACAGAAGAAACCCAGTCCAATAGCTGCAGAAATGGCTCTCTGTTTACATGTCCTATATGAACATTAGGGGGTTGCTTTGTTAGATTTCCACAGAGTTCACAATAGTCCAGCTCTGAAGCCCACCAACACTGGAATTCTTGTTTTTCAACTTGCACCAGGTTTTCCTGCAGCTTTTTGACTTGTACAGACTTAGACTTTGTTGTTTTGGTTGGTCAGGAAAAGCATGACAGGATTTCATAGGGAAACTTAAGAAGGTCTCAAGAATCTTTGGTTTCAAAGCTATTAGTAGGACAGTTCTATTGAATTTTTGGGTGGCTCCAGGCACAGAGCCCTCCTGTAGTGGGCACCCTATGGTACATTACTGCCTGTTTCCAGTGAACTAGTAGGAGGTGATTTGTTTTCTTTTAGTATGATACAAATAGTTTTTATTAAAGAAAATATAGCTATAGAAAGGGCTGTTGTCTTGTGATGATTAAAGGATCTTTAACCTGTTCAGTGTCAGTATAGAATTGGGGCTGAACAATGTGTGAACATCTTCTACCACTTTTAAATTACTTGCTGCATTTTAGGTTTGATATGGCTCAGGAGAGATCACTGTAAAATGTCTCAGAGACACATTTTTCTTTCGGCACCTCTCACATGCTTCATATATCCACCCATCAAATACTTTGTGATATTTAAATTACAATCTCTTTGGTGTGGGACCATCTCTTTTCACAGTTTTGCACAGTGCCTAACGTAAAAATCTCCTACCTTTGTGGAGTTCTGCAGTGCCAATCAATGATGTCAAGTCTCTCAAAACCTATATACCAAAGGACATTAAGATTGTGAAGCAAGGATTCAATAAATGAGAGATATCAGGACTAAGTTTTCCTCTGCAGTTGCCTATGCAGTCTTAATTTGGCATGCATGCATATAAGTGTTATGGTACAGACTCTCGTTATACAGCCATATGCCCTGTACAGGAACAGGCAACACTCACCACTACTGAGTATTTTATTTTCTTCCCCTCCTTTCCTGCATAACCTCCTGCATTCCCTGCTGCACCTCATCAGACTCTTCCATAATTGCCAAATGTGCTATCTTGTTTTGCTTGCCTAGTTTAAGAAGCATAGGCTTGACTTTTTAAAGTAATTACAATGTGTAGCACATTTCCACTCAAAACAGATGTCAATGCAACAGAGATCTTGCCACATCTGCAAACCAGAAACATTAGCTTAGATGTCTCAAGATGGATCCCCAGAAAATGAGGAACACAGCATTACCAGCTCCAAAACCTTGGTTTAAATCACTTACTTTTACTAACTACGTAGAAGCGTCTGCCAAACACATAGTTCACCAGATATACATTTCACTACACAAGCACTAATTTGTCTTAATACTTGAATCTTCTGCCCATTTCACTGTAGCCATGATATGCCTCCTCAGAGATCTGTTTGGGGTGTCGGTTATTTAGCAACTTCTTCTCAGGGCTAAAAGCTTATTTTAGTCTTGTAACCTAAGTGCCTGAAGATAGGTAGAGTTCTCATTAGATTCCTAATCTGGGAGGAGAACTTGGCAGACATTTACTGCCTTGACAAGGTTTTCAAAGCGAGTCCCTGTGTGATCCTACCAGGTTGCTAATCCAAGTAGTTTGGAAAAATATGGCGTTAGAGCACACTGTGTCACATACCTGTGGCAAGGTCCAGCTATGGCCCCAGTAAAAAAATTCACTGCAGCACCCAAGGAGATTAGTTACTCATGAATGCCTACCATGCAAAATGCACAGGAGTCCCCTCTGTTCATCAGAGACTCTTCTTTTATAAACCTCCATTGATCTAGGACTTTGCTTGTATGTGACCTCTCTGACCTGAATTTGCCTACTTGCCATACTCCCCTGTGCTGTTTTAGGCTGTGAAGGGTGCCTAGTGATCATGTTGTTACCTTACAGCAAAATCCACAGAGCAGAGATCTCCCATTCTCTAATCAGCCTCAAGACATAATTCACAGTTTCTTTCCTCACAGTGAGTGCACCATGTAAAAGCTGCAGGACGCCCAGCTGGTCCGCTAGAGAGTCTCATCCTCACAACCCCTTTTCTTCGTGCAGACACGTTCTATGCCCTTAAGCTCATTATATCCAGACCTGTGAAGCTCACTGCCACCTTTGGGGACAAGAAGCATAAAATCCCAGTAAACAAACTACCTGGACTACCTACGCTTGCAAAAGTAATACATACAGACCAAACAGTGCTTATCTTTACAAGTTTACTGATGTTGGGATGAAGATTCACTTTGCCTTCGAGGAGACAGAGATAAGAGTGTCTTCCCCTGAAATTCCTGTATTAATTAAAGAGAAAATAGTGGTTCACTGGAACAAATCCCTCCTGTTACCTCCTAATCATCGATTTGCAAGTGCAGATTCCAAAGCAAAGCAAAACACATGTGGGTGGTTCTGCGATCATTAACAAGATATATATCTTTTAATAAATATTCTCATGGGTATGCCATCTTAGGAAGACTGGTACCAATTTCCATGCTATTTTAAAGCCCTCTGTGCAGTTAGGCTGGATGCCAGTGCTGAAAAAGAACAGGCTGAATCTTGGCACGGCAAAGCTCCAGTGGGCAGCTTTAGCCTGTGAGTGGTCATATTGTGCTCTTCCAGGGCACTGTTCTGGAGAAGCTATCAGAGGGAGAGGCCAATATACTGCAGTGGAGCATTAGTGATGTGTAAATCCAAGGGTTCTCATGCTGTTAACTGAAGCCTACCTAACACAGACTGTGTGCGCAGCATGTAAAGTAACTGGGTGAGCACTTCCCAGTGGGCTAAGGCCACCCTTACAGCAAGGACCGGGAAAGAAAAATAGCTGCCCCATTCATTTTCATTTAAGTCTCTCAGTAAAAATATGGTACACACAACTTGTAAGGGTGTGCATGTCTGTGGTGACAGAAAGAGGAAGAAGAACTTGCAGGGGAACCATAATTCTGGATGTGCTTTCCCAGCTAGCATGGCTTTAAGTGATGGGTGATCTCAGAGGTGGCTGAATTCAGTGCCTTTCTGACTGGAATAATAATGCCATCAGGAAGATAACAAACGAGATGAAGCATCCAAAATGCCTTATTAGCCTTTGATGGGTTGTGAAGATCTGCCAGCAGAAGCAAAATATATACGATCTGCATTTCAGCTGCTTTGTGTGTGTAAGTGCAGTGCTGGAGCAACGTGGAGGGTTGTGCATATATTAATTCTCCTTCCACGTGGTAGAGTAGGTGGAAGAAAAGCCAGGAGGAAGAATTATAGTAGTCTCCCTTTTATTGCTGTGATTTTATTTGTAGTCAGCTTTGTCCTTTCAGACAGTTATTTACAATTCTGCTGTTTATTGTATTTAATGTTACAGGATCTTACACTTGGCCCACAAAGCCAGCATATTTTACATGAGGACTGTATCATTTTGATGTTTCTTTTAGCAGTCTTTTTTCTGTTCTAAACTGTTTGCTCAGGCTATCTGGTTTGAATAGCTAATATAGAGTTAGTCTATTCTGTTGGACCGTAGCACAAGGTCTAGAAGAGCTTATTAGGGTGTATTAAAATTAAAAACCCCTCGAGCAACTTAAGAAAGAAGCTCTGTGTATTCCCTGCCCCAGCTGACTCGACTGTTGGTTAGGACAGCAGCACAGCATGTGGTCAGACTCCTTCCCTGCCTCTCATTGTCTTCTCTGAGACTAGTCGAGCTCTATATTGCTGAGCACAAGTGTTCGTTTGTTTATGCTCTCCTCCTCGCCTCCACCCTGGGAATATATATAATGGAAGAGAAGTACTTTGACCCGTTTTTACACTTCACAGTATTCTGACATCAGCCAACCTTCCATGTGTAGCTGCTGTGGTTAAAATAATACTGTTATACTAGCACCTCCCTAGTGAAAAGATGTAACGAAGTGCTGGTCCTGTAAGGTATGCAGTCCCTGGGCTGATGTCTCTGCCAACCCCAGCTGTTAAAGCCACGGTGAGCCAAACACAAGATAATCAGATACTTCTTTCAAAGCAGATAGGCAGAGCTCTGTCTCTTCTCCGATTTTTGAACTCCACAATTTTGCATCCTATGAAAGGTAGAAATACAATCTGTTAAACTCTCTGTTATTCTTTTAACACGGTTTGGAGAATCTTCATTCACCCTATTAGAAAAGCTTTGTTTTGAAGCAAATATGAATTCTGTGGTTTAGTTCAAATACTGTAAGACTCAGAAATAGGTGTGAGGCTTTGAAACCAAAGGAACTTGAGTTTCAAGGGACACGTGTCATGGAAATCATATGATTTGCAGCAGTGGCACGTGTTACCGATGGGAATCTAAGGCTTGAACTATTAGTGTGCTCTTTTTTTTTTCAGCAGCTAGCAAGTATCTTCAAAACACTATTGTTATTATTTAGTGTTATTTGAGTCTATTTACATTTATATCTATTAGGTTTAGTAGATCAAAAAAGGGTGGACCTGACCTCATTTTTTTGTCAAGTGAGGTGGTGAAACTGCCCAGCAATAAACAGGCCGCTCCACTGTCTTGGCTCCTTAAACATTGCACTAAGAGTGTATTTCCTCACACTAATCTCATCAGCCTTATGTCTCCTGTCCTATGACACTATGTAACTGTTCAGTCCTTGGAAAACCTGCCATTTCTTATAGTGAGTGATTTAACCATTTTAGCCACATGCCCTCAAGATAATCTCTTGAACAGGATGTGCAACTGATTTAGTTAAACAGTAAGGTATTCATAAGGAAGTATTCAATAGTGAGGCATTATAGGAGCTGTCAGAGCAGAATAGAAGAAAGGAATAAATGCAACTCAGCTTATAAACACGCAGTTGAACAATTTAGTTCAGCATATTCTACATCTATAGACAATGTCTCAAATTAGATTCTTTCACAGCCCACATTCATGGTTCTGCTATGGCCACTTTTCATCACTTCAGCACTTGGTAGCACAGCACCTGGGAGGACTTTGTCTCAAAACTGGTGTTGACCTCAGGTAATTTACATCTCTCCTTTGCAAATATCTTACTAGTTAGAGAGAGGACAGAAATAAGAATCTTTCATTTTGGACAACCTTTTTGGTTAATAATTTTTATTTGTGGGAAGCCTTAAAGGAAGAGTTTGTAGAAAGCACGACCTCTCAAAAATATTTTCTACTGCAGTCGTGGCCATCCCATGGGAAAGAAAGTGTGTCAGGAATTTGTTTACCACCCCATATGATTATGTGACAAGCTTCTAAATGCATCTCTCACAGTTAACCCACAACTGCTGAAGCATGAGATAAGAAAGATTAGTTTAGCTGGGAGCAGACCTAACTTGAGGGTCAGCCTGTATACTACAGTCATTAGTTCTGCTAAACATACAGCACCAAAAACCTCCTGCTACGTGGCCCAATGTTTACTATATTCTCCGCATCTGTACATGCCAACATACTGCTTTCCATTGTAGGGTTTCAGCAAAATGAACCCTTCAGTAGGAATAATGCTATAAGCCATGTGGGAATAAGGATTGACATGGAAGAAACTTGAAGGTCTAATGCAAGTGAGCAACACCTGTTTACTGTGTATTACACAACTTTGCGACTGACATCCAGGTTGGGTCTACACAATATCTTCCTTGCAGAGAAGCAAAATATTAGGCCAACTCCTTTATAGCATGGTAAGCTGCACTAGGTAAAGGTTCAAGAGAATCAGGAGATTTCAACATTTACTGTAAACTGAACTTGACAAAAACGCAAATTATACGGTTGTTTAAGTTCAAGGGATTCAGACTGTGGTCTATCTAATGAGAGCCCATGTAAAAAGAGATCTGTCAACGGCATGTGGGTGGATATGCACATCGGGGTTTTTGGTCAAGCAGCTATAAGTAAATCAGCAAACCTGACCATGATTACTCCAGTGTAAAAGCTAGTGTAACCATTTTCAATGAGCTGTCATCAGCATTTTCTTCTTTGCACTCATTTCTGATATTCCTAAGTCTTAACCTGGCCAATACAGTCCAGACTGGTCTGCCTTCTGCTTGGAAGGAGCCTGAATCTAACCCCGCGGTTTCCCAGCTCACTCCCTTCTCCATCAGTCGGGCTTCCTGGCTCATTTAGCCTTTCCATCAAGAAAGCAGGATTGCTTTTCTAACATGCCATGGCCGTCAGACAGAGCATTTGTGATTCTTGATGACTGCCAGAACAGAGAGAGACCTGTTCCTGCCCACAGCTGCAGGAGATGAACACTGCTTGTAGACAAATCATAGCACTTGGTAACAAATGCTTCAATACCCAGCAGGAGGTTTTCCCACTGGCCACCCCAATCTACAGTGCTACCAGAGGAGCATATCTTCCTTATCATTAGATCAATTTTCAATTTTGTGTTAATTATAAATGGTCGGGTGCTTATAATTGAATTAAGATTTATTCTATAGGCTTAGAAACTGAGATTATCTATGAAGTGTATTTATTTTTTTAATGCCAAATGTGTTAAGACCTATGGGAATGCCTTCTTTGATGAAAGATTTTAGCTATACGATCTCTGCTGAAACATTTGAAGCAGCGGCTCCTGGCAAGTGTAATTGACAGGGCTTGTTATAAAGAATTTTAACGAAGTAGAATAAGAGATAATGATATGTGGTTAAGTAATTTAGGCAGGATATCAGAAGAAAATTCAGAGTGAGATCTATTAGATAATGAAAATATTGTCCAAAGGAAGTGATAAAAGCCACATCACTTAAAATATTTACAGCTGGTTTGTTTCAAGCTCTAAAGAGGATAATTATACTGAAACAATCTCCATTCACAGAGAATGAAATCGGCTTCCATTCAGGAGCATGAAATAAATTACTTAACTGGCCCTTGTAGTCTTTATCTGAGGTGACTCTATGGCTTTTCTTCTCTTCAGGAGATGCTGCTTCACTCTCTATATGTTTGTCTTCAGAGAGGAAAAGCACTTCTAAAATGGAATCAGTCTGGAAGCCTCCCAAAACCACTGCTGTACTCCAGAGTACAGCACATGCAATGGTCTAGTAAGGCTGTAAATCGAGCAAAATAAACTATCCCAGAGTATCGTAGTTCTGCTAGATCCTTACCAAAATGACCACTATAAAACCAAAACTATTAATAAATTGTAACTGAATTGCTACCTCATCTTCAGTTCTCACTGGAACAGAAACATTTTTTCCACACATTAGCTTGTTAAAACCCCAATTCTGAAATTTGAGGGATTGTCTATTGTGTCCTTCAGCACATCTAACCAACTCGTCTCAGTGCTTTTCTGCTGTTCCATAATGTTGAGTCTCAGTTCTTCTGTATGGATGCTTACAAATTAGGATCCCAGTGTCATCAGAGGACTAGGTCATATCATAAATCGGCCACTGATGGAAAATGTCAACAATAGCGATTTTTAAGTTTTCAACTCTAAGCCCCATCTAGATGTGCCCTGATTGTTTTGCAGTTATTCCTTAGAGGAAATATGGAAGAACATTCATAAATGAGGCACTGATGCGTTCCTGTATGAGAACAATGAAAATTATAATTGCAGTACAGGAGCTGTTCTTATTCTAAGAGGGCTGGTGTCCAAATGGAAGTTTTTGATGCAGACATCTGTTAATAAAATACTTACTACTTTGATATGGAAATAAACCAGCAAGTCTGATTAAGTCCTAGACAATCCCTAGGGCAAAAAGCAAAACAAAACAACCCCCTTCTTTAGTTAAAACCCCAGTTTTAACTAAAGTGAATAATTATACAATAGATTAGTTACATGAGGATTTTGACTATAGCAAATTTTCCAATGGATTTAAATGGCACATTTGATCCAAAAAGGATCAAAGTTTGCTACAGTGTGATCAAATGTTCTCAGTGTGATGTGCATCCATCCAAACAAACGTATGTTCTCTATAATTTAACTAATATATATTCCTAATTCTAGAAAGATTTAGGTTGATATTTAACCAAAACCTGGGAGCAATCCACTGATCATAATACGATTATACACAGCTTATTAATATAAGCCTATGCATAAATTTCTGCAGCAATGGAAAATAATTTTTTGCATAAATGTGTTTATATGTTATACAAAAATACTTAGGAGAGCAGTCTGACTTTTCTACAGTTTATGTTTAAAACAATGCTACTCATTTCACGCAGTTCTTAGTGTTCGTGCATACACAGATGTATGTCTCAATATATCCCCTTTGTAAGGAAAGATGTGTACATAAAATGCAAAAACTATATGGGTATGTATTTGACTTTTGACTTAACCACACAGCAATTAAATACATGCATACAGACAGACATATTTATACATATTTATATACAGATTAACATATATTTACGTATACATACATTTATATATTCATAAATATTTATATATATGTCTGTATGTATACACACATGTGCAACAATAAATACAATAAGAAGCAGAGTTAAATGGAGAGCCAGAACTACATAACACTTTAGAATCCATGTTTCAAATACATACATAAAGTTGGACAGGGCCTTGAGTAGCCTGATCTAGTTGCGAGGCGTCCCTGCCCGTGACAGGGAGGTTGGATTAGATGATCTCTGAGGTCCCTTCCAGCCTGGGCCATTCTAGGATTCTATGATTCTATGGTATTAACACAGATTAACATTAGAAGGAATTAGGAAGAAAAAGAAACAGTGGATTATCATGAAAGAGTTGAAACTAATAAGGAAGAATAAATAGCTGAAAACTGAAATACTTTCCCAGCAATTATGGGATCTTACTTATCCCCATTATCTTCTCCATGTCAATGACTGTGTAAGTTAAGAAATTAATGTACAAACACTGTCACCAGTAACTATCAATCAGTATTTAGGTATTATAGAATAATCTAATTCTCCTATGCATAGATTTGTATTTCATGCTTTACTGCTTCCTTCAGGTCTTTGTAGTATCACAAGTACAGTTTACTTCTTGACAAAACAAGATAGCTCGTAGGCGATACTGGCAGTAAGAAGAAAGGACTGTAGCAATTCCAGCTGTTACACAGACCAGTCACAGACAAGTGCATACTTCCACCTGGCCCATAACATTTTGTTCAGCGGAGATTGGGATTAGATATTCAGACAGCACGCGCTGCCCCAGCAGCCAGCTGGCTTCTCCTGCGTCCACAGATAAGCAGGTGGTGAGTCTGCAACAGGGGCTGTGCAAAGCACCACTTCACCGAACTCCGTGCCAGAGGCAGAACACTCAAAGAGCAATTTGGCCACCAGTGCTCAAGAACTGCTCCCAAACCATGGATTATTTTCCTTTGCAATACTAAAATTAAGTGTCTCCGACACTTCTCTGCCATGGCAGTGTGGTTGTGACACACTGAAGTGTGGATGTAACTAAATGGTACACCTGCTATCAGCTATCTATATAATCTTTCAGACATCAGTTTGTTCTGGAAACTGCATATTTCCAATCTGCTGGGAATGCAGCCTATGTAATTCCACTGACTCCAAAAAAAGTCCAAATAGAAATTTCTTTCAGACCTAATGTATTTGTTCCATAGTTAACAGAGCCCAAAATCTGTTTACCTAATCTAAACTATTAATGGTAGTGCAATAATCTACACTAGGTCTCTATATGATTCCGACTGCTAATATAATAGTGCTCCTATAGCTCATCTGAGATACAAAAGTGCCATGTGCTTTGACACTATACCACTCGTCTGTACTGACACGGGATATTTGATCAGAAATCTAACTCAAAACCCTCCCAGTGGCCAATAGTCTTAAGCCATCATAGATTTTTTTTCTTCTTGTTACATTTTCTGGAACAGTAATTATCTGATCTGTTTAGACGATTTTAAAAAATGTTTTGAGGCCCATCACAAGAAATTACATGTAGTTCATAAAGATTTATATAGGTTCAGTTTTGTTGTCATATATGCCATGAGAATCTGCAGTAAAAACATTGCCTCTGTATACAAGACGAATATTAGAGTATTCTATTTAGTGGTGTTGATTACAGAAGAATACCTATAAATTAGACAGCAGTATTGGCACAGCTGTAGCATCAAGAGTTAAGCCCCCAAAATGAAGGAGTCAACTTTAACCCTCATAGTTATAGAATAGTACTGTGAAATTTGCTTTCAACTTTTTCATTCTTAAGGGTTCACATTTATGTTTTTCCTTCCACAGTTAGAAGAACAAGGAAGTTACCTTTGAAAAAGAAACTAGGAATCTATTGCAATTTGTGCTCTAGGAGGTGGAATTATTTTTAAAAATCCCAGTATCATAAGAACTGGCAGCTCTGAGACAGGATGAATATTGTCCAGCATTTCCTCAACCAGTTGTCTGGGGTTTTACTTTAAAAAAACCTCTAATTTATTTTCACAGAGTTTAGGGAAGTAAAAAAATGCCTAACATTTCTGGCCTAAGAACTTGAGCATGCTGTTTGAAGTATGATTATTTAAGAAGCCATCTTAAACCATTTTTAGATTTTGGCATACACTATTGGGCTGAACTATAAATTTTCCTTTCCATTACTTTTGAGCTGCGATTTGTGTCACTATAAAGCCACACAGGTCTGTAAAAGCCATAACTTCAAGCATGGCTGTGTGTGTTAATTGGAGAAGTCAAGGAAGATAAACAAAATAACATGCAATAGGGACAGGATATTTGCTCCTGAATTCTAGAAATGCATTAAAATATATACGACTCCCACTAGTCTGGGCACATCAGTGTGGCAAATCCCAAATTCCAGCACTCTCTGTGTTAATGGGCACTTGCTGGTTTTTATTTGTATAAATCTTACCTTTGATTTACACTTTCAAAACAGAGAGAAAGGGAACTACTGCATGAATTATGGTTCAGTTTTTCCACTCCATACTTAAATAAGTTTGATATAAGATCTTATATGAAACAGCTTTAAAAACAAGGCTTCCTATAGAACTGATTTTCACTGCTCCTTAAAAGCCACAGCTGAGTTAAGTGTATTCACTAAGGAGTTTCTTAATACGAGAAAGTGGGTTGGAGGGGGAGTAAGGATCTGGAGTAAATACCTGTCATTCAGGAAAAGCAGTGGTAGGCGTATAATGTGGCAGTTAGGTTGTACACAATAAAGTACAGTCTTTAAAAGATACGCACAGCTTATCCATAGGATTCCCTCCTGGCATCCTTTCAAGGAAGCTGTTAACTAGCCTCAGAGTTGCTATTGTATTCAGTCAGGTGGGTCCTCTCACCCCGTGAGAAACCTGAGGGATGCCTGCAACAGTTCCCTTTGCACAGTGAGGATCGTTACCTGGCTGATACAGAGACCTCTGCTGTGGTTACCAACACCTCATTTTTCTGTGAAACCGTAATTTGCTGTTTCCTGTGGCACTTTGAGTCAAATCCCTATCAGCAGCCAGGAAATTATATTTGTTTCTGGAGATTGCTGGGCTCTTAATTGGCCAAGATTGACCATGTCACTCACTCTAGCTGCCAGCCCCTGTGGAAGACAAGGGTCATGAGAAATCTAAGTGGGGAGGAATAGCTGGATTCACTCTTTACAATGGTTTTTAACAGTTGGCTTTGGCTGTGGCCTGAAATGGGCAGCCAAGCGCAGCTCCAGGAAAAACCTTTATGAAGCTTCCCCCGTTGCAGACAGGTGGCAGCTGCAATGCAAAGGCCTCTTTTTGGGCTGAGAAATAGATCACATGGGAGCATATATTTAAAATTTTTAAATGTCCTTTTTTTTCTGCTCTTGCGGTTCCTGAAGCAACAGCTGCTTCAGCTGGGCTGCTACGTTCAAAACTCTCAACATCCTTCTCATAATAACAGATGCATTATTGAGCGTTATGAAAGAGTCTCTCCAGGGGAATGGGGCCTGCCCTTGGGGTGCCAAAAAACACAGATACTAGTAAAAAGACAGATGATTTGTGAATTTGAAACTGCCTAGTTCTGTCTCTTGCTGTGTTAATAATGAATTCATTACAGAAGAGCTGTAGTTCTCCCCACCATCCAAGCAAATCACCTTTTTTTTTGTCTGGCAACCTAGCACTTACTTATTAATAAAAGCAGTTCTGATCTGAAATTATACAGGTCTTGGAGAAACTCTCTGTTTCCGTAAGCAGCCATTAAACTCCTGTGCAACCCAACAGTCGGCACTATGGCTTCTGTGCTACCAGCTTCAGGTGGTTTCAGACTGTTCCACCTGTGCTGAGGAAAGAAAATGTGCCTCTATGGTCTGAACAGTTTGCTGTCAGCACAAATTATGAACGAGGATGGTCAGGTAAAAGGGAGAAAGCTTAAGAATTGCATTCCGTGTTGATCAAGTGTTCTGAAATACTCGCCAGCTTAAATCACAGGGTTTACTGGGAGGCTGCAAGGCATAACCATGGCAGGCCCTGACACCCTTGTAGCCTCTGACCCCCATGGAGTGACAACAAATGAAGAAGAGAGTAGTTTGGCATGGGAAGTACAGAACCACCTACGGCTGAGGATGCTGTCTGCAGCGGTCACTGTGCAGCAGCGTCGGGTAATAAGGTAGATTCTGTGGTATCAGGAGATTATCAAGTTCGCTGTTTCTAACCTGCCATCGAAAGTTTTTATAACGCTCCTCCCATGGGGAAGAAAAAGCACAAGGGACAGCACAAAGGTGTTTAAAGTTTCACAAAAACCTAAAGAAGGGGTATGTGAAGGTAGACATAAAATGGGCATTGCTGTCGCATCACTGGTGAACCTTCGGAAATAGAAGGGGAACAATTCGTGAAGAGCCATCAGGACACACAGCTTATGCTATGACCGGGACACTGGGTTGAAACAAGTGGGTAGATGAGGTATGATTGCAGGAGCATTTTGAGAGGAATGGACTACAGAAAAAAAATGTTATTTGTGAACATTTTCAAAAATGAAGTTTATACTATTTGCAGAATTCCACTCACGAAACGCATCAGCACCATTCTCTTGCGCAGCAAACAATGAAAGGGCACAAAATTTACCCAGCAAGCAGTCATAGAATCATAGAATCATAGAATCATAGAATCATAGAACAGTTCAGGTTGGAATAGACCCTTGGGATCATCAAGTCCAACCATTAACCCTACACTACAACCATTAACCCTACACTACAAGTTCACCCCTAAACCATATCACCCAACACCACATATTGCACTTTAGCCACTGAGTAATAAACTGCTTTATACAATTTTAATGTAGCTTGCCAGTCTGTGGGAACTGGACACTCCTAATATTTCTTTAGTGATTTGGCTTTGCCCTTGCCTATTATAAGCAGAAAACAACAGTCAACATAATTAAGTCTACTACAAAACAAAATGGTCCAACATCAGGAAAGGCGCTTGTCAGGGATGCTTGTCACTCACCCAGACGCTAAGGCAAAGTTATAACGTACAGTGACCTTGATCATTAGATCATGGAGTATGAATCTGAGGAAACAGATGGTGTGGTCTTGGGTACAGCATGATTATGATGATGATATCTTTCCTTACTGCTTACTTGGAGGAATCAATTGGGGTCCTGGTCACAAAACTGCCTAAGTTTGTGTTGTTTCTGGACTACACCTGTAATGTGATCTTTTTCTTGGTTTTCCTTCTTTGGAACTGGTAAAGTCCAATGACAATGGACACTAGTAGTGAAGTGTCTGGGAAAGAATTTCAATACTTCATTTTTCAGCATGTAAAGATAAGAGATTTACCAAAAAAACTGTGAAAGATAGTAAAAACCCATGGAAACTAAATTGTGAAAGGCAAGTGGGACAATTACAGTGCTTGTTCTAGCCTTTCAGTGGCTTTCTTGATTCCCTGAAGAAACAAACAGGTACAGACATGACAGGTGGGAATGGCACTGATCAGGAGGTAGCACACTAGGTAAATGGCGCAAGGAACTACATAAAGAGTGGAAAATAATAGTCACTAGCAAAAATACTAAACATAAAGAAACAATTCCAAACTACGACCACTATTATCCCTTGGGATAATTACAAATGGTCTGCAGCTGACTGAGCAGGTCACCTGCCTTCCACACACAGATCCCACCATGTGTGCTGAGGTATCATAGCTTCTGTAGACTTGTAGACAAGTCGTTGACCACATGACATGCCCTATACGCTGTGACACCAGGTGACACGGACCACGCACTGCCATATACGATAAGAATTTTTGGGAACTGCAAAAATAAGTTAATGCAACAGCTCTATCCCTTCTCTCCAGTATGTCTGGAATAAGACACTGGCAAACAGGAATTAGATGTCTTATTTTTAAGTGTAACCGCCAACAAGGCTCACTGATACATTATCCTACTCATTTAATGAGATTAAATCATTTACCCTCTCAGTGAAAAATCTACAGACAGCCTATGTAACTTGTCCAAATACATAACTGCTTGATGAATATGCTACTCAGAACTACACATTCGTGTAATTTTCACACATTTCTTCTGTAAACTGCACATTAGTGGAACGGTTGATTTTGACCAAGTAAAGTCAAGCGAAGTTGAGCACGGACAGGAAGTTCACTTAAAACCACTTCAGACTGGCAAAGCTGTCTAGATATTTTTCTTGGCTGACCTGGGGACCTGCAGGGACAATTCGGAACATAAAGCCATACTAATCCTTGGAACACAATCCGTCCTTAAAAATTGATCAAAGTTCTTGTCTGACCAATAAAAATGTTTTACTTATTCTTATAACAATTCAAATAGTTCTGGCCATTCTGATCCCTAAGTACTATTTAGACATAGAGAAAAAAAATCATTTGGATCTGGGTCTTACTAACATAGAGCCAGATATAATAAAAAATGTACTGCGTTATGGAAACATAGTTGCAATGACACTTGCTTCTCATTACAGTTTTAAGGAAGAAGAATTTATTACTGCATAATTTCCAGCTATAAAAGAAAATTATTCTTTTAGTATCCTGATGTTCTCAGACTATATTGCTAATATTAGAAAAAAGTTATGTTAAGATCAAAATGATAACATGTATTACACTTGATATTTTACATGCAGCGATGAAAAGTTTTGATTCATATTTTTAGGCAGAAATTCTCCTCTCCTCAAGTGATTTTTCTAACTCCCTTTGAAGGTCATACCAGCATGGAAGCAAGTTGGCCTGAGTCAGCACAGATAGTAGCTGTATCATTCTTCACACTTTAAAGCCGAACTCATGTATTTTTTCAATTACAGAAAAAGAGTTCACAACTGCTTTTTCAACATATTGCATTTCAGCTTTAAAAATAAGCCTTCAGATATATGCCCTTTTGAAAACACAAAAGGGAGATTTCAGTTCAAAATGAAAAACCCATCATTCCAGTTAATAAAAAACACTTGTTAAAGCAAAGATGAGCCTTGGTGGAAATGTAACTTTAAAATTATTTGGACTAAATGTATATGTAATAAAAAACCTCCCAACAGAGAGGATACATTTTTACAACATATTCCTGTCATTTCTTGTTTTCCAAAGTACAGAAGCAGTTGTACAACTGCATGTAGAGCAAATCTCCTGGCAAACTACTATATGGAATCATTCTGAAAGCTAATGTAGACACAAAGCTCAGAACTGAGAGAAAAAGAACACTTCCAGCCACTAACCTAATATGCAAATTCCTTTACTTTTATTGTCACTTTGCTAATTAGAAATATTTGTATTTCTAAGATGACTAATGTGAATGTGGTTGCAAATGCCATAATTGCTATTAAGAGTAACTGGGTTAATTTCTTAAGGGGATTTCGAACAACTTCAGTTCAAATGCTACGCTACCGTAATAACACAGAGTGATTTACTTAAATATTTATGCTGGCATAAACATATTTGCTAGTCTGTTTTTCCAGGATTTGACCCATGATAGTAATGAAAATTGTTTATTCATTTCACTCCATTTGTTAGGTGCTAACTCCTTTACACTACTCTCAGTACTTATGTCAATATTAATTCTCTTTTTGCCTTCCACTTTTCTTTTCTTGCTCCATTAAATCAAATTAAAGCAGCACAATATAACACAAGCTCATTGATGGTTCTTCATCCAAAGAATAAGACCTACTCTTTCCTTGCAGTATTGGTGGCTAGGGACCCTCCTCAGATAATGCGAATATTCTAGGAATCTTTCATTCTTTCCGTCCTAAAAGTGGAAAAAAGGACCAACTGCCCTTCAAGCAGCAGGAAGCTCCTTCCCAGCTGCTAAGAAAGACAGAGATAGCAGCAGGGGACTCCACTTACTCCAGCAGCTGGGAAATATCCACTTGGGTGTGGGGGTTGGCCTTATGTGACTATTTGTGGAATCTATGTGCAGCTTATGAATTCTGCACTGATATTTTGAAGCTGTTGCAAAAAGTCTTGAAAACTGGAACACCATGGTGGCCTGCATCCAGATCTTCAGTGGGCTGACTTGACCCCTGAAAATGCCTATGCATTATCCATATAGGCAGCCTATGTACGCGCTACTGACCTAACTCATACGTGTGAGGTGGTTGTCTCCAGCGTGAAAAATTTGTACCTGTGTGTCCTCTTTGGTTGACAAAATCTCTGTCAGGTGCTCTCACGACCAGGGCCAAGGACAAGTGACTAGCCTCTATTTTGACTGAAGAATTAGTGTGTAAAGCAGATGAGGTAAAAAATGCTGTTCAGAAGCGACAACTGAATACAGAGGGGTTTCTACTAGAACCTTGTACTGAGAAGAACACACGCTCTCTATGGTATACGCCTCAGAGAAGAGATGACGTAATGTACTTCTCATTCACGAAAGGATTTCATGAACTAGAGTTGTATTAGAAAGACTGGCTTCACCACGTGGTGAGTTTCCCAAAGAATACACTCATCAGAAGGGAATTGGTGGCACACGGGTACTGACACTGAGATGAGACAGGGCAAACGTGCATCAGGGACTACTGCTACCAGTCTTAAATTAAAACACATATTTTGACTGTGAATCTTTGGAAGGATTTTTTTCATATCAAAATCTCTTGTTTCCTTAAATCTCCATATTAATCCACTTCCTGCTTTGCTGGATTCAGCACTTGGTTGCCAAGAGAAGAACAACATCCCACGTAATTCTATCTTTTTTTTCCTAGTCAGTCTAGATTGTTGCAGTCTGAAGCCACCTGGCTTTGTAGTTTTCTTTGTATGGATATTTCTTTCTCCTGCCTTTCAAACCACCGTTATCTCTTTGTCACTGTCCCAGGTCCATCCTTTCAGCAAGATCTCTTTTGGGCGGAAACTATTTTTGACTCTACAAAGTGCTGGACGCCCTAAAGGTGCTTAACACAATGAATCTTTGATCCTTTGGGGATAGCATTGTTATGAAAATATTATCGTTTATCAAAATAGGAGATTGAAATCTCAGTTCATCAGCACAGATGTCCAGTTGTATGAAATCTCCCTAACTACTTAGAGATTATTTGCAGAAATCTCTGTTCACCTGTCTGAATAACATTACATGTATGATGAATGTACACACAGGAGAGAGTGCCTATTTAGTTTTTTTCATCTAAACAGCTGAACTTTTTACTATATCTTTATAACACAAGTTATATAATTTTATCAGTGAACTGTATTTTTTCTGTAAGAACGATTTTGGCTTCAGTCCCATAGTGACAAACCACCAACAATTTCTTTAATAAAATACTGTTGTGTTTTTTTCCTCACAGTGCCCCTTAATTTCAAGGTTATATTCAAGGAAAAAAATATTAGCCTCATCTTTTTTCAGATCATCTTGAATAAGAATATGTAATCAATCCTTTTGTGAGTTTCAATCCACAGTTTTCAAAGCAAAGGACTGTTTTACATTTAAATATTTCAGATTTATAGACATACTGAAAACACATTGCAGAGATTTATTGCTGTTTTTTTCTTGCTGGTCTTATAAAGATGGGTCTGTATTGCCGACACCACAAAGATGTAAACACTCTGGATAAGAAATAAAGAGTAACCCCCACCAAGAAAGAGATCCAAGCCACAAGGCCTATAAAATGGCTGTGGGTGTTGCAATATTAAAAGCATTCTTGTTTGTAGACTGCTAAACTTGTTTTAGCAAGGACTTGAAACGGACTTGGAAAAGTTCATTGCATGATTTGACAGTACACAGTGCTGTGTTCATACTCTGTGAAGAACACTTCACAGTTTCTCTTAAAAGGATGTGTACAAACAAATTCTGCATGACAGCTTGGTTGCTTTTCACTTCTATTAACATTTTCCTCTTTCTTTATTATTTCTTTTTGCTTTCCTTCATTACCTTTACTTTTCCTCTCTTTTCCATCTTAAAGAATATCCTAGAGATTCTCTTTGCTCATTCTTTTCCCGCTGAATCTGAGCCTGGCAAAGTGACCGGGAGCACACTCTAAATGCAAGTACAGCTGAGTGTCTGTACCATGTGTGATAGCTATTAGTACAGGACAAACATTCTTCTCCATTTCAAAAAGGTCTGCACTTCACCTCGAAAAAATATATGAATGGATATGTACTTCCCCACAGGTAACGTATGACTTGCTTTATGAATACTGAAAAGATAGTGAATACACAAATGCCTCAGGCAATATGTGTAAAGACAGAGGTAGAAGAAGAAAGGGCAAGAAGAGACAGAAAAAAAAAAAAGAGGAAAATCAGTCTTATTAATGAAAGCTAATTAACGAAGAAACCTTTATTGTTGGGGGTGACTCCAGGAGAAACAACTTCAGAAAGAAGCAGCATGAGTATTTGTTCGGTACCACTCCTACCAGCCCTCTGAGGTCAATGGGGTAGCCTCACAAAAACTGGGCTTAAAAAACATTTGATTGATCTCTTCAGCACTGTGAACACCTGTACTCATATCCTTCAGCTTCAGCTATGCTTCACTTCTTCACACATCTAGTATTGTCTTCGTGCTGTTAGAATCACAAATCAGTCCCTTTCTATTTTTCAAGAGCAGCATTTGACTCCTATGCTAAAACACTGCCTCTCCTTGGCTTCCTTAGGAACAGCTACTGCCCCGAGCTTTAATTTTCCCTTCAGCCTGCTGCAACAGGAGACCTAGCATGCTGTACGCTGTTGGTGCTCTGCTCGTTCCATGCTTACATAGCTCCTGCTTGGAGGGTTTGTCCTGTGTATTGTTCCTGTACTTAAAATGGAAGATCTGGCTCCTGATTATGAGCATCTAGAGTTTTCCTGCATGTGTGGAGAGAACAAGAAAATACTATTCAGAACTGCAGCTACCTTCATCAAGATCCAGCTGGTACAAAGGATGAGAGAAAAAGCTTTTACTTCTGCTCCCTTAGTTTGACCAGAAAGATGAACCAGCACTTCAAGTAAACGTCATATCCTCCCTCAGCTTCCTTAAAAGAAAAGGACGACAGTTTGAGAGCACTGCTTGATGGAGTTGCCTACAACTGATGCTACAAATTAATCAGTTCAGGCTTTTTCTCCCCGTAATGAACAGCTTTTCTTGCAAAGCACACTCTAATATCCTGTGTTCAGTACTGTGCCTATTACTGTAGCTTAACAATCTCATCTGAAGAGTTATGAAAACAAATGGCATCTGCTACATGTCAAGCAAAAATATGGGCGATCCAACACATTGATTAACTTGTGCTGTGTAATACTAAATAATGTCATGTGTCTGACATACCCATTAGAGCATGTGAGACACACCCTACAACATGTTTTAAATTAATTTTTCCTTTTGGAGAAAAAATTGTTCCCTTGCTTGTGAGAGTCTTTTATTATCATTAAGGAATTTCCTGGGCCAGCGTTTTATTTAACTGAAGAGTAAGCTCATTCACCTGATCTTGGAGACAAGGTACATCCAACTACATATTCTTTCTGCCTGTCAGTAGCACGCCAAAGCCTTAAAGGTCAGGATAAGGCAGAGAACTTCATGATTTTGCTCTTTTTTCTTGTGGCATAGCACTAGATTGCTTTGGCTCAACTTTCCTTATACAGACATCAGTAATGAGGATTAAAATGAAGGTAGAGGAGTGCAGAGCTGGAGTTGATGTAAATTTAATACAATCTCTTTATTTACCTTGCATAGATAGGATAGGTCTTTTAAGATAAAGGTTCTTATCTGTTTCCACAGTTACAGGGTTAGCAGAGATTCCCTCTTGCCTTTGCTAGGCTACTTGTGACTCTGAAATGGTGTCCAGCAACGTGACCAGAAGCCATCAATCTGCTTGGCTTTCAGGACAGGCAAAGAAGCATAAGGAAACCTTGGAGAAGATGGGATGACCGCTGCCTGTGAGGTTCAGTCTGCTTGTGATGGCTTCTTAGAACGTAACTCCCCAGCTGTTTGCTCACCTTTTCAAAGTGCTCCTGTAATATAGTGCAACACAGGTACCATTGTTCCTGTAATCTGTAGGATAAAACTGTTTGAAAACTTCAAAAAGAACACTGATTTAAAATCACAAAGCAAAAGCTCTCAGTCCCAGTGCACTTGGGCGAAGAGACACGTTGACGCAGGACTGTTATCGCAAAGGTACTTCCTCTGCCTGGGTTTTACAATGCCTGCCTGTGATACATTGAATTATTCATGTAATTGACTGCACTGTAGGGCACTACAAGGTTGAAAATCACCTTTTTACTTTGATCTTTAGACATGACTCTTTGTAATAGTGGGTACAAATGCATTTGCAGGAGCACAGAGGCAGTAAGATCCTCTGGACTGGTTTGTGATTCCCTGCAGCTGACAAGTAACTTTCCTGTGATTGAAGTTAGGTGTACCTATACTAAACAGCCTGCTTAACCAAGACTCTGGTTTTTGTACATGGTTTAGAAATGAGTTACTTGTGCAACGGAAACCACTAATATTGTGCTGACTTGCTTCCCTATTAGGGAAATAATTGAAATATATATCTCACAAATTAGATTTGAATTAGATTTCTGGCTGAAGAAAGATCTACATAACCAGCCCCTAGCAGAAAACCAAAGGTCCTTTTCTTAATCTTTGTTTTCAAAACTTGTGCACACCCGTGGGCTCTGGAAGTTCCTGTCAGTTTTCAAGACCTAATTTTGCGTGGAACTGAGGAACTCTGTTTATATCCCAAAGTTTTATTATATTGGGAAAGATTAAAAATACTTCTGTGTTTTGAGCATTAAGCCACCAGTGTTGTTCTGTCATCACTGAATAATTACTGATAACAAACGGAGCATTCACTGGGGACTACAGCTTTTACGACACACACCACGCAGCACAGAAATCCCTTCCCATTGGGGCCATATTAATAGCGTAAATAATTACATGTTTGTGAGCTATAATTTAAATCAGTAATAACATACCATGCAAAACACAGAAATATGACTCTGCAATTGATTAAGCAGAAAGAATTGCATGGCGAGTGTGGTGTAAACAAAATGGGGCTGCACCTTGGTGTGACATGACTCATAAATCCGAGTGTTAAGAAGTGGCTGAAGATTCAGGTTCATTCCATCATTCTTCACCCTTTGAGTTGCATAAAGTGCTCTTTGGGTCACTGAGACCTGAGAGACGAAAACTCCCTTATTGCAGACCCTGTGACAACTAAGTATGAAGCTCTCATATGACTCCCTTCCAGAAGAGAACAGCTAGGAGTGATCATTTCAGAACCTGATCACCAACTGGCAGCACTGACTGGATAGAAAGAAGGAAACTCTAGGAAAGAAGGGTTGATGTAACTGGGGAAGCTTTCTTGAGGCTGGCTTCTTTGGAGTGAGAGTCTCTCTAGCCCTTCGGGATGACCATAGTTGAGAGATTTCCCAGGTGGTTTAAAAGCACTGAAATTTCAGCATGGGCTGTACAGTCTCTGCTTCACCTCTCACAGCAGTGGCCAGTCAGAACAATTTTCTCTAGTTCTTCATGTAAAGAAGAAAACCAGACAGTTTACTTGAGCCTTTTTTTTCCATTGAGTTGAGTATCTTTTCTTCTGTGTAGTGTTATAAACCAATGTCATTAACTTCCTCGATAACTTTGAGAAATGGAATCACATTATTCAATATGTTTGTTTGTATGGCAGTCTCATGGTCACGCTTCCTTAGTGCCCAAGACACAGATGGATTTGTATTATTTCGCAGGAACAAACCACTGCTCCTGTCTGACAGCTCTGATATTTTACAGTTAACATGGCAGTTTGACTGAAATAATTCGGTTTTATTCAGCAAGGAGCAAAGATTTACAAATGGTCACTTGCCTCTTTGTGCCATAAATGAGCTAAC
Source organism: Trogon surrucura (assembly GCA_020746105.1). Classification (NCBI taxonomy): domain Eukaryota; kingdom Metazoa; phylum Chordata; class Aves; order Trogoniformes; family Trogonidae; genus Trogon; species Trogon surrucura. The sequence goes on from CM036629.1 coordinate 16,696,657, forward strand.
TGTAATGACCAGACTTAGTGTTTTCCACTGATAAGCCTCATTCTTACACATGCACTTTAGCTTGCCCATCGAGTCAATCCCCATGAAAACCCAAGTTATATTTTCCCATCAATATCAATGACATGATCAAATCTTTTCTGGTGCTTATCTTTGCAATCAGGTTGTCATTCCTGAAATGTCTCTCATACTTTCCCACAACAACGACAATCAACAAAGAAGCTTGGAAAAAAAATCACTATTTGATGAGTACAGATTTGCCTGTATCTTTTAAAGTTAGCTTATCCACTAAAGCTGTAATTAATTCTTATACATGATTATGTTTTTTCTTCTGATCCCAGCTTAAAGCCAAATCTGTGCAATAGGACCAGCCACATGGAAAATCCTTCAGCTATTAAACTAAAAACACACTAAATCCACTTTTTAGAAGATGAAATTCAGAAACGTGTAATGACTACTACACAAACAACAATTTAAGTACATTTCATTACAACCTAAGTAACTATAATTTACATTGCAAAAATGCACTAAATTATACTGGACTTTTTAGTAATGTATTGTTCTGTGACCTTTTTGATTGGACTAGGACACATTAGCAGTCAGAATGTTAAATGCTAAATCACAGTGGTGAGTGATAAGTGAGTCATTTTGAAAGACCATAACAAATATCAGTGGAGAAACAGTAAAAAACTTGAACTGTGAAAACCTACAATTCTCTCACACGAAAAAACCTGCACAGCAATAGTTCACCTGTGAATATAGTAATTCACTGTACACATCTTTTTTAAAATTCCAATTGAATTTTCAAGTTGTAAACATCAGGTTTTGCTGACCGAACTATGGTGACTTTAGTTAATTCCATAAGGGGTAAAAAAAAATCAAATGTAGCTTTTGTATTATACTTTGTACTAGGAGAATTCTAAAATACTCAAACTGGAACACAATCATACCAAAGTCCAAAGTAATTCTTAAACAGAATGTGTGTTTCTATTCCACGTCCTGAGATGGCATGTTAAAGACCTAAAATCACATAAATCCAGTAATAGGCTGCAGTGATCCGGCTGGACTGAGAATTTTGCTGGCGTACCTTTACCGCAATGTTAGGACCATTTACGGATACGATCTCTCTGCTACGGTTTTCTCATGTTTTACACCTAAGTTTATATTTCACAAAATAAACACAAACTTTGAGTTTATCTTGTGAGGAGAATTATATGCAAGTGGTCTCATGGATACTGGTGAAATCAAACCTCATTAGTACTTTCTGCCTTTGAACATAACTAATGACAGGGTTTCAAAGACTGACAGATCTTTGAATGAACGACAACAATAGTAATTGTCATCTTTGAATTGTGCAGGAGCCATTTTGAAAATTGTCCAAAGAGTAGGGAAAAAGTTTATACTTTTGCACAGTGGACATTAAGACTGAGAGAAGCCTGTGTTAGGCTCTTGTCTCCAATTTTCTGCCCTGATTAATTACAAAGACTGCTAATTGTGTATTGATGTTAGTTAAAACCATTTGGCATTTGGTATCTGTCTAGTCATGTCAAAATTAAAAACTTTCTGTGTAAATGTTAGGTCAAGGAAAGTATCATAGTGTTTTTCCCTCATTCATTTTTTTGTTTATAAATCCTTTAAACCCCAAATATGTGTATTTATATCAGATTGAATGTGACTGCAATGGGTTAAGAAAACACAAATTAAAACCAATCAATTATAAAAATACGGAGTGGAAGTGATGGTTTCCAAATGTCATTAATCTATGGTGATTCTGTGGCACAGTTTGTAAACAAAGAAGGGATCTGATTTTCAGCAAGTTGGACAGACGGTTATTCATGTGCTGCACATCTCATTTCTGTTTACTGTTGTTACACATCAACACACAAGTGAGAAGCTAAATTTTGCCTTCCTTTCCCTGGCTAGTAACACTGACTTTCTTACACAGAGTCTCCCAGGCAGGATACAGCCAGTGTCTTGTACATGGACAGGACCATCTTTGTGCCTTACAGCCCACTGAATTTCAATCTCCAACTCGCATTTATATATTGTTCTCCTTTTCATTCCTGCTTTTACACAAATTGATTGATTGGATGATTATTCCACAATGACTCACACATCTGGGAGTCCAACATCTGGATGTGTTCCCATTTAGTGCCTGTTCTCAAGAGCCACCTCACATTGTCAGTGGTGAACTGCATTTGCCTCCTCTTAACCTACTTCTTGAAATAATCCAGAAGCTGCCAAGTCCCAAGAGTGGTACCACAATAATTCCTTTACCACCAAATTCAAGGTTTCATTTAGTGATAGTTGCATGAGCTCAAGTCATTTTAATGAGCAATAGACTAAACTGCAAGTTTCTTAACTGCAGGATTCAGGGATCCACAGCAGACACTTCTAGTGGAAGAGCAACATATGGATTTGGCCCACCGTCTTCAAACCTACCTGCAAAGTACATGTAAATATAGCGTAGAAGAACTGATTTCCTAATGCTTGAAGATCTTAAAGCCAATCTTTAATAGCCATGTTCCAGTGTGACAACAAAGCAGAGTCTGGAACTAAGTGCCTTGCAAAATCAGTGCATATACAGCTGTAAGGGTGCTTGGTTTGTATAATGAGGTCTAGGCTCCCTTGTGATGTATTACTCCTGGGTGAACATGTTCGACTATTGAAGGCCTCCAAGAAAAATTGGAAACAAAAGACTTTGTGCTCTCAAATAAAAACTATCCTCTGTAGTTCTCAGTGTCCCTGAAATCCTAAGACACCATCATTCTACAATTTTCCTGCCTGCACAGAAGTTTTTGAATCCTAGCAATATCTTTTCTTTTCAGTGAAAACATTCATTTGGACATAAAAGCATTAGAGTTCAGTAGACCCCTCTGCACAATATATATTTGGTCTTCTTGAAATGATCTTGTGTTCTGGCACTCACACAGACCACTTCTGCTACCACACGTCCCTTCTGCTCTCCAAGCTCCACAACAAAACTTCTGCCAGTTACAGTCAGTCCTTCCACCCTCCTATTGCTAGTTATTTCTGCCACAGATAGCCACTATGATTCCATTTGGTCCCTTTGCCACTCACCAGGAAATAAATATTTTTTTTAGCAGAATCAAGACATCTTTTCAGGTCTTCACTTGTAGCTAGTTAAAGAAAGGGAAAGGTACCTGTGCTGCTTCCTGAGCTCAAAGCAGAATGATGATTTCCAGAAATTCAGTTGCAAGGGAGGGTTGGTATTTGTTGGTCGCCAATAATTCCCTCATATTAGAAGCTCTTTGACAGAATCTGAAAATGATTAATTGGTAAAATAAAGTTGAAGTCTAATCCAAACACAAATCCTAGAAGTCACAGAGCCAACAAAATGTGCGCGCAATATCTTATAATTCACAGCAAGGAGAGAGACTTCAATACAGTTGGAGGAAGGTACCAGCAGCTCATGTTGACATCAAAATACCGGTTATCTGAGGGCAAATCAAGAAAAGCAAGGCCCAAAATATTTCAATTTAGACAGCTGAGAGAACTCAGAAAAGGTTGAGCAGCATCTGAGATAAAATGTAAGTATGAAACTGTAACACAGCAAAGTAAGTACAAAGTGAATTCTCCTCAGAGAATTATTTATTAATGCTGGGGTAAGGACACTGAAAGCATTTAAAAGTGTTGACTCCCTGTTGTATTGCAAGTCACAGCGAGCTATCTGGAGGAGCTACATTTCTTAGTCCTCCAGGAGCATTACGATAGCGTTATCTTAAAGACATATTAACTGCCTCTTCGTCTACAGATTGTTGTCCTGAATAGTCACCTAGCAGCTTTTTTTTTCCTAGCAACTTTTTTTTTCCACAGAACAACTGACTGAAGACAACAGACTTTATTGTTTTAAAGTGAGCCAGGTTAATTGAATAAGAGGATTTGAATTATGTTTCATGTCTCACCAAGGCACAGATAATGGAATTCTGTTCATTCAATTCCAAATATATGTCTCTCAAGATTAAGAACAAGGATTACCATTTACCACCGCCAACTGGATCATGATAGCATGGGATACAAAAAAATTAACAAAAAATTCAGAGTTTATGAGCTTCTAAAGTAAATTGAACAGAATATGTAACATTGACAAAAACTTTGAAAAATTTAGTGCAACTTCTTGTGATGGCTTCCACTTTGTGTAAGTTTGATTGTATAAATTCTGAAAGACTATTACATCATAAAGGGATCTGATTTTCAAATTATGTCTCTTAATTTATTAAAGCTCGTAAGCATAATCTTTTCTTCCAGATTCACCAGGGAACAAATTAGATAAACAAGTTCTCTACCTGTTCTTCTGCTGTTTTTTCAGAAAAATCCCATGGAGATAAATAGCCTAGTTATAGGTGTTCAAAATATACCATGTGTCATAAATGCCTAAGAAAGCCAGATGCTCAGATACAGAAACTGTATTTGGCACACCTAACAGAAGATGAAGGGGCAAAACTACCATAAGCCACGATTGTTTTCCCCTAGAGCAGGTGGAGTCCCCAAGGGCTTCCCAGAACTGTTTTGAAGAAACGGTAAGATGCTCTAAATTATGCCTGTTAAGACTCTAGGGCCACACCTGCTTCTAATGGCCTGCAGCACAGCCTTCCCTTCCCTCCTTCTTCATGTAATGGTATAAGAAATTTATTGGCAAGGAAATGCGGTTAGAATGCTGCTGGAGACAGGAACTGTGGGAGTGCAGCCAGGTCTTTGGCCACAAGCCTTCTCCGGCACACCCAGCACACCCCACGAGCTCTTACGTTAAGACTGGGAAATGGCTGTTGCTGGTGGGGAGCATCGCTGGTGATACTGTGCAAAGTTTAGGCATTTCTGCTTGTGTGCAACGTGGATCCTTACTCCTGCATAGGGGACACAGAACAATTGTAACTGTAGAAAAAGCGAAACTAGTTCACTGACATGACTGGCTTCTTTGCATTACCATCCTCTGGCATTCCCCTTGCAATTAGGTGTTGACTCATGTCACTTAGCAAAAACCACAACCTTGAAGCAAAGCATTTCAAACATTTCTGGAAAATGCACCATTTATCACATGGAGAAGCAGGCTTGGCATACTCAAAAGTTGCAATGATCTATAGCACATATGTCTATGCTGAAATGTTAAATTACACCTAAAACATGCAACAATAAAGGCACTGCAGTCTTAGTGCTGTTAAGTTTCTCATCTGTTCAAACAGTATACAATTCAATGAGGTATGCAAATACTTCTGGTATTCCATGTTTCTGTTCATCTTTCCAACACAGCATATGACAAAAAATGAGTGGAACCGAGCCAGCCACCGCTCAGGTGCTTTATTTGCAAGACAATGCCGGTGACAGACATTTCGACAGGCTGTTCGGTTCAACCGAAGTGCACGTTGATTAGCTGGAGATATGGCAGAGATTCGAGCAGCATTAAAGCATTTTGTCTACTGTCCTGTGGAGACAGTTAGAAAGGTTTTTAGATTGTTGCCACATTACCACACATTCAAAAGTTACTCATTAGGGACACCTTGCAATGCAGTTCAGAGGTGTTTCTCTCAACAGACGCCACACGCAGAAGTGTGCAGTGCTCACGGGTGTCTGTGTGTGCTCTTGCACCCATAAATGAGCTCCACAGACTACCCACTGATTCTAATTGATTTGAACTGTCAATCTTTTTAAATTTTACAGTCATTCTTCTTTCTTGTTATTTATAAACCATGAATAGGTAAGAGATGATCACAACAAGTGACTGTTTGCTCTAGCATTAAAATAAAACTGAACAAGGAAAAATTCTTTATTAATAAATTAATGTGGTGAAAGATACCAACTCTATTGTTTTAAATGAAGTTAATTTAGTAAGTTCAACCTCCACCCTAGACATATACCTTACATCTGTTTAATTTAATCAAAAAAAGACAGACTGTGTTAATTACTTTCTGATGGTTGTTCTGTACTGTGGCTTTGGCAACTGAGAAAAGACAAATTTCCATCTTTTTAAGCTGAAGGAAATGGCTTCTAAGGGATAAAAAACACTTAAGCTGAATGGCAGTGCTTTATTTAAAGCTCAAAATGTGGGGGCTTTAAATTTGCAATATGCATGTTAAGATACAAAAATGTACTAAGATAACTTGTGTCCATTTCTTCATTGTATATTTGCACGAACTCTGATTACTGCTGGGGGAATACAGCAAAAAAGTCTCTGCAGTTCCGAAAGGTGTAATGCTATGACTTCAGTTGTCATTAGTTTGCAACAGTTTAAAACAATACTGCAAAAACTCATGTTTGCCCAAAGCCTGATTTCTGAGTTAATATTGTGGAGAGATTTGTATTGAATGTATTTTGAGTAAGTAATAATGGAGCATTCATGCCAGTCCTACTTTGAGGAGTCAAGCTCATTAGAGAGCAGAAGCATCCATCCTAGCTGCCACATGTGCCAAGCCAGGGCAATGTGAGCTGTTAACCCTTCACAACGAGTCATTTGTCAAACGATTTCAAAGGAATTGATCCATAATCATTCCTGTGTCTCACGGGTACTTCTGGTCTCTTAAAAGAAAGGTGGATACCAATCGTCCCACCTCTCACAGAGGGGGAAACTAAGGAACAAAAAGTTACTACAGATCACAGATTAGGTAAAAGAGTAGAGTTTTTTAAAAGTTGATCCTAGCAATTTGTAAACAAGACAGAGGAAGAATAGACTGGGCATATTACTGAACAACACTTATTTTCAATGCTAAGAGTCTGCAATATTTCCACATATTGAAATGTTACATTGCAAATTTCAGACTGCATGTGCTTTAGTCACTACTGTACGCAATGCATGTCCTCTTTTAATATGTTTAACTGCTACAACCACTTTACTTCAAAATAGCTGCCTTTTTTTTTGCATTAATGGCCATAAACTTAGGCATGCTATCCTAGAGGTTGTCACATTCTTAGCCTCAAAAGTGGGTGTGTGTGCTGTGATGATGTTGCAGTATCTGTCCTATGAATACTGTGGGTACGAAGCTGATTTTTCCATCTGGTTCAGCTGGAATGTTTTTATTGTCTTACAGATTTAGAGGACTGTTCCAATGAAATAATGGAAAATAATACATGGGGATTTCTCTGAGGAACAACGAAGCCTATTGTCTTGGGTTGTTTCCTTAGTGATTTATCTGCTAGCTTCACGATCAATTGGATAAATCTCTTCTGAAACATGATATGCATGATTTATGTATTGCGAAATTCTCACCCAAATGCAATATTTCACCCCCATTTCCTATTGAATATGATACATTCGTTGTCTTTGTGTCTTAATGGAACATTTAATTTTATGTTTATTTCTGGTTAGTAAGTCTACATTTTTCTTATTTTTCGTTCTTTGTCTCCACTTGGAGGTTACGTCCCATTAATGTCAAAGCCAATGAGAGTCAAATTCACTTAGCTTTTCTCCTATACCTAACAGCACCAAATTCAGTGGGACTGTTAGTGTGAAAAAGGTTGTTTGAGGAGATGGAAGAAAATTCATATCCTATGACATCCTACACAAATGACATATTTCTTTCATTGCACAAATGCTATCTGTCACGGAGGTTTTATTTGTATGCCACAACCCTCTTTATTCCTGTAGGAGCTACAAGCATCCACCATTTGTACCTCAGTTTTAGCTAGTGACTCTAAGTTAGGAGCTACTCCAGTTAAACTGATAGAACTATACCAGTTAAATAAAAAGCCAGAGTGAAGTTAAACTGAGGCTGTAGCACAGGAATAGCTGTAGATAAACACTAGCAAGTATACAGGCAATGGCAGGTTGTTTATTTATAAATAAATAGGGAACATAATTCACAAATGTCTGTGATTTCTCTGTGGTAGCTAACTAGCCATAAGGGCTCTTCGTAAAACAATTGTATTTATTATTATTTTTCTCTACATTATATTGAAATCTTCTAAAATCTTGCCTGTGAAAAGTGTTTGCAAAACACTTTTAACTTGTGTACGTCCTACTGAAAACCTATGCAGTAAAATACGGGAGTAGGGAATGTTGAGATAATACCGCTTGTGGATTTTCCTCGTTCCTGCCCTTCAAGTTTTGGTAAAAAAAAAAGGGCAAAATCTCGGGATTAAAAAAATAATCTTGTAGTGTAAAGGCAAAGGAAACAGAGAACAAAATCTTAGGGAATAATATTTGATATGCATAAACATCTGCAGCCAGCAGCTGGAATAGGTGTGAATATTTCTCTTTAACAACTACTATGCAGTATTTTCCCACACAGGTTTTCTCATTCTATTGTCCAAAATATTTGAAACCACTCCCAGTTAAAAATAATGTACAAGTTTTGCATGTGCATTCGTCTTAGGCATTAATGAAAATATTAAATGGAGAGTCAAATAAAATCCGTTAAAAACCAACTTCTGTGAAAATTTAAGATTATTTGAAGTAAAAATTTTGACCTCCAATGGCATGGACAATAATCAACATACATGTTGTCACAAATCCTGAAAATCTACAGGAAACATTTTCTCCATTCTTTTATGAAATAGCACATAGACAATGAGATCAGTATGCTTTGGATTGTGTATAATCTTAAAACTTCTGTCATTTCCAGCACTATCTTGGTATTGGTTCAATACCAGGTTGGACAGGGCTTTGAGCAACCTGGTCTAGTGGGAGGTGTCCCTGCCCATGGCAGGGGGTTGGAACAAGATGATCTTTAAGGTCCCTTCCAATCCAAACCATTCTCTGATTCTATGATTTTCTGCAACTATCTTAAGAGGGGTGCAGATGTAAAAAACATAATTGCACTATAGAACTCTTTTTCTTGAGACTAGATTAAAATTTTTTGGTCATGTATAAACACAATCCTTTTTTTGTAATACTTTTTGAGACCAAAAGCAATGAAACTTCTTCACAAAAAACACATGACCTGTAGTATCTCAATACTGAAAGTAACAGCTGCATTAGTTGAATTTTATGTGTAATTGCTAAGTGGTTATTTCCAACAGATTTTTTTCCACTCTGTTACTTTCACACAGAATTCAGCCTAAGCCCTTCCCAGGACACTCACATACATAATCAGAGATGACTTCTCAATGTCTTCAGTGTGGCACTAACATCTGCATTTGTCACCACGCTCCCCAGAGAAGACTGGAGCTTCACAGTCTTTCAGCATTCCTTTAATAGAAATTGAGCCAATTTCTGAACTCGACAGTTCGGATTTCTGCCGAAACAAAGGACTGGAACAGACCTCCTAGGTATCCAAGTCAAGTCATCTGCTATTGTAAGCAACACGTCCTATAATTTTTGTCAGAAACTTGTCAGCTTACAGTAAGAAGAACAATAGTACGGATCTCAATTGGCCCTGGCTCTGGGATGAATATCTCAAAGCAAACTTGTGGCGCACAGTCACTAAGTCACTAGGATTGATTGTCTTTAACTGCTCTGTTTAAATGACCTTCTCCCCACAGAATTGCGGCTGCCTTAAGACTCCAGCGGTGGGTGTGAAATCTGCAGCTTGCCCTTAGCAGAAACTCTCTAAACAATTCTCTCTTTTGTCTGTATCTGAAAAGAACTAAACTGAGGCAGTACAAAGACATGGGTTTCAGAAGCACAGAGCAGTTTAATAGGAATATTGTGCAGCGGTTTTGCTGACAACTCAAGTAATGAAAAGCTATCCAGAGTCCGGCTGAGCATATGAAATTGTTACAGTAACAGGCTAATAAAAAATACACCTTGGGATCACAGCAAATGAATCAGCCTTTTGAAGATTTTGCATTTAGAAAGCTTTGGGAAAATGTGGTGATGGCCAGCATTATTGCCCATCTTAGATGGACTCCACTTCTATCCTGTGCTGTCACTCTACATGTTGATTTGCAAAGCAAGGAGCTGCAGAGCTTACTTGGGATTTCTACAGCTTCTCTAAATGGCAGAAGAGGACATGTATACAAAACCGTTACCACATTCTCCTAATATATGAAAGGGCATGCATGAGAAAGACCAATGAATTACTTTTAGCTTGGGGAAAGCGGAGAATCAAGAAGTGAGAGCATTATTCATTGCTCTGTCCAAGGGTGTTTTTGTAATTTTGTAAACAACAATTTCAGGATGATTGATAAAACATAATTGATCCAGTTGTGGGATGTGGAGACAATTAAATAATACCAAGCACACCAAATGTCAGAGCACCAGCTATCCTCCCTGTGGCCACAGACCACGAGATGACCATGAGGGTTTCTTTCTTTGCATCTTACAAATTTGGAAACTCAGCCTGATAAAAAGAGGGGTCACCCCCTCCATTTCCAGAAAAGAACAAGACAAATTTGGTCTACAGCTCTGGAACACCGGCACAGGCTGCCCAGGGAGGTTGTGGAGTCTCCTTCTCTGGAGACATTCAAGACCTGCCTGGACATGTTCCTGTGTGGCATAGTCTAGGCATTCCTCCTCTGGCAGGGGGATTGGACTTGATGATCTTTCGAGGTCCCTTCCAATCCCTAACATTCTATGATTCTGTGATTCTGTGAACTAAATAAAAACAGTGTGATAGTAACAGTTGGGGAGCATGTCAGACACCATCCAAGTTAAGAATACTATCGCTTTTTTTTTTCCCCTGTATTAACACAAGGTTTAGAGTCTTTTCAATTTAAATATCTGGGGAAGCACTTTTTTTACAGATACCTATGTGTGTATACATATATAAACCAAACAGGACCAACCCATTTTCAAGAGCCATTGGCTTTATACAGTCTATGCTGAGTCAGAGCTATTCAGAAGCTAAATAGAGCTTGTACAATACATGATATTTATAGTTTTCTTCTGCCTGACAAGATCTATTAGAAATACAAACTGAATGTACAAGAACATAAATGTCTATATTAAAATATATTTAAAACATGCTTAGTGGAAATATTTTAATGAAATAAGGTATTTTTCTATACGTGTTGGAATTTATGGTAGAAAAACACAAATTTGATAAGATCTGATTCTTAAAAAGAAGATCAAGAATGTGGCTTTCTACGCTTTTTAAATTTGCAAAATAAACCACATTTCAGGAAACCTCAGTTTTCAAAAAAAAATAGGGCATTTCAGTAAATGCCAAGATAAAATTGGCTGATGTTCAGTCCTATGATAAATTAGACTTTGAAGCATACAATCCAAAATTGAAACATCGTACATTAACTAAAAGTTAATCTATACTCAAAGTGAAAAAGTACATACACATCAAGTCTACAAATAATTTGTGACTAGTGAAAGCAGATACAGAATATGTTGAAACTGCTTTGTGGATAGAGAATACCAAGTGAATTCCATCCTTTCTGCCATTGCTCTTGCTTAACTATGCTCCCTGTTTTCCTGCATGCCAGATACAACAGTGGAAGAAATGTGTATTTTCTATAGGTTTGGAACTTGCTACATTGTTTGGCATAAATCAGTACAGAAACTGCTAAATGAACTACTAATAGGAAGTATCTAAGGTGATAGGTACTAAACAAAAAGGGGACATATTCCAGCCTCAGATAGGTAAATTGAATCGTGTTTGTAGAATATGCCACATGACCAAGAATGTGATCGTTAAATATACTGAGCTGCTGACACTCACGGTTTAAAGCAGTAATCTAGTATTGCATTATTCTCCTATGTAGTATGACTATGCACCAGCCAAAATATATGTTCATTTTGGGGAAAGAAACTTCCTTTTAACCTAATTTAGCCTTTTAAAATAACACTTTAAAAAGAATGTATATTTATGAGGCACATTTGAAAGCAATTACAAACTAAAACACAAATAAAACAGTAGTGGATGGAAGTAGAAACAGATTTTAAGTGCCCCATGGCAGTCAATGACTTAACAGGTCTTCACAATGGGAAGCCAAAAGAAATGTTTTGTGTGACTTCAGGATAAAGCATAATCCATAGAAGGAGAACAAGGATGATTGGTTGTACCTTGGCTTTAAGACACACATGTCATGGGAAAAAAGGTCAGTTCAACAAATTTCTTATTATCAGAAATGCAGCCTTATATATTGATTTGCACTCTCTAGGGGCTTGGGAGCATCCACACAGGAAAAAAAAAAACACCAGACTCTAGTTTGGTCTCTTTTTTGACTTGAAGGGAAAAAAGAATAGTGGGGAATACGAGAACATGTCCTACACTTCTGTGGTTAGAATCTGGCTCTGCATTAAAACCGTTGAAGACTGTTCAGGCCTATTTCCAAAGCTCAGTGAAGTCAAAGGTGGTCTATCAGCTTCAACAGGATTTGGGTCGGTTATTTCCCGTGGGTTTGGTTACTTGGGTTATTTCCTGTTGCCAGTGAAAAAAGTTCTATTAAGACTTCAACATAGTTTTTTGACACTCAGCTGATTTTCAAGAATGTGCTGTAAGCAGGGCAATGCTAGAAAACCCAAAGGGGTGTCTGCCTGGTATTTTGCAGGTACATACGTGCTTGCTTTGCCCACACTCGGAGCTAGCTGGACGATAGCCAGTTGTAATCAGAAGTTTGCAAACAGCCCTGGAGATCTGCCTCCGGAAGCGTCAGCTTATACAGAGAGCAGAAACCTCCCTAGCTGACTGCATAGCCAACTCCATTGTAATAAATCATTGAACTCATTTTCTAAGTGCAAACAATTGTAAAGAAAAGAGTGGCTGATGAAAGGTATAATCTGTCAGCTGGTAGGATAGCAGAAGAGCTAGTGGAAAAATGGAGAAAAGGAATTGCTTATAGCACTTGTGTCTGTAAAACATGAGCATGTGAACTTCCTCACAGAGGAAGAGAAGAGCTACTGAAGCCAGAAGATGACTTAAGATAACAATATAAAATTATTATTTTATAATTTTAACAAGTGAAACTGTGCAGGGAATTCCTAACTAGATGAATTCTGCTTCTAAGATAAAGCATGATCATCTTTTGGAAAAAATTATGTGTTGTGACATTCAAATTTTGAAAGACTCTTCTATGTCCAGTGCTGTGGTTCCAGGTGCTTAAGAAAAAATGAAGGTTAAGATATTAGGTTTAGAATCTCTACATTAGATTACTCTATTTTTCTTCTATTGATATTTAAAGTTACCCTTTCAAAACCAGTCTAATAAAGGCATTTGCCAAGAAAGACAATCATCTACCTTATTTTTCCCTGTGTTAAACTTACAGCAGCCCAGCTTTCTTGTATGCAGATAAGTTAGTATTTCTAAAATATAGTTTGGTTAATTAGTTGGGAATGTTACATGTGTTGCTTATTGCAACACCACAGAGTTGGACTTCAGTTGGACTTCAACTGTGCTTTGATGCAGCCAGTTGCTGACATGTTACTGCATTTCCACTAGGCTACTGACGTCAATGTATGAGAGGTTTAGGCAAATGAGTGTATGTATGCTCAATAATTCAAAATTAAAGGCAAGGTTTTATTTGATTCTTTAGTTTTTGCCTTGCTTCTGAAAAGTTAGCAAGAGTGACTCTCAGCAGCAACTATTTTTATAAGTTTTAAGTTCTTTAACTTTTAACCCTTATGTGGTTGTGTGGAACACACCAGTATTCATTTTCCAAGATGTGGAGAAAAAATTCACTGAGCTTGAATAATAAACACCAACAAGCATCTAAAATATTCTAAAAAATGCCTTAAGCAATACTTCCTCTACTTTCTGTGATTACTGATAACGTGATCTTTCTACATACTCCTCTACATTCTCCTACCCACCTAATGACTGAGCAATCTGACAATCAGATATATTCCATCTGAGAGTTGTGGGCTTACAGGATTTTCTTCCGAGGGCAGGTGTTTCCTGAGGTTCTACAAATGAGCAAAGAATTCACAGGCTTTGCTTGTAGGATTTCCAACAGGACAAATCGTTTATAATAAAAGTTGATTCTTTCCCTGTTGCTTTCTTTTGCCTGTTTTCAGGAGAAATGCATCAGTCAGGACAACAGAACATGGTGCTAGAACATGTCAGTTTAGGTCCCTGATCTGCCATATATGTTTTTGTGTCAACTCAAGCTAATCAGCTTCTTGTGCATTAGTTCCCTACAGGAATAATAGCATTACCCTGTCTTATAGGCCTATTTTTAAGAAAGCAAACAAACATCAAGAATATATCAACTGGTAGCTTTCTATGGTAATGGAAGCTAAATATAATTTAGAAGATATAAATTCAATACGCCATGTTTGGTTTATTTAGCCTGCAAATGAATCAGGTCAAAGAGAATGTCTTGTTCCTTTTGATAAAGCGCAATGCAAATACAGTTGCTACATACATATTTGTTATTAATAATAAGAGATACTTTTAGATTCAGGAATGAAATCTGATTTTCCTGGCGGAGAACTGCAATTTCAAGGATATTGCATTCTTCTTCTGCATTTCCAGAGTTAGCGCACTAGGAAAGACAATATCCCTTTGGGGAGGGGCAAGTCACAATGGTTTTCATTCTTAAACAGCAACGTTAGCAAAATGCCGCAAATAAATGAGCTTGCTAAAAGCACAAGATGGTTTGGACAGCCAGGTTTCTGCAGGCCTTTTGGTTCCTCAGCCGAGGAGGGCACTTTATTACAGTCCTTTCCACAGTGTGAAATGAATAATGATATGCCCTGGTGGCCTTAACTTCTACATTTAGCATTTTGGGGCATTCCTCATCCCCAGAATAGATCCTGGTGACCAGTCCTTGGCTGGAATAAAGCCCAAATCACTTCACTGATTCCAAAAGACTTAGTTCAACTTTAGTGAACTGAATTCAGATTTTACTCTGCCTCAGAAACTTCACCGGATGTTCAGCAATTCTACTTTTTAGGTAGCCAAGTGCTGCTTTGTGACTGGGTTTTTACTTGTGTCTATTTTGGGGGTTTAGATTTCTTTTTAATACTGATTCTGTGGCATGTATTAGGTCTAATACATGGTTTTGTTTAAGCTCAATATAAGCTATGTAAGACTGACTGACTCCAACAAACATCCTTCCCTCATTTTTTACTTTTTTAAAGACACACACTCTTCCTCAAAAGAAGGAATGAAAAAAACAAGTTATATTTTAAATTCAATAGAATCTAATGTTCTCTACAACATGTAGTCTTGATATTTTGAGTTATATAAAGCCAGTCTGGCAAATGCCGAGTTTGTAATTTTTCGGGAGATTCAGGTTGACAGAATAAATAAAGCAATACTCTCTATCACTTCCCCATCTGGTCCTACCATTCTACTGAGAAATAAACTATCCAGAAATTGGCTTCCAAAGCCTACTGAGTGCACCACAAATTAGCCAGTTTCTGAGACTTCTGTTTGAATACGCCCTGTATACATGTGAAGAATAACAGGCTGAAAAAATGGCAAATAAGAAATAAAACTGAAGAAGCATAAAATCATCTTTTGTTGCCACTAAGTACAGTTGCAAAGCAAGAAATTTTTTTTAGGAGTATGCATCGCTACATTAGAGAGAAAGTGCAGATATGTTTAATTTCACAACCCTGTAAATTGTGCTTTCCTATTTGGTAGCTTCAGACATGTCTTTTTTCAGTGCAATTTGATTGATAGACCAGACCATTTCATCATTTTTTCTTACCAGCAGAAGGCTGGCCTGATCATTCATCACAAAAAGCTTGAACAGAGCTTAATTAATCTTTCTTGCTTTCTTTGTCATACCTGCTTCCTACAAAACAAATATGTCAGGCTGCATTGGGAAGAACTTTAACTAGCATAGCCTAATTCTGAATATTGAATATTGATTCACAGTGGCAAGTTGCTCACAATGAATCCATTAAAGTGAAAGAAAAATCTCTCAAAGATCTTGCTTTAGAAAATTTAAGACGAATGCAAAGTGTTTGCAAAGTTTCCATCAACAAAGAGACAGGTTTTGTCTGGAATATGATTCACTAGAAAATATTTGCTCATGTCTCATAATATGAAGTCAGAGTTTTTTCTTCTATTCTGTGTGTTACCCTATAAATTATGGCAGCATCAAAGCCAGATCACATAAAATAGACTAACTGCTGACGACGTGTGAGCAAATGTAGAAAGGGAGACTGGCTGTTGATACCCGCAAAAAAGGTTGTGTCCAGTCTGTCCCAGAAGGCCTACAGAGGGGTCTAGAATGAGCAAAAAGCACCAGAGACTAACTCTTGCCTCCTGTAACTGCTTGGCATTACGAAAGAAGACCTCACCTCTCAGAGCTTGGCTGACAAATGCACGAAGCCCCAAGCATTTGCGTGCACTGTTCTGGAATTTTACTATAGACTGGTAATTCAAGGCACAAACACACTTAAAAACTGTCTCACTTTCTTTCTATATTCCTGATTGAAGAGAAGAAAGAAAAATGCTACTTCAGTTAGTAGGTGATATTAAAAAAAAATAGATTAACCTCCTTTTTTCTCCCTTGGAATGTCGAACATTGCTAAAACAGGAATCAGAGGTTTCGGCGCAGACTCTCCAGCTCTCAGTCATGTAATTTCACCAAAATCTTTGTATATCACTCACACGGGATATTAGTTTCTAAGGAGTACTGGGGGAATATGGCCTTTCACACTTCTTATTAGTAGTGGGATTGTTCTTAACGATAATATTAAAATTGGCAGTGATTCTAAGGTGAGTAGAGATCACCAACTCCAGTATTTGCCACCTTCATTTTCCTATGAAAATGCATATGTAAAGTACATAGAGTACAAAATAACAGCATGGGATCCATCATTCAATTACAGGGCTCCCATTAATTCAGGCAGATAATCTGAGATTTTCAGTTACTGTGGGAATTTTCAGAGCAATTAATGGGTTTTGGACAACATGACATCATTGCAATGACTGACATTTGGTTGAACTTAATATGTCACTTAGCATTCACTGCTAAGCAACCAAGCTTCTGGTATGCTGGATGTCTGAGACATGAGGTCAATGTCTAAAGTGTATATGCAGCACAATTACTAGTAACTGTTAGTCTCCAGTGAAAGTGCACTCAAGTTATTCTTTCAGTAATTCCCCTGTTTCAGAAAACTCAGACCTTTAAAATAGTCTTTCACACAGGTAAGCGGGTCCTCCATAATTTGGAGTTCTGCACTTGTTCTAAACTTAGGTATCTCCCATTTATTATCTGTATTGATGTTTGCTGCTTAAGTAGAGCAAGTTATGTCTTGCAAATAATAAAGACAAAGCAAGATAAATTGCTTTAACTTGCCTTCCAGTTATTTAATATTTACTTTAACTAAAGTTTGAGCTACCGATCAAGATAGATTTCCAGGAGCGAAAGGCAAATCCAGAGCTGAGTTTGATGTCAAACTTGCACAACAAGGGACTGAGCATGGTGATTTAGTCCCATTTGGTGAAGAATAATTGAACACAGTCACCATAATGGAATCATAATTCTGATCACATCATCAGAAAGTCATGGTATTGAGAAACAACTGCGACTTACTTCAGTTTAATATTCCAGATGAAGAGCTAACCTCGATGGATTCCCATTAAGACATTTGTTCACTTTCTACTTTTCAGTTTGTCTGTTCCCAGGCTTTCTTACATTGTGCTGCCTTATAAAAGGTCTGTGAAATGTTACAGCTTTTCACCAAATAATTTTTTCCACTCACAGAACGTTGCTTCAGAAACTGGTCCCACCTTTTCCAGGAGTAATTTGGAAATGGTCCCGCTCTGACCAAATCTGACCTCTGACTGATTGCTTCAAAACCTACACACCCCAAATGAGAATAACTGTCCGGGACGAGACATGTAATAATGATCTCACCTGACAGAATGAGAATGATACAACTGAAGTAGAGGCCAGAGTAGTGGGGGGAAAAAATGGATCGCTTTCTTACTTGCAGTGCTCATTTTGTTTGCCAAATACACTCTAACAGGAAGGATAATGTAACAGACGATGGCCCGAACTCCACAAGTTAAAGACCAAAGTATGTGATTCATATATACTGCAACTAGTTAAGAAGAGACATATTAAGTAATTCTGGAAGGAAAGCAGCACTTGTCAGTATCATTTTGGTGCTAATACAAGAAACCCATAGCTCTGCTGAAAACCTACGAGACATAATTTGTGTGATATACCTTCCAGGCATTTATACGTACTTGCTCAGCAACATGACCAGAAACTGCTAGATATTTTTAGCATTTGGTTACTATTAAATTATGCTTCAATTATCCCAAAATATCACTAAATGTCAACTCAACTCATATTTAGCTAACTGGCTTGGCTGTAGCTAATATAAATGCATTCATATTGTAACCTTGTCAACAAATACTGAAAACCAAATATTATTGATAAATATCTGATTCCATTAACTTCAGCTTGATCACAGTGTTCTTACCTAAAATTGGGGTAAATGCAAACATGCTTACCAAGTTGCAAATCTATGAACTCTGCACATAAAAATGTAAATATTAGTATATGTGCATTCCTGCGTTCTTTATCTTTACATGTGATCGACCCTGAGCTACAGTTGAACCACTTTAAGTCATTAAGGAAACTTAAAAGCATGTAAAGTAGCGTCATTT
Organism: Trogon surrucura; assembly: GCA_020746105.1. Classification (NCBI taxonomy): domain Eukaryota; kingdom Metazoa; phylum Chordata; class Aves; order Trogoniformes; family Trogonidae; genus Trogon; species Trogon surrucura. The sequence continues at coordinate 16,715,076 of CM036629.1, forward strand.
TAGAAGACAAATTTATGGTCCGGTGAACCTCAAGAACTTGACTGAACCTCCGGGATTTTAAGAATCTGTCATCATAACAAATGTTTATGTTAAGCATATTACCTACTTAGAGTATGATTTTTCACTTTGTGAAAAATTCTGCCCTTGACCTCTGAATTGCAGATAAAATTCTTAAGGTCAACGTGGATTTTCAAACCAATTCCACTGAAATCCTTTTCATTGAAATCAATTCAGTGAAATGACCACAAATTTGTAAGTTAATCCTATCTGAAGCCGAAAGGAAGAAATTCAAGACATCTGTCTTCAGATTCTGAAATCAGCATATCTAGATCTAATTTTTAAATGTATTTTAAAGCACGTTTTCAAAAAACTCAGGTTGGCATTTTCCATATTGGTGCTATACGAGGACCCAGCACTCCACATTCTGTATAACTCTCATTAAATTTAGTGGAAGACTGACACTAATTTGAGTAAGACTTAGATGTGCCCAAAGGATCAACTTTAATCATAAAATTGTGCCTTTTTTATTTTTTTTTAATTTTTCCCCCATAGAGTAGATACTTTTCACAGTTAAATGCTTGTTTTGAAACTATTTTAGGCAGCATTACAGCCCAGATAAAGCCCAGATAAAGCTTGGAATACTTATAATACTTATATAAACCTAAAAGCAATAGCATGGAACTGAATTTGGCTCTTTGTATGTTGTTTTTACACTTCTAACTTTAGGCCTTCTCATTGTAACGATCTATTGAAGCATCTTGGTACTTAAATGGGATATGAACAAAATTCTTGCACTAATAAGCACTAGACTCTATTAGCCACTCGGAATATTTTGAAGAGAACTTTGTATCCTCAAGCAGCAAAGATTCAGGTAAAGTAATTTTTTGACTCTTACTGCTTGTTACACTTAGAATGTGTGGTACCAGAACGACATGTAGCGAGTAATTCTGGATACAAAACCAGAATCTACCAACTTTTTGTTAATTTTTAATTTATTATATTAATTATATATACGATGTATTTTTATATATAAAATTCATTGTATATATAATGAATTGTGTTACTCATTCATTTTTATTCATTTTTATTTCATTATATTAATTAATTTGTAATTTATTAACTTCAGATCAATCCAACTTTCAAGGTATTTTCTCCTGCAGCCCCTCTTGTGAGTTATTTTCACTAAACTCAGTAGAATTTTGATAGATAGGATAGGACCCAAATGAGCATCCAGCCATGCTCCAAAAAATGGGTAAAAGAAGCCAAAATTTGTCAGCCTTTTGCTGAGGACAGCTTAATTCTCAGCTGAAAGAAAAGGAGTTGCAAGGCTCTCAAAAGGCCTTAGAATCACGGACCTAGGAGGTATTTGAGTCAAGAATGACTGATTAATCGTTGCGTATGTATGTTTTTTTGGTTACACTTTCACTCAGCATAAAACTGCTCTTTTAACGAGTTGAGAATTGCCTTCAATCAGCCAGCCTTCGCTGGAGGGGCTGAATTGGAGTTACTTCCGTCTTGCTGTTAAACTTGCCGGTTTTAAGCTGGCTTCCAAAAACCACTTCATGTGGTTGAACTCTGTAGGTCACACCCCAAGTGGGCTTTGGTGGGCTGACCAGAACATAGAGGCTCTCTTGTTGCATCCTCTGCAGGCCTCAGAATGAAAGAGTGGACAAATGGCTCACACAGAACCACGTTTCGGACTCGGGACTCCTGTGGATTCTTCCAAGTTCACTCCACATGGGCCAGATGTTCCCATGACTCGGGCCCACACAGCTACACCAACAGTTCTGCTGCAATTGCTGCAAACGCTCTCTGCTGTACTGGGAGTTTAGACAAACCACCACACACCTAACAAGTCTTTTCACAGTTAGCACCTACCACGGAGGGGGTTTGTACTCTGCAAAACATTATCATTTTGATTTTGTTCTCTTAGTCTTCCACACAGTGCAATTTTCTTTCTTTTGTTTGCTTTATAGTCCAGTATTCACATCTGCCTGCCACGAGCTCAAACATGGGAATATCATATTTGTCACAACCTGTTGAAAATCATGAAAGTCTTGAAGTTTTTCCTGAAGTTTTGGGACTTATTTTAGTGAATTCCAAGTTGCTAGTATCACCTGTTCCATTTCTGGAGACATTTCTTTTAGACACACTGGGGAAGCCAGCAGTGTTTCCCTTTAGTAACTGAAAAATGTGTTAATTTTGTTAGGAAACACTTATTAGCTTGGTTGAAAGCATGCTCTGCGTCCACACAGAAAACGGAGGTTATAAACCAGTTTTAATCAGCCTGATATGAGCTACTTACATCACTGCATCCTATGATTAGGGAAAGTGATTAGACTCTATGCCGTGTGAACAGTGTGAACTGGGCTTGTAAGAAAATAGATACTTCTGTTCCTTTCTTCATGATGATCGCAGGGTTATAATTTAGGCCTACACGGTCTCCTTCTCAAAAAAAGTCAAATTAGAAAACTGTTGTTAAATTGTACTTCAAAACCAGATATGTATCATCTCTTCAACAGTTTTTAGAAAGTAAAAGTTTTTGTTTTCTATCAAGAAAATGCAAAGATCTGGCTTCAACTGATGAAGTTGGGACTCTTTTCAGGTGAAAAAATAAAAACTGAAAAGCTTATCCCATTTTGTTTGATTTCAGTTCTTCCTTACAGCATATGTCTGCATATACACATTCAAGGATGTTTCAGTCTTCAAATTCAGCCTCCTTTTAGGCTGGGATGTTCCCTGTTCACTCTCAGCTAACCGTTCCCGTTTCCAAGGTACGTGCCCCTGTCAGCTGCCGCCACCATCGCTTCGCTTGGTCAGCAGCAGCGTCAGTTATAGGCGGGACTGCCTGAGCAGAAATGTGAGCACTACGAACATTTTCCTTTCGCAGTGAGCTGCTTAAATCCCATTGTTTAGCAGGGTTTAAACATAATTAGATTAAGCTAAATGCATTGTTTGGGACAACAGGGACACCTGCTGGCCGGGGAGCCGAACGGGTACCGCACTGCTGAGCTGCCCCCCCGGCCCAACCCCACCTTCGTGCTCAAGGGGAAAAAAAAGGAGAAAAAAAAAAGGGAAAAAAAAAAAAGGAAAAAAGTCCTGTGCATTTTCCAGTTGAAGATGACGGTGTTTCAACTGCTTCTCAGGAAGTCTAGTTTAAGACTCGCCTTGCAGTTCCAATGGTAACACTGATAATTCTCCCATTTCCAGCAGGCCGGTGGTACCGTGCCACAGCGGGAGGCAAGAGGCAGGTGTGAAGGGGGCAGTAAGAGCTCTAGAACCTGCCTCCCGGTCCCTCTCCCGTCCCTAGGGCAGCCAGCACTATTGGCCCCAGCTCTTCTGGCACCGATGGCTCTGGTCACGCAAGGCAGCCATGGAGCTGCACAGACTCCACCGTTCACGGTTCAACCAGCATGTCCTGTTCTTAATATAATATGGCCTCTACTCTCACATCTCCTACTGCAAAGAAAAAAAAAATCCTCTAACAGAAATATAAGCAAAAATTCTTGTTGGCTTGCTGTAATATGATTTGGAAACTCAAGAAATGCCTCTCAGTTTGCCCTAGCTGGCAAAGCTCACAGGGAGCTCAGGAGACTCCTGAAATTATGCTAACCAGAAAGTCAGCCCCAGATTTAAAATACTGCTCTGAAAACATGTCGGGGTTTGGGATCACTGTCCAGTCACTATCGAGCATAGCTGTGGCCATGCCTAGCCCTCTGTGCTGAGCAGAACGAAAGGAAATGAGCACAGGACTGAAAAGGTGATTACTTCTAGAACTGCTAGGCAAATGACTAATTCAAATTAATGATAAAAATGTAGGACAAAGTATCTGAGCAAGACTATATTAAAAAAAAAAAACCCAACAAGAACCAAACAAGCTGACAAGTTCATACAGCAAACAATGTCACCGTTGGCATAAGGAGTTGGACAATGCTGTATTCAGGGAGAAAAATTTAAATCTATCAAGCCAAAGCCTCACAACTTCCAGTAAGCTAGGCAGGAGAAGACAAAACTGCCCAGAGCAGCAACAGCAACCAGAGATCCATCACTGACTGTAAACGGGATGAGACACAAGGGTCAGAAGAAGCTCATTTACATGTTACACCCATCTTTGAGGAGCTCAACAGCTTATTCTTAAAAAACAGCCATGTATACCTTTACTCTTTTTCAAGGATTCCGATATAGGATTTACTGTTGTAACTAGCAGCAAAAGCAATCAAAAAAAGAAATAAGGCAATATGTGTACTTTGCCTTTTGGATACGATGGCACATAACATTCTGGGCTTGCTGTATTGTATCATAATTTTCCTTTTGACTTCAGCTGTCAACATGTCAGACTGTTCTGATCCCCTTTCAAGCTTTCATGTCAAAAGCCCCCAAGAGATTAATTCTTTTCATTCATCAGTTTTCTACTTAAAAGTCTTCCGTGCCTTGAGGGAAAGAGAGCAAACACTAGAGGGTCAGTAGGGGGTTAAACATTCTTTGACCATATGAAACAAATGTGCGGGCCTACTAGTTGTCGTAGGCTGGTAGTGGGGAAAATTGATTAGCAAAAGAAAGAGACAAAATAGCTAACTAATTCTGCACATTTATCTGTGAAAGTTCAGCACTTAAACCACACGCTTTCTCATAAAACACTTCTGTGAGCTTTTCTGGTTTTAACTGCTTTGATATGCTTTCCACCAGTGCTTTGATTTTCAGCTAAATGATTTCCACTTAAGTGAAAAACCTATCCATATGTAGAAGCAGCAGGTGTTTGTTACTATTTTCCATGCCTTGACCTGCTGGATAGTTTTCTTCCGACTTTCATGGTACAAATGCCTTAGAAATGTAATGCTTCTCGCAGTGACTACTACACAGAAGAAAAAAGGGGAAGCGGGATCTGGGAGTTCTTATGATTAAAATGTTAAGTTTTGGTGAAACACCAAAAATATTCTAACAACATAAGTCCTGTCTTAAACTTCTCCGAAGGTTTGACTTTGCATGTAAAAGATTTCACGAAGTTTCTTTGGGGAATGTAAACAAGCTACAGTAGCTCGAAGCAAGAAAACTCAGGGGAATATCCTTTACTGGCACTGCATTAAGAGCTTTTTCCTTTCCAGATGACTGCAAATGATAACAGTCTGCATTTGGTTTGAACTCTTGTACCAACTGAATGAGTTTTTTCAGCTTATCAAGATTTAAATCATCTCTAAAACCCGGTACCATTAGGGAGTCCAGCCTCATGTAGGTTTCCGCTTGATTTCCATTTGACTTAGGTTGAGATAAGATTGTTGCTGTGATCTACAGAGTACTTGACTCTTCAAACTTTGTCGTGAAACATATGTGATCTTAGAGGTATGTTCAGTATGTTCTTAGAGGTATGACAGCTGAACATCCATTTCAAAACGCAATCTACTGAAAATTTTGAAATACTCTACATAAATAAAGTTCAAAGTAAACCAAAAGAGTGAAAGAAAAAAAAAAACACAACAGGAGGCAAACTAAAAATACAAATAATACAGCCTGCATGTATCAGGTGTTTTTTTCCCCACAGTACCGACCCAAACAGTAACTCAGTATAAATACAGTTACAAGCTTTTTAGGCTTCTCTGGTATGTTCTGCTAAGAACACAGGAAACTGTCTTTGGCCCTTTTTATGGTCACCTGGCATCATCTAAGTGATACGGGAGTGTAAGCTCTTGTGAAAGCCAGAATCTCTTTAGTTCCCATTTACCATGTTTAAGGAACTTAAGTACCTGAAATTGTAGCTGCATAGCTAGTAAGATTCCCAAAAGCACCCAGTTTCCTGATTTTCACTATTAATTAGATAACTCAGGTGGTTTTAAAAATCCTAGTAACTCTGTAAGCTCAATTTTAGGTCCCTTTAAAAGTTGGGCCTTCAAAATTGGGCCACTAAGTATTTTTTTAAGCGCTGTCTTCTGAAACTCCAGGTCTTCGATATCTAAGCTGTTGGTCTCTGCTTTGCCCAGAATGTTGTTATATGTTACTTCTGATTTTACCCTTCAAGGTCTTACCAGATATAAAAGGAATGACCTGTGACAGGGGAGACTCTGAATGCCCCACATGGAAGGACCATACCTTGTTACGAAGGGACAGTTATTTGGTAGTTATCCAAAAGCATTCTCATGGATAGAAATAGGAAGTGGCAAGCACACCAGGTATTAAGCATTACATTTTAGCAACTGTGGTTTCAGCATTCAGCATGTGCCCTCTGCAGAACCGAACTCTAAACCTCTAAGTCTATAACTTATCTTCCTACAGATATAATCTGTGAACTTTGCTCAGAGGCTTTCAAGCTGTTGTCCCAAGCTGCTGGTGGCTGAAATTGTCCCTGGCTAATTTGATTAAAAGCATCCATCTGTTATCACCATTTCCCTGTTGAGGTATGTTTCAAGTGAGCCATTTCATGTTTTGTGTGAACTTGTGAAACAAGAAATTCCTGCAGCAAACTGTGTAAACCTTTCACCCATGCGTAACTGGAAGGGCAATGATTATAATAAAGGCGGCACGAGCTATCTGTATGGCAATATGGATCTTTTTCAATAAATGGGATGTGTGATAACGACAATCATCTGGACACACCAGCTCACTCTTTGAATGCCAGGAAAAGATATTCTAAAAGAGCAAAATAATGTACCTGATTCTCGTGTGCAGAATCCCTAGATCCACACTCTTTTTTTTTTTTTTCCCTAAGCATGCTTCTGACCTCAAAAGTATTAGAATAAGAATACAGACATGGATGCAATGGTAACTTAGTAGAGTAGCAAACAAAATGGAACAGTTAGAATAATCTGTCTGACCTTAGGCATGCCTGCTTCTGCCTTTCCTGACAGCATATTAGATGTAAGAGAGAAGTGGCTTCCAGCCTTCGGGCGGAATCTGACAGCTCCTTCTCTATTTTGTAACCCAGCTCCTCCAGGCAACCTCTACTGTACAACAGACAACATAAACTCAACTAACAGACATAGGCACACGCATATGCATGAGATTACCTACAATCAGGAATGCACCAGCGCTTGCTCACGAGATGCGCATACAGCCATGCAGGGGGGCGGGTCCTGCATCATCACCTTCACTGTTTCTATGTTTTCTCTGTTGGTATGATACACACTACATATTCTAATAAAATATAGAGTTCTGATGACTGACATCAGTAAACTGTTTTCTGCTTCTGCAGTCTTTGGCTGAACCTGGGACACAGCAGTGAGTGCTCTTGACTTTTCTAGTCTAGATATGGAGCATGGCAGCAAAGCACTTTCGTTAATCGTTCCACATAATTAATATAATGTATCCTTGCTTTGCTTTATACTCCAGTATCTTTCTTTCACCTTTTTTTCCTGCTGCTCCAGCTGATTAATAACAAGTACTACTCATGGAGAGGCAAGTTTTGAGATGCTGCTGAAATTGCCTCACCTTTCAAACCAAGGGTGAAATATGGCATCTCACATCAGATTGTGGGACTTAAGAAAAAATAAATACCTTTAACCTTACAGTGGTTGTGGCATGCCTGGTAATCATCTGAAGAGGCCACGACAGCTGTTTGTTTGTTTGTTTGTTTGTTTGTTTGTTTGTTTGTTTCAACAGTATTCCAGATTAAAGTCCCAAATATATTTGCATGTATACTTAGTTGTAAGCAAGTGAGTAGTTTCATGGATTTCAAAGCTTAAATGTGTGCTGCACTAAGGTTTCACTTGTCAGGTGAATTCTGGTTTTATTTACAGAGAGGCAACTGAGGTTATTTCGCATAGCAGAAGAAATCATCACAGAATTTTAAAGTGAGCACACAACAGTAGTGGTATGATTTTCTAATTACTATCTATATAAAAACACATAGACTATATACCACTAAGAGCTAAATATAAACAAACACAACACACTCATTTAACTGTCAGTACAGAACATACAGGCATGTGGAAATGCAACAGGCATTCAACCCCCCGGAGCAAGCAAAGCAAGTTCTATGGGTAGCTTTGGCACACTTAATGTAGCTTTTTTTTTTTTCCTTTTGTACCATCTTGTGGATTGTGATTAAAACTGCAGCACCATTCCTCAGAATGGCATGGTTTAATGAGGGGTGTGTTTTTCAGTATCCTCTACTCTCTGGATGTCAGAATAGTTTCTTGCGAGTCATGATTTATAAATAATGCTTTTAGGACAGAAGTATGATATTATCTTTTAATTAAAAACTCACCAAAAATGGACCAAAATAACTCTTTTTCCTGTACTTAGCAAATCCTTAAAATTCCAAGCAAGTTCAACTTGGCTAAATCTTTATCTGTGAGGAAGTCTGTGTTTCATGAATTAAAACTGTTCTGCTTGTTTATAACCATGTAAGTCAGAAAGTTCTCTGTCCTCTCAGGCACTTCAAACCCTAAAGACTGTCTGTCAGATTATGTTTTTACTTATAAGGATTCCTGGAGGTTCATTCCTTCATTTGGAATAAACGATGAGCTAACCATTGTCAAAAGTCTCCTGGTTCCTTCTGGGAAGAAAGGTTTGCAAGTGGATATTTTAGTGTATTTTTAGGTTCTGTCTGAACAGCTGACAAAGACAAAATAATTGACAACAGATGCAAAGTTAGAGAGGCCGAAGTGAAAGAATCATCATATGTCTGGAAAACTTCTTATGGGGAGCTGGAGGAGGATGGGCAAAATAGATAGAGCTTGATTCCTGGGACTGAGTTTCACATGTATTTGATTGTTATGTGACTTGACTTCAGACTACTTTTATTTCCATTTAACATCATGTGGAGTGCTGGAACTGTGATATTTGGTTCTGGCTGGATAATCCTGGTTTGTTAAAAGGCTAAAATTCAAAGTCTTGAATCACTGTTTTAATAAAACCAGAGATTTTAGACATGTGGACACAAGGCATGTAAAGACTTTTTTTGGAATTTAAAAGCAGGTCAGACTGAGTGACGATCTATATCGAGCAACTTCTCTTGTTGTAAAGGGTATATGTAGAAGACACGTTCAAGACAGACGAACTTCATTTACGTGAGATGGAGATGTTCAGATGCAATTACTGTGGTTACTTTTAGTCTTGGGAAATTCCTCTTATGCTGTAAGCATTCACGGAGGAATATTCATACAGTGATCTTCAGTTTTAATATATTTTCTGGCAGATCATAAATGAAATATATACTGCCTAAACATGTATAGGTTTCTAATAGCAGAAGAGCCTATACATATTGCCTACAGCTGTCCTAACCACATAAAACAATTGAACCAGCTCCAGTAAACTTATTTTGCTGTAAATTCATTAATCAAATATTAGATGTTAGGCCATAGATAAATAATGAACAGTTTGGCTGTGTAACATTGTCTACTGGTACAGTTTTTACCCTCTACAGCAATACAATCTTTCCTATAGGATATATACAAGGAATATCAAAGACTTGTTTTCTTGTGTGCTATTGAATTCCACAAATGAAGATCACGTTAGGAACAGATTGTTGAAGAAAATGCCTTCATACGGATTGACTTTCCAATCTTCATTTAACCAAATTTAAGATTTATCGGTGCCCATCAGAGCAGATATTAGCAAGTATATTGTCTAGGCAGAGGAATTGACATCATTATCCATAACTGATAAATTAACAGCTTGCTTTGTTTGGGACTGATTCTACAGAAGTTTAATCTATGCAACAATTTTAACTGTCTTTATATAGAACCTTCTCAATTCTGTTAATTATTACAGAAGTGATTACAGAGCAGCAGACTTGAAAACATTTCCAGCGACTTAACATTTCCAGAGTCTCAAGTCAAAACCAAGAACAAACTGAGAGCCAAATGTGCTCTGATGTAATTCAAATGGAGGATGAATCTGGTCTCAAGATTCCAGATCATGCCTTGTGCAACTAAGGAAATGTCCCAACTTCTTTGTACTTATATTTGCTTATAATGTGAAGCAGGATAACGGGTGGTTATGAGTGCCACCTTTTTCACGAAGTCTTGGAAGCCATACTTAATATTTGGCAAACTTTCAGTGAAAGGTGGAATGAAATTCCATATTATTAACAATCACTTTTCGTACTTCTCTCTAGCCTATACTATTTGTCACCTCATATAACACAATCCTGCTTAGTCAGAGGACGTCTATGGTGGGGTGTGGGTTTGTACACAGATCTTTCCCACCCTACAACAGTGCTATTTTAGTTTTCATTGGTGTTCACAGGAATGAATGAACTGCTGTTTCGGAATTTACAAAAAAAGACCCGGTCTGTGTTTCCAGTTACACAAGCCTGACAGATAATAAATTGACAATATACAAAGCACTTTGGATTGAAAAAGAAGGCATTTTCAAAACAAAGAGAATTCAGATAGGTATTTCAAGTTGTGTTTCAAAGAATTTCACAGGATCTCACTTTGTTCAAGGAAAATCTTTCTTTTTAGTTCTTCAGGGAATGTATTTTCAAGCATCTTGCAATATAGCCCAGCACTACCTAATTCATTAGTGCACACATGGATTAGAACACTCAGATATCATTACGTAGTCCATTACAGCTAATGCAGGTGGTAGCAAAAATTGTCCAAAAAATCACTAAAAACACAAACATTTTTTTGCAAGGTGAATCAAACTCCTTATAAGGAAGGGTTTGGAAGCCAGTTTCTTTAACTGATTTCCAAAGTTCACTTAAACAACGTTTCACTTACAAATTTGAGTAATTCAGACCAAACTGCCGATAGTCTTGAACTTTTTCGTCCAGATATATGCAGGTTCTGCTATCACCATGAGTTTTAGAGGGTTTTGATCAAACTGAGGTAGCAAAGAAAACAGAAACTTTTCATAATATGATGTAATTAAAAATATATAATCAATGTACAGTGACAAAACCATATGCCAATCAAAAAAAAATGGGGATTTGGCATGTAATAATTTCTTGTCATATTTCCTTGGAGTAAAACATTTTGGGATTCTTAAGCTGAAAATTGCTTAAGAATAGACACAGGATGGACGGTCCAGAGGAGGCAGAACTATGGAAACCTTCAGGAAGGGGAAACCTCCCATCCTTTTGGCTTTCTGTGTAAACTCACATAATATGTAAAAGTCTATGCCAAAAGTTGTCATCTCTTTTATTTTACCATTAAATCAGCCTGGCATTTAAAAATGTTTGGCTTTCCCAAAATGTCCTTGTCATTCTTGAGCTCTTGATGTTTGCAGTTGCCAAAGCTGATTACACATTTCAGAGACAGCTTCAGAATCAATTCCACTCATGCCTGAAATGGGCACTAAAGAGTTTGCATAAAAGTAATCTACCTGCTGGAATAAAGATGGCATAGCCATAACTCGCAGGAGAGAAAAATGGCAAGTTTTGAGAAGGGAGATACTAGTTTTAAAGCAACAACTACCTCTCACTTGTACATAGCTCATTAAACATCTTACGCAAACCCTTTCAGCTGTTCTGAGCATCACTAGGCTGAGCAAGAACATAGATTTAGTCTAAGAATGAAGAAGATAGCTGTTACTTAGTGCCTGCTACTGCTCGCTGTGAGAACGGAGGCTGACCTGAGAAGTGAACCTTATCCTAGGTACCTTTAGTGATAATATTCTTGATTAATTAGGCAGGAACTTTCCTATAGGGCTGTGGGCAAATGGGGTAACTGGTAAAAAAAAAAAAAATCAAAACAAAAACCTGAAAAAGTTACAGACAGAATGATACCTTGTCATTGTATTAACAGAAAAAGGGTCTTAATGCAGCAAATTCCTTTCTCTCGCTCTTCCTACATCCGTGTTCTCACCACAACACTAAATATCACCGTGTCCCTAATAGCGAGTCACTTTTACACTTTGCACAGCAGTGTCCCTACATTAGGACTGAAGTGGCTGGGCAGTACCAACCAAATATAGATTTTGTGAAGTAAATTAAAAAACCTGAAAAGTGCTTTGAAGTCTGGGAATTAAAAACAATGCTTTGTGATGCACTGGCCCTCAAAGACTTTGAGAATCTGGAACACGTCTTAGCATCACGTGTCATATCTAGAAAAAGCGTAGGACAGCCAGGGTTTACATTTGCTCTAGGCGGGAAAATTAATGAAGTAGTTAAATTCCAAATACTATCATAACAAGATATCTGGAAGTTAAAATTCGTTGTTAGTCAATTTTTATGAATATGAATACTGGGTAAGATCCAATTCTACAACTTTCACGCATAGCCAAGTGAAAAAGGCTTGACTCCTGTGATAGCATCTTCTAGCCACTAAAGCTCATAATTCAGGGTTTAGATCTATTTCTTTCAACTTTGAAGCCCAGAAGTAGGAGGGGTTGGGTTTCTTCCCTTATTTTCTCATCATTTTGTTGCAACTGCAGCAGTGGAAAAAAAAATATTGTGCTTTAGATATAGCCCGAAAAACCATTTTTGTGGTGTGCACAGATGATTGCAAGTGCTTGGAATAATTCTCTGCTCATGAACCAAGTTTCACAAACAGACTACGTGTGCTGCTAGTCATCCACAGTCGTAAAGTAAAACTTGATAGCTTAAATCACTGCATCCTACGATCTCATTAAATTTTGGTAACTTGACTGGTTGTGAACATCCATACACATCCTATGTCTCATTTTCAAATATGTCCTGCAGACAATTTTCGACAGTGGGGAGGCAAGTGGAAACCAAATGTGATCTCCAGATGCATGTATGCAGACTGAAAGTGTAATTAAAATTGAATATAGGCACATGCAAAAAAAAATTCTACCGTCTATATCTTAAAATGTCCATAGCTGTCCCTGTTGGGACACAGTCTCCTAGTCTAAATGAAAATGTTAGTCCCATCTATCTGGACAAATACATGGTGATTGTGTCAGGGTAGAGTAAAGGCAGAATACAGGATCAACCACAAACCAATAGCATTTTCCAGTGTGAGGCTGCTTTAATGCTGTACTCATACTAAATGCATTACAGTTGCAGCCACTGAGTACAGACAAGTGTGGAGAAGCCTGGATAGCAACAGAGAACTGAGCTAAAATTCATTTCATATATGCTCGTACTTCTGTGATTTGGCAAAGGAAAAAAGCTAGTAAAGGGTTTGGAGCATATGTCATACAAGGAACAGCTGAGGGATCTGGGGCTGTTTATCCTGGAGAAGAGGAGACTGAGGGGAGACCTTATCACTCTCTACAACTACCTGACGAGGCTGGAGAGAGGTGGGGGTTGGTCTGTTCTCTCTAGTGGCGAGTGATAGGACAAGGGGAAATGGCCTGAAGTTGCGCCAGGGGAGGTTCAGGTTGGATATTGGGAAGAATTTCTTTGCCGAAAGGGTTGTCAGGCACTGGAACAGGCTGCCCAGGGTGGTGGTTGAGTCGCCATCCCTGGAGGTGTTTAAGAGACGGGTAGGTGTTGCGCTGAAGGACATGGTTTAGCGGTGTTGATAGCGCTACGACAAAGGTTGGGTCTTGAAAGTCTCTTCCACCTGAAACTGTTCTATGATTCTAAGTTTCTATGATTCTAAATTAATGTACCTTATCCTGAACTCCTCATCCACATAAGCAGTCTGCACTGTGTACAGTTGTACTGAATTATCTATTAGCAAAGTAAGTTATTTCTTTACCCTCTTCACTGCTTTAGTATTGCCAAACAGGCAATACTAAACACAGCTGTTGTGCCTTTGTTTAGATTGGTGAGATTTCTCTGCCCAAAGAGAGCTTGCCCACCTACAGTGTGCTGACCAGCTGCCTTTGTCCTCCATCTCCATCTTCTGTAATACTTTATGCATTAATCTACCTCAAGGAAATCAGGAGGATCTCAAGGAAATCAGAAGTATGAAGCAATTTTTTTATTCTCCAGAGTTAGAATCTGACTTTGACACAAGGAGTACTAACAAACTGCGTGAGTAGATTCATTGTGATCAATTTGCTTGTAAAGAAACGTATTGCTTAACAAGAAGAAGAGTTTGTTCCTCTCCTCTCCCTAATATACTGAAAATTTGTCCCAACTGTTTCACACATGACTACTTCTCACTGTTTTTTCTCATCTTAAAGAGACAATGCAGAGACAACCTGATTTGTTTCAGTCATCTGTCTTTTTCAAAGTGTATGTACATACTGCTAGTTTGATATAGTAAGGAAGTAAATGAAAGATACGTGATCACGGTTGGGAGAGCATTTTAGCACTTTAAGATGGCAGAAAAAAAGGTGGCAAACCAAGGGAAAAAATGGCAAAACTTACAAAATATAACTGATTTTATTTTAAACTCATTGATTCAAAAAATCTCCCCACTCAAAATTGTTTTGCAGTGAATCGTAGTAAACACAAAAATCAATGTAGACAGGAAACTGTAAAGTTCTGACCCACTGACCTTTGAAGAAAATGGGAATTAAACTCTACAAGACTAAAGAAATAAAGGAAGTGGGGAAAAAGTCCAAAATATATATTCCTGGACTTCCTATCTGAAATTCCATCTGAAATCTTGAGGATGCATTCCAGCAAAGAGAAACGCATAATTCCTAAAGCACGCTTTATCTCTGTACCCTAAAAGTAAAGGAAAAAGTCCACGGTTTCACACACTACTTCATCACGTGCCTCACTCCTGCCCTGCAGAACACGCTGCAGAACACTGCACAGAAAAAGAAAGCCAGAGTGGGTGGACTTCAGTCTTCACACGCTTCATTCCTCTCCCGTGTAATAGGCTCCTAGAGCGTTTTACAGGAAGAGACAGCCAGAATGGCAGACACAGACAGAGCAACTGCAGAAGAAAATTAAGGAAGAATAATGGAATTGAGTGGTAGATGAACATTATTAAACTTTTTTTAATCTTAAAAAAAAAATCCTATTAGTTCTGAATGAGGTCAAGCGCAGTTTGGAATGGAATACATATGACTGGTTTTCCTTTGTTTTCTGAGTGCAATAATTGTTAAAAGAACAGAAATATTTTTTCGTAAAATGATTATGAGTTTTAAGAGGTGACATTTGAAAGAGGGATATAAATTATAGAGCAAACATCTAAACGTTTTCATAATGTTGAAATGGTTATTGTAAAAAATGTATTTGATATAATAGGAAGCATATGTTTCATTAGGCTGAATCCACAGAAAATGTTCTCTACAGAACAACTGCATAATCATTCACGTTGAATATATGCTATTCACCTCACAAAACATGTGCACCGTAGTCTTTCTCACAGAACAAACGCTCTGCTGTTTTAAGAGAGAGGAACTTGGAGTCAGAAGTTCCTTAAAAGTTTTCATCTAAAAAGGGGAATCTGCTGTCTGTAATTTGCAGATGCTTACACAAAATGTGGTGAAATAAAACTGTACGCCAATATAGGTTTCAAGGTACATATTTTGCATGCTCAAAGTTCACGTAAGCCACTGAATTTCTCGCCATTATTTAGAATCCAGAAGTGCCCAAAGGCCCCAACCAGAAGCCTCTCCATTAAATTAATTGGACTTTGTGTAAGCATTGGCTCAAGGCAAGTAATATAAGCTTGAACTCACAGCGTAATAAACCTAGGAGGACTTTTTTTCAACAGCTCTTAGACCAATCCGTCCTATTAGTTGGGATGATTTAGAGTCAAACGTAGCTTGCCCCAACCATATAATGCTCTCATTGACGTCACTGTATCAAGATAACAGGGCCTGACCTTTAAAGATAATTTAATGAGTACAATGATGAAAGAGATTTTAATGAGTTCATGGTATATACTCTCCAAGTTACAAACAAAGCATTTTAATAGCTTTTTGAAAAATGCTGTCTTAGAAAATCATCATCCACAGACAGAAAAGTACACTGAAGCCATCACGGCTCACTGTGCTTTATTAGCATCTAGATCGAATGTGCACTAAAACCCGCAGACAAAACAAGAACACTAATACAGAAAATCTATTTTTCCCTTGTATAAGGGAAAAATAAGCATCTAATAAGCCCAGTCTTACAAAATCACAAACCCCACAAAATTAGATACCCAGGTTAACTGTCCGAATGATCAGTGCTAATACAGGTGTGGATGGAATTGTCACAATCAATAAACTGACATATTATTATGCAAACAATTAATAACATGGCTATTGGCAAGGATGGCAACAGAAAACACTCAAAGATATAAAGGCAAAAGGTTGAGGGATAAGAGATGAGAGGCTCAAGTTCTGAGGTTCCAAGAAAATAAATATATACTGGAGCTACCTAAATATGTCCCTTTCTTTTTATCTCTTCTCCCACTTCTCCAAATGGTCTAGTCAAATCACAGCTCAAGCCCACATTCATCTTCTCTTTCCCCACTGGCCAGAGAAATTTTCTTATCCTGATCACCAAGATTCCTTTCTTCCTCCTTGATACTCTAATTATCCCTCCAAGAGCTGAGTTTAGAATGCATACAGTGTTCTATTCAGCCATCCTTCCCACTTTTGTGATTCTCAGTGGGACACAAAAGTCTTATATTTTACTGTGCTACAATCTTACTGAACATCAGAGAAAGAACTAACAAGACACCTTATGTGGCCACTGGCATTGGAGCAAGGATATAAAATACTTATGAATGTTTGAGGCCATGCCCCGTATCTTTTGACAAAATGAGAAGTGTTCTGCAAATACTCTCCTCCAACTATTTTGCTTTCTTCCCATCTGAATAAATAAAATTGCACTATTTTTCTTGCATTTACATCATTCAGCAATGTGCATAAAACATTAGTCCTTACACAGACAAGAATTTAACTGAATTTTTGTCCTTCTGCCACTTAATAATGCACATATATCTGAAGAGGAAGCAAAAAAAATAAAGTGTTTCCCACTGAACGACTTTGACCAGAATTTACTTTTTAAGACGGATTTCACAAGATGGTTCCTCTAAAGTTGTCCTAAATTCTCAAAGCTCTGGTTATTGCTTTATGAGTAAGAACTTCAGAATGTAGCTGTCATTAGAAGTCCACCTTCATTAGACATAACTGTTCAATAAAGCCAAGTAATTACTTTTGCAGCTGTTGTGTAAATTAAATAATAGCTGATTTATCAGCTCATAATAAACAAAAAATTATTCTGCCACCTGGACGGTAAACTTCAAAACATGCTTCTCATTATCATTACAACTAATCTAGGCCAGGTCAGTGAAATAAGAAGAATTAAAAGCATGAGCAGTAACAGAAGATTCCCTGTTAATAGCTTTGTGAAACGAGACAGGTACACCTTCTTGTTGCTTCAAAAGATTGACACTTCCAACAGTGGCAGCAATTAAGTGAAAAACAGAAGACTTCTGAAGACCTTAAGAAGTACATAGACCTAGTGCTGTCTTCAAAAGATGTACGCTCACCCTGAAGACCTTGCCAGCAGGTATGAATTGATGAGGAGGGGCTAGAGTTTAAGACTTGGGCTTGCGTATTTCTGAACAGTTCAAACTGCATTAGCGTGCAGAGAATAGAAGGGATCCTACACACAAACTGGAAATACTCAGAACTTCAGAGAACCGGACATGAAACCTCTGACCTAGTCTTTTGTCAAGGAGCAGAATATGTTTTCCCAAGTCAGAAGCAGTGCAGACAGTTGGCCAGGACATTTTAGGGCCTGAATGAGAAGCTCTGTAACTGCATCTCCTACATCAGCATTTTGGTGGCTTCTAGAAGAATATATTGATTGCTCAAGAAGCTCCTTGGAACCCCCGTAGCTGACATTCAGATGCACGAGTAAGCCTGCCATTCTGTCATTTGCACGTTATCTTAAAGGACTGTCACGGAGCACTCTGCCACAGGGAGCAGTACCAGAGGTGTCTGGAATCGAACACATGAGCTGCTCAAGCAGCTGTTATGATCACAAATGAGAGCCAAGCTGTAATTTCAGTCCTCTGAAAGTCAGTGCAGACACAACCTAGAATGGACATTTTCCAAGGGGGTGAACAGGCCCTGCTGTAAGTAAAAACAGAGCAACCCTTCAAGCACAGAAATAAAATGTGATAGGCATGCACAACTTCGTATTACTCTAGCATTACTCTGACCTACCATTTTACTACTCCATATTTTATTGCAAGCCACCTCCGAGCCAAACCGAAAACCACACTGATTATTTTACATTAGAGAGTCTGCTTCATTAAAAAGCAGTAATGTGGGTAATCTGTCATTTTGTTAGGAACATTTTTGTACTGAAAATGAACAGTCCTATAGTGGGAAACAGTTTGTGGGCAGGAGTTAGGTGAGGGTGCTAAGTGCTACTGAAATACAGTCAAGAGTTGAGTAAAACTGCCACATCACATACTGAAACTAGGTCACCCTTTGTATTTGGAATATGATCCACCCCAGGGGCAGACAACAGAAACATTTTTTTCCTGTGAGTAACTGTCTGCTGAGAAAATAAGGGGAAAAGATGAACTGATACTCGAAATTAAAAACAATTAAGACTAGGAGGAAGCAAGACAGGTGGGACATATGTGTCGAGTTTCTAGAAGACAGAAGGCAGAATTTCCAGGCTAAAAGGTACCGTGCTAAGTTTTCAGTCAGCCAAGATCCAGGTCAAGAGCTGCTTCAAGACATGGTTGTAGGCTGCAAAATCACAAAGGCTTGCAAGGGATTGAGCAAATTCATTGAAGAACCATCTAATAAAGGCTTTTAAAAATAAAGATGATCCTCTGGCTCAGAAAGTTCCTGAATATAAAATAATTTTGGCAGTTGATTATTCTGGGAACGTATCACTGTGCCTGTTCTGCTCTTCAGTATCTACCAGAAATCTTTTAGTTGTTGCTGTTTGGGTTTTTTTAAACAATGAGTAAAAAACATTCAGAGGTGAAAATTCTGAAATAGGAAGTTAACTGGGAGACTAAGAAGGCGAAAAGCACAGGACAGCTATTTAAGGGCTTGGCCCATCATTTTAAGTTCACTACGGTGGTGTGCAGGCCTGGGAAGAGATGCTACCGGCCTGAC
The DNA here is from genome assembly GCA_020746105.1 of Trogon surrucura. Lineage (NCBI taxonomy): Eukaryota > Metazoa > Chordata > Aves > Trogoniformes > Trogonidae > Trogon > Trogon surrucura. Next base: position 16,733,910 of record CM036629.1, read on the forward strand.
CCCCTCCTGGCACAATGGGTTAGAAATTAAGTCAAGAGACTTGGACCTCTATATATAAAGAAGTTAAGAGCAAGAAATTTAGTCCTATGGAGAACTTGCTTTTCTTCTTCATTTCTTCCTATTTTTTTTTTTAGCCTGATTTTTGGAATTAAAAGAATATAGGGACAGCCTTGATTTATGCCATTCCTCTGAAGCCTTCCTCAATGCTCAAAACCATGAGCAAAAACCATGAAATAGCCATGAAATTATAATAAAAATTACAGGGAGTGTGATATCACGTCTCAGTTAAATAGTACAAGTTTGTGTCCTGTTTTTATACGGTATATAAATTGGTTGGGAAACATGTTTCCAGAACCCAACAAAGTGAAACAATAGTTTGAGTTCGAACTGAGCATTTGGCATGGCAAAGATTATACCAGTTTTCATTGCTATGAGGTTTGCTCTGATGTAGGGTTTTGTACTAGAAAGTAACTTACACAAATTTACTTTGTATTACATCATCCTTTATATCATGTCCCTCGCCAAAGACAGCTGATAGTGACTGATTCAGATAATGCTAAACCAGATCTTTTCCTCAATTTAAATGCTACTTCAGATCTGGAGTTAACGTTTTCAGGCAACTTGCCCACTCTCATCTCCCCCTATTGATTCTTCTAAGAGGTCTAAGAAAACACCAGGCAACAACATCTGAAACAGCTTGTGGTGTGTTTTTACTTTTCCTCCTTTGGAAAATTTGCAGGAGGAAATTTTTTATTAGTGTCCTCATTTTCAGAAGTACATCTTATAGTCGGTTCTTTACACATCAGGAATAATGCTTTCTCCTATCATAATATAAAAGTGTGGCTCTTTTGAAGGGTCCTGAGCAAGCTTCCATCCTGTGTCTCTACCTTATTCAAGGCATACCAGTTTGTATTTTTATTTAGTTCCCTGGAAAACTAACATCTGGCAATTAAACCTAATTCAGACTTGAATCTAATTAAAGGGTTTACTCAAATCAAACTGTTTGCATAAATAGCTAAGTGAAATGTCCTAGTTGCAAGCAAAAAAAATGAGCAATAAACAATTGTTGCCATGCAATGATAAGGATGATACCACATGTTCTCTTACCGTTATCTAAGATACCACTGGCAATTTTTAGAGGTTGGCAGCACCAAGTCCTTAAATTTTGCTATCATGGTGGGAGATTTTAACATGCCTTCAATCCTCTTCCTGAATATGGTAAATAATATACTGTGCTAACAATTGCATTCTTTCAGAGTACTAATCAAAAGACTTGAAAGAGCAATGAATTTTAAGAATAACACTGCAGCCTTCTTTTGTAGAACTGTAACTTTTATGAAAGAGTTGTGCTCAGCATCTCACCTACATTATGTTAGGGGCACTTCATTTAGTTTTGCATGATGATAAAGTTAAGCCATAAAATGTATTCCTTTACAGACAGGTTTTTATCTCTCGTGAACAAAAAAAAAAAAAAAAGAAAATAAAGAAAAAAGAAGTCTCAAGAAAATATGCACTTGGGTCCAGAACTGGGTTATTTATGTCAGTTGCTAACTGAAAAAAAACTCAGTTAATCACTAACACTTTGGAAGGCTTCCCTTAAAATTGCACAGATGTTCTTTTCTGACTAAATAGAGAGGGCTCTTGAAAGGATGCAGTTTGCTTCTGTACTTATATTTCAAAATTCCTCATTTTGTAATCAGCAAAGGCTGCAAGGTTAGAAAGGTAACGAGAAATCTGACTCCATGTGAGACAGATCTAGTTCACGGCAACATTTCCAAGAGCAGAACTATCTTGCTGCCTCTGATAAATGAAAGGTAACCTCCTCCCCTAAAACAGAAGAGGACACTAAAAGGAGGCAAACGTTGATTTACTGCAGAGGAAATGTCTGTGAAAACACAACTTTCTCTTCTTCTTTTCTTGAGTAGTTAAACCTTTCTTTTTGATTTCTCTAATCTAGCTTCTAATACAGTAGATGGAAAATATTTCACATTCTTTAAGTCATAAACCACTAGTTCAGGTGGATTTGATTACCAGTTGCAGGAGGTGGCACATTTCCAACATGCTACCAAGTGAACTTACATGCTTGTTATTCATGAACTCTTCATCTTGTGGAATCTTATCATCTGATGTACGGACTGTTTGGGTTTATAGCTTTTAGACTTATGTTAAGGTTTATTTAGGTTTTGCCCTTTGTACTTTGGCCACTATTTTTAAATCGGAGCCCTGAGAAGGATTTGGGTAGCGTACCTGCACTCTAACAAAGTTGGGGGAAGGTTCCTGGCAGGGCACGCACTTTTCACTTGCAGCTTGGAAACGCTATGCTTTTTTCCAGCAAACATCACCAGGAGCAGGCAATGAAAAAACAGATGCTATGTGAAGACTTTTCCCAGGAAAGCCACAGCTGTGGAACAAAGCAAACCCTGAAGAGAAAACCCCACCACTGACACCAAGCAGTCTGAAAAATGTTACCCTGAATCCTGCAGTTCCTTGCTAAAACCTGTTCTTAAAAAGCCTCACAAACTGAATGTCAGACCCTTAGATACACCAAATAATTAGTGATGAGATAAACTTTAAAAGAATAACTATAGGATTTAGATCAGTCAAGCCCTGGAAACTCTGTAGACCTAGAGTTACCTGGAGTAGATTTCACTGAACTCATTGCATCTTCTCAGATTTACTCCATCTGAGGTCTAGTCCTTTTGTTTATTCAGACATCTTTATGTTTTCCATGTCCCTTGTATCTCTCTCTTTCCTCTTCCATGCCAAACCAGAATGGTCTCTGCTCTGCTGGTCCTGTCATTCCAGTCCCGTGACTCTCAGCTTGTTCAGAGGGAAACCATTTCAGATTTCATCCAGCAAGCATAATTCTTTTTCCCATCAACCCAAAAACTAAGGCAAAACGTGAATTTGCTGTTTACCACACACACACAAATCAGATTCCACAGAGAAAATTAATTTCTTATTACTGATAATAACTTTTTGGTTGTTATGAGCATATTGATGTCAGAATGCTTCATTCCCTGGCTTAAACTAAAGAGGTAGCAGCGAATGTGCACATCTGATAGGATGTGGGAATGCAGGTATTTCTGCTGCAAAACTAGAATAAAGCATTTTATCATAGTCTGAAACAGCAACTCCAGCTGACAGGCAAAGAGCAAAATAGTAGCTCATGGCAGAATACTTTCTCAGTGGGAGGGCATAGTTACACATAGCACGTGCCCTGTCCAAGCTAGGTAGTGGGCGAATTCTGTTACCTGCAGAGCTGAAGTGTTCAGAAAACACTTCTAGGCAATGCACACCGTTCTCACTGCCAAAGTCCCAGTGTGGGAGAGGACAGTGGATGCCCTGCTCTCAGCTGACTCAGCAAGCTGAGGGTGAATTCCATGTTGAAGTGACTATGGTGCTCCCTGTTTGAGTTGGCAGGGAGCAAGACCAGCTTGCAGTTGAGCCTGTCTCCACTTTTGTGATATTTTTGCATGAATTCCACTCTGTGTTTCTTTTCTAAACTGTAGAATGAAGACTCAGCATAAGCTTGTCTCCTCTAGCGTTGTTTATTGTGGGTGAAATAGGATTATGTTCCCATACTATATGTACAGATTGAGGCTTAAGAATTATTTCTCTCGTAGAACTGCTACGACCCACTTTTAAATTGAGTCATTAGGCACAGGGATAAACATATAGTGAATGCTGATATACTGCCATTCACAATGACATTGAAATTGGATGCTGTCAGTGCTAATACACTGAATATCTAGCATGCTCTTGCCACTGCCCAAAGTGCAAATGCCTGCTGTTGTGATTTGACATGTATACGGACCGGTGAGGCCTCAGTTCTACTAAAATGAAGTAGTCTCGCCACTGATTTCAGCGGAACCAGATTTTCATGCATAACAACAGCAGCTCTTATTATCCTAACTCAGACACTTTATTTGCTGTAGAAAATTAAACCATTTAGTTAAAATGCAGCTGAACAGTTATTGTTACACTGCAAATGAAACTAAGACCTCACTCTGTAAAACACTGTGGTTTTCATCCCTGAAGCCAACATTGACATTAGAGATTCTTACTCCATTATAGTGGCTTGGCTGCTCACCATCTGCTACAGAATTATGGTTAAGTACTCAAGAGCTCCTACACTCCAGGGAAGCAAACACTTCCAATGAAGACATTTTTATCCCATTACTCTTCTTTCAAATACGACTTGAACATTTTATGCAGACAATACAATGACCTTTGGGGCATAGAGGCCAGCATAAATGCTGCACTACAAGCCCAGTTTGTAGTTGATTTGATTGGAAGAATGATAAAATTGTATTGTTTTACATGAATTATGGCAATGAGTTACTCGGTGGTGGAATCTACAGACTAGACAACTTGTACTGGGGTTTGTCACACAGCCAGCAAAAGCATTTAACCAGACTTCATTTCCAACATTATTTTTAGGATCATTTTTTTCCCTGTGCTAATTAACTGCATTCACATTTATACCACTATAAAATACTGCTTAATTTATACTGCTTCATTTTCTTCTTCTCTAAGCATTGCAAACAAGAAGAAATTAGTACATGCACAAAGAAGCTTTCATACTTTTTCCGGATACTTTGACTATTAATTTCTTTCAGGTTGTATGCAGTGCAGTACTTTCATCATTAGTTGTTTGTACTACGATGTGAGGTCACCTTACATCAAGATCACCTAGTCACTAGCCAAAGACAGTCCGCATCCTGAGAAGTTCATGAGCATCTGATAGGATGGAAAAGAGGCTTCCCATAAAATGAATAAAGCCAAAATTTTCATAGGAAATCAGGGAGCCTGGCGCACACACATACCTTTAAGAACTAAAACTTGAATTAGTAGGCCCAACTTCCACAGTGCACATGAGAAGATAAATTTAGAAATGTCACTCTTGTACCAGCTGACCCAAGAGCCATCAGCCTAGTCTCTCAAGATTTAGTCACTGTCTCTACCATTATCTGTTCACATTGGGTATTAGCAAACTGGCAGTTATTTATTTCATTGTGTTAGCTGGACATTGACTTCTTGCCTGGCAATACGAAGATGGTTGCAAATTTGTGCCTGCACCTTGAGCAATGCAGAAGATACAGTCTAGGTATATAGAGAAGGAACAGAACAAATTGGGAAAGGAACAGAAATTTCACTGTATGTTGAAAAGCTGAACTAGCTTTAGCTATCTTTAGCTAACTTTAGCTACCTGTAGTGTCAGTTAAATGAAGATATTAGAATGTGGCCCAAAGTTATCATTAACTATGACTAAGAGGGATTAGGTCAGTCCCCGTATTACCGTATAGGTTTTTCAGAGACAAGCTCTCGGAGTCTTCTCTTCCCATAGCAGTACGGCAGTTTATCCAGAGACATTCAATAAAACACACAAATTAATATCTATGCACAAAACCTGAGAACCAGATATATGATTCTAAAAGAAAGAAAAAATCTTTTATTACCTTCGAATCAGCACTGAAGAAAACCACGGAAAGGGAATAAAAAATTAATATCATACAATGTGACAAGTTACATTTAGAACTGACCAAAAAATTGGTCACCATATAAATTATTTGTTGGATAATCTTTTTTATTCCTCTTCCTTAGACACCACTTTTGAAATTCTTTTGCATATATTATCTGACTTTCTCAGGAGGTGCTACATAAAGTTTCTCTTACAGAATTATTTTGATTTTGAAGTTTGCCCTGTTCTGGTAAGTCACAGGAGCCACTGGAAACCTGCCCTACCTCCCAGCCCCCAGCTGAAATGATTTCTGTAATTAGACATTTTCCCTATGTGGCTGGGCTGGCAATACAACAAATGGAAAAGGATTTTTTGTATGTTTCTGTACTATGGGTCCAAACTATTAAGAGCTCTCGCAAGTGAGGCTACACAGTGCCGAGACACCCCAAGAGGTTGCATGTAGCCCATTTCGAACAGGGTCCCTGCTGAGCTGCACCAGAACTAAACTAACTGCACAGATTGAGCTCCCAGGGTATCTCTGCACTGAGATCTCTCATCTCACAATACCTGCGGGATGCCTGTTTTCCATTACCTGACCTATCCCAGTTCCCCATTATACTGAATAACACACCTGACTGCACATATATGACAAATTACTCTATCACACAAATAAAAATGGAAAATAAGTAATTCCCCCAAAATTCTCCTCAAAGGTTATTGTACACGGATGCAGGATGTAAAAATTCATATTCGTATCCACAGTCTACAGCAGGGAAAAAATTATGGTAATCAAAGATTAACTTGGTCTTTTCATATTCTTTCTGAATAATGATAAAAGAAAAAAAAAAGGGATAGAATATAAATGACATCTCTGACAATGCTTGGGAGGTATGTAGTTCACTGGATACTTGAGAGATATATATGCTTTCTGTTAACTTTATGATGATGGGCTGTCTGAACATGCCTACAGTAAGAATAATTGTTCTAGTGCTCTTTCAACATAAATGGGGTCAAGGATCTAAACCAGCTGCCCTGTTCTACATCATACCATTTATCTTCTCACTTCCTCTGAAGATGCATAGCTCTGGAAGTGTTTGATGGAAACAAATTAGGTTTTTGTTAACCAATTCAAAGCCTCGGTGCTAAACCTGAATGGTTAATGTCATGTGTGAGTTTTGTGATACTACTGTTCCCTCTATGGTTTGAACAGTTTTTGTGTGATCTCATAATTTTTTTGCTAGAGTAAATAAAATTTATTTTTGCTCTTCTTTTCCAGTCTTTCCAATATCTATTTCAAATATGCACAGGTATATGTAAAAAAACTGTCAAAGGTGGGTCTTACTTGTGATTTTCTCTTCTGGTCAACTCTCAGCATTACTTTTCTGGGTTTGTTTAAAGAGAAAACCTCCTGCAGTTCAGGTGCCCCTGACATGTGGCCTGTGTCTCTCTTCTGGGGCCTACACCAGCACCCTCTGGCCATGGCCCAGTGGATCCATTTAAGCTCGGGACTGGGAGTTCAGTCCTTGTCAGAGCTATATCCTGTGTGCACCTGTCTCTGGCACATCTGGGTCTGTTTGGTTGCTGTGGACTTCCCTAGTCATCACTGGACCTGCCCTCTGGATTGGTTTACCCGCTTGACCTTGGACCTGCTGCATCACCACGAACTTTCTGGTGATCTGGACTCCTGGTTGACTCCAGCCCCATCCCCAGGCCTCAGCCAGGTACTGTGGGACGAAGCCCTGGCTGGTGAAGCCCCTACCGTGCCTGTTATGTTACCTTGCTTGGCTCCTTGTCCTTCAGGCAGCAGCTGTCCCTTGCTGCTCCCTGCAAGCTTATTCCTCAACCTCTTCTAGCTTCCAGATAGAAAACATAGCTTGAGATGATGGATTTTTTAAAAAATGCACTTAAGCATAACAATATACTGTGTGTTTTAACTCAGCGCCGAAGCCTTTGAGTTGAGCCCTTTGACACAGCTGCGTGAGAGTGCTATTACACTCCTAGCTGGCCAAACCTTATTTTTCTTTTAATAGCTTCTCTTTTTGTTTTCCTGGGTAGACTCACTACAGGCACCATATCATCCATACAAAAACTTCGCTATTACAGCCTCTAACTGACTGGTTTTGTCGATTTTCTTCAACTGAAAATGTGAAGATCTGAATGTCTCAGTTCCTACCCATGACACCGAGACAGCTCTCCCTTCTGCCCCTCCACAAGGCAGCTGTCACAGACGTTCTCTTAGAAGACAAGAGGCCGCAAAGCTGCATATGAGATTTTTTCAGTTCCAGTTTTCTCTGTGCCTAAGTCATTCTAACTTCTTTAATTCGATGACTGAAGCCAGACCGAAGCGTTAGCACATGCCTGAAGAATGGTTTTCGCTATTGCCTTCAATATGGATAGTTCTTAATGCAGACTTTTGGGCTTTCCTAAATTAGACCCCTACTGATTAAAACGAATTTTTGAAATGGTGGATGATGTTTTAAAATTGAAGCTGTTTAAGAAGATAATTTAAAGAATAATTGCTGTAATGAAAATTCAGCATGTCTGGAAATGACCAAAACTATGACAGCTGGCTTCCATGAGTTTAACTTTCTTCTTTTCTGTTAGTAAAAGCCAAGAAATGAGAGGTTTTCCAGCTCTACCATACAGTGGTGCATTTTTATATTTGTGGCTAGACTGAGTGATCTACAGCCAGCATCTGAGCCCACAGTCTTACATTCTGGTTTCTCTTGATTACCACTGCATCATATCTTCTACAAAGTCATCTTCTTTTCAGTCAGTGTTGGATGGCACTTTCTGAAACGCACGTTAACAGCAACCAAGCAAAACGAAAACTAAGTTGCCATGTCACACGAGGGCATCACACGATGTTACGTAAGATGGCTCCCTCTTAGTTATTAGTTTTATGTCAGTTTTGGCATACACTCAGATGAAGCGTGGAAAAGACTAGTTAGGGGCTGAAGAATGTATGCCGTTTGCCTTCATTAATATTCAGCCATAGTTTTTAGCTTCATTATGACACACTCTTGTGAACGGCTGAACAGAGCGAAACCCAGTTGCTGTGTCCACTGTGCCATAAAAGCTTGCATGGCTCTTCCTTATTAATAGGCTTGGAAGATCCTTTTGATGACATACAAGCTTTCTGCTCTGAGCCAAGGTGCTTCTAGGAGTGTTGAAAACAAATCTAACTTGTTCTGATTGAATAACACACTCACAGTCGTTATGAGAATGAATAGGAAATTAATTTCACTGAGTTTGGGGCATATAAGAGCAGTGCCAGTCCAGCAATATGTCAAAACTAGATAAACAATTTTAGATGAAACAAGATTGTTTAGTGAAAAAATTGTCTTTTGTCAGTTTCTTTCAAACAAAATAATTTGATACAAAAACCAAGGCTATGACATAGGCCTAAATACCAGTGAATACACATCTTAAAGTAGATGCGAAGTAATCACAGCAGAACTACAGCCATTTTCAGCAATTCAGAATCTGGTTTTTATTTTTCTCACAAATCAAAGCCATTATAATAGCATAAGGGAATGAAATACTGTGTTTCAATTAAAATCTTTTATACATCCTACTAATTTCTGTGTAGGCACAAAAATACCTGCTCATTTTCCAAATCCTGGTCAGAGTAAAGGTCACATACAAGTAACTCAAACACCTAGGCCTGAAAACCTGAGGCATAAGTGGCAACTTATCCTTTTTCAGAATTACTGCCTTTAAATATTTTTGCCTAAAAAGGCTTCATGAAAAAAAATGAATTATTTTATGAACACTGAAGGATATACTTGAGAGTAATCCAAAACTAATCATAAGAAGCCTCCAGCATAACATCTTCCCAACCTCCTGTCTTGTTTCAGTAACAGCTGTCAAGTGCCACGAACAAGCCGTGTTTAGTTTTTAGGCTGGCAAAAGAGATGTATTACATATATCTAAAATCTGCCAATCTGGGATATAAATTGTATAAGATTGAAGAAAAAGCAATTACCTGAATTAGGATATACGTCAAGGATAGAAATGTGGTGAGCTACTCTGAATCTCCAGAGGCTTTTGCTGCAGAGAAGTCTAGTAGAAATAACTGAATACAATAATTATAATACAATCATTCACACAATCCATCGCAGCACCAAATGAAAAATTAAACAAAAGTAATACATCAAATTATATAAACATAGTGTGGTGTGCATTGAGGGCATAATCCACTCACTTCCGTTAAGGAAGGACTTTTTGTTATCTCTACGGGGGATAAAATTAAATTAGGATGAAAATAATCTTGCTTGGTTTTGTGTTATAGCTTTTCCTCATAAAAGAAAATGTGAGAGAAAATAACATATGTTAGAAGAGATCAGAAATTGTCGAGTAGAAGGAGACAATGAAATCAAAAAGAAAATAAGGACAAGTGTTCAAGGAGGAGGACATTAACCGGGTCAAAAGCTGCCACGAGCAGAGCTAAGAAATGAGTTCCCATCACTGGAGGCTTTCAGCAATTGGACGGGGTGATAGATAGTCTCATCCGGGCTCCCTTTCATGTAAAAGGTTGCACTAGATGATCTTTCAAGGTCCCTTTCAACCCGGACTGTTTTATAACTCTGTGAACACCTTTACTAGGATTTCCCGCCTTTACAACGGTGTGAGCCCCTTAGGGAACTCAGATGCCCAGCTGTGTAAACAGACTCCAAAGAGTCATCTGTGCCATCGGATTCAACAGGCAGTACCTGGAGTACTGTGGTGGCGATCTGAGGAAGGAATTGAAAACTTAAGAACCAGTAGTAGCTTTCTCTTTGTTCCCTCCATTGTCTCCTGAAATTGTACTGACCAGCACTGAATTTTCTTTTTAGATTGTGGGCAAGCCTGCACAGCTAAGGCACACTAGTGATGGTTTTCACTGCGTGTTGCCAACCATTGGAATCACCTATAAGTAAATGTAAGTAGCAGCAGTAAAATCTTTCTAAGGAAGCTCATACAAAGTTGTAATCTTCATTATTCAACATCTCAACAAAAGGCATTGGCAACACTGACATAGCTAGGTTTATAAAACTGGGATTTAAGAGATGAGTGATCTTTATTTGAGTGCAGTAATTGCATGGTATTTTAAAAGAGCATCTTTTTTGTTTTGCCAAAATGCATAGCCCGCATTTTTCTTACATACTGTTATGGGAAGATGGCACTTCGCTTTTCTAATAGTCAAACGTGGCTGTGCACAACATTACTAACTATTAAAAATAATGATTAGAAAAAGCTAGGGGGAAGAATTTTAGAATATTTAAAAAGTGACCTCTCTGTGGTATGTGTTTTCATAGCATGTTTTAAGGTCTCAAGTAATAGAATAATCGTACAAAGGTAATACAAGTAATCTGAAATCCATTACATGCAGTTCTATTTTAACTCAGCAATTCACACCAAATTCTTTCACTGCACTAAGAATGAATTCAGGAAAATAAATATCCAAGAAGGAATATGGATTTAATTGTTATTGCTGTTGCATTGCTAAAATAAAACAGCTGTGATCACACACTCAGATAAAGCCATTGTTCAACAAATATTTTTCTTAAACATCTCCGTAGCGAGGATGAGTCCAGCTCCCCAAGAGCAGAGCAGACTGCTTCCTGGACCACCCATTGCTCCCTAGGTAAAACAACTCATCCAGCTGTTGGGGGTGCGGGGGAGCTTGATCAGACACACCGGACACTGTGGCAGCTATGGAGCAACTCATGTTTGCTCACTGACACATTGAACTGTAACAACTGTATTTTAACATTCAAGTAGATGGACCACATTCTTTTTTTTTCAAATCATTAATTTTACCACTAGCTAATGACAGCAACAGTGTTTCTTACGTGGCACCTTCCCAAAAATAACCATGACCTGCACAGCCCACAGGAGAGAAGTCTCCGAAAACTAGGGTCAGCTGATTACAGGAGGTAACAGGGGAAAAGCAGGCACATAGGAAGGTCAGAGGTACAACAGGAGCAGTCAGGAAAATAAATTGGCCATGGCTGTACAGCAAATAAACTGTGTGTCAGAGCTGTGAATAAAACCCAGAAGTCCTGATTCCTTGTCTCTCTGCTCTATTGCCCCAGTCCTAATCAGATCCTCTCTCAAAATGACTTTCTAATATAGACGGTCCAGGAGGCTGAAGTATTTTTCCTACCTACAGAACAAATGTAGCAAAAGGTGTATAAAGGTTTCCTTCACACAGTCCCTCCACCATTCACGTCATGGCCTGAAAGACTTTGTTAATAAATATTGTACGTTTCCTCCAGGTTGGCAACCAGAATGTCTGAGTCTGCAGAATTTGTCATTCATCTATTTAAGAATTGCTGTCAGGGTATTTTCAAGAATTATTCAAACTTAAATCTCAGTCACCTTTTGCAGTGGTGCTTCCTTCAAGTTCTGCCATCAAGCAGTCTGTGTTTGCCAGATATTCGGGGTATTAGAGGAGTTGTAAGAGCAGAAGACATTTTCAAGTGCAACATTTATAAATACCCAATATTAATCAAGACTTATACCACTTTTCTGTTCATCAAAACAATAAAAATCTCCTATTCACACCAAACAGAAAGTGCCAAGTAAAGCATGAAGGTTCATAGTCAAGAACTTTTCTATGTGAAAGAGCTACATAATCTACAGGATTACATACAATAAAGACTTAAAATTGTGAAGTTGTTTCTAATTGTAAACATGCACTGTTTACCACAGGGTGTGTAACGTGTTTTTTCCACACAGTTTTTTGGCAAAACAACTAAGAAGCTGGGTTTATCTAAGACTTCAAAGAGGCAAACGAAAAACAGATTTAGGATGGGCCTGAAATTACTGAAGTCAAGCCATTTCAAAGTGTATTAATCAGGTTTCCTAATAACACATCAGCCTTCGAATACAAGTGCTCAGTTTTAATTTAAGGTTTTATCAGCCACTTGGAACACGTTGCCCATGGGTCAAGTCCTTGGTGGTGCAAATCAGAGTAGTCTTCCGGTAACCCACAGTTACACAAGTTCATAACTGGCCTAAATATTTAAGACGTCTGCTTTAAATTACCTGATTGTACTTGCATTTTGGTGAGATATCAGTATACTTATTAATTCAACACGGAGTTTCTTAGTCTAGAAAGCTTGCTTCATAAAATGTAGGGTTTTCTCCCTCTTTGGCAAGTATCGTCTTCTACGGTAGAGGCTTCCCTCTAGTGGCCACTTTCTCTGATGTTTCATTTGTTAAGGTTTTGGTAATCTAATGGAACAGTTGTACAGTACATCCAATATCATGTATTTGCTTGCTAATTCAAAAGAATTAAAAGGGAATGCCTGACAGGACTTGATTAGTGCCTATACAATGTTTTTCGAGGACCTTTAAAATGATTGCAGCAGTGTCAAGACCAGTTCAAACTGTAATACAATGTAAAACTGCTTTAACAAACTCGTGTATTTAGAAAGGTAGGCAAGCAGCAGAACCATGCCCTGAAAAAAAAAGCAATTATTGATTGAATAGTTCAGGGAATAAACACAAGGACAAAAGCAGTGTTGTTCCGTGTTGACTGGCTGCTGCTTTACCAGGTGATCAGTCCCGATCTATTTAATTTCCAGTCTGTTTGTAGGGGCTACTCTTACTGGCTGGAGGTGGTGTGATGCACGGGCGATCGGTGTGAGCAATACTGCAGTACTCAGTATTTGATCCTGGCATTGTCCACTCAGCACCAACATCCTTTCGGGACAGCTAAATTACACCAGGCTGAAAAACTCAGGTGAGCAGAAACCTACCAAAGTAGTCTGGAATTGCGCCCACCCTTCTCTTCCCCTCCCTTTTCTGCACTAACCCTTATCAAGGCAATGTATATTTGCATGAGTTCCTCAGCAGTGCTGATGTCCACCTTCATTTTGGCACCTGAGAACAAGGAAGGGAGATTATCTCCAGCAACAGCCATTGCTGTATAGTTTTTGTTAATGCTTCCTTTCAAAGGAGGATTTCGTTGAGGAAATTCTCCAGGTCTTTGAACACAAGCTACGACCAGCTAGAAAGGAGTGCTTTACACTAGGAATTAGAAAAGCATGACTTTTCACAAGATAGGGAGCTCACATATGTAATTGAGGGAATAGAGTAAGGAATTCATAGAAGGAAAGTAACGCTAACTGTATAAAATAGGGGTAAACAGCCTCAGGACATTAATAGTTCCCAGATAGTACCACACATCACTGAAAGTAGTGAATATGCCAATTAATCCACTTGGAAGAGCATTTCTGCATTATCCCAAGCGTTACCAGCCACGATCTGAAGAGCATCTCTAAGACTACAAAGAAAAAAGAAAAAATCTTCTTTCATTAGTGTGTGCTCTCCCCAAGAAAACACTAAAATAGTTGAATTAACAAATGTACTCAATCTGGTAAGAACATTCTGTAACATGCTGTATGCAAGCTAGCTTTAGCTCATTTTGTTAGTAGGATTAATTTTTAGAAATTTAGGACTTTCATGTTAATCCCAGATAATAGCACACTTTGGTACACTAAAATAATCAGATTACAGTGAATGTCAGCACAATTTGATTTTTAGTGATGTGAAGCATGTTACTGGAACTATCACCCTCTCATTTTACAAAAGGATGAACTGGAAGAATGTCAGACAGCGTTCACCACCTCTCAACAGCTGCAGACCTCTGCTTCAAGTTCTCTTAAAAAATACGTCTTTGTTTATTCAAATGCTGATTTTTGCAAGTTAGCAGAAGGATTTTAAAAAGATGTGGACTTTATTACAACAATAGATGTGTAAACATTGTGTAAGAAACTGGTATATAAAATTACCTCCTACACATATAGCACTGAATTACAATCTGCTACAACCAAATTTCAATATATTAAAAACACAACGCCCCCCCCCCCCAAAAAAAAACCCCACTAATTTGATTCACAAGCTTCTTTTTTGCATCTCCCTCGTTCACCATATCTTTACTGTGATTGGTTGCAGGAGGGCTCATGCCTATTTTATCTCTGGTTAATCTGATTAAGTAAGAACTGGGGATTGTGATGTCAGTGTATTAGTAGGAGGAAGTAATGCTTCCTGGGGGAAGGATGGCAATTTTGACCTTTTAGAAGCAGGTCATGATCTGACTGCAAGATGAAAATAGAGCAAGAGAAACTACAGTAATAACACCAACTCATTCTCCGACAGCATAGTTCAAAGTAAGATTATGGCTCATGGACTGCAGGTAAGAAAGCATAATGCATCCCTATCTCATTATTTGACTCAAGGGAGCTTTGGGGGGTGTGGGGGGGAAGAGGTTAGCTTCAGCAAAACCAGTAAGACATTAGAAATATAGACTAATGGAAGGCCTTGTTTCTTATATTTACTCAGGAGAGAAACTGGCTTTCAGAAAAGAGGCATCTCGACAGATTATTTTTTTTTTACAAACTTAGGACGTTATTTATTTCACTTTAATATGCCTATATTCGTATTCTTTCATTCTGTCTGAGAAAACAATACATATTGATGAGTCTACTGTACAAAATTGCTGTAGTACATTTTGTTTTTTCCTCTTAAGCTCAAAAATCTACATGAGTATATGAATAACAGATGAAACGAACTAAATTAAACTAATTACTCAAATTATAAGCTTGTAATTTAAAAATTTTATGACTTTGTGTAATAGTTTAGCAGATCGTTTTATTATAATGGGATGCTGCTCTATTATTTAGCATGTGCCACAGTAAAAATGCTTTTATAAGCCTGTAAGGTATATGCAGCATGTTGCTATGGTGATGTGATGCTAAAACTGATGCAATCCTTAAGGTTCTGTTCATGAACCTTTCAGCAGACCTTAAAAAAATGCTTCACACATAACAAAAGCCAAGATATTAATGTAGCAGACATTGTTTGCACAAAATATTCTCCACGAACGTAGCTGTTAAATAAAAGGTACTAAACTGCACTGCTGGAGTAGCTATAAGCAGTAATCATGCTCATCTGCACGCTTCAAGATTAGCTTTATTCAATAGTTACATTAAGATGGAAAAAGTTCATCCCGCAGTTGAACTGAACCAAATGTGCTGCCTCTCATCAAATGCAGCAGGAAGCTAAATTCTTTGACAACAAGGCTGAATTTTAACTTGCTCTGCCAATGAAAGCCCAGTTTATAGCTGCGAGAAGTCGGTTAAATAAGGCAGTCAGTATCATCATTGGGCAAAAGAAAAACTGCTCACACCGCAGGTAGCGTAGTGGTGCATTTAAGCTGAAGTTATGTAGAATGCAACGGAGACAGGTATCTTGCAAAAAAAAACCCACAAAACAACAACGCCCAATGCCAAATCCAACAACAAAACAAACAACCCATCCTACAGCACATTTTAAACTGTTTATCACGTCAGTGACTATTGTTAAAAGTGGTTTTTTCTGCAATCCAAATGAAAATGATGCTTATATGTTCCAGTAGACTGAAATGAACACTGTCTTTGAATTTTGACCAGTGCTTCTAATGATGTCCTATTGTCACTGCTTCTTGTTGACAGAATCCCATAGCCTGTGTGTGTATTCTGTCTGTCATCACAAGAAATCTCATACCGGCAGAAATGAGCCATTTTCAAACCGCTCAGCTGGGTTAACATAACACTCAAACAACAAAAGTTCTGCATTGCTTAAAGCCTGCTCGTGGATGTGATTGTCTAGCCTGATCTACAGCTGGTACCTGTGTAACTGACAGTATCTCTTCTGAGACTAATAAAGCATGAACAAACTTAATTTAAAAGCAATCCTTCACCTAAGCTTCCACTTGGCTGACTTCAGCCACGAAGAAAATAGAAACTAAACCAGGTGGAATAGTACTGCTGATAATCTAAGCAGTGCTCAATGGCAAGGCTATTCTGTAAATCTAGCTCGGAACATCGTGGTCTATCCATTCCGAGTACTTACAGAACACAGTTAGTCCAGCCAGGAGGACATTCTATGTGCATTGCCTTATACGATGATAGTCTGTTCTTTGAAATTCTTGTTAACACCTGTCTCTTTAGTTTATCTTTAAATGATGTAGGCTATTTATGGCCAATTTAAAATAAATGGCGGTAATTTGTTACATAATAGCAGTAATTTATGGTGGCTGTTGCGTTTTGCAAGTAATAACCCACTCCTGTTCCCTACAGTCCATTTTTCCTTTCTTCCTAAACACTCACCTCTTCTATGCCAAAAAAAGAGGAGAATTAAAAACATTTCATCTGTCTAAAGAGTTTGCAGGTGGTAACTTGTTTGTGAGCAATACTTCATGCTACTACTGCCTAGTTCATAGTTCTGTGCTGTCCATTAGCAAGTCACTGTACTGAGCTCTGCTGAAGGCAACTGGTGTATGGTTAAACTATTTTGCATCCGTGAAGCTATCAGCCACCTTTGATTTTTACTTACAATTAGTTCTGTATTTTTTTAACATTAGATGGGTTTCTGAGTTAATGATGGTTGAGAATTTGTCTTATAATGACTAGGGCAAAATGGTTGTGTATCCATTCACGTTTTGGACAAGGACACTAGCTCCTGAATTACGAGATGGATTTTCTCCAGAAGTTCAAAAACTGTCAGACACACTTTTATTTTGATACATTGCGGGATTGAGGAGAGAAGCCTTTCCCTGCATTATCAGGGACTGGAAGGTTTCTTCCTGTATGGTTCTGGTTTTACTCTTAGAACTATTTCCCTTTCACTTGCAGATAAGAGATGAAGAAAATGGTTATAACAAAAATCTGTTTTGCATTCCTAAGCATTATGAAGAAGATTTAGAAAGAGTCTTCATTCCTCATGGACTCATTCTGGACAGGTATGGGGGTAAACAACAGAGTAATGATAGTGATGCCAATGATCCATTTCCCTGAAATGAAAAGACTGAGGCTCTACCCTGCGTAGCCTGCAGGAAACTTGGAAACCCTGCAGATATAACACTTGTGTTCCGGAGTTTAATGCATGAGCAGTGTTATGGAGAGGATTATTCTACAGCCCCAGTCGAGTTTCCATGTTATATCAAATATCTTCATGCTCTCCTATCCTGCACTGTTTATATATATATATAGATTAAATCAACAGTGTGTCAAGTGGAGAAGGCACCTTGTGAACCACACACACTTAACTGTTTCCTATGTCTTCATGTGGTCACAATTTGCTGGCTATAAAAACCTAACAGCAAGATCAGAATTTTAACTTGAACATTGCTTAATATATGGCCAAATATGATATACAAAACACTTTAAAGGATTTGGTTTGTTTTTTCCTTTCAGGACAGAACGTTTGGCTAGAGACATCATGCAAGATATGGGAAACCATCATATTGTTGCACTCTGTGTCCTTAAAGGAGGCTATAAATTCTTTGCTGACTTGCTGGACCATATAAAAGCACTAAATCAAAATGGTGACAAATCCGTGCCCATTACGGTGGATTTTGTTAGAATAAAAAGCTACTGCGTAAGTAATTTTCTTTTCTTTGGAAAACTGACTCTCCCTATAGATCGACGTTCTGAATACTGGTAGTTTACATGAAAACTCCACAGAAATTGAGTTTATACGTATATTCTGTTGAAAGCAACTCTGTTTATTACATACTAAAAAGCAGGTGATTTGCCCATCTGCCCCACCAATCAGATGGATACTGTGTATTCAGTGGAGAGAACACATAGCAGAATTCTTAACATGACGAAGCCAGGGTCAAGACTCCAATGTCTTGCTCTCCAGCCCAAAGCTTCCACACAGGTTCTGCTGTTTTTACCATGGCACCCTTTGGCAGGAGGTACTATGGAGTGGAGCTTAGCATCGGAGACTTGCTTATTGCGTCCCTCTGCATCATTTCCTATTTCTATAGCTAATATTGGAGAGACTTGTTTTCATAATCTGGGAACCAGGTATCTTTTGCCTGGGCCAACTGTAGTTGGCCTGATTCAGTGACTGTAAAGCAATGGCTTATGCTAATTTTTTTTCCTGCTTTATCTTCTCCACTCTTTGAAGGCTGGAGACCTGTGCCCTGATCAAAATTTACCCCATGCTAAATACAACAATTTAGAATATCCTATAAATTTTTATGGAGTTCTAAGACAAATCTGTCGTAACAGAAAGAGCTGAAAGCAACAGTGTCTATTCCATGAATATGGAAGCACTCTCGCTCCACACAAACATCTGTCTGCACTGATACTTCACTCTCCTCTTACTCTGAGCTACTTAAAAGCTGTTTTACTGAAGAAGTGCTGTGTAAAGTTGCACGTGTCATTTAATAGGTGAAAAGCAAGAGCAGCACACCATGCATACACATACAATGTTTCTGAGTGTGTTTTATGTGACCTCCCTCTTGCCTTTCTCCTTCTAGAATGATTCACCTGCAGAAAAAGTCAGTATTGTTGTTGAGGAACTGTCTACACTAAGTGGGAAGGTAAAATTAGCATCTTCAGCTTTTAAGGGTAAAGAACATTTCTTGTGTATCTCCCAGGAAGTCCACCTTTATGAATATTTTGATATTACTAATTTACAGCTACTTAACACTGGTTTAAAATGCCATACTTTGAAACAGTGAGCAATTCCCACTGATCTCAGTGGAGGCAGTGCAATCAGTACTCAATGCTTCTGGAGATCCTCTTCCATATCCGTCCCCCAGTCCCCAGAAATAAACCATCTTAAACTGACTCACGCAGTGTGGTTCTAGAAAGCTATCGAAGTACAGAGAATAATATATAAAAACTGATACAGGTGGCTTTCTCACAATATTTATGCTTCCATAAAGACTCTTCAGAAAGGACTGTAAGTAGTTAAATAACAAGCTCCTTTGAAAAATGAGTTGTAACTCGCTTGTAACTGAAGTTTGTAGTACAAATATTTCCTGGCTGTATAATTCATTGAATACTGCCATGTAAATATTTTCTTTTTTTCTCTCCCTACATGACCTTTTCCAGAATGTGTTAGTAGTAGAGGTAAGTAAAGACTGGACTGGGGGGGAAGGAATGACATAGACTTTTTCCTGTTCATTTTGCAAGCTAATACCTACTGCATATAAAACAACAATTAATTATGTTACTGTGCTGCTAGAGTTGCTGATTGGGTTTTGTGTCTTAAATTAATCCACTGACAGTTTGACTCTTCTTTCAAACACAGAAGATATTTTTATTTTTAATCTCTTTCAGGACATTATTGAGACCGGTAGAACAATGAAAGCACTACTTTCAAAACTAAAAGACAATGAACCAAAGATGGTAAAAGTTGTAAGGTATAATGATATGGACACTACTAATTTATTGTAACAAGGAGCTATAGCAAAATCATTTAGGTGAATAGTCAGTGTTTGTTTGGTTTGAAGTTTGCGGGCAGAGAAAGTAAAAGCAGGAATCAATCCTTATCCTGGAAAAACTAGGTATTTATTAAACTGTGAAATTTCTGTATCGGCTACCATCATTAAAATAAGAAAGGTTTCCTCGCTCTTCTGGCATAGTCCATAATGTCTGATGGATTCCCTGCTTCTTACCTTTTTGTCTGAAGGATATTTGGCTCTTTCAATGGGTCTCCTAACACCTTCTCGGTTGCCTCAATACTACAATGACAACACTGAGATTGTTTTTAATGTCCTCATTTGTACAGGTTTTCAGAATCTAAGAGTTTGTCAGCACTTGCAAGATAACTTCAACAAGCATTCTAGATGTGTTTTCAGATGATCGCTAAAAGGCATTTTGGGGGAATGTCTGTCAAATAATCACAATGCTTTGAAACAACGCTTCTTGTTGTATGTACCAGTTATGCTCCTCCTAAGAACTGCCCAGGAGGTTTTCTGTTTCCTGAGAAGTGCACAGGAAAAGCAAGAACGGGTATAGCTTTGTGGAAGAAGTCTTAGTGACGTTGCACAGCTTGTCCTCTTCTCCCTCCCTCCTCATTAAAATCTTTACATGCCACTTGGACTTGCTTACCTGTCATATTCTAGTTTACTGGTACATTGCTACATGTAAAGATAATAATTTGGGATACAGAATTGAAGAGAACTAAATGTAGAACAGTTATTTGGATTTTTAGAATGAATCTAGCTCAAAGCCGTCACTTCTTCCTCAGTTACAAGGCTGAACGCTACTTCTTTCTGCTACAATAATCCCACTCTTTTAACTGCATGACTGTAGAAGCTTATGGGGAGGGGGTGGGAGAAGTGAAATATACAGCTTAGTGCAAGATGTATCTTAAAAAACAACCTCCTCTGCTCTGCCTTACAGCTTGCTCGTTAAAAGGACACATCGAAGTCCAGGTTACAGACCAGACTGTGAGTATTGTGTTTTTCCGGTCATCCAAACCACAATCTCATAATTTCTCTTTGTGCAGTAAGTCTGATAACTGGCATATAAGTTTCAGGAAGGCCAAGAGCAATGGAGAGAAAAGATAAAAATATTTGTAAACTGATGACCATGCTGAAACCTCATGACCACCTTCTTCTTTTTCCCCCTCATTGGTCTGAGTGCAGGTTTGGCTATTTCTTACCAGATACCAGAAACAGAATCAAACCTTAACTTTGTATTATTTCCCTTTGACCCTAAAAGTCATTTGCTTTGACTCTGCATTAAACGTGCCTTGTTTTCAAACTGAAAACTCCTACTGATTTGTAGTGCATCTACTTTTACACAAGTAAAATCTCACTCCCTGCCTCCCTTGCCCAGGACTAGCTCATGAGTAGGTTTAAAATAATTATTTTGTTCTTACAATGCATTCTTTTAACATTTTAATTGTATTTCTAACTAATGGGGATGGTGTAGATTCTAACCTTGACCATCAATTTATGGCTTTGCTTCTTAAAGCAGCATGCCAAGTACTTTGAAAGCAAGATGATGTATTTGTTAAGCACTACTCTTAAATAGCTGAAGCACGCGTTGGATACAAACTGTGTGCTTAGAAACTATTTACACAACTCAAGTATAAAAATAGTTCTATTTTGTTACAGATATAGGCTTTGAAATTCCAGACAGATTTGTGGTTGGATATGCTCTTGACTATAATGAATACTTCAGAGACTTAAATGTAAGTACATACATGTGTGCCTCAACTACTACAGGTAGACAGCAAGCCTACTGACTTGTACTAGGAACTTCTCAACAATTAAAAACCTTCCAATCTGACTAGAAACTTCAATTAAAAGGGCAAAAATGTTATCAAGGTGCTCAGCTGATAATTCAATGCAAATACGTAAGAACTTGTTTATGCCTTACTTTCATCTGAATGTACTCTGCAAGTCTGTGGCACAGCTCTGCTGTCTGACATTCTGAATCCTCCAGGGTGGCTGGCAGCATACAATCACCTGAAAGGAAAGCAACTTGTAATTTGGCTTTAACTGATAATTGATAAAGAGCTCATCTTTTCCTCCCTCCTTAGTTTTGAGAAGTACTTTCTTAGATGTGGTTAAGGGAGGAAGTTTTTTTTGCACTTGAAAGTCTTTTTAATGAGACAAACCAGATGTGTTAAAGACACATAATGGATTTATGCTATTGCAAAGCAGTATGAAGGATGTACTAATTGAGCAAACCTGACACCTTCAGAATATACAAATCTATAAATTACAGTAGAGTTTGGAAGCAACAATATCTCAATTTTACTGCAAGTAGTGAACTTGCAACCAAACTCACAAAGATTATTGTTCTGGTGTGTTTTCCTTACAATGCTAGGAATACGACTGAAAATCATTCTTATACATTTTCTTTGAAGGTAAAGATTAACTAAAGTTGTAATTTTTTTTCTTTCTTTTTAGCATATCTGCATTCTGAAAGAGAAAGCCAAAGAGAAATATAGGATCTGATAACATCAGCTTTTTGGAACAATAGTTCAGTAGCATTTGTAGCTGTGTGCATGAATAATAAGTAATCTACTCATTGTAGTTGTTCAGTGAAAACAGCACAACTTTTTCTAAAGATGCTGTTCTGTTTTTTTTCCCTGTGATGATTATGTAAAACAGCTTAAAGATGAATGAGTTATGTCTGAGTTTCACTTAAATGTGAAGAGAATATTGGCCATCAAATGGATACTGTATTCTGCTGGAATCACAGGGGACACAGCCAGGACCTGTACATATGTATGTAATTGTTTGGGGTTTAATTCACAGCGTTAAGTAACATATTATGTGCATTGTATATAAACTTTTACATGGCAGTTTGTGTGTGTAAATATATATACACCCATGTGATTTATGTAACGAATAGCTTGAATAAGCATTTCAGGACTGAAGGTTAGTTACATCAACTGCACAAAGCAAATACCACAGAAATCACATCTAGTTCTTCAGTGTAACGCAGTGGGGAAAAGAGTAAACATGAAGGTAAAACCCCGCATTAGCGCTCACACGTTCCCTGTAACGCGGTGTTTCCGAGGGCTCACGCTGACCGCGCCGTCGCGGCGTTACCTGAACCGCGGGTGCCGCCGCTCGCTCCCCGCAGGGCCCCTCCCCAGGGCAGGGAACACCGGGGCCAGCTCTGTCCCGTAACTGAAGCTCGGGTTTGCTGCCCAGAAACTGCCCGAAGCTTGAGGCAGCCTCTGATGCCTCCCTGCCTCCCACCTGTACTAAATGATTGAAATAAACTGAGACTTTGGACTTTTCTTCACAGGGTGGGTTACGGGCACGGAGCTGGGTGCCTGTGTTCGGGGGAGGCTTTTGATGTCGCCCCCTTGCGAGAACCCGAGCTTACAGCTGGCAGCCAGCGGTGCCTTCCGGAGCCCCGAGAGCTGCCGGCGGTCCTGTGTCACGCCACCCGCCCCCTAGGGCGGGCGAGAGGGGCACTGCCGGTACGAAGGGACCCTTCCCTAGAGGCGGGAGGGCTCACAGCGGAGCCCAGCGCCGCCCGCCCGCCACCGCCCCTGCCCCTCTGAGGGCGGGGGGCGAGCCGAACCGCTCGGCGGGCTTCTGCTTTTCCCGGCCGGAGCTGGGACAGCCGGCAGCTAACGCCGCTCTTCTCCGGGTAAGCGTAGCCCGGGGAAGCCGCCGCCGGCAGCTCGCTTGCCCTGGGCACAGACCGTGGCAGCGCAGAACAGCGCCAGGCCGGGCCGAGCCGACCCAGGCCAGGCCTCCACCTCCCGGCTCGCCTCAGCGCGCGCCAGCGAGCGGGAACGCCGCGCGCAGCAGTCCCGTGAGGATCCCCTCGCCCGCCGCCAATCAGAAGGCGGAGCCAAGCGATCGCGCACATTCATTGGAGGGACTGGCCGTCAGTCACGGGTTGCGGGGGCGGGAGGGGAAGGGTGAAGTCCGCTCTCGGGTCCGGGCGGGCGAAGATGGCGGCCGTGGAGCGGGAGGATGAGGAGGAAAGGTAGCGGTTGCCCTCGGCCCTCCCTCCCTCCGCCGCCACTGGGTGCCGCCTCGGCCGCAGCGGGGCCCGCAGCTCCCGCTCTCCCCCCTAGCAACCTGGGAAGGAGGCAGCGGAGAGACCTCCTGCGGGAGGGGAAGGCGGTGCGCACAGCGGCTCCTGGCGGGCGGCGCGGCCCCGGCTGTCACTGTCGCGTCCCCGGCTGTCACTGTCGCGGCCCTCCCGTCTGTTTGCTTCTAGAAGGAGCGTAAAGGAGAAAGCCCGGCGCCGCCTGCGGGAGTTCGATGTCGGGGACAAGTTCTCCCACTTGCCGCTGCCCAAAGCCTCGGTGCTCCTGCCGCTGATGGTGCGGGCGGGCAGGCTGCACCTGCTGCTCACGGTCAGGGCCATGCAGGTAGGTGGGCCGGGCCCCGGCCGGCCGAGCCCCGAGGGACGGGAGCGAAGCGCCGCCAGGGTGGCCCCGGGAAACGCTCCTTTAGCCTGTTCTCACGCGGGTGTTTGAACAAGCCTCGTCCTGAGCACGTGTGCCCGGGCCTGCTTCGCCAGCCAGCCCAGGCAGCATAGCTCGGGGTACGAGCTGACAGCTTTATACAGCGGCGCTTCTAGCGTTTGCATCCCGGGAAAATTATGAATTCCCAGAAGCCGTGGCAGAATAAGATGATTTCCAGATTAGAAAAGGAGATTTTTGATTTGCTGTGACTTAAATAAAAGCTGCGCTACATTGTCAGTTTCCTTATTAATGTGATTTCAGAGGGCTGGAACACCTTTCCTACAAAGACAAGCTGAGAATTGAGGCTGCTGAGCGTGGAGAAGTCTCTGGGGAAGGAGACTTACTGTGAAAGGCCACTTACTGTGGCCTTTCAATACTTAGAGGGGACCCTGTAAGAAAGATGGGGGCATTCTTTGTAGCAGGGCCTGTTGCGACAGGACAAGGGGCAATGGTTTTAAACTAAAAGAAGGTAGGTTTAGACAGGGTATAAGGAAATTTTTTCCAGTGAAGGTGGTGGGACACTGGCACAGGTTTCCCAGTGAGGTGGTGGAGGCCCCATCCCTGGAGACATTCAAGGTCAGGCTGGATGGAGCTCTCAGCAGCCTGGTCTAGTTACAGATGTCCCTGCTCACTGCAGGGGGTTGGACTAGATGACCTTTAAAGGTCCCTTCCAACCCAACGCATTCTATGACTTTTCAGTCTCCGTTTAATATTACCCTTCTCTCCCTTTCATGTATAAAAGTCCACGAGAACTCTTCTTTTACAACTCTGTTCTCCAGGCCCTACAACCAACAGCCTGTATTCAGAGATTATTTATTTGTCTGTTTTTCCTTTACTGAAAAATGGAAGGTTTTGGAGGTCTTGCTTAGAAATTTTAAGACCCTAATAATTACAATTACTTAGCTGGTAAACTGATTCTAAATGGGGTTGTAACTGATCACTGATGTGTAAGCCCGTAGAGGTACGCTATTTAAATATGTGGTTTAGAAGCTCTTGCGCTTGCCTTGAGTATTTTAATCCCACTATTCAAAGTTGTCTGGATTGATCTGTCAGTCTCTTACACAAGCAAGATGATGAAAAGTGTAAATTGTGAGGTGTTGAAGCAGAATGTATCGTTTGAATTACACAATCCTGTACAAGTGCTAAGTGTATTTTTGATAGCGAGGGTTTGTGGATTAGTTGGGTCCAACTTTTTCATGGTAGCTTTTGATAAGGCACATTTCTTTTAATCTACAGAAACCTCTTAGCACCATTTCCAGCTTCTTTGACTGGAAAGACAAATCAAACATGAAGGGATTCTGCAATAAGAATAAGTATCTGTCTGGATCCAAGAGGAAAAGTTAAACTTATGTTTAACGGTAGTACTCCTTTAAATTGTAGCTGAGAAGATCACCAGGGCAAGTGTGTTTTCCAGGAGGTAAAAGTGAAGCAACTGATAAAGATGAAATAGATACTGCCCTCCGAGAAGCTCAAGAAGAAGTGGGACTCCAGCCGGAGAAGGTGGAAGTCATCTGTAGGCTTGTGCCTGGAATTGATAAAGTAAGCAATAAACTGACTAAGTTAGCATATCAGTAGAAAATAATCTTAGG
Organism: Trogon surrucura; assembly: GCA_020746105.1. NCBI lineage: Eukaryota > Metazoa > Chordata > Aves > Trogoniformes > Trogonidae > Trogon > Trogon surrucura. The sequence goes on from CM036629.1 coordinate 16,759,698, forward strand.
TTATTTTCTTTTATAAGGGTGATAATGACCTTTTCAAACTTGTAAAAATAAGTAACCACAGCTTCTTAAAGCACACAGCCTGTGTGGCCAGCAGAGCAAAGGGAAAAGATGCTTGCTCTGTATTTGGTATTTGTGAGACCACATTTGGTGTGGACACACTGGAATACCACAAAGACAGTGGTAAACTGTGGAGAGTTAGTGTACATATTTTCTCTTGTTATGTATATGTTTTGGATATATACATACAGTTTTATATTGTAGAGTATATGCTTTATAGCTAAAGGTAGTTTTATGATATTTGAATCCATAGGAAAATACTTCTACATCCTAGGAAAATTCCTATATCCTAGGAAATTAGATACAGAGAGATGATAAAGCACAGGTGATTTGGAAAATTTGAATTAAAATCAGAACTCACTGAAATAAGTAAGACATGAGAGAGCATTTTTTTTTATTCCTGTATCAGATTGACAAACATTTTTAAGTGCTATACAGGATGAACAGAGTATTAGTAAAATGCTTAACAAGTAGGAAAAGAAAATTTAGAATTTATTAAAATATCTTTAAAATCAAATATAAATATCTTGCCATTAGAGGGACTAAACTGCATTAGACTTGAGAATATTTGATAGGTTTCTTGTACTCATTTTGTAACATCTGCCTTATTTTTAAAATAAAGATCATTCTTTTCCTTGGTACAAGCTTAGTGTCTGGCTTCTCTTGGTTTGTTTTTGTTTTCCTTTTAGATGAATCACTTGGTAACACCGGTTGTAGCATTTATAGAGGATACATTCCAGCCCGCTCCCAATCCAGAAGAAGTGAGCGATGTTTTTGTGGTGCCATTGGAATACTTTGTCAAGCCCTTGAATTACAAGGCCTTGCCTTATGAGACCTCCTCTGGTTACGTAGGTTGGCTCCACTGCTTCACATATGATGACCAGGAACATAAAATGTCCTACAAGATATGGGGACTTACTGCACACTTTGCTGTATTTCTTGCTCTTGTAATTTTTGGGAAGAGACCTACCTTTGAAGTTAATTATGATCTTGACAACTTAATTTCATCCTCTGAGAATAACTTCATGAATTTATATTCATCCTTACGTGAAAGAAAGAAGAGTAATCTATGACAGACTGGTTTGGCAGCTAGTTTATAGTGAAGGAGGAAAAAGAGGTTTGGGTTTTTCCTTTGTACTTATTATTTAATTGAATTTCACACTTGAATTGCTTCTGAATTGGGAACTTAGTAAATGTATTTTTAAATTATATTTTTATGTTGATAAGCCATAGCTAGATTCATACAATTTGCAATCTGTTTTAGAGTTGTCAAAAGCCCATGATATTTTTGATGAATTTGAATATTAAGTTTTGGAAGATCTGTTCCAGTGTCTGGCTGTTTTGTGTGATCTAAGACACTTTCTGTAGTTTGCCTTCTGTATAATGAGATAACACTGTTTTATCCGATTTTTGTCTCTTTTGAAGTAGAATATGAAAACTTTTGGGGGTCGGTCTCTTATTGTGTGGCATACTGCATATGGACAACAATGGTACAGTTTTGTGTGATACCTTTAAGCACTTATGAAATGCACAATAAAAATAAAAAGGTGGAAAGTGCTTTCACAGTTTTGTTTTGGTTGGGCTTGTGGAGGGAAGAGGGAGATTTAATGAGTTTTATTAGCTCAATTTAACATTTTTCACAAAGAAATTCTGTAGGCTATGGAAAACTTAATGTACAGGCAACAAGACTGAACTTGCTCCTCTGCATGTGGTTAGCATCGCTCCGCTCCCAGAGGGAGTCACCTTAAGGAAAGAAAAGCGGAACTGAGTATTCCTGAGGGCTAAAATGCTTAGCTATAGTTGAACATTCACCAGTCACCCTGGCTGTGTCACATACATGGTGCTTTTTGTGCTGCGAGTCCTTGTTTTCCTCGTCGCTGGTGAACCACTATTCATAGTGGTTGTGGTCTTACTGCCACCGGGTAGTTTTTTAAAAGCACAATCAACTTAGGCAGGATTTGACATGTAGTTTGCCAGTAAGCAAGTTGCTAGTCCTTAAGCAGCTGATCTTTTCTGAGTTACAAGTGTGAGTTGAAAGCATTCAGTGTCCCTCAGAAATACATGCCCTAGTGTTAGTCTTTAATAAGATGAAGAAAAGCACTTTGCGCTCCCCCTATATTCACTAATGGATGTGAGTGTGACCAAGTTGCTGGCAATTCCTGTGAACTGTGCTCTAACTGAGCAGAAGTCGGATTTTTACATGAAGCAGCTTTCGTAGCATGCTTGAAGTTGGCTGTGACTAGCAAAATGCATCCTTTTTACAAATCAGTGTTTCCTAAGTACAGCTTCAGTAGCTAATTATGATTTTCTAGGAAACCCAGCTCATTTTTTTTTATTTTTTTTTAGCTTCTCATAATTGCATCCATAACATTCTTTGGTTGCTGTGTAAGGACAGTAGCATTTAGACACTGAAGTACCAGTGCGTGGTTGGTTACTAAGTGCAGTGTGACCTCTCACTGGAGAAAGGTGCTAGAGGTGCACCCTGCTGACAGAAGTGTACTGAAACAAATCACGGCTAAAATGAATGCAAATCTTTCTGCAAGGACTGTTTTCCTTTGTCTCCTCTCCTTGCTACAGCTGTGCAATACTTATTGTTGTCTCTTCACAGAAGTAATTCTGTGGTAGGTCTTCTACGACAGTATTCTGCCTGAAACATTCCTTACACTGTGGCATTAAGGTAATTGCCAAAAAAAATGGCAATCAGAACACTGGGTTGGAAAAAGCCTCAAGAATTAGCTTCATCTCTGGCCACCTAAAGATGGGAATTGGATACATGATATTCTAATAAATACATAATTTTTTCTCAAGTTTCCCTGGACAATCCATTGTAGTTCTTTAGCCATGCTTTACAAAATTTTTAATTCTAGCAAGGAACACTTCTCCTGCACAGAGCAGAATGGTGAATAGCTCATTTCCTTAGTTACTTTCTGCACAGCTGAAAACTACATTGCTGCGGCTTCCTAAGGCATCTTTAGCCTTAATGATCAGATTCCCTCAGGTTTTTTTTCATCAGTCACATTTTCTATACATTTCTTGTAATTGCTTTCCAGAATCTTCAGTGAACCTTTCTCCCCCAATTCACCCCTCTATCAAATATGTGATAGTCAAACCTGGTCATAGTATTCTAGTGAACCATTTACTTGGGGTGGATAAGACAGGATTACTTCATAGCTCGTTTTTATATATCCCACTGGGATTGCTGTTTGTGAAGCAGCATGGTAATACTGACTCTTCTTCCACGAAAGTTGCCTTATCCTTTTCTGAAAATGCTGCCGATTGTTCCTATTTCTATTTATCGCAGTCTGAATTTGAACAGTTGAATATTCCTACCAAATGTAGCACTTTGCATTTCTCCTTACTGAATTACCTCCTGTTTTTTTCAAAACAGATTGTAATGATTTACTACCGTGTTTTTCAGAGTTTACTGTTATCCTCAAGTTTCCTGAATACATTTTCTATTTAATTTACAACGCGGAGTAAGCACATTCAGAACAGGCCTCTGCAGAATCCCAGTTGGTAACTGCCGTTTTGACAATGAGCCACTAACTACTCCGTGGTTTTCTAACCAGCTCTGTAACACACTACTATACGTTTCATATAGACCAACCCTGGGCTGCACCCAGGAGGGCTGATAGCTCTTCCTGTGCACCAAGCCTGCCACCTGCCCCGCAGAGGAGGCCAACACATCTGTCAAAAACAGCTCATAGAAAAGAGACAGTGGTTGTGGCACATGCGATTGTTAATTAAAGTACTCATGTAATGGTTGTTCTGACGTCTTCCTAGGAATTGGAACACGTTGTACGAGTTCTCCAGCTCTTTCATAGGGTGCTGTTTGCCTTTTCTCAGCTTCTGCCAGGAAAGAAGACAATTCCCTTAAGTTTCAAAGATAATTGCTAATAATGTTGAGATTGGTTCCTGAGAGAATGGCTGTCGCACCGGGACATTTCAAAAGCCAGTCTGAACATTTTAGCATATCTAAATACTATCAAACCTTTCATATTCCTACAGTAGCTCTTTTGGTGCCTGTGTTAATTATACTTGATATCGGTTGACTTTTTAAGTTAAAAGAAAAAAAGACTTTTTTTGGCTAGGATGAAACCCTTGGAGAAGTTTTAGCCACATTTATGAAGAACAGCTTTATTTTCCATTATTAAGCACTTGTGAAGTTGTTAAAACATTTTAAAAGCTTAACTTTAAACTCTTCATCATATTATTCATATCCTCAGTGGTTTCTCTCAATGCTAATGTATGCAGGAAAAGTAACTAATTAAAATAAGAACATTGTTAATTAAAATAGAGCAAAGCAATTAGACCTTTGATTAGTAAACAAAACAGGTACCAAGAGACATAATTACTAACTCACCACCCTGCTGTGTTCCCAGCAGACTTCTTCATCTCTCAACCCGATCTGGCACAGAAATTGTACAAATTAAAACCTTAGTTTGTTTCTATTTCTCTTTTTTTATACGTTATTGTGTGACACTGTAAGGACAGCAACAACAGTTACAGCTGTTGCTCCTTTTAGCAAATGCAAATCTCGTTGATTTTTGAACTAAATCAACCATTTGAACTAGTTGAAAAACAAAACTTGGAGGTTCAACCAAAAATCTTTTGAGTGCTTTGCAGTAAAACCACTAGGGCTTCATGCTTCATGCTGTGCATCCTACCTAATTTTACTGATACTAGTTTTGAAATTTGGGAAGTACTTTCATAACTCAGAAGACTCATTCTTGATTTAGATATCCATCTGGGATTTGAGTGTCCAAAAAACTCCTTTGAGCACAAAAAGAATAGAAGGAAATTTAAGTTCTTACTAAAACTGCAGTCCTCCAAGTTCCACATTTACTAACGGGAAATTGTTTCCTTGGGCAATTTTCGGATAAAATTATTTCACAGTTCTTGAGGCAGATTCCCTTCAACGTAGGCAGCTCCCCCCCCCAACCAGTCCATGTCATGGTCATCGTCTCTTTCAAGAAGTAAGGAGTGGAGAGTGCCCCAAGCAGAGCTCACGAAGTCTGGTGAGACAGGATCCTCCTGCCTCGGAAATGGGAGAGAACCGAACGCGTGTAACCCGCCCTCCTGCTGGGTAAGCGCCCGGTGTGGTTAAACAGCGTGTTAAAGGGAGGTTGTAGCTGCTCTGCGCCTCATGGGTCTAAAGGAGAGTGTGGGTGTGCCTTGTTTGTGGGAGATCAAAGGCAGGAAAAGGTGGATCCTCCAGGCAGATGAATCTTCCCCTGAGCCTTAAGGGCTGTGGGGAAGCTCTATAAACTTCAAAGGGGAAAGACCTAGCAAACAGGCTGTTCTGAGAATTTCCTCTCGGGAAATGCTGTATTCTGTCCTTCAGCTGGTTCAGGCCTAGGACAATCAGCACTTTTTTCTTCCAAACAAATCACAAAGGCCATTGCTTAGTTGAAAAAAGATGTTAAAAATATATTCCAGATTACCTTCTCTAGCTATGGGATATGTAATGCTAGTGTGACAGTAAAATGAGCGCAAAGGCTTGTATCAGAAGAAGAAAATCACTGATATGATATAAAAGTAACTAAAAATAAGTGGCATACAGTTAAATGCGAGTTGTTAGTCGTTCTTTTTGTTAACGTGCGGTGACTGAGCATTTAAAACCTGTATTTTTGAGTGCTCGAATAATCAGGCTTCTGGTATTTAACATTTATAAGAACATTTGACATTTATGTACATTTGATATATGAATTGGTATTTAACAATTAAACCACATTTTTTTAATAATGAAAATTACTTTAAAAAGGATATAGGATATATACTAGCTTACAGTACTACCATGTAGGGAAAAAAAACAGGAAATCTTCATTTAATTTCAAGAAGTTAAGTGGATGCTGCTCAGCTAAAATGCGTGTCACTTTGGCACAACTAGAGTTCATGCAGGGTTAAGGCAGTTATAGTTCGATGACAATCATAGAATCACAGAATGGCCTGGGCTGGAAGGGACCTTAGAGATCATTTTATTCCAACCTCCCTGTCATGGGCAGGGACGCCACCTCTCGACAATGTAAATATTTAGGAAAGGAGATTCTTTGTATTCAGCCTATGCCTAAATTATATATAAAAAACAGGAAATCCGGAGATGTTTTTGTGTTTCAAGAAAGCCTCATGTGAGTGCTCACATGTCAGTATGTATGTGATGTACCTCCAGTGATTTTTTTCTTTAGCAGGTTGCCATAGCAATGCAGTTTTCACAACAGTACATGTTAAACGATCTCCAGTTTAAAAAAAAAAAAGTTGTAGTAAAAAGGGTGATTAGGTAATCCCTCTGTCCCGCTAACCTTACCTCTACTCACAAAATGTAATCTAAGACATAAGGAAGACTGAAAAAGCACTTGTTTCTGATCCCTCGCAGAAGCTACAATTCTGTAGTCAGAACGTTCACTTACTAAATTTATGGGATTCTGCATTTCGAGATAAATTTCTTCATGCTTTATGATGTTAATTAAACTTACTATACTGTATGGTTGCTTGTTAGTACTTTGGATTTAGGGTAGGTTTTGTTTGTTTGTCAAAATGAAAAGATACGTGTGCTGGGAAGAAAAACATTGAAGTAACAATGAAACAGTAATGAAGAATAATCATCCTGTTCATCAGAATCTGCTGCAGAGGAAAGATTGCTCCCTGCCTAGGAACAGACTTATTATTTTGGGCACATTTACCTTTTCTTATCCTGAATTCTGTAAACCTTTAGCCCGTGTAGTCGTCACCATTCACTGACCTATATCTGTCTTGATCTCCACTCCACTTTAATAACGTACGTTTGGGCATCTCTTGTATTGAAGATACAGCCCTACAGTTCACGCCGCAGCTGCTGCAGGCTGCTTTAAAATATTTGCATCGCTGTTGTTAATGAACTGCTGGCATCCCCTCTTAGAGAAATCCAGTCCTAGCAACAAACAGGAACTGTTCTTCAGAGGAAAGCTGAATTTGTCTTTGAGCTCTATGGTCAATCACAATGCTCCTCCAGAGTCCTGGTAAGAGTTGGATATCCAGCTGTTAAAATGAGTATGAGTAATTCCAGGCAGAGAGCTTTCTATATGTTAGAAGGTTAAGGACATAGTGATATAAATCTGTATGCAGTTGAACTTGTATGTAGAGACAAACATCTGTAGAAAAGTTGTTGACAGACAGGACATTTAAATAATGTATATTTTATTCTCTATTTTAGAGAAAATTAATGAAACTATTAAAGTCATTTCACTGACCTTAGCACAGCTGTGCCAAAGCACGTGCTCTGTGGCTTTAGTTTATACTGCATGCCTACTCTAATTGATGATGCACATTATCTCAATTATATTTTATCTTCTATCTTTCAATTCATTATTTCTTAACATTTGCATGACAGGTGTGATCAATAGTTCTTCTTAATAAATCAGCACTTCTAGAGAAGCCTAAGTTTGTTTAGAGTATATTGTTAGTTGTTTTTAGAGTGTAATTCTAAATCTAAGAGCCACATCTTTTCAGATCATCTACAGTCCTAATTTGCAGATATTTATGGAAAACAAACTGAATAAAATGAGAGTGCTATAGTTCAGTGCCAGGTTTCATTGCTAAAAATGGAAGCCACACAGAGCATATAATTTGCGGGTTTCAGCTATTAACTATTAAATTAGAAATGCGGTAATAGATGAATCATTATCAGATGAAAATGACAGTCCACCAACCCTTGGAAAACTGGGAATTCTCTTAAGAGAAAGGAAGCTGGTGTCAAATTGTTCCTTACTTGAGGAACAGAAAAAAGGTGTGTGCAGTGGATAGAACACATTCTCTGCAATCACCAGGCTGAAAGGAGATCTGATGGAGACCTTTGTATCTGTGAGAGCCTGTTAAGATGGACAGAGCTCTAGAAGGCTGCAAAAAAAAAAGAGACCAAAAAAAAGAGGTTTGGGTGTAAAAGCACAAGAGTTCTATGATTAAGAAACAGAATCTGGTGAGGAGAAGTAGGAAGGGTTACTCTAGCTGGAGCTGTGGTTATATCTCCCTTTCAGCAAGGGGAAAAGACTAAAGAATTAGAAATCTGCCTAATGCCAAGGACGTGCTGTGTGTCTGAGGAACAGAAGGGATGAGCAGGAGCACCCTGGCGAGGCGCCACCAGAGGCTGCCACTGCCCAGGTGCTTCAGGGCAAGCCTGGTTCAGCCTCCAGGCCAGCCCAGGTAACCCGCCGGGAGCAACTGGTTAGAATTACCTCAGGCTGGCTCTTGTGTTCTGTGGGACTGCTAGATACTGGGTTATCCACACAACATGACTTGTAGCTGTTTAGAACGGGGACTATAGTTGTTTATTTCCTCAGCATCACATGATTGACTACATATAACTTCCTGGTTTGCTTACATGATCGCATCTGGAACAATGGGTTTACTAAATACTTATCCTGGAATTTGTTCTAATGTGCTAGAAAAAATTATATTCTTCTGATTCATTCAGACCGACTGTACATCAATGGCTGAGCAGCACAAACATCCACTATAAACCTGGATTCATGCTTTTCTTCAAGACTGAGTAGCAGATCTCAAATATTCCTAGCCTGCCTTGTTCCCTCTTACTAGTGCATTATATGGCTGTTTAGTGAAGCCATGCAAATTGATAATTGGTTTTCTTAAGCCCTAGAAATGAACAAGAAAGAGCGCTCTGTTAGGAAGAATATTTCTTGCAAGTAGAAGGAAAAAATGTCTTCAGTCTGAGAACTGTCTTCCAAATATATTTGTTATTTAGAATGATAACACTGATTTTAATTATTAGAATTTGTTGAATTATTTACTCTATTTACTCTAGCTTTTACTAAAACCAGCTGACTACCACACTAATTTACATACTACATAAAACTCTGGTCTGGAATCTAAAAGCATCAGCCAGAATAAATGGTCCAGTAAAACTTTATTGAGTAGCATTATTTGTTAGATTCTCCCCAGGGGGCTGATCTCTAACGTTGCTAATATGCTACATTTAGATACATCCCTGGGGTTTAACTCTCAGTAAGGAAGCTCTGTTGACATTCTTCAGGTTGTGTCTATTATATCTGAACTGGTTATTCCCAGATGTCCAAGCTGAAAAGTTTTAGGTGAGCATTTTTACCAGTTTATCTTGTGACTGTAACATGAAGAAGTGAATCTAGAAGTCAAAGAGACAAGCAAAGAATGGAGGATGGTGAATGAAAACAAAAAGAGGGGAAAGTTTCTTAGTTGCTTGAACTATTAATCCAATTTGTTAATACCTACATTTATGTCCAGAGGCCCTGCTTGAAATATAAGTATCCTTCTGCTGAACCAAAGCATAGGAAAACCTCCTCTTGAAGCCTGCGCATTAAGAAATGTTCATTTCAGAAATGTCTGGCATCAGAGGAGTTCCTCAGCTACATCCACAGAGGCAGAAACGCAGCTGTGTACGTTCTGTTGGCCATGTTGCACTTGGCAACTGCGCAGCCTGCAGCCTGATTTCTGTTAATATTAAATATTTCATTTACTTATTAAACATTAAAGCTTATTAAGCAGGACTGACAGATGGTTCACAATTTTGTTGTGGTGGGCAGTCATACGGCTCCTGGAGATGCACTGCGGAGCTCGGGATACAAAGACATTTCAGTCACATTTAGGCACCGTGAGTCAGATCCACAGCTGGTGGAAATAAGTGCAGTTCCAGAGATAATGACGACTCGTCTGCTGTGCAGAGCTGCCCATTAAGAGAACAGGCACGGTAAAGCGGAGCTTTATGCAGTACTGAAAAAATGTGCCTGAAGTTTTCCTTTCTTTCAATGAGAAGAAGGACCAGAGCTCTTACTGAACTGGGAATCCAGATTTTCTCCTGGGCGCCTGCCGGCATGAGTCCAAATTTTACACCGGCACAGGAGCCAGCGGCTTCCAGCCCCAGGGACCCAGAGCCTCGGGCTCCCCTGCAAAGGCAGGCAAAGCAGTTCCCTCACACCAGCCTGGGCAGGAAAGCTTGTCACAATTCCTCATAAGATTTCTGAAATTCTTCAGAATAATCACCTGTCTTTTCTTTCTACACTCTATAGCTAAACCTTCTCCAAACCGAATTCCTTCAGTTTGGCTCTTCCTTAGGCTCCAAGCTTTCGCTGTAGTACAACGGGATGATGCACCTCAAAACCAGTCATAACACATACCTATTCTCCTAAAGCGAGGGTTGGATCTTAAGTAAGTGCTGACTTAGTTCATCCATCATTCTCTGCTTGAATCTCACAGCCCAGAAATGTGATACTGAAATGTTATCTTTTGAGAATATACTATTTAAACTTTATATGGGGTTTTGGGCATGATTGTTGCTGGGGTTTTGAGGAAGGAGTTGGCACTTACTCTCTATGTGTTTGTAAAGCAGGAAAAATATTAAAGGTAGAATTACTTCCTTTTTCTAAATTTTGAAAAATTACAATTAAAGCCATATCAGGTAAACTCACGGAGCCTGACTGTTTAAAACTTTACTAGTTAAATCACTAGGGACTTGAGAGAAAAAAAACTTTATTAAAAAAAAAAAGCTTTTTATTTTAGGCATTAGCTTATATCCCATTAGAAAAACACCAAAGCCAAGGACAAAAGTAAGTGGCTTAAATACTTTCCTGAATGAGATACTACACTATATTCTTTAAGATTTCCTATCAGACTCAATATTCGATAAAATATACCCTGGTGTAAACTGCTTTGCACAGAATAATGCAAAACAGACTTAAGTCTCTTCTCAAAATTCAAATACAGTTTCACAGAACATTTCACAGGGGTAAACAGGACTTTGTCATAGATCTGATGCTTTTTTCAGGATCAAAAATCAGTCTGAGCACTACCAGGGTGTGACAGGGATGAAAATAATGATGACGGTGCTAACAGTTAAAGTCTTTCAGGTGCTCTGTTACAACCATGGCACATACCTTTGTGTTGTGTTTTGTTACTTATCCATCTTCCTTTCTTATGCCTTACTTACCTGGGCTCTAATTATTGCTATTGTTAAGTCCCCCACAAGATTTTCTAACAGATAAACGCACAGTAGGTAAAAGATGGAACATGAAAACAGATGCTCTCGAACATAAAAAAAGCCATTGCTGCTAGATGATTGCAGGTGACTGTTATCTGTTCTTTATATTATGTTTAGGACCTCAACCTGCAGTAACCTCAATCACTTTCTAGTAAGAACCCTTCTTTTTTATCTGTTCTTTTCCTTGGTGCTTTGTGTTTTGAGGGAGGTATCGGAACAGTTATTCCTTCCCGAAGCAACCTTACTTTCCTTTTGTAGTGAAGGCAATTAAAAACTTAGTTGTGACCTGTGCATTCACTTAGATATGTCAATTATTCCAGAGCCTTAGATCTTTGGTGAGTGGAGCTATCTGAGTAACTCAAGTTGCTACGCTACATATTTCTAAAAGAGCATGCATAAACTTGCTGATTTAAAGACAACCTCAGGCTGGCTGTCATATTTGATTGTGCTAGTTCTTTGTGTAAAAACAGATTTTATTGGAAAGCAGGCAGTTTACTGTGTATTTATCCACAAACTGTCCTTTTTTTCTTTGATTATAGTGGAACTAGAAGCCAATTCTGGAAAGGTGACCCAGGTAGCCAACCTCAAGGGATGAACAGGGAGAGGTGGGAGGAAGAGGAAGATCACAATGACTTGGCCTGGATTTCTGTACAGTCAGAAGCAGCCACACTCCCGTAACAATTCCAGTTGACGTGCTCAGGAGAAATGGTCAGTACTACCTGGTACCTCATTTTCATCATTGTCTGGTTGAGAGAGGAGGAGGAGAGGCAAAGGGGTGGGGGAGAAACTCATTTGCACATATACTCAAAATGCTTTGTGCTGAGGTAAAGATGACACAGAGGACATGAGCTGCTGCTGCATACAGACATATTTATTTAGTTAATTGAGTTGTCATGACAACTACTTCATCTAAACTGGTACAAACGTATAGGTTGTCATTGGCACCTGATGACTTGACACAAAGTATTATACTTTTCAATGGAATTGGCAACTCTGTTCAGTCTGCTTAGAACTAGTGCTAAAGAATGTAGTTTTAATGGGAGGGGAAAAAAAGAGATCAGTACTGATTGATGGGAAAGTGTCTGGAAGGCAGAGGAAGAGCTGCAGCGTCAGGCCAGTCCTTGCTGAAGGGCACCTTTGTAATGACAGAGAGGGGCATATATTTCACAACAGGAATCCCATACCTTTGCTGGCCCTCAGCTGGGTTCACAAGGTGACATATTTCATGGAAGAGGGTCTGTGGTACACCCTGGGAAATGGAAAGGTTGGGGAAAGAGATCATTGAGTGAAAAAGTATGGAAACTGTTCCCTTAAGTTCTTGGTGCATGGACATTTATTTTCTTGTAGTTGACACTTGCGGGCATTTTAAGCCCCAGCAATTCCCTGGTGTGACTCACTCAGAGTGTGGCCAGCCCAGCTGAGGAGGCAACACCTTGCAGGTTGTAGGAGTGAGTAGTGAACAGCTGAAAAAGGGCTAAGTGAGAATACTAAACTGCCAGAAACTTTGTCTTTATGAGTTGCAGCTTGATTTATAGACAGTTAGTTGGTTTCTGACAGCTAATCTTTTATAACTCCTTGTGGACTGATAATGTGCTCTTTTCCTACCCAGCTGCGAGGTACAATGTGTTGGACTGGTTGAAAAAGAGGTTTTTATTGCAGGTTGGGTGATCTGTGGATGTGCAAAATCCATTACAGCAGCTCAGAGGATAGGAAGTAACTCAGCAAGGCATGATATCGATCACAGGCACAAATCAGTAAGAGAAGGACTGGAAGTTGTGACTTAGGACTTGTTTTAAGCTCTGTCACTGAGGGGCAGCATATGCATGTTGTGTAGATCGTGATACAGGCATCATGAACACACTGGATGGTGTATTACAAGATCTACTGCACAAGCACTTCCTTCTTAGATGGCACAATTCAAAGGAGAGAGCAAAGATTAAGAGAAGTTACTGTCACGATGGATCATGAAGTGTATCCTGTAATTCTGTCAAGGAGCACCTATGTTCCGGATAAAGATAAGCTGCTATTAGGCTGGCCTACCCCTCTCAGAATGGCTTTTTCTTGATGAAGGAATCTCCTTCATTCTGGCAAAGAAACCCAACTTCCCGAGATGGTCGAGCAGAAAAAAATAAGTCCGCCAGGAACCTATTCCTCTTGCAGCCATTCTGTCTCTTGCACACCAATACTGTACGATGGGGCTCATGTACGGTCACTGTTTTCAGCATTGACATGTCTGTGTCACTGTTTCCCAATTAAAGGCCTCTTAATTTCCTCTTATTTTAATGACTAAAATGATCTCTTCCCCTTTAATTTGCTGCCCACCAGCAGAGTGGGCTGTGATCCCTGTAACTGTTCTTTGCTAAAATTCTTGGCAGTTCCCTCCAAAATTTGACAAGACTTGACTCTGTATTTTTATCTGAGGAGGGAATTTACACACAACTCACAGCTGCCTGGTCATCCGGGAAGCTTGCTAATAGGTGTTCTGTTCAATTGTTTCTGTATCCCTTCTGAAGTCTCCTGCTGAGGTCAGTCTCTGTGGCCGTGAAGCTGGAACATCCCTAAAGGAATCACTGTCTGTGTCTCTGATGATTCTCACCAGCAGCACCTCAGACCACTCAGTGCTCACCCTGCTATTTAAGAGATTTCTTGCCTCTCGTAAATGAATGATTTATTTGGATGGGGGATGCATTTTCAAAAGTACCTCACAAACCTTTTTGGAACAGTTTCACATGGATTTCTCTTTTGATGTGCTTCTTTCCCATGAAAGAATACCAGAGTCTTTTGCTTAGATGTATTTGTAGGGCACTGCCTTTCCTCTTCATTCCTTCATATTCCTACCCACACTTCTCTCTCAAAATACAGCAATTTCAACACCACCACCACCTTGTTAAAATTTATTGCAATAATAGAAAAATCCTACAATGTTGACTTTCTGGAGCACTTTTTCTGAACCTAGCTAATAACTGTGGATAGGGGTTCTCATTCCTCTTTTTACTCGATTAGCTCAACAGTAGCTTTATCTTTGCCAAACTGGAGAAACTAAACCCTTCACTTATAACATCTGAAAGTACTTTGGGCCTCTTTCATTTTCCTATAGGAGGTGACTTCAAGGTGACTAGAGGTCTGGCCTCTTATTTCATAGCCTTTTGTGACTACACATGCCTGACAATCCCACTGATTTCAAGGTCTCCGAGGAAACCTGGGTGACATTCAGCAGAAATAATTCTGATGCTGCAGCTTAACCAAGATAGTGTTGGTATTTGGCTCTGATCTCGTAACACAATGCCCCTTCTCTACTACCTGAGATCCCAGATACTAGTCAGCACCTCCCCATTTAAGGACAGTTGCTGGCTGGTTACCTACTCGAAAGGACATTGCTTAGCTCATGGTTAAAATATCAAGCAGAAAGGTTTCTGCTTATTTCTCTCACACAACAAAAGAAAAAAAAAAGGAAGAGCTTTTCTGCTTGTATAGTGCAAAATACCTATTTCCTTAGAAATCTCAGTTTTCTTTGTCCTAACTTCACTCTCCATGTTAGCCCTTTCTGACTTATTTTTAACTGTAGATGTGGACTGCATTTTGAGTTAAAGAGTAAGGCAAATGCCAGCACTAGTACATTCCACCTTGTACTGTGATTTCACAAAGTGACGCTTGGCCGCATGCCAAACTCTTGCCTAAAATGGTTTCCAATTTTTATTTAAATCATCTGATACATTGACCACCTAGACTTAGGTATAAAATTATCTCTAAGTGAGGGGGAATCAAACTGCATGCTCAGGAAGTAGTTGTGCCCCTTCTACATTATCCTAAAAGAAAAAGATTTAGCTAGAGTGCCCAAATTTTCTTGCAGTTTTTCTTAGACTGGTCAAAAGACCAAGCAAATGACTGTGGTCTAGTGGAAGGTGTCCCGTGGCAGGGGGTTGGAATTAGATGATCTCTACGTTCTCTTCGAACCCAAGCCATTCTATGATTGTATGATACCTTAATTGTGTCAGGTCCTACAGGGAGATAGCTGGTATCATTTAAACCTTCCATATGAAAGATCAGCCCATCAAGACGTCAAAGCCCTTTAACATTGTCTCAAAAAGACAGATTTATTTTTTTTTTTAAAAGGCATGCTGATCACATGCATGCAAGGTGGTTACATCACGGTAGCAAGCAGTGCCCACTTCAACTCCTTAGTTGAGACTTCATGGTCTAATGGCAACTGTGGCCAAGCTCTATAATTCATGTTTAAATACTTTCTCTGAATATTTAATCCTGATAGTTTACAAGTTATCAAAATTAGAATCTATCTGCACAGTTTCTAGAGGGAGAAAAGTATGAACGCTTCCCTTATGCAACAAGATATTTTGTCTGCTTGGAGTCCACAACCACGTCCTACCCTGCTACGAAGGGACTACTTCTCTAGGTAGAAAAGATTTTTCAGGCCTGCTTTCTAATTTATCAGTTTACCTGTTAAAATTATTGTAAGCAGACAACAGCTGTCTTTTTGGTTGTGTTGTGGGTTAACTCCAATGGGCCGATAAGCCCCACACAGCTGCTCATTCTCTCCCATGCAATGGAGTGGGGGAGAGAATCAAAAGGGCAAAACTGAGAAAACTCGTGGCTTGAGATAAAGACAGATTAATAAGCAAAGCAAAGCTTTGCATGCAAGCAAAGCAAAATAAGGAATTTTTTTCACTGCTTCCCAGGCAGGCAGATGTTTAGACATTTCCACGAAAGAAGGGCTTCAGCCATAACCCTGAATATCCCCCCTCCTGTCCTCCAGCTTTTATAGCTCAGCACGATGGCATACGGTACAAGGATACCCCTTCCATGAGCTGGGTTCAGCTGTCCCAGCTGCGTCCCCTCCCAGCTTCTTGTGCACCCCCAGCCTCCTCACTGCTGGGCCAGCGTGAGAAACAGAGGACGCCTTGAGGCTGCGTAAGCACTGCTCAGCGATAGCTAAAACATCAGTGCATTATCAGCACTGTTGTTGTCACAAATCTAAAACATAGCATCACGCTAGCTTCTGTGAAGAAAATTATCTCCGTCCCAGCAAAAAAGAATACATGTTCTAAACTTTGGCTGCAAACTCTTACACTTTTATTCAGTGAAAATCCTTGTTTCTGCCAGTCCAGGTGAGACGTAACCTGGCAGCTTTGTAACGAACAGTTCTATTAGCATCTTAAGAGTCCTCAGAGTTAAAAAATAGCTGGCATTTTTGGGTTGGGTTTTTTCCTACAGAGAGAGTAGAAGAGAATACAGCAGCACACTCAGTTGGTTTATTAAAATCAGCGAGTTAGAAAGCAGTAATTAGCTATGGAACTGAGGAAAAGAGACCATTAACAGACTGTGATAAATCACTCCACAGAAAACACAATTATGCTAAAGAGCATCCTGTTCCTTTCTTCAAAAGGCCCATCACAGAGGGCACAGCCACAGCGGCACCGAAAACTGCATCAAGAGTTTGTGGGGGCAAAGGGGAGTCCTTTGTATTGTAACCCTACGGAAATTTTTTGCTGTGACAGAGCTCTCACAAGAGCTGTAAATTAGTGTAATGCCTTTAAGTTTGAATTCAAGCTAGAAGCATCACTGATTGCAGAGCAGTAACCTTTATGTCACATGCTCTTGGACTGCAACTTCAGAAAGATGCAAAACATAACTCAGCTTAGTAAACCTAAAAACTCACTTTTGTTTCCTTGAGCAGATTGAGGAGCTGCCTGTATTATATGTATAAATACTTAACAAGAAAAAACCAAGATCCACAAAAGGATGAAATATCTTGGTAAATTGTAGAAGGCAACTTTGATCAAAACCACAATGCACTGTTTGATGTAATCAATCTGGAAGATAACATTCACAGACAGATGTTCCTGATGAGATTGTGCACTGCATTGTAACAGTAGGTAACAACTGGGTATAACCAGTATGATAAATGGCTATGCTTTGCCAACTTCTCTCTCAATATTCGTTAAATTCTCATTCTTCTGTACACCTCAGCTCTGTTGTAAAGTTCAGAGACATTTTTTTCACAAGCTTCTAACAAGTTACTCTGGATCCATAATTACTGAGACCAAATTGAGTCAAAATGCCAAGCAGGTTTACTCTTTCTGAGTGCCTGGAGTCACACAAAATGAGTAAGTACATAAAGCACCGTGTGCATCCCCAGACATATAACAGTTCAGTTACTGACCACAGTACTTTCAGCAGGAGATTTAACATGTGCAATAGATTTTTACTTTTGCTATGAATTACCTTAAAGAACAAGGTACGAGCAATGTCTCGAACCTGCTGGAATTCAGGGGTGGCACTGCAATATCCTAAATAAGTCTAAGGGTACCTAATGCTTGCACAGTACTACAAGTGAACTGTGAGTGTGTATTACCAGTTATTATTCATACCAGGTAAACTGATTCAGCTCAGCTTTACAGAGAGGGAAGCCAGTCATAAAGAGCTGACACGATGGAGCTGGGACAGTACAGGCAGTCTGCTTGTCTTGGGTGATGCTTAAAAGCAATGACAGCACTAAGATACTCATCTCCTGTAACTTTTCTCACTGTAATTTACTATCAATCTATGTAATTGTTTTCTGACCTTTTTTCTTTTTTATTCCTCAGAGTTGATTCCTAAAAGGAAACACACAGCTTCAGTTCTGCTACCAAAAATAATATAATAGTATTTTTATCGGTGTAAAAAAGTACTCAGAGCTTTCAGAAAACACAACGGAAGTATTAGAAAGTACAGACAACAAGCCAAGATCCTGAATAGTCTTTTTTTTTTTTCATTACACCGTGTATTCAGTTAGCCAAACAAATGGGAGTATGGCTCTACAAATATATATATAAATGAGGCTTTGTTAAAAGGGCTTATTTCGGTTTATCCATGTTTACTGACAACTTTCATCACCATGATGTAAAGATCTCACAATCTGTTTAGTTTTTTTAAAATCTCATTATTTCTTGATCAACGATACTGCGATCCATTTATTTCACTTCTATTGTACCCATCACTGAAATTATCTGAGCACGCTTTCTGCACAAGACAAATGGTGAAGTAACGAAGGAATACAATAACTGAGCAGTCAATGGGAAAAGTCATATTGGCATATATTAGCCTTGCCAAATCCTGTGTGAACGCTTTGATTTCTTTTCCTCTTTAATTTAAAACGCAACACATTTTCATTACTCCTGATGATTCAGAGGAGCTTTAAACTGCTTCTATCTACTGAAGGGAAACGTACAGTTCTTTCTGGTGACTATAAACAGAGAATTGCCTCATTGCTTCAATGATTCATATGTAGCTCCACCAGTAAGAGAAAGCCCCTGGCTAAGCTAAAATAAAATAAAATAAAATAAAATAAACCAATTATCTCAATGTGAATTAACCCTAGGAAATAGAGGTCTCCTTTGTTTTTAAAAAGCCCAAACAAATAAATCTAGCATCCGATACTCTTAGGGAGTCTTTTGGAAATGTCTGTTATTACGGTCTGTGCATTGACACATGGGGAAAAAGTCAATAAAATCATTTTCCTACTGATAAGAGATGTTGTGGACTACAAGTTATAACAACAGCTGAAACAGGTACTCTGAACATGCTCTCAGAACAAAATATATAATATGCATCTTCTGACAAGCAATATGTATGTTTTATAGCACACCAAGCTGGAGGGGGAATATGCTGAATAACACTGGAAAGTTAAGACTTGAGTCCTGAGGATTTGTCTCCTGTCCCTGCACTAAACAGAATTTTTTAATGGCAGGCTGTAAAGAAAACAATGTTCTGGAACTCAATGTATTAAAAGCTGTCCTGTTTATGCATTAAAGCAGCCAGAACATACATCAATACGTTTTTACTAATGTAATATATAACTAACAGAAAAATACAACATTTGGCTTGAAAGTTTTTTTAATACTTTATTCTCTAAGACAAAATGTGATTTATGCCCCAGAGAAAATTACTGAGAAAAAAAATGCAGTATTATGCATTCTACCTGAGGGTTTGGTTTCGCCATTTATGTGTTACTTCCTCTGAGCAAAGTGATCAGCCATTATTCAGCGTCTTAAATGTTGCTCCTGCTACAAGGGAAACTGACATCAAGTCCTTCTTGAGCACAAACCTCATTGTTCTTCTTCCAAAAAAACCTGATTCAAAGTACATAAGTAGTATCTAATATAGGATAGTTCTTTTCCAGAAAGGTTCAAAGGGTTGTTTGGTTTGTGGGTTTGTTTTTTTTTTCCATTTCCACCCAGAGTGAAACTCTGCATTTAACTCATCTACTCGAACTTTTGATTGACCTTCCACATGGTCTGTTTTCAGTAACGACATCAATTTCTTCAGCCATCTTACTCCAAAAGTATGGTAATACTACAATTAGGTTTATCCTGAATAGCTGCTCCCCTCCAGGAAATTCAGGCACGAACTCTCAGAAGAGTCTCTGTGAAGAAAACTGTTTTGTCCCTGACACAGCCATACTTGGGTTCTTTTGCTAAACACACGATTATATTCTGAAAATAAAGGATCTGAATCAGGAAGAGAGGTTGACTGTAACTGCCAGCATTTATCCACACGTACACTGTTCCATTTCCTTCTTTTCCACATTTTTAAAAATCACTATTGCAAATAATAGGTATCACTGACTTGACCAGCAGACAAAGATGGTGATCAAAGAACTCTTAATTCCCTTTTTTTTTTTCAGGTTCTCGCAGCATGTTCATTAATATTGTCACTACTTGACTACACACATCAAATTGAGCCCCGTGTCTTCACTTTTACAGGTTTAATCCACAGGACACTGAAGTATATGGCAGGCCACCCTCACAATGCTTTTATTGAAGTTTTAAGTGATATAAATGGCCATCCCACAGCCTACTCCTAGACTGGCTAAATTCACAGTCAACTGCCAGAATAAATCCTGCTTTTACATCTTAGTGTAAGCTTCTGTATCGCATCGCCAAATACTCTTCAAGAAGTGCTTATGAATTAAATCAAAATAACAGAATCAGGATTATGCAGAAGTGTCTGCTACACGTTACCTCAGTTGCCACAACTGATGTGTCCAAGGACTGGTCAGACCACAAGCAAGACATTATGTTTGTGCAAAATGGCCACCCTTCAATCATGCTGAGTTGCCGAATTTTGGTTCGGGACCACGGAGGAGTACAGACAGCTTTAAATCATTACGGGTAGGGTCGGTCAGATAAATGCGAAGTCATCAGCATAAACCAGGACTGTAGGAGCAGATAAACTCACGCAAACCAAACACAATCTAAAAGTCACTTCTTTGGATGTTTCAGAGCACTGGAGTGATCAAGAGAGCTGCCCCATGGCCTCTTCATTTTTGGGGAGGTCACTCAGTTGATGTACTCTATCTGCTTTACTTTCCCAAGTCATTCTACACTTTACCATTCATTTGCGTTAGAACTGTAATGCGATGCCAGCTGACTGAATCATTTGGAGTCAAACGCCTGTTATTCTTTATTTGGCTGCTGCCCGCCTGGTCATGCATTCAAATGGCCAGATCTAAAGTGACAGAACTTTGTATTCCCCATTACAGCACTGAATTAGCCAAGTACAGGGGATGGGGAAGGGAATACTCATGCTGTTACCAGGGCAGGGCAAGCAAGGGAGAAAAAAAGCTTCCCGACCTTTAAAACAGCTGGACCTCTTCACAAGCTGTTACTTAAAGCTAAGTGTGTAATTAATATGTCACACAGAAAATTCTCAGTGGTGTCAATGAGCTTGTTTTGAGTCTTTGTCCAAAACATATCTTAAGGACAATGTAAGAGGTGTTTGAGGCATCATACTTCACTTTTGATAAAATCTGTTTGAACGCACAGAGATAATGAAGCTCGTGAAGCCTCCCTGTGGCTAGTAGTCCTTTGCTCCTAACGTGTATTTTCGTACTGCTTCATTTATGATGGGCTTAGGTGACAAATTCTCAGAACTGGACTTTACAAAATACTTTGTCTGCAAAGTTTTTACAGACGACAGAAAAAAAAACCCAAGTGTTACAAAGTACAAACAAATATGAAAACTCCATCCATTCCTTCACTGTTTCACTTTGTTCATTCATGTGAAGGAAAATGTTTTACCCCATCGCTCATTTTAGCTAAGACATTTTCAAGTTTTTTTGCTTCCTCTAAATACAATACGCCAAGTACATGAGACCTCAAGACGAAATAGATGTATATCGTGAAATTAAGGAACATTGACGAACTTGACAGTAACAAATCCACAGCCCAAAGAGATGGTGGTGATAATCCCTACCATGAGTAAGAAGGGTCCTGAAGCTTCTTAAGCGCTCAGTTGCCGCAAGGAGGTTGATGGAAGAACTGTGTCCATGAAGGTCTGCAGGAATGCTCTCTCCACACGCAGCACACTACAATGAATTTTGAAATTCCATAAACAGTTGCATAATTTTAGGCATCTAAGAAGGGGATTTATTCAGACTGAGGGGCCATCAACAGACAAAATTTAGACACCCATGGAATCACAACTAGTGATCCCCCCCAACCCCACCTTCTGCTGTCATAGGTGAGGCTGCAGGCACCCACCCTCGTCAGCACGGAACCGAGTGGATGATGCCCGAGCCTCATTAAGGGCCCCCAAAGCAGGCCAGTCCCAGGAAGCTTGAGCTGGTGGATGTCTCACAGCACACCCTGTGCTTAAAAGATTAAGCTCCCTGCAGAAACCAGGGAATGCCGGCATCAATCACCAGGAAGAGACCTATGGTATAAAGGCTTCAAGGCCTGTTACAGCAGTTTCAAGCATGGGTCTTGCTTGCAAGTCCTGAGGCAGCTGCCCCTGGATGACTCTCTGATGCAACAGTTCCTGCTTCGCTGGCCCCAGGAACAGCTTCAGGACAAGCAATGGCTAAGGCGAGACCGTGCACACCCTGCTCCCCAGCGATGACCAAGGCCTGGGCACGCAGCAGGAGGCTGAGGGCAGGGAGCCGTTGGCTGTGGGGCGGGGAGGGGACCAGGGTGTCGGCGGGCGGCCGGTCTGCCGAGACAACCTTCCGCCCGGCCCCAGCTCGCACACCGGGCTCCTGGGGGCTCTGGGCTGCACCGGGGCCTGCGACAGAAGTATGGGCAGCGGGGATTTTTTTGGCTTTGCCAAAAGCCTCCGGCACCGCCACCCTGCTCGGAGGACGACAGGTGGGGCCGCGGCCGCAGGCTCCTACCTGCGGCTTCAGGCGCTCGGCCCGAGGGGGCGGCCCACGAGGAGGGCGAGGAGCAGGGGTCCCCCCCGCCTCGGCACCCTCTCACCGCGGAGCGAGCGCGGGCCCCGCCCGGAGCCGCCTCGGGGGCACGCCCAGCCCCGCCCGGCCGGCAGGTGCGATTTCGGGCGCGGCGGACACCTCGGCACAGCGGCGGCCCCGGCGCTGCCCTCACGGCGCCGCCGGCGCCCTCCTCCGCTGCAGCGGGCGGGCGAGGCGCGGGGTCCGCGCGGGGCGGCGGATGGCGCTGCGCCGCTAGTCGGTGCATTGCGGTGGGCGGGCGGGCGGGCGGGCCGCACCGCGCAGCCCCGCCGTGCCGCTCCGCGCCGCGCGCGCGGCCATCCCAGACGGCGGCGCCGCGCCTCGCACAGGAGCAGCCGGCGGGAGCCGCCGCCGCCGCCGCAGCAGCAGGAGCAGCCGCCCGCCATGGCCAAGGAGGGAGCGCAGCGAGCGGAGGAGACGGAGCAGATGATCGAGAAGGAGGGCGGCAAGGAAGCCGCCGAGGGCAGCGCCGGCCTGCGCGCCGGGGACGCGAAGGAGATGAGAGCCGTGGTGCTGTCCGCCTTCGGGGGGGCTCAACAAGCTCCGCGTGTCCAGGAGAGCCATGCCGGAGCCGCAGGAGGGGGAGCTGAAGATCCGCGTCAAAGCCTGGTCCAGTATCGTTTCTCGCCCTCTCCTTCCCCCGGCCTGCGGGTGCCCCCGGCCGGGCGCACGCCCCGTCCCCTCCCCGCGGCGGCGACTCTGCCCGGGCTGCCCGGCCGGGTGCGGTGGGAGCCGCGGGGCGGGCGGTTGCGGCGGGGAGTTCCTCGCTTGCGGCTTCCCCCGGGGCGGGGAGCCCCGCTCCGAGCCGCAGCCCCGGGAAACCCGCCCGGGCAGCGGGGCCGGGGCCGGGATGGGGGCGCCGGGGGGGGGCCCTGGGGCGGGGGATGCTCGCTGGCAGTGGCGGCTGCGAAGGGTGAAAAAACAGTCGTGGGTCTTAACGGTACCGGCAGAGCGAGACGGGAGGGGTGCGGGAAACGGGGCAAATGCGTTTAGGGTTTTGTTTTCTTCCCGAGAAATGTGGTGCCGGCTTGTGGGTGTTGCTCAGCACCTGCCCTTTTCCCTTCTGATCCTGCCTGTTCGTTGTTTCTCTCCTGGGAATCCCTCGCCTCAGGCATGGTGGATTCTCCCCGGAGCCGGTGTGACAGCGCAGCCGAGCTGAGGGTGACTGAGCGGGGATCATTCCTGTGCCCGGCAATCTGGTGGCATCCCGAAACAAGCCTTCCTAGAAGGCTAATTTTTCGTTCCGAAACCATCGGAGCAGCCTGTTCTTCCTAGATAGCTGGTTCCCAGTGCACATGTTCCTTCCAGAAAACAGGATTTTGGTTTTTTTTTTGAATGACAGAAGCGACGTTAGGATCTTATTACACAGCTGCTTGTGTACCAAATGAATTTTGTCTAGGCAGGGAGTTATCTTTTGTTGTCCTCTTCTGCTCTGTAAAAACATTGTGCTTGTGGAAGATAAATTTCAAGGTGAAGGCCAAGTTGTTTATTTTAGAAGTTACACTGGTGTGGGACAGTGAGCTGCTTTTGAACGATGCGTCCAGTGCATGTAGCTCAGATCTTGGAATATTAATGAGCTGAATGGCCTGGTCTGTTCAGACACAGGGATTTCCACTCTGTACTTAATGGGGGCCATAAAGTTTGTGACCTGTGTGAGTGTTTCTCCACACCCTTCGCTGTTGTTCCCCATCAAAAATGGTGCTATCAATCAGTCTGAATGAGGATGAATAAATAAAGGGCTGAGACTTCTTGCATTCTAATTTATTTGTTTCTTCCTCTATTAGTCACAATGGGAAATCCAAGAAATCCCATGATAGGTGAATACAAGAAATAGTGGTAGCATAGTAGCTTCTGGGTAGCTCATTTTGTTCTCAAGCAGGCCTGTGACTCTTTTTGAGAATAGACTGTGGAGTTTTCTGAGTGATTTTTTTTTTTTTTTTTTTTTTTTTTTTTTTTTTTTTTTTTGCAGCTGTTGAGTTAGCAAAAGTTAGTGTGCAGAGCTTCAAATGTTCTTAGCACGTGGACATATTCCTGCAAATGCCTGCGGGATTTACAGCAGTCTGCAGTACCTGCATGAATTCCAGTTTCATCAAAGCAGTAGATACATCTGTATCACAAATAGCAGGTTGCCTGCAAAAGACCACCTGGCTGTAAAATAGAAATATTCAGCCTTGCTTCGACCCCAGTTGCTTTCCAGGGTTGCGTTATCACAGGTGAGCTGTGCAGGTTGCATGCTGGTGGTGGGACATGAGGAGACCTGCTCAGCCGCTTTGGTTGCACCATACCCCGGGTGCTCTGGGGGAAGGTACCCGAGGAGCAGGCTGTGCAGCATCTGCACGTCACTCCGGGCTGGAAAGGGCGGTGGTGCCAAGATGTCATTGGGCCACCAAAGTGTGCTTCCAAACAAGGTAAAATCAATTTGCCGATCTTGTAGACCTGAGTCTCTAAATACAGAAGATTGATCAGGGTGACGATGGACTTAGAGTCTAGTCTGGGAGACTGAGTGAAAAAACCACCTGTTGGCTTTGCCGAGCGTGGTATGTGCCTGTTGGTGCGTGCTGTGCTGACCCTGCCGGTGATGGGATCCTCCAGTGAGACACCCTCATGACAAATCATGTTTGTAGTCAAATCAGTTTCGCAGTTGACCACTGTTACAGGTGGTGATTATTTTTCTCCATCGAGTTGTGGAAAAACAGTAATCTTTATTTTAAGAAGGTATGCATACACGCTAAATCGTGCATGTGAGCACAAAGTGCAAGTTGTGTGTGGTCTCTGCGTTCACTGGGCAATGAAACCAGTTGAATCAGGTGTATACGCCAGTTAAATCGTAGGTCTATGTTTTGTAGTATGGCACTGTAAGGGGAGGAGATGGAGGATATGTTGCTATTAGCACTAAGCTAGATGAATAATTCTTTTGAAGGTCTGGAATATCAATGATCCAATTGAAAATGTGTCAGCTGAGATGAGTCATGTGTTAGCCTCATTCAGTGACTAAGAAATTGAGCAGCCATTGATGTCCAAGCTGAGTCACAGCTTCGGCATATTTCCTGAAGTAATTTTTGATTGATCATGACAGAGCAGTGGAAATTGCTGTATTTGTATTGTAATTTGCGGTCTGCAGAATGCTAGTGTACGTATTGTTTAAAAGATCAGACAAGTATTTAGAACAAACTGAAGCAGTATTTCAGAGAGGATGTGTGAGTAGGGAATCGTATCCTGAAATTATGTCCCTTTATTTTTCTTTGTTAGAACTATTTCTTCCTTGTGCTGCTATAGGTTTGCTACGCGCAAACGTAGAGCGGCACAAGGAAGGAGGAATGAGGCAGAAGTGACCTTTCTGACTTTATGACCATGAGACTTAAAAAACTGGTAGGAAATAAAAGAAATCCTAAGTATAGCAGGGTAGCCGACAGTGTATCACTTTTGTTGTTAAAGGCAGTCTTACTCATGTGCTGTGAGTCTTTCTGGATAAAAAGTGTGAGATCCCATAGTTTAAAACTTTCCACCTTTTTTTATTATTATTTTTTCTTTCGTAAAGGTTGTCAGGCCATTTTCTGGCCACAGTAAGAGGAAGGATCTTAAGAATGTGAAACTCAGTGGTCCTCTTATTTGCTCCATTGTATTTCGTCAACTTCAGTGATTAATTTCAGTGGATTCTTGCAGTGAAATAAGGCAGGCAGATCAAAAGCAGGACCTCTCCGAACTGAACCGTGAGGGATGGTTTCTGTGGTTTGGTATTTTGCAGTGGGAAGTGTTGGATATTCTTGAGTGTATGGGACAGAGTGAGGAGAACCAAGTTGCCCAGTGCTGGTATCAAATAGCTGTGATCCTTGCCGTGTCCATGTGTCTGCTTGTTCCGACATCATGGTAACGTGTTCCTACACAGATTTCTGCATCAAATTTCTGCCTCCAACTGCTCTTTCTTGCAGGAATATAGAAAAAGTTAACTTTCTGTAAAATGTGTGGAAAGATGTTCAAAAGATCATCACTGAACAGGCTGCCCAGAGAGGCTGTGGAGTCTCCTTCTCTGGAGACATTCAAGACCTGCCTGGACACGTTCCTGTGTGGCATAGTCTAGGCATTCCTGCTCTGGCAGGGGGATTGGACTTGATGATCTTCCGAGGTCCCTTCCAATCCCTAACATTCTATGATTCTATGATTCTATGAAGCTAATGTACACAAACAATGGTCGCTACCATGTATGTTGTGGGGGTTTTGGTTTTGTGGTGGCTGTTTTGGGGGTTTGTTTCCCCAAATGATGACTGCTTTGCAGGCCTTCTGTTACTTGGGATTTCTCTTTCGTTATCAGCATTGCACTGATGATGTAGGAGGTGGTCTTAGCCACTGGATAAGAAATGGCCTTTCCAAAATCCTTTCAAAGCTCCCAACTTAATTGTGACAAACCCCTCTTCTAGCCTGTTCTATAGTTGATGTTAGGGACTTTGTGTATGAGCATGCTTGGTGGGAGTTTTTTTGGTTGGTTTTGCTTTGTTGGTTTTCTTGGTTTTTTTAAATTGATCTCCTGAGTTTGTCAGGCTAGATTGTCGAAGTCAGGTTTTTCAAAAATAATCTGTAGTCTTACTTTTACAGACCTTGCAGTTGGGGGTTCAGGTTGCCCTTAAACCCTCCACCACAGTTACAAATATTTACATTTGGTGGAATTTCCTCCCCCTCCCCAGTGACCTACATCCCATGAATGCTGTCTTGTCTTAGTGCTTACCCTGCGTGTCTCCTGTCTTTTTGTTTGTTGGGTCTGTTCAGTCTGTGTTTTGATTCCTATCTGACTAAAGCTCCATCTTATAAATCCTTGTGCACATCAGTAATTCTGTGTATCCAGGCAGTTGCTGGTGTCATATGCATGAGTAGGACTGGCTGTGTGCAGAGCTTCCTGGAGTCGGGGGAGTTAGTGTGCAGCCCTTTTGGCTAACAGTGAACACAGGGCTGAGTTTTGGAACAGTGGATTAATACTGAAATGTGTTTTAGCAAGTTAGCTTGAGAAGGTTGAACTGTGTATGGCATTTGTGCCGGTAATTAGCATATGCACGTAATAGATAAATGCTACCTGTTTTGCTTGTGGTTTTTTTTTTCTTTTGTGGCTGCCTAGAAAACCACATATTTTACTTCATGTTAGATAACATTTAAAAAAGACAAAGGAAATTTTGCAAAACTGAGACTACAGGGGAAGACCTCTATTTTTTATTGAGCACCAACCCTGAGGGCTCCGAAGACCTAGATAGCCTTTGCAAAACCGTACAAAAGTGATTCAGGAGGAACAGTTTTAAAACGGCCTGTCTGGTACTTAAGTTCAGTCGAAGATTGGACTCCTTCCTGGGAGGAACACAAGATTCATTCCGGGAGTCACATCAGAGGTTGGGACAGTTACATCAGGTTGCTCTTGGCCCAGAACATCTATAATGTTTGAGCTTTGGGGTTTTCTTCTTAAATTGAGCTGGGTTTACTTGCCAGCTATTAATGCGTTCCCAGAAATCATAACATTTCACTCTATTGAGTTTTTAAATGCCCTTTGTTGAATTTCTCTATGTGACTTCTAAACAGTCTTGTAAGCTTCGGGGCTAAGGACCGATGGCTTTGCCTTGCACGTGGACTCTTTTGCACGTGGACTCTTCTGCCCGAGGCCTCTGCAGCACGGCGTAAAGTCAGTCTCTTTCACACATGAAGAATGCAGATGTCTGCTGCGTCCCCCTTATGCTGTGGAGCCCAGCTTTTGAATGCTACCCTGAGTTTTTCTGGCTTTCCTGTCACGCAGGTCAAGTTTTCCTCTTCTGCTTTGATCTATGGTAATAGTCTTAATTTTATTTTTTTTGTCTGTGTCCTACAGTGGTTTGAACTTCATTGATTTGATGGTGCGACAGGGGAATATCGACAACCCTCCTAAGACGCCGCTTGTTCCTGGGTTTGAGTGCTCTGGAATTGTAGAAGCTCTTGGAGATAGCGTGAAAGGATTTGAGGTAATGTGTTGGTTTGGGGTTTTTTTCAGAGTTCACCGAGTATGTTGTCCCTGATCCCTTCTGGTCTGCCAGAGACAGTAGTCCTCAGCACCCTGTTGAGATTTGAAAGGGCAATTTTTCCTTCCCACTTCCCAAGCATGAGAATGACATATTGAATTAGTTTTTAAAGCCACCACTGTCATCTACTTCAAATCTGTCCTGAAAAGAAAAATATGCACTTGTGCCATGTGCATATCCTGATAGCTAAATCGGAACTGGAAAGCATGACTGATTTGCTTTAAGAAAGTAAAAGAAATTGAGTGAACTTGTTTCTTGGCCGTGTTTGCTGTCATCATTGCTCTGTTCCTCAAAGCCCATGCGCTGCTGATTCCGGTTCCAACTTGTGTTCTTGAGTTAACAAGACCCCCATCTACAATAAGCATGTTTCTCACAATTGTGTGTGTTCATGAGATGTGGATAAAATTGGGAGCCTGATTATGGGTATATGACTAATTCTGATCGCTCAGGAAGAGCATGTATTTCGCCCAACAGAATAGTGATAAATGACGAATATATAATAATGCTTTCATAACTGGTTGGCATTATGTACTCTTTGGTATCTCTTAAGAGCTGTAAAATTCCTCGGTTGAGTAATGATAATAGCCAGTTTAGTTTCTAGCAGGGTCTCAGTGATGAGTTTTTCTTAGAATGTTTCTCTTCTTTCCCCAAGCTGCCACATCTCTGCCTTGAAACAAGTCGTAATCTTCCCATGTTTTTTTGTGACAAACTGAAGAATAACTTTGCTGTTTGCAAAACTCTAGTGCTTCACTTGTTCCGCTCTAGTATCTGTGTCTTACAGTTATGTTCTGTATCAAAGAATATTCGATGACAGGAACACAGAAAGTCTCTGCTCTAGATCAGCCTTCTTAGTTTAAAAGTTCTTGCTATTTTTAAAGGGCATCATCAGGCCACAGCATATGGTGCTTGTTTGAATAACATTCCACCTGACTAAGTATACTGGGTCTCTTCTAGAGTTTACGTCTTTGTTCTGACTATGGAACATTTTTTTGCTCTGGTTGTTGAAGGTTAGGGCTGGGCCAGCCACTAAACACTGACAGATGCTCTCTAACCCCTCTCACTCCCCAGACAGGAAGGGAAAGGGAATGAGGCAGACTGGAAAACTAAACCAGCTTTAACAAAACAATAATAGTACTAATAAAGAAATAATGAAAATATTTTTATATGTATATACAAAACTGATGTTGAACCCAGCTCCTCCTGCTAGTGATCCCCACTGATGCTGCAGAGAAGGCAGGCAGCAGGAAGTCCCAGAGGGGAACCGGACACAGGAGCTGGATTCAAGAACTCGGGATCAAAGGCGGAAAATCAGATGGAGTCCTCCACGGGCACTGGCTGTTAAAGCAAGAGAACTTAACCCCTGTGATCCCTCAGCTAATTTATACTGAGTATGACGTATGTAGAACAGAATACTCTTGTTGGTTGCTTGTCCTGTCCATTCCTTCCTGGAGGTGCAACCTTTTACTTCCTTGCAACCCCTTTTTACTTGCCAGCTCCCCAAACGTGTTACATAGGATTAGCACTGACCTTGGCTACTGTAGGAGTAAATATAAGAGCCTTTCTGCATACCAGTCCTTGGCAGCAGCTGTAAACATCACTTGCACATTCTGCAAAAACATGCTGTTAACTTCAGAAAGTGCAGTCACTTAGGGACTGAGCTGAAAAGAAAATCACTGAACAGAATTGATTCTGTTTAGCTCAGACTACTCCCTGAAATTGAAACAAGCAGTGATATTGTATTTTTTACATATAATCTGCATAGCCATGGTAGAGTGAGTGATCTGCAAGGAAGGGTGACTCAGAATAACTGCTGTGCCCAGGTACGAGCACATCAGCAGAACATCATGCCACAAGGAAGTTGCGAGAACGTGCAGTCAGTTTCTTTATGCATTTCTTGCCCAGAACAGGAGCACGCCAGATGCTCCTTCTCTCCTTGCCATACGCTGTTACCACTGCCCATGGCAATGGCAGGAATGGCAAAGGTTGTACACCCTACATCTTCTGACTTTTTTTCTCCCTTTGTAGATCTCTTCCAGTTCAAGTTTCGTTAAAGTTATGGGCATTTCACGCTCTGGATCTCACTGGGCTTTACCCGAGATGCTACACACCTGAGATATCGCCAGACAGTTGTTGTCTTCATTTGCTGTGATTGCATAATTGTATGACAAACAACAGCACTGAATGGCAGTCTGTTTAGACAGCAATGTGTAGGAACATATTTTTACATTGAAAGAAAGCCTTTTTTTAGTGAAGTAATGGGGTAGTATGTATTCCTTCTCCCATGAAAAGCAGCAGTCTCTTTCTGTTG
The DNA here is from genome assembly GCA_020746105.1 of Trogon surrucura. NCBI lineage: Eukaryota > Metazoa > Chordata > Aves > Trogoniformes > Trogonidae > Trogon > Trogon surrucura. The sequence continues at coordinate 16,790,333 of CM036629.1, forward strand.
AGCTCAAATGCATCAAGCCTGATCTCTCTCTAGTGGTGGGAATGATTCTCAGGAGCAAAGGTGTAATGTGACATGATGGCTCTGTATACCGTTTGTGGTAAAATATGTTTTTTATTATTACTTGGAACCTGCCTCAGGGATCACCAAGAAGGACTTCCTTGCATTCTTTTTGGTAATTGTTTATGTTTGTTTGCAAGGATATAGGACATACTAGCATCTCTAATTAGTCCTGGCAGACTTCAGATTTTAGACACTTCTCTAAAAAGGGAACCACAGAGTGGTTTCCAGTGAGGCATTGTTAATTTGAATGTGTTTTTCAAAGGGAGGTGGCATTTCAGTGAAGTTGGAATGACAGTTCTGTTTCAGCATCCTCATTTTAGAGACAAACCCTTCAGAACTGTCAGCAGCACCTTAGCTTTTAGCAAACCCACAGTATCCCAATGTGATGACAAGTACTTGAGAAATCAAAATGTTCTTGTGCTATAAACGTTTGCCTGAAGGTAAGTGTTGTGCTTTACTCCATTACTATACAATATAGTTTAAATAGTCTAAAAACAACCTGTAGTATTTCTAAAGGATTTCTGGGTATCGGTAGAATATAAGTTAATATAGGTGTTATCTTCTAAATGAGTGATTTCCAAACCTTTTCATGTGCTTTATCTGCCAGAATACAAGGCCTCCCCTTCTCAATCCAGAGAGAGGAGAAAAGTAGGTTTAAATTAGTGTGAAGACTGAGAAAGCAAAGTGAAAAATGTCCTTGGTGTAATTTTGTTTATTCCATACATCTCATTAATATAATAATCTTTTTTTTCTTTCTTTTTGTAAACAAATTTTCTGGTTATTAGTAAGAATGCTGATTGCATTGTTTACAGGCCCATTTGTTATTTAGGAGCTCTCGTAGCAAAAGTTGATCTGTATTAGTGATGATGAAAAACTGCTTCATCAGAGAAGCAATGTAGCAAAAGAAGAGGAGGTAGCTTTAACCTTGGGTATTTTTGTTAAATTTAACTTTCAAATAAAATTAAAAAATGGTAAAAGCCCAAAGCTGAGCAGGTCAACCGCTCTTTTGCCAAAGATGCAGAGCACCGTTGTCTCCACAGTCAGTCAGTGACCCACAGCTCGAACAGGAGAGTTACACATCTTACAGGTTGCTCTCTACGGTCTTATTTGCAGCCATATCCTCAGCGTTTTCTTCTTTGTTTGCAGATTGGAGACAGAGTCATGGCTTTTGTAAACTACAACGCGTGGGCTGAAGTAGTATGTACCCCAGTAGAATTTGTCTACAAGATCCCTGATGACATGAGTTTTTCTGAAGCTGCTGCATTTCCCATGAACTTTGTAACTGCCTACATGATGCTCTTTGAAGTTGCCAACCTAAGAGAAGGCATGTCTGTACTGGTTCACTCGGCAGGAGGTGGGGTGGTAAGTTGGAACTTCTCTTACTTTCCTGTCACCAAGTATCTGAAGCATCTTGATTTCTGAAATGAGTGAGACCTTCGCTATCAGGCTTCCCTGTGTGAGGAATTGTGGTGGGAGGAGCTGCATCTGGTTTCCCATCAGAATGCTGATGTGAATGATTGGAGGTTTTGGTGAAATAAAAATGTTCTGACAACATACTCTCCCAAGAAACCCCTCCAAAACCTCCTAATGAATTATCAGAGGTCAGGGAGCAACCATTATCCCAAACATTGTGTTCCTGAACTTATGCACTTTGTACTTACATGTAAAAGAAGGCTGTAATGAAAGGAATAAAAAATAATCAACTCCCTGCACAAGGTATTTGTAGGTAACCATAATCCTCCTTGCAGTACATGTTCCTCTTGGACTACTCCTGCAGATGCTATGTGTGAGTGTGTGATGCTTTCTCTGTGACAGGCTTTTTCCTTTGTTGTACAGGGATTGAAAGCAATGAAAAGCATTATCATGCAAACTGGGAGGAAAATACACAAATACTGAATTTGAGTCAGTGGTGGCTGCTGCATGCCATAGTTTGGATCATTAGTGTTACATGGGCAAAGCAGGAGCAGGATGAAATCAGCAGAATACTAGGCCACACAATGAAGTAAAATTGTCGGCATTTTGTGTTACCAGGTCCTTTAAGGAAAATTTTGGAAAATATTTAAGCTTGTGCAAAATATTAAGATAGAGGCGGGAGCTTGTTCACATTTGAAATTATAGGGTCCTTTTCTGTAAAACAGATTTTGCAACCTGAGAACATTAACAGATCTCAGTCTTTCAAATTGGAGCCCCTCTTCTGTTCTTGTGTTAAGCTGTATTTATGCTAAATTAATATTCTGTTGTCTACCGAGGTCTGCTGGGCAGCTCCAAACACCTTATCCCTAATTCTGTGCCCTTACACCTTCTTTCAGGTTCTCATATAAAAGAGGACTGTATTCAAAGGAATAAATTCATGAGTTCCCTGTACAAAATATTTTTAGCTAACGGTAATCCTACTTGCAGTAAATGGTCCTCTTGGAATACTTCTGTAAATGAATGGAATTTATAATCGTATTATGCTTTGGCACAGTACAACCTACAGCATTATGGCTGACTTTATTGTTCTTTAAGATTAAATCTTTTCATGTGGAATTTAGGACTGTTAAAGTGACATGAGGCCACACATTCAGGGGAGCTGTGTATTCTGTGGGTATTGAAGGCTCAGCTTTAGCTGTACTGCCGTTTGGCTCTGTACAGGCCCAGGGTGAGCGTACAGGATTAGCAAAACACCCAGAAGCGATCCCTGGGCGTATGCATACCTCTAGAGGAGATGGACTCCTCCTCCTTAGTAAGAGAAAGAAATTTAACAAGGACACTATTTCTTTCTCTCTTCCTCTGACTTGTTGCCTATTATTTCTTCCTTCTTTTCCTGAACCTCTGTTAATACTTTTATTAACTCTCATGTAGTGTTTTTCACTGGTACTGTGCTGTTCTGTAAGGAGCTGCTGGCTGCCTTTTGTCACAGATGCTCCATGAGCAGCTTTTGAGTGGTCCCTTGCTGTGGCTGCTTGTGGACCTTCTCTGAGAGGAGTTGAAGGAAGGATAGGTCCTTCTGGCTGGCTGCCAGGAGGAGAAGAGAAAACCAGATCCATCACCTGCTAAGCAGTCAAATTCAAGGGGAAAAAACAGGTGCAGGAGGAACAGCCAAGTTGCCCAGTAACTGATAAAGGTCTGTGTAGGATCTAGGGGGACTGTACATGAGAGGGAGACCTGCGAGGCAGGGTGCTGGTTGCTGTGCCCCAGGGCAGGGCGCCTCTTGCAGCCTGGTCTTCCTTTTAAGCCAAGCGTGTGTATTGCTAGAACTGGAAAGGAGGGAGTCTTCCCATTGCTTGATAGGTCTTACAGGTAAAATACCCTTCTGGAGGTGCTTGGAATTTGTGACCTACAAATTTCAGAGGGGTCTGTGTTATTCTCTAAACTGCTCTGATAACCCATCTGTTAATCCTTTGAATAACCTTAACAGCCTCAATCAGACAAATTATTTGTGCGGAGTTCTTGGTTAATAAAACAGAAAACTGGCACTGAAATTGCTACGGGAAGAGGTATTTTTGTGTGTGTTGCTTTAATAGATAGACGGCCCATTCCCACTTTCAGCAAGTGGGAAACCTGTCCCGTTTGTTTCTAAATGTCATAGACATTCCAGAACACTTTAATGAGACAATAGGCTCCCTGTGGGACTAGGATTTTGTAATTGTTCCTTTCTAATTATGCAAGATCATTATTTTAGCTGCTTCAGGCAGTTTATGAAAAAGAACTTGTTGCTTCAAAAATGTTTGTGAGGTTCTTTGTTCTGGCTCCTCAGTCCCCTTTAGAAAGATCCTGCAGCTTTTTCAGTAAATTGAGTCAGGTAAAATTCTCTAAGATCTTTACTTATGTATTGCTTCAGCTTATTTATGTGACCTTATTTTTGTTTATGGATATTTTTGGTAGTGAGGTAATTTTAGCAATTGTCTTCCCTTCTGAGGTATAATTAGTATGTGACGGTATCCTTTAATGTCTGACAGGATGCTTTAGGTAAATCAGTTTACTTATTTCCACAAGTTCCAGGGGACATCAGAAGATGATGTTGGGAAAAAGGAAATGTACCAGGATAACTTCCCTTGGAAAAAAAAAGAAGTCTCATATACATGTCTCTGTTACAGACTTGAATCCTGTCCCACATAGCAAATGAGTGCCCTCCCTGTGGCCCACTCAGCTGACAGGTCAGGGCTTTTTGCGATCTTCCCTGTTGATGGTAGGAAGCGTGGCTGGTTGTAGGGAAGCACCTTGTCTCTCTGAGCCAGGAGCAGAGAGCTGGGCACTCAAAAACTCTACCTCTGACGCTGTTGGTACATCGTAGCCTTAAATCTGAAGAGGAGGCCCTGCTGCAGTGCTTAGAAAGGGCGTTTGAAAGGAGAGATTGTATTTGCTTTTGCTTCTTAAGGCCAGCATGTTGATTTTGATTGCATGGAAAGGGGGCTGCTCTGAGGGTTGCTTTGGTTTTCTTGTATCTTTTTCCCCCTCTTGAGATAGGTGTGGGGTAAGAGACTGTCAGCTCTCAACCTGGACAGAAGAATCACAGAATCCTAGAATGGCCTAGGCTGGAAGGGACCTTAGAGATCATTTAATGCAACCTCCCTGTCACGGGCAGGGATGCCTCTCAACTAGATCAGGCAACACATGGGGACTCAGCGGGGATCGAACCTGCGACCTTGCTGTTGTCAGCACCACGCTCTAACCGAGTGAGCTAAGAAGGCTGGAGAAATTTTAGGGGCCTAATAGGAAAGCATGAAACAGGCTCAGAGTTGCATTGCATGGTTCAGTCAAACTTGGATGAGAAGTTAATACCTTGCAAAGCATTCTGTTACCAGTGCTTGTGCTGCTAAGAAGGACAGCTGTTATGCTCCCTTTCAGACTTCTGCTTGGTGGGACGCGTAACACTTCTGCTCAAACCTGAGTAGCAGGGCAGATAGATGATTAACAAAATGTGTAATTGTGTAATACAAATAGAATTTAAATGCTTAAAGCTACAGAAATATTAAAGTGTCCTGAACTGGTTGGTAAAGTAAGGAGAAAGTCAGCTAACACTGAACTTCAGAGACTTCTTATACGTAGAAAAGGTGCTCAAAAGTATGAGCTTGCAAGAGCGTATGGCTTACTGTAGGATAAAGTGTCAAATGCTGTAATTAGTGTGTGAAATGACTGTGAGATAATGGCAGAGGAGCTTCCTTCAAAAACATACTCTCACTTTTTAATACTTCTTTTATTTCTCGTAAGTGAAGCAAAGTGGTGACTGAAGAAAATACACTGAGAAAACTGAGCAGTAGCATCCACCCCGCTGGGACTGAATTGCTGCATGAAGCAATTCATTCTCTAAATGGAGACTGTTTAAGTCAGTGCAAGTCACAGCACAGGCTTGTATGAGATGAGAAAGTTGTTTTTAAAATTATTAATGTAAACTTCTAAATTGAATCCTAGAATAGTTGAACGAGTATAAATACAGGACTGTCATCTTAAAAAAAAAAAGGCAAAAGACCTTAGTATTTTCTTGCTTTAATAAATCCAAACTCTAGCTCTGATATCTGCCTAGAAAATTAATTCTTTCAGGTATTTAGATTAGTGTAAGACAGCCATTATGCCCACTTGTTTATTTGTTTGCTCTTCGTGTACTTCCTATCCTGAATATTTAGAGCACAAAACTTTAGTCCTTTACCGGGATTGCGTAAACACTTCAATTTCATCACTTAACTCCTGAGATGCGAGGGAAATTATGAGCCAATTTTTTAACCTTTTGATCTTCCAGATGCTAAAATTTGTGCAGGAGTATTGATTGCTGTCCTGAAGCTGTGATCTGACCTTCCCTTTCAGGCTCAGCAGCATAGGAAGTGCAAGCAGAGTAACGTACGGATGCAGCTCTCACGTTTGAATTTGAAGGGTAAATCTGACTTGGCAACAGATTTGGGTCATCCTGGCAGGATTGGTTCCTGCTTGGCAGGAACCGTCTCTTTTTCTGTAGTGTCTCCCCTGCCTAAATTGCAAATATTCGAAGATGTGTTCCAAACTGAATCACTGAAGTGGCGATATTTTATCTGATAAAGAACTGGCACTCCTTAGTAAATCTGGTCAGCTGCTCTCACAGGCAGCATATAGGAACCCTTTCAAGAGAATTATTGAATTTCTTCTTTAAAAAGTACCTATGTGTTTATCCCTCAAAATGCTCTCTGTTGTCTTGCTCAGTAAAAATTCTTTCTCCATTTCCAGGCTTTTTGTGGCCAGTTAATTTATCTTTGTTTTTCCTTTGGTGTTGTAATTAATTAAAATTAGGTATTCTTTCCTCTTGGTGTACCTCTTTCAGATCTCTTTGGTGGTGTGTGTGGATATATATATTTTTATTTTTTTTTTATAGCTAGAACAAACTCAGAATCAAATCTCTCCTTGGCCTGTATTTTTCGGGCTGAAAACAGGTTTGTTTGTTTACACAGCTTTTTTTGTAAGGTCACATCTGTTTCCTTGGTCCTCCTACAGACCAGGCAGATAGATACCGGGTTCTGAACTGGTGGCAGCAAAACAGCAATAAGCTGATATGAGAGCCAGGGCCTTTAAAAATAGGTCTCGCAGCATCCCTGATCCTTTTAAACCTTGTGTGAGTGGACTGAATTTAAGTCTGTCTGCACCTAGCAGGTAGGAGCACATTAAATAGCACTCTTGTGTTTGAGTCAGTCCTTCTTGAATGGGAATAATTAGAATTTACTCTGCTCTTCTGATGGTCCTGGCCAGTATACTGTACAATGGCATTAATACTTCCCACTTTGCTGAAATCTTTACCCGATGCCTCCCAGGACTGCACTTGCTGTTTTCATATTAGCAGTTCGTAGCTCTTCTGCATTTGATGAAGTGCTTTCCTCTTATTTCATCTCCAGCAGCCAAGGAAGGGAATAAATCAGCTCACGCAGAGCTCTGTGTAACCAGGTCTAGGCTGCTGTAAGTACCCGAGCTATCTGACTTGAAGCCAGACAGCGTATCGTGATGCTGAGCTGCCCTGTGCTGCTGAACACCTCTGAAGCAATGGATGTGCTCCCCCAGCAGCTCGGGAGAGTCCCCGTGCCGTGCCAGAGTCTATTTCCAGACACTGCCTCAGAGCATAGTCTGTTAATCAAACACAAAAGCCTGGCGAGTCATACACAAAAAGCCATTTCCCTGACCAGAGCAGGCTGCAGTCTCTGGAGGCCTTTCTTTCCCCTCTCACAGCCCTGCACTCCCCAGAGGACACGTCCTTTCCCTGAGTCCCCTGCTGAGTCATGTCACCAAGGGGCAGTGCTTAGCTCTTCCTTGGCTCTTCCACCTTTTCAGACGGAACTTGTGTCCTCTGGACGGGGATCTCAGCTGGGTACGTTGCTGTAGCTCTCTTAAACTGAGGAGGATTTAAACCAGCTGGAGATTCAGCTCTGAGTTTTGGATGCATCTCAGCTGCCCGGTTTTGCCGGGGGGTAGGAAAAAAACACACCTTGCTAGTTGTTGCAGTAAATGAGATTTTGAGGGTGAAAGGGATCATTTAGCTCATGATGACTCTTTCTTCCCCTCTCTCTGCTTCAAAATGTGTTGGTGGTGCAGTGAGTGTAGCACACACCACCTGACACTTGTTCAGGAATCACATTTTGGTTTGCCCACCGTGCAATGTTCACCTTCAGTGCTTGGTTTCCAATTTCTTCTGCTGTAATTGGAAAAACAACACCTTCAAGAGATGGAGTGTTGTGTGTCTGACTTCTGACTCCAGAGAAAAGGTTTCCTTGATGCCAGGAGATTAGTAGACATCTTCTCTCGGAGTTTTCCTACGATGTTTGTGTTTTGTACCACCTTCTGATACGGTTATGTGGCATCGGAGCATTTTGGAAATGTTGATTCTCCTCACATTCCGTTCCAGACAGGTTTCTTGTGCAAGATTGTCTGAATATTTTTTGGTTGTTTGTTTTTTAGTGCTGTAGCACTTGTAGGCTACAAAAACATATCACAGAAACCATAATTTCAGTGATGCTGCCAGTTCTAAGAGATGCGTGTTTGTGGTGTTCTTTCCTGCTACATAAAGCTGGCCTCAGCTTACGTAATAGCAAAAAAAAGATACTTTTTTTAAAAGTACAGCTGGTCTTTAATGGCTGTAATTCAGTGCACAGCTTGCACGTCAGGCTGGGTCTGGCTTGTGCCATTAAGTCAGACCCTTTTTTGGAAATCCACTAACTTACATCCCTTAATTATATTTCATTCAGTGTTAGGCTAGTATTAATGAGCTAATTCGATTTGTAAGTTTTCTTCTATGCATGGTTTCTATAGTGACTTTTAAATGTCAGTGACTTTTTAGAGTTGAAATTTTTTGAATGCACTGAACAGTCTTACTTCATTGTTCTTAAAAATATCTACTTTTTTGTTTATCTGATTACCTTGGTACGAGAAGTTTCCAGTCCTGCAGGTTTGAACTTGGGTTTTAAAGCAGAGGAATGTAAAGAAATCTACTATAAGGATATCCATCATTTATCATACAGTGTGTAATAATCCTGTGTGTAGATCAGGTTCAAAATATTGGTCTTACAAGTTGACAGGATACTTTGAAAAGGAATCCTGTCAACCGACTTTGAAGCTAAAGAGATACAAGACTCCTGTGCAAAATCCAGTGTTAAGACATATGCTTCATTTCCACAGAATGTTTTAATCCAAGTTATTAATTTCTTTGAGGACTCACCGTGTGGAGTTCTGCATGATAAGTAATGTATAAAGTATATATATTTTTAAAGGAGATTAATTCCATTTTATGGGAGTACTTTGTAACCATGTCTGTCCCTTCTGTGAACCAATTGATAACTTTTTTTCAGGGACTGCTAAATCCTGTTAAAGGTGAAATTAATTGTCCAAGTGAGAATTATTTTTTGCCACTTGCTAATTTTCCAGGTTCAAGAAGCAAGAATTTAGTCAGTACTTATGTGTAGCGATTTGCATTGTATATATAAAATTAGATGTGTGAAGAGTTTTCGTTTTCCAAATCATGACTATCTAATTAGATGTCCTCTTGGAAGGTTTGAGAGTTCATACACTGTTTCTGATAACCCTTATCCCTGTGGTCTGCACAGTGAAAGCTGGTAGCAGAGATGATCTGGTTTTGTCACGGCTTGGAGAGACAGAAAGTCGTCTTGTCTCTGGCTACCACAAAGCAATTTTTAGGAGAAAAACCAAAAGGAAACCTTTGGAAAACAGAAGACAAGGCAGGGCTCGTGTCCCTGTGATCCAAGGATGCTCCCTGGTGAGAGTGTGTGCCGGGGGGAGTCGGCACTGGTGCCTCACTTGCCCCTCTGGCGCTGGGAAGGGGATGTTCTCCCTTCCAGCTCCAAAACCCCTCGTGTGTCCTTCCTGTGTGAACGGTGGATGTTCTGAACACCAGGGCCTCGCATACTTGCAGCTGCAATGTACAGCCCTCTGAACACTAGCCACTAATCCAGAGGTAGCTACATGACTGGAGGGATTAGAAAAAGGGCTTAAGAGTGACTTGTGTAGCCACGGTGCTGTTTTAGAGCTTAGCTGAATTCCACGGAAACTAGTGAAATTTTTGAGTTTGTAGATTGAGTTCAGCTCTTCTGTTTTGGTGAGGAAACCAAGAGAAGTCCAATATCAGCCTTTATCTTTACGTTTCTGAGATACAAATACTAAGAATGCTTTGCACAAAACTGAGTAAGAGTTGATGTGAAGATCTTCAGAAAGCTGTAAAAAAATGTTTTGTGGAATTGCCTCAAAATACTTCAGTGATACTGTTCATCCAGTTATAAAAGTACTGGTCATGAGAGTCAGTTTTAGGCTTTAAATATCTGCAGAAAGCTGGAAAGCACTCTGATCTGAGATTTTAGATAAGCTTATCTCAGCGGGGGGGGGTGAGAGGGGTGTTCTAAGGAGTTTGAGTGAAAAGGAAAATAGGTTTTGCACATCCTGGGCGTTTTTGTGCATTTCTTCTATTCACCTGACTGTCACTTTGTTAAATGTTAATCATCATCTGCAGGATGAAAACCAGCATGTGTTCTACTCTAGTGTTTGACCTTTTAAACATTCAGTGGTTTTGATTCAGGATATACTCGTTATCCTTCATCTTCCCAAGTGAGATTGAAAATGCGGAAAACTAATCAGGGAATAGATTAATACTGTCAGAATTTCATTCAGCCTACGTTACAAAATACTGATTTATCTAAACGACTGTGGGTAATGGTTTTCTGGGAGACACAGAAAGTGATTGCTAGTGAAAATGACTGAGTAAAGGAGAGATACAAAATCCAGATTAAATTTTTTTGCTTGTAATTTTCTGTTATGCTATTTGTGGAGGCTAAAACCTGGTCTTCAGAATGAGACGGTAAGTGATAGAGAAATGAAGTATGAGAAGAGTGTACGTTTTCTGCTCTCCAAAGGCATTACATCTTGTGAGATGAGGCCCCTCAGTAATGGATTTTTCTATGATCTGTAAGAGATTAGGGATTCTAACCCAGGAAAATGGTGGGTGATTTTAAAAGCCTCATTTATGTTGGGTATTGGATTACCATGCTGTGAATCAGCATTCATACCTGGGTTCTGCTATAGCTTTCTGTGAGCTGTTGGACAGGTTGTTAAATTTGCTGTGCTAATCCATTTCTCATCTGTAAAGAAAGAATAAGAATGAATCCTTTCTCTGCTCTGTTCTCTGTGTCTATTGGTACCTGCCCAAAGGACCACAGGAACTGTGCCTCGCTGTGTAGTTGGTTACTGACTAATCTGAAACTTCTGGATACCATGATGTATAAATAATGATGTTGTCCTCTTGTGATGTTCAGCTCAGAGGACTGTCACTAGCAATTGCACTCAGTATTATATGTGAGGATGCCAAGACCCCCAGGGTATGCAGGGTTATCTAATTATTCTACTGTAAATAAAACCTAAGCACTGATTACTGGTATTCATATAGTAATAATCAGGGTTTCTGACCGGAATGAACAGAAGGGGGTTCATCCATGGATGATATTAGTGGTCATGCATACAGTTTACAAATTACAGTCTTTCAGCTGTAAATATATGTAAGAATCCGCTGAATTCTGTCAGGTGTTATTTTTAGAATGACGGTGGCATTTCTTGCTTCTGGGCATGTGTCTGTAACCATGCTCGCTCCGGTGGAATAATGTGGTTACAGCAAGAGGCAGGGTGACCTGTTAGGATCTTTTCTGAAATCTAGATGGCTCAGCCTCCACGCAGTTCTTCCCTTCTTCTCTCAGCCTTATGAAATCGGAGGTTAAAACTTAGAGAAGTTAAGGCCTTCTGCAGCCTGAAGCTGGAAAGTCAAAGTCCAGGCATTTGAATGCACAAATTCCCTAATGCCCCAAAGTCCTCCCTAAACACTGACACAGTATCTGTTTGACTCCATGGGATTTCTGCCCAGAAGCAGGAGGGATGGGTCTCTTCCAACCAAAACTGTACTATGATTCTTATACTAAGAGAATGTTTTTCCTCTACATGCTCTAGGCTGTTTTATGCCCTTTGCTGTTGATCAGTTTTGAGACTGGGGCACTGGCCTAAGCAGACCTGTTAGCATGACTGAAGGCCATTCATGCATTTGGATAATCAGTGAGGATTACTGTTACTAATAAGGCCTAAACCAGATTTGCTTTACTGCGCAGGATTTGTTGTGTGAACTTGCTGTGTCCCACTGAAACCACAAGAAAATGCGATTGCTTAGAAGTGGTTGGCTGCGTGCTGTGCAGGGACTGACTGCACTAGACTTGCTGTGTTGGAACCGCAAGTTGTACCCGAGCACCAGAGGAGCCAAGTACTTTTACGTTATCTGCCAGAAATTCTGTTCTGGCATCAGATGCTGCAAGGCCTTCACTGTGAGCAGAGAGGATCTGAATCACGTGCGGAAGCAGTCAGCGCTGTGGTGAGGTGTGAAGAGGAGAGAGGACTGCTGATGTTCCTCGAGGGGCTCTGGGGGAAATGCACTGTCGTGGTTTGACCCTGTCCGGCCGCCAGGTACCCACACAGCTGCTCTCTCACTCCCCCTTCACTGCCAGACAGGGGGAGAAAATATTTCCAAGGGCTCAGGGTTTGAGATAAGGACAAGGAGATCACTTTCATTTACCGTCCCGGGCAAAACAGACTCAATTTTAGGGAAATTAGTTCTCTTAATAAATGTACCTAATCAGAGAGGAGTAATGAGAAGTGAGAAAGAGCAAACAGATCTTAAACAGAACACGTTCCCCCCATCCCTCCCTTCTTCCCGGGATTGCCATCAATCCCGGTTTCTCCACCTCCTCCCCCCGAGCGGCGCGGGGGGACAGGGAATGGGGGTTACGGTCAGTTCGTCCGACGTTGGTTTCACCGCTTCTTCATTCTGGGGGAGGACTCTTCACTCTTCCCCAGGGCCACTGTGGGGTCCCTCTCATGGGAGACAAGCTTCATGCTCTCTTCTCCGCATGAGTCGTCCCACGAAGGGCAATTCATCACAAACTGCCCAACGGGAGACACCTCACGAGGGGCAGCCCACCCCTCGTGAGTCTGAGGCGCAGTCCTTCGGGGGAAACTGCTCCAGCGTGAGCCACCCACAGTGTCCCAAAAGTCCCACCGGCCAACCTGCTCCAGCGTGGGCATTCCTCTCTTCCACGGGCTACAGGCTCCGGCAGCAACTTGCTCTGATGCGGGCGTCCCACGGGCTACAGCCCCCTTCAGGGATCCACCCACACGGCGTGGAGTCCTCTACACAGTGGGCATCTACGTGGTGATCCTCACGCTGGACTTCTGCACCTCTCCCATGGGCTGCAGGGGGACAACCCGCTTCACCATGGTCTTCACCACGGACCCGGGGGACTCTCTCTGCTCCGGCGCCTGGAGCTCATCCTCCCCCCCACCCCGCCCTCCTTCTTCACTGACCTTGGTGTCTGCACAGATTCTCACTCCTCCATCTCTGTGCCAACTGTTGTGGCGCAGTTCTTTTTCCCGTTCTTAAATATGTTTTTCACAGAGGCGTTCCTCTGCTATCACTTTGCTGATGAGTTCAGCCTTGGCCAGCGGCGGGTCCCTCTTTGGAACCAGCTGGCATTGGCTCTATCAAACTTGGGGAGCTTCTAGCAGCTTCTTGTAGAAGCCACCCTGCAGCTCCCCCCCACCCCCTGCCTCCAAAATCCGGCCAGGCCAAACCAAAACATGCACATAGGATGCAAGTGACAAGTGAGAAATATTTCTCTAGCACTTCTTGAGTAATCATTTCTGCTGGTCCTTGTAAATTAATGTTGTTTCCCTTAAATTACACTGTATTTGTGAAAAGATGAAGACCACCTCTTTCCCAGTATAATTTTTGATACATTAAATTACTTTTACCCCTGCAGTTGCTTTGTTTCCAGAAAATCCTTTTGATTTAACTGTATTTTTGTTTTCTCGTGGCTGAACTGCGTTGCACTGGCAAGAGATGAGTTCGGGAAGTCCTTGCACATGCTTGGTCTTGGATTTTGCTGTGTCATGAGTGAACTGGCAGCTGCAAAGTCTGTCAACCCGTTTCCATGTCAGTGAACTAATATAATAATGTGTTTGCAGGGTCAAGCTGTTGCTCAGCTCTGTTCAACTATTCCCAATGTTACTGTTTTTGGAACAGCTTCGTCTTTCAAACATGAAGCAATCAAAGACTCGGTAACTCACCTGTTTGACAGAAATGCAGACTACGTTCAAGAAGTAAAAAGGTAATCTTTTTATTTGCCTGAGTAAGGGTTGTATATATCTGGCAAAATACTATGAAAGACACTGGGCCAATCATGTTTTTGGGAAGACATTACGTTTGTGAGTTTGGGAACTGGAGTTTGTATTCCAGATATTCTGTCTGTCCACTACAAGGGACGAGATAGCAAGCATCTCCCTATTTCTTTATACGCAACATAAGTTTTGTTAGTCCATGTTCATACTTGGACATGTGTTGCAAGGAAAGTATATAAAGTGAAGAAGAATAAAGGTCTTAACAGAAGGATGTACTGCAAATGTAGTAGCTCACTGCAATGCATTAAGATACTTCAGTGGGTCTCTAAATTATCCAGATTTTGGAGTCCTCTGGTCTGTTCCTGTCTGCCTGGGGATTTATCCTCTGCCAGGTATTGATATCAGTGCACATGATGTCTGTTTTAATTTCAGATGCTTAGATTTTGTTTGTTTGCATTCAGATTAGAATCATCCTGTTGCCTTTTGAAGTCATCACATGTGTTTCTGTTTACATGCTTTCAAATACTTTGTTTTCCAATTTTTCTATCTGTTTCTAGATATTGATGTTGACACAGGTGGCAAAACTTTAGAATTGATAAGAAAATCTTAGTAAAAAAAAGTCTTCTTGATTTTACTTGTCAGACGGATAAGAATAACGTTTTCCCTTCATCTTGTTTCTGTCAAAATAGTAGATTGTGTAGCTGAGCATAAACCAAGAAATTTCTCAAAGGGCCACCCCAAGGTAGTACAGTTAACAGGCTTCCTGTCACACTTAGGAATTCCTCAGAGCGACCCGCAGGGTCTCCAAAGATCTCTTTGCACAAGGATTACTAGTCCTCAGAGAGGGCCTTGAGTACATAGCAGGCTTTGTCTGAGCTGTTAGCAGCCCAGGCTGGTGTTGAAGGAGAAGGCAGGCTGGCTGTCTTGCTACAGCTTCTGGAGCACTCCAACGAGCTTCAGAAAACCTTCAAAATGATCCGTCACAAAGAATGTTTCGTGTCCAGTGAGAATTCTTCTGTATGGGAAGTTTCACCAAAAGATACAGGACTTGTCCAGCAGATGACACCCCTGCCATTTTCTTACAGCTCAAAAAGAATTGCAACTGATTTCTTCAGCCCTTTGGTAGCTGTAGTACAATGAAGCCTGAATTCTAGCAACTCCTAGTTTACAAAATGGATTTGGCAAAACAGAACACTTGAAAACATTAGTTGGAGTAGCACCAGCCTTAATGCTGACTCTTAGCGGGGGCAGCAGATGATCTGGTTTAAGTGGGTTATGTGATGTGGGGACAGGTACAACAGAAATCAGTGCTTAGAAAAACGGATAAAGCCCCGTTAACTTCTGATAACTTCATGACTGTACATAACATTGGCTGCTTGTGCCCTTCTTCAGAACAGTTCATTTTAGGACAGTTCTTGGACACTAGTGATAGGATTTTGCAGACTGGTGTTTTGCCAGGAAAAAAAAGAGAACTAAATCAGAATGTTTGGGTGTATTTTTCATATAGTCAAAGCCTCAGCTTTATAGGTGTTTCTAAAGTACGTGGAAAATGTTAGTATTATGTTAACAATCAGCTTGTGTCATGCTGACTGACTAGTCTTCGTGGATTTTATTGCAAAGTGAGAGTTTTTTCTTGCTTTTTAGAATCTCAACAGATGGAGTAGATATTGTTTTGGACTGCCTTTGTGGAGAAAATACTGGCAAAGGCCTCAGTCTTCTCAAACCACTTGGGACTTACATTTTATATGGTGAGTGGAAAAAAGCCAGGTACATATTTCAAAACTAAAGCCATCCATGCCACTCCTTCCATAACTGGAGGCCACCATGTTCTACTTTCTCAATATGAACATTTCTAATCAAGGATTTTAATGAAGCTGAGGAAGGACTAAATTAGTGGGAAACATAGGTAATACAAAGAAACTCTAAAAAAGAATCTATAAATGAAAATGAACGTATGTTTCAGATTGTTAAGCGTGATTGGGTGATACAGGGGAAGTGTAAGAGAAAGCTCTCGTTCTGTACACCCTAGGAGTCACAGGGTGCGTTTTGATGCAGAGACAGAGAGCTGTAGGCAAGAGTCCTTGTGTCAAGATGCCTCGTGGCACTTGTTCTATTCCTGGTTTTGGAAGATTTGATAGATTCTTTTTTGTCATCTCAGAATACCTATAGACTTGCAGGGCTCAGTCACCTTGGCGTCTTTAGATGCTACTAATTAGATGTCTGCTGATCCCTTTTAAACCTAGGGATTTCTTTTTTCTTAAATATGAATCATTGAAATTATTTTACATGTAATAAGTGATCTACTTGTGAGCATGTAACAAATAGTGTGTGCATGTACTTGTCTTTTACAGGTTCATCTAACATGGTTACTGGAGAGACAAAAAGCTTCTTCAGTTTTGCAAAATCAGTAAGTGTCCCAGAGCTGTGATTCTGCTCTTTCCCCTAACTTGAGCCTCTTCTGTAGTGTTTTCATCTCATTTATCTCTGTTACTCCTGATGTTGCAGAACAGAGCGTTCTTCTGACTGCAGTGTGGTCTGACATATTTTCTTCTGACATGGCAGCTAGACAGGAATTGGACTGGTGTGCAGTGCTCATTTAGATTGTTAGCCATAGGATACGTATCACTTACACAGCTAAGCTTAAAGTTAGACTGCATGACTTAGTTACGTAAGGCAGAATGTCATATCCATAGATATGGGTAACTGTGTACCCTGTAGGTTCCTCATGTCTGAAAACACTGTCAGGACAGTGCAGTGAATTCTAAGAGGCATTTAAAGGAGATACATCTCTTAAGCTGGGGCTTGTGTCCAGTCATTTCGAGCTTTTCACAAGTTAATTCCATATAGAAATGCATTTTTCAGTTTTCCATTTTCATTTCGAGCGACATCAAAGAGATTATGATGTTGCATTTGTTTCCTAATTGATTACATAAATCCAAAATTCAAATGGCAATTTTTTTTTTTCTTTGGCTTACTACAACAACAAAAACCTCAGAAATCCTTGAGATTGAAAAGGGACAAATGTATTAAACCACTAGTGAGAAATAAGTTAACAGGGAGTGAAAGTGATTCTTTCAGGCAGAAAAAAACAGAGGGAGTAATCTTGACTGAACATCTATCGTACAGTCGTTCTGCCCAGAGCTCATTTAGAGCTTCCAGCAATAACCCTGTCCCAGGAGAAATTAGCTTCAGAAGTCTCTGTGTAATTGAAAACAAGATAAATCAAAGACTGTAGCAAGAAACTATTCTTTGCCTCTTGCGTTTTCTTAATGGTTGTAGTGGAAAGGTCTTTGTTGTTGTCGTGCGTGTCTGAACTAAAACAAGGTAATCTTTACTATGCAGCCTTTTCACTGTTAATGTGAACATATCCAGACGTGTGTGATTTGTGTAGGGTAGATTGGCCCAATTAAATCAGTTTCAGCTGCAGTGTTTTTCAGATAGTACTGACAATAAATATGAATAAATTGAATTAATAGAAAAATAGGATATAATATTTTAAAGTATAACTAGTTTGTTTATGTAATTATACTGCAAAATTGGCTCATCAAATTATATGAAAATTTTAATTAAAAATGGACCCATTTAAATAAAACTTACTGGGAAGTGGGATCTTGTTCTCAAGGATGTTCTTGGGCTAAATGAGATAAAATAATTTCATTAGGTATTATGAGTCTCACTCAAATACTGGAAACACAGTAGCGGGTGAAAAGTAAACGGAAGCTGATAAGCAGTGCAGGGTTTCCTTGGTTTTGAGAGAGGAGTAACAGTCAATAGTTGCTTGCGAATGTTTGGGAAGCTTGTGTGTCTTGAGATAACGAAGAACAGAAGTGAGAAGGGAGGTCCAGATTCCTTACTTCTAGACCCACGTCCTAACACCAGATCTGTTCACTCTTCTTCTGACACCCTGACCTCGTGTAACACAAGTCTGTATTTTATTCCTGCGTGTCAGTCGGCTGCATACTTTTTTGCCTCTTCCTTAAATAAAATCCTTACTGTTTCTCTTGGCTGTTGCTTCAGATCTGACAGGTGAGTTGTGCATCACATCTGCCCGGACAGTTTCCTTGTGAACCTTCCTGTGCATTTTCAAAATGTTTTTCTAACTCTGCTGTTGTTCATTGTTTTCCAGTGGTGGCAGGTTGAGAAAGTAAATCCCATCAAGCTGTATGAGGAGAACAAAGTCATTGCTGGATTTTCCCTGTTGAATCTGCTTTTCAAACAGAATCGAAGTGGCTTGATCAAGGGTGTGATGGACAAACTCTTAAATCTGTATAACAGTAAGAAGATCAAGCCTGTGGTTGATTCGTTGTGGGCTTTGGAAGAGGTAAGAGTGAAGTTTCCTTCCTCGTTTTGAAATTTCTGAAATATATGCCCGTTTAGATGTAAAATCAGATTTAAATGTGTTTTCTAGTTATTAGTTTACTAATGTATACTTAGTATTTAGCTTGTGCACAAGTTGTCTATTCAGAAATCAATTTTGTTATGCTGCATTTGTGGAGTGTGGGTCTTTTGGTTGTTTTTTACCTTCTGACTGCTTGGCTTTCTGTAAAGGCATGTAACGAAACCAATCTGATCATAGCCTGGACAATTACAAGCCCCTTGACCACAACACTGTTTCAGACACCTTTGTACTTAAGATGCTGATAAATGAACTTAAAGAAACAGCATGATTATAGTAACACTGCCGGGTTAATATTTGTGGGTTATGCATTTGTGAAGGGCACTGAGCCTGACCCTGTCACTTCAGGTGTGCGGTCTGTAAGAGCTCTGCTGGCTGTGAATTGTGGGTGTGTCCCTGTGTGGTGCCTGTTCAGAACATGCTGCAACAAATTTCTGTCTCCATCTGAACACATTAGCGGGTAATAATGGAAATGGTAACCAACAGATAATACTGTATTTTATTAAGATTTCGAATGCCCCGTGGGCAGGGTTTTGAGCCCGGCGTGTTGTTTGTTTTCAAGTGGCATTGTGACACTGCTGTTGTCACGGATGCAGGTAAGATGCCTTGAGTTGTGTGGTGGGACTCCGCAGCCTTGTGACACTTCTTGGAGCAGGAGACGTTGCGTGGTCACTGAGGCCTGTACATGCCTGGGCCAGGTTATATGACAGGGCGTCTCCTGCCCTAGATTGTGCTCACCTGGGAACCGTGTGTCTTTCCATGCTGTCCCTACAGCTGCCCCAGCGTACCCCCACATGCCACCTCATGTGGTGCAGCAGATGGAAATGTTCTAATGTGGTACAGGCTCCATTTGTTCCTCTCTGAGGAAACAGAGAGGAATGACAGCTTCCCCAGGAATCTAATTGTGTTCTCTAAAACAGCTGCCTGAGGCCACTGCTGGCAACTCGGTACCACCGCAGGGTTTTACCAGCCAGTGGCCTGGGAGTGGCTGATTCTTACCATCCAACTCTTTAAGGGAAATCAGATGTTGTGGTAAAGAGCAGCTGGCTCAGGCAAGACAAAATCCTCAGCTGCTGCCTGAAAGGGAGAGCCCTTTGAAGAGCAGTGTAAAGTAGATCAGATTTAGGTTTTTGATGTGTTTTTTAATTATTATTTATTAAATAAACTTATGATGTATTTAAAAAAATTTAAGTGGCACAAGGTTCTAGATAGACATTCTGCAATTTTTTTTGTTCATGTAAATATGTATTTTTCATGTTTTGGTGAGTAAGAAAAAGATAATTAAAATAGTAACATTAGGTTAAAAAAAGTAAGTCATATATGAAAAAGTAAAAACATAACATGAAAAATTACAAGTGGCAGGCTGATCTTAATAGTCAACACGATGGGAATTTGTTGGGAGGCTTCTGTTTGACAACATTTCATCTAACATTTGGCAGGAACACACATCATCCCTACCGGTAGATTGTGCAATGTGTAAATACATCTGTTACAAAGCAGAGTCTGGAAAACTACAGCTCATTTATCATGCCTGCTCCCTTTCCACAAGCTATCTGGTAATTTATAAAGGAAACGTCTGGCTAGGATCTTCATTAATATAATGATGCTAGAGGTGTCCTTAGTCAATTGCCAAGTATTACTGGAATATTACTCATTCAGGGCATTGTCATTTTGGGGCTATATTTTTGTGGGCATAAAAATAACTTAGGGCTGACTCTCAGGTTCATGTGATACACAGAAAAATGTGTCATAGTTGAGGACTAAATGGAACAAGACCAAAGTAAGGTTGGTATGTCTTTTTGTTCTATTTTGGGAGGTTTCTCTTTTTAATTTCATAGCTCCAGGATCTCCTTCCTTCAGAGTCTGACACTTGATTGCTTTTCATTTCCTATTGACTAAGCTTGATTTTCTCCAAACGTCCACTTTCATTTGACTTTCATTCTCAATAGTCTTCATCAGAGATTAAACCAGTATGACCAGTATGACTACTGATGTTTCCTGAGGAAATTTCCTGACCCATAAGAGCACTGAGAATAAATATGTTTAACTCGAGTGGCAGGAAGGACTCCCTGCGTGGCATCTGAAAACGAACGATGGGATAGTTCTCTGTGGAAGAATCATTACCCTCTCGAGTGGCTCACGGGAGAATCCACTTGTCCTCTGACTAGGAATTTTGCCATAGAGCTTGACTCCAGTAAGCCATTTTCAAAATGAAAGTATTTTAAGGAAAAATCTCAGAGGAGCCTTAACCATGGGACACCTTTCTAAATGTTTAATATTAAATACCTGAATATCATTACACAGGAGAAGTTTTGTTCTGCACGTGTAAAGTGTATCCCCAACACATTCTGTCATCTTGCTCTATTTGCTCGGCATCAGCATTTGTTTTCATGTGTTCCTTATTTCTGCAGCCAACATGAAAGACATGGTTTGCTTCCAAAACTGTATTACAGTACAAATATTTATCTTTTCAGTCCCGTATCAGTTTCAATAGCATGCGTATCAGAGCTGAAAAGCATCTTTGCAGTCTTAGAAGACAATGAGTGATTTCTGCAGTGGTGTTTCCCTTTGCTGCTTAAGTTTGGTTGCTACAGGACCACTTCTTCCATGATAACCCCAGAATTGAGGGCTTTATGTTCTAGTGCTTGTGAGAACAGCCAGAAGAAGCTTTTGTGTCTGCTTGAATAGGTCTCTTGACTGTGTGAAAAAGATTTCATTGTTCTAGAAGCCTGGTATGGTTCCTCGAACAGCGTTTATTTCTTAATAGTTTCTGCAGGAGTACACTGTTTGAACTTGAAAGAATATGCTGATTAGAGAATATTGTAATTGCACTGAGATTTTTGCATTTTAAAGTATTTCAAGTGGAAGTAATGCAGGGTTTAGAGCAAGTAGTAGGTTCCCATTTGTTTATCACATAGTGTATAAGTGATGTCTAGTTGATTGACAAATAATATTGAAGACGGCAGCGTGCAGAGATTACTAGACAGATTTAGTTTGATACTATTCCTGTTGAACGGTGAAGGTTTGTCTGAGTGTCAGTGATGTCATTCTAATTAAGATATAATTCCTTCTGCTGTTCTGATTTTTCTGGTTTAGGGCCTCATCCAAAGGCCACAGAAGTCAGTGGGAGGGAGGACTTCTGGTTTCCCTGGCCTTTGTTTCAGGGTGAGGATTGCCCTTCCTCTTCCGTAGGGGCTGCTTAAGTGAATTTGCCCATTCACTGTAGAGAAAGTGGGACAGGATTTGTTCTGGAAGGAAATGTGGAAGTGACTTCATTTTCTTCAGTGGATCAGATTATTCCTGCACAAGGGAGCAGGATCTAGACTATTGACTCCTGCTATGGAGCAAAACTGTTTGTATTGCTGCGTTATCTGTTGGTGTTCTCTTGGGAAGGGTAATTTTTGTCTCAAATTTACATCCACTAATCCTAGTAAAGTCAAGCCTGTTCTCAAGTAGGCCATTAGCACCATTTTATGATGTCATTGTAAGAAAGATTTAACTAAAAGAGACAGTAACAAAATCCATAGATGCTTTAAAATAGAAATCTAACTGGGGAATTACTCATCATGAGATGAGTGAAGTCATACAATACATGAGCTGCTGTTGAGATGTCTCGCTATTTTCCAGCGATTTGTTTATGCCGTTTAAAAGACGAGATAATTTGTAGATGGTGCATGCTTAAAACACTGTTCTGTAGTAAAAAGCTGATGATTTGTAATGAAACACAATCTTACCAGAGTTTAAAAGAGAATTAGTATTCAGTGAATGCTTGAGCTTTGTGGCTGTTTCTTTGTTAGTGACTACTTATCTAATCCTTAATTTTCAGTTAGTCACTCTTCTTCTTTCTGATTAATTTGTAGTGTGCATTTATGCATTAGAATTCTCCTGAGGTTCTGTGAATCTCTGGCTTTTCACAGTACACAATTCTAGATTATTAAGCTGGACGAAAACTGAAAGTTCTCGAAAAATCTAATGCATTGAATAAAAACATACGTGTTGAAATTTTCTACTAAAATTCTATTTTCTGCAGCTTTATGTAATTGCAAAAAATACATATACTCAAGTTAGAGCAGGTTATTGACAGAAGTTATATGCTGGTAAAAGCACTGATAGCAGGTGAAACAAACCTCACCAATTCTTGCACGTGAACTGCTGGTCAGAAAGGTGTCAGTGACTATCAGAGGACTCTAGAGACTGTGCCTCGTGGTCAGTACATATTATATCTTTGACTGGAAAGAGCCTCGCACCTTAATTTCCTTTGCAAGGATCAATGCACTATGAGTTGCTGGTATTTTTTTTCTAAATAACTGAGAGATGATGTAGGTCTAGCTGTAAATACAGATTTTAGGTAAGTGAGATTTCCTTGTCTAGAAGCTTTTCTTTATAGAGCTTTTCTCTACAGTGAATTGATAAGGAAAAACCAAGATGTGTTTAAGAACCTAAAGCTAAAGGAGTGCAGTGCAACTGATCACATTATAGTGATGCTATAGAATACCTGCTGATACAGTAGTTTCCTTTAAAAGAAACATTTTCTCATATGTTGCTCTTCTCACATACTTTGTGTTTGCTTCCAATGTTATTAACATGTAAAGGAAAACCATAGACACCCTACATGGAAGATCTCAGCCTTATCAAATTGCAGTCTGTGAGAACTGGGTGAAGGAATGCTTCCCATAAACAAATTATAACATGTTTTGGAGAGAACAGAGCCATCACAGTATGTCTGATTTTAGCACTGCTCTGTGGCTTCAAAGGATTCAGGTGTGGTGAACCTGTTTTTTTTCCACTGAACTCATCCTCTCCTGTAAATTACCACCTCAGTGCATGTGTTTAGGTATCAATGATACCAGTGTTATTTGGGATGGGGGGACGAGGAGACTCCAAACCCATGACAGCAAAATAATAATAGTGAACCCCCTAAAGCAGAGACTTGAATTTCATCAAAAGCTATTCATGCCTTTCACTGAGCAAAAAGACTTTCATGTATCACTAAAGTAAGACACAGAGAAAATTGACCCGTTAGTTGCTTTTAACCTAGTAAGAGGGCAATCTAATAATATCAGGTCAGGCTGTACCTCGGTGAGATTACTAAACGACGTACTGAGTCCTTTTTTTTTTTTTTTAAGTGATAGTATAATAATGGCATGTGTGGAGTTTTCTCTGTTTCATGAAAACAGATTCTTCAGCTGAACCAACTACACCTCTTATTTGAAGTCAAGTGACTTGTGTAGCATTTAGAACCTGTATTTGTTTTTCAAGGTATAACCAAAGTAACAACCCACCCTGAAATAAAGGATATTTCTTTCATAAGCACAAACCAATTTACTTTCAATATTATATTGTGGAAAGTGGGAAATGTAGGTCATTCTGTGAAAATTCCCGTGAGCATATTGATGTTTCCTTTGCTGTGATCACTCCTCTGGCATTACAGTGCAGTCTACTTGTTCTGATGCTGCCAATATTTCCTTGGCAGTATTTCATTTGCAGTTGTTCATGAACTGTTTTCCTCATTTACAGGTATTAGCTCTGCATATATACTGTCCTCTGATACTGCTTTCTCCCTGTGTTGTGAGGTTCTTGACTGTATAAAATCATGTATAAAAACTGTGTAGTTCAAAGTAAATGTTTTATCAGTACATCACTGTTGTTTCTTTGTATACAAACAAGTCTAACACAAGTTTAATACAAGCTTCGTGCAGATATCAAAGCATATAAAAGTGCAAGGTACTATGTCTTGCTGATGTAACAGGTTTCAAAACACAGATGTGGGGAAAGCTGACTGAGAAGCAAAACCTGAATAATTCAGCTTGCTTCTGTGTTCGTGAACAAACTATAAATAGTTATAAGCCAAAATATTTTTCAAATTTTGGGAACGTTAAGGGGAAAACTGTTCCACTTGAATTTTTACCTGACTAACATTAAACGTAATGAAGTCGAGTTCTAAATGAGTGAAAATGGAACCAGGAGTAAGGTGATTTTTTTAATAAAGACTTTGCAAAGACTGTTTCTCAAGATCCTTATTGGAGGTAAATATTAATTAAAACTCAATTTTGATGCAGTAGGCTTAGAGGACTAAAACATACCTTGAAAGTACTGGAGATGAATTAGGTATTGCAATTTTTTCCCCAATAAAATACTGTGTGTAATGGATTATGGGATCCTTGCTGCTCTTACATGAATTATTAATTTCCTATTAAATGCCTATATAATTTCATTTATGTTTCTTCTCTATTTAATGCTGTTTATCAGAACTTAATGTTACTTCATAATTCATTCTGCTTTTCCTACCTCTGTCAGCAAGTGATGGCATAACCGAGTAGTCTTTTTAGCTTCATGCACTGTTGATGGCAATGTAAGGTGATTATGATTTTGTTAAGAGTAAGACATTAAAAAAGCAATACAAGACTTAGCCATAGGCCCTGTGGCTCCCTAATAAGGCATCAGATACAGGACATTAGCCATGATTACCACAAAATCAGTTTGGGTAAATGAGCTGTTTTAGGAAATTCAGACTTCACTTGTTACGTCTGTTAAGTATGTAAGCAGAAGTCAATTATTTTCAATTGCTGTATATTACTCATAAACACTGCATGAAGTTCAAACTATGTGAATAGAATTTAATTAAACAAGTAACTTATTTCAGATCTGTGCTTCATTTTCTTGACAGCTTCTGAAATTTAGCTTGTTTTGTCTATCCTGACAGTTGAATATATTTAAACAATTTTGCCATCTAGAGTCTTGAGAACGTTCCTTTGTGCATGTTGAGAGTATTCACGCTATAATACTCATTTAATAAATAAAAAGCAAGAGACGGAGAATATCTTCGTTTGTCTGATGCCGTGCAGCATGTTAGTGGAAAGATCATGGATCAACCTGAAAATCTCCGATCTCTAGTTCTGGCCTCTATGAGCCAAGCTCCTGGGCTGTGTCTCAGCATCCCGGCCAGCCTTTGTGACAGCGCATTCAGTGGGGGCTCTGATCTCGGATGGGGTGTGTTGTGCCGACTTTCTGTAAGCTGTTTCGTTTCAGGAGAATGGTACCTTCAGGTTTCGGAATGAAGTAGCAGATGTGGAAAAAATGTTTTGGCAGTGTTTCCGATGAACATTGATTCTGTGTTCAGATGTTGCTGTTAAAAAGGTTAGCAGCTGACTTGGGTGAGACTAAACCTGTCACAATTAACACAGAGCCAGCCTGCAGCTACAGCACTTCTCTCATCTACTTAGGAAGCACTCTGCTAAGAATTAATTGGTTATGGAGATACACAGGCAGAAAATACTTTTCTAGAAGGCATGAGGCGCTGGAAGTTGAAAGTGCAGTGGTGAGTCATGGTACATGTTTCTAGGTCAGGACAGATTGTCATTTGTATTTGCCCGTGTGTACCACAGAGGTAATGGTTTTCGGTAACTGCAGGCCAAAGGAAAACAACATAGAGACTTGGTTCCTGATGGATAATGTGAGGACGGGGGAAATAGGCAGGAAAAGTAATATGGGAAGCACTGATAAATTCTATTCAGGAAAGCATGCACCATTAAATATAAACTAGTCACATGCTTCCAGTTAATTAAATTCGCAACAAGAGATTGTGTATTTGGGAAAACCGTTATGTCATTTGTCAGGAAAAGAAAAGCAAACCTGTTACGTGGGGCAAGCTGCTGATTAAGTACTGTGACGAAACAGTATTTCACAGGAGGTAGTCTGCTTGCTAAAATGTATTAGCTGGCTTTTAACTAATAAATAGGCACACACTCCTTGGGAACTGGTACAGTGATACTGTACCCATGCAATGACTGGACACCTAGTTAGGGGAAGCTTTACCAAAGCAGAGGGCTTATACCTTAGACATGAAGTGCAGCTTTAAAAACATTGCGTGTGTATAATGCCAGGAGACAAGAGTGTATTTAGTCTATATTTATATTGAATGCTTGACTGCAACACGTTTGGTTTACACTTGATTTTTGCTGTTTGTGTTACAGTATTTGAGCTGTTCTCAAGAGTCAGGAAAACAGGGTTTCATGGAGTCATTTCCTTATTCACAAAACACTTTCTAGACTCTTCATGAAGTATTAGAGAATACTTGCTTTTATACCTTTGAACCAAACCTGCTTCAATCCATTGCTTTTCATTTCTGCCTGATGATGCAGTGAGACATCTGCCTGTCTTCTCCCAGTCTTGCATGCAGGTTGATTAAATAAATGCCAATACATTACATTCACCAGCAGAAATATCTTTTTTGGGATTCTAACAGAAAGTTTACTTCATGTCCTATTCCCCAGGGTTGATAATAGCACTACCTGGCAACGAATTCTTAAGATTTGGACCAGTAAGTGATTTTTGTCACTGGGAAATAACTATTGGATGCCATAAATGAAAAACACTAGATAAGTAACAGGTACTAAAGGGAAAATATTAGAAACTAAGTTTTCAAAGACACAGATAGATTCTATTTCATTCTTGTGCTATGCACTATTTGTGTGTGTATATTAAGCCACAGAGAATGTGAATGGAACCTAGGAACTTCCTCTATGTCAAAAAATTCCACTCTTGCTTCTTTGTTAATTGCTTGACTGGTTCAGAAAGAAAGCTCTCGGTTGTTCATGTGGAGCTGGCAGGGTCTGCTAATGTGAGAAATTTAGCTCTTCTCCCGTGGAAAAAGGAGGAATCCGAAGTTTGTGTGAACAATTCTATCCGAAACTTCTTTTGGTCTCAGTTCAAATTTTAAAAGACTTGTTTTCCCAGGCTCTAAGTATTTTAATAAAACTGAGATAGAAGTTATGAAGTCTACCAGTGATGTTGAGAGGGCTGAGAGATGTCACCTGTATATGTCTGGCAGAATACAGAATCCAAATAATTCAGACTCCTCCTGCCTTTGAAACCTTAGCATTTTCAGACTGAGAAGAAATCCCTGATGATTTAGGGTGAAGTTCTGGCCTCTGATTTGCAAACACTCAGGCTGGTTATTTTGGTTTGGCTTTTTCTTTTTTTTTTTCCTCTGGCTGTAATCTGTGTGTCTAATACTTCATTAATAAATGAATGCCTAGAAAGTCATCTAAGGAGTCACTGAAAAGAATCAAAAGGGAGTGGGAGATAAGACTAAGGAAAGTATTTCCATATTTAAATGAGAGATCCATTTTGCCTGAATGATGCTACACTGGCAGCATCGGTCCCTGTGGCCATCTTCCATGACTGACAACGAGCAGAAAGGTTAATAGAGCAGAAGGGAATGAGATATTTTCAGAGACTGCAAAATTACTGTGGTGAGAAACATCAGCTGCTATTATGCCTTCAGCTGCTGTATATTCTAGCTCACATTTTTCTGCTTTGGGGTATTTTGGGTGCCCGACTTAATAAAGAGACAACACCGATATAAGCTTTTAGCTATAGTAGAAGTATGTTTAGTTGTTAGTAAACACAGAAGTCTGGTAAAAAAAAAGGAGTTGGACCTTAATGGTTTTAGAAATGCCTTTCTAAAGTGAACATTTTAGCTTTTCTCCTGGGATCTGCTTATCAGTGTGTCTATGTAACAATAGTCAAAGAAAAAGGAAATTATTAGTTCCATCTGCACAACCAAGTTTTTTTACTCAGCAGCTAATCATAATGTCTAGTTTTGGTAGACTGGTAGAATTTTTTGAAATCTCATGAGCAATAGCACAAAATTTATCTCCTGGGTGGTTGTTTCCTTTTTTTTAAAAAAAAAAAATCATACTACTAGTCTCATTAGGTTACTAGATTCTCTTTATTGCAAAGACACAAGTTTTGTGTTCTATTTCATATAACTTTGCTGATTTCCCATAAAAAGTCCTTATTACTGTCTTATCTACAAGACTTGTAGGTAAGATAATTTTGTAGTTTTCTTTAGATAATCTTCTATATATTAATGAAATGATTCATTGCTGGTATAGATTGCAATTAGAAAGGACAGTTGAATATTAAACTTTAACTCACTGTATTCCAGTGTTTCAGTCCTACCTTACTAGACAGCAAGAGAATGAATATCCCAGCCAGTGGAAACCAGCATCTTCCAGTTTGGTGCTTTAAACTGGCTGTTGGGGTTCAGCAACAAACTCGTGCAGTTTCCCCAAAGGCTCTGAATTTTGGTCATGGGCACTTAATCAGTAGTAGTAGCAGCAAATACTATGTACAAATTTGTTCTGATGCCATCAGGTTATTAGGCTGATTTATTTTTTTTTCTGATTATTCAGAATTCTGTGTTGTGATTTTTCAAGACTTAAGACTTTATAATATTTTACAACCTTAATGTATACTGTGACTAAATTATCCTTTCTAAGTGTAGGAGAGAACTTTAGTTTGAAACACATTTACTCTCCTTGTTTACATAATTGTACCCTGAATAAAATGCAGTGATTGTATCCAAAATAATGCTTTAGTGCATAACAACTGTTAAACAAGATAAATGTTCTTACCTAATGAAAATAGCTCCATATATTCTTTTCAATCATTTTAAACACAGATGAGTTTTAAAAGCAAAAATTACTCTTGGGCATAAAGATATCTCTTAGCATAATATAATCCAAATTTAATGTCATAATTGAGAGTTTTATGTAGTAATACTATTACTGAACTGCAATATTACTCTTTACAGATAATGATATACATTAACACCAAGACAGCAAAGCAGATATATTGCTGATACTAAAAGATTATCTATAGATTAGCCTGCTGTGAATGACTGAACACAAAAATACTTTGTAGGACAAATCTGTATGTTGTGATTACTGACTTAAAGAAAACAATACTAGAAGGAGGCAATGCAACTTAAGATTTTCAGATGAGCAACTGATTTTCCATAGTGTTGATTTTACTGAATATGCTAGTTTGAAAGTATATTAAAGTTCAGGCTTTGAATGTGGTATTAAAGTGCGCCCATTTGAATATGTAGGCCATGTGTGTAAGAAATAAAGCCTCTCACGTCACAGACAGCTCCAAATCTCTGTTTAAATGCATTCGGTTTAGTAGAGTGAAGGTTGCATGAAAGTGAATTCTCTACCACCAACAACAACCTGAAGAAGAACCGGAGGGGTTTCGTTTGTTTGGTTGTTGTTGGTTTATTATTATTTTATTATTATATGCTATAGTTATGTCCTGGGTAAAATATCTTAAAGATCACAGAATCACAGAATGTTAGAGGTTGGAAGGGACCTCAAAGATCATCTAGTCCAGCCCCCCTACCAGAGCAGGATCACCTACAGTAGGTCACATAGGAACGTGTCCAGGCGGGTTTTGAAAGTCTCCAGAGAAGGAGACTCCACAACCTCCCTGGGCAGCCTGTTCCAGTGCTCCGTCACCCTCACTGTGAAAAATTTTTTCTCATATTTTCATGGAACCTCCTATGTTCCAGCTTGCACCTACTGTGCCTTGTCCTGTCAGTGGACGCTGCTGAAAAGAGCCTGGCTCCGTCCTCCTGACACTCTCCCTTGACATATTTATAAACATTCATGAGGTCACCCCTCAGTCTCCTCTTCTCCAAGCTAAAGAGCCCCAGCTCCTTCAGCCTTTCCTCATAAGGGAGATGTTCCACTCCCTCCATCATCTTTGTGGCTCTGCGCTGGACTCTCTCCAGCAGTTCCCTGTCTCTCTTGAGCTGAGGGGCCCAGAACTGGACACAATATTCCAGATGTGGCCTCACCAGGGCAGAGCAGAGGGACGGGAGGACCTCTCTTGACCTACTTGCTACTCCCCTTCTAATACACCCCAGGATGCCATTGGCCTTCTTGGCCACGAGGGCACAGTGCTGGCTCATGGTCATCCTGCTGTCCACTAGAACCCCCAGGTCCCTTTCCCCTGCGCTGCTCTCCAGCAGGGCAGTCCCCAACCTATATTGGCACATGGGGTTATTCTTTCCCAAGTACAAAACTCTACACTTGCCCTTGCTGAACTTCATAAGCTTTCTCCCCGCCCAGCCCTCCAGCCTGTCCAGGTCTCTCTGAATGGCAGCACAGCCTGCTGGTGTGTCAACCATTCCTCCCAGTTTGGTGTCATCAGCAAACTTGCTGACAACATTCTCTAATCCCTCGTCCAGGTCATTGATAAATATATTGAAAAGCACCGGCCCGAGCACTGACCCCTGAGGGACCCCACTAGACACAGACCTCCAGCCAGACTCTGCCCCATTGACCACAACCCTCTGGCTTCTTCCCTTCGACCAATTAGCGACCCACCTCACTACTTGGTCATCCAGACCACACTGCCTCAGTTTACCTATGAGGATGCTGTGGAAGATGGTGTCAAAGGCCTTACTGATGTCCAGGTAGACCACATCCACTGCACGGCCATCATCCATCCACCTGGTTATGTCTTCATAAAAGGCTCTCAGGTTGGTCAAACATGACTTCCCCTTGGCAAAGCCATGCTGACTGCTCCTAGTAACCTTCTTATCCTTGATATGCCTAGAGACAGCGCCAAGGATAAGATGTTCCATCACCTTTCCAGGGATGGGAGGTGAGGCTGACCGGTCTGTAGTTACCCAGGTGATCCTTCCTGCCCTTCTTATACACTGGAGTGACATTCGCTTTCCTCCAGTCTTCAGGCACCTCACGTGTTCCCCCTGACTTACCAAAGATGATGGAGAGTGGCCTGGCAATGACTCCCGCCAGCTCCCTCAGCACCCGTGGGTGCATCCCATCAGGGCCCATGGATTTATGGATGTTCAAGTGTTCAAACTGATCCTTAACCCACTCCTCATCAATCAGGGCAGACTCCTCCTTTATCATGAGTTCCTCTGGGGCCTCAGGGGACTGAGGCTCCTGAGGACGGTCTCCAGTGTAGACCGAGGCAAAGAAGGCATTCAGCAACTCTGCCTTCTTTCTGTCCTCTGTCTCCAGGGCACCCACCTCACTCACCAGAGGGCCTACATTGCCTCTAGTGTTAGTTTTGTCAGCAATGTATTTGAAGAAGCCCTTTCTGTTGTCCTTGACCTCCCTTGCAAGTTTTAACTCCAAGGAGGCCTTAGCTTTTCTGATTGCCTCCCTACACTCCCTGACAGCTGCCCTGTACTCCACCCAAGTGGCCAGCCCTTCCTTCCACCATTTATATACCCTCCCCTTCCACCTGAGTCTGCCCAACAGATCCCTGGTTAACCATGCAGGTCTCCTGGATCTCTTTCTTGATTTCCTACCTGATGGGATGCACTGATCCTGAGCCTGGAAGAAGTGGTCCTTGAATGCCAATCAACTCTCTTGGGCCACAGATCTTAAACCTTCCTGAGGAAAAATGGCATAACCTTTGAATTTTGTGGCAGAAGTAACACAACGCTGTATCTCCTCCCTCAATTTAAAGGAAACATTCAGCATAGTTCTAAGAGTCCCTGTAGTTAAGCCTACATTAGCCTAGAGCTAGCAAAATATTAAAATTCTTGCCTATTTTCCTGAATTATTGCAACTAGTATACATGCTGTTTGCTTTTTTTTTTTTTTGGTGCAGCTACACTTCCAAGTTTAATTGAATTAGATTAGGAACTGTCTCAGCTGAATCAGTGAAGTTGTCACATGAACACTTCTGCTATGGCTCCCTGCTGCCAATCACAGCAATTTGATTTCAGTCGATACGAGGTTTTGCTGAGCTGAGTGAGTATTCACACATGAGCATTAAACTTGTTGTAAACAAAATCAATTTATATAGCAAGTGCATTGGTACTTGTGTGGAGTTAACATCTTTAATACAGGCTTAAAATGAGACATTTTTAACAGTGCCAGGAGAAATATTAAGTAATAAAGCAAGTAGAACTGCAGAATATATTGTAAAACTGTCAACTAGCGAACAAGATGAATTCAAATCCCTTTCATCGTACCTAGATGAATGATTCCAATATTACTGTAAACTGATGTAGCTCAAACTGAGGATGAGCATGAATCATGCTCTCTAACATTACAGCTGTATTACAGTTGAGTATATTGATGGATTTAAAGTATAATTTTAATGAAGATACAGAGTGGCACCTAATGGTAGGCTCTGATTTAGACAGCTTTTTGTATAATCAAAAATATGATGATGATTTATGAATAATGAGATTGGCAATCCTCATGGTACTACTTTCTGAAATAACTTTGTAACGAATAACTTTAGTTCCCGTGGTTTGGAATAGTGGTTCTGGAATAGAGCACAGTTTCTTCTCCATGGTTAGCACAGATGCAATTCAGAATGTGGTGTTAAAAAATTTTTCTGTCTTTAAATAGTGTCCTGCAAGTGTCTAGATGGTCTGTGTGAAAAGCTGTGGTTCTGCAAGTATTTCATACTTGGAATTCCCATACAGCTGTGAAGCGGTCTGGTTCCAGAAAGGATCCTGATCATTCACTCGTGTGTGAAGAGGGATCTCTGTTTGCCAGGTTGCCACAGAGGAGTAACCAGGCAGGATTGCTGCTGCAGGGCCATGCACAGGAGACTGACAGCATTCACGTTCTGCAGTCTAGGTGTCACAGTTAGGCAGCAGGACACCACCACGCAAAGCAGTGTGCTTTTAGTGAATTCTGCAGGTTTTGGGGGGAGGAGGAGGCGGAGACTTTGTGTACCCATGAAAGAGAGCAAATGAGACATACTTGTGGCTTGGTGCAGTTTTTTTCCAAATCTTTTTTTTTTCAGAAATCACAAGGCAGTGTTGCCGAGGCAGGAGTTTAAAAAGTGATGTCGTAGAGCTTGACAGTCAATAACAACATAAAATGTCTATTTTAATTGCATAGGGATGAATGTAATAAACTTTATTTCTGCTGTAAATTGTTAAAACGGATTGTGATGGAATACAGGAATGCACTGAACTGAACGTTATATACAAATTCAATTTAGGTGGGAGACTGCTACATCTTCAGCAAATGCAACGAACCTGTTTCTTTTGCCTGCTACTGCCAAAACTCCTTTGCAGCCAAAGGAATTTTCCCAAAAAAAACCAGACTCACTAGGGTGGAATCTGAACCTCTACACTCTTGAATACCCCAAGGTTCAGGAATGTCTGGGGCATCCCTGTGTGCACAGTTGGTTGCAACATACTGTAAGTTGCATTATTGCTCAGAATGACAAAAGGTACCATAAAGGTGATGAGTTCTCAGCTCCTCTACTCGTGGCTTTGATGTGCTTAAAGCCAAATTCCTGGTATAAATTGGGACCATGCTATATAATTTCTACCCAAAGACTCAGGCAGCAGCTGGGAGTCAGTGGCTCTCAGGTGTGTAGTGCTGACCAGAAGGATGGTGTAGGAGGGGTCCTGCTTTGGTTAGTGGGGGAACGAGTTAGGTTTATCGTTCTGGTTCTGTAGCCCTTCCATACAACACTGTGCTTGTCTTCAGACTGGTTAATCTCGGTATGGACAGCATGTGCTATCAGCTGGACGGACTGCTGCAGAAGATTTGGGTCTTGGAGTTCTGGCTTTATTGCTGCTCTAAAAGAAATTCCAGTGCAGGATCCTTAAAGCTTCATCCTGCTTCACAGGATGTGGCTTTTCTGCTTGAGTGTGTTCCTGTGATTTCTTCACCAAATCTCTACGTGTCAGAAACGAGCCCTGACTTTGAAAGTAAGTGTTTCCCATACCAATGCAGAAACAATTCCCTTTTTCTTCAAGCTTATATTAGTAAACAAGTGATAATGAGAAAATCTGTGCTGTGCAAGTTTAAATCAAAAATAGCTTTCCTTTTAACTCTGCAGGGTTTTCAAAGATAATATATGTACCTTACCAGCGATGTTCTTTCTAGAGCACTTCAGTCACAAAACATTAAGTCTTAAACTGTGGAAGTGCTGAATACCCCTGAGCTGTCCTAACTTGCTGGAATTCTCTGTATTGATGGATCAAATGTCAAGGTCTTTTCTCCTCATTAACTGGGTAGGAAAGCTCCTACCAAATTGATAATCTGGGCACTGCTGTTTAGCACTCCCAAATTAAATTCTGTGTTAGTACTGCCTTTTTTCTGCTTTATGCCTGTTGACTCCGTAAGTAAAAGCCAGCAAGACTTGGCTCAGTTATTCTGTAATTACAAAGCTTTAAATCTCTTTTCTCTTTGAATTTTACTAAGGCAAAATAAATACTCATTGACGTCAGTAGGAGGTTATAGGAGTAGGGAAGGAGTGAAAACAGCACTGCAGCTATAGCTCTCCATCTAAAAGATGAATAACTTAATAGGTATCTTGAGTAGCCGAGGGAGGACTCAGAGTCAGAATTTGCCTGTAGCATCGGTTTTTATTCCTTTGACATTTTTCTCATCTTGGGTCTGGTTTTAGTCTTGCTGTCATGGCAACATACAGTGAGGCTAAAAGGTATTATACAGAAAAGGTCTCTCCTCACTGACAGGCAGCAGACGGGAATAGAGGCCAGAGCTGCTGGTTGCAGCTGTGAATAGCAATGGAGGAATGAAAGGGATTTTAAAAGTACCTTCTGTTTGCATGTATGCAGGCAAAGCCACTGGTGCAAAAGTTCAGTGTAACAACATAAATAGGCAAGCTGGATAAAGTATTTTTGGATTTCAGATGGATACTAGCAGGGTGACGTGACACGTTAGCTTCATAGCAAGGAAACAGAGTCCACGGCCCAAGTTATTTTTTCTACTCCTGTGTCTAAAATACTCTAATCAGCCCAAAATCATTGTTAATAATACTGACTTTTTAACATTTCCGCTGTTGGTTTTGGTCATAGCCTTGTTTTCCCCATGCACTTTTTTTTCAGTAGCTCTTTATGAAAACTGAGCCCCAGGTACCCTGAGTTTGATGTGTCTTGCATGTGCTCACTGCTTGATTTCTGCACGTCAAGAGCTGGCTGTGTTCACCATCGGCAGGAATACAGCCTGTTCAAAATCCTGTAAATATTATACTGCTTTACCATGTCTTACAAGATGCTGCATACCCTTAGCCTCCAGGAGAACAAAGAGAGTTTGAGAGGTCTCTGTAGAATTAATGGTTGTAAGAGGTAGGAGGAGAAAATCAGCCTGGGAAAGAGAAGATAATGCAGGCCCATTGCTTTTGTGCATTTGCCAGCCTCCTGTGTGCCCAGCTCCCATGCAAACAGATAATTGGAGGGTTTTGTCACAGCAGGTAGGTCAGTTAAATACTAGAAGCACTTTTCCACTACACAGTGCGAGGAAAATATTCCTGTCATGGATGCAGATCATTCCCATGGAAGTGTGTTGTGGTCAATACAGGTTATTCCAGTGCTCCCAAGGTAAATAATGCCTGCCAGCAAAAGGAGGGTTTGGTCTGAGTAACTGTGGTGGGATAATTGTCAGTAATCAGCCAGGCAAACAGCTTTTCTACAAAAGGTTGTACAGAAGACTTAGCCTGAGAAAGGAAAGTATTGCAAACTCATTTAAAAAAAGAAAGAAAAAAAGAAAAAGCTTTACAAAAAAGTCGGCATGTTTTCCAGTGAAATATTACTCCACTAAATCATACTGTGTGAACATGGGAGAGCCATTTCAAGATTAGTGAGGAGGAAGTAAGCCAGCAAAACAATGGGTTGAAATTGAGATGGTACTTTTGAGAGTGATGGAGGAGGACGCAGTCGTTTGTGCAAAGAAGCCTGGTGCCTGCTCACCATGTGTGTGTCATGGGGTAGCCAGGGAGCCTGTGTCGTGTCCCTTCCCTTACCCCAGGCCACAGTAACAGGGCAAATGCAGCCTATAAAGGAAAATTTTTTTTGCTCTATCCTTACTATGCGTGAGCACTCTCAGAAAATCTGCATGCCAGTTCACTTCCCTCAGAGCTGCCAGCAAGTTAAGAAACTGTTACCCTTGGGTTCTTGTGTTTCCTAACTTACACAGGCCAAAGCTAAACAGACATAATCCGGAAGACAGATTACATCATTTTTCTTTGTAGGGAGTGTCATGTTCAGTTTTAAAAGCCATATAGGCCAATGACATGAAAGACAACTTTCTCCTTGTCGGAGAAGAGCATCTGCAGTTACAATGCAGCTCACAATTCATGTTAAAGACAGCACAGCTTTGTTAACAGACCACAGCAGTGAGTCTTACAATAAAAATCACGTTACCTTACAGCACTAATGAAAGCTTTAATGTTAGAATAGAATGCAGTATGCATCTTTTTCCTCATCACTGCATAGAAACGATGCTTAAATAAATAATAGATATTAGTGTTTATAATTCTAATGAAGGTAGCTCTAAGCTCATTGAAATAGTGTCTGTTATGGACAGCAATGGAAAAGAACCAGCTCTAGAATGAAAAACCAGCAAGTTTTAAATTCAGATTATTCCTACATAAATCTGAACAAGATTTGGATCATTACCTGTGACACTCGGGTTGCCAAAGTAACCTTGACTAGCCGGCTGATGTTTGTGTAGCGCGTGACACAGTCACCATGGAGATCCTGTCCATGTGATTTTGCAGACATGATGCAGTTGCAGGCTGCTCAGACACACAACAGCGAGCAAAGCAAGAGAGGAATTAATTATGGGTACGGAATGCTCTCGCAGACAGGTCTTCTCTGTCAGAGGGAGTCTGCACAGAAGTAATGCAGAAGCAAAACTTATTGTTTCAGCTGCATATAGAGGACTAGGACAAGAGTAATAGGAGGAAGCTTTCTCAGCTGTCATAAAAATATATTGAGTTCACCAAATGGAAGGTTCATGCTCTGCAAGGACTAGTAGAGCAATCAGAAAGTGCTGTGTTTGAAGGATAAAGTTCATTTATGGAAGGTATGTTCAAATAGTTGGAGCCTGTTGAACACTACTACATTCCTTTACAACTGAGACTTTTATCTTCTCCCAATACCTGTTCTTCTTTCACGTGCAACCCAGTGATGTCAGGGAAGTTACACTAGTGGAACCAGGAGTGAAATTCATTTGTATACACGGAATATTCCAAATTCTCCTCAAAAAGCAGCTGTCATATAGTGTGTTTTCTAACATTTACTGAACCTCCCAAATAACACTACAAAGTATATTTTGGATTTGTTTTGCACACCACCACCAAACGCAAGACCACACTGTATGAGAAAGATCCTGTGAAATAACCTATTTCTGAATGAAGGCTTCTAGTTCCAGTACATGCCTGTATTTTTAGACAATTATCTATATATGTTCACTAGTTTCTACATTTCTTGTGTTTGGCATCTGCACTGCTGCTATTTCTTTCTCTCTGTAACTTGAAAGTTCTTTTATTGGCAATACAGGTCAAACAAACATAAAACTTCTGAGAAAAGACATGGGATTCTGTTTCTAATGGTTAAGCACGCTGAATGGGTGTTTCCTTCTTTCTCCTGTTATTCTTTGGAGAGCAAAAGTAAGAGAGCTATTTTTCTGAAGTAAACATATAACTTTACTAAAAAACATATATAAAATTCTTGATATTACTGAGCTGAACAGCTTCGTGTAGGATGATGAAAGCATTGTGTTTTGACATTTCCACTAGGAAGCTTTTCCATGGCATGTTGCCTTCATTGTTTCTTTCTGCTAAACATTCATATTGCTAACGTGGGCTCAAAGCCCCCGATGTGGTACATTGGCATAGAGAGCAGTTCAGTGTTCCAACTTTGCAGCCTCTCTTATTTTACTCCTGAGACCGGTTCCTTCTAAGAGCCAAATACAGAAATGGATCATGATGTTTAAAATAACATCCAAAGGCCTGAAAACGGCATCCGTTTCTTAGACAGGCTGCATTTATCTCTTTCACACTGTGAAATGATGCAATAGATACTTAGTACTACATCTTCCATTTAACTTTTCCTGTATTTATAAAGCAGTAGGCTGCTTTTGCTATATTCTAACAACAAAATGAAGTTTCAGAGGCAACTCAATGTCAACAGACATTTATGAATACCTCAGCAGAGATGACTGTGGCTGTTGATTTGAAATGTGGAGGAGCCAGCAAATGAGTTTGAAGTAAAATGGGCAAATAAGTGAAGGATTGACTGCAGTAATATAAAGTTGGAGTGTAATTGTTTGTTTCAGGCATATATAATTTTTAAAGGGTCAGGCTTACATCCAGGAGAACATCTCTAGTCAGGAATTTTCCAAAGTCGGCACGGTCTTAGTAGAGTTTTCAAACTTCTGCAGTGGGGTTCCAAGGTTAAAGGACAAAGATCTCTTCTGTAAGGCACTGCGCTCCTTGCTTTGTGTCACTTCAGTTGCAGGCTTCAGCAAATGGAAGGAGTGCCAGGACTACCAGCAGATGTGAGGACCTGAAAGGAGTGACTTAAAATGAAAAGCCAGGCAAGGAATCTGTCCCAGTTACTAATTTCACGTAGGGAAAACATAGTGCTAAAAACAAACAAGAAAAATCCAAGGAAAGCATAGGGAAAAAATAGCTATT
The DNA here is from genome assembly GCA_020746105.1 of Trogon surrucura. Taxonomy (NCBI): domain Eukaryota; kingdom Metazoa; phylum Chordata; class Aves; order Trogoniformes; family Trogonidae; genus Trogon; species Trogon surrucura. The sequence continues at coordinate 16,828,682 of CM036629.1, forward strand.
ACTAAGGCAAGAGTACAAGATACACTTCAGGAAAAGAAGTCTTCAAGTGAATTTAAAATGGCCTGGGTTTATGCCCTCCCATCAACAGCCATGGAAAACCAGTGTAATCAGACATTAGCTGCAAATATTCAACTGTAATGTCATAATCTGTTAGCGTATTATGTTACTTGTTCTCTTTGGAATACACCTTGTTTTTCATGATTTTATATTTTTAGAAACTATGTAAGTAAAAGAAGTGTTGTGACTACTATTTTTAATTTCAGTATAAAGATTTTTTCCATTACGAGTGGTCACAGGTAATAACATGCTTAATTTCGTGCTTCTTTTTACATATACTTCTCACATAGAAACATACTGCAAAGGAATCAGGAGTGCCGATAGAGAAGGTCACTAAATTTATGTAAGACATTTGTGGATGTAATGTGCTTTACTGTTGGTACTGTATTAGTACTTTACTATTTCAGAAATACTAGTTAGAAACCAAAATAATTTTGGTTTTTTTTTTAATCCAAGCTTGTACTTCATTTTAAATCAGAATTGCTATCAGTTCACTAATGACAGAAAGACTACAATAAGCTTATATTGTGTTACCAGTGCATACACTAGTGTATCTGGTAGAGGAGATTAGTTTATGGCTGTTACTATATTCTCTTTTTTTTAGCGAAATAAGTTTACAAATCATATGGTCTGCCATGAGATATTACTAAAGAAATATGGGGATGTCTTTCAGAGATACTACATCAATTTAGCATATCATTGCTCCAAGGAACAGGAAATCTTTCGTATTTATATACCATGCTATTTCTCTTTTACAGTATCTAGAGCTAATGTGATACTATTAAATAAGCTGATTTATTAAATTGAGACTATATAGGCATCTCTATGAGCTACAGCCTAGGGAAAAACATTCTCTTTGCTGCAGTTACAAGTGGTTTTTTTTTTTTACAAAAATATAATTTTAAAATTGCACACATGAACTTTCCGAAGTATCTAATTTTTGTGTCTTCCTTTTTGGCTTATTTTGCTAATAGGTACCATCAAGACCTAAGTATCAGTAATTTCAAGCTACATAATCAGTCTCTGTAAAATTATATCAAATTCCCCAAATCCAATAGAACAGACAACACTGAATCACTTTTGCAATCTATTCCATTGGAAAGATACCTTCTAAAAAAATAACCCACAAAGTAAAGACCAGACTAATCTTTTCTCCCTCACAAAGCACAGGAAAACACACTCGGCCAGACCACACAGACAGGACACCCCAAGCTACACACACCTGTCTAGTCCAAGCATTGTCCTGAGATGTGCTGTGATTTTCCTGTTGACTTCGAGTTAGTCTTGTATGAACTGGGCAGGATTATAATATTCAACAATTAAAATTTTTGACTCAGTGAGGGAAGGTTGAGCGGAGTGTTGCATGCCGTTAACCCAAGTGTGGCACCCTTTCTGAATCTGCAAACAGCTATTGGTACAGCCAGTTAATGTCAAAGTTCTCACTGGCAGGAACAAGTATGGAGCTTTCTCAATCCAGGTTTTAAAAATCTGTTAGACTCACATAGAATTCCAGGCTTAGCCATCGTTAGAATTTCCCAAATCCTTTTCTTTACTGTATATCATTACCTGCATTGTCTTTGAAAGCCTGGAGAACTCAGATGGTTGAAAATAGGAAGACAAGGCAGATAGCTGTCCCTTGAATCTAGAACCCAGTGTGCCTGATCAGTTTGCTTTTTCTTGCTTTTCTATTTTACTTTGTACTTAGACATTTACAATTACTAACTTTCTGCAATACTTCCCTGTATAAAAACTGTTAGAGAGGGGCCTTGTTGTTACAGTCTGGTAGGAGATAAAAGTATTAAACAGTATTTTGAAAATTACCATTGTTGGTTAAGGTAAGTGCTTTGGCTTGATTTTGAAAAGACTCAAGGCTGGGGAAGATGAACTTATTTCAAGCAGAATAAGAAATTTTAAAGAGGACACAATATTCAAAGTTCTTGGTACTTTTGAGGAGTACCCCAAGAGAGACACTGGGGTGTTGTTGGAGCAGATTCAGGACAGCTGTCAAACTTCTGGAGAACCAGCTGTTACAAAACCTCTTGTAGAACATTCTCTGACCAGTAACGTGAAAGCATTTCTGCCCTTGCTCCCCTACCAAGGTCCATTGACAGTAATTGTTGCTCATCTCAGTATGACACACGGCACAGATGGACAGAAATGGCTCTGACCCAAGAGGAGCTCCGAGATCCTGACCATAACCATCCCCTCAGGAAAATATTCTTGAATGGGCTGTTTAAACAGGCTGTCTTTGCCAGTTTTGTGACTTTTTAATTTTTATTCTGTGTTTCTATCAAGACTTCTTTGAAGAACTCTGTTGGTAGCATAACACCTTCTTAAATGTACAAGTGTGTGTTAATAGATTAAAATTTTGCCTGTAATACTCACACAGTACAATTTTTCTGGACGTTCCCAGTTAAACCCTATATATTTTATATTCCTTGCCTCTCTGCTTGGGTCCAGCAGAGTGGTATGAGGAGGGAGCTCATAGAAGGCTTAGAAAATCTGCAGGGGAGTTATGATGGAAAATGAGAATTTGAATACCTCTCACAGGGCATGGTAAGCATGACTTGTAAAGGACCTTGAGGTACATTGGTTTTGTCTTTCTAAACCATGTTTTTTATTTTACAGATGAACTCATTATTGCATAGGTCATCTTAATTTCCAGATCCACTGTCATTGCTGAAAAAATGCTTAGATCAGGATATGTGATAACATATCCATGACTGTACCATTTGTAAAACTGAAAGGAATGGGAGAAATATACTTGTTCAAAATTGTTTCTGCAATTAAAAAAGCATATTCCCTAAAGCAAATGCAAATTGTTTCAAACTGAGTTAGAAAGGTCCTCTTCCTGTGTTTGTTATCATTTTCCACTTGACTGAACGTTTAAGAGGAAGATGATTCTACTCTAGAGTATGCTTAAAAACAGCGTGTCAAACTAAAATACGAATTAATGCAAGTGTGCTTGAGGGAAAAAGCAAACTTGGGATTCCTTTTATTTCTCTTTGCTATTAATCATTTTCCTCTACTGCTGCCTGGGAGTGCCTGTGTTGGATCATCAGACAGTGCATGGCTGTGCAGTGTTCTGGGTCTGTCTTGCTTTTCAGTAACGGGTTTGCCAGTTCTCCTGAAAGAACATGGAAAGTGGAAGCATTTCCAGTTGTCCACTACTGTGTAAAATTAGTTGTGACTCCAGTGCAGAGCTCTGTGGTACATACTGTGTCAATACTGGGGAGCTCTCAAGGCTGAAATTTATAATTCAGCATTAGTTCAGACACAAACTCTCTAAGGCTTGAGCTGTACTGCAAGCAAACGAAGGCCAACAGAATGTGTCTTTTATTCCAATGGAAACTCTTTTAGAAGTTCTTTAGTAAACACGCCTTTGAACTATTACACTCCAAGAGCCTTCTGCTGACGATACTGCACAACAAGTAATTCAATTAACTTATCCATATAAACAAAAGTACATCGGATCCATTTACTTGGATTTGAGCCGACAACTGGAAATAGCAACCAATATAGAGTAATTGGTGAAAAGTAATTTAGGGACACAGTTCTGTCAGAGGAGAGAAACTCTTTTGTTCCATGCTACTAGAAAGGATATTTATTTTGAATCAACCTTTAACCACTTCAGAGAACTTGCAGCAAATTCCAGGATTTCCACATGCCACCAATTAGGACTCGGTCTGATTTTAACCCAGTGCAGTGTGGTTGACAGTGTACGCTGGTAACACGCAAACCCTCAGGCACAGACTTAGCAGAAGCACCGTACCACGCTCTGGGAAAGGATACCAAGTACTTAAATATTTTCTTGAAAAATTGCTCTGATGTAGTCTGCATAATACAATTTAAGCCTTAACCATAGTTGCACAGCAAAAAGGTTTTAATGCTCTCTGCCCTGTATAGTTTAAGAGAGAATGGTTTTAATATTCAGGCACCTTGGGAAGCAAGTAGTTGTGGTCTTAGTTGACTAAGTGGACTGTTAGTAGCAATAAACATAAAAATTACTTATTTATGAAATAGCACATGGTCCCTTAATTCAGACATTGTGTACTGAATGGTGTTGCACTAGTACAGAATTTGACTAACTGGGTAGGTAAGTTGCAAATAACTCTAAAATACACAGATGGTGTATCAGCTCTTCAAACTTTTTCTCCATTTTTAAAATATATTTAATAGCTCCACCTGAATTCCACAGCCACTATTATTGTTTTAAGTTTTATTGTTCCCTTTGCCTCTGCCTGCTATTTGCATTTGCAAGCTACTTACAGTTGTCCTGGAAACAACTCCTGAACTTTTCTCCAGAGTCTTAAACTTGATCCTGTGCATGTGAAAAATGCAGGGAAAGCACATTTTCTCAAATTTGGCTTGCTAAATATGATATGGTACGAATTAAAAGAAAAGTTGCCTACCCTGCTTTCCACATGATGTTCTGGTAATAAATTTCAATGGACAGACAAGTGTGTGCACATTTCTCCAGTTCTGTCACATCCAAGTTGGTTATTTATGATGTGCCATAGACTCTTGAAAGCTTAATTTATCTAATAAGAGTCATAAAAAAAATTACACAGCTGCTACTTCTTCACTGTCTTTGTTGGATACTCTTAAAGGAATATTGCCATTGTGCAGAACAAGTCTTATATAGTGGGTATTGTTTATGCTGTAAATTTCATAGAAGTCACTGTGATTATGGAATACATTTAGAGATCAACATTCTATCCAGTGGGATTCATAAATTGTGTTTTCTAAGGTGAATTTACAATTCTGGCCCAAGTTAGAAAGTCGTCATGTTTTGCAGTGCAATTCTTTTCTTCAGTCTAACAGGTTATTGGTTTTATGTCTGGTGTTTACTAATTGAGGGAACCACTTTGCAAAATGAAGGTTGGAATTTTGAGTTCACTGGAGTCAGCTTTCAAAATAAGGCCGACAGATGGTAAATACATTTTGTGCCCAGCATCCATTAAATTTAATTGAAGTTGAAAGCTGCATTTGCTTGGTATCTTTAAAAATCTCATACCTCCTTCTCTATTAGACATTCAGTAATTATCTGAGGTACCTGGACCCCAATTCAGGCTTTTAAATGTACTGTGGGAGCCACCTGTTCCCAAGTCAATATTTTGTTTCAAACTTCTATGCCATTATTCTTAAAATACTCAACAAAACTATGTCACAGATGGTAGATCCTATTAACATAAAACTTTCTTGTCCCAACATGTCTTGTTATGCTGGCAAAAAAATAATGTGATGGGGATATGGAATAGCCTTTCTGTGCACATTTTCCATGCCTGAAGTTTCCCACCATGAAAGTGAGGAAACTCTTGACATCTTCCAATTTTCAGTGGTTTAACAGTGGTCTGCGTGCTGCACATTGAACATTCAGTGCAACACACACACACGCGATTTCAAATCATCGACACAGAGCTCTCGTGAGTTCTGAGATGTCGTACATCAAAATAAGCTCCTCTCCAGTGCACTACTGACAAGTGGGTTTTGTTCCTCTGTCGCATGTGCTAATTGCAGCCAGCTGTTAAACGTTTAGTCTTAGTCATATCTGTAGGACACTACTTTTTTTAAAAGCAAAAAGAAAGTGTACAAAAGAAAGAAAGAAATCGTTGCTTATGCAGTGAGAAGCACGCTATTGCATTAATCATAGTCACTGCCTGGATATAGCATTCCCTCTGTAGGAAAGCAAAAGAAATTATTTGAAAAATACCATAGGTCAATTAGAAAAACATTTCATACTTTCAGTGAAAGTAGGGTTTCTTCATAAATGTTCTGCAAAGAGAAAATTGAATGAACGGTCTGTAAGGATTAACACCCCGAGCCTGTATTTCTCTCTGCACCTCAGCAAACCATTACTTCTGTACTGCATTAACATTATGTACGTATTACACCGTTCAGGATCTGTCATCAAGACTCACATCCCATTTTGGCAAATGCAAAGCAAAAACCAGGCCTTATAAACTCACTAAAAAATGTGTAACAGTTAATTTTGTTACAAGCAGATGTTTGAATGACCTTGCATATAGCATGCCTTAAACATATTGCCGGTTTTGGAAGGAAGGAATTCAGGCTTCTCTTTGTATGCTGGGAAATTATCACTAGGTTATCTTTCTTTCAGGTGAAGGAGGCCATGCAGAGAATCCATGATCGAGGAAATATAGGAAAACTAATTCTGGATGTGGAGAAAGCACCCACTCCCCTGGTGAGTGCAAAGCATGACACACGCGGTGGTGTACAGTCACAGGAGTTGAAGCGTGGTAGTGACTTTTGGAGACATATCCTTTAGAGTTGTTTTTATGTTGTTTGCTTCTAAATCCATACCCCATAAATACAACCAATAACCATAACTTATATATTTAACCCAAAGTGAAATGTAATTTCTGGCGTCCCAGCAGTTACTTTTCTGTGCTGAATAGCCCTCTGCCTCTCCAAAAATATGTCTGCAAGTCTTAGAACAGGATTAAACTCATACATCTATTTCTGTCCCTGTGATGGAAAATAGACATTTCACATAACACAAAATGTCTGTATTAGTAAGAGTAAGTGTATTGAACAGAAAAGCATACAGTTAGTTAATATTACTTCAGCATACCAATGTAGATGTACTTTCTGATTCCTGTACAAAAGTCAGAGTATACCTTTGGTGGGAATCTCTTTTACTTTGTAATATTTGAAGTGTAATATTTCAATACTTCCTTCTAGAAATGTTCTGAAGGAAGGTAGTTGTGATGGAGCTCTGGTCCCCTGGATCTGGAGCGCTTAACACAGTACTGAAACATTCAAAGTGCAGCAGTAAATGAAAGAAAATGTTCACCTGTGGTGTGAAGAGCAGTAAAGATAATGAAAAACTGATTTCAAATTGACACTGATGTATGAGGCTTACTTTCAGACCTGAGCTATCTCCTCTTTCAAAAGAACACAAGAGAATTGCAGTTAAGCTCTTACATTTACTCTAAAATTGGCCCCAAATCTCATACAAAATGGCTTCAAGCAAAAAGAAGGGTTTGGGGGCCTCACACATAGAAGCTGGGCATTATTTTGTAACTGAGTTGCATCTTAACATTGGTTAGAAGGTAAGAATAAATTTGATCCACTTTCACAAAAGGGTGTTAATTCAAAACTATGGGTAACTTTATTGCTTTTCTCTATTAACATCAGGTTGTATTTGAGAATTCTATTTTTACTTCCAGAAGAGGCTAGTAATCAACCAGGGAAAGTACAGTGTCACGGCATTTGTCTTTAAAATTAAATGAGTCCCTTCCTTATTTGCTTTTGAAATAGTTATAAGCTAATACAAGAACCTTCTTGTGTCCTAAGAGAGGTAGTGGTGGTGTATAAAAGAATTGAGTCATACTAAGCTACACTGGCAAACACTGCCACCTGTCCAGTTGCCCAGCCTCTTCTTGTACTTCCAGAGATAAGTCAAACTGACAAAGGGAAGTCCGGGAGAGTCTTGCACCTTTACACAGCTTTTAATAAATATTTCCACGTGAAAAAAACATGATGTGTCTTCAAATGCTATTCTGAACAACAAATTTCTGCAGTCGCCTACTACGTGTACAGACATCTCCAATAAAATATGGAAATGCAGTTTCTCCCCATTCCTGTATGATCCAAGATTTTCGCTGTCATTGTCTATGTAGCTGATGCTCTATAAGGGTTCATTGGTTTTTATAGGGAAACAGTTGATCTCTGAGTTTTCGTCGCACTGCGCTTCACACAGAACCAAATCCCATCCGTTCGCTGGCGCTAAAGCACAGTGTTAGGTGTTTCTGGAAGAGCAGGTATGGAAGGAGTTGTAAGCCAGAGGTCTCACGCAATTTGTAAACTTTCTACACAGTTGTATTTTCTAGCTGAGAGTCTTAATATCGGTTTGCTGAAAGCACACAGATGAGTGTCTGCTTGTGCCACTGTCCTACAAAGCAGCTTTTTATTACATTAAGTCAGCTGTAAGCCATGAGGGAGCAGCCTACAATTTTAGCTGGAAGTGAAGTAGTGCCAACAGAAGTTTTGCACAGACAGAACATTTATTTTCATGTTGCAACTGAGTCTTCTTTGATTTTTAAAGTCACTTGATCAACTGAATCAAACTGAAACAAGAACGATATAACAGTGTTAAAGGTGCTCTGATGCCCTTCATGTTTCATCCTGCAGATGGCCAACGACAGCACGGAGACCAGCGAGGCTGGCGAAGAGGAAGAAGACCATGAAGGGGACAACGAGAATAAAGAGCGCATGCCCTTCATCCAGTAACAGCCCGAGGTGGTGGAAGCAGAAAGATTGATGAAGTAGAAGGGAACAAGACTGGGAAATCTATTCTGTGCATCAGTGAACAAATGCTGTAGTACAGTGTGTGTTGTATTTGTCTGCAGTCAGCTGAGCTATGAGCTGTTGATCATTGTTGTTTTCAACTCAAGTGCCATTCTCATCCAGTGCAGTATTATGACATTCCTGTGTAATACCCAATCTCCCTATAGGAGTCCCATGGATTTTTCTGTTCCAGTTTAAAAGCCTTATTAACTTACTGTGTAATTTTAGATGGGCATCTTTCTCATGCAAATTCAACACTTTACATAAAGTTATTTGGGGGGGTTGGGCTTTTTTGCTAGTTGGAAACAGTAACAAAATAAATAATTCCCCACTTGCTGTCTGGAAGATTCTAGTAACTGGAAGGAGGATTTTAAGTTTGTGGATTTTCAGTGTTAAAATAGTTTTCCTTTTATGAACCACAGATAAAAGTTGCAAAAAAAAAAAAGACGAGTTTTCATTTTCCTCAGTCATGCTTTATCATTTTATAAGCAATCCTATCTTCCTTTTCAAAAATACCTCATTTAGAATTGTGGAATCTGAAATGTGCAAGAAATCATTGAGAGACCTTGATTAGTATTGTACAATCACGTTAGTCATCAGCACCAGTGACTAAACACTTCAGAGTGCCAACTGTCATGCCTTCCTGTTGATCTAAGCTATCACCTTCTATGTTACAGGCAAAAAAAAGGCCACGAGACACTCTTTTTAGACCCAGAGCTTTAATTGCCTGTAGCAGTTAGCATTGGTATTGACAGATCAACATCCTCTGCTAAGGACATACTGACTCATCTTTGTCCAAAATCCAAACCAACCTTAAATTTCATTTTAAAATTATATTGGTAAAGCTCACTCATCACTATGTGGACAGACATTTGCTGATGGAGTTGACTGCTCTGAAATCGCTGATGTGTTGATCAACTGTCAAGCTGGAGCTGAACTCCTGCAGAGGTTAACCCTGTTAAAAATGAGTTTTAGGCCTTAATCCCCTCAGAAATTATGCACGGGGATAACTTCATCTAGCTGAGTAGTTCTGTCAAAACCTCAGCTCCACATGTACAGTTATGTTTGTAATTATTTGCAGGATCAAGTATTGGAAGACCAGCTAGTCTTATCTACCTCCCACTAGTGGAAACTATATCTAAACATGACAAGAGTAAATATTCTTTCCATGTCTTTCACCTATTAAAGCAGCAGCTACTCAGGTCCTCAATTGTCTTGTTAAAACAATTATTTTAAAACAACTGCAATCACCTGCAGCAGAAATGCTAAAAGAATGTCAGAGACGTTGTATAATGCCATATATATTTGAATTAATATATTTTCTTCAAAAGAAGGTATTTCCCCAGGCATGGCTAGTTGTTCACCTAAATTAACAAGTATCCTGTAGTGATAGAAGTTAAAAACTAATATAGAAAAGTGGAGAGGAAGGCCTTCTCGGGCTTTCCTCGGTGTGAAAGGACTTGTGGGTCTGGATGACTTTTATGTGTGGTTTTAGAAGGTTCTCTCTTGGTTTTTTTCTGTTTGTTTCACCTTGCTGCATGAGTATTAATGTCCATCTCTTTACACTGTACTCATGAAGTTGCTGTTCTAATACCAGATAATTATGCAGAGCATTCATTCTGAAGGAGTTTCCCGTGAGTTAAAAAAATTGAAAAATAATGAGAAGTAATGAGAAAAACGCCAGAAGAGCTTTTGAAATGTTAAGCACACCGGAACTTTGGTTTTCTCTAGATGTTGATGCAGAACTTCACTATAGTTGATTCTCTTTAGAAGCTGGACTTGCCTACACTTCCAGTGCTGTATCAGGCCTGAACAGGGACTTTATCCACAGAAAAACTAGATATTCAGTGAGAGTTTTCCATGTATTGGCCTTGTCAATCAGGCTTTTAAGAAAGGCCATTAAGTTGTCATGACTCATAAGCTTACAGTGGTAGGAAACATGCCCAATTTTGTTTTGCAGTTAGTGTAATGATGTTGTCCTGCAACAAACCTTACCATAACTAGGAATTTTGATTTGACGCCAAAGTGAGCAATATTGCTGGTGACCTTTGAGCTGGCAGTAAAGTGGCATTCTCAAGGCCTTAAATTAGTAGGGCAAGCAGAATAGCAACTGTTCTTCTGTTATAAACCGCAGTATGGTTGGCTCTACAGTTAAATTACCCTTCAAGACAAATAAAGATGGGTGATCTTGGTCATGGCCACAGACACCACGGGGACAACAATCAAATGAAATAATTTTGGCTAGTTCTTTCTGGTTTTGTTAGCAAGGCAAAAATACTCCTCATGCTAATTCATACCAATTGTAGGGCCATTTTCTGATCAGCAGAATATCAGGTAATTGCAGGGAGTACAAAGGAATATCTACTAAGTGCCACACAGATGAGTATTGCCATCAGCAAGCTCAACTCTACTCTGTGTTTCATTGGTATTAATGTGGCATGTAAGAAAGTTGCCGCTGAAATGAATGGATGTTTCTTAGGTACCCGTTCCAGAAGCAGGATTCTGTGGTAGCAGAATTTGGCCCAGCAGCCCCAAGTACCTTTTAGAATACCACAAACAGTAGTAGGGCAGCCGAAGTGATTGAGGGTGCGCTACACAAAATGCCAATGCTGAGGCTCGTTACTGACCAAGCCTTATTGTAGTAGAAATGAAGGTTTGTGCTTACTACTGACTGTCGTATAAACAACTTTAAGACAATTGGATAGTTTCTTCAAGTGAAACAAATTATTTCTCAATTTGCCTTAAAGGAACTGTGAAAGCTTCTCTTAACTTAAGCCTGATTGAAGTGAACTGAGACACTGTTTAATTGTATTTGTTGCTTTAGAGCTTTTGTTATATTGTGCCTACAAAGCAAATTATGTTTACATAAAAATATAAATAAAATATTAAGCATAGCATTATCCTTGGTTTACATGTTTTATTCTAATGTTATGTTCACATTAGGGAACTGACTTGGAATTGGTTAAGAGGAAAATTTGAGGCTTAATTTTCTATTTTGGTCGCTGAGGGATATACAAAGATTGTTTGTTTTATCACAGAGTACATTGAGGTTATTAAAATGGCTAAGTATGCTACTTTACAGAACAGCAACAATTTAGATATAAAACACTGAATGTTACAGCCCAGGAAATTCAAAAGATGATATAAGCTCTGTTCATGAGTGTTCAGGGAAGTGTGTTTTGATATGGATAGAAACCAGTTTCCAGAATTTTAGCACTCAGATTGCCCTAGGAGAGGGACTGACACATAAGTTATCCTCAGAGAGACACTTCCTTTCAGAAATGAAGATACTGTAAGGGAATAATCTTAAAATAGGATCCTAAACAGCCCCCACCAGACTAGCAAATAGAAAGCAGGTGGAGATTGAATCTAAAATCTCACTCTCCCTGGATCTTGGCCTTAACTCGGGGCTGTAAGGAGGCTCACACCTATTCTTTCAAAGAACTGGTTACCGTTGCCAGATCTTACAAGTCGTCTCAAGCCTGCTCGTGAGTGTCTGGCTTTAGAGGTCTTCCTGCACAAAAGGAAGAAATGGTTCAATGAACTTCAGTTTAATATCTAAAAGAAGAGGAGATGCTCGCTTTGGTTCGCTCCAGTCGTGCGTGACGTGTTCTAAAGCCTGTAATGTCCCTGGAAGATCTCGCTTCAGTAGTTACTGCATCTGCTGCATCTAAAAGTTCATATGAACACTTGCTGGTTGTGAAGAGGAGTAAAGTAAATCCGTGCCCTCTGTTTTCAAGTATTAATAAGTAAATAATCATCAGTGCATCCCTAATCACAGGGTCGGGATAAGGCTGAATGCAAACAACCATGGCCTTTTGCAAACTCAGTGATTACTAACAAAGCTCTGCCTTTCACCAACTTTCCCACTGGGCCATCTATACCTGGCTGTCGCACGAACTAACGCACAGAGGCTGCTACCCGGCAAGCAGGGCTGCAAGCAGGCTGCCTTTGTGTGCATCTGGCCAGATAAAATGCAAAAATCATCCCAGCGTACTGAGTATCCATGGCTTGCACCTTATCCTCCCTTTTGTGCTTCCCCTCTCACCTGCTGTGAGCTTTGTGATTAATCCTGGTTGACCTTTGTCAGAAAAAAACCTAGTATGGCCATAATTGCCAGCACCCTTCAGATCTCCAGCTCCTAGAGAACCATGCAGGAGCCTCTCCCCCTGGCAGCACCCAAGTCCCTTGGCGTGAGCCAATGTTTTGTTTCACTGCAGAAAGAGGCAAAGCAATCCCCACACTCTAACTGCTACCTGCATTAAGGCACCTTTTTCCCCAAGTAATTTGTAGCATCTAGGCAAGCATCCTAATGTTCTCCTTTGAGAGAACAGGTTAGAGTATAAATGTAAACATGGCTGTACCTCCTCAGTCTGAGCTTGTCATGCTGATTGATTGCTGATTGATTGAAACTAAGCCGTTCCTTTTGGGTTTACCTGGCCTATCTCTGTCAACTACCTCAGCAGTGACTGGTATGGTTTTCCGACCACTGCCTTGAGCTTTGCTCTTTGTAGCAATGCCGTGTTGGGCATCTTGCCACCAGTACGCTGTGCAGAAACTGGAAGATGGCGTGAGAACAGATAACGAAGAGTCAGAGGATGAGTGTATGAAGAGAAATGAACCATGGCTCTGCCCAAGATTAACAAGTGAGTAAAGTTCGCAGCATGTTATCTGTTCATTTATTTGTACACTTGAAAGCCAAAAAAAGAAGGTTCAAAAGATGCTTTTTACTGTAAAAAGGGCTGCCTGACACTGACACTGTGAGGGATGAGAGCTTGGGAACTAGGCGGTAAGCACTCCTCCAGGGGCGGGTTTGCTCCTAGAGCTACAGCTGTGCAGTGCTTGTGCATCCCATGCCCACAGCTCCTGCAAGCTGCTGTCCCTGCCGGGCACAGGGACTCTCTGCCAGCCCCAGGTCCCAGCCCTTGCTGCCATCAACCAGGCTCCAGGTACCTGCAGCCCTGCTGGAAGCAGCTCTGGCTCTGCCAGAACTGGAAATGTGCTACGTTCCACCAGACATTAGCTGTGTCCTGCCAAACATCATTTTTCTGATAAGCTGCAGGTTCCAGTACAAATCATTTTGTGCTCCTCTGCTGGGTAATCTTTGTAAATACATTTCCCACACGGAGAGATGTGTTTCACTCTGTAGTGCAGCAGTAAAGGATGCAGCATCCTAGCTGCCCTAGAAGAACAGTGAGATGGCAGATATGCTAGATGCATTATTTATGAAAGGATTTCTGTACTTTCCCTGAGATGGCTAGCCCTTGAGCTGGCCAGGTGATAAGCTAATAACCAAAGAGTGTTTGTAAAGACTGGTGAGTGCACTTAGCTGGATGGTGACTGGGGTGGCCTTCTGGTTATACAGGCATCGTGTGGCCTGGAGGACGTTTCAGATCAGTGATGTTTTCCAGAGGTTTCTAGGAGAAAACATTTCTTCTGTTGCTAACCCAGAAGAGAGATAAGTGAAGTGTTTTTTCTAAGTCAGTTTGGTTTGGTAGATTGTTTCTCTGCTGCTGTTTTATTTTTGGTTGTTTTCCTTCTAGTGTCTGCATTTTATATTAAGAATATTTTCCCACTGTAAAAAAAATAACAATAATAAAAAATCAAGTCTCCTGTGACATGCCAAGTATCTCACTGATCATATAAAAGCATCCCTTTGACCTCCTGGACCATTTCTGTTGTAGATAGGAAAAATGAAATTAAGTGACTTGTCCAATGCCATAATACTGCCATTTGGTTTATGAACTTATGGTCCTCTGGCATTTAATTCTCTGCTTACTGAAGGAATCCTGATTAAACTCAGCAGCTGATCTGAAAGTTTTGCCTCCATGGGTGAAAGCTGTGTCTCAGATCACATCTATTTCGAAGCAAAGGAGATGCACAGAAACTTAAGCTGAATGCCCTCAGCTGAGATCCTGTTAGCAAACCCTATAGAAATATATGCAGCTAAGAGACAATAGTCTAAGTTTTCCATGCTTTCTCACCAAAGAGGATACGTCAGAGCCTGAACCAGCACTGAATGTAGCCGTTATAAGCATTTTCTACTATTTGCTTGATCATCTCCTCCATGTGTATCTGGGTAATTGCCTCTGGTAGGACATCGCAGAGAACGAAGCAGCATGGATCCCCAAACTCAGCCCTTTCCACCAAGCAGCACCTGGATTCAGATGAGACTTTGGATCCAGCCAGCTGGCTGATCCTCGCCTCGTGGGTAGAACCAGGATTGCTCCGTCTGAGGATCAGTTGGGAAATGAAGTTGCATACTGGGCGGTAAAGGCAAATGCCACAGTAAAATCTGATTGCCACGTGACGCTGGAGCTGTACCTGAGCGGTGTGCTTATGCAGGGCATTCCTAGAGAGGCAGTACTCACACAGCAGAGGCGTGTGACAGGAGGTTTACAGAAGGAGCTGTCTTTAAGCTCCTACTTGAATGATCCGTCTGCAACCACTCACCCAAATGTATTAGATGCCATTGGCTGTGCTGCATGACACTTGCTCTAATCAGTTCTCACAGTTCACATGTTAAAGGTTAGTCTCATTTCAATACTGTCTTTCTTACAGCACACTCCCTGGCATTGTAGGTTAATTTAATAAAGCACACATAATATGATTCACATGAGCTTTTTCATCTGCATTTTGTTCAACATGTCAGCAATGCATAAAGTTATTACAGTGTTCTGTTTGCTAATCATCACGCAAAACAGGATAATAAAAGGGTAATTGTTGCAAGCTTCCTTCCTTATTCCCATTAAGATGGCAAACGCAAACTGGAATCACACAGGAGTTTTACCACTGGCTTTAGCAGTGGCAGGATCAACCTGATTGGTCCTCTAAATGAACCTAAACATAGCTGCAATACTAAAAATTCAGGGAGTAATGTTTATTACCATGGTGTTATTTATTTGGTGGGGAAAAAACCCACATGATTTATTTTTTCCAATCCTTACTCAATTCTTCACATTAAAATACACTATACACATTGCCAAACCCAATTATCTTTTTTGGTTAGATTGGTTTTACCCATGGAACAAGCAAATGAAGTACAAAATGGTAAATCCTTTTATAGAAAATACAGCTGCTCCTCTGCATTTGCAGCTGTGCTGCTCCTGACACTCAGGGTACTCAGCTTTGCTCTGCCAGAGGCAGCGGGCAAAAGCCGGCCAAGCTCCTGCATCAAGCACCAGGTTGTACAAGAACCTTGGATACGCAAAGGAAGCACTTGTCTCACAGGTCCTGCATTGAGAGATGGATTCACTAGCCTTTCTTTAGAACAGCTGTTTTGGTTTTGGGTCGCATTAAATCCCTTGCAAAGGGACGACCTTGACAGACACCATTCATTTCTTGCAACCTGCGGAGCATCTACATCAAGTAGCAGCATGCCAGATTCCTCAAACGAGCGGAGACCCAAGCTGTTAAGTCTACGTGGCAGTACAAGGTGCTGCACAAACCTCTTGGCTCAGTTGTGCCCTCCCACAGGAGTTGTGCCACCTCAGCAGGCTGGAGCAGCCCAGATCTAACGCTGCACAAATATTGCTGCCTCACTTGTACACATCCAGTTTGGTGACCTGGCACCACTTTTCATCTGCATGGGGAGATAGATAGTCCTGGACTGCTTTGCCATTAGTCATCAGAGAAGGGGCAAAGGCTGCCTTCTGCAGGCAAAACTCTGCTGCCCTTAGCAAGAATTTAACTCACGGGAACTTCCCCTTCCCCATCTCAGTGGGCTGACAGCCTTCCAGCAACATGCAAGTCTGTTGAGTGAGAGAGTACAGGGCTTGATAAAGCCATAAGAAAACCCAGATATTTCCACTACTTGATTGCCCAGCGCATGCGAGAGGGGAGTAAGCATGGCACATGGCTGCAACCTGTGGTTCCAGCACTGCACTGCACAGGTACCAGGGCTGTGAGAGGAGAGGCACGGGGCGAGGAGCAAAGTAAAGCAAAACACTCGGCAGGTCCATGTCAGCTGCAGGCCTCCAGGTCAGCAAAGAGCACGAAGGTCAAATGCAGGCAAACTAACCTTTCCGTTTTCCCACTGCAATGAATAACAAACACGTTATTCAAAGATCTTTAGCAGATTAATCGGCTAATTTAATCAGATATCCACGTAACTTGTGAAATCATGCTACCTTGTTACATGAAGCTGATTTAATCCAGGCAGAGCCCATAGCATTATTTTAGGAAATGATACTGACAAAGCAGGCGAATTATCTCCCAATTCCTTTTGAAACTCCAGTTGCACAAACACGTTTGACCTGATGTATCTGTCTGCAACTATTCTGTCTACAGTAAAGAAACATCTAGAAAATGTATAATCAGACTGAGCTTGATCCTCTACTGGGTAACACTGGTGTAAGGCCATACAATGTGGATTTACCCTGTGTATTTCACAGACAAGAGCCTGGTCTTTTCTTTCACTTTGATGGGGAAGCAATATAAAATCAGAGTTCTCCTAATCATTCCTAGGGCACTTAAGACATCTGCTGGAAAGGAGAATAAACTGCACTAAGAATGTACATGCCAGAGTAAATAATGAAATAATGAAAAATTCTGTGCAGTTTATGTTTACACAGTGTCTAAATTACTTGACAAAGGCCAGAATAGTTTCCATTTGAAACTATTATTTGAAAACATTTGAATAAATAGCCTGTTTATTCCTGCTGTTCTAACTGCTGCTGAGGAATCAAATTTCAGTTTCAAAAAACTTCAAATCTGAATGCAGTCTTTGAACTTCCTTCTTCCCCAATGTGTAAGGTCACACAACAGACATACATGCACAGTATGTGCTGGGACTAAAGTAGAGGGCAGGTTTCAGGCTTTGGATGGGTGTAAGCACAGCTGCCTTTGCAGCCAGATACAGGGGAACACACAAATCTCCTTCTTTACTCACAAACCTTGTTTACAAATGCCTTGCTTACAAGTCATGTTGTGAGTCCAAGTCCTCTTTAAAGAGCTTCCCAGAACAATGTATATTTTTCAGGATGTGTGGGCCTGCCACCTGCACATCTCCAGCTGCTTAATCCCACAACATAAACCCACAGCCCAGGCTCTCTGGCTGCACCTGCCTTGTGGGGTAACAGAGCAGGACGGTGCTGCTGCACTGGGCTAGAAACATGGGAGACAGGCAACGATCTGGGGGTGTGACATGAGGGTCACACGTAACCCAAGCAGTGCACTGAGATACACGTCCCATCCTCCAACTCTACCAGGGAAATCTCGTTTTTCAAGAAGAAAAGGTAAGTAGGAATTTGTATCCCCATTTCACACCAGCAGCCACTTCTAGCTAGTTATAATATTACAGTATGAATTCCTTCAGTTCTGAAGGATGCTATGTCCAGATCCATAATCCCTGCTTCTGAAATGTCCCTAAAATGCAGATGAGTCCAACCTCCCAGGTACAACTGCAGCCACCCTCAGCCAGGGTCCATCTGCACCATATATATAGCGTAGGGAGTGCATTTTATAGAGACATTAATCACAGAATCACAGAATGTTAGGGGCTGGAAGGGACCTCGAAGATCATCTAGTCCAGCCCCCCTGCCAGAGCAGGATCACCTACAGTAGATCGCACAGGAACGCATCCAGGCAGGTTTTGAATGTCTCCAGAGAAGGAGACTCCACAACCTCCCTGGGCAGCCTGTGCCAGGGCTCTGTCACCCTCACTGTGGAAAAGTTTTTCCTAACATTTTTGTGGAACCTGCTATGTTCCAGCTTGTACCCATTGCTCCTTGTCCTGTCATTGGACATCACTGAAAAGAGCCTGGCTCCATCCCCGTGACACTCACCCTTTAAATATTTGTAAACATTAATGAGGTCACCCCTCAGTCTCCTCTTCTCCAAACTAAAGAGCCCCAGCTCCCTCAGTCTTTTCTCATAAGGGAGATGCTCCACTCCCTTAATCATCCCAGTTGCCCTGTGCTGGACTCTCTCCAGCAGTTCCCTGTCTTTCTTGAACTGAGGGGCCCAGAACTGGACACAATATTCCAGATGGGGTCTCACCAGGGCAGAGTAGAGGGGAAGGAGAACCTCTCTCGACCTACTAACCACCCCCTTCTAATACACCCCAGGATGCCATTGGCCTTCCTGGCCACAAGGGCACAGTGCTGGCTCATGGTCATCCTGCTGTCCACCAAGACTCCCAGGTCCCTTTCCCCTGCGCTGCTCTCTAATAAGTCATTCCCCAACTTATACTGGAACCTGGGGTTGTTCCTACCCAGATGCAAGACCCTACATTTACCCTTGTTATATTTCATTAAATTTTTCCCCGCCCAACCCTCCAGCCTGTCCAGATCTCACTGGATGGCAGCACAGCCTGCTGGCGTGTCAGCCACTCCTCCCAGCTTGGTGTCATCAGCAAACTTGCTGATAGTACTCTCTAGTCCCTCATCCAAGTCATTGATGAATATATTGAATAATACTGGTCCCAGTACCAACCTTGAGGGACTCCACTGGATACAGGCCTCCAACCAGACTCCGCCCCATTGACCACAACTCTTTGGCTTCTTCCCCTTAGCCAGTTCACAGTCCACCTCACTACCCGAGAGTCTAGACCACACTTCCTCAGTTTAGCAGCAAGGATGCTGTGGGAGACTGTGTCAAATGCTTTACTGAAGTCAAGGTAGACCACATCCACCGCTCTGCCATCATCTATCCACCTTGTTATATCCTCATAAAAGGCTATGAGGTTAGTCAAGCATGACTTCCCCTTGGTGAAGCCATGTTGACTGTCTCTAATGACCCTCTTATGCTTGATATGCCTTGAGATGGCACCAAGGATAAGTCGTTCCATCACTTTCCCAGGGATGGAGGTGAGGCTGACTGGTCTATAGTTTCCCGGGTCCTCCTTCTTGCCCTTTTTGAAGACTGGAGTGACATTTGCTTCCCTCCAGTCCTCAGGCACCTCTCCCATCTCCCAAGACTCGGCAAAGATGATGGAGAGTGGTCTAGCAATGACATCAGCCAGCTCCCTCAGCACCCGTGGATGCATCCCATCTGGACCCATGGATTTATGGATGTCAAGATTGTTTAATTGGTCCCTAACCCAGTCCTCATCGACTAAAGCAAACTCCTCCACTGTCCTGACTTCCCCTGGGGCCTCAGGGGAACGGGGCTCCTCAGGACAGCCTCCGGCAGAGTAGACAGAGACAAAGAAGGCATTCAGTAACTCTGCCTTCTCTGTATCTTCTGTCACCAAGGCACCCACCTCATTCATCAGTGGGCCTACATTGCCTCTGGTGTTAGTTTTATCTGCCACGTATTTGAAAAAGCTCTACCTGTTGTCCTTGACCCCTCTCGCCAGGTTCAATTCTAGGGAGGCCTTTGCTTTCCTAGTTGCCTCCCTACATCCTCGGACAACAGCCTTATATTCTTCCCAAGTGGCCAGCCCTGCCTTCCAAGATCTGTAAATTCTCCTCTTGCCCTTGAGCTTACCCAGCAGATCCCTGTTTAGCCACACAGGTCTCCTGGCTCCCTTCCTTGACTTCCTACGTGTCAGGATGCTCTGAGCTTGAGCACGGTAGAAGTAGTCCCTGAACGCTAACCAACTGTCTTGGGCCCCTTTACCTTCAAACAGCCTTGCCCATGGGATTTTCTCTAGTAATTGTTTGAAAAAGCCAAAGTTTGCCTTGGCAAAGTCCAGGGTTGCAATTCTGCTTGCTATTTTGTTTCTGCTACATGAGATCCTGAACTCCACCATTTCATGGTCACTGCAGCCAGGGCAGCCCTCAACCTTTACTGCTTCAACCAGATCCTCCTTGTTAGCGAGGATGAGGTCCAGCAGGGCTCCTCTCCTAGTCGGCTCCTTCACCATTTGCATCAGAAAATTATCATCGATGCACTGGAGGAACCTCCTGGACTGTGGCTGACTGGCTGAGTTGTCCTTCCAGCAAACATCAGGGAAGTTAAAATCCCCCACGACAGCCAGGGCCTGTGATTGTGAGACCGCTCTCAGCTGCCTGTAGAAGGCCTCATCAACTTCCTCACCCTGATCTGGTGGCCTGTAATAGACACACACAACAGTATCTATCCTGCCAGCCTGCCCCTTAATTCTAACCCATACACTCTCAACTTGCTCCTCATCCATGCCTGGATGGTATTCAAGACATTGTAGTTGCTCCTTCACGTAAAGAGCGACTCCACCACCTCGCCTGGCTGGCCTGTCTTTCCTGAAAAGGACAGAGCCACCCATGACCACATTCCAGTCATGTGAGCTGTCCCACCATATCTCTGTAATTGCCACCAGATCATAATCTCCTGCCCGAACCCAGGTTTCTAGCTCCTCCTGCTTATTCCCCATGCTGCGTGCATTGGTGTATAAGCATTTCAGGGAGCAAGCTGAGCACACTGATCTCACCCTAGGGGGATGGGAGGCCACCCGGTCCTCATAATTTCTAGAACACTGCCCCGCTGCAATCCCAGCTATAACCCCATCCCACCTCAAATCTAGTTTAAAGCTCTCCAAATGAGCCCTGCTAATTCCTGACCCAGCATCCTTTTGCCCATGCGAGAGAAACCGTTCCCTCGCACAACTATGTGGACTGGTCTCTTATGAAACCAGCCGTTATCAAAGAAGCCAAAGCCCTGCCTGTAGCACCAGTCTTGGAGCCAATCATTTGTGGATTGAATTTTTCTATTCCATCCCGCGTCATCACCCGGAAATGGAAGGAGGGAAGAGAAAATCACTTGAGCCCCAGACACTTTCACCATCCGTCCCAAGGCCTTGAAATCTTTCTTCACTGCCCTCAGGCTATGGGATGAATCTTCCTCCCCACCCGTTTGGAAGATCAGCAGTGGGTAGTAGTCCATCGGGTGCACCAAACCGGGGAGCGCCCTGGTGATATCCCTGATCCGAGCTCCAGGTGGGCTACAAACTTCCCTACGATGAGGGTCAACCCTGCATATTGGGCCCTCCGTCCCTCTCAGAGGGAATCACCTGTTACAACGACCCTTCTTTCTTTCTTGTTAGAGGAAGTCTTGAGGTGTGGAGTCGATCGACTCTTCCTGTGTGGCCTTGTAGGCAGGTCTCGCACCACATCCTCACCTACCTCTTCTTCAAGCTCCAGGGCCTCAGACTTGTTACGGAGGGGCACCTGGGGAAGCAAAGCAGGTAGGGAGGGGGGTCGCCCGTGACGCTAGACAGGAACTTGCTTCCATCCCTCATCATCTTTTTGGTCTCTTGCTTCTGTTCGACAGCGACAAGGCAGAGGCTGTCTCGGGTCTTCCGCCTCTGCCCAACAAGACCGTGGGTCCATCACCTTTTCGAGGGTATTGCCCTGGGGCCTCTCTGACTGGCACGTCAGGGAGTTACTCCACCACTCAATCTCCTTTTCACACTCCCTGATGGTCCGCAGTGTCTCAACCTCCTCCTTAAGTTTTGCTACCATAGTGAGCAGATCTTGTGCCTGCTCACACCTCACACAGGTGGAATGCTGGCCTCCCTCCACCAGCAGCAGCAGGCTCTGGCACTCCCTGCAGCCGCAGATCGGGGCAGGCTCTCTGTCTGAGTTGTCGCAGTCTTTTTGCAACAAGTTCTCTTCTGGGAGCAGACCATGGTGGGCAGCAGTCTGCGTCACCAGCAACAGGTGAGAGGTCTAACAAGCAAGGAGGGACAGAACCTCTGCGCCCGACTGCACGAGCTGCCACGGCCGCTGCTGGAGCACAGTGTGGGTAGTACTGACCTGCCTAACAAGCTGGTTCACCTCCGAGCTCCTGGTGGGCAACGACAGATAGCCGGCTTAGCTCAGTGGGTTGAGCGTGGTGCATTCCCGTTCGGTTCTCACGTGTTTCCTGACTTAGTCGAGAGGTGGCGTCTCTGCCCATGTCAGGGAGGTTGGATTAAAATGATCTCTAAGGTCTAAGGTCCCTTCCAGCCTAGGCCATTCTACGATACGATTCCCCAGAAAAAAAAATTTTACTCTGCTGAGGCAGTTGGGTTCCCCTCCCTGTGCTGTGATACTCGCCAGTTGTTCAGTGGCTGGCTTTATTTTTTTTTTTTATTTATTATTTTCCAGTGGGTGCCTGCCTCGATCCCTGGAGTCTGTGTTCTTTGCAAAACTGTAGTTTTAACTCTTTCTGATGTATTTAGCAGTGTATGCCAATACACGGCCCATATAGCCCTGTTATCCCTGTGCCACGGGCTGACACATGCCCTGGGGTCTGCTGCATTTGGGTTTGGCCCCAGGGTGCCCAGTTGCACCCGCCGTGGACCTTCATTCCAAAAATAAGCAGGAAGAGAGCAGAGTACTTGTGGCATTGGGGCAGCCACTTGGGGGGAGCACTGGTCTCTAAAAGGATGCCCTAGTGGGTGGATGTTTGGGAGGGAAGGATGATGTCTTGGTGGGATGGATGATATCTTGGTGGGATGGATGTCCCAGTGGGATGGATGTGCTGGAGGAATGGATGTTTTGGTGGGGTGGGTGCCCTGGCAGGCTGGCCATGCCACCCCAGCTCTCCCGGAGCCCACCCAGACTCCCGGAGCCGGGTCCTGAGCCTCCCGGGGACAACTGCTGGTGCCTCCCGGGCCGGGTGACCGGGAAATGCCGGGCACAGGCGGGGCCGGTGCTGCGGGACGCGGGGCCGCGCAGGCAGGGGGCAGCAAACCCACACCCGAGGGACCGGCGGCGGCGGGAGGGGCGCTTTGCACCGGGTACGGGTCCCCTCTGCACCGGCTACGTGTTGCCTCTGCACCGGGTACAAATCCGCAGTGCACCCGGTACAAGTCCCCTCTGCACCGGCTACGTGTCCGCTCCGCACGGGGTGCGTGTCCTGTCCGCAGTGGGTGGGTGGGACCCGCCCGGGTGGGACCCCCTCTGCAGTACTGCATCCAGCTCTGGGGACCCCAGCAGGACACGGACCTGGTGGAGAGAGTCCGAAGGAGGCCACAAGGATGCTCAGAGGCTGGAGCACCTCTCCTAAGAGGACAGGCTGAGGGAGTTGGGGATGGTCAGCCCGGAGAAGAGAAGGCTCCTGAAGGGGAGACCTTACAGCGAACTCCCTGTACCCGAAGGGGCTGCAGAAAAGCTGGGGAGTGACTTTTTATAAGGGCATCTGGTGATAGGATGAGGGACAATTATTTTAGACTAGAGCAGGATAGATTTAGATGAGACATTAGGAAGAAGACTATGAGGGAGTTACGACATTGGCACAGGTTTCCCAGAGAAGCTGTGGATGCCTTATCCCTGAAAGTGTTCCAGGCCAGGTTGGACCGGGCTTTGAGCAACCTGATCTAGTGGGAGGTGTCTCCGCTCATGGCAGCGGGGTTGGAACAAGATGATCTTTAAGGTTGCCCCCTAACTCAAGCCATTCCATGATTCTGTGATTCTATGATTCTATAATTTTCCCTTTCCACCATGTGCCCGTCCCCTCCGGTGCTGGGTGTCCATTCTCACTTGCACAGGGCGCACAGGGTGTCCGTCCCTTTTGCACACAGTGCCTGTCCCCTCTGCACTGGGTGCTATTTACTCTCTGCACAGGGTGTACTCACCCTCTGCACTGGGTGTTATTTACTCTCTGCACTGGGTGTTATCTACTCTCTGCGCACGGTGCTTGTCCCCTCTGCACACATCTCCTCCGCACAGGGTGCGTGTCCCCTTACACAGGGTGTATTTACCCTACTCAGGGTGCCCGTCCCCTTGGCACAGGGGTGTGGGGGCAGATCTGCCTCCTGGGGCTCATGCAGAACTAAAAGCTGTGCTGAACACAGCCCCCCGGGACACTGCACCCCACTGCTGTGCTGCCTGGCTGTGCCTGCATCCAGGACACAAGTAACACCAAAAAAAAATTTAACTGGATGGAATTTCTGTATTTATTCTGTTAAGAAAACAACATACTTCACATCACAGTGCTTAGTCAAACACAACAAAATGTAAACTTCGGATTCTAGATAAAATTTGACTTGAAAAATTGGGGCTCTGAGACTCTAAAATTCACAATTTTTTAATGAAGTCACAGCCAGCTCACACCATCCCAGCTTCCCCAGGTGCCCAGGGAAGACGCGCAGTCACCTCAAACCCCTTCTGCAAGCTGATCTGTTCTCTTCTTGGAGAGGCTGAATAAAGCGCGCTGGCTTCTGCTTTTCACCCAAGCCTTTATTCCCATCGCCCTCCAGCTCTGCAGAGATGCATGGAGGCTGAGAGCAGCTCCCACTTCCTTAAAAATTAGGGGTTTTTCATAAAAAACACTCCTGAGGGGAGCTTCCAGCCACCGCATGGAAAGCAGCTATGGGTAGAGCCAGGTGCTGGGCACATCCCAGGCCAGCATCTCCCATGGGTGCCTGCACCCATCTTGCTGGTCCGGTGGCTTTCCTCACCCCAAATCTTGCTTGGGGAGGCTGGAATGGGCACAGAGAGTGTGTGGGGGGGTCCCTGGCTCTTTTGAAGCTGCTGCTGCCAGGCGGGCTGGCAGCGCTGGTGTGCGGAGCTGCGTGCCCGGGTACCACCCCGACACGAGAACGGGGAGTGGTTGACGCCCCGGGCACTTCCTGAGAGGGGAAACCCCCACCTGCGCCCCAGCTTTGTTTCTGGCACAGGATGCTGCTTAGGCAAGAGACAGACACTAGCACAATAAGGCGATGCATTTAAAAGGCAAATGGGCACCGGGCTGGGCTGGGCGCTGCTTTTCTCACCTGGCGGCTCAGTGCTGAGCAGGCTGGGCACCTGCTGTGGAGCCACATGCTGAAGCCAGGCAAGATTTTGGGGAAGGGGTGAGCAGCTCCCTTGGGTGCCTGGAGCATCCTCAGGCACTGGTACTGCCCCCTCGCAGACACCCCGCCTTGTGTGGGTTACCCAAGGGCCTCGTTTTGGGGTTGCCCCAGTGTGCTGCTTTTTAAATTCACCCTGTCCCTGGCCACCAAGGCTGGAGGGGACACCTCCGTGGGGCTGAGCTGTCCCCTGCCCGCAGAGGCAGGGAAGGGGTGATGGCAGCGGGGTGCCAGCCCTGGCAGCGGGGCTGGGAAACTGCTTTCTCCTCGTCGGAGTACAACCCTGGGACGTGTACAGGCAGGCAGCGGCTCTGTTGCTTCCAAAGTGACTCTTTCAGTTGGCAGAGGTTTTCGGAAGCAAAAAGCAGCAGCCCACGCACCTTCCCAGCACCCCTACACATTCCCAGCACCCACCACCCTGCAGCCACCCACCAAGAACCACATTTAACCCACGCAGGGTTTGTCTGCCCTCATGGACCTGGAGGTCATTGCAGCTCCAAGGAAGGTGCTCCCCAAGAAAATGGGCTGGAAAAAAAGTGCTTGGAGGTTATGCCCGGGGCAGGAGGAGCCAGGCATTGTAGCTCCAGGTATGTGGCATGGGGAGGCTGCAGGGAGAGAGACCCTTTGGGGATGGATCTGCTCTGTAAACGGATTGGAGTTTGCAAAGATTGAGCTCTTGGGGGGGGTCTGTCACTGCCTGTGACACAGCCACGTCCCCCCTGCAGTTCAGGGTGGCGAGATGCCATCCCATGCCAGCCCCCCCACCCCACCATGCTCGTTCCCACCCAGAGGAAGCCTTAGGGTGTGGGGAGTCCCTGGGGTGCTGCAGCGACACAAAGGTAGAGAAAGGCAGAAGGGGGCTGAACACTCCCCCCCACCCCCAGGAATGTCACCCCTGGTCCTCACTGGGGGAAGCAGCACTTAAAAGACACCCAGAGCCAGCCCACATGCAGGATGAGGTCCATTCCCAGCCCCAGAAAGCTGTTTTTCTCCCCCAGAGGCATGCAGAGCCCACTCAGGGAAGGTGATGGGGGTGTTTGCAAGCAGCCAGTGTTCCCCCCCACACACACTCCCCTGCAGCCATTCCCACACAGGCGTCATGAGCGGCGACAGGGCTCAGCCTCCAGCCCAGCCCAACAGCAGCACTCATACCTCCAGCCAAACTTCTTTATTTCCATCCAGTTTCAACACCGGTACAGAAAATATAAAACATGAAATTAAAAAAAAAAAAAGCAGCTTTTTTTTTTGTGTGTGCCCCCCATCCCCCCCCATCCCCGAAGCGTGCCGGCTATTTACAGGCGCGGGCAAGCGGCTCAGTGGCAGCAGCTGCACTTGCTGCTGGCCGGCTCCTTGCAGATGCAGCCCTTGGCGCAGTTGCTGCAACTTGCTGGGCAGCAGGAGCAGCAGCCTGGGGACACACACACAGGCAAAGAGTTAGGTGGAGGTGGATAGGGAATTGAGTCCATTGGGGCAGGGGCACCCTGTGGGGAGTGGGATACAATTTGCCTCCCCCCTCCCATAGGTAGGGCTGTGATCCCAGTCAGGTAGTGGTTGGGGATCCTACAGGGCAGGCCAGATGGGAAGTGACGTGGGGGGGTATCCAGGGGGCAAGGGAGGAGGGAAGGATCCCCATGAGAGTCCTACAGGGCTGAGGCACACTCATAGGGGAGCGGTGGCTTGTCCATAGGAGGTCCTAGAGGGCAGGGCCACCTCGAGGGGTCTCCATCGGGGGTTCTGGAGGGCAGGGGCACCTCGTGGGGTCTCCATCGGGGGTTCTAGAGGGCAGCGGCACCTCGTGGGGTCTCCATCGGGGGTTCTAGATGGCAGGGGCACCTCGTGGGGTCTCCATGGGGGGTTCTAGGGGGCAGAGGCACCTCGTGGGGTCTCTATAAGGGGGGGTCCTCCAGGGCAAGGGGGGTTTCTCTGTATGGCAAGGGTCGGGAGGTCCCCAAGGGGGTCCAACAGGGCAAGGAGGGTATCCCGTGTGGGGCAGGGAGGCACCCATGAGGGTAGAGCCGGGCAAGGGCATCTCTCCAAAGGAGAAGCTGTGTGTTCCCCTCCCTGGGCTCAGCCCCCCACTCACTCTTGCGGCAGCTCCGGCAGCGGCAGTTCTTGCACTTGCAGGACCCGGCGCAAGAGCAGGAGTCACCTGGGGCGGGAGAGCGGAGTCAGCCGGGACCCGATGGGACGGGAAGGGAAGGGACGAGCCGAGCTCGCCGGGCACTTACCGGCGGCACACGTGCAGTCCTGGGGGTCCATAGCTCGGCTGGGGCGGGATCGGTTTAGCTGGGCTCGGCTTAGCACGGTTCGGCTGGGCTGGCGGCTATGTGGGGAAGCGCCGGCCGCCTCCTACTTATGCATCGGAGGAGCGGGGCGGTGCTGGGCGCTGCGCACGGCGGGGCGGCACCGGCACCGCCACCACCGGCACGGGCCGTGCTCAGCCCGGGGCCGTGCTCAGCCCGGGGCCGTGCTCAGCCCGGGGCGGTGCCGTGGGGCCGTGCTCACCCGGGGCCGTGCCGTGCTCAGCCCGGGGCGGTGCCGTGGGGCCGTGCTCACCCGGGGCCGTGCCGTGCTCAGCCCGGGGCCGTGCTCACCGCGGGGCGGTGCCGTCGGGCCGTGCTGAGCGGGGACCGTGCCGTGCTCAGCGAGAGCCTGAGTTCTGCTCCCCGCCCTTCCTCCCCCCGCGGCTGCCAGCCCGCCTTGGGGGGGTTTAGGGGGTCTCACCCGCACCCCTTTCTGTCACCCCCGCTTGGCAGGGTGCTGCATCTCGAGGTGCAGCATCGCTGGGTAACGCCAAGGAGAGGTGACAGGCTGCCCCGCGGTGCCACCTGGCCCTTCCCAGCCCCGAGTGCCCAGCGCGGGGGTACGGCCGTGCCCCCCATGCTTTGAGGAGGCTGTGGGACACACCCCGGGGATGGGACGGTCTCGGCATCCTGCTGGAAAGCTGGGGGTACCCCGAGACGGGGCTGGGATGCTCCGCTGGCTCCCTCAGGAGGGTGTGAGCAGTGGGGTGCAGTGCGGGACCTGCTGGAGGTCGTGGCCCCGTGGCACTGCGGGTGCACATGGATTTTGCCCTCTTGGCCATGGTGTTTCGGTGCCAACTGGCTTCCAGCGCCCAGCTCTTGCCCTCAGCCAGCTCGGCACCCGGCACGAAAGCAGTGGCTGGCGCGTGGCCAGGCTGTCCCCATGCCTGTGGCCGGTGCTTGCAGTGGCATCGGGGCAAGCCTGGGTTTAGGGCTGTCGCTGACAACAGGATCTGACCCCATGGAGCCCAAGCCAACGGGTCCTGGAAGCAGGAGGGGTCGGTGGCCCTGAGAGGTTGGGCCAGGGAACGGCTTGTGCCTGTTTGCAAAAAGAGAGAGGGGTGGTTTGGTTTTTTTAATTTGTTTCCTGGCAGTGATTTGCAGGCAGCAGTAAATAGAAGCCTCAGCCAGCAGGCATTGCACGCGCCACTGAGGGGAAAGCAGGAGAGGTGAAATCACAGTGCACGTGTGGTCTTATTACACATAAACACGGGTTGTGACATCGCTTCCCCGACAGCCCCTGGCACAGTGCTGCCCACGGGCTCCTCTGCACCCGTTTGAGGAAAGGAGAGTCCCTTGCCACGCAAAATGGGGACGTGCAGTCCAGCACGGAGTGTGCAGGGGCAAGGCTGTGGGGGCAGGCAGGAGAATTCCCAAATTTCTAGGCAACTTGCATGTCACCCATGTTGGGGCTGTGCTGGATGCTCAAGCTGTTCGTCACTGCGAGCGGGAAGGGTTAGCGCAGCATCTCCACGGTTTGTGCGTGGAGCCAGGATGGGAAAAGAGCCCAGAACATGCCCTGTTTCCCAACTGGGGCATTTCCACTCGATAATGAAGTAACCCCACAGCAGGACAGGAAGGGATGAGCCACATCTTCCCCTGAGCCACGGACTTGCCGAAATGCTGGGGTGCAGAGAGGGGACCTCAGGGGGTTTCCCGTGTTGCTCTCATTTCCCAGGGCTGGTAGGGAATAGTTAATCCAGAGGCTGTTCCCTGTGTTAGAGGAGGGCCAGGACCAATTATGGGTTTATAGCAGCTGCAAAACGAGCAGAGGAACCACAGCTGCCAAGCGCAGGTCTCAGGGCTCAGAGCTGGGCTACCGGGACCCCTGCCTGTACCCCAGTTCCCACGCAGGCAGGGCACAACACCCAAGAGCTACTCTCCGTTACACTGCCGTGGGCATGGGGACAGACACAGGGCATCAGGACAGGACCAAGGCAAATCCACTGGGTCAGAGAGACTGGGAAGATGCCGTCAGCCCTGCTGGTTAAACCACATGTATGGGAATAAATCTCATTAGCAACCTGTCCCTCACGCTTGTTGTGGGCTCACCGATCATGTTTTAGCACAGTTAGCCCTTAAATCTCTCTGGGTAGGAAGCAATAAAGATAGAATCATAGAAGCATTAAGGTTGGAAAAGACCTCTAAGATCTAGTCCAACCACCTACCCTGCCATTTGCAGAACAGAGTTTAGTTTGAAGCTCCAGAGCAAGTGCTGTGCCCTGCCTGCACCGCACCTGCCCTGCTCCACGTTAGGCTGGTGTAGGGATGTGCTTCACACCCATCGGAAACATAAGGTGATGGTGACATCTCAGGGGGTGCCCTGGGGGAAGAGCCCTCCTGGAGCAAAGGGGTATCCCCTGGGAAGAGTCCGTGGGCTGTGCCAAAACCCTGGCTGAGTCCTGACAGTGGTGAGTGGGTGGGCGAAGGTTTTGCTGCTAAAAAGAGACCAGGAAAGGCTGGGTTTGGGGAGTGTGGGGACAGCACCGTGTCCTGGGGAGTAGTATGGTGCCAGGTGGCACTTGAGCTGCAGTGTCCTCGCAGTGGTGTGGCTGTGCTTTGGCAGGGTGAGACCCAGTGTGGGCATCGCAACCCACTGTGGGCATCCCATCCCATCCCATCCCATCCCATCCCATCCCATCCCATCCCATCCTGGCACGGGCATCGCAACCCGTCACAGACATCTCATCCCATCCTATCCTATCCCATCCCATCCCATCCCATCCCATCCTGGCACGGGCATCGCAACCCGTCACAGACATCTCATCCCATCCTATCCCATCCCATCCCATCCCACCACAGGTATTGCACTCTGGCATGGGCATTGGAACCCATTGTGGGCATTCCATCCTGTTGTGGGGATTTTAAGCTGGTGTGGGCATTGCATCCTATCGCAGGCATCACTTCTCAACACAGGTATTACACCCCGTCGTGGGGAATTGCAGCCCACCATGGGCATTGCACCTTGGCGCGGTCACTGCAACCCTTTGCGGGCATCTAGGTCACCCAGAAGCTCCCCACAGAAGCACCCTGACAGGCTGGCAGAGGCAGTGGGGGAAGGTAAGCAGGGTGGTTCTTCCAGCCAGTTGAACTAAACCGCTGGGAGGAAAACTAAACCTGTTTACCCACCGCCCCACCTGCCGTGGAAATGTTTCCCCTGGAAATGGGCAGGGCGGCAGCAGTTATTAATGCTGTCGGTGAAGGCTTGTAATAACAAGCTGCTCATTAGCCCCAAGGATTTCTGGTGGAGGAGAAAGCATGGGATTTGCCCTTGGGTAACAGAAGGGTGGGGGAAAAAAAAAACCAACCTGTAAATTACCTTGTTGTTCAGGGAAAGTGTTAAAATGAGAGTCAGAGCTGCTGGTAGGGAGAGCAGAGCCAAGATTGGAAGAAAGGAGCAAAAATAACACACGGGCTCTTTGCCATGACCCCCCAAAACACGCTGCCCTCCTGCTCCCCTGGGAAACTGCCCCGTCGAACAGAAGTGCCAGGTTCCTCACAGACCTTTATATACACATCACTTTATTTAGGTAGCATATTACATGTCGTGCATGACAAACACTAAAGATATCTGAACAAATATATATATATATAAAAAACAAAACCAAACGAACATACACAATAAGGTTATTCTTCTTCGGTCCCCCAGACGTGTGGCACCCCCAGATGTGCAGCCGGGGGTCCCTATTTGCAGCAGCTGCACTTGGCAGAGGGGGGGGCCCTTGCAGACACAGCCCTGCGCACACTTGGCACATCCCGCCGGGCAGCAGGAGCAGCAGCCTGTGAGGGGAGAGAAAAATAAATCAGGAACATTTCGTAGAGGGGATCAGAGTAGAGTCTGAAGGGGTCCCAAGGCGAACGGCAGGTTTAGAGACCTCCCACCAACCCCCCTTTTAGCAGCATCCTCAGCCCCGGTGGTGTCTCTGGGGGCAGTTTTGCATCCATGGCCGGTGCTGGGGAGGCAGCCGGAGGATGCGGGACCCTGGGGGCTCAGCGGGGGCCCCCTCAGCCCCTCTCTATGCAAACTCTCCCGCACACTGCTCTGCCCGGGGCTGACGGCATCAGAAGCAGCCGGAAGAAATCCCGGTGCCGGTTTCCTCCTGGAGCATCCCCTTGCGCTGAGCCTGAGGCGCCAGCGAGGGGTGCGCTGAGTGTTGGGTTATACCGGGGGCACTTGTATTGCCTGGCGCCGGGAGGGGCGGGGTGCTCACCCTGTGCTCTTTAGGACCAAAAAAATACAGGAGGGATAAACTCAATTCTGGCAAAGCTGAGCCTGATTTAATTCAGTGTGTCCAGGGATTAGCAGTGAAAACCCCCACGAGTGCTTCTGCTCCCCCTCCACGGGTCCCAGGGACCCCCTTTACCTTTTTTGCATGATGTGCATTTGCAGTTTTTGCATTTGCAGTTGTCCCCGCAGGTGCAAGTGCCACCTAAAACACAGAGAAAAAGAGAATAAAGGGTTGAGAGGAGGGGACAGGAGGTCTCCACATTCCCCGGGGATCATCGGGGGCAAGGGCACGTCTGCCCCTCCGAGCATCCCCTCCCTGGCACCACAGGCTGGGGCTGATGCTTTAGCAGGAGGTCACGGCACTCTGGGCCACTTCCCAGTGAGATGGTGCAGGTGTGACGCCGCGATGCTGGGTGAGGATTTTGACAGCCGGCCAGGCCAGGAGGAGAGCATTGGGGATGGCAGCGGAGGCCGGCAGCATCCGTGGTCCCGCCGGGATGCTCCGGCTCCCGCAGCCCCCCCCGGGTGCAGAGTGGAAGCTCTGGCTTACCCGTGGCGCAAGGGCAATCCTGGGAGTCCATGTCTGCCTGGGCTGGCTGCCGGCTGTTGGGCGACGCGTTGGGCGATGGGAAGAGCGGCTTTGGCAAGAGTCGCAGCCGCCTCCTATTTATCCTTGGCCAGGCAGAGCGAGTGCAAAACCTCCGCCCCTCGCAGCCTGCGCACGGCTCAGCCAGGCACCTGCCCCGGGCACTGCTGATTCACTCCCTGGGCAGCTGGGAAAGACCTGAGGCTCCATGTCCCCCCCCCTACCCGGAGCGCCGGTGGTGGCAGGGAAGGATATCTGGGCGACCGCCGCTCTCTGCTAAGGTGTTGAGGTGCAGAGAACGGCCAGCTCTCGTCACATGGATGGCACCTGCTTTGGGAGTGCTGCTCAGCTCCCCAGGGCCAAGGACTGAGGGGGTGCACCCAGGGAGGCCCTTGGCCAAAACAGATCTCCCAACCCCTCACGTCTCAAGGGGGTGAACTGATCCCAGCGTGATGTCTCAGGGGGCTGCATTGATCCCACGGTGATGTCTCAGAGGGGTGCATTGATCCCAGGGTGATATCTCACGGGGGGTGCATTGATCTCCAAGCTGTCACGACTGCCAGGAACCCTCAGCCCCCTCCTCCCAGAACCAATAGAGTGAGGTAATGGGGAGCTGGCACAACGGGGTGACAGGGATACAATCCTTGCCCCAGACCCCGTCTTGTGGCTCTGACACCCTACCCGCAAGCAGGAGCAGCAACAAGCTGGACTGGCCCGGCTGGAGCTTGCTGTGCCCTCCCAGCACCCGGGGACGGCGGCACCCACGTCCCCTCGGCGCCGGGCACAGCACCTCCTCAGGGGCCCTGTCTCCTTCCCTGCTGCGGCGCAACATCCCACTCATCTGAATTAATTTCCACGCGCCACTAAGCAGGTGTGCTGGGGAGGAGGGTGACGGGCGAGCTGCCATCACCCTGGTCAACTCTTCTCGCGGGTTTTACCCACCCACTCGAAAGAGCAGTGAGGGTTTGAGGTGGTAGGTGTGGAAAAAGAAAGAAGATGCTTTCTGAGATTTTTGGGTAGGGAAAGGACTGTGCAAGAGCCAACAGGCATTGCCACCCAAGGAGCACCCTTCCTCATCAGCCCTGAGGTTTTTACGTGCTCCCTGGTGTTGGTGGTACCCCATCCCAGCTGCCCCGTTCTCTCAAACTCATTTGGGGTTTTATCCCACGTGGGATTTTGCCCACGGTGCCTGGCTCAGGTGGTTTGTCAGAGGTAATGCTAATCCAGCCGAAACAGCGGGCCAGGGATTATTTTTACCACCTAGCTGTCTGGGCATGTTCGGAGCCTGTTGGGGAGTGGTGCCAGCACCCCGACTCCATGTCTCCTCCAGCCCAGCCAGCTCAGGGTGGGAAATGGGCACATAAAACCCCGAGGAAGGCAAAGCCCACGGGCCCCTTCCTTACCCCCGGCAGCGGCTCGTCGATGTCGTGGTGTGCCAGCCCTGCGGTCGCGTGAGCGTCACGCGGTTGCTGATCCACAGGGGCGTGATAGCAGGGGATGGTGCCAGGGACGAGGCGTGTGCCAAGGGTGTCAGTCGCTTGTACTGGCACGTGGAGAAACACAAACGTGCCGGGGAACAAATGTGCAAGTGGGCACGCACCAGTAACAGCTACCTTGTGCTGTGGGTGTCGTGGCAGAGGCGGGGGGACACAATTCCTCGGTGTCCTGCGTGTGCTCTGTGCCTGAAATAACCAGCTGAGCACTCCCGCCGTGTGAGAATACCACTAGGGAAATGCTTTCAGGCGTGTCATGATGGATGCATGGGGAACAGCGGTGTCACCGTGGCATCCGCTATGTCATCCCACACCACCCGGAGCCCTTGGCCACCCAGACAAAGCTGTGGTGCTAGCAGATTGCCCCTGTCCCCAGCCGGAGGTGACCCAGGGATGCAGGGAGAGGTGATCTCTCCAAATTGGTCACTCTTCTTGAGCCTGGGCAGTGGAAGGCAAAGTGCATGCGGGGGGAACAGAATGCTGGATGGGCAGTCTCTGCCACCAAAGGACTGGGCAGAGGAAGAGCTCTCCAGGACCCTCTTCTCAGCTCAGAGCCCAGCCCTTCTCTTCTTCCCTTTTTCCTTTCTTTCTTTCTGTTCTCTGCAGGAAGGAAAAAATCATCTTCCAGGTGATGCAGGAGTGGTGATCAGGGTTCCGGGAGGTCTTGTATTTCTCCTGGTCTGCTTTGTAATTGATTTGAGATGGGGCTGGGGCGGAGGGTTGTCAGTCGGACGCGTGTCAGCCAGGCTACCGCTGGAGCAGCCTGTGACTGGGGTGATGAGCAGCAGAGCCAGGACCCTGTGAGACCTTCCTGATGCTTATATACCCCCATTGCACGGCTCTGCGAGTCCCACTTGGCCTT
This sequence comes from Trogon surrucura, assembly GCA_020746105.1. Classification (NCBI taxonomy): domain Eukaryota; kingdom Metazoa; phylum Chordata; class Aves; order Trogoniformes; family Trogonidae; genus Trogon; species Trogon surrucura. The sequence goes on from CM036629.1 coordinate 16,863,220, forward strand.
CTGGTCCCTGCCCTCTATTTGGTGGGAGAGCCTGGGGGCTCCCCATCATTTCGATAAGCCTGATGCTGCTCCCCAGAACCCAGAAAAATGTAGGATAATTATTCACCCGCCTCTGCTGTGCCAAAGCCATACACCCCTTGGCGACCGTGTCCCTTGCGTGGGATCCCCGGCTCTGTCCTCGGGCACATCCGTGGCAAATCACCCCGAGATCTCTGGGCAAATTAAATTGGGTGAGTCAGGGATGCTCCAGGCAGAGACGGAGATGACGCTTGCCGGTGGGATGATGATGGCTGAGCCGGGGTGATGGGACAGGGTGCTGATGCCTCGTGGTGCCTGACCCTGACCCAAAGGTGCCCTTGATGCTACGGCAACAGCTTGGTTCTGCCCACTCCAGCTGCCTGGATGTGTTGGACCTGGGGTAGGAGAGCCACGGCCAGCTGGGGCTGAGCTGCCTGTGGGAGGGAGCCAGAACCCACCTGGAGCCGTAACTCACCTGGGACCAGCCTTTCAAACCAAACCAGAGAAAATAATGGGGCTTATGCACCCCTTCCACCACCAGCAAAGACCCAGCGTGCTCCAGATGCTGAAAGCCAGCAGGAAGGCATGGGAGCGATGGCTGTTTAGAAAGCAGGCTCGGCTTTTACTCAAGGAGTGTCTCAGGTTATTATTTGCTGATGATAAATGAGCATTTAAAACACGGGAAATAGGTGCTGACGTCGTTTTGTTTTGCCAGCGCTTGCCAGCCCTTTGGCAGAGGAGGAAGAGGATGAATCACCCTTCACCTGCCCCGGGAAGCTGTTCCCAACCGCTCCCTGCGTGCAGACCTTTGGGAATGAAAACAGATCGTTGGGGTGAACTCATGCTGTAGAGGCTCCCTTTTTTTGGAGCAAAGACTCATGTTCTGGTGTCCATGGCAGGTGTGAGCTAAGCCCATCACCTGCTTTCCCTTCTCGCTCGTGGGAGCTGCCCACTTTCCTGCAACTTTGGGAAAATAAATCCCAGCTGGTGTTTCTCCAGATGCTCAACTCTGGGGCAAAGACCCAGCGTGTCTCCATCATTTACAGGGATAAACACCCTCCACGGTGGGCTTTGCTGGCCCATGATCGTGTCCGCAGGAATAGAAACAGCCCTTGGGCGAGGCCCTGCTTGCAGCGGGCAGGGGAAGAGCAGATTTTCATTAAGCAGAAATTGCACGGCATGCAATCCTGCGCCGCTTTCACAACTTGTCGGCGGGCTTTGATGTGGGACTCTTTGGGAGCCGCCTCGCAACCCAGCCGGCTGTGTTAGGGCTGGGACTCTCAAGTCCGGGTTTCTGAGCCCGGCTCAGCCGTCGGCTCGTCCTATTGCTCCGGGCAAGAGCTTGAAATTTATTCTGTGTTTCTTATCTGGAAATGAGCTATCAATAGTACCTGCATCTTGAAAAAACACAGGGTGGTGATTTGCTAATTATTTATTCTTAGAGAGAAGGGAAAGGAAGGAATGCTGGACTGATGCTGTTGGTTCAGGTCTAGGAGGATGAGCCTGACCCTGCAAACTCCCCACTGGTTTTGGGGTGTGCATCCCCAGGGACCCCGGGAGCTCCCGCCCGGCCGCACGGGGCTTTGGGGCCGGGCGATGTCTGTTCAGGCACGTCTGGAAGATGAAAGGGCTCGTTCCTCTTTTGATCATGAAATTCTCATAAATGTTAATGGGAATTACTTCGAGGTCTAACGAGGGCAGAATTGCAGCCCCCAAGGGGAAGAAGGGGGGTGAGGACCAGGCAAGCTTTGGCTGGGAAATAAAAGGGCTCGGAATTTACCTTGTCCCCCACCTGCGAGAGCAGAGTACTGGTGGGTCAGGGGCTGCCTCGCATCCTGGCAGACCCTCCTGGGAAAAGGGGTCCCTGAGGGTGCCCCACCTTGCTCAGCACTTCTAGCACCTGAAAGGGCAGGCTTTAAGCATCACCTTAACATTAGGTATGATTTTAGCTCACAAATCTAATGCTTTCCCAGTGTACAATTTGGATTTTCTCCTTTTATTTATTTTTTTTTCTTCCCCCTTACATCTTCCCTTCCCTTTTGTGCCTTTCAGGTTCCCACAGACTTCAAACTCACCTGCCCCGGCTACTCGCCGCCTTCCCCGGCTGAAACGTGACCTGTAGTTTCCAAGTATCGTTACCTTGGGCATATTTAATTATTTTATTCCCCTTTTAGTTGCTAATTAGAAGCCGAGAGTAGAAGGGGATGAGTAATCCCCTGGGATGTCAAGCAGACACTTGCCCGAGCTTGCAAAGAAAATACTAACCCCCTCGGTGGAAAGGCATGAAATAAAAGGATGTGATATTTTCCTTGATGTCTTTATAACTCCTGAAATCCAGAAATCCTGCTTGTCTGTCCCGGGAATGATTCACGCAGCGGCTTTTCCCATCCCTGTCCAAAGGCATCTCCCATCCAAGGGGTGTGCATGGAATTGGAGGGAGACACAGACACTGCTCCAGCTCGGGCGGCAAACCTGGAGCAGGGAAAAGAAAAAAGCAGACAGCAAAGCTGGTTTGCTGCTGCTCAGGCAGGCTCAATCTTCATTTTAAGAAGTATTTAGGTGATGCTCATCCCTCCCAGCTCCCTCCGGCCGTATCCTTGAGGGCTGGGATTGGTTACTTTTGCCGACACATTCCTGAACTCGATATCTTGAGTGTTCCTCAGGGTTTAGCATCTCACTGGGAGCGGGGAAACCATCCCCTGCCAGTAACGGCAATGTGTATTTTTGGCCAGATTTAAAATCTTTGCCAAGAAGGAGCTCCTGGGTGGGTGGTGGTCCTTGTACCTGTTGTGCTGTCATGGCTAGCTTCTCCATGCAACCTGCCTGGAAAGGCAACAACTGGTGCCAAGCATTATTATATTATATTACATTATGTTATATTACATTTCATAGCATATTATCATATATTATAATGGAATATCTCAGGTGGGAAGGTACCCATAAGGATCATTGAGTCCAACTCCAATATGCTATGTTATGCTATGATGTTATACTAATACATTTGAGATAAATATATATATTTATGTTCCCCTTAGGAGCTAGAAAAGAGCAAACACTGATCATAGGGCATTGCCTTGCCCAGGCTGCGCAGAACAGCTCCAGGGCTGTGTGGGAGGGAGGATGGTAACAGTCTCTTGTTTGATATTGAGACCCCTACTCAGCCAAGTCATCCCTTGACTATAGCTACACCAATCCCAGCTGTGCACCAGCAATATTGGAGGCTCAGGGAGGTTTAGATGGGATTTTACCCCCTATAAGGATGGGGAAGGACCCCAGTCCTGATGCCTGCGATGTGAACGGAGTAGTTGCAGAACTTGGAACTGGAGTCCTGTACATGTAACAAACCTGACGGGCCTTTCAGATGAAGGGAAGTGAGTACTGAAATTCCTGGCTTCAATTTTAAGAGTTTCAGAGCCAGCAAATTCAAAGTGGCAGCTGCAACAGACAGCGTAATTTAACCGTGTTGCAGCCGCACCAAACCCAATACTGTAATTAGAGATGTGAAACAATATTGACAGCCCAGATCCTACCTACTATTTAGTGAGAAGTTGCAGTTTTAATCTATATACAATCGTACAAGCCTAAAAAGGTCTCTGAGCTCAGTGTTTTTCCCTGTTTTTGCTTGGTCAGGTTTGCAGAGTCCAGCAGAGCAATGCTCAGCCCTGCTGGGAGAGGAGCTGGGGAGTTTTCCCGGGAGAGCAAATGGCATTTGCTGGGCTGGAGCAACACCCCATCATCCTCCTGGGCTCACGCTGATGCTTTGCCTTTGTGCCCCAGTACCCAGGAGGGGAGACCCCCCCCCAGCCTGGCACCAAGACCTGTGCTTGTCCCAAACAGATCCACAAAAGGGAAAAAAACCAGCCTTCTTTAATATGCCCTGTGCGATTGCTGCCTTGCTATCCACAAGTATAATGGCGCATTGATAGAGCTGCCAGAAAAACTTGGTGAAAACAATTAAAAAAAGAAGAGAAAAAGGCGGTCGTCACATTCCGGAGTCGCCTGATCTCCGCTCGAGCGCTGGGTCTGGGTACTAAAATCCTGGATGGAGACTGGCGTCCGTGGGGATTTGTCCTCTGTCCCCCCCTCCACCTCTTTTCCAACCTCCTCCCGGTGTCCCGATGGCCGGATTCGGTACAAACTTGTGCCTGAGCCCGTTCAACAGCAGAACCAACGCTTCGAGGTGGCTTTTCCCCAAGCGCCACGGGGAGTTTTCTAAAAATTGGGTTTGTTTTTTTTGGCTCTCTGCCCCTTTGTTCCAGATACGCTCGTTTGGGAACCAAGTCGGTTTAGAAACAAGTTGGCCTGAAACCCTCTGAGTGCTTACCCCTCAAGGGAGCCAGATGGTGCTGGTACCCCCCACTGCCCCCCAGTACCTCCATTTGCTCCCCCAGCTCTCCTGAGCTCTGTGAATGCTCTCCCTGAGTCCTACACCTCCAACTGCCCCCCAGCTCCCCCAACTGCCCCCTGCATCCTAAAGTGTCCCCCAGCAATCCTGATCTCCTGCTCCCTAATGCCACACTCCAGCTGTCCTCCAGTTCCCCCTGTTGCCCTCCAGTACCTCCAGTCACCCCCCATGTCCCCTGACCTACATCCAGTCCTACATCCAGTACCATCCAGTCCCCCCAGTCCTACATCCCAGCTGTGCCTCTGCTGCCCCCAGCACCTCCTGTTGCCCCCCTACAATCTCCCCTGACCTCTGCAAATGCCCTTCTCATCCGCCCAGTGCTACACCTCCCACTGCCCCCCTAGCCCTACAACTCCAACTGGCCCCCAACTCCCCCAACTGCCCCTCCAGTTGTCCCCCAGTTCCCCAGCCCCACACCCCAGCTCCCCCCCAGATCCCCCAAATGCCTTCCAACCCCCCCAATCCCACACCACATCCGCCCTAAATGCCCCCAGGCCTCCAATCCCACCCCTCAACTCCCCCAACTGCCCCTCCAGCTACCCCAGTCCCACAGCCCAGCACCCCCAGCTGTACCCCAGTTCCCCAGTCCCATACCCCAGCTGCCCAAATGCCCCCCAGCCCCCTGTCCCACACCCCAGCTCCCCCAGATGCCCTCCAACCCCCCCCAATCCCACACCACATCCGCCCTAAATGCCCCCAGGTCCCCAATCTCACCCCTCAACTCCCCCAACTGCCCCTCCAGCTACCCCAGCCCCACAGCCCAGCACCCCCAGCTGTACCCCCAGCTCCCCAGACAGCCCGCAGTTCCACACCCCGGCCCCTCCCAGCTCCCCCAAATGCCCTCCAACCCCCCCAATCCCACCCCCCAGCTCCCCCAGCCTCCCGGTCCCACCTCCCAGCTGCCCCCCTGCAGCGCCCCCCAGCGGCCGCCCCGAGTGCCGCCGCAAGCCCCGCCCCTCCCCTCTGACGTCACGGCGGCCGGTTCCCGCCCTCGGCCGGCGGGGCTCGCGGCCCGGCCCGGTTTCCCCGGCGCCGCCGCCGCCGCTATGTTGGTGCCGGTGTTCACGCTGAAGCTGAACCACAAGATCCTGCCCCGCATGGTGGCGCTGGGCCGGTACGACGGGACTCACCCCTGTCTGGCGGCCGCCACGCAGGCGGGCAAGGTAACGGGGCGGCGCGGGCCCTCACCCCGCCCGCCTGCCCTCAGGGGGCCGGGCCCGGGCGGGCGCCGCGCTGAGGGGGAAAGGCCCTGTCCCTGGGGCCGTGGCCGGGCTGCCGGGGCGCAGGCGGGCCCTCTCCCGCCGCGGAGGGACCTGCCTGCCCTCCTCGGTCGGTTCGCGGTGGGACCCTGGGGCTGGGGCCGGGCCCCGGTGGCGGCGACGGGAGCTCGTAGTAAGGCCTGCCGGCTGTCCTGCCTGCCTGTGACGGGGGGGAGAGGCCTCGCTGGCTTGTCCCCTCGCCCCTGGGCTGCGGCAAGGAGTTGGCAAAAATTCATCCCCACCGTAAGAGAGACGTAGATCTGTTGGAGCGTGTTCAGAGGAGGCCACAAAGATGATCCAGGGGCTGGAACAGCTCTGCTACGAAGACAGGCTGCGGGAGCTGGGGTTGTTCAGTGTTGCAAAGAGAAGATTTTGGGGGGACATAATAGCTGCCTTCCAACACCTGAAGGGATCCTGCAGGGAGGCTGGGGAGGGACTGTTTACAAGAGCATCCACTGATAGGACAAGGGGAAATGGGTTTAAGTTGAAGGAGAATAGATTTAGATTAGATCTTAGGAAGAAATTCTTCAGTCCGAGGGTGGCAAGACTCTGGAAGAAATTGCCCAGAGAGGCTGTGGCTGCCCCCTCCCTGGAGGTGTTCAAGGCCAGGTTGGACAGAGCCTTGAGTAGCCTCATCTAGTTGAGAGGCGTCCCTGCCCGTGACAGGGAGGTTGGATTAGATGATCTCTGAGGTCCCTTCCAGCCTGAGCCATTCTAGGATCCTGTGATAACTGTGGTGACGGGGGGAGCTTTGCCGCTTTGTCTGGCCGCAGGTGTTCATCGTCCGCCCTTGGTTGGGGCTTTCAGGCACAGGGTAAGGAGCAGCGCTGAGGTTTCTGCAGGGGAGGCAGAGATTGCCTCGCGGGAACAGAAACTGCTCTCTGTTCCGAGTTTGAAATACAAACAGGAGAGGGTTTAATGCAGCCTGATTCAAAACCAAAACATAGGTTGAAGTGTAAAGCCACAGAGGTGGGTTAGGGTGCCCTGAAAATAAATATGGTTCATCTGTTTCCCGGCATCATTGTTAATTTTATTTTGGAGCCTTCAGAAACATCACAGAACAGCTCGTGCGAGAGACGGACTGTACAGCCAGGAAGAGTCGTGCAGACGTTGTGCTGAGGGATATGGTTTAGTTGAGGACTTGTCAGTGTTGGACTCAGCAATATTAAAGGTCTTTTCCAACCCGGGCAATTCTGTGATAAGTCAAGCATAATATTGTGTGATCCCCTGACTCTGCTCCAGGCAGTTACAGTGACTGAGTATTAGTTGGTGAGAATAAAAACTTACTTATCACAGGCCTCTTCTTATATTTACCACAGTCACCTAGAGATGGAGGCTACAGACAGGTACCAGGCAAATTGCCTTAAATATTTGTGGTTTTTTGGTAACAGTTACTAACTGGATGTAATTTGTTTAGTTTGTTATTGCTTTGGTTTGTTTCTTTCACCTTCCTCTGAAGACTCATCAGTTGCCGCTTTCAGAAACAAAACAATGGTTGCACAGCTCTGCTGGCCAGAGCAGGGTTTTTCCTGCTACTTCTCTTCTTTGGTGCAATTTAAAACTAAAGAATAACTGCTGGAAATGGTATTGTCAGAAAAAAACAGAGTCTTTGGCCTCACTTTGGTTGAGTGAATTCCCTTCTTCCCCACCACAGTTATTATTGAAACAATAGTCTTCAATGTTTACAAACTTTTTTGGTGTATACAATCACCTAAGTGCTCTGTGATAATATTTATCTCTTTGTTTCTACAGGTTTTTATTCATAATCCTCATGCCCGTGGGCAGAGAACAAGCACAAATCGAATGGTGCAAAGTAACCAAGATTCGGACATTTCTCTTCTCAACATTAACCAAGGGATCACTTGTCTGGCTTCGGGAGTGCTGAACCCACAGCTGGGTTACGATTGTCTTCTGGTTGGAACACAGACTAATTTGTTGGCTTATGATGTGTACAACAACTCGGATTTGTTTTACAGAGAGGTAAGTTAATTTCACTGGCCGCGTTTTTTAGTATCTTCATTGTTTTCTTTCTCTTTCCACTCTAAAGATCACATTTTTTACATTACTTTGTCAGTTAATTATGCTCTGCTCTTTGCCTGAGTTATATTACTGTATTCAGAATGTTTTCCTTTCAGAATATCATGAATATTTCAGAAGAAAAATACGAGTGTGATGTATATCTGTGTATGCACGTGCAAGAGCAGACATTCGTAATATGTCACACATCAGCCAGCAAGACAAAATTAAAAAAAATTATTAGGCGTATCTGCTAAACTGATAACGATAACGTTGGAAGCTCTGTTTTTGATTTGTGCACTCTGATGACTCGTTGCTGTTTCTCTTTCCTTTAATGTTTCTTTCTAGGTTTCGGATGGAGCAAATGCAATTGTTCTTGGAAAACTGGGAGATATTCCATCTCCACTTGCCATTATTGGTGGAAACTGTGCCCTGCAGGGCTTTGATTATGAAGGAAATGACCTTTTTTGGACAGTAAGTCTATGCATAATGTTTCTGATGTTAGTATAAGATTCTTCCAATTGCACTGATTTCTCTTTAATTTTTTTAATATGATAATTATTAATTTGGTTGTTGATATTTTGATTTATCTCAGACCTTAAACTGTATTTTGGTCATGTATTCAGCGCACTCAGATGTTGCTTGAAGTTGAGATAATAAAAATAGTTAAGCTTCTGTCAGCTGTCACCAGCACTGAGCATTGTCTCTCATTTCAGGTTACCGGAGACAACGTTCGTTCATTAGCACTGTGTGACTTCGATGGTGATGGCAAAAATGAGGTTTGTAACCCTTTATGAATCAGTTCAGCTGTTCTCATGGATTTGTATTGAACTGATAATAAAAAAAAGTGAGTTATTAAGCGTGACTGACTTAGTATTAGCAGTTAAAGCCATCCCTGTGTGGATGTTGTGCCTTTTTTCAGGGTCTGGTCCGGCAAAGATGGGCCCAAATGCTCAGCCCGTGTGCAGAGAGCAGCTCTGGTCTGTGGCACTGCTCGTAGGGTCTGAAACTCGGCGTATTTGGAGTCCTTACAGCACGACGGCCTTGCTCTAGTGAATCGATTGCTGGCTGTAATGGAGAACTTCTCTCGTTATTGGAATGCGGACTTGGACTGTGTAATGTTTATAGCGATGTGTAAAGGGCCTCTGCACCCTTTATGTGTTTTTATGTTTTATAAATCCTGAACTGAAACAGAACATTTGCTCAATTTGGATCTTTGGGAAGTGGAAAAAATCCAGATTTTCCAATCAATTTCTGCACAGCTGCTCTTAGGGTGTGGGATTTTAATGCGGTCCAAGGTGGTTACAGAAAGGGGAGACTGTTATAAAGGTTCATAAACCAGGAATCTGTGGCACTAATTGTAAATATTTTGCACTTGTGCTTCTAAGTTGGTTGAGGTTTTTTTGTTGTTGTTTTGCTATTTTTTTTCCTGCTCAGGAAAAGTTCATTCTCAACAGTTGGTGTAATCTAATGCTACTTTGAGCTAAGCAGAGTTGGATGCATTGTCCAACCACTTACCCTGCACAGAAACATCTTTTTAAATTGTTTATCACTTTGTGTCTTATCTGATAAATAGATGAGCTGACTTCATTTCTGTTCCTTCCGCTCCAGTAAAAACATGTCTATGTTTAAAATGGACCAATTTTAAGACTTCATGAATAGACTTCTGTCATTTAGTAGCATGCCAAGCTGATTTGTTGTTCTTAGGATTTGAGATTGATACAGGTTACTTTCTCCCATTTTGCCAAAGAGTTGGGGGGAAAAAACTTTTTCTTTCCCTTTTCAAATTCCAGTTGCAGTTTCTCTGAACCCATGTAGTACAAGTCAGAACTGAGCTGCAGGTCTCCTGCTTCCAAACGGGCAACCTAATATTTTTGATGTGTGTAATTGCAGTTACGAATTGCAACACCAAATCAAAGTAAAAAAAAAAAAAGAGCATAGCCCTGGTACTCCAAAGTATTTTTTTCTCATTCCTACCCCAAATGTTTCATAGGCTTTTGTAGAGTTTAGCTTGACAAAAAAAGGAATGACAATGGGAAACTTGCAAAATCTTGCCTTGACTTTTTGTCCACCTGGCAGCTTTTCATAGAGCTGTTAAAGCCTCTTCATTGCTGGACCTGGAATCTTTATTTGTGCTCTGGGTCCTGGTTTTCAATTTCCTTAGCTTGAATAACTATTTTTAAGGTAAACATTTTTTTTTTTTCTTAGCTTCTTGTTGGCTCTGAAGATTTTGACATCCGGGTGTTTAAGGAAGATGAGATTGTGGCAGAAATGTCAGAGACAGAGGTGAGTAACTTTCAGCCAATGTTTATCATAATCGCTGATGGAGCTGAAAACATTGTGTGCTGTAAAGCTTCTCTGGTTCGAATTTATTGTGTAGAGTTAAGTAGTTACTTAACTATTTGGCACAGTAAATTCAGCTAGAGCTGCACAAGTTAAAAGATTAATAATGTCTTTTGTTATGCATGGTGGTTTTTGCTTTATGTATTTACAAACCTTTTGCTAGGTTGAGGAAAATAACTTGCTTGACTGGAAGTCAGTATTGTGTTGAAGGGCACTGGATTGTGGTTGAAGCTCTTAGTGCCTTCTGAGCAAGTGCCTTTGGTTTTCCTCCAGTCAGTAGACACAGTCGTGACAAAGTAACTTGCTCCTGTGTGTATCCAGACAGCACATGGCGGGGTAGAAGAGGGTTGCCCGGACAAAACTGAGTTTGCATTGTAATTTGGGTTATACGCTGACTGTGTAAAGAGGGCTGCAAAGTGAAGTTTGGGGCAGGTATATTTAAGGAATGATAAATAAAAGACATGGAGGTTGCTCTTTAGCTTAAAAACTGAGAGAAGATCCCCGCTGTTAAATTTTGATTGCTTGGGAGGGTGTACTGTAGCCTCATCATTACATTTAGGAGTTTTCTTAGCCTCCCCGTGGTGCTTCAGGGCCCAGGGTAGAGTGAGGACATGTTACAGACCTTTGTCCTTGAAGATCTGAGGTCTCCTCACTGCCCAAATTGAGACTAAAAGGCTTAGTTAACCGTTAAACCACTTAGCAGAGCTATAATAGGCAAATCCGGGCAGCATTCTGGGAACGGAAACTGTTGCTCTAGGAAGAATTGCAGTGGGGCCTGTCATGCGTTCCGCTGTCTGTACAGCGGCCAGTCAGGACTCGCGTCGTGATTTCTGGTTAAAGGGAAGCTAGAGGTCTGTCGCTCTTGTGCGTGATTTATTTCCAGATCCACAGCAGAGCTGTGTTAAGTTCACACCTGCAGAGTCTCAGGAGGACTGTTACAACCCTACTGTTCTAATGTAAACGGATGCAGCTGCGCCTAAACCTTTCTTTTTAGGAAGGTAAATTGAGGGAACAATGGCTTTACGCATTGTGCTCGTTTTGAAAGACTTGAATAGTTTACATTTTCTGTGTTTAATCATAGAATCGTTGTGGCTGGAAAAGAAGTTTAAGATCATCAAATCCAACCCTTATCTTAACTCTGCCAGGCCCCCTTTTAATCACTTATTTTGGTGAAACCAAAGCCCACAGACTGTTGTGATTCTTGAATTTATAAATGGGCGATAAGGTATGAAAGGAGTATTGCTACCTTTGTGAGTCTTTGACTGTTCCTGGCGTCTTCTGTCCGTACTGGGTGCTTGGAATTTACAGGGATTTGATAGTTGGGAAAAGGTATGGAGAATATTGTGAGAGGGAAAGACAAAGGGTTTGGAAACCATGATTTATGGTAAAAGAATAAAAATCAAGGAGCAGTTGGCTGAGTTTTAAGAAGTTGGTCAAGGATTTAAAGAAATCTGTGCTGCGTTGTACAGAAGATCAGACAGGTAATTGCAATTGTTCCTTCTGACATTAAAATCTCTAGTCTTAGAGCGTGGTAAAACCTGCATTTCCAAGCACCGAGAGCCTTAGCTCAGTGAAGAATTGTGAGGTAATGGGTGTTAAAAGGAGTGAGAAACAGGTTGAGTTATGACTCTTGGGTCTTTCCCTGAAGCTGTTACTTAGGTAATACCTAACCTTGTGTGCTTATTGTCTTCCAAAGAAGTCCAACTGTGGGAGCTGTTAATTTTTATCTTGCTAATCTTGGGCAAAGATTTTTTTACCAATAATAGCTCTAGGGTTTTCCCAACCCATGTGAAGTCAAACTCTTTGGCATCCTCAGCTCATGAAGCTTAAGGAATGTTGTGTGTTTGGAGCAGGTTTTCAATGATAATGCATTAGCACTGATGACCACAGGATCCCTACGAGCAGTTGTGTTGCTGCTTGTGACAGGAAATATTTGGTCAGAGTGCATGGTTTGAGGGTGATTCTGCTGCAGTGTATCTTCACACTGGCAATGCAGCTTGTGTGAGGAGGTCCTACGAGGCCTTTGATGTTGTCAAACTGATTTTTTAAAACAGTTACTTCAGCACTTAATGCTTCCTACAATAGATTTATTTACTGTTTAAGTGCCGTACTGTTCATATGATAGAGACATTGTATAGTCTGTTCTCTGTTGGTAGAGAAATGGTATAGTCTGTTCTCTGTTACTCGAAAGATGCGGAAATTTTCGCAGAATCACAGAATGTCTTAGGTTGGAAGGGACCTTAGAGATCATCTAATCCAACCTCCCTGCCATGGGCAAGGATGCCCTGAACTAGACCAGGTTGCTCAAGGCCTCACCCAACCTGGCCTCTTCACTCCTGTGTCGTCTCTCTCCCTCGTTGCCCCCACCAGACGATTACTGCCCTCAGCCCCATGTACGGCAGTCGGTTCGGCTATGCCCTTTCTAATGGGACGGTTGGAGTTTACGACAAGACGGCCCGCTACTGGAGGATTAAGGTGAGACTGCAGTCGGAATATCGGCACTGAAAGCTTGAAGGCTGCTAGGAGATTTAGTGCCTAGTCTCAAGTCATTGTGATGTTACCCTGACTTCTTAGATGAACTTGAAATTTTCTGCCAAGCATGGAACTTAATGTAATTTTGTTCTTATGTAATCTACCTATTTTTCTAGATACATGCAAAATTAATACTGTGTCAGTTCCTTCAGTGCTTTTGGGACTGTCGGTGATGGCTTAAGCACTGACAGAACTGTACAACTAAGGATGGTTCAGCTTTGCGGCGTTGTTTAAACAACAGAGAAATTTGAGTTCACTGTTAGAAGATGCCTCTGGCTGTATTGTTGAATCAATGAACTGCTTTTCGGAGACAGAATTAATCTTGCATTGTCTATGTTCAAAGCTAGTTTTTTGCACCAAGAGCTATTTGCTGCTGCAGCAAAGCATATTGGCAAGATCCTTTTCTGATGTTCATTTAATATTTTTTATATAATACAGTTTAGAACAGTCTTATTTAACGTAATAAGAAAAATGATTCCTTAGGAGGTGGCAGGAAGAGGTTAACAGCTTTCCTCAGTGCTCGTCTTTTATGCCAGTGTTGAAGCCTCGATTTTATTTTCTTTTTCCCTAGAGAATTTGGCTTTTTACACTTTGTTTTTGTGAGTTCCAACCGTCTCTGTGAATGAAAATGTATTTGAAGGAAAGATCAGGTCCTCTGAGAGCAATGGACTAGATTCGTAACGCCAGGGCTAAGGTTTGAGACGTGTGACCTTAGAGATATTGATGCTTATGCTTTCTGAGAAGAGACATTTTTGTATTCCTTTCTGTCATCTCTGTAGCACGTCATACTCCACTGTCCTGCATGTGCAATTTAGAAAACGTACCCAAGCTTGACATGTTCTTTGTTTTTTATCCTCAGTCTAAGAACCATGCGATGAGCATACACGCATTTGACCTAAACTCAGACGGCGTGCGCGAGTTGATCACTGGCTGGTCCAACGGGAAGGTGAGTTTATGTGAGGCGGTGAAATGAGGAGCTGTAAATCTGGAAGCAGCGACTGAACAAAGCTGTTAAATTATTTGGAGGAGAACAGACGAAAAATTAGAGACTGTTGAAAGACGAGTGCCAAAGAACTGTTGCAGTAGACCTAATTTGGGTGGTGAATCCTGTGCCAAGTGCAAGATCAGAGAAAAGCTGCTTCCTCTGCTTAGCTCAGAGTCAGTTCCTAAGGTGTGGTAGCAGAGATCATGTGCCACATCCTAGAGCTCTTCAGTGTCTCTTTTCAGCTGAACCTTGAGGACATGCTGATAATCCTTTGCGACGTTTCCTGAACGTTCTCAAACTACAGGGAGGACAAAGTGGTTATGTAACTGGAGAGCGGCGTCAGTCTTGACTATGGCAGCATTAATCAAGGATTATTTAATTTTATGCAAAGACATTCTATACAGCTCAGTCTTAATCCTGTTGCTTGGTATATTCCCCTTTGCCAGAAATGACTGTTCCAGTTGCCAAATCTCTCCTGGATGCAGCTTGCCAGGTTGTTTGTTTTCTCTCTCTTTTTTTTTTTTTGGTAAAGCTGTGCTTTTTTCTTCACACCTCTCATTACTCTCATTAGCCTGGAGAAATTTAATTAACTTTGTATCAAGCTGGCAGTCTAGATCTCAGATATGTTGTAACTTATGTTAGATTAGGTATATGGCTTGTTAAAGAGAGAACCTCTCCTTGCTTCACTCCTTTTTCTGTTCTTTTCCACTGGCAGTCTCTGCTCTGCGTGTTGGTCTGAAACAGTCCCTAGCTCCTAGAAAGAGTAACGCAGGGTCGTGTGCTTGGGAAAAGCCAAACTGCACAGAACTGAGCCCTCCTCACCGTGCTTCTCCAAAGAAAGATGATTAAAGGTTGTGGCATTTGTGTATAAAGATAATTTATCACACAAGGGCTGCAGCTAAGAGGAGAAATTGTAAATACTGCACTAAGGTTATTTCTGGTTTAGTCCCACCCTCGCAGCATCCATGCCTGCATAACCTTCCTAGTGCAGGCTTGCAGTCCCCTTCTTGCCTTCCCCTTGTTTGTAACTTGGGGAAGCATCTCTGAAGAGCTGTTCCTTCTAGCTGAGTCTTGTCTGGAGGCCTTTTCTCAGTAGTATTTTTTTTTTTATGTAGGGCGTTCTGATTGGCAGAGCTGCAAGTTCCATCAGCAGAGCTGGCTTTCGGTTACCAGCTCAGAGCATGGCACGACGTATATTTTGGCATCAGCTAGCTTTTCTGTTCACGCTGTGCCTTGGAACTCTGTGTTGTTCCAGGTTGATGCACGCAGTGACCGAACTGGGGAGGTCATCTTTAAGGACAACTTTGCTTCCTCGATTGCAGGAGTGGTGGAGGGGGATTACAGAATGGATGGGAGCACCCAGTTAATCTGCTGTTCGGTTGACGGTGAAGGTAAGAGCATTGTTCAGGATGTTAATTCAGTACATGATAACATCAGGCACATCGCAGCATCTCAGATTAGCTAAGCGTTGTTTCAGTTCCGTAGTACTTTTGTGTGCCAAATTTCCCATTGCTTTATATGAAGTTAAGGGAATTTTGAGTTAGGCTGTGTGCAAACAGGATTGATTCAAGAAGTCATCAAAATTAATTTGCCTAATGGAAGAAGTCCCATGCGAAGATGACTACATTCAGTACAAACTGTAGTTCTTCGGGCGGCATTATTATAGATGAATGGATCGGAAGTCTTTTTTTCTCTGTGCGTGATAATTTTTGTGGTGCTTTACAGTGGGTAAAGGTGTTTGGAGAGCTATGGGGGGTGTTTCGGTTTTCTTTTAAAAATAAGTAGTTTTTATGTTAGAAATTGTAGATATAAACAACACTGTGTTTCCTGGAAAAAGCTAGCCTGAAACTGGACAGCTGGTGGATTTACCCCACCGTGCATTCAGGAAGTCAGACCTGGCTACTGTGAGTGGAAACAAATATGATCGTGGATTATTTAAATAAACTCAGCGTGAATTTGCAGGGATGGCTCCAGGAAAGACACTGCCGTGATCATCCGACTGCTTGGCGTCAGTGGCCAGAGACGAGCAGGTCTGGCACAGCCCGTTTGGAACAAAAGCCCGTCCTCGTTAAATAGCCTGGTGTTTGCTGTCTGTCTTAATGACAGGCCATGGGGATTTGCTGCGCTTACGCTTCAGCATGTAAAGCTTTTTCCCAAGCTTACAGGACAACATTTTACACAGTTTTGAAGATAACTTGTCCTAGCAGGGCTGTGTGATCACTGAATGTGATTGTCTTTTTCTGATGGGTCCGTCGTGAACAAACCTTGGCATGATGGTGATCGCTTTAGGCTGGAGCCTTTAATTGCGAAATAGCAGTAGCCTTGTTGTCAGGGTTATGTGGACAACGCGTTCTCGTAGTTCTTGTTATTAGAGTTCTGTTTGGGGACAGCATCCTTTTCACATGAGGTGTTCTTCTTTGTTTCAGTGTGTTTTAGGTGTTGCTCTCAAATGAATGATTCACCCAGAATTAATAAAGTGGGTCCTTTCATCGGAGCACAGTGTGCGTTCTGAGTGCTTTTCAAGTTCCCTGCAACTTTTTACAGGGGTTACACAATCAGGCAGCTTATTCTTTGCAGGTACAAGATTTTTGTGCCTGGCTTTCATTGTGAGCTTCAGTTAGAGCCCTGGAGCAGAATGGAAGTTTATAGCAAGCGTCTTTCTCTCGTAATCTGTTCAGCTCTTCTGTTTCCACAAGCAGTTGGAGATATTTCCATAACTCTGTGCTCCACTGGGCTACTGGGAAACAAGTCTTACCCCTTGAAGTGAAGTTTCCTTGAATTTGGGGAAAAACTCATGTGGGTAAATCTTTTTTACTGTCTGATTGGCAGTGACTTAGTCATTTCCAGACAGTAACAGCTCCTCTGACCAGCTCCAGAAATTCGGGTACACATTTTATTAACTTTGCATAATTGTGAACTTGCCTAAGCACCTGAAAGAATGATTACAGTGGGAATCATCTCACAAAAGGACCGGGCGCTGCACTTGTCTGGTCAGGTGAAGACAGCTTAAAGACAGGTTGGAAATTCACCTTTTTTCTTTCTTGTTTTTTTTTAAATTGTGTAATTTTGCTGTCCTGACCACCAGGAAAGTCGGAGCCTCTGTGGGTCTAAATCAATGCTCAGGTTTTCAGCCAGATGGTACCATCTCAAGACCAGAACTTGTGTCTGCTATTGAGGTGGTGCAAGAGGGTCTTGTTACAAAAACTGAAGTTTGGAGAAGGCTGTGAAATGCTTTGCTGAAATTGACTGTTTTGTTTGTGTACAGTCCGAGGCTATCTGCCAGGAGGTGAGGAGATGAAAGGAAACCTAATGGATACAAGTGCTGAGCAAGATCTGATCCGAGAACTTAGTCAAAAGAAACAAAATCTGCTGCTGGAATTAAGAAATTATGAGGAACATGCAAAGGTACTACTTAGACCATGCGTAGGGCCAGAACACACCTTCCTATTGCAATAAATCCAGAGTAATCTGGGAAGCCGTCGTGGGGCAGTCCAGGCAAGTCAGAGCTATAACCTGTTAGGATGAAGCGAGGTTGTCTGCTGGGGATTCCTGCTTCTGCATCTGGCTTGCTCCTCGTGCAAGTTCAGAACTTGCTTTTTGTGTTCTTCTAACTAACATTTTCCTTGCTCCTTTGGCTTGCCAAAGCAGTTGTGTTTAGAGCTGGATTCTGTTCAGCCCTGTGCTTTGGCATGTGTCTGCAAATTAGTTTTCAATGCGTAAAGCCAACTTGTTGATTAGAGGGGATTGTGTGAGAGGGTCAGGTAACTGGGTGAGGGCTGGGGGTGCTGCCAGGGTGGCAGAAACACACTTGTGGCTCGGTGGTGATGGTGCAGGAATAAAGAGCTTTGAAAAATAGTGTGAGCAAAGAGCAAACTCATATTTGAACAGTAAATGCCCACCATAGCAAAAAGCATGGAATTTTATAAGCTTGTGCTTAGAATTGAATGTATGTAAGTGCTTTTTTGAATAAAGGATGAGCTCCATTGACAGTAAAGCACTTGAACAAATCGTAGCACAACCATCCACAGCTCCGTGCCTAATCCCGCCGCTCTTTGTAGCTGTGTGAAGTATCTGGGAACTGCTGTAACACCGCCTTCTCCTGCAAGAAAAGACAACTGGCTTAACGTGTGCGTTTTCTAGGTTGCTTGAATGAGAATCTTGAAATCCTGATACTGAAGGGTGTGTGTTTTTATGACAGGCTGAACTGAGCACTCAGTCGAAGGAAGCTGATGGGCAAAGAGGTGTGATTCCAGCAAACACCCAGCTCCAGACAGCCCTCTCTGTTAATCTGGGCTCTGACAGCCAGTCTGCCCATGTGGAGCTGTGTATTTCCACCACAAATGGTGAGTGGTAACCTGCCACCGTTTACATTAATTTCATGTAAATTCATGCAAACATTCAGTTATATTTAGCCAATGATTTGCCTGTCTCCCCTTTATTGTCTGTAATTTCCCCTTTGTGGTTGCTTTCCTTTCACAGAGTTTTGAATTGAACTGTTTTCCTTTGATGGGTCTCAGGGGAGGAGAGTTTGATGAAATTTATTGCTTGTTATGTATTATTTTCTAAGGCAATTAACATTTAACATGGATCAAACGAATCTTGGTGATCCCTGCAACACTCCTTTGTGTTAACTCTAAACATCAACCTAGAACTGCTTGCTTTTATTTGCAAAACTGAACTACCTCAGGATAGTAAACTGACCTAGCACCAGGTGTGCTGAGGATGCGGTCAGGTCCGCACATGGCAGTGCTGGTCATCTGGGATATTTTGACAGTTCAGAAGAGAGGTGTGAAGAATGAACCGTGCTTATTTCTGGAAGTAGTGGTGCTTTGTTGCCAGAGAACAGTTGTCAATTTGGGAACTGATTTTTCTTCTGTTGCTAAGACACGATCATCCGTGCTGTGCTGATCTTTGCTGAGGGCATATTTGAAGGAGAGAGCCACGTCGTACACCCCAGTCTCCAGAACCTCTCAGGCTGTGTTCGTGTTCCCCTTACTCCACCCAAAGATGTCCCTGTGGATTTGCACATCAAAGCGTTCGTGGGTTACAGGAACAGGTGAGTTCTGTGTTGTGTGATCTCTGCTGGTCTCCAGAGCTAACTGTGTGACCAGGAAACAACAGTGATGTGGCTTCGTGCTTGTCCTGTGGGAAGGGCGCTGTTAGTTCCCTGGTGCCTCACTTTTGTGTTACTGGAAGGAGAGCTGGAATGCTTCCTTAAAAACTCTGTTGCATCTGTGATGCTGAGCTCTTCTCCGGACGAAGTCTAAATGCTCTGGAGTCACTCTCCTGTGCTAGAGCTCTGCCTTTAGGGGAGCAGTGAGCATTTCTTGTGCAGGGGGGTTCCTTTTTGTGGGTCTCCAGAGGGAATCGAGAGAGGCAGAGGCTCTATCCAGGCTGCCTTGAAAATGACGCGTGAAAACAAGTTTCTCCCTGCTCATGTCTGCTGGAACTGGTGGTGCCCCAGGAAGCTGCATCCTTTCTCTGAACAGGGAGGCATATTCTGAGAACTAGCCAGCAGCTGCAGAAAGGACGTATGGGACTGAATTCCCTCTTTATTTTCTCTATTTGTCTTTATTACTGCTTTAAATGAGACTTCACTGGACCTGTAAAGAAAATATCCAGTCACATCAATGAGTAATACTGTAAATGTATGAGCCTAGAGAATGTATCTCATTGGAAGGATTATGGAAAGTGGAATCAGTGGAGGAGGAACCATTCAACCTCATGATGATAATTCTGGCATTTCCAAGTTCTAGTGTTTTTATCCTGGGAAACATGAAGCAGCTATTGTGTAGCTGGGAGCCGCTGATGTCAGCAGCCAGCTAAAAAAGAACTGGGAACCTGTGCAATAGGTGAATCTCTGGCTAGTTGGTAACTGCCTCCGTTTTTCCTCTGGATTACTTCCAGCACACAGTTCCACGTATTCGAGTTGACAAGACAGCTTTCCCGCTTTTCCATGTATGCCCTGAGCAACGCGGACTCGGCCACGGAGCCCCTGAGCTTCGTGAACTGTACGACAAATGAGAGGCCACAAAGGGTGAGTTTGCGCTCTGCTGCCTGTTTCACTGTCGTGCGAACAAACACTACAGGTGGAGGGTTTGCAATTGGCCTGAGACTTCTGAGAGCCAAGGAAAAATTATCCAATGAACTGCGCTGCTGGTCTTTGGACTCTGGGTGTTACGACTTGACTCATTGCTTTTTATTTCCTTCTTTAAAAGATGCCTCAACTGAGGCATTTGCTGCTTCAGGAGTTCCTGCAGGAACTAATGGCCTGAGATCATGAGATGTTTCAGATAGTATCTTGTTTGCCAACAGTATGACAAGTGTTGGAATGTCAGTGGCAAGAGCCCTGTAGTGAGAGAGGAATTTTGTAAATGAGCAAAGAACAGGAGAAAGGCCATATGGAGCCCAGGTGTTGGCTCAGTTTCACCACAGATGAGCAGCAGGGCTGTAGCTCTGGTTCTAAAAGATCTGAATGGTGGGACAGCAGTAATTAGAGCTGGTCATTTCCCTCATAAGTGCAAGGCTCTGCCATATTTGCATGAATTTTACTGCATTAAATGAAATGATCAAGGCAAAATCCAAGACGAAACAAAACTTCCTTTAAATTCTTGCAGTAAAATCAAGCCTTGCTTCCCAGCTTTGTCCAGGCCCAGGCTTATGTTTTGAACTTGGGCTGTGGTCTCTGGTTGTGGGATTTGATTTTCTTACAAACATTCAGCTTTGGAGCAGGGAGTCAGCTGCCCTCATTCTGACAAGTTCATGACATGCGTTTAGGGGATGAAATCTAGTTAAATGACATTTCCTGAACGGAGCTCTCTGGTGCACATCACGTGCAGGGATGTTTTGTTGTTCTCCAGGGTTTCCACACAGCTGATCGTTGATACTCTTCATTTTATTTTTGCAAGATTATTATGTGGCTGAATCAGAGCTTCTTGCTACCAGAGGATGCAGAATTTCAGAGCGCTCCTTTTCAGGTTTTCTTCACTTCCCTTCGTAATGCAGGTCAGCTCTGCATCAAAATCAAGCCCGGCGGAGAGGTGAGTACCTTCATGGACAGGGCGAAACGTGCATTTAATTATACTCCGATGAAACTTAAGGGTGGTGCCAGTACAAGGCAGTAAAAGGGAAGGGTGACTGAACAGGCAAAGGAAGCGCTCGTGTTCTAGTGATGTTTTTGGAAACTTTTGGGTCTGTTTACTGTCAGTGGGTGAAATTTCAGGACCTGTTAACGAACAAAACTACTTAACCTACAGATCTGTAGGAAGGTATCTGTATCCACACAGGGTGGTTTGAGGGAGCCATAATTTGAGGCTCAAAGCCTGTTTGTAACTTTTACACTGGTCCTGTGGGCATGGATGCCTCTTGTCCCGGGCCCGAATAAAAGCCCTTTTGAAATTGGTGTCTCCTTCTCTACTGAAAGCTGTAGAACTTACTTGCTCATGAAACAATTTTGCCTCTTGATGGAATGAACTGCTTGGAGCGTGGGTAACTGCCCAAGAGGCAGTCCATTCTGGAAGATGTTTTGGCTTGGAAGAGCACTGCAGTGCTTTCTTTCTTTTCTGACAGATTTCCATCAACACGGATGATATTGATCTAGCTGGTGACATTATCCAGTCATTGGCCTCCTTTCTGGCCATCGAAGATTTGCAGGTGGAAGCAGATTTCCCTGCGTACTTTGAGGAGCTGCGGAAAGTGTTGGTCAAGGTGAGGAGGCATCAGGCATTGCTAAATTGGCGGCTGAGCAGTCACTGGAGGCATTTATATGAGAGGATCTCCAAACTGCTCTATCTTCTTCGTGGCAATCAGCCGGCAAAGGCTTGCCAATTCCTGCGCAAAGGACACCGGGACACCCTCAGCGTTCTGTTTATTCTGTATTCTGTAGAACAGGCCCTTGGTCCCAGTCAGCTGGTTGTTTAGAATAAATGAAGTATGGGAGAGTGAGCTGTGGATTGGGGTCAGGGTGCATGGTGTGTATCTCAGCCTGACCACCCTATTTGGGGGGGGACAGGGTACTGCTCTGGCAGCCAGGGCGTGAGGGGAACAAGAATGGTCCCAGGAATGCCAGTAGGTTAAGTTGGGATGTTATTTCCTACTTCAGTGAGCCAGGGTTTGTCTTGAACAAGTTACCTGTATGCCCAGAGTGCCAGGGGCACTTTCTCATGGCTGTTTGCCTTGGCCAGGTGGACGAACACCACGCGGTGAACCAGAGGCTCACTGCCGACATGGCCGAACACTCCAACCTCATCCGCAGCATGCTGGTTCAGGCGGAAGATGCCCGACTCCTGGGAGACATGTGAGTGATCGCTGCTTAGCTGGTGTGTGTTGGGTTTAGAAGGGCCAGTCTTTGCTTTTCAGGCAGGAAAGAGTAAAAAAAAATAGTTTAATACAGGGGTTGCCTATTTATGACTCTTGATGTGGAATCGGTGCCTTTGCTGGTCCCGCTGTGAGCTCTCCTTGAGCCTTGTCTTCCTCTTTAGCTGGAAAACCAGTCTGGGGAAGGCAAGAGGGCAAGAGTAGGGGCTTACACCCCTCATCTGTAGGATGGTGAGATACGTTAGGAAGGATAAATTGAGGGAAGAAGCAGTAAAAGCTGTCTATGTTGTCTGAACTTCTGAGAACGCTGAGAGAGAAATTTTAGATGTCCTTTCACTCTGACATGCTATGTTCTGCCAGTATCCTATTTTGACTTTCAAGAGCAGCAGAAAAGAGGCCTGAGCTCACGGGGGAAAGCGGCATCTCCTCTTTGGGCTGCTGGATAAAGTCACTGCAAAAACAGACCATTTTTTTCCCCCCAAGTGAAATAATGAATATATTCAACACGTCTAGACAAGTCTTTTGTGTTGTAGCTTGCAGACATGCAGGTAACTGAGGTAGCCATCACAGCCGTGCGTTGCTACACCTTTATATTGACAACCCAGGAATGACTTTCTTGTCCCCAGAGATGCAAATAACTGGACTGATTGTTCCACCCTAGGAAAAACATGAAGACACACTACACAGAGCTGTATGATCTTAACAGAGATTTAATAAATCAATACAAAATTCGTTGCAACAATCACACGGAGCTGTTGAATAATCTGAAAGCTGTGAATCAGGCGATCCAGAGGGCTGGGCGGTTACGTGGTAAGTGTGTGTGAGTGTGTTTGGAGGGAACAGAGAGTGTTGTACCCCAGTGAGGTGGATGTGTCGCAGAGTCCACCTGGGTGACTTAAATGACTTCAGGCTTTTTGGCCTTAAACTAAATTAGAAGAAATAATTTTACATTTTTCTATTACAGCCTGTGACAGTCAACTGTGAGTGTCCAGTATCAATCTTAAAAACATTTAAAAAGTAGTGTTTCGGTTCTCAATTTATAATTCTGCGTGAAAAAAAAATCACCTTAAGCAGAGCTTTTGATCTATATTATTAATTCTGTAGGTCTTTGGGGAAGGAGGTAATTTTTTGGCTGTTTATAGCATTTCCCTTTCAACAAGTCCTTTAAGCTGTCTTATAATAGAGCTACAGATGATTCTTGTTTAGAGGATTTTATTTATGTAGTACAAAAAGATGGCATTTCACCGTGTGTTTAAAAAACACTTGAAGGAAACCCCTAAACTTTGAGACTGGATCAAATAAGTAGTCTTACAAGCTTCTTCAGTAACTGAAGTGGGGTTTTTTTTTTTTTTTTTTTTTTTGCCTCTTTACAGTCGGCAAACCTAAAACACAAGTGATCAGTGCTTGTCGGGACGCAATAAGAAGCAACAACTTCAACATGCTCTTCAGGATAATGCGTGTGGGAACAGCCTCTTCTTAAAAAGTGACTGGAGGAGCAGCAGTTGCACAGAGGCAGCGTTTCCACACAGAGGGCACATAAGTCCCTTACCCCACTGGAGTGGGAAGTAAATCGCAAAGGTAGCCTTTTAGTTAAGCTGTCAGGTGAGAAACGTTGTTATGCAGGCCAAAGCTTTGTGAAAAAAGCATCAGAGTTTAAAGTGCAGATGTTGTATTTATGCAAGACAGAGGTATAGCTTTGGAACAGTTATTTTTCTTAGAGTAACTTATTTATGTATTTTAATATATTTTGTAGTTAAGGCATCGACCTTTTCCATTAAAACAGACTGGTTTGACTGCTTGTGTTCTGTGTTGGGGAGATGCGTGCGGTTATATTCATTTCTTGGAAAAAAAAACAAACAAAAAACAACCACGACCACTTTTCTGGTTTTGCCACGTAGTTTTTGTGCCACACTAAACACTTGAACTCGGTGTTGGGGAATTCTGGGGTTCATTGCAGGGGTGTGCTGCTTTCTAGGTAAACTGTGATTTAATGTGCTAGAACCACCAAAGGGATAACATCTCCTTGCTGGCTTTTAAGGCAGAAGATCTTTGAAAGCTGTCCAGCTCCAGGATCCATGGAGGTAGGAAGTGGTCTGTTACGTATGTGACACTCTCCTCACACTTGGATTGCAGGAAGTTTTGCTTCCAGCTACTGCTTCCGTGCTATTGCTGGAGAAAAAAACCCTACAGATCCTGTGGTGGGCATTTTAGGACCGAAAAACCAAACTGCACATCCAGGCTTGGTGCGTACTTATGAAGAGTTGGGAGTGATTAATGGGATCCAAAGAGGAAAGTATTGAAAAATGTCTTGGCTCCTGGCTCAAACCGGTTTATTAATTGTGGGATCTCTTACAATTGGGCTGAAGTATTTCAATATGGCTCTATCTTAGATCTAATGGTATTTTAGAACCTTTGCCAAAGCAAATTTCTTCTAGAAGCTAAAAATATCCTGGACAGGATGGAGGGTGGGCCCTCGTGCTCCTAGCTCCTGTGCCATTCGTCACACCTACCACTGCATGGACCGGTGTTTGCAGCACGAGAGGGGAGGAGGTAGTCCACCTCTGCGAAACAGAATTCTTGGATAGCTTCTCAGGATTGTTGTGAATATTTGTGTCCTGTAACTGGCCTGTCTCTCACTTGCCACTGCTGAATTAAAGCCAGCAGCCCATTTGTTACAGAGCAACTGGTGAGCATGCAACCAGGTGAAGGAGGAACGCAGTTCTTGCTGCGTGTTTTCAATCCCCAAAACAGCCCCTTCAACATGAAGAACTGTGCTGCCAAAAGCACGGATCACTGTTGCTTCAGATCTGCAGCAGGAGCTCGTTTGAATCCTTCTAAGAAGCTGGTTGTTAGTCAAATCCAGCTCCTTCGAAAAGGGTGGGGAGCCACCCATGCTGCTCTAAGCAAGGGAGCTTAGTCTTAAAGCTTGATTATGGAACAGTCTGCTGGCATCAGTGCTGGGCTCTCTGCCACCTGTTGTACCTGTTTCCACTCTTTCAACCTCCTGTTCTTGATGTTCAAAATCCTCGTGCTTGCTTACTTAAATTTATGTAGTCTGCTGGATGATAAGAGAGTGGCTCTGATCAGAAAAGCAGCTTTCCCGTCAGCCTGATTTTCAGGGCTGCGCACGAGGTGCTTCCAATCCCAGCTCTGTTTTGCTCTCGGCAGTGAGGTCAGTCCCTCGGTCACAGTCCAGACCTCTGATAAGGCTGATTTCCCCCTGGCTAAGTTTCTGACAACAATTTTGTCATTTGTTTTCCTGTAAAAACAACTTTTATCTTTGCCAAATGTAAAATCTATGTCCCGTAAGCTGAAATTCTTCCAGGTTTGCAGTTGCTTGTAGAAATAAAGCAGCCCTTGGCTGGCGTAGGCTGAACCTTCACCAGGAGATCAGTGGCTGGTACGATTCAGTCCAGGACTAACACCTAGTGATCCCATTCTCAGGTACAAGAGAGGAACTGGTCACAGCAGGTTAAACTGCTGGTCAAGTACAGAACAACCTCTGAAACCACACTGGTAGAGCTGTGTGTTGTTAAAAACATCATGGGCAAGGTTGCTTTGGTGGCGTCACACCTTGGTACATGTGCTGGGGATTGGGTCTGGACCGCAGTCCTGCCCCGCTGGGGCATTTCGGTGCCTGTCTGCAACTTCACTTTGGGCTGGAGCCTTCCTCGTATGGCCCCTGCGCTGCCTGTGAAGTGCAGAGACATCATGCTGGGTCAGCACCTGCTGAAGATGGGTCTATGTAGCAGTGATTTTCAGTGTCTTAATTCAAGTTCCAGTCTGGAGTTTAAAAAAAATGCTGGAACTGACAGCTGACACCAGGTTGTCTGATTTTAGAATGTCAGAACTTTTTTGCTGCATGTTTATGAATGCCAAAACCATTCCTTTAGTCTGGTCTACAGCTAAACTCGGCACTTCAGCATCTGAAAGTTGCTGGGACCCTGCAGCAAATGCCAGGCTCCGGAGATGCAGCGAGGGAAATGTGTGTCCTTGCACAACCGAGCTGCTCTACACCTGCATGACATCATCTTGCTTGATATGAAGCTTCTGTGAACTCTCTTCATTTGCTGTTCTCGATCCTATTTTTCTGTATTGTCCTGCTTACTCGTTTTGTGGGTATGTATATATTTATTCGTATTCCTTGCCATAATGATCAGAGGGCTTTGTGAGCAGCTACACCTAATTGTAAACACATTTATATCCAGCAGAGAATCTAGAGAGAGGGTTCCTGTTACCAGTGCAGGCTCTAAATCAAGACCTCTACCTCTCCCCTGAGTAGCTCAAGTCGTTTGAAATTTCAGTGGGGGTGACTCTGGCTTTCAGGACCAAACAGAAAGGCTGGGATAGCAGAGATGTTTTAATTTTAAAATCTTTGAACGCTAACTGCAAATTTGGCTCCTTAAATTACTTCATCTCGGTTACCAGAGGCAGAAGGGTGGCTCCCTGTGTGATCAGAGAGATATGGGCTCGCTCAAGCAGAGGCTGGTATGCCCTCTAGTGTATTATTTATTATTAAAAAGCATAAGATTAAGA
Organism: Trogon surrucura; assembly: GCA_020746105.1. NCBI lineage: Eukaryota > Metazoa > Chordata > Aves > Trogoniformes > Trogonidae > Trogon > Trogon surrucura. Next base: position 16,889,630 of record CM036629.1, read on the forward strand.
GAGCCCAGCTTCTTCCCCATCTTCTGGGAGGCTGTTCCAAGATGTACCAAGCACACTCTGGCTCACAGTGCAGTAGAATAAGTAACTTTCTTTTGTTAATTAATTTATTTTCAACTTTGCCTAGCCCCTAATGCTGTGAATAGCTCTGGTATCTGTCACCTTTGTTTGAAACTACCCCAATTTTTTTTTCTTTGACACCTCCATTACTCCATTGTCTCTTTCTACTGGAGCAGCTCAGATTAAGAACTACATTCTCCCCAAAAGCTGCTGTGCCTCAGAAACCAACAATTCCAGAGAGTCCTGTCCTTGTTTCAAGATTTGTTTCTAGCTTCGTCCCCTTGTCTTTGTAAGTAGCATAAAACAGTAGGAAAGGAAGATTAAAACCGAGCAAGAACGTCTTGGCAGTGCACAGAGCAGCCAGCCCAGACCACTTTCACTTCGGAAGCAGCTTCATGCTTTAGTGGTTCTTTTTTCAAACCTTGCGTGTGGGCATCATGGCTGGAGGTTGTTGCTGCTGTATCTCCCTGAAGCCATGCCCAAAGGACGTCCCGCTCCACGAAGGGTGCAGAGCGCTCGCATGCCAATGTGGTGAGCCTTGCCTTGAGCTTCTACTGCTCCTCTGCTGCTGCCAGCCATGCTCCTACACCACTGTGCTGGGCTTCAGCAACAGGCCTGGAACTGGAAAAGCAGCAAACTGGAATCCAAAGGTACCCTCTCCTAAGTAGGAGGAACAACAGCTCTTCCCAGCTCTCTGCAAGCCCACAGCCTGCACTGTCAGGCTTGGATGAGCTGAAAGTACACCTGCGTCTCTTCATTGCCAGAGAGGAAAATAAAAAAAAGGTTTCAGGCAAGCACATGCAGGCCAGGGCAGAGTGTTCTGCACTTTGGCTGCTTTGCGGAGCAACCAGCACAGCTCTGCAGCAGCACTTCTTGGTGGGCTGGACACCTCGGGTGACAGCCTGGCACAGTTGTCCTTTCAGGCATCATGGGGCAGGTGAGCCATACTGGAAATGCGTGTGGGTGTGAGGTATTGCACCAAGACCACCACCTTTCTTGTGCTGTTTATCACAGAACCTTGGTGTCTGCTGCCTGTAAAGATCTGAGCTGATCTCCACAAGTCACGGTGGAGCCCAGAACCGAGGGTGACAAGATGAGAGGCCATGCCACTGGGGACACTTTTACCACCAAGCCAGGAAGAGGTGAGTTACTGCCTTCCCACTGCCCCTGATCTCAGGCTGGAGCCATGACCCTTTCACATCTGAAGCAGGGAGCCACCCACATACCCATGCAGGTAGAAATACACAGGAACAGGTCTTTTTTCCTTGTCTATTTAGCTTTTTTTATTCTTTGAAGAAAAGGCTTCATCTGGGTCTGTCTGAACAGCACTTAGCATGATAAAGTCCTGCTCCTTGTTACAGTGCCAAGTCCTTCTCAATGCCAGCAGCCTCATACCTCACTGTCTTCCTTCCCAACTTCGGGGAGTTGTGTAGCTGGAAAAACCTCTTATTTCCCATGGCAGCTCCTTTATTGCTGCCTCTACAAACAGCGAACACAATTAAGCCCCAGAAAATGTCTTGGGCATTTTGTAACAAAACTTGCCCAACCAGAGTTTGAAGAATTTAGCTGACCCACTTCCCTTTTTTTTTTTTTTTTTTAAATAAAAATCAGTCATCAGCTTGGGGCAAATCACAACTGTAATTTTCACCCTGACAGATCAGAGATGGGTCCCGGTGCGCTATTTCCATGAGAGAACAGCCGGAAAGCTGACAGAGTTGTGCGACGATGTGACCACGACCCCCTCCACGCAGCATTAAAAGCAGTCGTGTGTGTTACAGTGGACTCAGGAGAAGACTGGATTTCCATTTGTACGGTTTAAAAAAGTCACCTGGACCCCACACGGTAGGATGCAGCTCATATACGGTGTGAGCAAGTTATCAGCAGAGAAGTTTTCTGGGCTTAGACAGGCCCCAGGGGAACACCTGGACAGAAACCTGCCCCCCACCCCTCCCCACCATTATTTTCTGTGTCATGATGCTCACGCTCTGCACCATCACTCATAATAGACAAAAGAAAAATCCCAAAATCCTGTTCTGTTCGGATTCTTTTTCAGCCGTGCCAAGCTACGATGATTGATGTATTTCACAAACTTCATAGTTTCTTTGTCTCTATAAACTAAGGCCAAGCAGTTTTCCTCTGGATTCACCGTCAACAGCTAGAAGACACGAAAGTAAGGGAGAAAATTAGGTTCACAAAAATGGCTTTGATATCATTCCGAGGAACAAACAAACAGAACCATTTCAAAAATTAGTCAGAACAAAGGTCTTGTGTTAGAAAATGAACTGTGTTGCTATTTTAATACCCCTCAGCCTGAAGTATTTAGTAGACAGCAAGGGAGTCTGGATTTATTAGCACTGCTACTGGCTGTGACCCTAAGAAACGGGACTCTCTGGGAAAAACATCACCTCTGCCACAGCCTTGTGCACCTCGGAGGCTTCCTCAGTGCCTCACGGTGCCGGTGACATCAGGCACTGTTGGGATGTTAAGCTTTATGCTGAACCCTTGCCTCTGGAAGCTGGAGTCAGAGCTACACCCATGAGCATTAATTCAGGCAGGAAGGCTCCAGTGTGATACCAAGCACCCTCAGGATTATTGTTAGTGTTACGACAAAGTGCAATTATGCCTCTCCACCCTCAACAACTTTATCTAATGTGCAGCTACCAGCTGAGATCCTTACCTCTTCGTCTTCGCCTTTAGCGATGTAGGAAGTAAAGCCGCCATATTCTGGATCCCAGTCTTAAAATGGAAAAGAAAGATTCTCAGAAAGTTCAACACTGCTCAGGCTCCATCCAGCCCTCCTGGAGATGCCGTTTCCCCATCCCACTTCCCACAGCTACTGGATACAGTACAATCCCCAGTTTACCTCCTGCCAGTCATTTTATTTTTTCCCAAATCAGAAACAACTTGAAGCAAATGTACTAGATTTGCCTGTTACCAGAGGTGGGCTGTTTAAGGTTGCTTAGTGCTCTGCTCCTCGCCTGTAGAGCAGTTCTGCCCTAGCAGATATGCAAAAGGCTTTCGGCGTAACTGCCAGCATGTGCCAGGTGCTTTCAGCTGTGGATCCTGGGCGCAGCTTGTCCACAATGCTTCTGTTTAGATTTATGTTTTCACCATCTAACGAGCAATCAACCTAAAATGCCTAGACATGCCTAAAGTAGCTTTTGAAAACCCCGGGCTTTGGGGATGGGAGGCGCAGTGATAATTTTGATGAGGAACGGGTGAAATGGAATGCTTTTAGTGGGTGTTCTGACCCCCCGTTACGCCCAGAGCCACTGCTTAGGGAGGAAAGGTCTGGGAGATGCAGCCTTTCCCTCTGCCCAAGCGCCATCTCCTGGCTCCGGCAGGAAAGCTCAAAGCTGCTCCCAAGGCCGCAGTCCCGAATCTGTGTGTAAGGACTACTGAAACCAGGGCTTATGCAGAAGCGAGGACTACTATAGAGTCTACAAAGCCCTTCTGTGTAGGAAGAAACAGGGAAATTTTGGCTGTTTTGGCATTGATGAGAATTCAGAAGTCCTTCCTTTACTCAAACCTTGTAAGGGAGAGTCTGACATCTCTCTTTTGTCCACTTACCCTCACAGCCACAGAAGAAAAGCAGGTCAAGAGCAAATTCTGTTGCTTGAGTGTCATGGACTAAAGTATAGTGCCCGTGGGTCCAGCGCCTCAGCTCCCCCGCACACACGGGAGCACCCGAACCTAGGAGAGGGAACAAACAAGCCAGGGAAAACAATAAGGTTGTATTTTATTCTACACTAACTTCTTTTCCAGAGATGCCTCTAAGTTACATCCTTTGAACAATGTGGAAGAGTGAGGCCAAGCTATGATGTGCTTTGGTTTAACTAGTTCTTCCTTTATGTTTTTGTCCCTCCCTGGATTTACAGTAGAGCTCTGAATGTCAAGAGCCAGCAACCTCTCTGTTTATGAAATATTGAAATCACCAAATGCTTCAGTGGAGAAAAAAAGATACTGCTCTGAACTCTGTCTTCATGTGCCATCCCAGGAACTACATCAAAATTTGGGAAGACTTTTGGTTTTCTCATAGCTCTAGCCCATTTTTCAATCCTCAAACGCAAGTTTAAAATCACACATTGGAATGTGGCAGATAGAAGAGGCAAAATGACTAGCCGCGGAAATCAGAAAGACAACACCTTCATACCAGGTAAGTGCTCTGGTGGGATTTTCAGTAGGACTCAGGTTTTTTTAATTACCTTTTATTCTAGTGTCCACTGACTTGCCTGGCCCAGTGCACTATCTTCAAAGTCACTATTTAAAATAAACAGGACCATTCCATGAACCCAAAATTAACCTAAGCTTTTATAGCAATGACATCTCATTGCTGACAACTGGCTATTTAGGCTGGCACCCGTTTTAGGTATTGGTACTCTAATTATCTTCTGATCTGTTCACCTTCTTCCTTTTGATTTGGCTGTGTACAAGAATCTGCTTTATATGAAGCAGGAGTGTAACTACTGGCAAAAGATTATTGGTCAATTAATTAACGTCCCTCCTCCTCACCCCTGCCTTAACTCCTACAGAAGTCCCACCCTTGTGTCTGTTCAAAACGGTGTCTTTAAGTTAGTCATTATTTTATTCCTTATTCTTTTGCAATGGTAACGTACTTTGGAGACCCAGTCTGACATATACTTCATGTCCCACGTTTGTGCTGGTGCCAGTACAAGACAAAATGCTAATTCCTTAAAAATCATTGGGAATTCTGCTGCTGACACCCTTAATGTCAGGATTCTGCTCGAGTCCTGTCACGCTGCTGCTGGACTTACCGTTCTGTGTCTCACTCTCTGGTGCTTCAGGGATGTTGTCAGGCTGGTCTGGCTGGTTGGGGCCGCTATCAGTGTGGTGCTCAGCCTCCTCAGGTTTGGGACTGCCATGCTCAGCAGTGCTGGGTGCTCTTCCTTCCCCAGCATCTTCGTCCTCATCAGAGGGAGCCAGGAAGTGCAGCTTTAGGCCAGTGAAGTTGGAAAGCAGTAAAAACAAGGCCTCAGAGCGTAAGAACTGCAGGAATTTCTTTAGGATGTCGGGGAGACCATCCTCTTCTGCTGTCTCGTAGAGCCTGAAAGACATCAGAGGGATCAGGTCCGTGGGGCAGCACCAACCAGTGCAGCCTCATGGCAGTTCCTGCTTGGCCTGATCAACAGGTACAGGATGCTGTCATTCCCCACCTTTTATTAGCAGGTCCCCGGCTACTCCACTGGATGTCTTTGCTCTCCAAAGCTTCACTTAGTAGTTGGTATTTCTCTTTCTAGGTGAGAAAAATAGCGTAGAAACTTCAACCTTGAGCTCCCAGCCTGCATGAACTATGGTACCTGCCAGCTCTGTGACCTGTTCTGGCAGGCCACATCAGCCTGAACCACTGCACTCACCTTAAGAAAATCTTTCAGGAGGATTTCCGATCGCTCCTCAAATTCCTCCTGGATCTGAGCTTGGGAGTCCATGTCCAAATAAACTGGATTCACCCACTCATACAAGATTTCATGCTGAAAGGGAAATGGATTTGGTTGCTGAATTTGCAGAAGTAAAAAGGATTCCCCAATTCTCCCTTAAGCAGCTGGCCACAGGGCTGGATTCCTCTCTGCAGAAACTCCATTCCTTTCTTTTTTTCCTTAGTTGTGCCATGAGTATTTTCTGCACTTTTGCAGCTATGCAACATGTACAGAGTCAAGAAAGATACACAAGAAAGACACCAGCTACGCTTTTATGGATGGGAAACAAAAAAAGAGAATGGGATTAAAGCATCCCCGAGCATCAGTGCATCCCAAAACAGGTCTTCCAGGGACACAAAAAAATAAAAATGCAGGTAAGCAGATGTAGGCTTGTTACTCACATCATAGGGGATGTGTGGGCTCCTGGGCACGGGAGCTTCGATGTGGCGTGCAGGCCTGACTATTGACGGGCCGTGAAACCAGCCGCTCACCGACAAACGGCACTTCTCCTCAGACAGAACTTCTGACACCTGGAGAACAATATAGAGCAGCACGTTACTGGTTAGATTACAGAACATTTATGGACCAGCTGTAACAGGCACTATGTAGGCTTGGCATAGGAGATGGCCCTGACTCTGGAGAGCCTGCTGCACACATGGAGAAGTCAGATAAGGGCTAGGTCAGATTATCCTTGGCTTACTGGAAGAGGGCTTAAAGCAAACTTTGATGCTCAAGTCCGTTGTAGGTTTTCTAGAATCCCAGTCCAGCTTTTTAATTCAAGCTGCCAACAGAATCCATTCCCTCTCTCAGAGAGCATCTGTCTGGTGCTTTTGTCTCTGGACTAAAGGTCTATGAGCAGCCCCGCTACCCTGGCATTTAACCTGGTCTGTGGAAATCCTTGGTTTTCACAGTGGTGGCCACCATTAAATCTTGATTTCATCGAATTGCACACTGAGGTACATTGGGCTAAACTGAACAATTTCACATTCTAGGGTGCTGTACTGTAATGGCAGCGTGAAGAGAAAGCCACTGGCTGCTAGCCACAAACCGTGAATCTCTGAATAGCACATAAAGACTTTGTGCTGGTTTGGTTTGTGTTTTAGAGCAGTCTGATCAAACAGGAGGAGGAAACAGTCTGTTCTGAAAAGGTTTTGGCTCTTATTGATTGCTACAGAGCTGTAGCAGCTCTTTCCTTGCACGACCGAGAGGTGTTCTAGGTTATTTGGAATGGCTCTGGAGTCCTAAATTACTTGGGAAACGGAAACCAGAAAACTGCTTGGCATTAGAAGCTCACAGATCCTCTCTGCTCAGCAAAAGCCCACAGCTTTATTTGTTATCTCTTGAAGAAGTGTACACTATGAAGTCCAAAACTTGTGTGTGCTGTAGAGGCTGCACATCAGTCTGACCCTTACACAGGCCTCTAGCAGTAAATTTGCAGGCTCTACTCTTTATTGACAAAAGGGTCAAAGAAATGAGTTAATGGTTCATCAAATACTCTGGGCACAATCACTGAGGTCCAGATAGGGGAGGCTTTAATTCACAGTGCTCCCAGCTAAGCTTAATGATTATTTTAAAAATAAGTGTATTATTTAAGCTGAGTTTATTGCCTGTGTGAACAGTATCAGAGAACAGTGCACAGGACACTGTGTGGCACTGAGGTCAGGCCAGTAGAAGGCAGTCACAAGGCAAAGTGGAACATGGATTTTTATGACAAGATTAAATCACTACTTGAAAACAATTAGGGCAGTGAATTAACTGTAAGACATAAATGACACAAAAATTGAACCCTAAGCAGTCTAGGTGAGGACATGCCCAACCTGTATCACTGATCTTCCTCTCCAACCTTCTGCTCTTTGGCCCTGTTTGTTACAGCCCGTGGTATTCTCAAGTGCTCAGGAGTTTCATATTTCAGCCAGATAGTTGTTCCACGCAGTTTCACTGACTCTTCATCCTGTTCCCAGGCATCTTTCTAAGAAGTTCTATGAAGTGCTACCTCACCATCTCAGCGTTTCTGCTGTGGGGTAGTGCCATACTGGGGAGGTGAGGTGCTGAGGAGCTCTTCTGGAGCAAAGTCATGGCACCCGCATGAAAAACATGAGCTAGTTTAAAACAAGCAAACAAAAATCCTTCTCATCACCACAGCCAAATCCACACCAGTGGCTTGCCAGGAGAGCAGCACAAAATAGAAATGGAAATTTTTCTTCCCCCAGGATGATGACGTGAGACAGCTGGCTTTGTCAGTTCTTGTCCTCCTTGAAGCCCTGCCTTTAGCACGAGTATCCACTCTACCCACACTTCTTCTCCCTTTCCCTTCTCCCTCCCCATCAGGACTGTAATAACACAAAGAGTGAATGAATAACCACAACAATGAGAATCAAAAAATGAACAAGAGACAGCTCCTTGCCTGGTGGAAAGAGACTGGAGACACTTCAAAGAAAACCAGCGTGTTCCACGAAGGCACTAATGACTTGACGATGTGCTGTGGCTGGAAGTGTTCTGAGGAGGAAGAAAACATATTTTGGTTAAGAAAGGAACTGGAACTCAGCAGGAACTGCCATTTCTCTCTGACTTTGCGAGATTGCAACCGGTGAGACACCCGAGTATAAGGGACAGAGCACAGAGCTAGGGCTCTGTGAGGAATCTGTGGACTTCTGTTGCCGTTAAGGAACATTATGTCCATCACTTTAGAGCTCCAAGTAGTTACTGGCGTCACTTCCATCCTGATTCCTCTCTTGGCCCTTGCACAAAATGTAAAAAAAAAAAAAAAAAGGATTCTCTCTTCATTACTTTCTCTGCTGTCACCCATTAGCGCTGCCTGTAAAGCCTGCTACAGCCCATCTCTAAAGTGCAAAGGCTGCCGATATGTCAGCTTCTCTGGACAAAGCAGAAGCTCTTTTATTGTTCTTGTATAGTTTGAGGAGAGAGTTGCTGCAATGGTTGCATAGGCTTCATCTTTTTCAGCCATGTGAGGCTGAGCTCAGAGCTCTTACCATCTGTGCTATACAGGTCCAGCGTTCCCCCGTCGCTTTTCTCCCAGGGTGGGACGAGGTACAGGATGAAAGCAATTCTCCGACCTTCCAGCTCGTCATCGTGGCACAGCAAGACATCTGCAATTACACGGGTTTTTGCTGCCATAGCGCCTTTCCAGTACACGCATGACTCATTCCAGTGGTTGCTTCCCAGGTTTGTCCCCGCAAGGATGCAACAAGAAAAAACATGCCTGTTCAAAACCTGCATTTTCACTCGTCAGCATCACCAGCTCAAGATTTGCAAGATTAACTTCTGTGGGATGGCACTGCATTTGGAAGACTGGCCCACTCTGAAGGTACAGGCAGTTATAACTTGTCATCTGCCCCTGCCTGCCTGCCACTGGGCACAGTGGACAGAGATTCTCCAGTTAAATAGTGACTCGAGCTCTTTGAGATCTGCCCTTTGTGTAGGCTTGTTGCTGGAATAGAGGGGAGCGGGAGCCCTGGGAACAGACGAGCTGAACCAACAACTGGTTGTGAAAAAGCCTTTTTTAGAAGCAGAGCTGATGGCAGTAATATTTTCTCCTTCTGCCAGTGATTTTTCTTGACTATAAGGGTGGGTGCAGTTGTAGCCTGGGCTCACCAAGGTGATGTTTTAGCATCAGGCTTCAGAAACTCAACTGTGGCACTGGGGAGCCAAACACGTTACCCTTTGGTATGGAAGCAGGTGTGCACACATGGGCTGAACGTCTCTGGAAAGGTGTGGGCTTGCAGCAGCACTGGGCCCAGGGAGAAGCCATGAGCAATGTAACTATAGCAACAGTTTTTCTGTAATTTGTACTTTATTTCCCAAGACTTTGATTTGCTGCTGATAGCTTCTAGGACCCTCTGGAACTAAAAAGGGGCTGTGGTGGGTTATGTAATTAGGTATCCCCTAGACACGTTGTTTCCTACCCATAAAAGCTTTGGGGAAAGGATTGCTTATAGACTGACCCGTGTATTCGTATTTGGCACAGGAGATGTCAATAGTTGGCTCCAGCTCGATCTGGGTCACAGCAGCAAGCCACGCTCGGAATTCTTCACACAGAGCATGCCTGAAAAGACAAGCACAAGGTAAGTGTCCTCTCATGTTATAAAACATATCACTGCAGCTTAAACTGATTTATTATATCCCTTCCAACTATTTAAATGGTTAAAGGTGCTGTTGCTGCTAGTGACAGTGTATTCATGTAAAACCATGCAGGGCTGGCCAGAAAAGTCATGGAATCCTATCATAGAATCACGGAATGGTTTGGGTTGGAAGGGATCTTAAAGATTGTCTTGTTCCAACCCCCCCCCCCCCCCGCCGCTGTGGGCAGCGACACCTCCCACTAGCCCCCTCCCACCTGGCCTGGAACACTTCCAGGGATGGGGCATCTGTAGCCTCCCTGGGCAACCTGGTCCAGTGTCTCACCACCCTCATAGTGAAGAATTTCTTCCTAATGTCCAATCTGCACCTACTGTGCTCCAGTTTAAAACCGTTTCCCCTCGTCCTGTCACCACCTGCTCTTGTAAAAAGTCCCTCCCCGGCTTTCCTGTGGCAATAACCAGCAGGGAGCGTGAAATCAGTTGCAAGGGCCACGGGCAAGCAAGCGTTCCAGAAGTGACAGCGGCACGGAGGGCTGAATCGGCACGCCTTGGAACAGAATGTTTAACTGCTGCCAGTGCCGCCCCCCCGCACTGCACAGAGTCAGCTCCCCGGGGCCGGTTCCAGCCGCCGGTGCCGCCCGGCCCGCCCCGCAGCCTTCCCAGCGGGGGTTTTTCCTCTCCCGGAGCTGCCGAAGCCCCGGGGCGGCGTTTTACCTGAGCCCGGCGACGTGGGGCTCGGGCCTTCCCCCCAGCTCCTCGGACTGCGGCGGCACATGGAAGAGAAGAAGGAGGGCCGCGGGTCAGCGCGGCGGCGGCGGCGGCGGTCCGGCCCGGCCCGGCCCGGCCCCCGGGGGCCCACCTGCCGCAGGGAGAGGAGGTCGTTCCGCCGCCCGGTGAAGCCGAGGCCCAGCAGCTCATCGCGCAGATCCTCCGCGAAACCCGGGTCCGCCAGGAAACCGGGGATGACGCCGTGCCGGAACGGGGCCGGCTCCAGCGACGCCGCCGCCTCTGCAAGGGAAACGCCGCCGGTAAGAGGAGGCCGGTTCGGAGAGGAACGCGCCGCCGGCGAGGGGAGGGCGCCCGGTACCGTGGCGGAGCGGCTCCCCGCCGCGCCAGGCCGCCGCCGCCCGCTCCCGCAGCGCCGCGTCCCCGAGGGCGGCGGAGAGCTGGGCGCGCGCCTCCCGCTTCCCGCGCTTTTCCTCCCCCGCCGGCGGCGCTGCCCGGCGCCGCTTGGGGCCCATGGCGCTCCCCGCTGCCGCGCCGCAGCTTCCGGCGGCCAACTGGAGCCAATCGGCTCGCGGCCCGGGGGCGGAGCCGCGCTCCGCTGGCCAATGAGGGAGAAGGAAAAAAGTGTAGGCAGAGCGGCTCCTCTCTATGGTGGCGCCGGAAGCTCGGCGGGCGGTTCCGGCGAGGCGGAGGGCGTGGGGCCTGGCGGGGAGGTTAATGGCGGAGGGGGCCGCGTCCCGCCGCTGAACACCGAGCGCTGCTTCCCGTCGCGCCGCCGCCATGTCCGTGGTGCCGCCCAACCGTTCGCAGACCGGCTGGCCCCGCGGGGTGAACCAGTTCGGGAACAAGTACATCCAGCAGACGAAGCCGCTCACGCTGGAGAGGACCATCAATCTGTGAGCGCCGCCGCGGGCCTGCCTGGGCCCTCCCCCCGCCCCGGCCCCGTAGCGAGCCCTTCCCCGCTCCGCCAGCACTCCCCGGCGCCCGCCGCCATGGTCCCCGGGGGGGGCGGTGTGGGAGCCTGCCCCGCGCTGTTCAGGCGGCGCGCAGTGGGGAGTTGTGGGGGCTGAAGGCCTGCCAGCCGCCGGGGGTACCGGGCGTTTATAGTGTGTGCTTTAGTGTGTAGGTGTAGCATCTCAGTTGGGAAGGGTGAGCTCTAAGTAGCAAAGTTAAGGAGTATTCGGATGTGGTGAGCGTCCTCTGTGCATCATCTGTGGTTTGGGGCTTGTTCAGCCTGGAGAATAGAAGGCTCCAGGGACACCTTATAGTGGCCTTCCGCTACCGGAAGGGGGATACAGGAAAGCTGGGGAAGGACTGTTTACAAGAGCATGTAGCAGTAAGGACAAGGAGAAGTGATTTTAAACTCTAACAGGTTAGACATTAGGAAGAAGTTCTTCACTGCGAGGGTGGTGAGACACTGGAACAGGTTGCCCAGGGAAGCTGGGGATGCTCCATCCCTGGAAGTGTCCAAGGCCAGGCTGGACAGGGCTTTGAGCAACCTGATCTAGTGCGAGGTGTCCCTGCCTATGGCAGGGGGATTGGAATGAGATGATCTTGAAGGTCTTTCCCATCTCAAATGTTTCTGTGATCCTCTGGTGCTCTTGTGTGCAGCAGAGAGAGAAACAGGCAGTTGGCCTAGATGGGCTGTGGGCTCACCCTGTGTGGTCAGTTGGATGTGGTTAGGTGGGCACAGTGCAGGTCTTGTAATTGGAGTTCGGAGCGGTTGCTGCCAGAGAAAACTGTACTTCTGTTATAGATACAAGCTGTTGGCTAATAACTGTTTACTTGCTTTATATGAGAAGCCATGTACTGTAGCTTCTTCCAGTACGCTCTACTGGGCATGTTCTTTACAAAGTATAGCTGTCAAGTTGCAGAAACGGTAAATTTGAACTGCCACGGTAAGTTCTCAATTTTAGCTGTTAATCGCAGACTGATCTGTATTTTTTTGGTATGACTGAATTTATTCACAGAGTCTTGTGGAAGCTCAGATACGAACTTCAGAGACTGAAATATTTTTATAGTGTTTCTGAATAAAAGACTGAGCAGGAAGCTGTATTATAGTCGTAATTATTATTTTTTTTTTTAATATCAGCTAAGAGTTCTGGTGTACAGACTAATGTACCCGCCTTACCTTAGTGTGAGTTAGCATAGTGGGTTAATAATAAAGTTATCTGTGTATCTAAACATGAAAAAGATTCCAAGCTGTAAGTGAGAGCAGAGGAGCTTGCTAATAAATGAATCTGCGGTTAGGAAACTATTTTGGCCCACTCGTGCACACGAGGAATGGCCCTGACAGCTGCAGCAGGCTTGTGATTTCTCTGCTGTAAAAGTCAGGATAATTTTTTGAGGAGAGGGAAAATTTTAGGCAGAGGAGAGTGTATACTAAAGTTTGATATGATTAAGTATTGGGGGAAGAATATGTGACAAAATGCATCTCGAGAAGAATGTTCCCCATGAAATCAGTCACTTGTTCTGTTAATGGAGTTGCTGTGTACCACAAGTCAATAAAACCATGGTGAAAAACTCGTGACTGCTGTGCCCAGAACCCATTTTCCTCTCCCTTTTGACTTACACGGATGATGCTGTTTTCCCTTCAAGCCTCATGCTATCAGTTCCACGTCTTACTTGGATTTTGTTGTACAGTAACATTTTCCTGTTGCCCTCTGTGCTCTCTAAGACTGACCAATTTCTTGCCTAACTTTTCCTCTCTTTTCTCTGACTCTCTTGAGTCCCTCTTACCTGAAGAAATCTCTCAGCTTTCTCCTGCGTAGTCATGACGGGATGCAGAGCTCCAGAACGGAGCGTAACAGAGCCATCTGCTCAAACTCTTCATCTTCCCTCAGGCTCCTAGCCCTGCAGTGAGATAACTCAGCATTTCTCCTCTTCTGTGATCCAGATGTCTTATTTCCCACTTCAAAACAAAACCACTTCTAACAGTTTACTTTTCAGGCTCTTCATTACTCCTGCAGGGGAGAAAAAAAAAAAAATTGCTGTCCTGTGCAGCTTCCTCCGTTCCCAGCAGAGCTTTTCTCTCCCAACTCCTCTCGGAGCCACAGCTGCCTTTTCTCTGCAGCTGCCTTTTCTCTGCGCTGTGGAGATCAAAGGAGGGTGGCTGTTGAGTGACAGTTGCTACTGGTTCTTCAGGGCTTTTTTCCTCCTTTTGAAGCATGTTGAGCAGCAGGACTTTCTGTGCTTGTACGTATCGCAGCACAGGTCGTCCTGTGATAAAGCCCCGAAGTCCCAAATGAGAACATGTAGCCCGGCTCCGTGAGTGAGTTACTGTTCCCTCCAGCACCGAAGGTTCTGCCGCGGGGTCGGCTCTGTGTCATAGGGATTTAAATTGAGATTTCTTGTTATGCGGTTAACGTATTTTCTCCCCCTTTATAGGTATCCTCTGACAAATTATACGTTTGGTACAAAGGAGCCCCTGTATGAGAAGGACAGTTCCGTGGCCGCTCGGTTTCAGCGCATGAGGGAAGAGTTTGACAAGATTGGCATGAGGCGGACGGTGGAAGGGGTTCTGATTGTACACGAGCACAGGCTGCCCCACGTGCTCTTACTGCAGCTGGGTACAACGTTTTTCAAGCTGTAAGTGTCCGTTTCTTGAACGTTACTTTTAGTTTAACTTTATTGTCAGAGGCCACTAAACAGGCAGGCTGGAGTTCAAAGCGTGGTTAACCTGTAGATGTTTTGAATGTGATTCGTTCATTGGTAAGACTTAGTCTGGGAAAACTTTTTAATGGTGAGGTTTTCATCTAAAGTGTATTTGTCTAACTCTGCTCATGGCTTAGTTTAGAACCAGCTGAAAGTCTTAGTTAACTTAGTGGTAAAATCCTGTTTAAAACTTGTTATCAGTAGTTAATGTGTTGTACTTATGAAAGCTGCTGCACTTATGCTATGGCTGAAAAATTGCTGGAGTGTAGCTCAGCAACTGGAGAATGATACTTGTTTACAAACTACTGGGTGAGCTGGGGACAGCAGGAAAGGTGGGCATTTAAATTTGAGAAACTTGCCTCAGTTCATCTCATAGTTACCACTGCTGGAGTGAAATTTTTGGTGTTTGGATCATGTGGTCATAGTGGTGGTGCTGGTTTTCTTTTCCAAACTGGATGGGCTTGACTTATCTAAAGTTATCCTGCTTCTGTTCTTGCTTTTAGGTTTTTAACATTTATGTTGTATGTGCGTGGGGATGAAATCTAATTTAATATCCAGATTCTTTGACATCTTGCTTTGGGGGATGTTTGTGTACAAAACAAGCTTGACTCTGAACATTTAGCGAGACTCTGTAATGATGAAAATGTGATTTTAGTTTTTTTTTCATTAACTGTGCAACAATTGGAGGATGGTTTCCCACACGAGTTTTATTTTCTGCTGCCTGTGTGCTTCAGTGGGTGCTGTCTTTGAGATAAGAACAAATACAGTCGGTATTCACAACTCGTTCTTCAACTTCTGGTGCTTTGATATTATTGTTAAAAGTACCTTTTAAGTGTTCCAGTCATTATAATATATGTACTGCTGTACTATGTTCTGCTGACATTGAAATATTTTATATAATAGCTATTTTTTAAGGGACATACAGTAGCCCTTTCAGTCATGGCTTTGGTTTTTTTGACCTGGACAGGCTGGAGGGCTGGGCGGGGAGAAATCTTAAGAAGTTCAACAAGGGCAAGTGCAGAGTTTTGCACTTGGGAAAGAATAACCCCATGTGCCAGCACAGGCTGGGGACTGCCCTGCTGGAGAGCAGCGCAGGGGAAAGGGACCTGGGGGGGTTCTAGTGGGCAGCAGGATGGCCATGAGCCAGCAGTGTGCCCTCGTGGCCAAGAAGGCCAATGGCATCCTGGGGTGTGTTAGAAGGGGAGTAGCAAGTAGGTCGAGAGAGGTCCTCCTGCCCCTCTGCTCTGCCCTGGTGAGGCTGCATCTGGAATATTGTGTCCAGTTCTGGGCCCCTCAGCTCAAGAAGGACAGGGAGCTGCTGGAGAGAGTCCAGCGCAGAGCCACAAAGATGGTGAAGGGAGTGGAGCATCTCCCTGATGAGGAAAGGCTGAGGGAGCTGGGTCTCTCTAGCTTGTAGGAGAGGAGGCTGAGGGGTGACCTCATTAATGTTTACCAATATGTCAAGGGGGAGTGTCAGGAGGACGGAGCCAGGCTCTTTTCAGTGGTGTCCATTGACAGGACAAGGGGCAACGGGTTGAAGCTGGAACACAGGAGGTTCCACGAAAATATTAGAAAAAACTTTTTCCACTGTGAGGGTGACAGAGCCCTGGCCCAGGCTGCCCAGGGAGGTTGTGGAGTCTCCTTCTCTGGAGACATTCAAAACCCGCCTGGACGCGGTCCTGTGCGCTCTGCTGTAGGTGATCCTGCTCTGGCAGGGGGCTGGACTAGATGATCTTTGAGGTCCCTTCCAACCTCTAACATTCTGTGATTCTGTGAAAGCTATCCTACCGTCTTCAAATTCAGCAAAGATAGATTTGGAACTTCTGACTTAAGGGCCTTGAGCGAAGTTGTTAACTCCCTGCCTGGAAGCACATCCAAACTTAAGCTGTGAAAGTCCATAAATGTGATAAAACATAACGTAACATCATTGATTATTTTAACAGACCTGGTGGTGAACTCAATCCAGGAGAAGACGAGGTAGAAGGGCTCAAACGCTTAATGACAGAGGTCTGTTTTCTTTTGTTACGTTGCTATACCGGAATGTTGGATTATTTTGGAGTTAACACAATAAGCTAAAACATTAGTCTCCTTATTGTTTCTGTTATTTTGATGCTTTTGTGATGTTCTTGCGTAGTTAACAAATAAAGCAGGAAGTTTTCATTTATCTGCGTCACGAGTGTGTGAGGTAGTGCCTGACCTCCCTGCTGCTAAGTCCTGTAGGCATTTGCAGCTTTGCTTTATTTCCTAGCTTCGGGCAAGCGAGTGCATGGACGGGTAATAAAATGCGTTGTGGAGCACAACTGATGAGGACTTGCCTTTGAGATAGTCTTCCCAGTGCACCAGTAAACTTTCCATGCTCTCCCAGTAACCCAAACTGATTTTGTCAGGAAGCGTAACAACACATTTCATTCTTCCTGTTGTTCCAGCGGGACCCAGTTCAGCTGAATAGAGCATGGAATTTGAAATGCTCTCAGAAGTGTCCTTGTTCTTTCTGCTGAGGCTTTTAATAAAAAAAAAAAAATTGCTTTATGGAAAAATGTCCCTAAAATTCTATTAAAGCTGTTCCAGAGCAGTTCTGAACTCGTTCAGACGCTTAGTACAGCCAGTCTTTGTGCTTCCAGTAAATGTTTTCTACAAAGAAACTGACTTGGGGTTGTCAGAGTTTTGACTATAACTGGATTTTTGGTAGATACTGGGTCGTCAGGATGGTGTGCAGCAAGACTGGGTGATTGATGACTGCATTGGTAACTGGTGGAGACCAAACTTTGAACCTCCACAGGTGAGTACTCATATGGACTTGCATCTTCTTCAGTCAAGTATTGCTCGTTCTTCCAAAAACCTTTCATCTGCCACCTGGGCTTTTAGAGTACCTGCTGCAGTTAGTTTTTCTGACTTTTTTACCTATTTCATCTCCTTTCTGTGGCCAAAGCGAAACTAGAAACTTTATTTCTTTTTTTCTGGAAACTCTATAGTTTCCCTCCTCGCATCTCTTCGTGACGGCTGAGAAACCACTGGATGTCACATCTTCCAGTCCGGTGCTGAGCCAGACGCTCTGTTTAAATTCCTGGTGTAGCCACCATGGAAACTCTTGCACTGCTGCACGTGGAACAGATGCCCTGTGAATAAAATAGTCTCGCTCTCCTATTTCTGGAAGATGTCAGTTTGCTGTTACGCATTTCTGTCTTATCGGGGTTTTTTAGCTGCCCATGAGTATTGGTGCTTCTTTAGATTCTGTTGATACTTGTGACAGCAACAGCATTCCCTTTTGAGTACTTATAGAAGCCGTTTTTGTTATCTGATGCCATGAAAGAGCAATATTCAACACCTTGAAAGCTCATTTGGTAATTTATAAAGTAGCATTTAAGACTGCACAATATTTTCAAAGCTCTGTGTGACCGATTTTTATGTTTTTTTCTTCCAGTATCCTTACATCCCAGCTCATATTACAAAACCAAAAGAGCACAAAAAGCTTTTCTTGGTCCAGCTTCAAGAAAAGGGTGAGTGTTTGTTTGTGCCAAACGACTGTATTTATAGCAATGGCTAAATGCTCGTGTGTCACGGCGAGGAAACGTGGTAGCAAGTTTGTGTCCCTGTGCTTGCAGCGGTTTGTGGTTGATTGCTAAAAAAACCTCAATGCCGATACGGGTTTTGAAGGCGGGTGATCCTTTGGACACGAGCTCCTTAGTAAAAGTTCATTCCTGCTCCTGCGTCAGAGCACGTACAGTGTATCAACCCCATATTTACCCAGAAAAGGAATAAACCTGCTCTAGTGCTAGTGATCTTGTTTTGAGGTGGAGTGGCGATACCTTGGTGGGTTTTTTTTTCTTATTAATCAGCTTGTATTTGTTTTTAGCTTTGTTTGCAGTCCCAAAAAATTACAAGCTGGTCGCTGCACCGTTGTTTGAGCTCTATGACAATGCACCGGGATATGGACCCATTATTTCCAGCCTTCCTCAACTTTTGAGCAGGTATATTATGATTTATTCGTATCACGGTTCTCAGGCACGCATCTTGATGTCGGGCACTAGAGCAAGGCGCTACAGAAACCAACCCAAAAACATTACAGCTCTCCAAAGAGCTTAGAATCCGCCTAAGAGAAGATGTGGTGGACAATTTAGAGGGGAGAATATGACTCTTGCTGGTATTTTCATATCTCTGAAGCTCTCCTGAGAGGTTAAATGTTAATAATTAGTTCTTCTGCAACTGTACGAGGCTGTTGTGCAATGCTAGAGTAGGATTGGCTGTTAAAAATGATGCGTCCTGCTGTAGTGCAAAGCTGTCTTATTAAAAAATACGCTTCTGTTAGATGGAGGCTTAGCTGGAGCAGAAGTAAAACATTTGCTTCTTCATTCAAAAATGTCACTTAAATAAAAAGAATGACAAATTCCTGACTTAAAATGCTTTTAATTTTAGGTTCAATTTTATTTACAACTGAATTCCTGTATACCTGAAGAACCGGATAGAAGAAGCCGTCTCTGTGAGCACAGCTTTAAAATGTAGAGAAAAGAACACGTGTGACGCAAGGAGCTGGGTTTTTTTAATGTCATTTTTTCCCTGAGGGCCACTAAACTTTCGATTGTACGAATAGAGGAGTGAATCTCAGCTGTTTAGGTAGTGGGATGGCAATGTGTTACCAGTGTTTCAATCACTTCTCATTGTAACACTCACCAGATTTTTTTTGTACAACATTAAACAAAATGGTTAACATTAAGTTTGTCTTGGGTTGATTTGGTGTGTTTTGGTTTTATTTCCTTTAGTTGTCCCCTACTTGTAGGTACATATTTTAAACTTTATTACTTTCCTTCAGGAATACAGAAGATCTTGGAAACAAGAGCAGGACCCAGGTCATTCGGGGAACACTTGGATGCTCTGATCTGCATCCCTGAGCAGGGAGTTAGACCAAGGGAGAAGTTAGACAGTATAAGTAGGTGCGATATAATTTTGAGTCTTTTCTTAACTTGGAGAACAGAATTGCTGTTTCGAGGGAGTATAAAAAGGCAAGCGTGGCCTTTGTTCAAAGCTTACCAGCACTGGTCTGGAGGCATTAGTGTTTGTACAGGGCTTGGAGGAGATGTAAACCCGTTAAGAAAATAACTCAGCAAATTCTGTTGCATCTGGCTTGAGATCCAGTTAAAAGAGGGAAAGTGAACTTAATTTTGTATATTTTTCTCTAGCTACAGGACAGAATTTGGATCATGTTGAAATGTTTTGTCAATGCCACGTGCAAGTGGTTCTGTGTTATCCCAAGCTGTCGTAGTAGACCAGTGTCCTGCATCATCCTGCAAGGGAAACCATTAATTCTGCTTTTTCCCCTCAACATTTCCATCTCTTGCAGGTAGTAAATATCAACCTTTGTAGTTTTGGGGTTGTTTTTTTCTACGTGCCTGGCTAAACATCAACTCCAGCTGGATGTGTCCCTTCCCAACGCCTTTAGTGTGCCATAGTTTTGCTTCAGAACCCTTTAGAAGACTCGTTTCTGAATTGTGCCTCCGATCCGAAGGCATGCATCCGAAGGCGTGCATCGTGCGCTGTCCTCTTCACGCCGCCGTGGTTGGCGATGGCTTGCCGGCGAGAGAGCCCAGACTTGCCAAAGCGCTCGGTGCCCTGGGCACAGGCGCCACAGCTTGTGAAGCTGTGCGGTGTAAGGGAAATACTGGACAAAATCCTGGGAAACGTGGCGGTGGGGCGGTTAACAAAACGTCTGGTTCCTTACACAAGGGCCAGGTCGGGAGAACCAAGGTGGAGGGTTGGAAGCCGGCTCGGCTGCGGAGGAGCCGTTATCGGTGTCCCTCCTCGTCTGAGGCTCGATTCTGCCCCGAGCTGCCCGGGTCTGGGTGCGGTGCCGCCTCTCCGCTCTCCCCGGCCCTGCGTGCCGGCGCTTTGCGGCGGTACCGAGCGGAGAACCCCGCCGCTGCCTGCCCAGCCGGCCCGCCGAGCCACCCCCGGGGAGTTCCGGTACCTCCCGCCGGCCGGTAGCGCCGCCCCGGCCGTGACTCAGCTTTAGCGGCGGGGCAGGGCCGGCCGGGGCGGGGGGGTTCGGGCCCGTTCCCTCCCCCGGGGAGGGGCGGCGGCGGCGGCGGGGCGGGCGCTAGGCCGCAGGAGGCCGCGGGGAGCCGGCGGCGGCGGCGGGGCGGGAGGTTTCTCCGCCATGCCGCTGCTGTTCCTGGAGCGCTTCCCCTGGCCCAGCCTCCGCACCTACACGGCGCTCAGCGCCCTGGCCCTGCTGGGCACCGGCCTCAGCGCTTACCGCGCCCTCAGCCAGGCCCCCCCTCAGCAGCCGCCGCCGGACGGGGGAGCGGCGGGCCCCGAGCCGGCCCACACGCCGCCACCGACTGGCCCGCCGGCCCTGGACGTCGTTTACTACCTGCTCTCCGACAGCCTCTGCGTCTGGGTGAGCCCGGGCCCGGCCGGGGAGGGCAGCGGCGGGGACTGCGGCCTGCGGCGGGGACCGCGGCCTGCGGGGCGGGGCGGGCCGGGGGGGAGGGATGGAGGGACGGGCCGGGGCTGGTTTCGCCCGCGGTGGTTGTTGGAAAAGCGGTGCCGGAGCGGCGGGGGCGCGGCCCGGGCCGCCCTGCTGCCGTGGCCCCGGCGGGAGGGCCGAGAGTTGAAAGCCCGAGCTTGCTTTGTGTTAAAATGACGTTGGAAGTCGTGCAGGTGAGGGGGAGCGTCCTCAACCTTTAAGGAAAAATCCTTCTGTAGCCTTGAAACCCGAGCGTGGCAGCGGTGCTGTGAGCCCTGGCTGCCTGGTTCCTGTGCTTGGAATCGAGGCTCGGCCAAGCGACACCAAAGCCCGAGCTGTTGCTGTTGAACTTTCCGTGTGCCGTCAGTCCGGGCTGGAGCTGGCCGGACACCTGCTCTGCTACAGAGTCGCTGAGTGCACCGGACGCGCCCAGCCTGCTTGGGCTTGGTTTCGGGACCTTCAGGGAAGAGCCCTGGGAAAGTTGGTTGTGTGCCCTTCAGCAGTGATGGGCGGGAGGCAGCTCCAGCACACCCCGTCTCCCTTTTAAGTGTAGGTCAAAAGTTAATGACAAGCGTCTTTGTCAGGTGTGAGAAGGTGGTTTTCTGTGCTTCTCGCTGCTCTGCTTTCAAGCAGTTTCCCCAGAAGGGTTTAAGCAGTGGGGTTGGAGAAGGGGGTGTGCTGTTCGGTACGTTTTGAGACAACGGCTGAATCTCCTTCCTATAACAACAGATTCAAACTGGAGTTTTCTTATCTGCCCAATGCTAAACAAAATGAGCATCTTGGCAATCTGAAAGTTTTTGTCCCCCGTGTTCCTTTGGGCAGGAATTTGCTAATCTATCTAAAGCAATTTATTGTGCAGAGGAGGCGGGTTAGTTTGTTGGGTATGCTGGTTTGTCAAACGGGCTGTGTTAGTACTTCTACCAAAAAAAAAAAATCAAGTGACTTATCAGCTACTGTACGTGTCTTGGAAGAGGCCAGGCTTAAATTTCACACTTGCACCAAAAAAAAAAAGGCAACTCATACTGTTCTGTGAACAATGGTGGGTTTTGTTAGACTCGTTTGTTCCCCTTCTCTCTCTCTCTTTCCCCCTGCTTCTAAGTAGGGTGAAAGTATTCGTCGCTGACTGCTTTATTTCTTTGCAGGTACTGGTGAACACTGCCTGCTGTTTTCTGATGCTGGTTGCTAAGCTGATCCAGTGCATGGTGTTTGGTCCTCTTCGTGTCAGCGAGAGGCAGGTGAGACAGCACCGCGTTGCCTCGGGTGTTGTTATGTTTCATAACTTCTTGGTGTACGACTGGTGCGATTTTTCTATATGGGATTTCTGAAAGCACCCAAGAAAAGTAAATTTTAGAATAGCCTAAACTTAAATCTTACCTCTTGGTTAACTAGTATGTCCATGGCTGCAAACATCCAGTTTATTTCTCAAATGAGCTTTTCTTTTTCACTGTTCCTACTGTATTTTATAAGCCCACGGTCAGCTTGAAAATGCCGCTTCCTTCATGAGCTTTATCAGATTTCTTACAAGTGCAACTCATTTCAGAATACTTACGGCACATGTTCCTCTCTGTTTGGTTTGCCCTTGACAGCATTTCTCCACGGGGTTTAGTAGTTGTAGGCACTGGCAGTCTGAGTTCCCCCTTATACTTCGTTTTGTGCCTTGACTGTTAGGGCTGGATGGTTTATCTACCCCCAGGTTTAAGAGGCAACAGGCACAGAGACTACGCGGAGAGAAAAGGAGGTAAGCAGGGCTGAAAACTCAGGCTGTTTAGTCCTTGGGCTAGGTGGGAATGCTTGTCAAAATTCAGCAAGGGAGCCATTAAAGCCCAGGCACTTTGAAAACAGGTTCCTGCAGAAGATAAAAGCAGCAGCAGTAGTTTGAATCCTATCTATCTTTTTCTTTTTTTTTTTTTTTTTAAAAGGAAAATGCCTGAGTTGCTCTCTGTGAGTGCAGTAGCAGTGGTTTGAAACACGTTCACATATTTTTTTAAAAGAAGGTGTTAAAATGCAGTTCTTTAGGAGAAATGAGGCCATGATGATTTTTGATATGCAGAACTGAGACACAGAGAGCTTCAGTAATAACCATGGATCTCTCAAAGCCTATTGTATTTGTGGTTCACACCCCGTAGAGCCTCCGAGTGGAGCATGTTAAAAAGAAGGCACTATCAAACTGCACTGGGCCAGATTTTCTTTCCAGTCTCTGTGGACTCTTAAGGATTTGGAATTTTAACCAGTGATCGTTTCCAGGATGTTCTCTACCGTCTTAAAAACTGAAGTGAAAAGCAGGAACAGCGTGGATCCATTTGTGTTTGGACAGTGGGAATATGCTTCAGTTCTCATGTAAAGGAGAGCTGGTTATTAATATTGGCAAGCCAAAACCAGCAGCGTCATGAAAGAATTCTGGGCCTGTCTTAGCTAAACTCCTGGTGATTTCACTGTGTTCTTTAAGAAGACATATTATTTCATAAATTTTTTTGTATCCCGAACAAGCTGGCTTGCTGTCTGCTGCTTGAGACCATCACATAATTTCTTTCCTACTGCGTGGGAATAATTTTTCTTTCATTGCTCATCCATCTCATTCTCCACTGTACTCATTGTGCTTTTTAAGAGCAGACTTTGTCATCCTTTCTTAATCATCTGTACTTTTTGACAGGATTTTGGAAGCAAGGTGCTAGGCTCTTTGGGCATCTTGTATAACCAACCGTGGCAGTTCTTCTAGCAAAAAGCACTTTGTGTTTGCGGCCCAGTAGCTGTGTTGCTTGGGTGTGGAGAATCAAACTGAGATCAAACTTGGTTTGTGCCAAGCAGCTGTTTTAGAGGTTGTGTGCTGTGTTCCTCCGTTACGCTGCGGTGGTACAAAAGACTGAGACGCTCAGGATCGCTAATATTTCTAATATATTTTTAATTCAGTAAGAGTAACAAATACTATCCAAGATGTGCATGCAGACGGCTTTTACTAACCTATTACCACATTTCTGCTTGCATCTTTTTTTACATTTGTTTTCCCTCTTCTTCGCCTGCATGTGTCTTATCAGTACTTTCACTGCAGTAACCAAATGCCTTCCTTTACAGCATCTCAAGGATAAATTCTGGAATTTCATCTTCTACAAGTTCATCTTCATTTTTGGTGTGCTGAATGTTCAGACGGTGGAAGAAGTGGTGATGTGGTGCCTGTGGTTTTCTGGACTTGTGTTTCTTCATCTTATGGTTCAGCTCTGCAAGGATCGATTTGAATATGTGAGTTCTGATTGAGGGCTATATTTTGGACCATGCAAATCCCATTTCTGGTTTGGGTGCTGGCTCATGAGAAGTTACAAACAGATCATTTAGACCTTTTCCCCGCCCTGCGGTGCTGAACACGTGCACCTCGCAGTAGCTTCAAATACTTGCTTTAAAGTGCCATGTCAATCTTACTCCTTCAGATTTCCCAGGAGACAAATGGAGCTGAAGCTACTTATTTCCTTTGATAAATTGCTCCCTATATGTGCTCTGTAATTACTGTTACATAACTCTGTGAGATGTCTTTGTAACTCTCCTTAGCGAAGAGATCTTGATAACAGAACATCCCTTAGATTGGTGCCCTTTAGGACTTTAACCATGAAGCCTGTTCCTGCCAGTTCTGTGCTCAGGTTTCAAGCTCATTTACATCTACCAAACGCCAACTGCCAATGTTTTTACAATACACAGTGCAGCTTTCTCTGTAAGCTGCATCCCAGTTGCGGTTAATACCAAGAATAAATTTGGTAGAGTTGTAGAAGTTAAAGGCTAGGCAAGGAAGAAGGAGCTGGAATTTGAACCGTAAATCTTGCCTTTTAAACATCTATAATGGACATGCGTTTTCCTCAGCTCCTCTGTCCTGAAATAAGAGTTTGAACTAAATTGAATACATGGATTTCCTTTTGCTGTTTTTTTCATTAATATCCAGTTAATTCGCAAGAAGTTAAGCATGGAGCTTGAAACTAGGTTGGCTGGCGTTAGGAAAATTGAGACAGAAGTGAACAAGGCAGTCATCTGGTATTTTTACTGTTGTTCGGAAAGCTGGGAAGGAACAAAGCTCACGTGGGAAGAAATCCTTATTATATTCCTTCTGCATTCAAAGCATGTATCGTAATTCTTTACTTGGACAAATGGTCCTTGTGTGATCTGCCTTGCAAACTCAGGGGGATGTGGAACTGAACCAGATGTAAACGAGGAAGAAAGAACCAATTTAAAAACAAAACACGAGAGTCAACTTCGTCAGTCAGACCAGAGTGAGGCTTTGGGAAACTCCTTCTTCCCTTGTCCTGGTCTTCCCCTTCCTGCCCTGAAAATAAGGGGACAGATCTCTTGGGTCTTCTTTTTAGACAGCCTAGGTGTAGCCTGTCATTCTGGTAGTTCAGCAAATTAATATGCTGTGCATGCTGTCAAGCGAGACAACTCTTTCAGTAGACTCCATCCAGCAGTCTCTAGCTGCAAGTTATATTTTGTGGGGAGATGTCTCTTTTTTCCAGAAGAAAATGACACTGGAAGAACTGGAGGTTGGAAGGTAAAGCCGGACAAATGGAGATCAGCTGAAAAGTGAAAAATTGGCAAAACAACTGTTCTCGTTGCTCAAAGACGGGCTAGTAAGGTTGGGTGTCTTCTAAAACCTGTGCTCATCCTGAGCAGATGGAGAAACTGCCATGTGAGAAAGCACCCATGTTTTTCTTGCATGGGTGATCTAAACATTCGATCAAATAATCGTGATGATCTCTTCAGGCTTTAAGAGCGTGCTGAATGTAAAAGCGAGATGATGTAGTATTTGGGATGGAGTTTGTTTTTAGCTTTATCCTACGTCATTTTTTGCTGTGTTGCCTGGTTGAGGTCGTGAAATTGGTTTTATTGTAGAAAGCAAGAGTTTTTCCTGAATGAGGGCTTGTTTGGTGAGGTGACTGTGGAAGGCAGGGTGGATGAAGTACCTCTTTAAACCTGGCATGTGTTTATGCGTTTATGTGTTTGTGTTGCAGCTTTCCTTTTCTCCTACCACCCCCATGAGCAGCCACATCAGAGTGCTGACCCTGCTGATCGCCATGCTCCTGTCCTGCTGTGGCTTAGCGGTCGTCTGTGGTATTATTGGCTACACCCATGGCATGCACACGCTGGCTTTCATGGCAGCAGAGGTGAGAATTCCTTCATACGTGTCGTGGTTTCTGTTTTGCTTTTCGCCCCTCACTTAAGAGCATTGTGGCGCACAGTGGGTTTTCTTTTAGTTTCTCACAAGGAAGGAACTTTGAAGATGCAAACAAGCCCTCCCCTGCTTTAGAGTAGTTGCCAGATCTGTCGTGTTTTCTCTCTTCAGAGTTCAAGCCTGCAAAAATTCTTTGTCTGAAGAAGAGAATCAGAGGGTAAATCCATAAGATGATGCTGAAATCAAATGGCAGCCTATGAAAAAATAATGATTGTGCTTCACGAGCATCACAAGAAGCGCTAGTTGAAGTGGCTGCTGGAGGGAGGGAGTGTGTGTGAAAGTGTTGTGTGCGCTTCAGGGTGTTTCTTTGGGATTGTATTTTCTAACTAATTTCTCCCTGGTAGGAATGAGACTAACATCCTTTCCACTTGTGTGCTTTACTCGTGTTGGTCTAAAGAGTTGTGTCTTAGCTGACAGGAGGAAGGCATGTTTGTGCACTCCTCGACACTTTGCAGTTTGGAGTAAACGTCAGTGAATTTGTGAACATTCAGTGTATTTTTGAAGTTATGGTGGGTTGTTGGACTCAATAATGTTACAGTGGAGGTAACCAGAAACTGCAAGTAAGTCATGTTGGCACATCCTTAGTTCAGATAGCGTGTACAGTTTGTTTTTCTTCTCCTGTCTTGAATTGATGCTCGGAGTTAGTGAGGAGGAAAGAAAAATCAGCTGATATTAGGAGAATATGATGCCGGTCACAGCACAGTTCTGTTATTTCATATGCCAGCTTGCTTTTCCCTAAACACGGGGATATGCAAGGCCGGATTTGGAATGGCACGCTGGGAGGGTATTGAAGATTTGTCAGTGTCGCTAATAGGTGGGGTCCTTGGTGACGTGTCTCTTATCTTGGCTCAGCAGAAGGATGTATCAGCCTCATGCCAGCACAGGGTCAGTTTATCGGGGAGCACTACGGTGCTGAGTTGCCTGATCGGCGCTGCGCCCTGTGGTGATGCGTGTGTTGTGGGTTGCAGGATGGGGCCTGGCTGTTTGTTTCAGTGGGAGCTGTTCTGGCCGCTTGTTAACAAAGGAGCGGCTGGGTCAGCATGTGGTCCTCGGCCCTGTGCTGCTGGGGGCCAGTGAGGAGGAGGGCTTTGGGGAAGGTCTCCCTGCCCTCGCTTGCAGCAGTTGATGTTTGAGGGCATTCCTGAGCTGAGGCTTGCACAAGCCTGGTGAGTCTGACAGCCTCAGGTGGACTCTGGAAAGTCGTCTGACTGATTATTGAACTCGTTTGTACGTTGGCCTCCACAATACCCAAAGGTAGCAGATTCCACATTTAACTCTGCTTTGCGTACACAGAAGAACTCTTTTAGTTGTTCTGTCTTGTAATGTCCCTGGCTATCATCTAATACATTTATGGTGAAAAACTGCAAGGAATCATTCCCTGTTTACTCTTCTTCATCCAGTTTGTGATTTTCCAGACCTTTCTCCTGTTCCCCTTCTGACTTCCCTTGCGAGCAAAAGAATTCTAGTCTGTTCAGTCTTTCCTCATACAAAATGGTCTAATGTCTTGCCCTTTCATAAACGGTCTAAATATGTCCTCATGGGCGACCACAGCCTTGATTTTAATACTCAGCACTCATGCAAGTAGGATAACAGTTGTCGAGTTTCTTTCTGTCACTAGCAGTGACACCTCGTGGCAGTCCTCGGGCTCTCAGCAAAAAGCATTGAATCTTGCAGACTAAAACGTTCTCCTCCTGGTGGCTTGTGTGATGCTGTTGGAGAGGGACCCTGCCAAGTATATTCCATCAGTGTGTATTTAATTACATTAAGTTACATTAAGCTATTTGTCTCCACCTCCTGATGCTGCAAATATCGATTTAACTGGACATCTCAGGGTTTTCAGTAAAGCAATATAGATGTTTTTCTTGGGTTTTAGGTAGGCTTCCCCTTGTTCCGTGTTGTTCGTCAGCTTTTTCTTTTCTGTAAAGGATGCATGTGAAATGTGCAAATGACCAGAGAAGGTTGAATAAGGACCGTCTGTATTTTGGAGTAAACGTTAGCTCTTCTGCCTTAATATATAGTATTTGAGAGTTAGAGCGTGGCAAGTGATTTTTAGTCTATGTTTGTACCTTGTTTATTGTAAGAAAAAATTATTCTATTGCTATAGCAGCTGCCCTCTGATCCTGTTTCATACATCTCAAGTAAGGCTGTATAATGACAGAGGTATTTAGATCTTGGAGTTGTACCTTACAGATCAGAGTATATTTTCCTGTATGGCTTCCGTGCCATTATCTTGGGGTTTGAGTGCCTTCCAGTCGTGTGCTCAGCTCCATGGCTAGTGTCTGCTGGTGTTGCGGAGTCCGTGGGGGATGAGCAATTCGTTTTGAGCAGAGCAAGAGCTCTTGACGTGTCAGCGCTGCAAATGGCCAACTGTACCTCTAAACCCTCAGAGTACGGAGTTACGTAACTTGTGATGCAGCCTTGCACTTCCTGCGAAGTATTTCTTCTGTCAGAACGTTGAAATGCGTTTCTGGAAACAGTAGAAGAACCAAAGTGCCTTGACCAAATCCGTGCTAGCTCGTCCTTTTAATTTTGCTGCTCTTGCTGCCTCGGCGCTAACCAATGTAAATCATGTCTTGGCAACATTAACTTCTTAAAAGTTGCAAAGACGAGACTCTAGATTTCTCGATGTCTTCCTTACTGGGAACTTTATGCCACGTGTGCCTGGTTTTGACCCAATTTGTGCTCAGTGGCACATCCATCCAGCAGTTCAGGTAATCATTCCGTTGCATGCTTAGAGTTTGGGCACACTTACTTTTCCTCGGTGGTCTTCTCAAAATTCATCTGTGGCCAAAAAACCCGGTGTCACCA
Organism: Trogon surrucura; assembly: GCA_020746105.1. Taxonomy (NCBI): domain Eukaryota; kingdom Metazoa; phylum Chordata; class Aves; order Trogoniformes; family Trogonidae; genus Trogon; species Trogon surrucura. Next base: position 16,918,070 of record CM036629.1, read on the forward strand.
AGGTGTGGTTTCTTTCGGGTACCCACAGACAGAGTAACAGAAGACAGAAGAGGGTCTTGTAACGTGCCTTATGGGAGCTTGTAGTGTGCTAGTTTAACTTTTTAGTGAAAGGTGTTTGTGATGAGGACAGCACACTGTGCTAGGGGACTTGCTGTTACCTTCTTGACTTGTTTTGCTGTCATTTGAATGATGCGTGCATCTCACTCTGAAGCCCTTGTTTGTACAGCACATTGCACGGGTGTTTAAATAGTCACAGGAACACTTACGCGAAAGCCAGCGGGTAAACAGTTGGCAGAAATGTTGGATGTTACTAAGGGTTAAATACGCACAGAAGCGTTTTAAGGATGCTTTTTACAGATGGAAAAAATTATTCAAGCGAACTGTTTTATTGCTATATTGGGAAGTTAGTGGTTTTGATAGTTCTTCTGTACTGTTTTTAATACTTATACTGAAGGCATGCTGTCAGACCAGTTCTACGGAAGTAGTTTCGGTTGCTTGCAGCAAATCCCCTGTGTCCCAGTGTCAGGGGGCCCCTGCTAACCACAGGGTAGAGTGAGGGGTTCGTCTGGTCCCATTTTCTTTCACTGGAAGGATACGACACAGGGACGGGGCACTGTGGGCCTGGCAGGTTACAGAAAAGTGATGGGGCCACGTTTCTGAGATGGTAAGAGCTTGTGGAAATGTGGTTAGGTGTTCTGGAAACAGTTCTTTCTGGTGACTTGTCTTTACGCTTCTGATCTACTTTCACTTTCCAATACACTCAGGTTTTGTTTTTTTTTCTCTGTACTTGGCCTGGAGAGGTAAGTGTGGTTGAAGAGAGAAGCTACTTTGCAGCGTTCACACCTCAGCAAAGGGAGGAAGTTACTTGAAAGTGCTTCCACGATTCGTCCTCAAATTCCTGCTGCTGTTAGGTTGTTCAGACTTTTCTTGAGCAGCAGTAGTCAGTGGGATTGTGGTCGGGACACTGAGCGATAAGAATTGAAGAAGATAATATGTCTTGTGTAGTGGGGGCAAAAGCGAGACTTAGCAGCAGCGATGCTGGTGGCTGCTCCGAGAGCACTGTGCGCTTGAGAACAATTTCTCCCATCTTTATTTCTAAGCTCTGGGTTTGTCACAGGTATGTTGTGCACACAGTCGCCGTTGGTTCATGGGAACTTCTTATGCTGCAGTAAATGCATTTTGTGTTTTAGCCTCTGGACCACTGTCCCTGTGAGAATGTTGATACCATGTCTTTTTTTCTTTCTTCCCTCCTGGCTCTTCTGCAGTCCCTGCTCGTGACAGTCAGAACTGCCCACGTGATTTTACGGTGAGTAGCGTATGTTTTGCAGGGTGGTTGTTGGAGAGAGCAGTGAATGCAGCGCGTTGGTTTCAGAGATGTGTGTCATTACCTCGATGGATTGTGGATGCATGTTTGGACATGGGAAATGCTGGTTAACTCCAGCCTGTGCTATTTTTAAGCGTGAATTCTGCAAAGCACACACAGCTTTAGTGGGTGCTAATAGCCTGAGGCATAGGTGCGGCTGTGTGAGGGTCCATATGTGCTATTTGGTGTCATCCTTCTGGCTTTCTTTTAAGATCTTAATCTTTTATTTTGAAAATATCTATCCGTAGTGCATGAGTGCATGCATATGTGGGACATGGTGCATAACACAGAACTTTGCCAAGGTCGCTGTTGGCATTTCTGTCACCGAGCTGCAACGCCTCACCTGGGAAATGCCTCATGTCTTGAAAAATGTGGGTCCATAGTTACTCTAAGCCCATAATTGGCTTTTGGTACGCGCAGGAGCTTTAGCAGACACTGCATCTTTTCTCTCAGCTGGTGGTATGCCAGTGTGGGCCAAGCATCAGTTGCTTTTTGCCTTTTGAAAACGTTGCTGTCTGAAACCAGTAACATTAAAAAAGTCCCCCAGGAAAGCACAGAGTGTGGGCGCTAGGCTTGGGGAGGGCAAAGAATCCGTATCTAGGAGGTGTTTGAAAAATGGATAAACCAGTTTGAATTCTAGAGATGCTATTTAACAAAAGAGATAGAATAATGTTAATTTCCCCGCTCTTGCAGATACGTAATTCATCTCTGGGATCTCAACCACGAAGGAACGTGGGAGGGCAAAGGCACTTATGTCTACTACACAGATTTTGTCATGGAGCTGATCTTGCTTTCACTGGACTTGATGCATCATATTCATATGCTGGTATGAAATACTGGGCATAATGTTGAGCAAATAGATTAGCCTTAAAATTAAGGGTACTGGCTATGCATTTGTGGTTTTGTTGCTTGTTTTGGGAAACAAATGTTACAGAGGAGTTATTTAAATAAGAGGAAAATGTAGTGTGAGGGGTTCTGGCATTCTTTCTTCCTGTGTAGTTGGAGTCCTCATCAATAACTCTGTTACGGAGTATTAACTACTGTGTAATTATCTGCTTAATAGGTGTTTAATTAGCTTTGTTACTGGGTAATACTAGACTGAATTATTTTTATTGGCAGCAGGGGACATTAAGTTGAGCAGGACTGAATACAATTTATCCTAGTTATAAATGCTGTGCTGCTTGAGTTGTAGGTGAAGGTGCGATGAGTATGAATACCCATGAACACGTGTGGTTAGTCTGAACGCTCTCAACGACAGGAAAACTCTTCGGTGCTGGTTTCCCAATTTCTTTTTCTCTCAAGCCCTGATGCAGTTTCTCGTGATGACCTCTTGTTTCCTGCAGTGTTTGTCTCTAATCACCATTCTGTTTTTTCCCCGAAGCTGTTTGGCAATATCTGGTTGTCGATGGCGAGCCTGGTGATTTTTATGCAGCTGCGCTACCTGTTTCACGAGGTTCAGCGAAGGATTCGGCGGCACAAGAACTACCTGCGCGTGGTTGGAAACATGGAAGCGAGGTGAGCCTCGTCTTTGCTCTGGGGTCTTGATGTGGATTTTGGAGGGAGGAGCCTGATGAAGCAACTGGGATTCCTCTGCGTGCCTTTGATACGGGAAGGCATGGCGTTAAGCTGCGGACATGCAGTTGTGCAAATCTGGCTCTTAACTCTTTACACTTAAAGCGTGTTTTTACCCATTGTTACTGGGAGACAGCCTTTCTGGTTTTAACAGGTATGTAGGATTGACTTTTATAATAGCAGGGTTACTGGCAACAAGTATCAGGTGAGTGAACATCCCTGTCCAGTATTTCTTCTCCTGTATTCTCTTGTAGTCTACCCTGGTGGGGTGACAGCAGCTCTGCAGAGCTCTGCCTGTTTCAGTTGTCAGATATTGGCTTTGGCCGTGACAGAAATAAATGCTCTTCATTTCATTAGGCCTGAACTGAAATAAAAATATTAATCAAAACATGCTCAGCTTTAAGGATGTGTTTATTAAACCTGAAGCCAACTCTAAACAGACTCTGTACTTGTAGTGGAGCTGAGAGCACCCTGGCATTGCTTTAGTCCACCCCCCTGTAGTGAGGCGATGTAGTGAAATTGAGAGGCCTGCTGAAACCTGGTATTGTGCCAGATACTACAGCATCTCTGATCCAATATCTTCATAACGCAGCTGTATCCTTAATAATTGTAAGAGCAACAGGAAGTTTTTCTATCCCTCGCTGCACCATCTTCATTATGGACTTGGGTGGGTTTGACTAGCTCTGATGCCTGCTGCTTCAGTCCAGGTGAAGACGACTGACTTCTCTAGAAATTTCCCGAGGTTTTCTTTGTAAAAAGTCATTCAGTGGCTGTAATATCTGGTTAAAAGCTGCACAACAACATTCACCTACAGAGCGTTGTTCCTTTTCAGTGAGATGCAGTTGCTAAACCCTCTAAGCTGCTCACAAAGCTGTTTTGAGTTACTCAGACTTCTTGTCTGAGTGACTTGATGAGGTTTTTTTTTCATTCTGATTGTTCTGGAAGAACCACTTTCCGGCTTCCTCCTGAAGCTGCCAGTGGCATCCAGCTCCCTGCCTTTGTGTAGGTGTTCTTCAGGTGTATTCCACACCAGCAGTACTGTAAAATGTTGTGATACCACTCGTCTCTATATTGTCTGTGTTTGGGTACTGTGCAGTAGCTGCTTGCATGGTGCCATGGTTTAAAATAAGAAAAAAAAACACAGATAAATGGAGGTTGGCAAAAGCTGAGGCCAAAATTAGTCAGACTGTAAATGCTTGGGATCCCAAGAAGACATCTTAATGAGTACAGCTATTAAAAGTCATTTAGAAAAATGACATAAGCCAAATTTATACAGGTTATAACTTGTGCGTCTCAACCTAACAATCATGCTTTTTGGAAGATACCAGGTCAAAGCTTTTTACACTTAGGATATCTGTGGAGATGTGCAAAAAAATGTGCCTGTAAGAGGGCATGGGAGGGATGTGTGTGTGTGTCTTTTGCACAGTGAGTCTGGGTTACAGGAAAAAAAAAACGGCGAACCCGCTGGCACACCTCTGCCAAAGAAAAGTAAACGTGGAGGAGAAGGTTTTCTTGGTGTGGGCTCCTCTAGCGAGGAGGCGAAGCTACTGTAGTCATTACTTCCGTCTCTCCCTTTGCCCCGTAGGTTTGCGGTTGCGACACCAGAGGAGCTGGCAGTCAACAACGACGACTGTGCCATTTGCTGGGACTCCATGCAATCCGCACGGAAGCTGCCTTGCGGCCACCTCTTCCACAAGTAGGTTTCTGGGGCTACAGAGGGCGAGGAAGGGATCCGTGGGCGTGTCGGAAAGTTACAGCAGGATGACAAGTACCCAGCTGTCAGCAAAGCTGCGAATGGTTACTGCCCGGGTCATCCTGCTCTGCCTCTAATAACAAACTAAAACTCATGCTCTCTTCAGTTGTTTTCATGTTCGAGTTGTTGCACCTGGTGCATTCTTTCTCCCCCCAAACGGAGAGTACGCATCCCGTCAGCTGACGGGTGGGTACTGTTGAGTTACGGCGTCTCCAGTGTGAGAACAGACTCTTCCGTGAGAGTGTGTTGACTTTCAGATGAGGAGGTAAAATTGGAATTGGATCCTGAAGTACCTTTCAGATAAAAGCTTCAAAGAGAAAACCGGGAGTATTTTTTTATGTCGTGCATCCTTGCGCGGTGATGACTCCTCCGGGAGAGTTGTGGAGGCCAGGTCAGATTATATGGACTCATGAGGGAGTAAAAGAGATTCTTAACCAAATTAGCTGAAGAGATCCCTAAGCAGCTGGTAGCTGGAACTGGGAGGCTCTTGGCCAAAGGTTCTCTCTATTTCCTACACTTACTCGGTAGTGAATAGTAGCAGACGCTTGTGGAGACAGTGCTGAGCTAGAAGCGCCTTTTCTGAGCTCTTCTGTAGCGGTGCCTGCGTTATTATGCCTGTGCTTAAAAATGAAAGGAGATCTGGAGATTGAATCAGGAGTTTCTGAAGCGCCGTGCGATTAACATACATGGTCAGTTAAATTGTCCCTGCGGTGTCATACGAACGAGTAAGTTTCTGCAAATAGCTTTTTGCTTTTCTGGTAGCTGTCAAACCAGAGGTTATAATCTGGGTGCTAATTTGTTGTCATTTATGACAAACTGTGCCATAAATATTTATCTGTGTTCCAAGAAGTCTCTAATGAGATAATGTGCCTCCGTAGCAGAAACTCCTCTTGCAATGTGACTGAATCATATGAATATTTAATCACCTACTGAGCACTTGAGAAGCCCAAGGTCTTCTCTTCAGGAAGTTGTTTTCTCTGTATCTAAAAGGATCCTTATGGATTCTTTTCTGAGTTACACTCGCCTCCTTGGTGCGTTTAGAAAGGGAATATGTTACAGTGGATGACTACGCCTGCATATAAAACCAGATGTAATTAGTAACCCTATTTACAACCTAGAAATGGTTTCCCTCCTCATAAAAGCCCAGTGATTTTGCCAACAGGCTGAACGTCGTATCCACTCTCAATTACGTGGGATTGTCTTTTTTCATAGCCAGTTATTTGGAGTAGAAGAGAAGATGGCAGGGAAGATGCTGAGGTCAGTGCCACGCCTAAACATTAAGGAAGTTTAATGCGAGTGAGCGCCTGAATCTTGTAAGCTCTGTTGAAACTCTCTACCATTTAGGAAGCAGTCGATTCCAAAAGAGTTGCTGCTCTGAAACATTGCTGACCTCGACCTCTTGACTTTGCTTTTAGGACTTTTTCCTTCAAGCTCTGTCAGCCCAAACCTGTGATCTGTGCCTTCACTCCGTTTGCAAATACACAGCTTGGGAAACAGGTTTATCTGACTTTTTCATACGCATCCACTTTTCTAAAGCATTTTGAGAACTTGGCAAAAAAAAAACCAAACCTACTGCTGGGAATAAAAACACCTCGCCCTGCAAGTGTCTAATACTGAGACGTATTCAGTTCTGCGAAATTCAGTTTTTCCTTACTGAAAATTAGGTTTAACATGCTAACAGGTACCACAACTGGGTCGTATCAGTCTGCGTCAAAAAGTGGGCACAGCTCTGGGTGTTTCAACCTGAATTTCAAACATTTCTCACTTTCTGCAAGACAGCAAATGTTCAGAATTATGTAAACACTGCAGTGGCGCAGCACGGCTTAGCATTAATAAATCTGTTCAGAGCTTTCCCACTTTGGTGGCAATTTGGGTATTGATATTTTTGAAGTGATATTTGAAAAACTTTGGAGGTGCCGTTGCCGTATCTCACTGGCAGAACTGCTATGAAATTATATTGGTATATTTTAAGAACTTGTCCAGTTGGGAATTTTTTGTCCTTTTTCAGTTGGGGATGGGAAAAGAAAAGAAATGCTTTGTTTCCCCCTCTGGGCAAAACTTTCTTGTTCTGAGCTAGAGGGACAATAAACCTGGAGAGTGTTTTGTGGTAAATCTGTATGCTTGTTTGTAAAAAGTGAACGCTTGAGTGCTTTCAGCTGAAAGAAATAAACCTGTGCCAGAGAAAACCAAGCCAGGAACTCATCAAATGTACCCCGCAAATGATCTCTGTGTTAATGTTCTGTATAGAATACGCTCATGATACTGATGTTATGGAAAAACGCTGCAAGCTCACCATTATCATTACTGTTTTCCTGTCAGCTCGTGCCTGCGGTCCTGGCTGGAACAAGACACGTCTTGCCCCACCTGCAGAATGTCTCTTAATATCACTGACAGCCATCACGTGAGAGAGGATCACCAGAGGGAAAATCTGGATGAGAACCTGGTCCCCGTGGCAGTGGCAGAAGGCAGGCCGCGCCTGAACCAGCAAAATCACTTCTTCCACTTCGACGGTGAGCTAAGCGGGTCTGACACCCCGTGCTGTTGCCCAAATGAACGAAGGGAGTGGCCTCCTGCAGAAGGGAATTCTGCCCGTGCTTCAGATCAAACTGGAACTGTTTCTCGGGTTGTCCAGAGCTTTCGCTGAAAACTTTTGTACAAGCAGTCCCTTTTTGTAGATGCGTCGTGGTTAGCAGCTTTGATGCTGGCATTTGTTCCTTGCATGAGAGGAAGTTCATGTGTCTTATTTTGTTACCACATGGCAGCTGATCAGGGACAGTCAAAGAGGTCAAAAAAACCTCTGTGGTGCGGTCTGAAAGTTGATCTTTCCGCTGTCCCCCAGCTATGTGTGAGGCTGTCAAAAGTCTGCTTGCCGCTCAGTTTACAAGAAACTCGCTGTGCTTAGTTGAGTGCAAAAGTCTGCAGAAGCTTATTCTTAGAAGGAATCACGTAACCAGAACAGTTTTATGTATTTTTTTTTTCCAGTCATGTGCTCTAAGCACTCCCAAAGCAGATGCGGTCTCAGACCATGATGAGTTCTGCGTGTGCAAACAAACATGTTCCGAAAGAGGCAATTTCTGTTGTCTAGCTTCCAGATTTTTTTAATGGTTTTGCATCGACGTGTGCTTGGCTCCCACGGCTTCCTGGGTTTTCGATGGCAGTCCAGTCGCTTCACTAGCAGGTTTCACTGGTGCAAATACTGGCCTTTGGCCCCTGTCCTTACGGAGCCTCCGTGATGTAGCTGAGATGCTGCAGACTTACCTGTGTTGGGACCAGGTTCAGCCTGGTTAGAAGCCGGCCTGGATTTAGTAAAATTGCTGCAGTATTCCAGCAATATATTCCAGAACTGAATTTGACTGTGGATTATTTTAATTTTCCCTTTAATGGGAGCATTCAGACCAGAAAACAAGGATGTGTTGTTTTCTTGATCCTCTCCTGGCTCTCAGGTTGTTGAGCCACTGTGACTGTGTTTGGCAGCGATGGATTCATTCTGCCCATCTCCGTGTTTGGGAGGCCTTGGGGACACACTGCGCTGCATGTGTACGTTTTGGGAATAGGAAGACTTACATTAAATACACTTAGAAAACCTCGCCTGCTGAGAACCTCATATTTTTGCTTGATTTTGTCGATGTTTTCTTGTTCTCAGGCTCTCGAATTGCCAGCTGGCTGCCCAGTTTTTCCGTAGAAGTGATGCATACCACGAACATCCTCGGCATCGCACAAGCCAGCAACTCCCAGCTTAACGCTATGGTAAGGCTGCGTTACTAGTCTGTTCCTCAGCCTTCCTGCCTGTGTTGTGGGGGGAAAGGGGTACCTGCAGGTGGGAAGGAAGTCGGAACAGTGTCTAGATGCTGCATGAAAGCTATTTTCTTTTTCGAGCGAAGCTTTGTGAAGTTAGGGCTATGCATTGGTTCGAATGTGGAAACATAAAAGAACAGATCTGGAGGTAGGTAAAGGAGGGAGAAGAAATACATGTACTTCCTGCATAGATAGACTTTTTAAATGCAACTTCTTTTAGCTTTTTCTGGTACTTACCTTCACCCTCAACTTGCAGTAACAGAGGGTGTGAGCCTGTAACCAGAGAGTTCAGCTGTTTGCCCAGTGGTAGCTGATCAAACCTATTCTATTGCTTTTGATTTATTTTTTTTTTTAGTGTTTATTTTTAATGGCACTAAATACCAAGATAGCTGTTCCTGTTTGTCTTGTTGGTGTGAGATGGGGCTCTCTGTGGCACAGGCAGCTCTTGCGGATTCGTGATGATGGTAGGAGTGTCGAGGATGAAAGCCCAGGTTTGTTAGCGTTGTACCTGAACACTCTAATGCAGTAGAAAAAGAGAAGGATATGGCCTCGTGAAACATATTTAGTTTGAGAAGTGCTCTTTCCTCGGCATTCTTAAAAGCTACTGTGTGCTGTAGCATGTTAATTCATATTCACTGAGGTATCTCTTGAAAGTGATGGAATTTTCTCAGTGCCGCCTTCAGTCCTGTTTAAGCCTCAACAGGATAAGGTCAGTTTTTAGGGGGGTTGAGGCAGGGCAGGCAGGGAGCAGTAAGGTGTTGACAGATGATTTACTGCATAAACATGCAGGAACTCTCCATCTAAGGTCAGTTTAGTTTTTTTTTATACTGGTCACGGTGACACAAAGGGGCTTTTGCAAAGGATAAGTAGTGATTTCTTAGCATTGTGTATTATTAAAAATACAGCAGCAACTTGCGTATTAAAATGCCTGCTTTAATGGAAAGGCTCTTGTTAGCAAACTGTTAAAGTGTTACACATTTTTTAACAGGAAATAAGTGAAATCCTCCTTTGTGTTACTGAATAAAAGCCTAGGGGGATCTTTTGAGGGAAAGGCCAGAGGCTGAAATGCTAAATCAGTTGTTTGGGTCACAAGCGGGTACAATGGAGAGTTCGGTTTGCTGTAGTTGCTTCTGTCTGAACTCATTGTCGGCTGGTGCGTGGTTTTTGCTTTGCTCTCAAAACTCCTTCTACCCTTCTTTTCCTGTTGGTGTTACTCTCTTTCCCCAGCCCCCCCCAGCCGTAATTTTCAGCATTAGTTAAAATACATATTTTAATATTAATGAAGTCTAGCTGTTGGACTCTTTAAGCGTGTTATCTGGCTACCCTCTTAGTTTTATCTCTTTAATTTGGATATTATTTTAGTAATTTGAAATTCCATACTAACGGTTCCCTGGCAACTCAGTTGAATTAACTTGATCTTTCAGAGCCTATTAATTGGGTTTGTAGGCAGGGTGACTGGAGAGAGCAGGTTCTTAAACCTTATTCCACTTGTCCTTACTGGTACCATTTTGGATCCAGTCTGGGACAAAGAACAAAATGATTCTTTTATTTTTTTTCCCGGTGTTGATCTAGCTCTCAGTCGCTCCTGTGAATTTTGCATAAATCTTTATTTATCTCTGTTGGGATACTTAGCAGCTGACTTTCCTGCTGGTACTGACTGTGCGACCCTTGCTTTCTCCAGGCCCATCAGATCCAGGAGATGTTCCCGCAGGTCCCGTATCACTTAGTTCTGCAGGATCTGCAGCTGACTCGTTCCGTGGAGATCACCACCGACAACATCCTAGAAGGGCGCATCCAAGTACCTTTCCCCACACAGGTGAGTCAGGAGACCGTGCCCCTGAAGTGACTTTATCACTTAGAACTGAGCCTGTTAACAACGAGCAAGGGGAACAAGGTAACTTGAGGCGCTGGTGAATCCAGTTTAGCTTAATGCAATATTATCCTTCCAATTTTACCGGTAGGAAGATGTCGCAATAGGAAGCACCAAACCACTTTTGGCAGTCTCGTGCATATTAGCTCTCCGCGTTGCGACATCTGACTCGATTGGAACGTCTCACGGTGCTGCGCGAGCGAGGCGTGTGCATCCGTGGCCCTTAGCAGGAGGCCTTTTGATGTGTGGGTGGATCTCAGGTGTGCTTTGGCATTAGCCATTTGTAATATGGGTGCCCTGGTTTCGGCTGGGATAGCGTTAATTTTCTTCCTGGTACCTGCCAGAATGCTGCATTTTGCGCTGTAGGGAGGGAACGAGTGGCTGTGTGGGTGTGTGGGGCTCAGCTGCTGTCTGGGGTTAAACCATGACAGTCCTGTTTGGTGCCCAGTGTTGGGCTCTAAGTGTTGAGATAACAACAGACCTGACCTGAGCGTGTTAAAATAAATTTATTACAAGGATTCATGGTATTAGTTTAATATTTGCTGGTCACAGAGTTGATTGATTCGCTTTCGGAGTTGTGCTTGTTCTCAGAGTTGGGTTACATAGCTCCTCACTCGCTGTGTGTGTTCCCCGTTGTGCTGTTCATCACCTCTGGGGGCTGGATTAAGGTTTCCTTGGTGTATTGTGTAACACTGGCTTATCGTATGATAAAATTACTGATTGTGAGACTCATCTGGTATTTGTGCTCAGCATTGCCATCATCTCCGTACTTCAGGAGCCATCTCTCGGAAACAATTAATAATTACACCCTTTACCTTTGCTCTTTGGAGAGCCAGTCTGTGCGGGAGGCAAGAGGGGACACTTCCTCTGCTCCTCCACCTTCTCCTCCAGGCTGCTCCAACCCTCACTGCACTCGCAGTGGCTACTCCAACCCCAGTGAGAGGCTTTGCAGCTCAACCGGAGAACCAGCCCCCGCTGGTATCGGTCGCGCCCCTAAACACAAGAAGAAGTATTGGAAGTCAAAGTCAGCTTGTCTAGTAAGGGGAGAAGTGAGTGAGACAGACTACTCCAAAAGAGGGCAATCACGAGAAGAGGAGGAGGAAGAGGCAGAACTCACAAACGAGGTGGTGACCACCCGATCCCTATTGCTGTGGAAGCTGTGAGATAGGTGAGAAAAATTTCAGCTGTTGTCCAGGTGTCACCTGGCTTCTCAGATGCCGGGATACTGGGGCCAGTAGCCTGGAATTAGAGGTTGGGGAAGCCAAAGTGAAGAAAGTAGTCCAAATTCTTCTGAAAGCTGGTTTTGCCATAAAATGAAGTAAGCTTAAGGGACCCGCACAGGAGATTACGTTTTGGGGAAGAAAATGGCAAGATGGACGTCATCAGATCCCAAAGGATGTGATTAATAAAGTAACAGCCCTGCCTCCACCAGCTAGTAAAAAGGAAGCACAGGCTTTCTTGGGCGTCGTGGATTTTGGAGAAAGTGTATTCCAGTTTACAGTCTGCACGTAAGGCCTTGCTACCAAGTGACCCAGAAGAGGAACGATTTCAAATGAGGCCCTGAACAACACGTTTTGGGGTTGGGGATACAGAGAATCTGAGGCTCGTTACACTCCTGCTGAAGAAGAGATACTGACAGTGTGTTAAGGGGTTCGAGCCGCTTCGGAAGTGCTGAAACACAGCTCCTCCTGGCACCCCGACTGCTGGTGCCGGGCTGGGTGTTCAGAGGGAGCGTCTCTTCTACTCGCTGTGACACTGGTGCCACGCGGGGTAAGTGGGTTGCACTGGTCACACGATGGGCTCACCTCGAGTACTGTGTCCAGTTTTGGGCCCCTCACTACAGGAGGGACATTGAGGTGCTGGAGAGGGTGCAGAGATGGTTGCCAAGCTGGGAAAGGGCTTAGAACGCAAGTCATATGAGGATAGACTGAGGAATCTGGGGCTGTTTGGACTGGAGAAGAGGAGATTGAGGGGAGACCTCATTGCTCTCTACAACTACCTGAACGGAGGTTGTAGAGAGGTGGGAGTTGGTCTGTTCTCCCTAGTGGAGAGTGATAGGATGAGGGGAAATGGATTTAAATTGTGCCCGGAGAGGTTCAGGTTGGATAATAGGAAGAATTTCTTTACTGAAGGAGTTGTCAGGCACTGGAACAGGCTGCCTAGGGAGGGGGTTGAGTCACCATCCCTGGAGGTGTTGAAGAGACAACTAGATGTTGCATTGGGGGACATAGTTTAGTGAGTTGACAGGGCTGGGACAAAGGCTGGACTCGATGATCTTCAAGGTCTCTTCCAGCTGAAACTATTCTATGATTCTAAGAGGAAACCCTGGTCACTCAGGAATCCTGGAAGTGATCCTGGACTGAGCAGAAGGCAAATGTTTTGGAATATCGCCAGAGAAGGCGGTGCCATATGCCGAAGAGGCTCCGCTGCATAAAAAAAAATGGCAGAAAATGAGACCCAATGTGCCCTGTTCACCGATGGGTCCTGTCAAATTGTGAGAAAGCGTCGGAGGTGCCTTTAGATAATGCTGAACGAGAAGAGTGGCCAGTGCTTTATCCCTCTACTGCCTCGTGGGTGATGGCAAACACCCTGCGTGGGTGGTAGCAGCGGTGGAAGCAGAGCAACCGGCAGCACGGAGGTGAACCCATCTCGGGGGTTTGACATTTGTGACAAGATAGTGCTGCTCAGGGGGAGAACGTGGTTGTGAACGTACCCAAGAGTCAGGCAGCCGAAGAACATGAAAGCAGCCACCAGGTAGATCAGGCTGCTGAGAGTGAAGTGGCTCAGGGGGCTCTGGGTTGGCAACGTAAAGGCGCGTTACTTAGAGCTCGGTGGGCCCACCAGGGCCAGCCAGGAAGGGCTGCAGTGTATAGACAGGCTCGTGATTGAGGGGTGGACGACTTGACCACGGATGCTGTCCTGAGGCTTGGAAAGCAAGTGTTACGGCAACCCCGGAAAGGATTGAATCAGACCAAGGGAGTTATTTCTGAAATAGTCTCGTAGATACCTGGGCCAAAGAGTGTGGCGTTGAGCAGGGGTGTCACGTCCCCAGTCATGCACCAGCCCTCAGGAAAACTGAACGATGGGAGGGACTGTTAAAGACGACACTGACAGCGATGGGAGGTGGCACCTCCGAATGCTGGGGTGCACGTTTAGCAAAAGCCACTTGATTAGTCAGCACTGGAAGATCTTCCAGGCGAGCTGACCCCGCTCAGTCAGAACATGTACGTGCTCTAGAAGGGAGTGAAGTCCCTGCAGCGCACAGAAAACACAGGCTGGGGAAGCCAGTCCTGGTCACTCTTGCCTCAGGCAGAGGCAAACCTGTCGTGGGATTGCTGTTGCTCAAGGACTGGGAGAAGGCTGGGGAAATCCACCGTGGACCTTGGGGGGATTAGATTTTGTGTGAGAACAGCCAGTGATTTGAACTGTGTGGTGTTAATCGCTCTGTAATACCATAGGCCAGCACTGCTGTGGTTGCTGTGTGCAACGTCAACGGTATTACAGCAAGAATCATTCACAGTAATGACGAATTAATTTAGATGGAACCAGAACTGGCTTCAACGCGCGGCAATCCAGCACCACACACCATCTCGCCTGCCACGAAGGACTGTTGTGGAGCCCAGAGTCACAGACTAAACGAACTCACAGGACGTTTTAGATGGCCCGTGGTGTAAGGCTGTGCCTGCATCAGAAGACAGGAAAGGTGCTGCTCGTTAACTGGGATGTGTCGGGAAGCGTGAGACCTGGGCGTGTGACCTAAATGGCATAAAGGGTGGATGCCTTTACAATTTGTCTTTTTTTTTTTTTTTATTTCAATTATTAGACCTCAACCCATGAGGTTTCTTGCTTTTACCCATCCTGATCTCTCCCCTGTCTCACTGGGATGTAGAGCGAGTGAGCAGCTGTGCGGGGTTTAGTTGCTGGCCGGGGTTAAACCATGGCAGCAGGTTATTTTCTTTATGAAGGAAAATCTGTCACCGGTGCCTTATAGCTTGGCCCTGGTCGGTGTGGTTGGACTGCAGGACGCGTGAAATGCTTGCCCATATGCTCTCAAATGTGCTCTATGCTGCCAAATTCTAGTAAAAAAACCCTTGGGATCTGTTTTCTCGTTGTTTAAATCTCTGTAAATGCAGTATACTCAGTCAGCTACCGAAAATATATTGAAAATATCCTAGCTAGACCAGAGACAAATATTTGCTCTGTTAAAGCAGCTCTTCTCGGTTGCTCTTGTGCAGAGCCTTTAGAGCATTTGCAGTTAATTTCTCTGCTGACAGATAATTGAATTGTACCACTTAGGAAGGTTTTCTGCAGAGAAGGTAGTCAGGAAAATGATGCCTCATTCTTAATTAGCGACAGCAGGTTTTGGTAAAGCAGTCTGGGGACAATAGTTCTGTTAATAAGAATATTGAATTCCGGTTCTGTGCGCATCAGGTGCTGTTGGTATCTGGAGTCCACGTGTGGGGAAGCAAAGAAAATTCTCTTTCGACACAGCACATGACTGCCAAGTTATCTTGTTTCTAAATTGAACGTAACGCGGAGGGCAGAGCTTGAACGTGTTCGAAGAGCTCGGTTCCGGTTCGCTGTTTCACGCATTAAACCCGTGATGTTTGCATTCCAGCGCGCTGACAGCATCAGACCTGCGGCGAACAGTTCCGTGGAGCGGCACGCTGCTGATCAGGAGGATCCCGACACTGTGGCCCAGGTAATTTGGCTCAGAAATAAAGGGGCAAAAAGCACAATTAGAAGCTGCACAGATGGGGAAGCATGTTTGGTTCCATGCCCGGGTCAGGCTGGTGGCAGCTCTTGCGGTTCACACCAGAGCAAACACTCTCAGGCGACTGAAGCAAAACTTGAGCAGGGTGCTCCTGTAAAGAATTACATGTCCTTTTTCCTCCTTGAAGGAAAATGCTTGTGAGTGATACAAAGAACAGAAAAAGATCGTGTCTGTGCTCACGTCTGGCCAGGCCTGTCTGTGAAACGTGGATGCTTTACTCTTCCCCGTCCCCTTCCCTCTCTGTACGTCACCAGACGCTTCCCTTAAACAAGCGGTATTGCTCATGTGGGTGTCAGAGTGCTTTTGTGCTCTGGAGGAAGCACTTGGAGACACGGGGAGCTTTGGTGTGAACAGACTGGGTTGCAAACGGGACCAAGAGGTAATTTGAAGGTTTTGGTGGCGTTTTGCCCGGTTCTTTTTGGAGTGAAACCTTTCTTCCTCTCAACACCATCTAACTGGTTTTCCTTAGCTTGGAACTCAAACTCCACTGAACAATGGTGTTGCTGTTCACCTTCTTCCCTTCCTGCCGAGCACTGCTTGTGCCTCCGTCCTTCCTTCTGACAGAGTTTTTGAAAACCCGGGAGTGGTGTTCCTGTGTCACCTCACCGAGCACGTGCTCCTCGATGGTGACGTCTCCTCCCAGCTGAGCACTTCGCTCAGGTTGCGTTTGAATTGGAGCGAGTGGTGGTTTGGACGGAGAACGTGATTTCTCCAGCTGTCTCTTGGATTTTGATCTCGGTTTTTAACCGAGTACCTGGTGGGTTGTAGATGTTCTCTTCCTTCTTGCCAGAGGAATATGTTGCAGCCCTCGGCCGAGCTCCTGTCTGTGTGGGAAGCTCTAGCAGCAAACAAGCTACCTCAGCAGGTTGTGCTTGAGTTTTGAGAAGCTTTTTAAATGCAAGTAAGAAGCTGTCATCATTTCCTCTGGGTGAGACTTGAGTTTCCAAATAGTGGGTAGATGTAACCTCACACCTTGTGCCGCAGTCCCCGAGAGAGCCACAAGCTTCCCATCTCTCTTCTTTTTCTAAATCAGCAAACCCACTGGGAATCCTTGTAGGTCTGCAAAAGCAAGTGCAGACTGGTTGGAGTTCTACTTGTTGGAAATAACACTCCTCAGAGGAGCTCGTGTGCTCATGTAAAAGCAACTTCTTCACTCATGTAAAAGCAACTTCTTCTCCTTGCTGTGCGTCATGTTATGACTTAGCTCTAGGATTCAAAACTCTTAAGACAGGGATAATGACCCATTCTGGTCGTTATGTGCTGACATAACGTGAAGGTAGTCGAGCAACGTCTCAGAGCGCCGTCGTGGCCTAAATCCTGTTGCAGGTCTGGGAGGTAATGGTTGGGCATCGGCAGCTCCTGGCAGCCCTGGCCCCTTCCCTCGGCCAGCGCCGGCTGATGCTTCCAGCGCTGTGCGGAGCGCACCCGCGCTCTGTCCCGACCGTATTTGCCCTCCATCCCCTCTTCTCTGTCCCTAAGAACAGATTCCGGAGCAGCTGTGGCTGCTTTACGCAACCTTGTATTTTCATGTGCTAAAATGTATTTAAAGATTATCCTTTAACATATTTTTTTTTTGGTGCGTGTGTGTTTATCTGTTTTCTGTAATCCTGGGTGGAGATCGGGTAGGACCGCTCAGACCCAACCCCTAAGCTGTGGTTACAAAGCTGAAGCTTGCCTGGTGCAGCTCTTGCCCCCCCCTGCCCCCTTAAGAATTCTGTTTGTTATTGCCGTTGCTGAGGTACTCAGTGACTCGATTTAGAGACGTTTCTGAGGCATCCCATGGCTTTCCTGAAACTGTTTTTCTCCTGGAACCTGAAGGAGGAGCAGTTTCCGTAGCGTACGGCTTTCTGCTTCTGGGATCTGCTGTCATACCGAGGCTTGTCACAACCTTTACTGCCATTAGTTGTGATATTTTTGTCTCTAAAACCTCCACGTTAACGGCTCTCGTGCTCAGGCAGAGGAACGGCTGGCTGATTTTTCGCATCTTCGTAATGTTTATAAAAAAAACAACAATGCAAACCTCAGGTGAGCCAGCTTGCATCTTCTGACACAAATTGTCCAGGGGGATGAAAAAGAAGAAAACAGTTTTGTCTGAACATGAGCCGTGATGAGTGCCCCCTCCTCGCTTCTTCACCCAGCAGAGCTGCCCTTCTTCCCCAGCTGCTCCCCCCAGCACTCAGGTCGCTCCAGACCTGTTCTTCTGGGGCTGCCCAGGTCACCCCGGCCCTGGGTACAACACGTGGAGCTCTCGCTTCCTCCTGTTTGGCTCCGGGGCAGTCAGTCCCTCAGTTCCCTGCCATGCTGTCCTGCAGGAGAGCCCTTCCCTGCCGGGGGTTTTGCCGGAGCTGGCTGGAGACGTGCGTGTGGGTGAGGTCGGGGTGTTGGCGCTGCTGCGGCTCGGTTCACCTCCTTGATGGGAAGTGACACGTCTTGGATTTCGCTCTCCGACAGCGTTGGCGTTGGGGAGACGGCGTTACTGGTGCGTCTCCGGGGCTGTGGGGTATGACTCAACTTGTTTTGTGCGTCAGTCGCCAAGACCCGCGCGCCGTGACGCTGTCGGGGAGGGAGCAGTGTCCCCTGCCAGGGCTTCCACCACGGCTGTACTGACACCCCAAAACTCGGCTGATGCCTCTCTGGTGCGTCCTACTTGTTGGAGTAATCCTCTGGGACACTGAGCGGCGCCTAAACCCTCAAACCCTTCATTGAGGTGATTTGTTACCCTGCTCAATAACGTCTTGCTTTTCCGCCGCGGAGCTGATGTGATGGCCTATGACAGGAGGCGATCAGGATTTGCTGTTTCACCTGTGCTGGCTCACCGGCCTCATCATTCATCAGCTCAATTTTCGCGTTAGCGCTGTCAGCCGGCTGTCGAGGGCGAAGAGGTACAACGCGTGGGGCTGCCAGGTTCTCTTATTGACACGCCGCGCTCGGGATGGCTGCCAGCCTCGCTCCGGCAGCCCGGACATCGTTTGGGCACTGCAAAACCTGCTGAACCGAAGCCTCGTAAATTCCCTTCTCGAGCACGAGAATGCTCGTGCTCCTCTTCGCATCCTCTTTGCGTGTTGTTCTGCCCCTAGTACACTGATTTCTGCTTTTCCAACCCTTTGTCAAGTCAGCTGCGGAATCGAACTCTTCTCAAATGCCCCATTTTCCGAGAGCATTAATTATGAGTAATTAATGTTTGCCTTTGAGATTACTTTCAAACATGGCATAAAAGATACAGCGTTATAGAACTCAGGCTCTTTGAACGTCGTTTGAAATGGCTTTGTTCTGGGTTTCGGCTGGCGTTTTCAAAGGAGCCCAAGGGAACTGGGTACAGCAGGTGAGAGTCTCGTTTCTTCCAGTGCCTCAGAAAATGACAGTTCTTTGTCGATTCGATGTGAAGAAGCCCCGTTAGCAAATTTTGCAAAGGCTTAGGACTTTTATTTCTGTCTCCTTTTAGACCGAGAGAGTGCCGCTTGAACTCAATTCCAGACTGGAAGAAATGGTGGAATTCAGCGAAATGGAAGCAGAGCCCAGCGAGGCCGATTTTGAGGCCAGGGGAAGCCGCTTTTCAAAGTCCGCGGACGAGAGGCAGCGGATGCTGGTTCAGCGGAAGGAGGACTTGTTGCAGCAAGCTCGAAAGTACGTTCCTTCCCAAAACTCCAGGGATACGGCACCTGTTAAGAGTTTGTTTATAAATAGGCTTGCTCCTGGAATATTTTTCCCTTGAGGTTTGAAAAATTTCGAGACACAGAAGCATTTTTGACTTCCCTCTTCGGTGTTTCTCTTCCTGCGTTGAAGAGTTGTGGAACTGCAAACTGCCGTGTTTTGTCACTGAGGGTCAAAATCGATCAGGAAGCGGGCTCTGCTCACCCCTCTTTTCCTTTTTCCCCTCCTACAGGCGTTATTTAAACAAAACCTCCGACGAGGAGCTGACCGCCGAGAAGCCCTCTCCTCTGCCCGAGGGAGCGTCCGCCGACCCCGTCACCCTGCGCCGCCGGACGCTCGCTGCCGCCGCCGAACGGAGACTTCAGATGCAGCAGAACTCCTAGCGCCCGCCGCCCCTCCTTCCTCCTCTTCGTGAGCAGTGTTCAATAAAGAAATGAAATACAAACAAACGAAACAAAACAAAAACCCCTGCGCTTTCTATACCAGCAGGAAAGTGTCTTCGGAGTTCAGCTGGCAGCGCTGCCGAGCGAGCTGGCTGCCTCTCTGCTGTATAAAGCATGTGGTCTAATCACGTTTGGACAGCTGACAAATTAACCTTTTTTTTGTAATATTTTCTATGTGACGTTGATCCCCTCCCCAACAGAAGGCGGTTTCCAAACCGCGGGGTGCGATTGCTGCAGCCGGCACGAGGGCGTGAGGCCGACGGCGCGGGCGAGGCTGGGGAAGGGGCTGTTCCGGGTCGGCAGCTGCGGGTGCCGATCACGGAGGTGCCCGTTCAGCTCGAGAGCAGGGAGAGTTACTCCCACAGGGAAGAGAATTTAGGAGTTAGCAGCAAACCCGGCGTTAGATGAGCAGGCGCCTGCCCTTCGGTCCCTGCTTGTATCACAGCAGAGAGTGTTACACTGGGAGATCAGGTCTGAGGCAGGATGGAGGTCGTAACGCAGAGAAAAACATGAAATTCATGAATTGTGCATCGAAGCGCCAGTTCCAGCACGAGATAGTTTGTTTGCCGTTGCTGGGCTTTCCTGCGCTGGCAGACGTCTGGCTCTATTCGCTCCCCGGGGCTGCATTATTTTCCTTTTCCTTTTATGGCCAAAACCGAGTGAGAGACGGAGGGGAAGAAAGTGAGGAAGAGGAGGGGGCGTGAGGCGAGGCCGCAGCCCCAGCGTTTCAGTGTTACCTTAAGCCGAGGGGGTCCCGTATTAAAAAACCCCTGCCTGCTCTGGCCTCCAGAGCAACTCGGATGGGACTTCACGGGCATAACTCCGACATCTGGCTTTGTAATTTCATTTTTAACCCCACAACTTCACCAGGAGCGTATTTGGGAGGACCGGGGGCGGCTGCAGCCTGACCTGCTGACCTCGAATTTTTCTAAAGAACTTTTGACACGAGATCCTCTTGGAGCCGCCGATGCTTAGCTTGTGTAGTTGAATTTTACATGGCAGTGACTTAATTTCTAAACTTCTGAAGAGCGAATTCTAGTATTGCTGTCCTTTAGAAGGAGCCCAGTATTACCTAGAATTGTTGGTAACTTTTTTTACTGTTGGGTTTTAGGATATTCGAAGGTGAGTTGACTGAGAGGAGTTGCATCGATGTTTAGGTGACGATAATTTATTTCAATAAAACTCTTTGGGAAGCCTTACCTTGCAAATGCTATTAGTAAACTTCCAAGATTTTTTTTGGAGATCTTTTGGTTTTGCTCAGAGCACAGCTGTTTTGTTTTACTGTTAAAAAAAAAATTAAAAAAATAAAATCTCAATCAGTGTTGGAAATCGTTTGGAAATTGCTGTTGTGTGACGTCTCATGCTCCCAGCGTGCCTTTGGTTTGTAAACGCGCTTCGGTCCGTTTTGATTCTCTCTCCCTCTCGCGACAGAAGGGAACGCAGCCACCCAAGGCCGAGTTTGGGAACACTTTCCCAAGCCTTGGCTTGCGGAGCAGCAATTGCCACTGGAATTCAGTCGCGGACGTGGAAAGGGAAGAGAGGTACTGTAACAAGCACGTGGTGTATGAGCTGCCTGGCAGCGCAGGGGCGGGAGGGGAGCTCCGGACAGGATGGAGTTCGGGTCTTTATTCAAGCACCGGGGTCGCCGTGCCTCTGGGAGCGCGGCCTGGGGAGGAGAAAACAGCACAGAAACCCTTCTTGGGGTGATGTGGGTTTCCCTGAGTTCCTCCTCCCTGCTGTGTTTCTGGGAGAGGCCGTACGCAATGAAGTGTTTTGCATGTGAGGATGTGAAGTGACGCCAGCTTCATCTCAGCAGAGGGGATCCCGGTTGGCAGGGCTGGGCTCCGACCCAGCTGCGGCCTTGCAAGATCTCCCCCACCTCGGCACGTCCTCCCCCAGCCCACCCACCTTCCCGGGGAGGGAGCGCCGTGGCGTGACAAGGTTTCCTTCCCTCTCCTCAGACACAGAAGGTGATGAGCTCCCCGTTCCCTGGTGCTGCACAAACCACCTCCGCCTTCCGCTGCTGCTCTGTGAGCTCTGCAGCGTCTCGGCCACCTCAAATTTCACCACTGCAAATGAAAATGTGCCTGGGCAGGTAGTGGTAAAGCAGCCCCCAGCCCCGTCTGGGCATGCTGAGGGACACTGTGGTGGGATCCAGCAGCAGGTCAGTGCGGGAGGAGGAGATGCTGTGAGCCTGTCCTGCGTAAGCCCCTCTTTGCCCAAGAGCCTGTGGTGGCTCAGGCTGTGACAGAGATGAGGAAAGGCTCGAGTGGGTGTGGGGAGGCTCCTGGAACGAACCCCTGGTGAGCTGGGGATGTTTCAGAGCCTCTCGCAGCTACTCTTTCCCAACCTGTTGGATTCCCGACCTTTCCCGGCAGCTCTCCCTGGGGAGCGGCTGGATGGCATCCCCTGCCCGCGGCACCCCTGAAAAATGACCTGTTCAGCCATGAAAGGCTGGATTGTGCAGGGGACCAGTGGGGGCCTCTTGGCTGGAAAGGGAGGTCACCCGAGGAGAGGCCCAATTGCCTCCCTCTCCCGCCGCTGGATCGCCACGAACGGTAGGAACCTCGGAGAAACCGCGCTGGTCGGGAGATGCTGCTGGGCGACGGAGCGGCTTTTCTATTCATAGAATCATAGTATCTTAGAATGGCCCGGGCTGGAAGGGACCTTAGAGATCATCTAATCCAACCTCCCTGTCACGGGCAGGGACGCCTCTCAACTAGATCAGGCTACTCAAAGCTCTGTCCAACCTGGCCTTGAACACCTCCAGGGAGGGGGCAGCCACAACATCTCTGGGCAATTTGTTCCAGAGTCTTGCCACCCTTGTACTGAAGAATTTCTTTCTAAGATCCAATCTAAATCTATTCTCCTTCAGTTTAAATCCATTTCCCCTTGTCCTCTCACTGGACGCTCTCGTAAAAAGTCCCTCCCCAGCCTTCCTGTAGGTTCCCTTCAGGTGTTGGAAGGCAGCTCTTAGGTCCTCCTGGAGTCTTCTCTTCTCCAGCTGAACAACTCCAGCTCCCTCAGCCTGTCCTCGTAGCAGAGCTGCTCCAGCCCCTGGATCATCTCTGTGGCCTCCTCTGAACTCATTCCAACAGATCCATGTCCCTCTTGTGGTGGGGACACCAGAACTGGATGGAGTATCCGAGGTGGGGCCTCACAAGAGCAGAGCAAAGGGGGAGAATCCCCTCTCTTTCTCACCAGCCTTCCCCTCTGCCTGTGAAGGGACATGACGATGGATGGGGGCGTCCCGCTGTTCGGGTGACCTTCCCGACGGCTCCTTCCCCGCGGGGTTTGGAAGCGTCCCTGCCGAGGGCCGACTGGCTCTCAAGCCACCGTGTGTGGGAGTGGAGGGACCTGGCATGAAGGAGAAGGCAGAAAAACCCCAAAACTAAAAAAAAAAATCCCCACGCAAACTGCAACCAACCCACCAATTGCGGAAAAACCCAAGCCCCAAACTGCTCCTGCAGCGGAGACGAAAACTCAACTTTCCTGGAGAACCTTCCTCTGTCTTAGGGGGAAAACCCCGACGTCGTCACAGAACAAAGAATCCACCCTAATGGTGATGCCCCACCTTTGCATTCCCCGAAGAAATAAAAATATGGGGCAGGTTTGGTTTGGTTTTTCAGCAGTAAATCCCTTCCAAACGTGATTTTTTTGGTTTTTTTTTTTTTTTCCCCTTAGGAGGCGGGCAGGCGCGGGGAGGGGGAAAGAAGCAGGCGGAGGCGCGGGAGGGGAGAGCCCGGGGTACAGACAAACATTCTCTTTATTGAGCTACACATGAATTTTTCCATTAGTCAGAGAAAGAGATTGGCAGTGTGTAATATATCACAGAAACCTCACTGATTGGTAATAGAAAGGCTTAGAAAGACCTGGCGCTTTATATATATATATATATAATATTTTTATTATTTTATTTTTTTTCCTTTTTTTAGTTTCCTCTTTATTTACTCATTTCCTTTTAAACAGGTGTGACTGCTCTTCTTCAGCAAAGGTAACTCGTAAAAGTGAAACTGTGACGACGTCTGGTTACTAATCAAAGTAGAAATGACAAAGGGTCGGTCATGAAAACAGTGGCTTCAATGTAAACACTACATTCGATTTTTGTTGGGTTTTTTTTTCTTTTTTTTTCACTTATTTTTTGTGGTTTTGTGTGTGTTTTTTAAAATTTTTAAATTATTTTCTTTTTTTTTTCAAGTCTGTTTTTAAAGTGTTTTTTTTTCCTTTTTTTTTTCTTTTTTTTTTTTTTTTTTCCGCAGCACAAACATCCCCACATGAGAGAAAAAAACACCATTCACTAAGAGGAGAAGGGGACTGGGGTGGGGGGCGTGGCGGGGAAGAAAAAAGCAGCACGAGAAAAGCGTTCACTGGGAAGAGTTAAAAATGAATAAAAACCGAACGAAAAAAAATAAAATTACCCTAAGCAAAAAATAAAATAAAATAATATATATATATATCTCTGCATAGCCCTCCCTGCCGCCCCCTCGCCCCGCAGGAGGGGTGCTGGGGGGAAAAAACGTGTCCGGGGAGGCTGAGCTGTGCTTTTGGATCCGAGCCTGGAGAGTGAGCGAAGTCTCGAAGCAGGGAGTGAAAAATGGGGGAAAAAAAACCCGATCCCACCGCTGGGGGCTGCAGAAAGAAAATCAAAAAATAACCCCCCGCCCCGACCCCCAGAGAGGGAGGATGCTCCAACCCCCCCCCCCGAGCAGGCGGGACGGGCGATGGGAAAAGAGCTTCGTGTTGCTGTTTCCCTTTTTTTGAACTACCCGGGGGCGGTTTTGAATTTCCCCCTCCTCTCCTTTTATTTTATTCTTTAAAAAAAAAAAGTTTATCTTTCCTTTTTTTTTTTTTTGGCTCGCTGAGGTGGGGTCAGCCTGGCCTTCCCCGCGCTGGAAATAAAAATAATTCGTCACCTTGTTAGAATAATTTAAAGAAAAAAACAACCCACGATAATTAATTAAAAAATAAAACCCCGTGGGCAAGTAACTCATGGGAAGAGATGCTCCCCCCAGGATCCGGCCCCATTTCTGCCGGGAGGGGGATCCCAGGTGCTGCCCCTTCACCCCCCCCATCCTGGGGACCCTCCAAACCATGACCTGGGTTGAAGGGGGGGTCTGGAGCTGCCTCCAGCTCCTTCAAACTAAAACAGTGGGCGTGGATTATTTTTTTTTCATTTTTTTTATATATATATATACGTATATATATAATTTTTCCTTATGCCTTTTTATTTACCAACTTGCACGATTACGAGCACGATT
This sequence comes from Trogon surrucura, assembly GCA_020746105.1. Classification (NCBI taxonomy): domain Eukaryota; kingdom Metazoa; phylum Chordata; class Aves; order Trogoniformes; family Trogonidae; genus Trogon; species Trogon surrucura. The sequence continues at coordinate 16,942,549 of CM036629.1, forward strand.
TTCTCGTTTTTTCTCTCTCATTCTGTTTTGCTTTCCCCCCTCTTTTATTTTATTTTTTTCAATCCCGCGCGCGCGTCTGTGTGTGTGTGTGTGTGTGTGTGTGTGTGTGTGAGTGTCTGTGTGTGTCCGTGTTTGGGTTGCGTTGGGGTGGGTTTTATTTATTTTTTTTTTTAATTATTTTTTTTTCCTCTTTAAATTTTACTTTTTCCCATTTCTTTTCTCTCCCCGGCGCCGGGACCGCCACCACCGAAGTCGCTTCGCGCCGCAGCTGACGGGGGGGTCAGTACAAGCCGCAGCCCCGCAGGTTGTTGGCGATGATGATGTCGGTGACGGCGTCAAATACCACCTGGATGTTGTTCGTGTCCGTGGCGCAGGTCATGTGGCAGTAAATCTCCTTGTTGGGGGAGCGGTTTTTGCTCTCGAATTGTGCTTGGATGTAGGCGGCCGCGTCCTCGTAGGTGTTGGGACCTGCGGGGGGACATTGGGGGGGGGACGGGACACAGCACGGGGGGTGTCAGCACCCTCCTGCCGCATGCCCAACTTGATTTCTAAAAATATTACATCTGTTTCTACAGAAAAAAAAGGCAAAATTGGGTTTTTTCCCCCCTTTTCCCCCTCCAAAACCCCCTTTACTCTTTTTTCTTCTCCTTCCCACCCATTCTGCCCTGTTTTCCCCTTCTTTTCCCCCAAAACACAGAGCACCTGGGCTCTATTGCAGGCCCCTCCCTCCCCAGGTGCAACCGCTTTGCCCCCTCCCCGCCTGCTCCCCTATTTCCCCCGGGGCAGGGCAGCAGCCCTCCAGCTGTGCCCACCCGGGCCCCTGGGCTGAGCCCCTCGGCGTCCTCGGTGAGTCCCCACGGCACATCCTGCCACGGGGGTGGGTGGGAGAGTAACGGCCGGGGGGCCTGGTGGCCCCCCCAGCCAGGTAGGCAGGGGGAGGGACAGCAGGGAGGGGGAGTTGGTGGCCACTCAAGTCACCCCTGGGTGCTGGTCATGCCCCTTTACAGGGCGATGCCCCCTCGCTCTGGCGTGGACAAGGGGGGACAGGCACGTGCCATCCTTTCTTCGCTTTGCTGGCAGAGGTGTGTTGGGTTTTGTAAGGCTGGAGAGGGGCCAGATGTTTTGAGCAGAAAAATGTGCATTATTGCATTAAGCCGCTTACGGCAGCGAGAGTGGCTGCGCCTGGCCCCTCGCAGGAAGCCGCAAAGCCTGAATTACGCCCCTGAAAATCGCCTTTGGGAGAGCTGCTATTATCTGCAGATTTATTTTCCTTTTCCAGCTCACTGGTTCCCCTCCTTCCCCAAGCGGTGAAGGAGAGGGGAGGTGGCCCGGTGCCAGGGTAGCTGGGATGCACCGAACAGATCCATGTAGGGAGGGTTTGGGATGTCCCATGGCACGATCGGGAGAAGAGCGCTGCTGCTCTCCTGGTGGAGGAGCCTAAAAAGTTCCAGTGGAAGTGCCCGTGTGCTTGTGCTGGGGGGTAACGGGGCTGTCTCACTGTGGGACCATCTTGTCCCCCGGGTTTGGTGTCCAGCGTGGGTGTGCTCTGGGTGAAGCTGTTCTGAGACAGTTGTGTATCTGTAGGGGATGCTGGAGCTTCTGAATCTGGACTTGGTTTATTTTCTTTAGAGTATTTGAAAGGGAGACCTGTTCTTAACCTGTTTTCTTCATTTTTTTTTTCTGTTCTTTTCCCCTGGCTGTGTTGGTTTCACTTCAAGAATGTGGCTCTCTTGTGTTTTCCCAGATTTCTGCTGTGAGGGGGCTCGTTGCTATGCCAGCTGTTCCCTGCGCAAAGGCCCTCCTGGGAGCGCGCAAGGGGGAGATGCTGCTCGGAGGATGGTGTCACTTGGCTCCTCTGGCAGGAACTTCTTGGGAAGCCTCAGCCGAGAGGGTGGCCCAAGCGGTGGGCAGTCAGCTCTCACTGAGGTGTCTCCTTTCCGCAGCTCCCTGCAGCCAGATGCATTAAAGCTCCTCATTTGCCTCAAGTCATCTTGACCATCGTCATCTTGACCATCGTCATCTTGACCATCGTCATCTTGACCATCGTCATCTTGACCATCGTCATCTTGACCATCTCTCTGCCCCACCAGCTGGTTCTGCAGCTTTGCAGCAGGAACCAACTGTGTGCACGACATGACCCCACCCCGCAAGCGTGGCTTTGGAAGCTGGGTGGTGATTTTGTGTCCCCCGGTCCCCTCCATTTTCACCCCACCCACCTCTGGGGTGAGATGTGCCCCCCTCCCTCAGCCCCAATGATGTGGTGACGGACATCACGCCGGGCTGCGCCGCGTCAGCCCCGGCACGTACCTGTGTATTCAGGGAAGCAGATGGTCAGAGGCGACTTCTTGATCTTCTCGGCAAATAGGTCTTTCTTGTTGAGGAAGAGAATGATGGAGGTATCGATGAAGAATTTGTTGTTACAGATGGAGTCGAAGAGCATGAGAGATTCGTGCATGCGGTTCTGCAATGGGGAGCACGGAGGGAGGAGAGGGGAGGGAGAGAAAGGCAAAGAGAAAGAGAGAGTTAGAGAGGAGACTGTTTTTCTGAATTGACATGCTTAGAAAGCAAAAAAAAATGATTTAAAAAAAACATTGTTAGAGTAAGGCAGTGGTAAACAAGACAGACAGTTACGCAGGTGGAGTAGATGGGGTGTTGCTCCCATCCTGGGCTGGAGGATGCAGCTGATCCTCTCTCTGCCGCTGCTCTGGCAGGGCTCATGCCTGAAGCCTCAAGGAAGAGCAGAAAACCCCTCATTTTTCTGGTCACCTGCATAAACCCACCGGTGAAGGGACTCGTGCCGAGGGGTTGCCCAGTGGCTGGGGCAGGTCCCATCACAGCTGGGCCCTTCTGCTCCCAGAAAAGTCTTCAGCCCATCTCTGAAGGAACCATGGTGGTGGTACTGCCCGCTCCAGGGGCTGTGAGCATGGGAGAGTTTTAGTAGGAGCATGGACAGAGGCAAAGCTGTGAGCGGACAGGACAGGAGGAAGAGGAGGCGAGGTCGTCCAGCTCCGAGCTGGCTGTGGCGGCACCGCGGGGCAGAGGATTTTCACGCTGGGCAGACGCACGCTCTTGTGGTCAGCGCGAAGGTGCTGCCGGACAGGGCACACGTGGCTCTAGGAGCTCTCAAAACAACCTCTCCATTGTGAACTTGCTCTTGCAACAAGCAGAAAGCTGTTCCCTGACGCTCCACGACCAACTTTGGGAGGTATTTTGGGCAACTGCTCATTTCTTACTGCTCATGCCCACCTACTTGATCGCTTGAACTTGCGAAGCTTCTGGTGCAAAACCGGCTCTCGGAGAAGTCCAAAGCCCCTGGTCTCCCCCATGTCCCCCTCTTGGCGCTGAGTCACACAAGTCCTGGCTCCAAACACTGTCATGGAGCCCTATTTTTTTTTTTTTGTTGTTGTTGTTGTTGTTGTTGTGGGGGAAGCTTTGGACCTGCCGCAGCTCCGTGAGAACACACGTGTTTCCTAATGAAATGACCCAATTACACATTTTGGAGTTTTCCATGAATGTTTTATTAGTGAGTCATTTTATTAGCTACACTTCAACTGCAGCTTCTGCATGCAAAATTTAGCAGATGTCTGATTTCATCTTGAAAGGCTTTGAGATTACACTGTCAGCTCCTTGACAAAGAGGAGCTAGGGATGCCAAGCAGTTGCTTTCCAAAGCTTTGGGACCTCATTTGATCCTTATCTTTAAAATAAAAATAAAAGCCTTACAGGGAAAACAAGATGCCACAATAGCATGTGGCTCTTCTTGACTTGTGACTGTTGCAAAAAATGATGGGCCTTGAGATTTCTGTGGAAGGGACTTCTTCTTCATCCCATATATCTGATATTTAAATAAAGAAGTGATGGAGCAGCTGAAATAAAGCACATGCCCGGGGAAATGAAAATCCCCCAGTGCAGGGAAACTAACCCTGGTGATTTCTGGGCACTGGACACCTGTGCAGAAGATCTAGGTGGGATGGCATTCCAAAGGAAACTTTATGAAAATCTCTGATAAAAATACACAAAGAAAAGTCCTTCCCCTCTCAGCCCTTGGTTTTTCTCAGGGCCAGCCTGGAGTTCTGCCTGCTCTGCAGGGTGGGACGTACGGGGACGTGCACCTGAGGAAGGGTCCAGCTGAAGTTACGTCACTGGACGTGGCGAACGTGGAAAGCGGTCAAGAGGAATAACGGCGAATTTTCCTTCACTGAGATCTATGGAAAAATTTCTCTTGGTTTCTTCAAGTTGTTTGCTTCTATTTCACCCCTTCAAATAACAGCAGGTCTTTGGCTCAAATGTAGAAGGAGAAACTGCCCCAAATGCAGTAGTTTGTAGCAGTTTTTCAGCTGAGGTAATGCAGGAAGCCACGGGGCTGCGCTGAGCGTGCCCACCTGTGGGTCCGGACGGACGCCAGCTTGGGCCACGCCGGGGAGAAGGATGGATCTGGTCCGACATAGATGGGCAGGGGCGAGGGACCTTGGGAGGAGGTGAGAGATTTCAAGAAGCCAAGGACCAAACAGAAATGGCAGGAGAGTTGTTCTACTTGAAAACAAAGGAGGGGGGAAAAAAAGTAGCAAAATTCTCAGCAAATACTTATGTAAAATCAAATGTCTTTTGGTCCCATCCGTTTGAAATTCCGTATTTCCAGGCAAATGAGCCTGTCGCAGGCGAGCGACGCTGCGGGCGCGTGTTGTACATGTGTGTGCATGAAGTGGACGTGATAATGGGCTTGAGAAGCCGAACACACTCAAGGGAGACACAATAAAAACCCTCTCACGCTAGAAAAGAGCTGGCACTTTATTAACATTTTGTAACTAATAAATACATTACCGAGAGCCAATAAATTATTACAATCACTAGTGCTCTATTAAACCAACGGACAGTCACTCTTCGTACAAAATTACAGTTAATACAGTTTGGGCCATCAAACATGCAGGAGAAACGATTCAGCGGGAAACCACCAAAAAAAGGAAAACGGTGTCAGCCTCCGGAGATCCGTCGGGAAGAAGCGTGGCGGGGAGCCCGGAGGCGGGGCGGCGGTCACTGATCCCCCGGTGAGCTGAAGGGGGGAAAGGGAGGTGGTGGGAACAGGGCTAAGGGTGGTAAATTGGGGGCTGGGCTATTTAACAGGGTGTTTAAACAATCCTGTCTGCTTGCCCAGTGCCATTAGGTTGCTCCAGCACTGCCGAGGCCCAGGCGATGCCAAAAACCACATCGTTCCTTGCTACGCTCTCTTGCCCCTGCCTGAAGCAGCAGGCTGAGACCCGGAGCTGCTCACCTGTGCTACGGGACAGTTGGGGTTTGGTCTTGATGTTACTTTCCGAGGCACTGGGCGGGAGAGGGGCCGGGGCAGTGAGCGTTGGGCCGGCTCCCAGCCCTCCACCTCCTCCCCAGGTCTCTCCTCGCTGTGCTCTCGGGGAGATGTGTTGGCCCTGTCTCCTGTCCAGCTCCGTCCCCTCTCCCTTGTGCAGCCCTGGAGGCTTTGGTCTTCCTCCTCCTGTTAACATCTCAGCGTTTAAGGGTCATCCCCGCCCGCGGTCGCTAACCAGCCTTTGCAGTAGAAATAAAGACCTCGCAGGCTGCTGGCTCGGACACAAGCTGTCCCATTCCACAGCCGCGCTCTCGGCGTGACGTCCTATATAGGTCACGTACCTATATCTGTCAGTATCAATTATGTTGCTGGAAGAGCTCAGAAATGGTAACGTACACTCGGGTCTCAGGGCGTTTTGGGAGTGTTTCTGTCTGCTCTTTCCTCCGGGGAGATGGGGGCAAGACTGTGGTCTGCTCCTTTGTGCCTACCCAACCACAGCTCTGCCTCCTCGTGTGTGCGCTGCGGATGCGTGTGATGGGTTTGGGTGGTTCAGGATGGTGCTCAGCAGCACCATCTCCCCGGACCTTGATGCTTCCAGCATCAGCTCGTTAATAAGTGTTTTAATCTCCTTGGAAATGGTTCTGGAGTTTTTGGTCGTAAGCCTGAAGGCAAACCCGGCCCACGACAAAGACACAAACACTAGTTCTACGCTTCTCTAATCGACTTGACAAACCGTCGCCCTCGCTCCCAGGAACTCCACGACCCTCCCTGGCTCCAGGAGACTTTTTGAGCCACAAAACGCTCGGACGCGTCGCACAGGCTAACAGTTGGTCCCTTTTACAAAACGCCCTGCAGGGAACACCAAGCACCCCGAGCTGCCCAGTGCTTCACTTGATGGCGACTGGGCAGACGGGGATGTTTTGGCACAAGGACATTCTGTGGCCCATCCTGACCTCTTGGAGGTGGCGTTTCTGGCCTGAGACCAAAGTCCGTTCCCTTGCAGGCAAGCACTGGGCTCATGCCACAATAGATTAAAACCACCCGATAGGTTTTAGTGGATGTGACAGTACAGACTGCTCCTGCTAACACTTCTAGTGTCCTGTAAGACAAAATCCCATCTACCAGGAGGCAGAGCAGCCTCCTCCAAGGGATGCTCTTCTCCCCTCTGTGGAGGCACAGGCTGGCCGGCCGGCCAGGAAAGCTGCCTGAAGGCAAGAAGATAATTCTCGTACAAAACTCCCGAGAGAGATGGAGTCGGAAGAATTTCTGGCAGGGTGGTGGCGAGGAGCTGGCTGAGCCCTCGCCATGCCTGGTGGGAGGGCCGGGGCGGGAGAGCCGGCCTGGTGTGAGCAGACGGAGGGGCCAGATGGCCCGGCCGAGCCATCCCGCTGCCCTGCCGCTCGCCAGAAATGGGAGTGTGAGCTCTTATTTGCTAAAGGAAAAAAACTGGCCTTTGAAATCTGGGCTGTATTTTAACATGTGCTTTCCTGGTGCGTGTTTATTGCTGGTTCTCCCGCCAAGCCCAGCTACTGCAGCCTCCCAAGGAGCACAGGGTTCTGCAGCTTCACCCTGCCTCAGTCCTTCTACAGGGTTCTCCTTTTCGTTGGAATAGTTGTTTAAATAAAGAAGCATTTGCAATTTTTTTGGTCTCTTTTTTTGGTCTCACAGCTCCACACACCTGACCCTCTCATTTAGGATGGGGCAGGTGGTGGGGAGGGGGCTTCCTTTTCTCTTTTTTGCTGCTGCCTGAAGCCCATCGCGAGTTCCTTTCCAACACGATGCCCCTTGGATGCTGCTGCTGGACTAGTGACCTGAGTCGTTAAAAACCTCCTGCATCCCAAAAAAGGGCATCTTTTGCAAATTCCCGCACGAGCTTTGGAGGGCAGTGGGGTGTACACACAGCTGTTCGAATTCTGTGCTTTTAAACTATACTTTCCCCACTGTGCCCTGGAGTGATTTCTGATGCAAAGTCCCCGCTACATGAAAGCGCAAATGAAGCACAGCTCAGGGCTTCCGAGGGGCTGGGCTTGAAGCCTTGCTAGGGCAAAGCAGAAGGGGCTGTTAAAGGGCTTCTGGAAGCAGATGTGTTTCAAGGTCTTCTTTCTAGGCAGCTGCTGCAAGGATCGCTGGTGTTTGGAAAAAGCGTGGGGTAAAAGATTGCCTGCAGAAAGCACATCTGTCAGAAGAGGCTTGGGAGGATGCAGAAAGCCAGCGGTGAGTAATGTTTTGGCAGCCGTTCTGGAGACAAGAATCTACACAGGGCCGTCAGGCGGGAGCAATAGTGGTGTTTAACACTGGAAGCGTTTCATCTTCCAACTGCCGTTGCCAGCCTCTGCCAGCGAACGCTCACGACACCCGTGTGAGGGAGGGAATGTCAGCAGCGGCAGCTGAGATGAAGCTTTAGACATACAATACGCCAAAGAAAATGAAAGAAAAGGCTCTGTGTGTCAACATTGCCTCCTCTTTTTCTCCCTTTTCTCCCCGTGGAGCACCAACCAGTGGTTACCACCGACGTGGCAGGGAAGCAGCTGGAAGTGTGGAGGGGCTGGGGCAGGAGGATTCTGGACCTCCCACCTGGACCCAGCCCAGAGCTCGGCACAAGAGCAACCAAGCCGGCACTGGTGACTCAGTGATTCAGCAGAATTTTGGGGTTGAATTAGGATAAATCGTCTTTACCAAAATATTCCTGTGTGCCTTTATGCTGGGACCTCCTGAAACAGCTGCTCTTACATGTCCGTTCAGCTAAAATGTCACCCACAGCAGGCATCAAGGGCAGAAAATCTCCAAAGTCCTAGCGCTGCTGATCGAAATCTTCTGACAGAGCTTAAGGGAAGACCTGACCCACAGCCACCAGCGCACGGGTCTGACACTGCGCTCTGGGTTTAACAGTTACATACCAAACACAACTAAACTTCAGCTTCTCCGCCCTCATTTTGACACTCAACATCCACTTGGATGCTGGGTGTTACTGGTGGGACGTGGGCACCAGCAGGGGACAAACTGCCAGAGCATCCCTATCCCTCTGCATCCCTCCAGCTGATTCCGTCCCGTTGCCACTGGCTGGTCCCTCCCAGGGAACCAAAGGACTGGGAAGTACCCGCTTCCCATTGGGAATCCTCTCTTTGGGAAAACCTTCCCAACAACTCTGAAACTCCTAAGCAGAACCAAACAGGGCGACACGCGCAGGCCTGCGCTGTGTTCCTTTGGTTTAGAGCTGTGCGGTGGAGGTTGCTGGCATCAAATGGAGCTGGGAGAGGGGCTGGGACCTGGGAAAACAAAGGTGTGCAGGTGGGATGCGGCGTGAGGAGCAGAGGGTCTGCTGGCTCTGCTGGCCAGCCAGCTCTCAGTGATGCTGGAGGTGTTTTTAAGGCTGAGATGGTGAAGAGAAAGGTGGGTGCTCCCTTGGGCCCAGGCAGGGGAGGCAGAGACCTGCCATTATTGCTGTTAGTGCCCAGAAGAGCAGCAGTTCCTACATTTAACGCTGTTTAAGGACACAGCTGCCAATCGTGCTGGGCTGTGAGCTGGTTACACGGGTGAGAGCTGCCTTCTCCTCCTCCGGCCTCCCTCGTTTGCTCCTGCTCATATCCCGGGCTATTGTCACCACCAGAGCACAGCCTCTGAAGGGGTGCCCTTGTCCTCCCGTCCTCTGTGCCGCCTCAACCTGCCCAATCTTCCTTCTGCAACTTCTCTCTCAAAACTGTTGCCCTCCAAGCCTCTGCACTGCTGGTCCTCCACGTGCTGCCGTACCTGCTCCTTTCCCTGCCTCCTGCTTCCCGGCACTCACCTGGGCCCTTGCCCTGGGGCTGGGCTGCTCTCACACCATCTCACCTCAGTGGGCACAGTGAGAAAAGGGAGACTGAGCCTCTCGGGCGTGGCACGGCAGGAACTCAGACCTCCTGAGATCTGAAAGACAACCCTAGCTGGGGCTCCCGAAAGAGCTGAACCTGTGGCTGGCCTGCAAAGACTCATTTTCCAGGATCAAGGAGTTTTAAGAGAGGCTGAGTGGGACCTCAGAGGTGGTTGTCTCACACAGACACCAAACAAGCTCGCAGGGTTGACTTCTAAGGGTCCCCCCCACTCTCCCAGAGGTGACACCCCACCTCTCACACTCCCTTCCACCTTCACCCCAGTGGCACCCAGGGCTCCTGCTGAAGGCAGACGGGTGGCCACACATACTCCAGCCCGGCCACACTTGTCCTCCCCTCTGCGGCCCCACATTTTGCTGCACTGCATGCTACCCCTGCCCTTTCCACACTTCTCCCCCTGCCCTTCCTTCCTCCCTTCCCTCTCTTCCTTGCATTTCTCCTTCTTACTCCATCACTTGGCTCAGATCAGCTCCCTGAGCTTTTCCCTTTTCTGAGGTGTGACCAAGAGCCGCGAGGCTTCTGCCCCCGGCGCTGCCACCCCAGGCACAGTGAGCCTCCCCAAAGCACCTCTCTGCGTTTCGGGTTCCTGAAGGTCACAACCCTGCCTAGGAGAAGGCAGGGCTAAGTATTTTCAGTGGACCCCAGGGTCTTAGAGCCAAATTTTAGAAAGAGATGCTGCGTGATCGCAGGAGCATCGGTTGTGCTGAAATCAGCAGGCGGGGAGGTGCTTTGGGAAAGGCCACTGGTACCCAGGCTGGCGTCCTCGCCAGGATGTCCCCACCAGGACACCGTCCCCGGGGCAGCCTTGCTGCCTACGCTCCAAAAGTCCAAGCCCAGCAGCTCCGTGACATCCAACGAAGCGCCTAAGAAACAGGTTACGGAAACCGCTAGACAAATTTTAACATTAATTTTGAAAAACTTGAGGTAAAGCTGTTACCGGTAGCGAATGTTTTTAGACAAGGCTTAGTAGGTTTTGTTACTCTGTCCCTCTTACTCGGACACCAGCGGAAGTGATATGGCTGTTTGACTTGTTCAGAGAGCTGTCTGGGATAAAGGAGCATATACAAATCCAAGCTGTGGCGGCTGCGCTCAACTCCGACCCCTCCGGCTTTGGGGTAGGAACTGGAGCCGTAAGGTACCCTCAAAACAATCATGTTGTATCTAGCACTTCCGAAGAAATAGTGTTGGTTTGTTGTTGGTTTTTTTTTAAAAAAAAAGATAAATAACCAGTAGAATTAAAAATATCCCTTAATTTCAAGTTAAAAAAAAAAAGTTTCAGTTCCAAACTACACTGTTGCTGGCCAGTATTTTAAGGCTTTGACTTTTTCTTTTTTTAAAACTGAAGTATTTTTGTCTTTTGGCAGTTGAAATGCACTTTGGGGGAAACGCGTTAGCTTCCTCTACAGCACTGCGAATCGGAACGGAGGAGTAGAACAAGGCAGCAAGGGAATGAACCCAAAATAAACCAAAACGAAATAAAACGGGGCTGGGGAAAGCAGAACTTGCTGCAAAGTTTTCTGGGGTGGGAGAAGGGGATTTACGTGTCTCTTCCTCATCATCTTCTGAGGAGGACGAAAAAGAAGAAAGAGATAGGACCTGTCCGCGGGGCCGGAGGATGCTCCGGGCGGGCGCGAGGAGAGGAGGAGGGGAGGAGAGGGCTTTAGTAGAGTCCGCATCCCCGCAGGTTGTTGGCGATGATGACATCTGTGACGGCGTCGAAGACGAACTGGATGTTGTTGGTGTCGGTGGCGCAGGTGATGTGCGTGTAGATCTCCTTGTTGGGCGACTTGTTCTTGCTCTCGTACTGAGCCTGGATGTAAGCCACCGCCTCCGTGAAAGCGTTGGGGCCTGTAAGAGAGCCGAGATGAAAGGAAAAGGAGCAAGTTAGAGCAATCCTGTCACCCCACATCCATAGGGTGCCCCCGCGAGCCTCCTGTTGTAGGGACACAGGGAGCTCGTGCGAGGCTGCTGCTCCCGCGTCTCCACCTCCAGGATGGGCACTATTTACCAGCCAGGCTTGCTGCAAGGGAGGAGATGCTCTCTGACTGTCAGCTCAGCTGTATTTTTATTGAGAGTTGCTGTTTCTTGTCTATAGAGATGAAACGGGTGGGGGAACTGAGCGTTAAACAGGCTACGATAGGAAAACCAGAAGAAATTCCACATCATGGTGACAGGAACCTGACAAGAATGCAGTAAGCGTGTTTGACCTGGTCAAAAGGCTTAACTTTTTCCCTTTTTTAGATTTTCTTTCAATTAAAGTTTCAGCTTTTGATGGAAGAGCTAAAACGCCTAAGAATTGAGGGCAGTATTGGTAACTGCGCCCTTCGTTCCCTGAATCACTAAGAGAAAAAGACATGAAAAGATCCGGCCTCTGTTAAAGGGCAAAGTGGGGTTTTCTCTAAAAAATATGCCAAAAAGCTAATACAAAATGTCCCTCTTTTTGAGGAATTAGGATTGCAGTACTCTCTGCTAGAGCTACAGCTAAAAACTACCCCCACGAGGCGATCCTTGTTTTGATGTCCATGCCAAACCTTCTCAACCATCGGGTTTTGTGTTAAAAAAGCTGAAGAGCAGTTCACGAGACAAAAGGGCAGCTCCACTCCTGTCGGGCCAGCGCTCCCACCTCCCACAGCTCCCACCCGGACCTGCTCAGGTCTCATCAGCTCCTGGATTTTCTGGCCGAGTAGTGCCAGTGCCAGCGCCCCGAGTCCCCCAGGAAGGTTCCACAGCAATAACGTCGCTCTTCGCATCTCTCTTCCCCCGTGATGGGCAACTTCTGCTAACGAGAAGCTTGGCTCAGGCTTGAGATTTGCTGTGGTCGATCTGGGAAACCCATCTATGGGCATTGCTAGTTGAAGGCATGAGCTCACAAATACCACAAGAATGTGCTTAAAGTAATTGAAGGAAAATGTTTTCTGGGTGCATTTTCTTGCATGAAGCCCTTGTAGAGGATTTGTGCGCATCCAGGAGGGTGTTTTATGAAAGGGAAGTTGGTTGTTCAATGGTGTGAGGATTCCTTCTGGGAGAGCAGGGAATCACTAATGCCAGCTTGCTTTAAAACACGCCCTGGGTTCTGCTGCTGCTTTGCTAAGTGCCATGGATTAGTTAAAAGCATGAGTGAATTAAGGGGATGGAAGCAGCCGGTGCTCCAGCATACAGCAAGCAAATTTGCGGATACAGTCTTCTAATAATTCTCTGTCAGCAGAACTAATGGACATCAGAAACTTCATTTTATTAAAAGCATTTTGTGGAACCTGCTGGTGATGTTGAAAGCCCGCTCGTTTGATTTATAGGCTTTCATCAAATAATTGTTTTTAACGCCAGGACAACTTTGTAATAATGCTGCTTTTCCACAAGGGCTTTATCCTCCCAGCTGTGGTCATCAAAGCAGTGGGGGAGCTTAAGTGTGCGCTTGAGTCTAAACTCTGGGCTTAACATTAGCATGAGATAACTTCCAGCTCCTACTGGCCTTGCTGAACACCTGGGGCTGAGGTATTCTTCCACATCTGTTGGATCAGTGGAAGGACTTTCAGCCTTTGGTCTTCCAGCCCTGGTGGTGTGATAAATCTCAGCTTCCAGAACAGCACCTCAAAGGAATTTAGAGCACTTTGGGGTACTCTGAGATTTGGGGAGAACTGGTTTGGTTCACTTGGGGCTGAAGTGCCCCAGAAACAAGCTGTATTTGTCTTCCTCTGCGCAGTCAGCCAAGAGCTTAGCTACATGTGCACGAGGGGCTGCCTCCCTCACTGAACTCCTTTATCGGGCTGGGATAGCTTGGGAAGGAAAAGTTACATCTAAAGGGATGTTCCTTCTCACCCTGGTCTCTCTGCCATCAGGGATAGGTAAGAACATTATTTCAGAGTGAGGTTAGTGGGAGACTTCAGTGAAGATCCACAAAACCAGGTCCACAAAATGCAATCAGGAAGGAGTGAGAGGTGTGAGTTTGCTTCACGGAGAAGAGGGAAAAAGGAAGAGGGCTTGATAAAAATCTTCTGGTATATAGAAAAGACGGCAAGCAGCGATCTAATTTGCAACCAGAAAAATTTGCGGTTGGCACTGTTGTGAGCTTTTGACTGGAAAGACGGTGAAATTTCCATTATTAGATCTTTTTAGACACGTGTGTCAGGAATATGTTGGTCCTGTCTGGAGCAAGCAAATGAGTAGATGGCTGAAACGTGTTGGTAGCGACAAGCATCCAAACCTTCCTTGGAGAGGAAGCCGCAGATGTTGTTCTGCATTCAGATGGAGTCGTTCAGCTCCGTGGCCATAGACCACTCAGCCCAAAGCAGTAATGATGGATTGCTTTTGCCTATTCACAGTGAAAAATCAAGTGCTCAGAGATAGGAAGCTCTGGTTAATAATTTGTTGGCCTGCCCAGCAATGTGACACTCTTGGTACTCCCAGCTCACAGCTACGTTTCCTGACAAAGGGATCTGCTTCTCTGTCTGTCGTCTTGATTCATCTGGATGTCTCCGGTGAGCTTAAATAATTCATGACGATAAAAGTTTATTTTTATGCTGTCTCGGAATGGTAACGAGGGTTTGTGGAAGCCAGTGAGATGCGGTGGGGTGCAGCTGCAGCCTTTGCACGGCTGATGCGCTCTCCTTGTTGGCAGGTCAGATGCCAGGCAGGCAGCAGAAGCCAGGGCTTCTCGCACCCTGCCCTGCTGCAGACCCTCCCCTCTGATCTCCGAGTCTCGCCGAGGTCTCCTCCCCAGCCAAGCTCGGGGCACGGCTTGCTGTGGGTCTTCTCTGTCTGCACTGTGGGTTAAGAGGTGTGGGTGGCCAGTGCACAAGAAAATCAAGACTGGAAGCCTTTCCATGTCCAGGTGTTTGATGTGGGTGAAACTGGGGACCTCCTAAACTAACGTGATAAAACATTTATGAGTTGAGCTGAAGCAGCCAAGCTGTGGGACCGGCGGTGTGCACGCTGGAGGGCTGACCCTGCAGCTCCTCGGTGCCCGGCAGTGGCGTGGGGTCAGGAACCGCAGAGGGATCCCCGTTGTGGTCAGCCAGAACCGACCAAGGAATGTGATGGGCTGTGAAACAGCAACGCTGGACTCTGCCGAGGGCAGCCTAACAAACCCCGTGTGCTGGCCTCCCAGAGACCAGTCGCCCGTTTGTGACGGTGAAGCTCAGCACCAAAACCGCCCGTGGGGCGGAGATCCAACGCCTCGCTTCGTGGTGGTGGCCCTTTGCCTGCGAAGAACTTGGGTTTAAGTTGTCGGACCACTAAACATGGTGGGGGTGAGCCTGTGGCATGTATCGAAATCACACTCGCAGGGAAGAGGACGGGAGCCCTAGCTACGCATTGTTAGCCTTGCTGCCTGCAGTACACGAGAGCATCAGCCCAGATGGGAAACGCTCCATGACCCCTTTGCTACACAACTGATACAGCCAGTTTTCTCTTTACCTGTGTACTCAGGAAAGCAGAGAGTCAGTGGAGATTTTTTAATTTTCTCCTCAAATATGTCCTTCTTGTTTAGAAAGAGGATGATGGACGTGTCCGTGAACCATTTGTTGTTGCAGATGCTGTCAAAAAGCTTCAGTGATTCGTGCATGCGGTTCTGCAACAGAAAGGAGAGATCGCATCAGGCCGGAGATGGCGACTCGGGGATGTTCAACACGTAGGGAAATCTAAAATGACTAAATTAAGGAGGAAAACAACAACAAAAAAAAAACAAACCAGAAAAGCTATGATATACATAATAGATTTATGTATACATACAGCCGAACGTATACGTACACAGATGCAATCCCTATAACATTTGACACACATGAAGGGCATGTCACTATACAGAGCTGTTTTGATTTTACATAGCGTATAATTTACAGGATCCCAGCTCACAGAAATCATCATGCACCATGCATGGATGGGGAGTTACTTTTGCCCTTCGATCAGATTTACGTGTCGGTGTAGCTCATGCAGATCTTCTACAACGTTCTCATTAATTTTTTAAAAATTCTTTAAAAATCTTTTAAAAATTTAATTTTCTCGAACATGTGTGGCACACAACTGGTTGGATACATTAACCAAGGACTGGTAGATCCTTGAATTAATCTAGAGTTGGAAGCAGACATCAAGGTGACATAATTTTGGAAATGACCTTGCCGTGACCTTTGCCTGGTTTTGTTATTCTGTTTAGTGTTGTTGTCGGGCTTTTAGCTTTTTAATTTTTTTTGTCGTTTTTTTTATAGTTCTCTTGGAGGATGGCTCAGCAGAAAGTGTCTGGCAGAGGGAAAAAAGTACAAAAGGAAGAGGAAATAGTATAAAAAGGAAAAACATAACAAAGAATATCTAAGAACAACTGGACCGGACGTCAGGCAGCTACAACTGAAGTTAGCTCATGCCTCTAGAAGAACATTAGCTGCTCGCCAGCAGAAGAGCCACATGTTCAGATGCACGCAGAACAAGAAGTCATTTTTTCGGTTATAAGTCATGCAAATAAACGACACAGAAGAGGATAGAGAAAAGAGGAGCGAGAAGAACAGACCGGTTAGAGGGTTGCAAAATCTGCCACATGGTTTTATGGCGGTGGAAAGAGCTCACGGCAAAGTCAACCAAGTGTCATGTTCCCTGCTGCTTTCAACTCTCGGTTTTTCTTTTTGATTTTTTTTTTTTCTCAGTTCAAGAGAAGCTTCATACCTGCCAAATTTGGTTGGTCTCTCAAATGCTCATTTTTTGGCCTTTGTTTGGCTACATAAGGTCAGGCGGCCGAGGAAAAGCTGTGAAGGTGCCGAGGCTGGCGACGTTTGGGGCGCGAGGCCGACGCCGTGGTGGGCACGCCGGGCGCGTGGCCGTCCCTCGGCCGGGAGCCGGGCAGCAGAGAGAGCAGGCGCGGTGAGGACGAAGCACACCCAAGAGTCAGGGGGCGCAGCGGGAGGGGTTAGGTTATCAAAGCATGGTACAGACCGGACCGGCTCCTCGGCTTTTCCCAGCGGCATCTCCTCGGGATAGCGCTCCCCAAACCCACTAGTGCACACATGAGACTGGTTACAGCGACCGCCGGCGAGGCGCGAGAGAGAACAGGGCTGCAGGGTCTCATTGACGGGGGGTGGGTGAGTTTTGAGTGGGTGCGGTACGTCCCCCCCTTTCCCGGATTTGAAAATTTGGAGAGATGCGGGAGATCAGCCTGCGGCTTTCACCTTTCTCCCGCTCCGTTTCATGCCCGCGCCAGCAACGTGATCGAGCTCAGCACTTCATTGATTAACGCTTTCCTTTTCACCAATAAACTTTAGCCACTGCCGAACGGTTTGTTTAGATCAAAGTGGCTCCATGGACGAAGGAAACATCCGATGCGACCCAGAGCGAGCGCACGATTTGCTGGCCCGCGGGCCACGCGCTTCACTACCGGACCTGAAACAACCGAGCATCTCCCCACCTTGCGCCGTGCCCACACGCGGGGAAGGACACGGTCACGTACAAACGTAAAAAGGCGTTTACTTATTGGGTCTCAAGTTGCCAGCCGTTGCTTATCTGGATCATCCCGTGTCTGTGTGCTGTTTTCTGCTAACCTGTTTTGTACCGGCTGGTGTGGGAGCCCCGGAGCAATGCTCCTCTTTGCTACTTGTGGTGTCAAAATTGTAACCGTGTAGAAACCTGCAAAGGTTTTGTACAGGAGATCCTGGGCTACCCAAAGCCTTTGGGAGGAGAGAAGAAAGCGGAGGGCGGTCAGGGGAACAGAAAGCAGATATAACATAATTAACCACGTTTTTTTTTTGAAGCAGGATCCCTCGCAGAACATTTTCAACGACACTTTTACCACCCTTGCTTATTTAAAATCAAAGCTCGCAGGTTAAACCAACAGCCCATCAGCCTGGAGGTGACTGTACTTACCTGCCCCTTGCCAGCCCTCGCGAGGCGGCAAGCACCGCGGGCGACATTGGGTTTGGTTAAGAAACAGAAGCTGAGGACTTACTCCTGAGCTGGGCTTCGTGGTTAGGTGAAGCTGACCTTCCTACAGCAGCAATACTACATAAGGGTCCTACAGAGATCCTTCTGCTTCTCTTATTTAGTTTGATTAGTTTGCATTAATACCTGTTAGGAAACGAGAGTGTTTTCCCAAGAAGGAGGGACTCTTGGTGTTCAGTCATAAACAGAATATACACACAGCACAACCAACACATCCCTGTAGGAAATGAGAGTTACAGTAAAAAGCCTCTATTCCTCCCAGATTCCAGAAACAAGTTTCAAAGCGTCCTAAGGCTGCCTGACCTGCCTTCCCGATCTCTGCGTGTCGATTTTTCCTCCAGCTCTGCCAGTTAGCTGAGTAAACACAACCACCGTTCTGCCCACTCATCCTCCTTTACCTGGGAAAGGTTCTGGTCTTAAAATCCACCTTCTCCTGCCACTTTACATAAAGTGCTATAAATTACGTCACCTGCTTTTGGACCCATTAGTGCTGCTTTTTCCTGCTTTATGTTGGGTCTGTCATTAAGGGGCAGGGCTCTTAAAACACCGGCATTCTTCATGTCACTTCCTATTTCAGAATCGGTATTTAAAATCCTTACGCCTGCAAATACTGTACACCTCAACACAGAAAACAGCCCCACCAGCCTCGTCACAGGGGAATCACCACTTACTCACACCAGTTCAAAGTCCAGTTAACTTTTCCTGCCCAGGACAAGAGACTGAACTTGTTCAGATCTCATTGTGCATCCGCGTTCCCCTCGCTGACGTGAAGGGCAAAGAGCTTTCTGCTGAGCCTCAGGGAGAAAGGATGCTACGGCCAAGCCCCTGCCCAGGTAGGAACACGCTCATAAGCTCTACCTTTTCTTCATCAGAGAGCGGGAGGAGACCTGGTCATTTCTGCAGCACACACTTGACTCAATCTCTTTTGTTTTCCCTGGTGATTCAGTGCTAACAGCCACGCGGACTGTAAGCACACTGACAGTTAGCCCAAGCACAGAAGCTCTGTATTCCTCCTCCTGCTTCTATTTCCTAAGACGCCCAAGCCACTTTCGTTTGCTTTGTCACTCCTGAGGCAATTTCTGAGCGCTGCAATTCAATTTTCCTCACCCAATGACAGCAGAGAGAGCACGCTAACCAGGTCACGCAATGAGATACAAACCAACAGGCCCGCGCTAAGGTACACCAAGGGTCACCAGCACAGAGCCTCCAACCCATCCCCTGCTCAGCACTGGGGACACAAACAAGATTTGCATGTCTTGGCCCAATATGGATGACCTAAATATCTTAGTTTCGGAGGCAGCAACGTGCAACATGAACATCTCCTTCCCTTGCCATGACTCCTTTGAATTTGTGAGGAAAAAGAACGAAGAGGATGGTCTCAGTTCTTGTGATAGGTTCCACTGCTGCCTTTTTTAAAAATTCCATTGGCAATTCCATTTAGAAGGAACAATGCAAATCTACCTTTGTTAATTGTCTTTACCGATCCAACGACCGCTCTCCCTCTCTCCTCCCTGATTATAGACCTGAGGCCTTTTCTCCTGTAAGCTCCATTTACAAAACATAACGATAAGTCACAAACGAGACAAAACAGCCTCGTTAGGCAAAGACATAATGCAGGGAATTGTTCAGTTGGCTCTAGCAGGATGCGTAGGATGCGTAGGAGCACAGCAGAGAGCCCCGCAGCTCCTGGCGGCGGCAGATGCCGAGGCAGGTGTAACACCTTGAAGGCAGCATCTTGTGCGTCGGGCGGGCTGGGCAGAAGGTGTGATGCTACCACGTCCAGACGTGGGCTGCGGCTGGCGGCGATGGGATTGATGAAGGCACTGCTTGTATTTCCCTAGAGGTTTGCTCCTCTCCCCTGGGAGCCAGGCACGTAGGGAAGCAGTTTAGCATCACTGAAGCAGAAAGTTTTCTTTATTTTCCTTACGTCTTTCTGACGTGGGCACAGAGAGGTACTTGTTTTCCTTGACTCCCGCTGTGTTGTTCTTTGTGGCAGGGAATTGGGAGAGAAAATACAACCCTTGTAAAAGACTACCTGCTCTTACGAGCGATGGCTTTGCACACAGCAGCCCTTTTTTTAGCTGCCGCAGGAGGATGGGCGCGCAGGCTTTTAAAACAAAGGGCGCAATAAACCTCAAAAAAACTTTACAAGTGTAGAGCTGGGCTTTAATTTTGAGGACAGGTACAGGTAAGGGGGTGTTCCACCCAGCCTTGTTTAACCAGCTCTTCACTCAGTCTCATTTGAAAGGATTCACAGTAAGTAAACCTGTTGTTCATGAGATTTTTTCAGCGAGACCCTACAATTCCACTGGTCCCAATGCCTTCATGCTAACTGAGCTTAACAAGGCCAGCCCCTGCTCTGTGTGGGGCTGACTTTAACTGAGCTGCAGTTTTCTCTGCCTGAAGTGTGGTTTGACTTAGAGAAGTGCACACAAAGCCCTTGTGAAATCTCATGGTTGTTGTTGAGGAGGAAAAGCTGTTCTCCCCATGCATCCAGCTTTGCAAGTGGTTTTTTTGGGGGGCAGGACAGCTCTTTCCCTCTCCCAGCTCCATGCCAGCGTACTTGCAGAGACATCTGTACAGCCCCACAAACCTTTAACACAGCTGGAAGTGCCCGGACCATAGTGAGTGTCTCTAGAGAAAATGAAGATGGAGGAGCAGCATCCAGCTCACTCTCTCAGCTGCCTCCTCTTTCTGTTTTCCAAGTGAGAAGCAATAAAAGCTGATTTACGTCATTAAAGCCAGCAGATGTGACGGATGCAGGCAGACGGCGAATCAGCTGACTGAAGAGATGCTGCTTCCACTGCTGGGTTTTTGGAGAGGAACCGTGTTAGCAGGGAGGAGACCGAAGGCTTGGGGCTTCAGCTGGGAGAGGACCGAGCCTATGGGCGCCGTGTTTTCCACCTGCCCTTTGTGCCAGGGCTGTAACAGGGCAGACAAGCCCTGACACCGATGGTTTTCTTGTATTTGCATCGGCCTCGCTCAGGTCTGTTTATCTGGGTTAGGCGGGGGTGTCCTGCAGGCACGGCAGTGGCTGAATCCTTTCCCTGCTTACTCCAAAGGTGTAAACAAACAGCAGCTGCCTCTGCCCTCCTGTTGCTCAGCATCCCCAGAAACGCTTTGGGAAAAGGGATTGAAATAGCAAGCAAACATCAGTGCTGTGCCACAGCAGTGCAAGCCTGCATTCCTGATACAAAAGGAAAGTTGGAGCTGCACAAATTCCCAGTTCCTGCGGTGGGATGCTGCAGGGGAGGGGCTGAGCTGGCACCCCGCTCGTCACCGGGGTGGTGCTGGGTGATGGACAGTCCCTGGCAGAGCTGAGCATCCCCAGGAGAGACGCTGTAGCCTCCATCTCCGAGGAGCTGAGTTCAGGCTGACATTTAAAATGGCCATTGGCATTCAAACTCTTCCATTTCATGCTCCGTGGCTTTGAATCGCAGGCGTTGGCTTGTGCCGACTGGCACCCAAAGGTGATCTGTACTAAAGGTGGCCTTTGGCCTCATGGTTTGGGTGTCACAGCCCAAGTTATACCTACAGAGCACCTTGCTCTCTGCTCAGATCACAGCTTTGTTCTCTGTCTCCTGGGTCTGCCCTTTCCCTGCACATTCTTTATCTCCTGGGTGTTTCCTCTGCTCAGCTGCAGAGCTCTCTGGCATTGAGCTAGAGGCTGGATTTTTCAAATTATGTCAGGAGTTTTTGGTTCCTTCCCAGTAAATCCTACAGGACCGAGCATCCTTGAGCATACCAGGGCCAGGTGACAACTGAGGATTATAAGTAAATGGATATGAGAGGGTGTAGGGCACCTCAGTCAGTCTGGAAGGACATAGTTATGATATTAATACCACCCTGAATTCTAGCAGCAATATGACCTCAAAGAACAGGTGACTTCATCAAACAGTTTTCTAGAACTCATAAACGTGACTCAAATGGGCAAAAGCCACCCCAGCCTTTTCTGGAGAGACAACTGATACCCCACAGCAATCTCTCCTTCGACTCCTCCCTCATTATCAGCCCTCTGCAAGCCTTACATCTTCACCAGCAGTTTTACCTCACGGAGACTGAGCTGGCAGGAGTGAGCCCTCCGTGCTGCCGCAACCCCGGCACAGAGGAAATCATTGCCCGGGCTGAGCACGGCCTCCGATTCCTTCACGTCACCCCAAAGGCAGCTGGGTGTCCGCCGCAGCCCCCAGAGCACGCGTCCTCATCACACCGAGTGAACGGCCAGAATACACTAACGAGTCTTCTCGCGCCCTTTCCGTGTATTTAATTCACTTGTATTAATTGCACTCTAATACCAGGGAGCACACGGGTCCTCGCTAGTTTTATTTCCAGATGGTATTTTGAGCCTAATGTCACAGTGGGAAGTCATAAAAGCACTCCTAGAGCAAATTACCTGAGGAATCAAACAGTTCAAGGCTCACTCAGGAAAATGAATTTCTGTAGCCTGAAGAAATAGGTTATCACACTCCTAGCCTGAGCCTGCCTCGAGCATGCACAGCCTTCCTGCACCTCTGCACCACGACGTGACTACTTCCTTAACATTTAAGAGCCCACCTAGCTATATGTCCTCTTTCTGGATACAGGGCCTCAGTAACACTTTGTGAAAACACACAGGTTAGCTAGAAAGGAGAAATCAAACATGTCACTTTACCGGTGCAAAGCAGCATTACCTGAGTGTGAAGACTCGATTTCGAAGAGTGTGGAGGAGGACAAGTCTCCCCAGGATTTCACTGTCAAGGGGGACTGACTGACAAAAGCACATTACTGCAGCACCCCGGTGAGCACTCGGCGATCTCTGAGCAGTTGCTGGCCACGCAGTCTCCCGTAAACAAGTGCTGGGGTCTCCAAGACCCGATTAGACTCACCGTGGTTTCGTCTTCATGGAGCACCTGGTCGTAGCCACTCAGCGCGACGCAGAAGATGATCGCTGTGACGTCCTCAAAGCAGTGAATCCACTTCTTGCGTTCTGACCGCTGGCCCCCGACATCGAAGAGCCTATGGCACAGGAGAAGACTGTCAGCACCTGCCCTTTCTTCATTAAGAGGAAACTTTAGCAGTCTTGGCATTCTTTGACCATATGGTTCCCAGAAGGCTCCAAGCACAAAGCAAGAGGTCTTTCACCACTGGCTTGGTCTTCCCCTCCGCAGCCCGGAGATGAGGAGGTCCAGGAGGAGCAGTTACAGCTAGCGATGTGAGGATTTGTGGGAGAGCCCCAGCAGCGTGCTGGGTCCCAAAGGGTCTGCAGAGGTGGAGACCACGTGCTCCAGAGTTTTACATGCTCTAAACAGTGTGTGCGTGGCTTTCTATCTTCATGCCCTCTTCTCTCTACTGGCTGGTGTCATGAGGGTCAATACAGAGCGTTAACCACATGTGGCTGACCCACTCCAGAGAAAAGATTTGGCCAACTATCTTTACATTTCTGAGCTTGATCAGAATTGGGGCTGATTTTGTATTATACCTCCCAAACAAGCGGTGTCATTTGGGTTAGAAGAAGGTACTGTGAGCTCCTATCTTAAAGGCAGCAATTTTCAAGACAGGATTGTCAAACATTGCATGTTGCTGACCCTCCAAAATGCTGTCTCCTTTGCAGGGGGACGCATTTAACAATTTCACCAGCAATTTAACAATTCCTTCTTAGGGAGCTATGGGGAAACCCTGTGATAAATAGATGTCCTGGAAAGATACTGGTTTGTGCAGTTTTAGACTAACCTGAAGTGGAGGTTTTTGAATGTGAAGTGGGTTTCTACGATGCCAGTTGTTTTAACCCTGGTTCGGAGGATATCCTGCTCCGTGGGCTGGTAGTCTGCAGCTCCGATTCGATCTAAGCTGTCTAGGTAGCTACGAGAAGAAGGGAAAGGAAAAAGAAAACAGATAAGAAGAAGACACACATTAATCTTTGTCAATCTCAGATGAATCTTCAGCTTCCTACTAATCTTTTCCAATCGGATTTTTCATGGCTGCATGTATTGTATTTAAAGGAAGAAAAAACCAAAAACACCACAAACCTATTCTGGGGAAAAAAGAAACATTAACAAACCCCATCAACCTAAGCATAAAATCTGATAGTGAACTGAAAGCAGGAAATTAAGTGTGTGTGTGTGTGTGTGTTGTGAGCCCTGATTACAACCCGTGAAAATACCGTTTCAATATTACTCGCTATTTTTATTCCCTGAGGGACAAAGGTCCCAGTTGGTCCCTCATGCTGGATTCTGTATGCACGCTCACTTTTCTGCAAGCGTTTATTCAGACAAGAGGTTGGAGCATACAGGTCTCACTCCCAGCACAGACAGGTCGAGTCACCTTCGGGAGATGGCTCTCTCTGCTGGGAAGGGAGGGAGATGGGGTGGCTTGCTCCGACGGGATGCCTTGATTTCAGTCGGCTGCGATAGAGGAAGATGAAGGCGCTCGAGCGGGTCCCTGCTTTAGTTTGAAACCCAGCACGGGGCTGGGACTGCAGGAGATGCAGCACTTGGACAAACTCCAGGGGCCCGCTTAGATGGTGACAATCTGGGAGGGTAAATCAGGGATTTGGGGGGATAGAACTTTCTAAAACACTTGATCGTTAAAACATGTACCCTTTTTCTGCTCCAGGCTTAAAATCTATGACGAGAGGCAACATCTCCATAGACTGAAACTTTGGGTAGGAAGCTGTGTCTTTTGGTGCGAAATGTTTTAGAAGAGACACCCAACAGCTGTGCGCATACGGCCACAATCTGTTTTCCCATTCTCAGTCAAGGCGATTTTTCAAAACAACTCAGCCCAACTAAACATAATTTACAAAGAAGCGAGGAATCTGGATTACAAGTTAACGTGAATGATAAGCACAGAGCTGCATCACACAGTAAAGCTGAGGTGAAAAACAAACCTCGTCTCGCTCGCGTCACGGATTTCGGCTACCCGTCATATTAATCATTCATTTTTTGCTAGAGAATCGCAAGAATCACGTCACCCAGAGAAAAGTATATAAGCAAAGCAGGCTTATTTCTGTTGTGCTGTTTCCCAAGCATATAAAGCCATTGTGGTTTTGTGACAGATGCTTCCTTAATAGCTTTATGATGGGCCCTGGGTGGATGAATGGGGCTTCACTTAAAATCAGATCCTCCGCTGTGACGGCTGAAGCCACGATCACTCATCTATTCACAACTGGTGTCAACTCCTGTTATTTAAGGGACAGCTGCATTTCTTCACACATCCCCGCAGACCGAGTGGCTCTGTGGTGCTGCTGTTCAGAGAGCCAGGCTCTGCTCTGTCCTCAGCAACAAAATACTTCAAGGTGATGGTAAAAAGTGGAGGTGTAGGAGAGGGAAGGATTTTCTTTTCCTCTTGTAGCTCTTGGCAGCACCCTGAAGACCTTTCTCACTTCCTTCATTTTCTCTATTTTTCTATGATTCAGCTCTCTTCAATTTAACATTCCCTATTAATTATTCTTGCCTTTGAGGTCCTCCTAGAACACCGGGACTGCAGCAAAAGAAGAAATCTACCGCAAACTGGCCAAAAGGACTCGGCATCGCAGCAGCACTGTGATGGAGCAGTTTGTTACTGTAATTACTGCCTCCAGCCTGCAATGATTCGCTCGTGACATCCTTTAAACCCCAGGCCGTGTGCTGGGACTTCAGGCAGGTTCTCCCTCTCATCACCGGCTTGTGCAGCCTAGGGCTCTTCCACGCAGCGCTCCCCTTGGTGGCTCCAGGTTTGACTTGATCCTGTGTACAACCTGGCCCTGAGACTCCCCCTTCACATCCTTGTCCACGGAGGGGATGTGGCCTCACGTACCTGGCTCTGCCCCAGTCACTCTGGAGTCTGGGGGTGCTGGTGCAGCCTGCCAGCCTCTGGAGGTGATGGTCAAGGGAGGGGAGTTGAGCAGGATCCATCCCATCCACCCACTCCTCACCTAGTTGGGTTATCTTCACAGGAACCTCGTCCGGGAGGTCTCCAGAACCAGTCTGGGTGAGGGCACTGCTTCCCAGTGCTGAACTGGTGCTGTGACAGAGGAATACTCAGTACCCCAACACTCAGCCTGTCCTGGCCTTGGGTGAGCCGAGCTCTGTAAGTCTGGTGCCTCGAGGCCACTTCCACGCTAATACATCCAGCCCAGCTGCCTCTTCTTCTTCCTCACCTCTAGTCCTTTCCATCATCCTCTCCACGTGCTTCTCAATGACTCAAATTCTTTCAGCTGCCTCGGTCTTTGCTTCATCTGCTCCTGGTAGTCTCGTTGAGGGTCAGCCATCAGTTCATACGAAGGTATACAACATTTTCAGTGCTGGCTTGGGGGCTGCGTTCCAAAACTGTTTACTCCTCTGGCTTCTCTCCCCTGGAATTTCTCTCACCTCCTGCTAAAGCAGATAGATTTTTTTCCCCTGGACTTGGTGGCAGCAGAGTTGGATCCCACTGGGTGTGTGCAACCCACGAAGCTCAGATGGAGGAGGGTGCTGCGGCACAGCTGCCACATGAACATCCCGCTGCAGGAACGGGAAGCTCAGGCAGGCTGCTGCTTGGATGCCGAGCTGATTTTTAGCTGCTGCTTGTTCTCCTCAGTTCCTGATGGAGGTATCTTCGAGGCTTCACCAGAAAGTGTTGGTGGCCCCTGCCTGTCGTGCTTGGAAGGACCTGCTGGGTGTGAGCCTGAGCTGCTGAATGAATGCTCGGCTCTCCCCCTCCCGCATCACTTTCCCTGCACGGTGCTGGCACCAGAGCTCCTTCCACTTCCCGACTCCAGGGTTTGCAGACTGGAGTGGAAGAGTATTTGAAATGACACAGCAGCTCTTAGCCGCAGCTTGCTTTGCCCAGGGCTTGCAGGGGTTAAAAAGAGCTGAAGAAGGGTTACCAGGTTTTTGGTTACATGAGTGACCCCCCTAGCATTTGTACTTCTGAGCCGAGCAGCTCCATTACTGCCTATATCTCTTATCTTAAATGCTTTGTTTTGAAGCAGATTGCAGGTTTCTGAGTCACTCAGTTTATCAGGCTCAGGGAGGTGAAGCCCAACCGCTAAAAGCAAAATGCACAAGAAATGGCATTTCCCAAATACGGCAAGAGGAGGCGACTGGACTGAGGCTGACGCTCTGTGAGGCCAAACTGACGTCGGATACCTTCGCACAGGAATATTGAAAATAGGGAGTAAATACAGATTCTCGCACCTTCGTTTGCTGTTTCTGACGGCGTGTGGCAGCAGCACGTTCAATGCCAGAGATCCTGCATGGAGAAAGGGCCGTTTTTGTCTGAGTTACCCCATGGGAACAGGCCGGTGGCAGAGCCTACGTGCAGTGCGTGGAGCGGGACCCCTCCCTGGGCACTCTGCCACTGTGGGAACCTTTGCCCAGGACTGTACTGCCCGGGCCAGCGGCTCTGCTGGATGCTTTCTTGGAAGAAGAAGCGTAGCTGGGGCCGCAGGCTGTGGTCAGAGCTGGATACCTGCGGCAAAGCTTACACAGGCATACGTTCACGCCTGTTGAGGTTAATGGCAATAAGATGGTTAAACGTCTGTTGGGGTTTTTTTCTTGACTCAAAGGTGACATCTTGGCAGTCTTTTTTTGCGGGCAGCATCCAGCTCACCAAGGTGCTCATGCTGTGCTGAGCTCCTGTCCTCAGTGCTCGACAAGCTGTGGTGCTCGGGGTCCTGGTGCGGGGAGGTCTGCAGGTGGGGATGTGGGGAACTCAGCAGAGGGAGCCTGGGGACATCGGCGTCTTCCCAGCTGCTCCTCTGTCCTGCCTGTCCTGGCCTCTGTCCACATCTCCTCTGTGAAGGAACGGCTGTGCGTGCGTGGGATACCCCAGTCTCCTTTTGTATTTGACTGAAAAAGCAGCTCCCCATCTGACAACAGGCGCAGCTGAGTCACCGCTGGGTTATTTTCTGCTCCGTGTACAGAGGCGCTCGAGGGTCAGCTCCAACGTCGTGTCCTGGCAAATACCGAGTTTTTAATCAAGGCTGTCACGAGCAGGATCCATCTCATCTAATTCTAGATGCTTACACGAAAATGTCTCCACTCAAGCACTCCTTCCCAGTTCTTGGATGGAAGGTTACCTGCATCTGAGCTTAGCTCTTACCTTAGCCTCTTCCTTTCTTTCACCAGTGAGCACACAGCTCAACGTACACTTAGCAATAAAACCATTTAATATTTAGTGTCTATAGGGTAAGGAGTCAGAGCTCTAGGCTTAGGGAGTGTCAATAGTGGCTCTGCAACAGCTCAGTAAACTCTTGTAGTATCTTCTACAAGAAGAGAAAAACCACGTGTGATACAGCTTGGTGTGGCTGCCTGGGGCAGCCAGTACCGGGTAAATACCCAAAGGTCTGGACCGCAGCATTTTTCCTGCTGTGCCCAGCTCTATCTCCTGTGTTCTGTCAGAGGAAGGACAAAATCAAACCACAGCTCGCGCTCAGAGCCCAGCCCTCATCCAGCACACACAGGGATGACGCAACGTGAGTCTTAAATAATCATCAGTTGTGAAAGGTTTGCCATGTAGCCACGCAGTGGCATCGTGTCCCTTCAGAAAGCAATCCCAGCTGAGGGTAGGGACCACGACACACACACACACATGAGCCCTCCTGTCCTTCTCACCACGGCAAGGGCACATCACGCACGGTTCCTTGGGCAATTCCAGGTGGGTTATGGCAGGCAGGAGGAAGAGACCTTAGGGGATAAATAATTCAGCTAAGAGGGCAAGAGCATCGCCTGCTGTTTTCTGAGCCTGGCCCAGAGAAGGAAAGCCTTGGGAACTCACTCCTGGACTATGGGTAACACATTTTGTGTTTCTGGCTGTGTTCCCCCCTCAGCCAGACCTGCCTCAATGGGAATCACATAAATTACACGGCAGGCTCTGCTGCCCTGCCGCCACTCCTGATGGTAAATCTCATCTCACATCCAACCAGATGAGCTACCGGCACGGACACACCCTGGCTTCCCTCTCCTAGATCCAACCAGCCACAGACCACGCCTGGTGCCCGCTTCCTGCGGGCTGGGGTGATGGTCACCAGGCCAGAGATATCTGGGCTTATTCTCCTGAACGAACTTTGCTGGATGCCTGAGGTTTTCCCCACTCTGCCCTGGGAAATGAGGAGGATGGTCCCTGCTATGAAAGGACAGTGTCAGATCTTGACAGAAGGGATGCTACATTGTGATGCTTTTTTTTTTTTCCTTGCCCTGCACCGAAGCAGGGCTATACAGGGCTTGTACGTCAAGATCAGCTTGACAAGTTGATATTAATACTAATGATAGGCAGCAGGAACGAACAAAAGCAGGTTGGAGTTTAGCTGTCCTAGTTAGACTTGCAGTTTTCCGAGGCATGACTGGATCCAGAATAATTTTTAGCATCACATATGGATGAGCAGAGTCACGGAACAGCAACCGAACAAATGAAAGTTCTTCAGGACATAAAGAGTCTCCAGACACAAGCTGTTGGCTGGCTTTGCTCACGGGTAGTGGTTTGGTCAGCAATATATCACAGTCTTCTTGTTGCTGGAATAAAAGGACCCTGTGGTAGAGTCTGAGTTTGGGAGTAGAGAGGTGGGTTCAGAGGAAAAGCCAACACTAACAGCCTCCTCAGGGATGGTTTTGGAGCAGCCCTGGGAAAGCAGATGTGGGCTCATCGTTCTGCAAAGAAACCTGAAAACTGGACAGTATGTAAGAGAGCGTGATAGATTACTTTTTTTTTGACATATCAAAGCCCTTACAAGAGAGAAACCAATGCATCTGGATCAGATCAATGACCCACCTAGCTTAATGGAGCGAGGTGTCGAGAGAAGAGTATGAGTACAGGGCAAGTCTGCAGTACTCGTGACAGTTTTCCCAGCCCCCAAGACTTCATGTGGATAATAGAGTTTCCAGAAACGTGTCTAGGCACTTTTTTGAAGCAATGTATGCTTCTAAGAGCCACATCTGCAGCAAGAAATCGCCCAGCTCAGCTACCCTGTCTGTGAAAAAATGTCTCTTTCAGGTTTTTAAACTGCCACGTCAGAGTTTAACTTTGTGAACTGTTGTATGGGAACAGCTGTCCTCTCTCTCCTCCCTATTCCTCACTTGTTTCTCTGTAGATATCTCTGTAGAGCTCTGCACATCCCCTGTGGATCACCTCTGCTCTGCTCCTGAGACATTCCTGCATTGAAGCTCTCTGGAACCTTTCATCATGACAGGAAGGGTCTTTCCTCATCTCCTGGATCCTGCCTTTTTCTATACGTAACCATCTGCTTCACGGTCACTTCATACAACGCTTCCTGGAGAAAGAGGTGAAGGCCAGCCCCTTCAGAGGTGCTGCATGGGTAGTTCTGGAGGACATGCTTTGCTAGAAGTGTCCTCATCACTGCTGTTTATATAAAGCCTCTGTGATTTAAATCATTGTTTAGTGCAGAGCTGCTGACCACAGGGCACTCTCGCCTTTGTTTCGTAAGCAACAGACTTTTTAATTTATTTTTTTTTAACGGGGGCTGGCTGGATCTCTCCAGCGGCACTAACGTAAAGGCGAGCCTGCCGGGATGACGCATGGCTGGGGCTGTGCAAGGTCTTCTCCACCGGTGGCCCCACTCACAGGTGTCCTCTGGGCAGACGCTTGTCAAACCTCAGCTGAAGCAGAAGAAAACTCCACAGCTCCAGCCTAGCTCTGGCTTTACGTAAGCCTCTGACGACCAGCTCTGAAGGACAGTAGCTGAGCTAGAGCAGCGTGGAGGGACTCAGCACCCTGGAAGTGAGCAGGATCTACGCCTAAACCTTTATGCAAGAGTAAGTGGGTTTGATGCTTTTTGGAGTTTTTTTTTTTTTGCTCCAGGACTGCTGTTATAAACCTGCTGACAGTGGAGCTGATGGCATTCTGTACTGCAACAAAAAAAAAAAAAAGAGAAAGAAAGGAAAGAAAAGGTGAGGCTAAAAATAAGCCGCAGGGAGTTTGGGATAATGAAGGGCTTGTTCTGGGAAGGGGCCCTGATCGGAGGACACAGCCTCTGCGCTGCAGCAGCTTCACGCAGGAGAGACATCCACAAACCCGCCCGCCGCAGCTGCGGCCCCGCTGCGAGCATGAAGGCTCACTCATCCCAGCCAGCTCCTGACATCGAACGGTGGCCGATCTGATCTTGGCCCCAAGGCAGTCTCGCGTGCTAATTACTCAGAATTACTTCAACCCTGGAAAGCAAACAGCTGGGACCACAGATGAAACCAGTCCTGCGGACTTGAACCTTTTGGTTAAAGGAGTTTCACCAAGATGTGCATGAAGGTCCAGGACATCTCCTTACACACTTGTGGCAGTAAGGAAAGTAGCATTAACATCTCCATTCCTAAGCTAGAAGGAAAATGATAGATGTAGCTGCAGTGTTTTTGTAGTGCTAGCTGTCTGTCTGTGGCAGAGACAGCACTGGGGAGGGATTTAGATCTAACGCTACGAAGCAGAGCATTAGTTAATGAGATCTGTGCTCCCGTATCAAGCAGACAGAGGATGCCCGTAGCTGGATGACGGCGAGTGGGTCTGTAGGGAGCTGACTGACTTCAGTCAGAAGCCTCATTCATCCACTCGCCGTGCTGAGGAAGATGCATTGCTGGCGACGGAGCGGGAAGCACATTTCTGGATCTTCTCATCTGTCCGTTTTCCCGACCCATTAGCAAGCTGTGGAGATTTCTGCTTTCAAATCCCATTTAAGCATCCCTGCCAGAAATCCTGGGTACCAAGATCAGCCAATGCTCTGCCGCACACAGATGTGACCCACAGCTAGCAAAAGCAAAACCTGGCAATTTTACCCTCGGCTGCACGCTAAAAACATCTCAGCTATCCCAGACATAGGTGGATCTCTTGGGTGCATAAAATCTGTGCTATGCAAACGGACTTTCTGGTCCTTCTCAGCGGCTGTCAGGCTGTGGGTCCTCCAAGAACAGCTTTCCTCGTGGTATTGCAGCATTTTGGTTTCAGTCCAGGCCGGATCCAGAAGCAGAGACACATAAGGGAAAATTCATGGAGTTTCTCCTCCTTTTAGAAAGCGTTCAACCGAATCGTTGTCAGGAGGAAATTTGTTTGCTGTGTTTCAAAACAACTCAGTCATTCCCACCAGCAAAGGATGTTCCCACCTGGGCCAGGCTGGGCTGCGAGACCATCCGCCTTTCCTTTCTCCCTCTCGCACAGGCATGAGCAACCTCGGCGAGGTCTGCAGTCCTAGTCTCCTGTCACCACACAACCACCCCCGGAGGGTCAGGCCACCACACAGAGGTTTGGGGGGCTCCCGGGCCTCTGCAGGCGTGGGCTGATCCCCGCATTCAGCTGAAGGTGCATCAGGGACGTGCGTGTGGTAAAATCAGATTGGGGTACTCCGTACGGGACAGGGAGCTGGTGTGGCTCTGCGGGAGATGAGCTGGGGACACCACCTCCCAGGCCTGTTCCTCCACGAGGGCTGGGGACAGCTGCTGTCCCTGCACTTGAGGTTGTGCAGAGACTTTCCCACGTGCCTTGGGGACATGTCCGTGCCAGGAGCAGCCTCTGCTGCCTGCCCATGGACCTGCCTGTGGCCACGTTTTTTGGGAGCCAGCCGCGAGCTGAGACGCTGCACTAAACCGGGGGGTGAACCAGGAGCCCCTGCCTGTGCGGCGGGAGAAGTTTGAATCGACCCCAGGAGCATTCCACTTCCAGTGGGAGGATGGAGCTGGTCCAGACCAGCGTTAGGTCTGGAAAACATCAGGAGCTGTACCAGACGATGTGGACTTTACTGCCAGTGAATGCTTTTGCTGAGCCTCCTCTTGGCCGCAGAAGGGGAGGAGAGCATCTCGAGCAGACGGCTGGTTCGCACCAGCATCGCCCTTGCCCAGCCCGTGTTTCTGTGCTCTCTGCTGCTGGAGGACCTCAGCTCTTGCTGAGCATGACTGACGTGCCCTCCCAACCTCCTCGCTGGAGTAGGGAAATGTTATGAATCACACTTGCTTTGGGAGGAATAGAAGTGTTAAGGGCATAGATGACCCGCCTGAGGACACGATGGGAAGTCTGTGGTGGCACTTGGAAGTCAGTTTGGGTTCCCTAAATCGCAGGGAGGAGCTTTAACCACAAGACCTTTCCGTACGGAGTTTTATAGCCCTTAAGCAACATACTCCTATGCTTTTAATCGTGATTTTGCCCATGAAGGGGCAGATACTGCAAAGCTGGTAGAAATGTGCTGGCCTGTTATACAAAAGAAATGTATTCCCGACATAAAAAGCAGCCTATAACATGCTACTACAATTGATGACTAAATTGTAAGTTAACCCAAGAATTTCAATAGAGATAAATAAATGCGCTTTTTTTTGGTTTGGATGAACAAAGAAGGCTGAAAATGGATGTTGTCATGTACTTTTCTGCTCTATCCAATATAATTTCACACATTCCTATATGGATTTTGATGAGTCCTGCAGATCAATGACGCTGCATTTAAACACAAGCTAAGCAGTAATTACAGATGCATGCAAGACTTATTCAGCTGGTGGCACTGCACCAGCTGATGGAAGGATCAGCCGTATCCAATCAATGTTTGAAGCTTCTCAAAATAAAGAGCTTTCTGGCTCCCACTGCAAAGTGAAAATAAAAATAACCCCCTGAATCCCAGGAGTGCCCCTAAAGGGCACTGCCTGTCCACCTGAGGAAGGCAGCAGGATGGGTCTGGGTTATACCTGCACTGTTGCTCACACTCATGGATGTTGTTCACATTGGGTCTTCTTCACGCCCTCACTGTATGACCTGCTTGTCCCTAGGGCTGAAGATTGGCTTGGCAAGATTTCAGGCAGAGGTGAGGAAAAATGAGGAGGATGAGGAGGGTGGAGGAAGGAGCAGGCAGCCAGCGTTGCCCGCCCGCCGGCGGGATGAAGGAAGCAGCTGGGGGACTGCGGCCGAAACCACGGAGGTGCGTAATGTGGCTCCGTTGTTATGGCAACACGTGGCAGGGGATGCGAGGTAGCGTGTTTAAAGGCAGATACTGGATTTTGTCCAATTTTTCTGTCAGGTTTTCCCTGTCGATGTGGGCTATACGTCCATCTAGGAGCTTTCCCTTCCCACGCAGCAAAGCTGCTCGCTCCCCATGGTGACCACAAGATGCCCTGACAAGCTAGGGAGTCCCACTCCGTGATGCTGGGACTTCAGACAGGGCTCTGGGGCTAATACTACACCCCGATTTCTCACTGAACCGGTGGAAAGCAGCGACACATGACACAGGGTCAGCAGGGGCAAAGCAAAATCTGCAGCCCTTCCATGGCACTTGTGGGCTATTTAAGAAAAACAGCAGGATGAAGGGACGCAAGCAGGGAGAGCAAGAGTTTGGGTAGCTCTTTCAGACGCTCGGATGGATGCCCGCACCCCTTGGTAAGACAAGCAGGTCGTGACCTCTGTGCCTCAAGCACGTTTTCTATTTACAACCACCTATTTTAAGCTGATGCTCTTAAGTGTCCCACGGCGATCACAGATGTCTGAATGGACGCAGCAGGGCTGAGCCTCCCTGCCCTGCCCGTTTGCTCCTCCTCAGAAGAAGCTCCACTGGAACTGGGAAGCACAGGCAAGCAGGAAATTCATCCAGCCTTGCTCAGAGAGCAGCTGTAGCTGGGAAAAGGCTCCCCAGAGGTACGGTCAGGGTGTACCACGCTGAAATCTCCCCTTTGCCACCTTCAGGAGAGGTGGCACCCATCTAAGATGCAGGATCATGAGATGCAGCTCTTCATCCTAGGTGGGGAAGAGGCTCTTACATCCTAAGGATGGTTCCGTGGGTGGGATACGGGTAGCTCAGCTCCTGGGCAGAAATGTGGAGCCCTTTTTATCCCCGAGTTTATTTGTAACTTGTACATTTGTGTCATTCCTTTGCTTACGTATTTTTGCTCGGTGAGATGCTCCTCCGGGGATTTCTTCATGCAAAGTTGCTGCTTCCAACGTTAGTTTAATTTGAGCAGAGATTTTTGCCTGGACTCTGTTCCCAATTCCCAGCTCCCAGCAGCTGCTAGCTAGTGTCAGCCTCCCCTTTCTTTCTCTCTCCAGTTGCTGCCCGTTGCAGATTTGGCCTCGCTGTTCAGCACACTCACTCCCTGGTGCGGCATTGCTCATGTTGGGGATTGCAAGAGCGTGGAGCTGTTTAACTGAAAATGTTTAAACTGACATTAACGCTGCTCGGTGGGACGTGCTGGCTGGTATTTTCCTGAACGAGGATTTGGAAATGGTTCTTACGCTATCGTCAAACCTTACGTACCAAGAGCAATACCGAGGGACTGGGAAATGCTGATTTACGCCGTTAAAAGCAGTGTCAGAGCCTCGGTGCTAGAGTGACTGCTCACAGCGTGTTTCATGGCCTGGGCTTACGGTTTTGGAGCACTGAATTTGTTTTCAATGCTGGTGGTCCCAGTAAACCTGCTGCTCAGCAGGGAAGGGGTTACAGCGAGGCGAAGTGCCTCATAAATCCCCAGCAAGGCTTGGACTAGCCGCCATAACCCAAGCTGACACTTCCTTGGCGTGGCTCCACAGTGCGGTCTGTGCCTGCGTTCTTTCTCCCCTGTATCTCTTCCCTCCCCTCCCAGAGGCGTGGAGAAGGTGCTGCCTAAAATCTAGGCTCAGCACCACTTCTCCACGTTTTTTCCCAATAAATCCAGCCCCAAGAAGAGACGCTCAGGTGTCTTTGCCAGGCGCTCAAGCATTTAAATGCATTAAAACATGTCGGAGGTGGGGAAGGTGGAAGTGTGAGGATTTGGGCACAAGGATGGGTGTTTGCTGTGCTTTACTCCAGCCTCGTCCTGCTCTGAATTGTGACCAAACTAACGCAGCCCTGCCCGGAGCCTGTGCCCACAGAGCGGAGTGAGTGTGTGCCCGTCCACGACAAGGGGTCAGGCACATTAGAGGGGTTTCTGATGGGCGTTCGCAAAACAGAACTTGTGGGCTCGGATCTGTGCGTTATGCCAGGGGTCTGAGGGCAAGGAACAGCTCTGGAGAAGGTGAAATAATAGTTTATAGACTGTCTCACTGTTGTTTTTACTCTAATAGGTAGTGTAAAAAATATGGATGAATGAACTGACCCAGCCCTGGGGTGGGCCACAGCTGGGTGATGCATTCCCTCCCCCAAAAATGCCCCCTGTGCCAGGTTTCCTCTGAGACGCCTCCATGTACACACTTTATGCACAGCCCTGGTCCTGCCCAAACATGTGCCCATGCTGCACGTGGAGAAAGAAACCCCCTATTTCCTCCTTTCCCACCTGAAAAGCAGTAGAAAATCAATGGCTGGGCGTTGAATATCAGCTCAGCCTGGATAAGCCATAAATAAAGCGGTGTTTGCTACAGGGCTAATTAGAGCTATTATATCAATTAGCCTGTGAAATGATCAGCGCCCGGGGCTTCACCAGGCGAATCCCAATTTCGGCAGGACTCTCTCAGACAAGTGCTGGGGCTTCACTCCCGTGGGGTTCACCCAAATTCCCCCACCACGTTCTCCACCCCAGCAGGCTCCTGCCTCGCTCTGCTGCTGCCCTTGCTGCTCCCCACACCATGCTCGTCCTCCTCTCATAGAGAGGAGAGAGTTTATTGTCCCCAACTTAGAAAGAAGGAGCTTCAACCTGCTCACCGACGGCATCCTGACGCTCGCAGGGTGCTTTGGGGAGCTCTGCCTCCTGGCCAGGAGGCTGTGGCACCCACCCTTTCTTCGCAGCTCTGGGTGCTTCATCCCCATCTCATTGCCAAGTCCTGTGATTTTTTAAGCAAGTGTCAGAATGTTTGCTGTATTTCTTTTTTTTTTTT
Organism: Trogon surrucura; assembly: GCA_020746105.1. Taxonomy (NCBI): domain Eukaryota; kingdom Metazoa; phylum Chordata; class Aves; order Trogoniformes; family Trogonidae; genus Trogon; species Trogon surrucura. Next base: position 16,978,314 of record CM036629.1, read on the forward strand.
TTCTTCGTTTTTGTTCTGTCTTAAAGCCTCAGCCCCTCAAGGCTGGATATTAGATGGACTATTTGCTTAAGGAAATAAAAAAGGACTTTCCAGCTCTCCTGGTCACAGACAAAAGGCTTTAAAGTAAAAGCCAGAGGGCTTAGGAAGCGGCAGATAAAAGCAATTTTCCAATGGTTGTCTTAATATATATTGAAAAACAGGGGCTTTTTAGCTAAGCTCATGATTGGTTTTGGAATTAGCTCCTAACCTTAAACATCTGAGCGCGGGGTGTGCGTGTGTGTGTGCAGGCTGGAGCCCGAGAGAGCGCAGGGGGAATGGCAGGGGCAGCTCACCTCTAGCAGTCACACAGAATCACAGTCACTCAGATGGGTTTCTGGGCTCCCTTGTGCTGTGGGGCTGGATGAACCACTCCTCCCCGCGCAAGGGTAGGGCACAGGATGAGGTGACTGATGCAGGAATCACACCCAAGCGGTTGGCGAGCTGAGAAACCTAGAGCAGGGGAAGGCTGGTGGCCTTGAGGATGTGAAGGAGAGGGAAGGGGAGGTAGCTGCACCCTGAGTGCACGGAGCTCATCTGCCCTGCCCGGGAATGCTTGTCCTGGGCTGGGTGGCTCCTCCTGAGCTTTTCCATCCAAACCAGGATGATTTCTCAGACAGGACCCGAGGAGAGTGAGGTGGACAGCATCTCCCCATAGGGGTGACTGCGGACTGGTGTGGAAGACAGATTGCTCCATCCTGGAGCCCAGCTACAAAGACATTCCCGCGTTCCTGCCATTCTTTGCCATTTTAAGAATTCAAATGGAGAGCAAATACGCCAGGGAGCCATGCGCCAGACGGTGTCAGACCTGACGCCAAGTCGTGTGAAGAAGATCCACAGCACCATGGTCTCCTGACAGCTTTGCCGGCGGAGCTGGGGGAGCACGGGACGTCAGGCAGGAAGGTTTGTGCTCCCTGGCTCTGCAGGAGAGGAGGAGCAGGGGCTGTGGGTTCCCGGGAGAGCCTGGGCTCCCCGGCTGCAGAGCTGCATCCCGGTACGGCCACCTGCCGGCGTGGGGTGGAGTTTGGGGAGAAATTTGGGAGAGCGCAGTGATGGGCGAGCCTCAGGGTGTGAGCTCCGTCCACTGAAAGGCAGAGCTGGTGCGAGAGGAGCGGGGCTATGTACGGCGGTAGGGGTAGCAGTGAAAAAAGCAAACTGAATGGAACAAGAGGAAAAAACCCAAAAAAACCACAAAACCCCAACCCTCGGTGGCAGCCTGCCAGCACCAGCTGGTTTCGTAAGGACATTTCAGCCTAAAAATACACAAATACTCAGCCAAAAAAAGTCAAATCTTTCTGCACCAAATCTGTCACCCACAGCCCTCAGCAAGGCAGGAAGAGATTCCTGTTGGGTCTGTCAGTCGGCGACGAGAACAGATTACCCAGGGTTCAAGACCGCAGTTCAGCAGGTTTATTTTGGGGGTGAGTACCCTGCACTGTGTTTATTGGTGGTGCTGGCTGCTCCTCATCTCTAAGCAAAATGTGAAAAGAGAAGAGATTGTTCCCAAATTCTGGCAGTGTCCCCTCCTCCAGGCAGTGTGAACCTGCTTCCTACCCTTTTGGGTGGGAGTTTGCCAATCGTGGGACTGCCCTGATTGGTATCACAGGTCATTAAATAGCAATTTATTTAGCCAAGATGTCAAGATTTCGCTAATCCCCAAGCCAAAGACAACATAGCAGGTACAGTTCCCTCTTTGTCCCCAAGGAACAAACTACCTGTGGCACTTCTTTGCTCCTCCTTGCAGTGCAGGCTGCGGTATCTTGAGTAAAGGAGGATTAGGAGGGGGGATGTGACAATGTTATACCACCAGTTTTTGTCTGTGAGATCCGTATTTTACAAGATGGTGACTTCTTAGTGGAGCTGGGTGCAGAAGTCGCTATTTCAGACGGAAAGGCAGCAAGCAAAGCGTCGGAGCGCTGGTTCAGCTGGTCAATGCTTTCCTGGATGCCCCCACGTCACTGGGTGCTGTCACAACCTCCACTTCAAAGCCCAGCTCCGTAGCTTCTCCTCTTCACAGAAGAAATTATCTCAGGGGTGATGGCATCTCAGATACCTTCACACAGCCCAGGAGGGGATACAGTCCTCCAGAAACCAGGTGTTCATAAGGGACAGGACCTCCTGCTTTTCCTTCTCCTTCATTTTCTTAGAGTTCACACGAGCTCCAGCCAGCAGATTTCTTTTGAGACAGTTCCCCCCTTGTGCCAATGACTCGCATGTGTGACTTGGAAAGGGTAAAAGGAAGAGCCCAGCTCTCGGACTGAGATTCTGGGTGGCCTCTCCTCCGTGGAGCAGCTGTGTCCCAGGAGAGAGCAGCTCTGGTGGAGCTCCCCTCTGCGCCAGTATCTGTGAGGGGCTAAGTGGCGTGGGCATCATAACAAGCAGTGATGTCTTACCATGGAGCTGTGTTACACAGAGTCCTCCAGACCTCTGCTCCTCCCGCTTGGGAGTTTTCTGGCAAGGAAGCTCAGTCCTCACGCTCTCCTGGGCAGTGTTTGGCGGGATGGGCAGGCAAGCATTGCTTAACACCCACCTTCAAGATACTGTAACACGGTCTCCACCCTGCTTTGGGCTGACAGAGGCAGCCCCTGGAGAGACTGCACCCAGTTTGGGTGAAATTGGGTCTCCAGGTGGATGAAGACTGAGGGTGAGACCCTGGAAAACATTCGGCTGATTTCAAAGACAATGTCCTTACTCCAGCTTGCGCTTGGCCCTAGGTGTAGCCACCCAACAACAGCCATTCCTCTATTTACGAGGACAATAATGCAGCCGGAGACCTCAACGAAGCCCAAGCCCTTGCTGGACGCTCAGAGGCTGATGCTCAGCCTTGCTCCCATCCTCCTCACCTCACACGTACCAGAAATAGCCCCCTCCAGCCCTGGACCCAGAGCTGCTCCTCCCGGGAAACCTATTTGCATCTCATTTGTGGGAAGTGAGAAAGGCTGGCGATACCAGTCAACCAGCTCTGGCCTTTCCGAGCTGTTTTGTTTTGCTTATCGTAGGGGGAACTTAATTATTCAAAGCTGGTGGGCATATTTACTTACAGGGGTAAATTAAACCATAAATTCAGACAAATGTACCTACATTCGACTCATGATGTGTTTTCCCTTTCTGCTTTGCTGGTGCTTGGGCTCCGAGACACAAAGCTGGATTGTTCAATAAACAGTGCAACGCAAGTCATCCCAATTAATTGGATTGTTCTATTTATGCTGCTACTCCCTCCAATTAATGCAAGGGAGTGCAAGTGACAGGCACGAGTAACACGAGTGCGCAGAAAACCATATTCTAATGCAAAAGCTGTGATGAGAAAATGGAATCTACGCACCTGACCGGAATATTAATGCAAAACCTTGACCTATAATTTTTCTTTCTTCAGTCTGAGAGAGCCAGCAGCTCATTAAAACGGACCATGTCCTGATAGTCATGCGTAATGCCCACGTCTCGCTTCAGCAGTAAGGCAAACGTTTAGCCTGTGGGACTTGTAGGGACGTGGGCACGATTATAGAGCTGCACAGTCCTGCACGGCTCAGAACAGGAGACTGCAGCCAACCCTGAAGACCTCCCTTTCAAATCCAGTTTCACAAAAAAAAGAATGAGAGGGAAAAACCAACAGAGAATCCCAGATGCCTGTTTGGATTGGATCTCTGGAGTTCATCTGGACCACCCCCCCCACTCAAAGCTTAGAAGTTAAATTCAGTTAACTTTCAATTTAAATTCAGTTTGAAAGTTAGCTCAGGTGGCTCAGCACTGAGGACTTTCAAGGATGGAGATTTTACAGCCTCTCCAGGCAGCCTGTTCCAATGCTGTCTTGTCAGGGCTCAGTCTGGAAGCCGTTCACCACAACAACATCTGGCTCTACTTTCCTAACTGTTTGCTCGATGCAAAGTGTGTGTTGGCACGTGGGGTGCAATAAGCATCAGTAGGGAGGGTGATATCATCATGCAAAGACAATTCTTTCGCAAGGAAAAGAGATCAGAAACCAGTCCCACGTGAGACAGGGTGAGAAGGAAGGCACTGCGGTATTTTCATCTGAGTTTGGTGCCGCTTTTCTGCCAGAGGAGTTCTTGAAGATGGAGCGACCAAAGCATTCTCGGTATTTGGCAGATTTGGGACATCAAGGCAGTGAGTAGCTATGGCCGAGGAGCCGACACAACTGCATCTCTCTCTCTGCAGGGAGCAGTGAGGTCTCTATCCCTCTCTGGAGGCATCTCTCCCTCCCTACGGAGAGAGCCAAAGGCACCAAGCTTCCTAGCCCTGACACCTCTGATATGTGTGAAGACGAATGGCTTGAACGCAGGCCTAAAATATTTTACATTTTCACGGTAGCTTCACAGCCCTGGCATTATCAAATGATCTTTCCATGTACTTGGAAGCAGGAGGAGAATAACTTGAGATGGATCCCGGCTTTTTTGTGTCTGTGTACTTGCAAACTGTCTCTGCCTACACATCTTGCAGGGCCTGCGCCTGTTTGGATACGCACACGGAGATGCGGTGCTTGTGCGGATGCTCCGTCTGCTCCGTTCCCCTTCGGAAGCTTCGAGGCCGTTCAAAGCAGGTCTCCATCCCCGGGTGGTTAAGATCGAACTTGCCCCATGTGCTGTACTCTACTGACCAGGCTAGCTAGGAACTCGAGGCTAGGAAACACAAGACAATTTAAAAACCTGAACAAAAGTAGGAGATTAAGGAAACCAGCTGGAAATCTCTGTTTCGCTGGTTTTGAAAGCAAAATGTGGGTCACAGATGTGCTTTCCACAGACAGAAACTGGCTAGAGAAGAAAAAAGACATCAGCGGTGCCCAGACTCTTTGATGATCAGAGGTAGATTTAGCTCCTAGGCACGGAGACAAGAAAGGAAGAGGAGACGAAATAGGAATAAAAACATAATCAAGAGATTAGGAATGTGGAACTCAACCCACCCATAAATTTGCCTTAGGGAACGACGAAAAAATGCAGTAACAAAGAAAGATGAAACCAACTGCTACATCTTACTCTCTCCCCTTCTCTTCTTCTTCTTCTGTCCTTATGGTTTTATTTTTTGCTGTCCGAGACACAGGAGGTCCATTACAGAACCTCCCCTCTTCCTCAGCCATCTATTTTTTCTTTGCAAAAGTGCTTTCTTCTACTGTTCTTTCCCAGTAGCTATGAAATCCTTGCTAAGGACGGGCTGAGCCTAAAAGAAGCAGAGTTTTGCAGGGAAGCCCACACCGTTAGGCAGGCACGCATGGGAGAGTAGCAAGCAATGTGCTCCCGCCCATCTTAGATAGGAGAGAGGAGCTATTACTCACTTCTTGTTTAGGTTAATATAAAATATTAAATCTATTTTCAGTGAGGTTAATGATAGACTAGTAAGAGCCACGCTGCTAGCTCTTGCAGGCTGCAGATTAGCCTGTGACTTTGTCTCCCAGGTGCTGTGACAGAATGCCCGTTGTTTGGGCCACGTAAAAAAACCTCACAGTAAAACAGTGGAAGAGAGACGTAGGGTAATGGCAGCACTGACTCTCAGGAGACCGCTCCTGAGCTGAGCAGCCCTGGAGAACCATCTCTGACTCCTACAACAAACCCCTCCCACCAGCAAAACACCAGTCCCCACGGCTTAACATCACGGGAAGATTGAAATAAGAGCGATGCTACTCCAGTGCGCTGCCCCTCACTGTTTTTCCAACTTAGGGGAACTTCGGATTCACCTGTTGTCTGGAGTTTATTTTTCTCAGCCCTAATGAAAACGCATTTTGTAGTTGCTAGTGTTTTAAATCCAATATGAGTGTCAATAAAGATAAGCCCTTTCCCAGGGGAGGGGAAAAAAAAGCCAACAACAGAAAACTGTCTCAAATCTTTCACTCATGCAGAAGAAAACAACCCCAAAGCATCGAAGGATTAAATGAAAAATGTGCCTCTTTTCCCTGGGAGTCCACCGGGCGTGAATAAGCGCCAACTGAGCTCTCACTTGCATCACCATCTGGTGTGATGGCACCGGGGCCGGGAGGTGCCGCGGGACGCATTGCAGTGCCCTGCCCCGTGACAGCAGCCCAGCTCCCGGTGACGGAACCACCAGCGGCTCCCGAAACAGCTGCAGGTCCCGAAATGGAAAGGACTTTGTTAAAGTCGGCTTCGTCATCCGACCTAGCCCGGAGAAAGCAAGTGCCCCAGCCGCAGCACGATGCACAGCGTGGCTGAGGAGAGAGGCAGCACAGAGGGATCGTGCAGCCAACTCTGGATGCGCGAGATTTTATTAATGACGCCGAAATTCATTTTGCTGGGCTGCAGCCACACGTTGGTATTGCTGTGAATGCCACAGCAGAGAGCCTCTCCAGGTGACGTCTAGAAACTGCTCGTGGTTTCGGAGCTCTCGCTGATGAATTGCCCAGCAGCTGGTCACATTGAGAGGGCTAGGCTTATTATTTTCAGCTGCTATCTTGCATGGAAGGAAAATCAAAATACTTTCCTCAAGGTAACCGGCTCTAGAGCAATTGAAGAATTTTCCACGAGGCTGTAATGCAATTAGGACTGGCATTTAATCTAATTTACATCTCTAAAGGTATGTTTATGCCATCGGATCCTTCTTCTGTGCAAAAAACAAAACTCCGAAAATAAAAAGAGATTTTTTTTGCGATTACAGGCAGTGAAATACAGATTAAACACGGGCGTCCACGTAGCAGTGATTAAAAAGGCACCACAATGTCAGGATCATCGCTGAGATGTAGTCGTTCATGGTGAGAAACGGCTGGGTAGGATGCTGTGACACCAACCCCACATCTGCAGGTTTCCCATTTGGTTTTTGGTCACTGCCAAGCGATGTGTCATCACTCGCCTTCTGCTGCAGCACTGCAAGAGCAGAAATAATCCTGCGCTCCCGGACTGCCCTGCCAGCTTGGATGGGAGGAGCTGGTGCAGACTGGGGACGGTCAGGCCTCCCACACAGAAGAAAACCACCAGCCACGCCGGTGCTTGGGTCTGTGTTTTGATAGATATGCAGGAAACCCCTAAGCAGGCAATCCAAACACGCAACACCGCCTCCATTAGTCAGCTGGTGAACGTGTTGACACGGGATATTGTGACAGCAAAAAGGATGGACGCAGCATTCCCCCATCACCATTTGGGGAAGCCTCCATCTCCCTGACTGCCAGAAGGTCCTGGGATTAACTGGGGAAATGACCACTCTGCTTGCTCGCTCCTTATGCTCATACTTAACTAGGCTTTACCGACTACTGCCCACGACACAGCACAGGGCCAAGGACACTTTGCCTGATCCGCTTGAAATTCTGGGATGAAAAGCTTTAGCCTCCTTGCCTAGGTGTAGGTGAACAGGTTGGATGAATTATCAGTAGAAATGGGTCTAAAACTGGGGACAAACTCAACATTTCTTCAGAGGGAAAGCAGCCGCTTATGGGTAGATATTCTGTCCTTAGGATGGGATGAACCAAAGGCAGGGACTCACACAGTGACCATAGAAAACAATCTGAATGTGGTCCCTAAAGAGACAGCACCAGCGCTATTACGAGACTAACGCAACGCCACTGTAAAAGCAGATTGCCTTTTGGTGGCAACCCAGCTGCCTATCAGCATAGAGTGTGACTGTCAGAAACGCAACCTGTACAGCAATGCGAGCTGTACTGCTAGAGAGAGCAGGAGATCACACCCTTCTGTCACCCGTCAGACAAACGAAGAAGCCATCAGCCATGTCCCTGGGTCGGTCTGCCCCTGCTCACTAGATCCGTGTCAAACCCACCTTGAGCCGTTTGGGAGCAGTTTGGGAACCTGGCCTTGGGGTCACGGACCTGGCCCCAGACTGGCCAGAGGGGACACGAATGTCCTGCCTGACTCCTTCTGCCTTGCAGCAGCCTGCGACACAACACGCGTCCCAGTCTGCAAGCAGAATCGTGTTCGGATCGGCTGCTATAAGGTCATTAACTTCAGTTAAACCTTTAACAAGCCCGAATGCAGCTTCTTAACACAAAAGACTGTGGACGGGGATACTCACTATTGGGCCGAGTCGTTAAGTTGATATTCCCGGGACCGGTTGAAGCATTCTTGGATCCCAGAGTCTGCCCAGAGTCTCATCATAGCTGACAGCAGCTCTGGAGAGAAGGGCTCTGTGTCCTCCATCCGACTTACGACATCACAGACCATCTTGGCATCAGCCTGCAGAGGAACGAAACAAGAGATCACGGAGACGCTCAAGGCAGAATTGGGAGCCGGAGATTTCAGAAACAGTTCACCAAACCACGAGGAGGAAGGAGGCTCTGTTTTTTTGGGGTGCGGCTTTAGGATCCACACCGTTATGATCCCATGGAAAGGGCCAAAGGAGGACGGAGCAAGGAAGTCAAATGGAAAGAGGTTATTTGTGCAATCAATATTTAGTATTCAACAAATATTTAGTATGGGGCAGACATACCAGTCGGCAGTGTGTGTGTGTGTAGCTTCTTGGGAACAAAAGGAAATTCATGTATGTGCATTTTAAATTGTTAGCAAAGTGAGGCATATCCTGCAATGATGCCGCCTTTAATCGTCTGTCTAACCTCACTGAAGTAGGGGCTAATTCCCATTACCACAGGCCACCTTGGCTGGCCGTCGCGCGTCGTGACTCAGAGGGAGAGGAATCTCCTGCAGGGAAGGAGTATGGCAGCGAGGGCAGGGCCAGCTGGCCCTTATCGTGTGGAATCTTTTTTTGGTGAGAAAAATGTGATTCATTGGGAACGGCAACTTTTCCTGGAGGACAGTGTTCTGGGTGTGCAAATGTCTCAGATTTAGGATGGGAACGTCTAGACAGCCTTGGAATGGCTGAGTTCAGCTCTGCTGTAATAGCCCACAGCCCCTCTCCACTTCTTTTGCAGTAAGTGGATCTCCCACATCCTCCCCAGGCTCCCGAAACCCCAGGGGGTGTTGGCTAATCTTCCATTTCTTCCATTGCTTTGAAAATTTTGGAAAAACTCTCATATTTCTGCCAGCTGAAACAAACCCAATTATTATTGCTACAATTAATTGGAAAAGCAGGTTCCTCCTTGGGTCATGGGTACGATTACAAGTAGAGAAGTGCCAATGTTAGAGAGCACCACAGTAATTGCACGGGTGGGAACGATAAGGTGTATGATATGGCTTGCATGGCCAGGACCAAAACTCCTCCACAGCTTCTCTTTATTGAACAGTGAAATTGTTGAAAAATCACAGGGCCCCAAGCCGCTGGCGCTGGAGCTGATGGAGATTTCAACACTCAGGGAAAGAGCCTCAAGTCCCCCCCCACAGTCTTTTTATGGGCTGAAGAAGTGTCAGTACTGTATGGAGACACCACCCCATAAAACTTAAAGGCGTGGAGTCTTTCTGCTCTGAAGACTTTATGAACAAAAAGCCTTTCTTGCAGAATGCTGCGTATCTCAGCGTGCTCCCCCAGCCCTCTGTGCAGGCTCTGCTTGGTTTGCAGAAGCAGCGCTGGTGACTCACACCTCAAAGCCGAGACAAACGAAGAACCTTGAAGAGTTCAGTTAATTTCAAAAGCTTGTTTTCTGCCCCGGAGTGCTTCCTGAGCTCAGTGAATATTCATAAATCGTCGGTACAGTTTGCCTGCCCTGCTGTAACTCTGCCCGTTTCACGGTCTCTGAATAACACAAAACCTGCTAATGGGCAGCCCCCTCGGGCACGCAGTCCAGCGCAGCCCCGCTACTTGTGCATGGGTGGCGCAGAAGAAGCCTCCACGCGCCCAGTCAGGTAGGAAGGAGGTCCTTCACTTGTGATCTTGACTGCTGGGGGGGTGTCGCAGGTGTAAGTCACAGATCTATCTGTCTGTGAGGGCAAAGCACACGTGAAGCCCTCCTGCTGTTATGGGCAGGGTCTGAGCTTCTTCCAAGCTTTAGGGGTTTAAGTGCAGGTGGCTTTCTGCAAAGTGTCAGAAGGAACAGCACGGTCGTCGCATTTCCGGGGCTGGGAAAGAGCTGCTTCACCTTTTCCACTACCGAGACTTGGGGCAGCCCCCTGTGGTTTGGGACCCTACGCAAGAGGGTTTAAGCACAAGGCAGGGCACAACGGGAGTGACCAGGGACAGGCACCTCTGGCTGTCCTCAGCAGGTTTGCCTGGGCCAGAAGCGGGGATGAGCTCGTAGGGCAGGGGATTATTTTGGTATGTGCTCCCCTGCAGTTGCTTGAGGTCCCTGTTTCAGGGATGGGAGAGGTTGCCTTCCTGCAGCACGGGCAGCTGCCTGCCAGGTAGACTGAGAGTCGACAGGCTGGAGCCGGGGAACAGCTCATAGGAAAGTTTATTGCTCCTGCTGAATGGCAATAAAAACATTCTAGACTTAGTTTTATCTTGCAGAGTGAACCATTGAACTCTCAATTTCATAGACCCAAAAAAAGCAGGTGAGATGAGTGTTTTTAAAAATACTGCTCCCCCCTGCCAAGGATGAAGCCCCTCTGTCAAGAAGCATGGGGCCAACCGGGAGCTCAGGCATTTGTTAGATGATTTAACGAGCAATTAAGGATCCAAGAAGAGAAGATACCCCTTTCTTTTCTCACTCTCCAGGCTGCGTCTCAAGCTGGGAATGACATTAAAATCTCCAGCCCCCCCTGGGCCCAGCAGGTAGATTTTTAAATACTGCCTGATTGACTTTTCCCTTCCCGCCTCCCCCGGGTCTGGCGCTCCCCGCTTCTCCCGAGGTGAGAGGAGCTGAGCCTCCCGCCACGCTCTGCCTCTGTACTCAAGCCAGCAATTAAATAAAGCAAAACAAAATAGACCAACCCGCCCCTCCTCCCGCCTTGCTGCTCCCTTCCAACGGGCTTTTCACTAATGAATATCACGGTGGTATTTTCAGCTACCTTGGGAGCTAAAAACCAAGTTGGGAGGAGGACCAGGGCTTGGGCTGGTCTCCTTCAGGCTGGTTTTCGTCCCTGACAGGAGCATCCCAGCCCATCCCCGCAGCCTTCCCACCCTGCTGCCGCTTCCCAAGGGTTTGCATTTTGCTGTAGTGGGTCAAAGTGTGACCCTCGGGTTGTTCTGTTACCCAGAGTGGGGTTTGCTGAGCTCTGGGTCACCCCTGAATGTGCCTGCCTACAGCGGGAGAACTTAGAGCCGGCCGGGCTTGGCCTGGGGAAACGGCTGAGCTCAGAACCCCTGGGATGGGAAATTCTACATCCAGACATCGACCTAAAAGACCAAAAACCCCTTTGTTGAAGAACAAAGTTCCACGCCAGCCAGGGAACGGAGGTGCTCTGCAGGGCCAGGGCAGGGTGAGGTTTTACACGACAGGGAAATTTGTCAGCAGACGTGAATGAGAAGCTTGTGAGCTCCATGGGAGGTCAGTGTGTCTCCTTTCCAGCCCTGTGTTGTGTGTCTACCTTTGCACCAGACACACAGTATAAATCCAGTTCATGAGGGGATCTGTTTTTCTCACTAACCTGGACATAACCGCAGTTATTTAATTGTCTCCCATATGTCACTGTCACCAAGCACACAGGCTGTGCTCAGCAAGCAAACTTGTGACTTCACTTGCAACAGCCTCACAGCCCAATTAATTTGCTGCCTTGCTGGAAGGCAGAGGGGCTCCTTCTAGCAGCCCGGCACTACTGGCAGCAGTCATGACTGTCTCCATGAGCAAGTTATTTTTCATCACGCTGATACAGAGCACTCCTAATTATCTGTTCTTCACCGTGGTCTGTGCCCACGAAGGTGCCAGCAGAGCTGCTCCTGCCCTGGCTGGACCATCGCTCTGACCATCCCAGGGTAAATCCCGGCTCTGATGCTTGGGAGCTGCCTGCATGCTAACTAGGGGATTCTTTTTTTTCAGAAAGGAACAGTCTTCCGCAAGGGGAAAACCTAAGGGCAAAGCAAAGCCTGATGCTATGTGGTACAAACCTGCTAACCCCTACAGAGCTGCACTGACGCACCCCTGCAGAGGCGCTGCGCTGTGCTTTCCTTTTGGTGAATCCCAGTAAATACCATTTTTGCTGTTATTTACTCTGATTAATCACACTTGTCACTCAGCCTATCTCAAAGGTTAGCACTGGGGGCATTTCCTCTGGTGGCTGCTTGTGCAAAGCTGCATCTCAGAGCATTTCAGAAAATCACAGAATCACAGAATGTTAAGAGGTTGGAAGGGACCTCAAGGATCATCTAGTCCAACCCCCCTGCCAGAGCAGGTCCCTGCAGTTGGGGGAAAAGATCAGCACTGGGTTTTGCAAGACAAATCAGAGGCGCGGTACTAACCATCAGCAAGCAATCTTGTGAAAAAAGTAGTGGCTGTCACCCGTCAGGAACCTGGGGGAAATCAAATGGATGTCTTGAAAGCATCCAGCACAAAAGATTCCCCTGGTGGGGGACCTTCTTGGGGGACCCCTGTCCTGACCTCAGGGCACGGCAGTATGTGCCTCTGCTACTCCAGTGAGAAACTTGAGGGCAGAACTTGGCTCAGAAACTGAATACCTCCTTACAGAGCCTCTCAGAAATCTGGACCCTGCCTCCCAGCTGAAGTGTGGCTTCATCACCTCACAAGCCAGTTATTTCCATGGCATTTGCAGCCTGAATGAATTCTGGAAACAAAGCAGGGCTGGTGAATCCGCCTCTTCCAGAGACATCCAGGGCCCAGCTCCAAGTCCATAGGAATTTTGAATAAATAGCTACACGTATGAGTCTCCTCCTCACTCTCCCTCTCTTTCTCACACATCTGTGTTTTGGAGCTGACCTCTGAATCTGTGGAAGTCTTTCCGGCATGAAGCAGCTGCTGTGCATCGCAGGAGAGACAACCTTCTCCCTTCCTCCTCCGCTCTTCCATCCACCGCCACTACCTCCCACCTCCGCTCGGCACTTGGCTTGCTGAGGGACCCCTGAAGGCGCTGAGCTAGTGAAAAACTATCCAGTGGCTTATTCAAATCCTTCCCTTTAGAGAATACCTTGGGATGGGCACCCAGACTGTATCCCCTCTGCCCTCTCGTTTCTCAGAGGTGGACCTGGAAAGCTCCCGACGCAGATCCCAGCGGTCTGGGAAAGATGGGCTCGCGCTGCTGCGAAGCTCGGCCTCGGCGCTCTCTAGCAATTTGCATCACACAGCAAAGCTGAGCCTAACAAATTAAGTTAGAGATGGTTGGCTTTCCACAGTGTCACGCTCGCCATCTTCTACCCTGCTCGTGTTAAACAGCTCACAAAAAGGTTGGTTGGCTTGCGTACAAGGCCAAAGGGCTGCTCTGAGCAGAAAGGCTGTTTTGTGCAGAAAACACAACCCGACAGCCACGGTGACATGCAGATCTTGTCCCGAGGCTGTGCCCGCTTGCTAGCCGTTAGCAAAGCTCTGGTTTTCATACTCTTCTGGAGCCAAGATGGTCCCATCACCTCTGATTGTCTTGGCCAAACAACTTCTGTGTGTCTGGTATGTGGTGTAGGATCTCTGTCCCGAAACCTTGTTACAGCTCTTTTTTTTTCTGTCTGCTGCTTCCTATTTGGGGAGAAGCTGAGCAGGACTGATACTATAGGTTTTCATGGCTCTAAAAGCAGGCCAGTTGCTTTGTGTTTGGTGCTACTTTTACTCCTATCCATACTGTCTGACACTTCAGGTGATCAAATAAAATGTGCTTGCTCTGATGTGAGCATAAACTTCTTTTCCCCTCCCGCAACATTCATACACTAATATTCCTTGTTTGCTTGGACTATTGACTATCTGGCAGTCCGGGACTGGATAATGCATGGACGAGACTGAGCTCTTGGGCTGGCAGTTGGCCACCACCAGCCCTACGTCCTTCACTCGCTAGACAGGTGGCAAATCCCACCACTCAGCCACCCAGAACTCAACCTGCAAGACGGATGTCGCTGAAGTGCAAGCCATTTCCCAAATTTACTTTGTTCTTGGAAATTGTAGGGTTCTCCCCTGTTCTTGAGGAGCTCAGAAGAGCTCCCGAGCTGGGCAAGCCAAACACTGTAGATCACCGAACCGACTTCTCCAAGTGAGGATGGGAAAACCAGAAAGCAGGTGTTAAATGGTCTCAAAACGGGTCCTGACCCATGAGCTGCAACGGCGGGTGAGAAAACAGCACTCTGCCCAGCCTCATCACTTCTAATTCAAGAAGATGCCACCCCTGAGAGACTGAGAGCCACTCCACCAGCATCCCTCCGAGGGCAGGGTGCTTTGGTGGGGGTCCTCTGTCCTACAAGCACAGAGCACCTGGATTGAGTATGGGATGTGGAAGCCCAAAGGTCACCCCTCACCGATGGCTCTGAGGCCATGTAGGCACAGACAGCACTGCCCACCAAGGAGGGGCTGAGAGAGGGAGTCACAGACAGGGGACATTACCTGCATGTTTCAAGCTCCACAGGGAGGTGCTGGGGAGGAGGAGGAGGCTGGAAACACGTTAAAGATGAGCAAAACAAATCCTTGCAGCCTACTGCCCTTCTCCTCTCTGCAAAATCCTCTCTGCCCGGTAAAAGTCCATAAATGAACTGGCAGCGCAGCATTTGTGCTGCAGTAAACGGGGTTGGGGAAATGCCCGGTATCCCACGGCGGGAGAGCAGGTAGGAGAGCTGCTGCAAGCATTTGTAAAAGAAATGGCTATTCTGCTTTCATCGCAAAGCTCACGGCTGAGGACGAGCTGAGTGGGAGTGATGGCGGTTCTCCGGGAACAAGTTTGGGAATTTACCCTACTATCTTCCACTCTCCAAACGTTTTTTAAGCTCTTCCACACCAACACCCCTCCGGGCGACTGCGTAAGGATGGTGGGGCAGAAAGGACGCGGTTTCACTCTGAGCTTTCCCACCGCAAAGTGGGCAACGGGTTTTGTCTTCGGAGCAGAAAGGGAAGCCAGCCCCTACAGTGGGGGTATTCCCAGGATAAAGCCGGAATTTTTTTAACGTCTCCGGCTAAATGCCGCTCGTGTATGATGATTTATAGGGCAGCGCCTTCCTGCTGGGAAGCCGTGCCGCGCTGGAACCTAGTAATTAGTTTAATGCTCAGAGCTTGATGCTGAACGGTGGGTGCTAATCTCCACTCCACAATTAATCTGGCAGATTTATCAGCGCCTCGTACGATGAAGGGCTAAGTCTGTGGGTTACAGTCATCTGTCCCCGAAGGAAGCGACAGCATTTCAATCAGAAAGAGCCTTGGTTCATTTTATGGTCTTATTTGGTGATCTGCGTTCAAGATACGTATTTTCAACGTAAAGGACAAGCAGAGAGAAAAAAAAACCCTTACCCCAGTCCTGCTAAATTTCAGCTCCTTGTTGCCTTCTCTGTAACCCATAATTGGGATTTCTGGGTAGGGATTTCTTAGTGCTTTTCACTGAGACAGCTACAGCAGTTCGGGGGTTTTGGTGTTCGTAGCCGAGCCTCCTGCCTGGCAGGGTGTCTCAAAATTGTTTCTTGCAATGCTGATGTGACAGCAGGTATCACAGCAGCCAAATAATACTAGATTTTCCACTTGGCGGCAGAACTGAAAAATTAGGTGGTGTGAAAAATCAGCTTGGATCAAACATGTTCCCCTGCATTCTTCTCTGGACCCAAAAGCCTCCAGATAATTTCATTTCTTGTCCAGCCTTTAGCCCTACCAAAATATTTTGGTTCTTTTCATAGAATCCTAGAATGGCCTAGGCTGGAAGGGATCTTAGAGATCATTTAATCCAACCTCCCTGTTACGGGCAGGGATGCTTTGGGGGGTCATTATTGTTATTTTAAATGCAGGTCAATTTTCAAACCAAAAATTTTGTTTCCAAAGGAAAAGTTGGAAAAATGAATGAAAACGAAACACTTTGGCCTTTCAGGAATGCAAAATCCTTCAGAAAAAAATCTCCAAATTTTCACAAAATTTTCCTTTTGACCATGATTACCTGTGGATTTTTACCAGATTTTGGCTTCTAGACTGTGTTTTTTGGCAAATTCATTGAACATTTCTGTCCAGGCCTAGTAACAAGCACAAGAACTTTCTTATCAGGAGTTCTTAACTCACCGCTGTTTTAATTTGGATTCTCACCACCTCAGATTTTCTGGGTTTCAGTCCTGCACTCTTCCACCAAATGTCTTACAACACGACCACAGCTGAGTGCAGATGAAGAGGTTTTGCTTAGGTTTGACTTGGGCTTTACAGGAGCAAAGCAGGTTTGACCTACACAGTCAGGGCCAGAGGACATGCTGGAACTGTGGGTTAGGAGTTGTCCTGGCAATTGGCTAAATATTAATTAACAGGACATTGGGTCAGGCAGCGAGGGCACTTTGGGAACCGAAGAGAGGTCTCAAGAGGAGTCACATGAATACTGAAAGGGATGGGATGAAACGAGATGCTGCCCGTCGGGTGGCTGGTTAGTAAAATTTTGCCTGTGACTACTACAACTCTCTTTTGGCTCCCACCCCTCTTCATTTCCAGCTGTTCGTGAAACCTCCTCTGCAGGGAGGGCAGGGATTTCGAAGGCGTGGGGGCGAAGGAGCATCTGGCTGAGGTCCTGTCACAAGCAGAAGCTGCGGATGATGTGGCTGAGGTTGGGAAGCGGCTGCTGGAGGTGTCTGCAGCTGTCTAGAAGGAGCCCCAGAGTTCAGAGGGGATGAGAAACAAATTTGTAGCGAAATCTCTCCCCTGCTGCTGTGTCCCCAGCAAAATCAAGACTCGGGTGCTTGTACCAGGCTTGGAGGAGCTCTCTCTTTGATCAGCAGGGATTACGGAGACTAACCCCCAGCAAGTTCCTCCCTCCCGGAGCCGAGGCACTCCGCACACTAACAGATTTGCTTATATGTTTTTTCAGGTTGCTGCAGAGAAAAATTGTCCCGTATTTCCTTTGCAAGAGCATCAAGGAAGTTCCTCGACCTTTTTGCAGGGAGAGGATGGGAGGAGGAAGAAGAGGGAGGGAAAGGAGGGGAACCGAGAGGGTTGGGTGTGAGCACTGCCTTTCTAGGGGAAGCTGGCTATTAACAGGAACTTTCTTTTATTAACTCCTCTTTTCAGAGAGAACGGAAAAATGGGACCTCAGCTGCAGCATTAGATGACAGGACAGTCTGTAAAATAAGGGGCTGGCAGAGAAATATCTTTATACCGGCTTAACAGGGATAGGTAGAAACAGGTTGAGGGCCTGGAAGAAATCTTTGATGCTGTTGTGTGTATTTATTATTTATTCCTCTGGCACAAATATAGCATCAAAGACTGTCAAAACCAAAAAGCCCGTAACCTGCTGTCGCAGGATTAGTCCTACATCTCTGTAACCATGGCATCACGTAGTATTGACAAGGATGGGAAAAAAGCGCCCGGCATTTATGACACTCGCGAGGATGAGGCAGACCTCCTCGCTCCGATGAGGATGCGCCAGAAGGGATAAGAAAATCTGTGAGCATCTCGCTAGCCTGGGCATCTGTGAGGCTCAGCTAGGATGGAAAACGTCACGAAGCAGCAAAATTTGCTCCCTTGTGCATAAGCCTACGCGATAAGGACGGGGAATAGAGGGTGGATCCCCTCCCCAAACATTTTGCTGCCATTGCAGAGCACCTCGAGCCCCACGGAACGGTGCGGATGGCATCCTCACCCGTCTGTAGCCAGGGATGGAAACGGCCTCGAGCACCGAGTTTGAACTCTTGCATGTGTGTGCCCTGGTGGCTGTCGCCTCCAAGGGTGTGACTCTGCACGTTCTTGCCCGACGACTCTCAGCCCCATCCTATCCTGGTGTTTTCCTTCCTACCCCTCGGCTGCTCCCCCCCTCTCTCTGTGCCAATCTCCCTGGCCCCGCAAGTCCCGCGGCTGCCGCAGCCAAGGACCGTGTTGACATGAGTAACAAGGCACAGACTTAATACTATCCTGATTATTTTTTGGAAAATAATACATATTCACTCTTTTTCTGGAATGCTTTTGCCAGCTTGGAAATATTTCAAGTACCAGCAGGGGATTAGGGAGCTTCTTTTAATCAGCTTTTGTTTTGTTTCTTCCTTTTTTTTTTTTTTTAACATGGTTGCAGAAGAAGGAGTAGAACCCTACTCAGAAACGTTCTCCGTGGAGGGATGGGGATTTGGCAGTGCCGTGCAGTGATGCCTCTGGCTAAGGGGAAGTGGGAACAGGGCGGCCTCTCGCGGAGGGGGTCAGAGCTCTCCTACAGACGCGTGGGGCAGGAGGGAGCAGAGCTCAGGCTGGGGGGCTGTTTATGCTGGCCCCGATCCACCCTGCGGCGCAGAGCAGAATTGCCAATAAAGCCTCGGAGCGGAGGCATTCCCAGTCGTCTAACTGGTCTGGAAATCTGATTTCCTCTAAACAGGCTCATGGGCAGCACGTACATCTCGGCATCGGTGGGCAAGGTGGTGCTTCCACAGCATGGCACGGAAAGTGAGAAACATGACAAACCCGCGCGTCTGCCATTCTTCGTTCCTCTTCTCTTTCCCTTCTCTGTTAATTTTGCTTTTTCTCTCCCTGCGACCCTCCTTCTCCCTGCCCGCCCGCAGCCATCCCCATCCCCAGGAGCAACCCTGCATGTACAGTGCTCTCTGGAGATGCCATTTCTCTTGCAGGCGTTCAGCTCATGGTGCATCGCAAAAAAAAATAAAAAAAAATATCCCCGGCGGAGCGAGCGATGCCAGTAAGAGGCTCGCCTTCCCTCCACCTCCCAGGGCTACTTTCTGCCTTGGCTACGAGCCTGCTGCATCTTTGTGCGTTAATAAAAATAACCTAAAAGTACGCGGGAGCAGACAGAGCAATCCCAGAGACTCCAAACATCTAAGGGGCTTTGTTTCCAAGGCAACATCTTGTCTCCTAGCTGCAAAAGGCCACGGGAATGAAGGCAGCCTATGGAAAATGAATAGCTCAATGACAACAACAACAACAAAAAAAATCTGCTGGGGAGCGTATCAGGGAGGGAGGGGTGTTCGTAGGGGGGCCAGGAAAGAGCGAAGCCGAGCAAGCCGGGAGGAGCTGCACAGAGCACGCAGAGGGACAGGGTGCGATTTATCTCATGAGAAGCACGGTCCTGCCCCCATTGAAATGCATAGCACCACTTCCACCACTTAATGGGAGCACGGGAGCTTGCACAAATCGGCTATTCTTCTCTTTCCCCCCTTTTTTTAAGCTACAGCGTTTGAAGATCCGAGCTAGTTAAAAATAATCCATTGTCCCAGGCAGAGCCTTCCTGGGTCCCAGAGGCTTTTTGGGCTGGGGCCGCGGGTCGCTGTTGATTTTACCCAGCCCGGGTTCCCACTGCCAGAGCTGCCTCTCCCACTCTGCACCCCAGGGCAGCAAGGTGGGAGGTGCCAGAGCACGGCAGCACCCCTCCGGCTCTTCCATTAAGAAAGAAACACGATTTCACCCATTTTTTAAGGTTTCCAGAGCTGCGCAGTATGTGAATGTCTATGTGCAATCCAAGCTGCAGAATCAGGATGGTTTTGCTCTCAGCTTTTTGGGCCAGCTGCTCTAAGAGCGGACTTGAGGCTTCAGGCAGCAGAGACCCCTCTGCCCTCCGTGTCCCACCACGCTGGGAGTGGACTCCCAACTTGGGGAGAGGAGGAGGAGGAAGCCCTGGGGTGGCCGGGAGGGACAGAGGACGTTGGTGTGCGCTGCTGCTGGTCTCTGCCCTGGGCTGGAGCCAGCTTCGGGCTCACGCTGTCCCTCAGAGACTCTTTGGGATGATGAACAACTCGGCCATTGACGTCCTGCCGGATGTTAAAACGTTTTATTTAACTAATGCCTTTCCTTTGTACCTTCTCTCAATCAATACCATGTGAGCAAGAGGTTTGCAGCGGGAGAGCTGCTGGGAAATGCTCCCCTCACGCTTTTCTTTCGCACCCTCCGCTCTGGGCAGAGCAAATCCATCCGCATGGATGGACGACGGCTATTTATTATTCATCTTGTTATGCCAGGCACAGCTCCATCTGAGCAAGTTTCAAGATGACGAGGTTTGCTTCTCGCTCCCCCTGCTTGAAATGGTTTTAATTTAGCTTGGCTCCAGGGAGTTCCTCCGAAATTGCCCCAGCAGAGCAAGGCTGGAATTTGGCCCTTGTTGCCCTGCCCAGAGTGGGCACGCAACGAGCAGCACCCGTTTACCGCCCTCCCTTGACTCGTGAGAAGACGCTGCCGGGGTAAGCGGCTACAAATACCTGGTGAGCGTATCGTCCACTTGATAATTTTCTGCCCTAAAGTCCTTTGCAGCGCTCTTGGATCGCCTTCCACCGTCGTAACTTTCATCCTTACGTGGCTGAACTTCACTTCTGCATGAAACTATCCCCGCCGACCACATTGAGATATCACTTGCGAACACCCTTTCGAAGCGCTCAGCCCCACTTCGGCGAGACACGTATTGTGCAGTTTGTGCCACCCGCTGCACAACTTGGCTCTCAAAATAGTTCATCATGTTAACACCGGGGCTGGGATTTTCCAAAGCACTTGGTATTGACCTAACCTGAGTCACACCAAGTTTGGCTGTAGATTGTTATTAACGGGGAACAATGAATGTTCCTGAAAATCCCACCGCTTGGACATAAGGACAGAGAAAATAGACTTTGCAGGGTACATTATTACCGGCTGGTAAAAATGTCTAACCTAGACAGCTTTAAAAATGTATCTGCCCAGGTCATTAATGGCACCTGCACGGAGAGTCTTGTCATTATGTCGGAATGAATACATAGTGCTGATTTGTAATGTAATAAATTTACAGAATAAATTAGAGGGAAAATACAGCCAGCTGCCTGACTGGCTACCTCTTCAGAGTACGCGCTGGCTGATTTCTTGTGTTGTTCTGGTTTTTCAAGAGGCACGAACATGAGATGACGCAGCTGTTGCCCTCGGTCCCAACACAATCGGGTGCTGAGAGCCCGTCATGCGGGCCATGGCACTTCAATCTCTTCCTGAAAACCTACCTGCCCCTTCATTTTCTGCACCACCCTTCTGCTTCGATGGCTCAGCTCACTTGCTCAACACACACACACACACACACACGGAGGCTGGCGTCCAGACCCTCAGCCCAGAGACAGACAGCACGCCCTCACACCTCCTTCGCAGATAACACCCATCAAGCTTTCGACTTCCCTTTGAGCCGCTGTCTTCGGAGTAATGGCTCAAACTGGAAACGCATTTCCAACCCATGTTTGCCGACCAGAAGAAAGCTCTCCATCGCTCTTCACCGTTCCTTGTGAGCTGTGGCGCTCAGTAACGAGGCCACTGACGAAGCAGTGGTATGTTCTTTCGTCCCTGCCAAAACCCCGCTCCCTCCTATTCAGCTCAACAAGACGCGAAGCCCCGGTGCTGCCAAGCGTCCTTTCGGCTGCCAGAGGAAAAGGAGCTAATCAAACGAGCAGAAGAGCCCCGGTGCCAGGCTCCCTTCCCAGCTCAAACCCGCGCACACAATACCCGCCGGCTCGACCGCTCGGCTCCAAGGGGCTCCCGCTCTGCCCACCCCAGGGCGAGAGCCGCAGGCTCCACCGTTCCCAGCCCGCGTTACTGCTGCCCCAGCGGGCCCACGTCGGCGAGCTGCCGCATTCATCCCCGTCAAGGCACACCACGGCCTGTACTCGTTAGTCCTGCATTATTATTCTTTTTTAAATTCCTTTCCGCAATGCCAGCTTCCTATCTCTTCCCTCCTCATTTCCCACACCGAGGAGAAAAGCCTCACGCTGTGCCTTTCACGTCCCTTGGCCCGTCAGCGGGCCGCACGTTTGAAGTTACCTTTTTTGCCTCCGTTTCGAACCCTGCTTGGTCAGAAACGCGAGGAGACTGTTTTCAGTTTAAATATTTCAAGCGTCGCGTGGGTCGTTCTCCCGTAACGCTGCTGGGTCAGCGGTGCTGGCGTGACCAGCTGGGGCTCTGCCGCTGCTCTGCGCCCGTTTACACCAGATGAGGACGAGTTTTGTTTTCGGCTGCGTCCTGATCCCCTTCTCCAGGACACATTCCTCCACCTCTTCATTTTTAGCACTGACATTAAGTATTTAGAGCATAAAATGACTAATTTGCCTCTCTGCAGCCGCTACGTTTCGAAACCATTTGGGAACTGCTGAAGTTATTTGCCACCTACAGCCCAGTGAGTTTAATAAGGAGATCGTACGTTCCCGTAGTACTTCGAACGTTGTGCAAACTGCTTATTTACCACGGAGCAAACGGCCGCGAGGCAGCTGACACCGGGGTTAAACGCAGGGGCTGCCGAACAGCCCGGCTACCACGCGTGGCAGTTTCAGGCGGGAGGTGAAAACGTTGCTTTGCCAACCGAATAACACCAAGTTATCTGTTTCAGCTGGAGCCGCTCCAGCGCTTTTGGCATTTCTAGAGCTCACGGACACCGCAAAGAATATTTAAAGGAGGCAAAAAGTAAATCGCACGCTTTGGAGAGTGGCCACGGCGCCGCTGTAAATGCCTCTCCGCTGTCAGGCCCTTCGAAGGTCGTGGGTGCCGAGCTGCTCGGGGCTGCACCTCTCCTGCCAACTGAAGGGAAAAGGGGGCCAGCCCCAAGCTGGGGAAGGTTGCTGCGTGCTCGGTGGCCCTGCAGCCCTCCTCCAACGCTCTCCTTCCTCACTGGAGAGCCCGCCCGAGAGACCTGTCCTCGCACACAGCGCCGATCGTGCCCCTCTGTGATGCGGAGGTGGCACAAAGAGCTTTCTAGAAGCTCCGAAGGCACCACAAGCAGCGAGCATCCTTCCGGGCTGCTTCCCTTCTCTGCCCGACTTCTGTGCACCAGACCGAGGTTTGTTTCTTCCGTGGGAGTGCTAATTCCCTTCTCCTCACCCTCAGCCACGCTACTTTCACCCGCCCATCCGTCCCCAAAGCAGACTTTGTGTGAGGTGTTCTCTCTGCCCACCCTCGCTGCACCTCGGCAAGTTTTTTTTCCTCTCCTTCCCTCTTCATTTCTATGAGAAGCCACACAAAACCTCGTCCAATATTTGGGGCTTGTCAAACAAGCAAAAAAAACCTGTGCATAACCTACACCACCAAACTCTCTACCCCACCCCGCCAGGCCAGCCTGATGGACTCATAATTTAATAAGTTTTTCCATTTCAGTGTTCGCTGTCCTCATCCCCCGTCTGGGGTAATGAACACTGGCAGGATTTTCTGTGTCCGTAAATATTTCCCTGCTGCTGTGAAAAGACTGTTTTTCCTTTTCTCCCTATTGGATGAAGATGGCTGCTCTGCCAGCTCACCATGTAAATTTAATAGCATTCCAAAACCTCTGTCCTACATAAACACGAATGTATTTCATCCAAGAGGAACCTGTTATTGAAGAAGCACATTGCTAAATCATTCAGAAGGTTATTGTTTGAAGTACTCGCAGTCAACAGCGCCTCGGTTATTACAGCTCAAAAAAGGGGAGGGAAAAAATGACCAGGGATCACGGCAACCTCTTTAAATGCAGGAGTTTATGCACCGAGATCATCAAGGTATAAGCAGGGCATTGCCAACCAGCAGGTCTGGCCCCAGGAGGACGGGCCAACTGCAAGCAGCCCTACAAATTATTCACTGGCAATTGCTTTCTTGCTGTTGCCCTGACTTATTTACACTCCAAAAGATTTCTGAAGTGTGTTTATTTAAGAAAGATGAATCCGGAGGCTCTGGAAGGGGAGAAAGAGCTTTTCAAAGGGATCCGGCCCCGCCACGACACAATTGGTTTCGCTCATTAACCCCTCCACGAGAGGGAGAGGCGGGAGGGCACTAAGTGCTGATGCATTATGCATTAATGCACTGCGTCAGGAAACGCTGATTTGATGGGGGCTGAGGGTTAAAAGGTGTTTCTTGCGCTTTTCCTTACTCCCAGGTGCCACGCTGGAAGGTGAAGTGACATTGGGGGGGGTGGGGGAAATTGGGGGGTGACAGCTCCTGGGGCCGGACACTGTGCAGATGGAAAAAGCTTCATGGTTGCTAAAGGACGAGTGTTGCCCTGGTGTTAACGTCTCTTCCCGAATTCAAACGTTTCAGCCCCCCTTTAGTAAATTCCCTACTTCCTCTAAACAGTTTTGTGTTATCAGCACACGAAAGCACCCGAATACTCATCTTAGACCCTGCTAAGAAACGTAGTTCTGGGTACTGCAACGACTCGGAGGCAGTACAAGGTCCAAAAAGAGACCTTGCGCAGGCACTGCCCCTTCTTACCAAGCCTGTAAAGCAGAACTCTGGGCTTCTAAGCTGTTTTCAGTCATTTAATTGACAATGCAAATGTACAGACCTGCATCTCTGCCCTTTACCCTTTCCTGATTCATCTGTTTCCCCAAGTAAATGTTTGCAATGAATTTGCTTTTTTGACACCTGCAAACTGCAGAAGCAAATGAACTGCCGGCGCAAGGGCTGTATTTCGAGACGTGAGGCCCATCCTTGGGAGGCCAGAACTAGGCAGATGAATATCCACATTGAGTTCATACTACAGTTAACTACCAGGGATAAAGCTCTCTGACCTGTAAAGGCATCTTTTAGGAAGCAGGTGCCTATGCATTTTGGAGATGCCCACAACGGACATCGTTCTCCCAGTTCTGGTGCAAGGCATCTGAGACTGGGGCTGCCGGGGTCTCTTGGGTTCCCACGGGACGACGGCGCCGCATCGTTTTGCTGTTGATCCAGCTCCGGATACGAAGCAGTTATTTTCCCGCTGCTTTGCTCCTCCGCATGACGCTGTTCAGCACCGTGTAGCACCAAGGGTTAGGACCCCACCTCGTTTCAGCCACGTGTACAATTCACGCGAGGCGCTGTCTCCCCACGCTGCCGCTGGACACGCACCTTTGGCCCTGCTCCGGCACCGGAGTGGCACGAATTCATTTTTACGAGTGAAATGCATCTCTCACTGCTCAGCGTTCGGGGTTTTGGTGTTTTGGCAACAGGCTTTCACACTCAGGCGCTCCTCGTGCGACACAGCAAAGCTATTAAAAACACAATTTAATTTTGATCTCGTTGCTGATCAGTCCACTGGGAATTCTCACTTAATCAAACTTTAATGTTTTCCTTGTAAATTTCAGGAAAAAAAATCAGTAATTGGTCTGATAATTGAATTTTCAGATCATGTATCAAAGGAATAATGCCACGCATGGGATAAGCAGCAGTCTGCCTCTGGAAGCCCAAACATCTGAAATGGAAAATTCTGCAGAATTTAGATAAAGATTTGAATATACTGCTCTCGAGCTAAGAATAGACCTTATTATTTATATCGTCAAAGGAAGCGGCTGAAATCACAGAGATCTTTGGAGAGCAAAGATACTCAGACAGTTATGCACAGGAATTGTGTTCGCGGAGCTGAAGTGGAAAGCTACTGACGTGTCTCCGCACAGGCACGCTGCTCCCGGCGGGCCCCGCGGACCATTTCAGGCAGAAGAGAAATGCCAGGCGTTTCCCTCCTGGAAGACACACTCAAAATATCTTCTGAGTATCCAAGTAGAGACTGGGGAATAACCTGCCCAGTGCAGAGGTGCTTTGTGCCCCACCGGGTGCGTCACCACTGCGCTCAGGTCCACCTGAGTGCTCTGCTTGTCCCTTGTCTCTGACAGAGAGCTTCATCCCAGAGAGCCATCGGAGTTCTCCCATTGAGTTGTTCTCCAGGTCCAGCCCTTCTTAGAAGTTGCTTTCTGACTAGATCAGAGAATAAAATTAAACGGCTAGTGGGAAAAATTCAAAACATCCTTGTAATTTAAAATAAAATAAAATTGAGGCCTCATAGCCAGGACCGATGACTGTGCTCCTCTGAAGTTCACAGGCTTCAAGAGCTGTGCTCCTCTCTCCTGGGACCAGGACAGCAACACTCAGTTCTTCCTGTACTTCAGATGTTTTCAAGCTGGGAAGCATTTCCAGAAGTACAATAAATGCCTGCTTTCAGTCCTTGTTTAATTATTCTCTCTTTCCTCCCAAGCATGTTTCTTGTCTCTTCACTGACACTTTCCACCTTCCCCTCTTGCTCACTGTCTCTAACTGAACATCTCCAGCCCTGACAAGGATATAGATGGAGGTGTCCTGTTTCCAATCTCTCCTGGTTTGCACCTTCAGTGGCTTTGGAACGTGAGTCCTCTCCTCCCGTGCCCGCGTGATGCTTCCTTCCGTCAAGTGAAGGTAAGAGGAGCGCGTGAGATGAGGCTTGGAGCGTGCCCATCCGCGGGACGAGGAGACAGATGCCGGGTAGGAAGCGCCTGCAGGCTGCTCCGCCAGGCTCAGGTGCCAGATGAAGGAGCTGCTTTCCTGGGAGAAACGAGCAGTGCCAGTGCCAAACTGCGCCCAGGACTCTCCCCTGCAGAGGAGGGGAGCAGGGGCTGTTTTCACACCACCTACCCTGGGTGCCTGGCTGAGGTGCCACCAGCCTCCTCAAGGAACTGTAGTCAACGCTTGCCAAGAAGGTGATCACTCATCGCTCTTAGCAGTTTCGGTGCGGAGAGAGAGATGATGTTCACAATAATTCAGGCTTCCATTTTTTTCTTTTTTGATGCTAGATGTCTGCTCGGCTTTGCCAATCCCTGTGTCCATCAGAGCCAGCTGGATGCTGGGATTCCTTCTCTGTGCCATGACAAGAAGTGACATCGCTTTTTTCAAAAGAAAAAAAAAAAAGTGCCAACAGGATTTGGCAGGTGCTTCTCTCCATGCCACCTTTAGATAGTATTAAGTTCTCTCACTTAAGCAGTATCAAATGTTCACATTAGAGTAATGGCAAAGTATCCTCTTCTAATTTTTTCCTTTAATTTTAATTTTCCTCTCACTTATCGGCTAAGCGTTGCTATTGCTGTGGAGCAAAAATTAAGATACTCAAACTGTCCTGTTCAGCTTTTTCCCTGAAAATCATGGGATTTTGAGAAAGCAGCATTTTTTAGACAGAAAATGACTTCCAGGGAAATTAATAAAATTGGATGGAGTGCATTATCTCAGCTCCTTCCATCTAGGAGAAGGGGAGTTGTTTTTAAATTCATTTGCTTTCATGGGCAGGAAAAAAATGGCTCTGATTTGTTTTGATGATTAAAACGTCCAAAAATATCAGTTTCCTGTCCATCATTCAGAGTGTGTGTGTGTCAGACAGCAAGACGAAGGGAAGTTTATCCTTGAGCAGTGACAGAAGACCAAGTGACCGGGTACCTACAGCCACCTCCAGCCGCTTATCACCGCTGGCCTTGGTGGGCATTTCCACCCTACGCACAACCACTACGTCCAGGTTAAAGGGTTACAGAGGTGTGGACACATTCAGCTGCAGACCCATAAACTGCAGGTAATCACTTCTTAATAGCTCCTTCTAAAAAGACCAGAAATTCTGTGCTGATTGATCCACCGGGCAGCTTTTGCTGGCACCACACATTTAAGTAGCAAGAAGCACCTCGGGTACTCTGGCCCTGATGGTGCAGAACCAAGTGTAGCGCCTGTGGGGAAGGAAGCAACCCCCTTAGCATCACCTCCACCTCCAGCCTTCTCCATCTGCTGCATTTCCAGTGTGAGATGGGCATAGCGAAGGGGCTCCATAGTGGTCTAATACTCCACAGCATCTTCAAAGGACAAGAGCCAAGTTTTAGGGCCAGGAGAGCCCTTGGGCTGCTCCGGTCCCCTGGCCACCGTTGGCAGCAGGCGTTGCGGGAGGGAAGGAGTGGTTGTGTGGCTCTGAGGCACGCGTGGGGGGACAGTGAGGTTGGTAGTCGCTTCTTCTTGAGAGTGCTGGCGGAAATCTAGTCTGAAAGGAAGTTTCAAAAGGTAAGTGAAAGCTGCGAAGGAGTAGGTGGCTCGGAGGCGATGCTGAAGAAGCGGTGGAGGGAAAGGGTGCTCCATCCAACGGCACATTACTTTCCAGAGCGATGCGTGTAACATCGCACCCCGGGCAGCACCAGGGATGTATCTGTACCCACAGCCAGCTCTTCCCCCATGCAGTTCGCACAGCAGCCATGCTTTTCCAAGAAAATGTCAGGGGAACGCACCGCTGCGATGGCCTGAGACGCAGTCATTCCTCCTACGTTCCTGGGGAGCCTGATAAAGATAAGCTCCTAAGTTAGCAGGTAGCACCTACACAGGGGAGCACTACTGGGTGCATCTCCGTGGGACACACACTCCCAGGAACAAAGGCTGCCCCAGCCTCGAGCAAATACACACCTCGCATCAAAACAACACACCAAACCCTCTTTCCACACCTCTACAGGTTTAGGGGAAGGAACAGCCACGGGAAAGGCAGGTGAAAAAGTGTTAACGAACCCAACAGATATATCCCACGCCAGCACAAGCAAGCTGGACAGAGAGATGTGGGACTTAGGAATTGTGCCCATGGGCAAGCGAGCACCGGAGTCGGGCGGGCTGGGGAGCAGCCCTGTGCTCGCCACCAGTAACAGCTACAGCTGGTCTCAGCCTAAAGATGCTCTGTCAAATATTTTGTCAAAGATTTGCCTGCTAGTGATGGCTATCAGAGCCACAGAAATCTGGAGGACTGAGAAGTGCAGCTGGATTGCTGAGCAGATGGAGGGAACGCTCAGGCTAGACACTTCTCTTGCTGTCTCAGATAACTCAAGGGGTCTATGTCTTCTCTCTTCCCCTTCACCCTCATCCTTCTCTTCTAACCCTTTTAGACTCCATCTGCATGCAACAGATCCTTCAAAATAGTCACCTCCCTAAATCTGGAGAGGAGAAAATGCCCATTTTCTAAGGGCTACCCAAGCTATCTGCCCCCGGGCAACTCTGCAAGCTGCCTGCTCTTCTCCAGCCAGCTGCTTGGCTGGAGGCAGCTCTGTGCCCTCTCCCAAAGCAGAGCGGGACCCAGGAGATGGCTTTGAGACTAAGAAACTAAGTCTTAGATGTTTTCCTTTGGGAGAGAAATAAGCTGTATCACCTTCACAATAACGGCTTTTCTGGGCTCTGGCTCAACTGCTTGGGCGTTGAAGCAATGTAGGAGGTTTTAGGGTTTCTGTAACTGAGAGCAGTCAAGAGCTCAGATGGGGGGGGAGAGGGAAATCCAAGACGTGTGAAATCGAAGCCCTAGTGTTGCTTTTTAAAAAGTTGCTAAAGAAGAAGAACATGGCAAACTGTACCATAAACTGGAGGCTGGACCCTCGGGAACTCCTTGCAGTTAATTTTTGCTCCTAGTTACACTAGTCAGACTTTGCTTTGTGTACACGCGACTTCCCTGCTCACCTTCTGGAAAGGCAAAGCCGTTTCGCCACCCTAAGGCTGTTCAGCAACCCACTGGCCACATCCAGCCGAAAAACCCTCCAGCAGCCCAAACCCCCTCCATCAGCCAACCCCATGCTCAATGGTGCTCAGAGTGCCAACAGGAGCGTGCAAGAAGCAGGAGACTTCAAACCTTATTGTGCCCTAACTTAAGGCATCGTTCCAGTCCAAAAGCCCTCTTTATCTCACTTAAGCTTAATTGCACAAACCACTAAAAGCTTCTACCCTTGCTACGTGGCAGCTGATTCAAAACCTAAGTGCTCCCCAGCCCTCCAGCGGTGCAGAGGATGGTGGATTTGGATCCAGGCATCAGGAGCTCCCACTTGGCAACCCAGAAAAGCTTGTAACTTTTACATTCTGCTCTTTCCAATGCCTGTGTATCAATGGTGCGAGGCTCACGGACTTGTTGGCACCGAGTCACTGGGAGGCAGAACTTGGTCTGGAACATACTGGGAAAGTTCACAGCTCCAAACTGACTTGATCCCTGTGACTCAGGGGGTGCATGTGTAAGCACTATAGAAAATTACACTTTAAGGTCAAGCTCAAAGCCAGAAGATTCCAGCATTGTGAGAAACTACCCAAAATTATTTAGAGGAGTGACGGGAAGTAGAGACTTAGCTAAAAGGCACCCGGCATCTGCAAAGGCAGGGGAATCTCAGGATGTAGCAACTGAACGGGCAA
This sequence comes from Trogon surrucura, assembly GCA_020746105.1. NCBI lineage: Eukaryota > Metazoa > Chordata > Aves > Trogoniformes > Trogonidae > Trogon > Trogon surrucura. The sequence continues at coordinate 17,008,015 of CM036629.1, forward strand.
ACATTGCGACAGCCTCAGCTGTCGAGAGGTGTGGAGGACGAAAGACAGAAAGAGGGATGCAAGCACAAGACAATTAAAAATTAAGTTCGGTCTCACTTCTGAGTCTCCTTTAGTGTATTGAACATACTCCGCTGGAGTTTTTCTTTCCCTGCCAGCCTGGCATAAGCCCAAATTAAAACCAGAGGATATTTTCGCAGTGCAGTTGTTTTGTTTTGTTTTTTTTTTCCCCCTGATCCCATCCCATTACTGGTATCAGCCATGGGTAGCTAATATAATCAAGGGACTAAGCACTAGAATGAAACTTGAAGTAAAGATCAGGCAAGCAAAGCTTTTGAGAGGTGGGAATGGCCACTGGATACATGGACAGCTTGATGAGGGTGACCTCATAGGGAAGAAAAAAAATGAAGAAAATAGGAGAGAAGCTATAGGGCAGTGAGGGGCAAGGAAGAGCTAATGAGGTTTACTGTCTGCTTGTACATATGCCCAGCATTAGGGGAAAACACAGAATCTGAGGCTGGAGACCTCACCATTGGTTACGGGTCAGGCTGTCACCTCACGTTACATCGCTTTACTCAACACGCAAAATCTCTCACCGGGTAATTTTTCCCAAAATGCTCAATTTCTCCCTCTATCAATTTTTGCTACAACAGTAGTTTTCCGCATGAGCTAATGCTGATGTTTATGATTACGCTTGCAAATGCCAAAGTTCCCCAAGAATCAAAACAGACCCACGTTTACCTGACAAGGATACTATTTTAAAATCTTCTGCAGGGGAAAAAAAATAAATCCATGGTTAGGTAGAAATATACACAAATAGCAGTCAGCTTGGCGTCATTATCACAAATACAAAAAACACTTGGGGATCTCTTTTATGTGCTGAATATTTCATTCAGTCCTGCAGTGCAGTGACTCCCTAAACCTCTACTGAGCCGAGCTCTGCTTTTGAGACTCTAATTTGCTGTTGCCATGACATTGTTAATGTCTGAATCGCTTTTTTTAACCACTCTTCTCCTTTTTGCAATCGCTTGCAGAGGCATTCTGAAATAGTGGGCACGAGCTGATCTTGTGGAACAGCCTGTGTGTCCTCAAAAATAACAGAAGAGTGTTGATTTTTACGAGCTGGATGGCTGATACAGTCCTGATGGATGGATGATTACAATCCTGGTGGATGATCGCTTTTTAACTGGAGCAACTACAATGAACATATCTGCCTAACTGAGATAATTTTGGCTTTGGTGTGGGGCTGTGAAGGGTGGGGGGCTCTTTCATCTGCTGGGGTTTTAAAATAGTGACATACAGAAAAAATGTTACTAAATAAGCAAAGATTCCTTGTTCTCGTCTGCTCAACTGCGCTTCCAGAGTGAGTAGAGTATTACAGACTAAGATTAAATCCCTTGGCAGTGATTTGATTTATTAATATGGTTGCTTCCCAGATCCAGCTGAGAATGGGGAAATCTCTGTCAAGGTCAACCCTAGCAGAACAGCATTGCTTCCTTAGGAAACACTTTTTGCAGGAGATGCATTTCCTTAACAAGTTACTACCTTCCAATTGCCTGGCTTCTTCATAACACATCAGCCTTTACTGTTCAGGAGTTTAAAGAGCATGTTTTCAGTCGTTCCAAAGAACAGATCATCTCAGCTCACGTACCCTGGGCTGCGGCTCTGCCCTCTGAGCAGCCCGCCTGGATGCGCAGACCCTGCAGCACGTCTCCTTTGAGACACACAGCAGCAAACTCGCCTGTTGCTGCTTGTAACTGCAGCTACACGGGGCTGGCAGACACCCCTTCCCCAGCACAGGTGAGGAGCTGGAGCCCAGTCTGTCTCCAGGGAGCAGATCTCAAGAGCCTTCCGGGCCCAAACCTGAAGTGGTTCGTCCGAGGTCACCCGCTGTTGGCTCCTCCCAGTAAATGCACCCAGTACTAGTCCTAGTCCCTGCCCCACTATGAGCCTGAGCCAGGTTTCGCAGGTATCCGGATGTAGTTGGTGTCTTCCCAATTTGATCTCTCTGGGCTGCACTCCGAGCGATTCAATGGGTAAAGGCTCCTCCCTCACTAGGGCTTTCTGAGTCAATGACGTAATTCCCATTCAGTGGGAAGAAGAATGGGTCCAAAAGTGTTTAGTCTTTGGGCGCCATACAGTGTGCAAAGCGCTTCTTAAAGCTTAATAACCCCATGGTGGCTTTGAATATTTCCTTGCTTCGGTCTCAATTTTTATAGGTACACCTGAAAATGAATAATGCCCTTAGAATGCAGTAACAGTGACATGTGAGTGTTTCCAAGAACCGACTCTATAAAAACGTCTGCCCACCACTGAAAGGAACACAGATCGACGTTTCAGATAACAAACAAATGCCTTTGATTTTCTCTCCCTGCCAAGGAACACTGATATGGTCTCTGTCTCCTGGGCATTCTTCAGTGTGCCTCATTAGGACGTTATGAAATGTTCTGTTGTAAAACAGCCAAACGAACCACGGGGCCAGATTGACTTCAGTGGAGCGGGGTGTGCACGACCTGCCGCTGGGATGCTGCTCGGGCCAGACTGAGGGAAGAGAGGGAGGGACGATACCCCGACAACTCCTCACTCGTTTCTTCCAACCACTCAGCTCATGAAGGCCCTGCCCTAGGCCTGCTACTCTCTTTCACAGAGAAGCTTGGTAGGGCCAATTCTGCCGTGTTAACGCACATCTGCAGGTTTCGGTCTTTCAGAGGAGGCAAAATCAGATATACAAGGCACTGTTGTTTTTCCTAAATTGAGAACAGCTCCCTGAAAGTAACATAGGGACTCTGTGGTCTTAGTGTGTTTTCGCAGTCTATGAATATCAGGGAAAATGTGTCTGGGTTTGGTTTTTTTTTTTCCTAAACACTTGCAAAGAGCCTACCAGAAGTCCAAGCTTAAAACATGCATGGGAAAACTTCCTACAGCTCATTTTGCATTTAACAGATCTTTGGTGTTCACGTCTACTAAGAAGTCTCTAAAAGAGGCCAAGTGGCTGTCTGACCTGCGCAAACAAGGTGAGCAGTTGCACGCACAGACTCACTTCTAACAGCACACAGCATCGGCCCACACCTCTTCTGCAAATCCACAGCCCGTGTGCTAACGGAGAACGTCTAATCCTGCCCTTTGCTAACCCAGTCCTGTTTGTTTACCCACATTAGCCCAGTTACCCTCCAGATCTTTCCCTCTAGAATAAGTAATCTTCAGGTTCAAGTGGCAAAGGCCCATTTCCAATTTTAGGGATTTGAATGTCAGCCACAAACTTAGATGGAGATTGCTCTGGAGATCTACCAAATATGGACTCTTGAAAATTCAGTCCTTTTGGAAAGGTCAGAAGTGACTGTGGTTGCAAAACCTTTTCTAGCCTGGCAAGCTTGCTCTGAGTTGCCGTGCTTTGGACTAAGTGACCCCTGAGTTTGGACAGAGCTTTGACAGTGTCTTGTAATCCCAGTTTTTCAGACGTCATGACGGGATGTTGCCACGTGAACTCCCATCAGCTTTATGTACAAATCAAAGTGCTGCATAATTGCTGGCTTCAAACCCTTGAAGAGTTTTCCCTGCATGATATAGTTAATACAAAACTTTAAAATACTGCGATGGAGCAAATTAGAGTGGCGTGAAATAGGATTGTAGTTGCAACATCTAATTAGAAAGCACTGTGAATTATACACTTTTTATAATACATAAGCTGGTTATAAATAGACCAGCTGGAGAGGCCAGCAAAAAGTTGCTTCCTGAAATCTGGTGATGCAGAAGAGTATTATAGGATTGGCGCTCTCACCACAAACCAGAGCACTTTAAGGTCTCCCTGCCTCAAACCCTGGACAGCTGTTTCCCAGGATAGTAAAGATTAGTTTCTCTAGTTCCACAGGCAAGAACTAAATCTTTCAGCTTATGTTTTCTTCTGGATATGGACTATGGGGTCATGGACAACATTTTTAAAGTTTTTGATTGAAGATGAGCTGCTTTGACTGAGAGACCATCTCCCAGCCTACCTCACCTACACCAGCCTAGCAGACAGGGTTGCTGGTGCAGAGGGTTCCCGGACCAGCCGCTCTGTTCCCAACAGTCATGGCTCCATCACCTGCCTGAGGACTTTCCCTCTGGGACATGTGGAGATGGTGGCAGCAGCAGGACCTCCCTGTGTAGGCTACTGAGGCTTGGCATAGCCTGCAAATATATCTGCTTTCCTCCACCAACATGTGGATGTAGGAACAGCTTTCTGAGACAGGTATCTCTGGGCCTGGCTGGCGCCAGCACCCCTGAGCTGATGGGTGAAGAAGGCAGAGTGGCCCCTTTGGAGACGATGACACCGTGCAGACACAGAGGAACTGTTGCCTTCCCCTCTGGCACTGCTGTAGGTGTCCTGCTCCTGAGTGAAGGCTGGGAGAGTCCCTGTGCTCCTGTCTTAGTGCCCTGGGGGCACTGCTGTGTGACACATCGGCTTCCTTGGACATTTAATATACTGCTTTGGTTTTAATTTTGCTCCTTTCTTGCCAATTAAAGTGCCTTGTTGCCATGGCAACAGAAGAACATCCATAAAGGCACGGGAAGATCAGGGCTGCGTTACCCCCAGGAACTCAGATGCCAAAACCATCCGAGCCGAGCCTGTCCCACTCTGTCCTTCGTGTCACCAGGGCTCCGGGTCAGTAGGAGAGAGAGGAAAACGTACAGGCAGGATTGCCAAGGTTTCTCTCCTGACATCTCATCTTTGCAAAAGGAAGCCTAACTCCAGATAAATAGTCTAAGGCTGCATACACAGAATGAAAGGCTTCTGGCTTCTACCCACGCTTTTGAAGGGGCGCTGACCTTCGGTGTGCGCTCAGGGTGCACTGGCAGCGGGCGCAGCGGCATCGCTGTCTCTCCGCAGAGGGGCACTGCGGCATTTTGAAGTGCGGGGATGAAGGCTTAGTGGTGAGGATGGTCCGTGTGAGCCATCTGCCCTCTTGGGTTGCTCTGTGCCACGTTGTGTCGTATCTGCAGAGGCTGAGCCTGCTCTTGGAGATGAGCCATTCCCGGCGATAATGGATGGGACAGCTTTAGCCCTGTTTATTTCAGCCTGTCCTAGTCCAAAGCTCAACTCGTGGATGAAAGGGATAGCTGCTCACAGAGCTAGGAGAGTACATGAAGATCTGACCTTTAGAACAACCTTTTACAGTTACGGAGATGCTACTTTTATCGTTCCACTATTTGTTATCCTATTTAGCATTCAACTAGAACCTACTACGCCTTTCTTTCCCATAAGAGCTGGAAACAACCACCTAAGAAGCTTTGCTGGTGGTCCTGTGTGTAAAATTGGATCTCCTTTTCTTCCGCACGCCAAGCGCTTCATTTCTAACTGCTCCTAACATCTCCTACACCAAATTTAGGTGCTAGGCGCTGCTTATGATGCCCTGTATTTATAGCTGTAATTCTGTGTGTGCGCACCGAGGTGCTGGCAGTTCAGCTAATTTCACCCAATGTCCTGACGTCTGGTTCAAACCCAGCATTATGGTAACCCACAACAGAGGCCATGGGCTGGGTCTCTGTGGCTTTGGAAGAATTAAATCTCTCGGAGCGAATCCCTTTACCACAAGCATTAATGGACATTTCTCGTTAGCAGCCTCCCCTTCCAGGACAACTGAGAGAAAACAGAAACTCAGCCAGTGTCTCCCTGTGGCGTGCCTGGACTTGAGCTCCCATTTGTGGAGGGTGCCTGAGCGAAGCTCACCTGAAAACCTGCCACTTGCCTTGGAAGGAAGGACCGATACTTCCCCCAGCTCCTGCCCCAGAGGAAAGGAGCTGTCTGGTTCAGCAAGGAAGGAACAGCATCGCCCTGGTCCACCTGAGAAGACCCCACTCTTCATCCTGGGGATGATCACTCCTCCGCTAAAACAGCCAAGAGAAGAACCCAGTTCAGTGCTGGTGGGTGGGATAGGGACAAACGGATCACTGGAAACCGTCCTGGCACTGTAAAACCTCCTTTGCAGTGTTGAGTGTAGCAATCCAATCGGTAACTCTTGGGCTGAACCAAGAACCACATAATCAGCATGAAGGGAAATCTGATTTTTCGGGCTCGAGGGACTTGCTGGACTAATTCTTCCTGATCCCCGGCAGCTTCTTAAGGAAAAAAGCTTATAACTGCACAGCGTGCTGGTGCTGCCTGATGCCTCTAACAGGGTTTGTAAGGGCTGCTGGGGAGAACATCTGTTTACATCTGGAATGTAACTCACAGGAAGCTGATGCTTTGTGGTGCACTTGGCTCCTGAGCTCAGCTCTCTTCCTAAAGGGCCACTGGAGACTCACTAGGACTGGAACTAAATCCTGGCGATCTCCTCAAGGATTTCAAGCTAAGCTGGGCAATGCCAGTGTGGAGTGATAAGCTTCCCCCCATCAGCCCTCGCTGTTTATTTGCTTCCCACTCTTTCTTTGCAAAGTTGATGGCGAAGGAGAAAGGGTCATGGTGCAATTGCCTGTCCACTCCCTCCGTCCTTTTTGCTCTTGGATTGGCCCTGAGAAATGAAGCTGAAAATGCACGCTGACAAGCAGCATGACCTCAGAACTGGGGTCTCATCGCCTGGGATTTCAGGGGACAGATGATTAGTGGTGGACAGGCAGCTCAGAGCTGCTGCCTTTGTGGATTACTATTTGCAGCTCCTTCCTCTTTTCCTAAATAAATGCATCAGCTGATCATGCTTTCTGGTTTGAAATGTACCGGGCACGGTACGGCTTGCTCCTTGGCTTTACTGTGCAGTGGTGCCCAGGGAAGGTCTGTCGGAGATGTCTGTGTGCAGATGGCTGGCTGCTGGGGTACATCCAGTGTGGCAACTGCCTGAGCAGGGCCAGGCTTTGCATCCTACAGCTCCTTCAGGAATGGGAAGAGAGGAGCCAGAAAAGGGGTGTCAGCTCAAGAAATGTCTTTTAAGCTGATGCAGTATGCTAAAATGTCTGTGCTTACAAACCATGACTGTGAAATAAGCCAAGGTGTAGTTTGGGTCCAGCTCCTCTTGTCTTCTGAAAGGTCATGGCCTGAGAGCCTTGATGCTGAAGTTTTCCAGAATCCTCATGCTGGAGGTTAGGCTTCCTCCTTTTGGCACACAATTCAGGGCTTTCAGGTTGGGATTGTTTTGTGCATGTGCATTTTTTGCTCTCGTCACCAACAAGAAACAGTAGATGCTCGTCTCTTAGTCCACAATGACACGAAGAGCAGCCCTGCAGAGCCTTGTGCGCTGCTGTAAATCATGCTGTAGCCCTCCCTGAGGTTTTGTTCTTGGAGAGAAAGTTGAGAAAACAAGGATTTTTGCCTACTCACTCATCACAAGACCAGCCTGAGCTTGGCTCACGATCCACTGTAATGCTGAATATGGTCTTTCCAGCCTTGGACCGTCTTTTGCCTCTGGAGTAAATTAAAGAAAGAATCCTGCAATAGCGGGAGGCACACACCGACCACAGATTCAACCCCACGCCATTTCCTGGGTGAAAGATCTCACCAGTGGAAGAGAGCATGAGAAGACACATGCATGCCACAGCAGCTAAAGAGAAGCAGAACTCGAGCTCGCTAGCAGAAAGCTGCGTGCCTTGGGAGGGCGTGCCTGCAATGCGCATCGAGGGCTGCTGTAGTAAAACAAAAGTCTGTTTAAAGCTAAGGGATTCAAACGAGGACAGCACAAATGCCACTGGTTAGAAACCTTTGCATGCCTCATAAATATAGCAGCGAAACCTGGCAAGAGAAAAGCCTTCCGAAGTGTACAGCAACCAATAACAGCAATTAAGGAGAATAAGAGCTAGAAGTAAAATGGCTTTGAGACCTTTGGCTAAGGTGCTGGCGAAGCGGTGAGGAAAAACCAGCCTAAAATTCCCCTGTCTTTGGCATCCACAAAAATGTCACCCTGCGCCTCCAGATAGGCTGTGTTGCCAAACCTGCCCTGCATAAAAGGAAAAAAAAAGTACACAGACGCGATGACATGCAGAGGGGAGGAATGGAGATGAGACCTGGCTCTCACTTGGAAGAAACTAATTTGTAACTTCACAAACTAACTCAAACTCACTGGATGGTGACTACTGGGATCTTCTTCTCAGAAAAGTTTTCCTTCGTCACCTGGAATACCATCTAGCAGCACTAAAAGCTCTCATAATTGTAAGTAAATAAAATTCCCAAACCTGTGAAGAGCTGTCTTGGAGCTGCAAGCCTGTTTGCACCTTCTCTTGTTAACGGATGCTCATTACCCCTGTGCAATACATTCCCCTCCCATCCCTACTTGTAAAACCTCTTCAAATCAGAAGCAATTTCTCTGGAGGACAGTCTTCCTTCTGTTTTCCTGTCAGGCTATCTAAAAAGGAACCACTTGTGTGCAGCACATGGCTCAAGAACCTAAATACCTGACTGAGCATCTGTGATGTACATCCACCAGGTAAGGTGGGATTAGTAAACCTCCTCGCCGTAAAGGAGCAAACATCTGCTCAGGGATAGTTTAAAAATGCAGAGAGAGGGGTTCCCAAGCAGCTGACAACCACATTGCTAACCAGAGCATGGGACTGTGGGACTGCTCCTGTGTGTCACTTGATCCCCCATTCCCAAGATCTCAGCGTAAATCAAGAGTAATTCCCCTCTAATCAATGGAGTTAATCTAGTCTTAAACCAATCTATAGGAAAATGAGGTCTTAATTATAAATAGCCAACCTAGGGGAATTATTTCTTCTCAAGGGAAAAGTATCTAGCAACAATCATGCCATCAACACAGATACAATATGCCGCAAACCAGAAACTCCTACAGCCCTGGAAAACGAAGAGCACAGCAGAAAGGAGGAAATTTGTTCAAAGCCTGTGGGTGAGATTTTTCTCTGACTCCTGAGTGGGTTTTGACACTTGGGAGGGATGCGCGGCGCTGCCTGGAGCGACGCCGGGGAGGGATGAGGCATCCTGGGGGCCCCCAGCGACTGTCTGTCAAAAATCCGACACCAGACACGGGCTGATTCGCGGGTCTTGCGCTCTTTTCCTGCACATTTTCTCCCCCTCTGTCTTTGACCACTAGGCTAAACATTGCCAGGGTACAAAACGATACCGTTTTACAACAGCTTTCGAGGCTTCGTTGTTTCCAACCTTCATCTGGAGCTTGATTGTCTCCTTCCTTTGAATGAGATGCTGGGAACTCCTCCTGCCGCAGCAAGCCTGAGCTGGGCGAAGGCACCTTTGGGCTCCTGCTGCCCGGCAGGACATCTTCATGCTCCGTGTGTCAAAGGAGTAATCGCAGACATTAAGCAAATTCCCACGTGGTACCTTTAATCAGTTATGTACACAACACTGATTAATAGCCTCAGTAAAACCTGTATGCGGGTAATAAAGTCATCATGTGTGGCAGGTCTCCTGCTATCCGTGTGATTGATGCAGTGCAAGGGACAGGTTCGAGGTACCTGCTGTGCTGGGGGAAGGCGGCCGTCCCCGCGATGGCTGCAGAGCTCCCTCCACGGCCCACCCACCCGGCCTCTGAGGAGCAGCCCCTCTCTTAGGAGGGACAAGACTCCTCTTCGGCAGAGCAGGGTGGCGCAGGGCTTGGGCGCAGCATCGGCATGTTTTGATTTCCTCAAGGCAGCGTATCAGCTGAGAGCCTCTGCCTCCTTCCCTCACCAGCTCAGCAGAATTCCCCACTTGGAAAGACGGGACTTCGCAGGCCACGGAATGGCTCCTTCGCTCTGCTCTCTTCCCCTGCCTGGGCTAATTTCAGCGTGCAAAGGGCCTGTGCTATCAGCGAGGTCTCCACAAGCCTCCCTGCCGAGCAGATCATGAAACCCAGAGCTGCCCTGGCTCCTCTTCCTCCCTTCCAAGATGCCCCAAGCCCAGCCTGCCCACGCCCTTGCTGTTTCAGAGCAAAGACTGCACTGTCCCTCACCACAATCCCTGAATAAACATCGAACGACAGAGCCAAGGGACAGGTCCCCTCCCAAGACATTTATTTTATGTTTTTTTGTGAGTTACACACCAGAGATCTGTTTAAGGCCAGGGATGCCCCATACAAATATTTTCATTCTACATCTGGATATGTTCAAATAACAGGAACATCACAGAAGGCATTCAGAACACAAGTATTTCAAATGGCACTCCTAAAACCGGTGAGTAAGCAGCGTGACTCAGCAGCGCTTCCCAACACTTCCCAGAAGAGATGGAAATAAATCCACTTAATAACTGACATGGATTTGAAATGTGCTGAGTAGTTTGTAGTTATTTGCAATTGCTGCCGGGAGAGCTGACTTGCAGTTGTACCTGAGGGCAGCACCCTGTCTGCACCAGCCTGCAGCCAGATGCAGCTTGAACTTCGGTCTCAAACACGGCCGTGACTTTCTGGCAGGATTTTAGCAAGTGCCCGGTCGCCCGTATAGTCAGAAACACGTAGAAGCACCTTTGAAGCTTCTGCCATGGCGTGTGTTTAACCCAATGCGCAGTACATTAAACAACTAGACGTATGTTTTGTTCTGGCCTACAGGTCCTTCAATCTCTTTATGGACAGAAAGGTTCTAGTGAAGGACAAACGGCGTCTGGCTGCGTTCACTGACACCAGATACTACCCCGGGCAAGGCCAGTGCTGTCTGCTCTGCTGAGCCCCATCGGATGGGCTGAAATCTGCCTTGCCCAGGCTCTGCCGCCCTCCAGGAAGGAGCGGATGGTGGTTTGGAGCCGGCCCTCACCTGACCCACATCCCAGCCTCGATCCAGGAGCTGTTAGGATACCCCTGTGTAAGCAGCAAGGAGGTTTCCACCTTCTTGGGGTTCTGCTCCAGCTGTGCTCTTCTGCCAAATCTTTTTGAACACCTCATCTTTTGTGTCGTCCGTGCTTTCCAGGGGCCCCCAGAGAAGCCATCCTCCACCGAGATCTTGTGGGAACGGAAAGCAAGACCCCAGCTCTCATTAATTCCCCACTAACGGCACAGTCCCGTGGCTGCTTCGCTCTCCCCTGTGTGCCAAGAGCTTCCCTGTCACACCACCTCCCTGGCAGCCCGAACTGCGGCGGCATTTGAATAACAAATCTCAGAGGGGAAGGCAGGCAGCCCTTCTTCCAAGGGAACAAGGTTGGTGGTTGGTGGGGTTTTTTTTTTTCTTTCTTCTTTTCAAACTAAAAATACTCCCTGCATCATCCAAAAAAAAATGAGTATCACACACATAAAGCTCGAGGAGGAAAAATATGTCCCTCTCAGTGAAAAGAGAGAGCTTGTGAGCAAGGAGCAGGAAGGACGAAGCTCCCAGAGGCACGAGGTCTGCATTTTCACAGATGAACAAGGATGTTGGACAGTCTGGGGCAAGTAGGGAGCCTTTTCAGGGATCCTTTGGAGGACTAACATTGTTCGTTACGCAGAAATCAATCCTGAGGCACCAGGAAGACAAAAAAGTGGCTCTAAAGATGGGTTTGCACCTGAAGAGGTTGTGCTTTGCACCAGCCAGGGAGCAAATGATGCCAGGAGAACCCATGTGACAAGCTTCTCTCCTGGCGGTTGGCTGGAGAGGAAGGCAAGCCTCATAATTTAAAAATCACCTTTTGGGTGTTTCCTATTTTCACCAATCCTCCTACACACAACATCCTCAGACCTCTCTTATCCCCCCACACTTTTAACCCGCAGAAGGGCTGGGTTAACTCCCTTTGAGAGCAGGTTGTCACGATCTCTCCTATGAGCCCAAGCCTGTGTCCAGCTGGAATTCCCTTTCCTGGCACCAGTGACTTCTGCCTTGTCCTCTCACTGCATAGCTCTGGAAAGACTCACGCACCACCCTCTTTAAAGCTCTCCTTCGGTGGTGAAAGATGTGATTAGATTCAATCTGGAGCTTGGAGTTGGAGCGAAATCGCGGAATCACATAGAATTACAGAATATTAGGAGTAGGAAGGGACCTCAAAAGATCCAACCCCTCTGCCAGCGCAGGATCACCTATAGTAGGTCACACAGAAACGTGTCCAGGTGGGGCTTGAAAGTCTCCAGGGCAGGAGACTCCACAACCTCCCTGGGCAGCCTGGGCCAGTGCTCTGTCACCCTCACAGTGACAAATATCTTCCTAACGTTTTTGTGGAACCTCCTGTGCTCCAGCTTATGCCCGTCGCCCCTTGTCCTATCATTGGACATCCCTGAGAAGAGCCTGGCTCCGTCCTCCTGACTGGTCTTTCTTATCAATGATCCCCTGAGACATCTCTTTCCCTCTTCTGTTTTTCTTCAAAAGAAAATTAAAAGGCGAATTTTAATTGATGGCATCTGTTCTGGTCAGCGGTTTCATAGGACGGTTAGCCATAAAGCTAACCTCAGAGGGGGAAGCCAGCACGGAGGGCAAGCGCCACCAATCTACAGCGCCTGGCCGACGCCAAGTGCTCACCAGAGGAACAGACCCGAGCGGCATTTTAAGGTGCGATTGCATCACTTATTCTCATCTGGCTTACTCAGAAATGATGCTGAAATGCATCAAAACATCTTTTTTTTTTTTTCCCTAGAAATGTGTTTCTTAGGAACAGTTTTCTGACAGAGCAGAGCGACTGGAAGACAAGGTGAAGTTCCATCCCACTCCACGCCCTGAATGCTGCGCATTCACCCCCAGGCCCACCGTGTCCAGGAGAACCCCAAAAGCAGTGTTTACTTTTGTGTGAGGATTACAGCGTTGCCATGCCAACACCGCAGATAGCACCCTGAAGCAGGACCGACAGGGAAAAACATCACGCCGGCACATCAACTGCTCAGCAAGGTGGCACCTTCCCGAGAGTCGCCTGCCACACAACGTGCGCTTCTCCTCGCCGCGCGGCTGCCGCCCACTCACCCCAGCTCCTCCTTGCGGCTCCATTTCGCACGGCCTTTTCTCATTCTTTAGGAATTTTAACTAAAACCGGGTACACGGGGCCACCCTGGGGAAGCTGGGGTTTTCAGAGCTCTGTCAGCGATTGATGGTCTTCTGCTGGAAGGAAGCTTGGCTGGTAGCGCCTCTGGGTGCAGTGGTGTCCGTGCAGATCAGCTCCTTGCCTGCAGCACCCAGCTGTTTCCACTGCTATTACATTTTTTAGGCTATTCCTGTTTGAGTCCCTGTCCTTCCCCTCTTCCTCTGAGCCGGTATCATCCCCCTTCCTTGAGTTTTCTTCCTGCTCACAGCACTGTGACACGTTTGCAGGAGACTGGGATCCCCAGCGTCATCCAGTATCGCTACTGCTGCCCTACGAAGAGCCGTGACCCGTGCGGCGCCGGAGCAAAGGTCACGTTACGGCCCTAAATGAATGGCCAGGTTTCCGGTGTAATTACCCGAGCTGGAAAGGAGGACAGACTGACAAACTTAGCCTAAGTAAAACTTGACATGAAGACTTGGCAACCTCCAACCCTACAACCTGCTTATTTAATTGGATGGCTCTCCTAGGCTAAATTTTGTCCACGAGAGCAAGCTGTAATGTGTTTATAGCCATGACAAACTTATTTTGCCTCCCTTCTAAACATTATTAGTAGTATGACTACAGCAGACATGGCTTGTGAGGGGATCTTTTTCTGCTCTATGCAGATCATCGTATGTCATTGACTTCACCACAACTTCAGCTTTGCAGGAGCGCAAAGCCAAGCCCTGCTTGTCCAAAGCAACGTCTCTCGAGTCCGGCCACAGATCTCTCCTGACATTGAGTGAGTTTGACTCTCCCCAAGAGGCAGGGAAAAGGCATGGAAGTATGCTGTTTCAGGCTTTTTCAGTTGGCACAAAGGGCTATCACAAACTATCTTCATGCTCTGCTGTTACTTTACTGTGATCATTTATTAGAGACACTTTCAGGGGCTCAAGGGATTTCTAAAGGAGGAAAATACATTAGTGGGATGTGGCCAGTGCAGCTTTTGGTTAGAGAGCCTCCAGAACTGGCATAGAGGGGCTTCTGGGTCAGGCACCATGGCCATGAGCTTACGCTGGACTTTGCCTTGTTCTCTGCTCTCTCCCTCTTTCTCCCACACCCTCATTTTGCAGCAACAACTCCCAGAACATTGACCATCTCAGCCAGCAACAAGGAGCCTTTCTTGAATGAGCCAACCATCTCCCCGGCAACAAGACCGGCTGTGAAAATAACAAGTGCTTTCCTTTCTGGTTTATGTTTCCCACCTCTCAAGAAATGCCCTGCCTTTTATTTGTCTCCACCACTCGAAAACATGAATGATGGTATCTGGAATGCCCCTCGTGGAGGGGCGGAGAGGGAAGGGTGCAAGAAAGATGGTTTTGGTCTTAATGGAAACAAGGGACAGATTTTTACACCTCAGCAAAGGGCAGGTCTAAGTGACGCTTCACTGAGGTGAAGTTCCCGTCGCTTACAAGAGCAGACCGGCAAGGGCTGGCCGTACCCTTGCTGCAGCGGCAGAAACCCAGGAATTCTGCCTCCCTCCCCCATTAGCCACCAGTCAGCGAACGGAGGCTTCCTACCAGCACGGCGGTGCCTGATTGACTCCGCCTGCCCTCCCCAAAGTTAGCAACAGCTCTTTCATATTCCTCAGAGAGCTCAGCTTAGGGACACGCAGCAGGAGCCAGCTGGTCTAAACAGATATCTGCCCAAAACGAAGTAAAATCCACAAACACCTCGGGCTGACGAATAGAAAAAGCAGATTGCACAGGAGCAGGCCTTACGGAAGAGAGTTCCTCCCACACACTGCTCCCTTCCAGCGACTGGCAGGCAGCAGGTAACAGTCTGGACACTCTGGGCAGTCCAGCCTGTGCAGAGGGGACGGGGCTGGAAGCGCCAGGTTTCTGCTGTGCTCCGCTGCTCAGAAGCACCATGTCCCCCTTTGCCAGCCGCCTCAGGTGGGCTGTTCAATGACACTAAACAGATTGGGGTTTTTTTTAAATGTTACTAGCCAGTATTTTAAAATGTCCCAGGTACATCACAGTTCAGGAGTTACGTGCTGTGTGCAGGATAAAGTCACCACAGACACATCTTAATACAAGGCCTGATACAAAAAAAAATTCCCTAATAAAAGTTTTTAACACTTAGCAGCTTTTAAGCTTTCCCTTTCGCAGTTGAAGCAGAGGCATTGCCAGACTCCCACTGGGGAAAGAAAATTCCATTTGAAGTTCACTGCCTGCCACCTCCAGACCCCAAGCGCGAGGCCTGTGACCCTGCCACCTCAGACACTCGTACCTGACCCATGCGACTGATACTGGGATTCTCGGTCGAGTAATTTCCAAACAATTTCCGCCTGTTTCTGTCTGTGCAATATGAACATGCTCTACAGCTGTTTTCACACCCCTGCATAGGGGTACCACGTGCTTGCTTGGGCAGGCTCACTGCAGCCTGGGACCAAGCTGGGGACACCCCTACACCTCCCAGCCTGGCTGCAGCTCTGGCATGTTGCCCGAGTGGGATTGCAGGTGCTGCATTTCCAAGTGGCTTCTGAGGTCAACCCCGACCCGCCGAGGAAGAGACTTTACACTTCTTCTGATTGAGATTTCAGAAGCCGGGAGTGGGATCTGGCTCTTCGAATGGAGAGATAAAAACTGACCACTTCCCTGCCCACTCCTGCTTGACCAGATCCCAACACTTGTTCTGACTTCCTGATTCCTGGCTTTAAATCTCCGCTTGCCCTTTGCTCCGCTGGGTACACTGAAAGGGAACCAGCCAGGAGCTTGCTTTATTAATACATTTGCACTCTAGAGAACCGTTTAATCCAGCAGCTACCTGTTACAGCCTCACTCCTTCCTGCCTCTTAATCTGCTTATAAAGGAAAGGACTGAGCAGTGCCCTGCAGGGCCAGCTGGAGGGTCCTGGGCAGCCAGGTGGGGCCAAGCCTCTGCCCTTCTTCCTTCATGTGACCCCTTGCTCTTGGCTAGGCAGGCATCCAGGCAAGGGGCAGCGATGGTCCTCACGACAGACCCATGGACACTGCTTCTGTCTCCTCGCTGACTGCTCCTTTTTCGCCTGCAGTATGTAAAGGATTTGTGTCTTTGCCCTTGCACAGCTTTTCTGGAGTTTCACACTGACCTTCTGGGCTCGGCACGGCGATAACGTGCCACGAGCTGGCGGGACGACGGAGACGAAACAAGGACCGAGGTGCTGCCCGCCCGCAGGCCGTGAACCTTCCACGAGCCAGGCACGGCTGCAAGAAAATCCGTTTCCCTGAACCAGAGGTACGAGCAGGAGTGAAATCCTACACGCAGAGCATTTTGTTCTTAGCCTGGGGACAGGTTCTTATCAGCAGAGAGGGTCAGCAAGACCTGGAGTGTGTGCTTTTTGTGACTTGTTTTGTCTTTTTAGGTCGTATTTCCTACACTGATCTCAGTTTGACACAAGCAATGAGGTTTAGTCTGGACTCTTCCTCCAGTTTTTCGTTTCTATTAGACTAAATACTGGAGGTGTAATTAAGGGCAGGAGAAACTGAGAAGGGTGAGAGAGGATTTGGTTATTTTGCCTCAATAACAAAAGCACAAATCATCTCATTACCATTTATTAAGTAGAGGAGAGGTTTTTTTCTTGCTCTAAACAATGACAGGGTGTCATCTGGAATGGATGCAGGTGCAGATGCATCTCCCATGAAGCTGAGGTGGGAGAAGCTGTAATATCCAAGCAGTCCCTGGGGAAAACCCATCCTGGAGCCGTGCCCTCTCCTTGCTGCTGCTGAATGAAGCTGGAGCAGCCGCAGGTCCGGCTCCCCATCCCGAGCTCCCCTCTCTTGGGGGCTTAAGCGATGAGTAGGGGAAAATCCCCCACTAAAAGATTTGCATTGGAAACCTTTGGCTGAGGAATGACTTTTAAAATAGAAGCGCTTTGCTTGAAAAGGGATGAACCATGTAGCATAATACCCAACAAATCGCCTGGTTAATGGCCTCCCTTTATAGCAGCTGTGCATTAATAACAAAAGCAGGGTAGCAGAAGCCACGCGCTTCTTTCTAAGATTAAAATAAATACTATTTCCTACTAATACCAGCAACTTTCTGTGGAGGTTGACTAAGAGAAAGCAGCAAGTGGAAGGCCACAGCCCAAGAGACTTGGTTTCTTTCCCCTTTGTCTACTGCTGGACGAAGGAATATTACTCCCATTTGCAAAGGAGGAAGGTAACGCTGAATCGGTCCTCCCAGACTGTTGTTTGGGTCGCAGTGGTTTGTTGCAGGCTTGTCCGTACACAGCCAGTACGAACCTGTTGTAAATCAGGAGTTATTCCTCCACGACTACATACTTTAGGGAAAACGAGTTTGGGGAGAACTTAACCTAACTTCCTTTTTGCTTTGCAAGGCATAACTCAGGATCCCTTCTGCCATTAAGCATAAATCGAAACAAGAGTGGTTCACATGACACATAAGGAGAAACCTTTCATCATGAGGAGAGTAAAGCAGTGGACCAGGTCACCCCGAGAGGCTGTGCAGTCTCCATCCTTGGAGGATCTCAGACCCGACTGGATAAAGCCCTGAGCAACCTGGTTTGACCTCAGAGCTGTCCTTGCTTGAGCAGGAGGTTGGGCTAGACACCTCCTGAGCTCCTTTCCAGCCTGAGTTATCGTATGATCCTAGGAACATTTGGCATCTTTTCCATAGGAATAGGAACGGACGCGACACTTTGTGCAGCCCAGTACTCCATCTCTGGTTCCTGGCAGTCCCGATAACAGCTCTCGCCCTCCACAGCCCGTACTCTGCCAGGCCTGGCACTAACACAGTGTGCTGAGCTTCCCTCCTCGAACTAGGCCTTCAGGCGTTGAGAAAAAAAAAATAAATTTTACATTTTAAAGCTCTCTGCCACAGACTACTTATCAGACATGGAGAATGATTTGTTTCTGTTTTCCTGGGCATAGGTTTATAGCTGAGACAAGATACGTTGCCTTGCTGAGAGCTGAGTCACTGAGTAATCAACAGATTAATGTATTCAGTTCGAAAGCCATCAGCATTAGTTCTCGGCACGCTCACAAGAACTCCATTATGGTATCATCTCTATGTTTGGGATGGAAATGTCTCCAGGATCTAGAATTCCTGAGGGTAAAATCCCTAGATGCAAAGAAATCAAAATACCCCTTTGCAATCGGGAGAAATAAGGTACCTCTCCATGCAGTAACACCACAGCAGGATTTTGGCATCCTTTCTCGTGAATGCTTTTATTATCAACCCTCAGACAAGGAGTTTGGGGTATGTCATGCATCTGCCATTTGATAGCTTCCTAAAAATAGTCAGGGCAAACTCAGTGGCATACAGGACTTTGCCTTTACCAGGTCTTTAATCTGAAATTATTTTATTTGCAATGAAACCAAGTAGTTCTACTTTCCCTAAGATTGCAGTACGCCAAAAGGGTGATCTTGACTTCTCCAGGGCTCTGAGTTTCTGCGTGTGGGCTTGGACAGAGCCAGAAACGCAAAACGGCGAAGGCTGGCAGGGGCACCTCACAGAGAAGCCATTGTTTAAAAATAGGGAGCTCGTTAAAGTAACGACAGAGTAGCAACTGTCAAAGGACAGGCTGGACTAGGTGTGTGGCATGAGAAGGTTGCCAGACACCACACAGTTACTCTGATAAGACACATGCTAACGCTGCTGCCTGAGAGACTGTCCATACGAACCTCACTGATGTAACACATCCCCTTGTTTGCAAGCAAAATTGCTGTTTGAGTACACCTGAATGGGAGATGTGCAAGTAAAAACCAGTCAAGCCACCGCAAAAGTTATGTTAATCCTAAAAGCTTTCCTGTATTAGCAGGCTGGTGGAAAGGATTTGAAGAGCAGAAAGACTTCTCCCTGAGACGTTCTTCCTTGCAGCCTGCGTATCCAGCACACACAGAGCAGAGAGGACACATGTTCTCACTGTTTCCCCAAGTCGGTCACTACCTCTGTCTAGGCTTATCCCTAGATAACCGATTTTTTATTTTTTTTTGTACCAGCCTGGCTGGTGCCAGGGCATGAGAGATTGGGGCTGCTGGGACGCAGAGGCCCTCGGGGTTGCACTTCCGAGCGCAGATGTACAAAGGGCCTGTCAAACACAGTTGTGCCTACACCTCTCTTCAGTGCTCAAACTGCACGTGCAACAGGCATACAATACATTTGCCCCCCTCCCTCCTTATGCCTCCAAGTATTCAGGCTGTGCAAACGTCTCCTGTTTGTGCTCCGGAATCGCCGGATGCTCAGCTCTCGGTACCCCAGCAGTGATGATTTTAACTTACCCGTCGCTCCTTATCACCGTATTCGATGCCCAAGGTATCCATGGCACGTACAATAGCTGCCAGGGACTGTATAGTGTTGCTGTAGACCACTGGCTTGTACTGCTTCACATCTTCTCCAGAGAAGCCATCCTCGTGGATGATCCTGAAAAAAAAACCGCAGAGGACAAAAACCTCTTGAGAACGTCGTTTCAATGGGGGAGACATTTAAAAGAGCTGTGCTCTTTTGAAGAGCACATCTGCTAGCTCGATTCACTTAATTTAGTCAGCATTTCTTTTCAAACCTTTCTGGTTGTTCACCAGCAGTGTGTCTGAGCCCAGTGCCTGGAATTTGCATCCCTTTTGCTCTCTCTCAAGGAGGTTTTGTGCAGGGTCAGCGCATATGGTACCTCCCTTCCAAACGCCGCAGCCTGGAGCACCTTGTGTTCGCACGCTTACCCATCAGAGCAGGGAAGTTTCCAGATCCTACGTTACCCTTCCTGCCAAGATCTATGGAAATACACTCAGTGCTTGCACCGTCCATCAGATCAGATCTTAACCACTGAAGCAAGAGACAGAAAACCCTAGTTCGTGTCTAGTCCTTTCCATAGTAACATCTGGACAAAAGTAACGGGTGTCAAAATGCCCCTGTACGCACGGGGACACAGGCATGGGACAGGGAAGTGACTTGAAGTATTTATAACCCTCCACACCTCCTCCCTCTCCTTTAAAACCAGGGCTGGGGGTTTTGCTGCCCCAAGGCATGTTACATTATCCTTCCCCGGAATGAGCCGCACCGCCCTGTCCATCAGCTCTGCACCTTGGATACTCTGTGTGTTTGCCTCTGTTAAACTCTGCAGAAAGAACTATTTGGTGGAGAGAGTACTTGCAGTCCCTTGCTTAGGTCAGAAGACTGACCCCTGTAATTTCCTCCTCTCTAAGTAACTCAAGAACTAAGCTTGGATGTGTCTAGCAAACAGCTAGGATTTGCAGAGCTAATTGTGTTTGACAATAATTCTTCCCAGTGAAGACATAAGTTATGATCCTGTCTCTTAAATATTGGCAGAGAGGATGATCTGCTTAGCTGAAATGAAGTCCTTGCTCACTCATCCTCAGATCTCACCGGACAACAGCAAGCCCTTCAGTAACGGATCTGGTCACTGACAAAACCTGCCTGTAACGGGATTTCTGTTTCCTTTTTTTCTAAATCGGATGCACACAAGCCAAGGCCTCGACCAGTGCTGGCATCCCCCCGGGGAGAGGGAGCGCTGGCGGGGATCATGGCGAGTTTGCAATAGATACAGTGCTGGGATGGCGGTGGAGAGCGGGGCTGGATGCCAGCCCCGTGTTATTAACAGATGACTACGTGCAGAACAAGGCTGATAGAAACACGCTTGACAAAGACACAGATCTGCTTCTTGTGATGTGAAGCTCAGGGCAAGGTTTTCTAACGCTCCCTGCACCCCCCACCACAACCTTTGCTCTCTCCTCGCTGAACGCCGACCTCCTGGGAGCCGCTGCTCCATCACCCTCCGAGTCCTGGAAAACAGGACTACAAGTAAAGGTAGCCCAAGACAGGCAGTTGTTCTGACTAATTGGTGTCCAAGAAATTTTTAAGCTACTAATCCAAGGAGCCGGGCAGAGCCCTCTGCCTGGGTACCCCAGCTCTGGGAAGGGGGAATGGTCCCAGAGTGATGGAAATGGCACGAGGGGCTGCTGGTTTGTCTCACCAAGGCTGAGAAGAGGAGCAAGGGCAGAGAACAACCTTTCTGACTTAGCAAATCCTGACTTGCTTATTTGCCAATTTTTTTTCTATGGCTAGTTTTGATTTTGATGAAGAGTTATAGGCGGTAGTAGACTTTGCGCTCTGTAACTTTTATTTGGTGTGAATCCAGTGCCTGTGCTGAGGTTTGGGGTAGCAGCATTTGGGTAACGGTGAAGGAGCAGGGCCAGCAGAGCTGTGTGTCAGCCCTGCATCTCATGGATCATTTACTGGCACTCAGGCAAGTTGCTGGACTTCTGGGAAATGCATTCCTTCTTGAAAGTTGTGGTCAGACCTGAAGAGTTATGGCTGGCACAAAGTACAAGGATCTGCATCAATCCCTTCTGAATTCAACAGCAGCACCAGTTCCGCCCAGCTACGGGCACGCCAGCAAGAAGATGAGCAGAGCAGGGGCCCCACGAGAGGCAAGCAGGCAGGCAGTTAGCAAAAGCCTCAGTCTTTCTGCTAGGTTGGCTCGGGGTTGGATTTTGGGGCAGGGGGAACTAAATGTTGGTTCTGGGGTAACTAAGAGAAGGAAAAGTAAGCTGGGGATAAGAAAGGGGTGAGAAGAAGATGGGCACGAGGGGCGGTGCAAGAGGATACACCTGAAATTTGTTTGGTGCAGCTGCTGACCACGCTGGTGTTGGGAGTGGTGCCCACACCTCGGGCGGGCTTTGTTTCTGCCTTTCACTGACACACATCAGCTACGGACTCGATCAGGAAAAAATAGGGTTGAACAGCCATAGAGGGAAAGACGTGAGCTTTGGTCTTCCTCAGAGTTGAAACTGTCTCTGGCTTTGTGCCACGAATTTGTTGCCTGACATTTTGGCTTCTGAAATACTCAGTGTTTCTAACTACTCCAAGCCAGTGAGCTCCCTATCAAGTAACAGGGCTCCTTGTGCTGAAGGGGCAGAATTAAGCGATGGAGAGTGGCTCTGGGATCCCCCAGCGAACATACTGCTGACTGGGCAGCACGCTGACACCCTTCAAAGCACAGACATAAAAGCATTATTTTTAAAGGGGGCAGAAAAGAGCGTGGTGAAAAAACTCCCTGATTGTTCTTCCGTGAAATCTCTCCGGGAAAGCAGCCACGGCAACTGAAAGCAGCACTGCAGATGCCAGTATTAAAGTTTTGCTGTAGGAAGTGCCTACGGATTAATCAATCACGCAGTTAGCACATTACCTAATATTTGAGCGAGCAAATCCCCCCTGACTAGTGCCGTTCCGAAGCCTGCTAGGACACCGTGAACTGGTTTATTGTCCTATATGCTTTGAGCAAATGTTTCTCCTCTTGCTTGCCTCGGCGATCTGAAGGCTGGACTCCCATGGCAGCCTTTTCCATAGTCCTTTGGAAACGTTCACGTTGCCGCTCACCCGTTTGGGACACACCTTTCTTCTTGCCTCCTATTTTGCTTTACTTCCTAGAAGACATTTAAAGCTCTGGCCAGACTCTCGAGGGGCATCTGTTGTGCTGGGAGATGGCTTCAGCCAGCCTGTGTGAGGCAGGGCACCAGAAGCAGTGGCGTTTGGGTGCTCTGCTGAGTTGTGACTATTAAAAATACACGGCGTGTAGGAACTCACAGGAAGAAGTGAGCAGCACATCAAGGCTGGGGAGTCTTTAAAGGTTCAGGCCGAGTGGGCTACTCCTTAAGCAACCCACAAGTTCATGGGAACAGAGTTTTCAGCACTAAAAATGTGAATCTTCTGTTTTCTAAATGGCTCCTATTTTGTCCTGCGTCTGAAACACAAAGGGAACTGCTGCAGGCAGGCTCCTCTTTGCCATACGAGAGCTGGTCCTCTCCACTGCGAGGGAAGAAATGGGATTTAAAAAGTCCCTGGGGGCTGTGGAGGGGGGAGGAGACAATGCTGTAATTTAAAAAAGTGATTCCGAGCAATTAAAAAGCCATTTCATCCACCAAGTGACTAATGAAACACCATGCTCTAAATGGAACGGTGAGAGACAAATGGAGCAACCTGACTGTCTAACGTACCTGTTAACGCCCGCTCCCCACCCCACAGCTGCAAAGAGCACACCCCAGATGTTTGCACGTTATGTCGTCACACTCTTTTCAGAATGGCAGTAACAGGCAGGTATTTGCTGGGGAAAATGGTTCCACTGCAGATCAGATCTTCTGCCATCCCCCAGCAAGTCATTAATCCTGAAGAAGTGCCCAGTGCCTCAGTGATTATTGCTTAATTACAAAATAAATGAAATACTTGGAAACCGGGGGTGCGTTCTGCGTAGCAGCTCGCTCTGGCTCCCATTCAACAAAGCACTTACGTGCCTTCAGCCTTTCACTACGAAACCCATGTATTAAAAAGGCAAAGGCAAAGACGATTTTGCCATATGTCCCCGCTGACACGCACAGCCCCAGCAGTTGTGAAACGGCATCTTCAGTCGAAGCGTGGTAGGGCTGGATCCCAGCAAGGAGACGGTTTGCCCTGGTCTCTCCTGGGGGGAATATTTGTCCATCTCTCCTGAAAACCTCCTGGAGCAGAGGCTACATCTGTCCCCCACTTCCCGCTCCAGTTCCAGCCAAGCTATTCAGACGTTTTCCTTCCACCTCTTCCAACGTCAGCCAGGTTTAGTAACTGCAAGGACTCTTCCCTACACCTTCTCCAGCTGGGTCCTTCTTGAGGCACAGCGCCCCAGCCTAGAGCCAGTCCCCACTTCTCCAACCTGCCAAGATCATTTGAAGCTGTGAAGCTTATCCTCCGATGTGCTGAAGGACCTCTCTCTGCTCCACGTCACTGCCAGCCATAATTATGTATTCTCATCTAATTTTTATCTGTGAAAATTTTGAAGGAAATCAACCTAGCCCCCTGCAGACTCCTGGCTGACAGAGTCCTCTGCTCTGACCAGGAGCTACCGGTAACTGTATTCTTTGGGAATGAGTGGTGCTTCTCGCCCAGTTTTGTGTAGGATCTGAAGCAGTTTTATCCACGCTTGTTCTCTCAGGTCGCTTCATGAAAGTCAAGTGGGACTGCGTCAAACCTTTCCCAAAATTTAGATATGGCACCAACTGTTCCTCTCCTACCGAGAAATCAAATGAGATGAATTTAACATGCCTCACTTTTGTATAATCCGTGCTGGATGTCACTCATCTCCCTTTTATCTCCTAGGTGCTAGCAAATTGTTTGATTGATAGTTCAATTCTCTTGAAAGCTTCTAGAAGTTGACTGGTCTATAATTCTTACTCCTCTTTTCTCCCTCTATATTTAGAGATAGATGCCATGTTTACATTTTTCCCCTGTCTTCTGGTACCTCACCTGCCCTCCAAGAGCTCTCAAGGAGAAGTGTTTGCATTTCTGAGGTGGCGCCAGCGGAGCCTGCAAGTATGTGGTAAGAAGTTCCTGAAACACGGCTGGTCTGAAGACATTTCGTCTGACAGAACTTGCCCTTCTCGGTGCCAGAGGGAGAGAGGTGGCAGCGCTCAGCAGCAGAGCTCCTTGCGGACACCCCTTCTCCTCTTCCTTCCATCCTTTCCTACCCTCCATCCCTCTCCCAGTTTCGCAGGCAGGATCTCCGCTCCTGACTGGCACAGCCCTGCCTCATCTTCTGCCCTTTGTCTTCACTCCAAAACGCCGAGCCACTGCCTCTGAAATGTTTCCTGCTAAATTCAAGGAACTTGGTGTGGCTTCAAACTGTCTGCATCGCTGTAAAAGACATACGTAGAGACTTCCAATTGCCTACCCGGGGGAAAAAAAATCCCATACTGTTTCTGTTTTACCTAAGGTGATTTACTTTCAATCAGCAAGATGTTTCCAGCTGAATGAAGTTTCCCCATATCAATGCGCATCCCTAAAATTGCAGTGATTTGCTTGAATGACACCAGGCAAGAAATCACCAGGAGATTATTACACTCGAAGCATATCGCAAGCAGATACCCTGCAAGCAAACGGTCCCGTTCCTGCAAGAGCAGGAACCTTCATCTGGCCAAAATTAAAGGGCTTCAAGGTCATTGCTCGGCTTTTGTGCAGAGCCTTGTGTCACGGCGACGAGTTTCAGCCGGGATGGCTGTGTGCTCCTCCGCAGCATCGCCCTTCCACGGCAGAAAGACTGATCCAAGGTGGATTTTATGTGAAGAATTTTGGAACAAACGCACATACAAATCTATTTTTTGCTTGGCAAACTTTTCTGATTTTTTTTTTTATCTCCCTTCTTCTCCTCTTTCAAAAACCATCTTTTCTGTTTCATACTAGAAACAAGCAGGTTACTCTGGTGAGCACAGCTTGAGTCAAAAGAAAAAAAAATACAATTTTGAAGAAAACGCTGTAAGCTTTGTTTTCAAATGGGGAAAAATAATAATGGAAGAATCTGGCTTAAATATGTAAGGAAGGGAAGGGGTTGATCAAATTTTGATAGCAAATCTCCTGCTAGAGGTAATCAGCTACTTTTAAATTTATTTTTATCCTGATATGAGGTTAAAAAGTTTGTTTACAGGGGAGTTATGAAGCTAAATTCCAGTGATTCTCTTCTCATTTAATAGCCTGAAATGCGATTAAAAACTCCTGGATTATGTTAAACTGAATCAACACAGATGCCCATGACCTTGTGCTTCAAAGGCTGCAAAGGCACAGTTCAGACCTCCGTGACAGGGTGCAAATCTCTCAACACTCTCGTTCATTCTTCTTCCCCTCTGGCTGTGCTTGAATGACACGTTGTACATCCTATTCCTGCAAGAAATTCTCTGAGATGGAGATTAAGATGACTGTTTGCCCATATGCCTGCCTTTTTTTTTTCGGAAAAGAAAAACAGCTTCCTTACTTAGGGTCATCTAAAACTGCAAATGGAGCTCATTTTAAAAAGAATGATTTTTTCAACCTGGATTTTTAAAACCTGGTCCAAGAAATACCGATGGAGCTCTATGATAGATTCCCAGCTGGGGGAAATCTCCTCTCTGGAGGAAATACCTTTGGGTCACTCAAAACTGAATCCTTACCACCAAAGTATTTCTTGCATGCAAAGACATTCTTCTAACTAACCAGCTGCTCCGTGTTAAAAAATAAGCAAATCCATCAGGCGATTGAAATGTTGCCAAAATCTACGGCCCTGGAAACGGTCAAGCTTATTCAAATCGATTGCAAAAGTTTCGTGGACCTGTACAGGGCAGCAGCATTCTTGCTCTTCTAAGGCAGCTAAATTTGTGCCCAGTATCAACGCCTGTGGGTAACTGATGCCTTCGTGAGGTCTGGATAAAGCCAGGCATGTACTTCTGCACTTTCATGGCTGGCCAAAAAGCTGGAAAATTATAAGAAACTCTCTTGTGTCTACTCAGAGCGGATGTTGCTACCATCTTACTTTGGCCTGTAGATAAGCAGTTGTTGAGCGAACGATCATTTGCTTCCAGACATGTAGGAGCCAGATGCCCAAAACCTTTGATTTCAGCTGGTTTTCAGGTATATTAAATACATGCAGAATACTCTTCATTTCCAGTTCAGTGCAGACCACAACCAGAAACAAGCCCACTGAAGAAAATTCCCCATGTGGTGCCGTGTCTCTGCAGTCCTGTGGCTTTTTGGAAGCAGCTCTTAAAGAGTCTTCTTTTAAATTATTATTTTTCTAATTGAGTTGTACATCAATGCCTAATTTTGGCTTTGGGCTGCCTTGAGGGGTGATGCCCACTTGGGTTGCCCACTGTAGCTGAGAGATGATTCCCTGGAGAGCAAGCTCAGCTCCCTGCCCCGTATCCTTCAGGGGACTGGGGTGTCAGGTTGGTTCTTGGGTTGTTTTTTGTACCCTGCACGCACGACCCTTCCCTCCTTTGCTCTGCGAGGACTGTCTCAGCATTTATGTTTGCTGAGTGAAATACTCTGGGTTTAAGTGCGTGTATAAAACAAGTTTAAGAGCATAAACAGCCTACTGCATCCTGAAAGCAATTAATTACTGTTGATAAATGAAAGACATCAGTGCTGATGTTTCAAAAGAAGGCAAAGTCGAGCAGGTGGAGCAAATCCAGCCAGTGTGCTAGTAGTGCTCCACCCAGACTCAGCAGGGACATAGTCATCCTTTGGAATTGAACACCACAAAGTCGCTAACCTGCCAGACTACAGGTACCCACAGCAAGCCTAACCGTGCACAGAGTCGATCATACCCGTGGTTTTACCCACCTGGGTCACACTAACAGGCTTTTTTCCCTGCAGAAACCACCAGCGACCAGTCCCCAGAGGATTCCCCGGAAGCAGGACCCTACTCCTCCGTGTTAATGACACTATACATGAGCTCCTCATTCACAGGGAGCCGCGAGTTCCTGCAAAGGTCAGGCTGGGTGCTCCCCTAAAGCACAGAGACAAGGGACGGTGCTATGGGCTGCAGTCAGGGGGGAAAAAAATAACCCATCACGCTTGCCAATACAGAAGCAACGCAACAGACCCTCTTTCTTGCTGCCCCAAACCATTTCTTATGCTCCCAACAGCCAAATGTGCCCAGAAGGGAAGCAAAAGGGACGCGGGGGGAGGCTGCCCCAGACCTCCACGTCCGCACCGAGCAGGGGGCGGCACAGATTTGGGGTTTACGCAACGTCAGGCCACTGGCGTAGCTCGGTTTTACTAAAATTTGCAGTTGTGTAACTTTGATAATGTGCCCTCTCCCGGGGCCTTTAGTATTAAGATCAAATATTGAATACCCGACATGCACCTAATTAGCTCTAATATGCATCCTGCTCGGCTCAGTAAGAACAGCAAAGAAACACAGTCAAAAACAATTAGATCGGGGTTTTTTCGATTAAAAAAAGGCAGCTGGACTACACAGATTCCTGCAGCAGCATTTGCATGAGATGAGATAGCATTTTTCTGTGGAAAAAGCCTTGGAGCCAAAAGGGTTTCAAATAGCACCAGTGGAGGCTGTCAGCTGCGTTTTTCTCTGCGCGTTCCCAAATAATAACTCGGAGAAGGAAAAAAGGTTCCTGCTCCGAGTGACTTATCTTCTGATGCCATGCAACGTGCTACATGGTCAATCTACTTTGCCCACGCTCTGCCTGAGACCAATGAGATCCCCCGAGGACAAAATAAAAAATTCCACCGGGCTGGTGATGACCCACATGAGAGAATTCTCATTAATTCCTCCGTAATGTTACATAAGGTCATTTTGTTGAATTAAAATTATTGGGATTAATCCTCTTAAATGTTCTCTTAGATGCAAGGGGGATCCAACCGCAGCTGGATCATCCCACAGCTGGTTCTAGAAAGTCAAAACAGTGTTTTAAAGCCCCCTAATGGTTTTGTTAAATTCATCCCCTGAATAAGGACACAAAGCAGCTTTTTATGGCTTTTTTAGATCACTTACAACTTCTGTAAGCTGTCATTAACTATCATCAGAGCCTGAAAAATGAGGCAAATGGGTTCAATGTCAGTTTTACTGCCCAAACCTAAATAATATTTTTGGTTTCCCATCTGCCTCATCTGAAGTGTTTTGATAGCTGGAAGGTGACTTTGCCTTTCAAAACCTTTTCAGATGTTGCTCTCCATAACCAAATATTCCGTGGACAATAGAGCAAACAAGGGATGTCCACAGCCTCTTCATCGGCCCACACGTCTCATCCTCACGGTCAAGTAGCACCCCTGAACCCTACAACAAGAACAGAGCAGCCCTGTGGATCTTCGCCAGATATTAAGGGTGAGTGTATCAAGCCAGGCTTTGGTAGGATGTCCTCAGTTCCTAGCCCTTGTGTGACAAACCTGGCTTCCAAAGCCTCCCCCACTCTGCTGAAATCCATTGGGATTCAGAGTTACCTCTCCCGTGTCTGGAGCTGATCTTTGCACAGCTGACATATTTTTCTGTGTATCCTAGCTGTGCTAGCACTCATTAGGAATCGTGTGCTGTCATGAAAACACTCAGCTAAAATAAAAAGATGCTTAAAAGCAGCTTTGCTTTTTTGGGATATCAAATCTAGCAGCAACTGTCTTTCTGAGGCAATAATTGATGTGTTTGATTAGCTCTGGTAGCAGATGGAGGGTTTTTTTTCAGTACGTTTGATGTTTTAACATGTTAAGCCGAGAAGGAATCAATTCTAGAAAGAGCGATTATGCCATTCCTCGTATCCTGCCCATCTTCCCTGGCACGGTTACAGCTCAGGGACTCCATCTCCGAGCAGTGTGCTTGCCACAAGGCCCTGGCTGTGCTGCCAAGCTGACATTAGCCTCCACTAATCTCAGCTCAGAGATCTTTGAGTCATGGTGTTCCCAGCTCTGCAATGTGCTGCTTCTCCATTAGAGGAGATAATCCAGCACCACACCCCACCGATCACAGTCCAAGGGAAGAGGCTGCAGGGCTGCAGGGGAAAAAATCCCCAAAGACTGCAATGGCTCCTCCATTGATGGAAAATTCTTCAATCCAAACGAGGAGGCTGGTGTAGAAGCAAGAAAAAGTCCTGGGCGAGGAACAGCAGTTTGGTCTGTCGCTTGTGCTGCTGCAGGCAGCATAAAACCGATCCTTACCTGCCCAACCGCGCTATTTCTTGCAGTGGGGCTGCAAAGTTTCTGCTGGCAGAGGTTTGGTGGAAGTCTCTGCTGAAACCCACTGGGATGGAGCAGAGGTAGAGACCTCTCCAAACAGCAGGTGGTAAAAGCTCGTTCCTGTGCTCAGGAACACGGGGTGACGGGGCTGAACTCTCGCAGGCTGGCTGCTCGGGTCTGCTCGCTGCGTTGGGGCTTTCCAGGCTGAAGAGTTTGAGCTGAAGCGGCAGATACGGTATTTTAGAATTCCGCCCACACTGTTAATAAGGTTTCGCAGCAGGAAGGAGGTATGTTGCACTTGTGATTAATTACATGCATTTGGATATATTTAAATCATAACTTCTACACTTGTATTCAGAGAACAGGTTATCTGAAGGGAAGACAAATGCACAGTTTTTCCCTGCCACCTGCCACGAGGATTCAGTCGAATGATGTTAACCCTTCAGGGATTCTCAAACGCAGCTGACGCTTAGAAAATCCTGCTGGGGAGCAAGAGCTTGGCTGGTCTAACTGGGCACACGCAGCCAGAGAGAGGAACCTGATCCGTGGTAACGGGGGAAGGCCCTGCCTCAGCTCCAAGTCTCCCATCCACAACTGCCCTGAAAAGGACGAAGGAACAATTTTTGCCCAGAGTTTCCCCACGCCTTTCAGCCAAGCTATTCCAACACAATACTGCCTGAGAAAGGATTTGAAGACCTCGGGTACCCTCAGCATCTCGTGGCATTTGCTGGCACAGAGGACACACCGAGGGCTCTGCTCTGAGGTCCTGCTGTGTGTCTCTCTGTGCTCCCATCTCCCTGAGCTGGGGCAGTTGGCCAGTGCTTCCCTGCGAGGCTGCGAGGGTACTGGGTGGAACTGGGAGGCAGCACGCTGCCGAACATTCCCATGCCTGCACCGAGCAGTGGAAGAATACAAACCTATGCCACAGTGAAGGCAGCCACTGCCAAAAGACCACAAATAATTACTTGTCGTTGCTCCGCACAGTGAGCTGGGGCTTTGTAACCAGATCCAAGAACTGTCTCATGACCTCTTGGCGGCAGCGGGAGAGAGAGACGTGGCTCTAACTGGGAAGGTTCCTATAAAATTGGTGGCCCTAGGAGTGGACACCAGCAGAAATTAGGGTTGCTCCCCAGCATCCCTGGGTGATGCAGCCAGCCTGATAGGATCCTTAGGGGGCCCTTGTACCCCAGGCACACCGAGGGCTAGAGGCAGCCTCTCCCACACTGATTGAGCGAGGAACAGGTCCCTGCACTTTCCTAGAGTTCCGTGTCAGCTTTTTGGCACGGCAGCTCCTGCCAGCGAAGAAGGGAGTGATCAAGAATCAAGTGTCTGGGGTACCCTGACCAGACACGCTCTTGCATCTGAAAGCCTGGCTTAGAGCCAGGCTGGCACTTAAGTTCTCCTCACCAGGCCCACATTCTGTTAATGGGAGTCCCAGGAGCACTGCACTACCAAGAAACAACGTGGAGACTGCTGGGAAGCGATCCTCTCGGGAGAGCCGTTGGAGACCACAGCTGGTACCTCTTCCCCATCCTCTGTCTATGGCACGATCCCGGTGGCCACCAGATCTCAGCAGAAGCAGCAGGTGCCGTGGTGCAAGCAGCTGTCGCCAGGGTATGGGCTCGTTCTGGTTCAGCAAGCCACCACCAGCTTTCTAGGTAGACACGGTGACTGAGAGCAGAACTGCATTTAACACGTGTAATGTGTTTGCCCATTATGCTGGGAAGCGACCGCTGTGACAAACATCTCAGAAAATGAGTATGTTCCTCCTACTACACTCATCAGTCTTTGTCATCCCCCATGTCCTCATCTTCAACTGAGAAATTCCTTATTGATTTAATTTGCAAATGCCTATAAGTCTTTCCCAAGAGTATCTGAGAAGAAGACACATCACAGTTCAAAGCGACTGTCTGAACCGCGTTATAAAGCATCCGGCAAGATTTCCTAAATCTGTCTCGTAATAATTTCACTCCACATCGGATCGTCAGAGTTTAAGCTTATCTCTAGTATTATTTAACTGTCCCTGGTGTAAAACATTCCTGCCTTCTGGAGAGGTTTGATTGGATTCACAGAGACTGAGGTTTAATTAGCACGGACTACTTTGACTCTCTCTTCCCTCCCACATAGTGGGAGCACGGCTGCCTTTTGGCCGATGCACTGTTTGGATTGGGAAGGCTTCATTTTTCCAGAAAATATCTATGAAAGTCTGGACATCTCCTTAGCTTCTCAAAGCTTTTGAGCTCTCCACGCAGCACAGACCTTCCCTTTCCTCCCTAGCCTGGCTTCCCTTCCTTAACCTGCAGTCCCACAAACGACAGCAGCCCTGGGCTGCTGGGGTGGGGTGGCAAGCTGCCGGGAGCATCTCTGCCCTTTAGGGTTGCTGGTGGAAAGAAAATTAAATAAACACAAAGAGGAGCCAAACTGGGGCAACACAGGTAAGGGAGTGCTGATTTAGCACTTAACAGCACTGCTGGCATCCCCTTCCAACAGTGATGACGGTAGCTTACTAATAATCTATATAACAGATTTGCAACCTACAGGATGTGGGGAAATGCGTAATAAAGAGCAGCACCTAATCTATAAGCAGAAGCGATAGTGACGAGTAACGTACGGCAAACAAGTGGCTCATTAACCAATCAATTGATAAAGTTAAATGGAATAACTCATGCTAAGTGCTGCCCTGGCAGGGTACATGCAGGGCTGGGGAAGGCAGGTGAGGGGGACGAACCTGTCCTTGCTTGGGCAAGACTGTCACAAGCGCCTCTGCTTGGGAACTGGAGAGTTGGAAATCACGTTTATCCCAACTAATGCCAAAAGAGCTTGAGAAAGGGGCAAAGGAATGGGGAAGATGGGACTGAGAGCAGGGGTCCTCTGGGAACAACGTTGTGTGAGCATCCCCAAGGACCCGCTGTGGCCAGGGCACAGCTGCGCTCTTCCTTCAGTGCCCTGGCCTCTTGGGGATTTCTGCAAGGTGGCACACACTGGAACCTCTCCAATGTGCCTTCCAAGGACCACACCACAGCAGGCTGTGACATCGCAAGGGGTTCTCATCCCACACCTCACACCCTGGAGCCTGAGCCACACAGGACCTCAGCGTGGAGGTGCCGTCCCTTCCGGGGGCGGGGGGATGGCAGACATATCTATCCAGACACCTCCAGGGCAGCCAGAGGCATCTCTCAGGGGCAGGACGAGTTGCCCAGTCAGTCTTTACAGCAGCTCATGAGCACCCCAGAGTGGTCAGGATTTGGCCCTGGAGCCCCAGTCTGCCACTGCCAACTCCAGGAACCAGACCTGGCCACGGGGCTGCCTCATCTGGCTGACGGAAGTGAGATTTCTATGATTGTTCTTCACTGGTACCGCTCAGGCACCCTCAAACACTCAGAGTATCAGGGCATGATGCAAGATTGTTTCCTCCTCTTCATTCCTAAATCCCTGCTTTAAAAGATCCCGGGCAATGAGATTTTCGCCTCTTCTCCAGGAATAATAATCCACAGTGTAACACGTTTCATCATTAGAAATGTTTCCTGCTGTCCAGTCAAAATTTATCTATTGACAAACTCAAATGGAGCTTCCGTCATGTCATTCACGTAGTCATTTTTAGCATCAGCGTCGCCAGCAGAAATAACAGGCCTGATGTATTTCTCCCTCACCCCCCTCGCCTTAGAACGAGGCTTCTGAAATTATAGATGGGAGCACTAATTGAGTGCCAGGAATGTTACAAACGATTTGCACCGCTACGGAATCTGGAAGCAAACCGACCGCGCTTCCGCCCCACTCGCACGTGCAGTCGTGCTGCTGTCCTCTCAAAGCGGGTGCGTATCCACCAGCAGGATGATTTGCGACCACAGTTGGTGTTTGTTGCTAGAAACTCTCCCTGGCAAGGAAGCATTCCACATTTTTTTACCCAAAAAGAACATTACTCTTAAAGAACTTCCGGTCCCCTTGTTTTTTGTGGTTCTTCAGACATAAGAAGCCCAGAAGGAGTCCTTCGATTCTTTTGGTTTCTGTGGTGGGGCGATGGACTTGTGCCCACAGCACCCGGGCTCTCCAGACCACCTCCCAGTCCCATACTGGGCCAGCCCGGGGCAGGTTTCTTGCCAAAGTCGTGTGAGCAACTGTGCACAGCTAAGGCTAAACTGAAATGCAGCTACAGGGTAACAAAAGGAAAGAAAAGCTTTCTGTTCTCCAGTCACTTAAACAAATAAGATAAACAGCATTTGCCAGCCCAGGAAGATTATGTGTGGCTTTTGTCTCCCCTGTTTTGGTTTCCTGCACTGAGCACTCACTCACCCGTTCACAGTCACTAATGCCCAGGGCTCAGAGCTGCACTCCCTCGTGTTGATTTCCATGTGTACTTTAGGGTTTCTTTACATACCCAAATCCTCGTTATCACTCTAAACCACGGTAAATTACAGGAACAGGGGGCTGATAAAAGTCCTCCTAATGCAAAGCACTAGTGAGCCTATTACCACCGCCGAAAGCACTGCTCCCCAGCTGTAGAAGCACACAAAAACTGAGTGGGAGAAGTAAAAAGAAACTGGCCATTTCAATAGCCAGGATGGAAAGATGCACCAGCAGCAGCAGAAGGGACACAGGTCAGGGAGTGCGGGAGCAGGAGGCAGGCAGAGCCTCCAGCCAGGGCTGGCAGGGAACAACCTCACCTTGGAGGATTATCTCCACTTC
This sequence comes from Trogon surrucura, assembly GCA_020746105.1. Taxonomy (NCBI): domain Eukaryota; kingdom Metazoa; phylum Chordata; class Aves; order Trogoniformes; family Trogonidae; genus Trogon; species Trogon surrucura. The sequence continues at coordinate 17,041,963 of CM036629.1, forward strand.
AAAACCAACAAGACTTCCTGAGAATTCAATTCGGATCACTCTTGTCCCCTTCCCTAGTACCTTCCTACATCAACATACAAATTTCTGGGTTACTTTTCTTTCACTTGCCCCTCATTTTATTATTTTACTCACTCTCCTTTTCTTGGAGCATGGCTATCAATGCCAGCCTTGGCTCGCCGAGCGCCACCCTTCGCTGCGCCGCTCCCTTCAGTCGCAGCCTTTGACCGCCTGCATCCTTCCTTCCACCAGTTTGTCCACCTGGGAACTCAAAGTTTGAGAAAACCTTGCAAACCTGTGGCAGCAGAAGGAACCACATCCCACGGGATGCAAACATGGCCGAGATCAAACAAAGCCGGTTGGTCGTGCGGCTGTGGGGAGCAGGGAACCATAAGCTCGAGCTCCCTGAGCTACCTGCTGACAGAAACCCAGCGTCCTGGCAACCCAAACATCCCGCGCCCCCTGCAATTACCCCTCAGCAAAGGGACTGTTAAGGGCTGGATGGAAACTCTACTGAAATCCTTGAGGGCTTCTGTTTTCTTCTTGAAGAGCTGGATCGGATCGGGCCCTGCAAATGCATTTGTTTGTTTTTCCCTTGTCATCGGCCTGCCTTTGCCTGAGAGCTATAATCCATTCAGGGAGGACCTGTTTATCTGCGAGAATAGCAGCACTGCTGTGAAGAGGTAAGAGTGGGAGTGTGCTTCAGGCAAAAAAATGCAGATTATAGCCCCGCTAGTAATGAATCCAGCACAGAAAGAAAGAAATGCAGACTGTTCTAATTTTCTGAATAGATTTAATTCCATTTTGTTCCCTGCGAGTCCCTTCACTGACAATTGTCTGAGTGGAGGGAGGAAAAAAGGGTTCCAAGCAAAACACTTGTCCATGAAGGATGTTATTAAAATGTCCTACTTGAACACTGGCGCTCTGCAGACCAGAGCTGCAGAATATAAGCATTCTCCCTCCCTTGGACAAGCTTTGTCTAAATGCAGAATGTTTGTCAATTATTTTCCAAAAGCACAATTGCTATCATCAGAATTAGAGCTGGCTTGACTTGTCCTGCCTGATTTAGCACCCACTTGAACGGGGTGGGTTCAGAAGTTCAACAAGAACTTGAGGGCTGTTGGATTTGCAGCAGGCTTAGAAAATTGCTCAGGAAAACAACAGGGGGAGGGAACAGATGGGGAATATTTAGAAAACAGGAGGTGAAAACCAGAGAGTGGTCAGAGAAACGAAGAAAAGCCTGCAGCCAGTAAAAACCCACTGAAGAAATACAGTGGCAAAAATCTGGGTGGGTGAACTTCCATCATTTGGCTTCTCAAGACTCATGCTCGCTCACACCTGCACACAGCCCTCGGTCCACGTATTCGCTGAACCTGGCAGTCCCTACGCAGAGGATTTGGCTGGAGGCCTGCAGTGTGGATGTTGGTCAAGTTTTAGCAGAGAAATTGGCCCTACTATCCTCCTGTATAATTTCCTTTTTTTTTTTTTAGTGGTCTGGGCAACGCATCCTGTGCTCATGCCTGCGCTACGAACAGGACAGATGCCCTGTGAGACAGGAAAATGTGGATCTTTGTGGCAAGCTGTGGGGTTTGAGGTGTTGACCATCGCAAGATTCAAGGGTGATGGGGCTTTCCAAGGCCCTCCCTGCAATGCAATTACATCACATCACAAACTCATTCGACCCGTGAAGTTTGAATGTGTCCTACTCTGTCCTCCAAAAGCCTTCCTTCAACCTCTTGCCAACTCGGGGGAGGGAAGGTGTCTTAATTCTGCAGAGCTGCCCTCCAACTAGATCCACTTGCCTACTGCCATGGATTAGAGTTGACGGTCTCTCTAAAATTGTCAACAGTTAACCTGGCTGTCTCTTACCCCACCACTCTCTCAAAGGTTGAAGAAACTTCTTCTGACCTTTTCTCTTAAACTAGAGAAAGATTTACATATGAATTCTGACCTGACAGGTACTCAGGGCACCAAAGCTTCATGCCAAGAGCAAAGGCAGCTGGAGAGACTTGCTGGGGACCATCAGGTTCTGTTCACCATGTGAGTAGCAGCATCGTCCCCGGTGTGCTAGGGCCTTGTCCCTTGTGAAGAAGACACAGTCCCTGCCCCTAAACTCTGACTATGTGACTGTGCTATTATTGGTACACTCAATGCTGAATGGCCAAAAGAAAACACTGCACTGGCTCTTGCTTTTTCCAGATACAGAAAGGACAGCAGGCACAAAGGCAAACATAGCCTCTCCTGTGCACATGTGACAGTCACAGCATAAGCGACTCGCCATCAAAATGCCTCATTCCTCCTGACAGGTCTTGTCCTAAAACAATGTCTTAAAAGTCTGCAGCTGGGCTGGATTTTCCATTTCCAGCTGGAACTGCCAAAGGAACAGAAAAAGCCCCGCTAGCAGAAAAGATGCCTCTTAGCCTGGAGAGAAAAGCCCTTCCCAGCAGCCTGTCTATAACCAGTAGAACACGGTTTGCCATCCTCCTCCGGAGCAGGCATGCAGCTGCGGCATCTTAAAGCAGAGCATGCTTGGGGCAGGGTGTCTGCTCAGCTCCACGCCTGTGCAGAACAGTCAATAAAGGATATTTCAGAGAGAGGGAATGCTACAGCTCCTGTAGCCAGCAAGGGTGGGTTTCCTTCACTGTATTCACTTAGATCCAGGCTCTCCACTCCAAAGCATCGAGTCCGTTTCCCGCAGGGCACCTGTTCGGTACAGGGTGTACCTACGTGGGAGCTTGGCTTAACTTGACTGAAGCACACACAGGATAGTTACAGCTCTGGGCCATTCTCTCTTGAATGCAGCACCTTTCTAGTTGTTACTCAGTTTTACCTCATCGTTTTTTTCTGGGCTGTTTTCAGCAGCACTGTTTCCAATGCCCTCTTCCTCAGCCCTTGAAGCTCCTCCCTGGTATTTTTGCGGTGTGTCTTCTTCTGAGTTGTGCTCTTTTTACACTACTACCCCAACCATGAATGAGAATACTGAATAGCACTGGGAGCAGGAGCAGATCATGTCGGGAAAAACATTCCCTCAGACTGAAAGCCAATAAAAACAATGTGGGCACTTAGCAGCACACTGCACACTTACTCTATGCTCAACACCGTGTCTTACATGATGCTGTTTATACAGCAGCTTGCTAATTTTTGATGGCACCCCTCATTACTAAGTTCAGATACTGCAATATTCACTTCTGTAGTCCTCTTTATTTTCCTAAACTGGCCGTCTTGCTTTTTCCCCCCTGCACTGAGAACTTCAGGGATAATCCATAAAAGAAAAAGGTGTACCTCTCCATTCGCATCCTAATAATTGCTTCAGAGCTGTTTTGCCATAAACAAGTTATCATCACTTACAAATAAATGAGAGCATTTCAATAAATGAGAGCAGCCTCTAAAGCTGCCACACAAACGTCTTTTCGACCTATGCTCCTAGTGAAGGAGCAGGGGCAAAAAATCCCAAGCGGGCCAGCAACAAACTAGCCCCCACCCCCAGCCCTGATGATCCCTGGCTTCTTTCCAGCCTAAAAGAGCAGCAAGCACAAAACCCTTGCTGAGCACGCTGCCTCCGATCCTGCACCGCTCAAGCGAAGGATGTGTTGACACGAAGTGCTGTAAGAAAACAGACTACAGCACAGCTGAAATGCTATCGTCTTGGCTGAGTGTCAAAGTGCTGCTTGAAGCTCGGTTGCCGCAAGGGCAGGTTGGCTGAAGGGACGCTGCTGAGCTTTCACAGCTGGGCTGGGACTACAGAAACCAAGCCCCCATGCCTCCTCCCAGGGTAAAGTCCCCATCCTTGTCCCCAGTAATGTCCCACGGGTGGCCTTGGTGAGCAACAGGGGACCTGAGCGACCAGGCTGGGAGAAGAACTGCAGTGAGAACCACGAGCTGAGCGCTGCACTACAAATTAGCCCTGTTAACGAGCACACACTCCTTACAGGCACGTCACAGGGAAATCCCAACCGGCATTTTTAAGCTTTATGCATCTTATGACAGTATCTACTCTTGCTGTTGTTTACAAGCTTAAGGAACTGAAGACTGTTTGGAAGAGATCACTCCTTAATCTGGCTTGTCCTAAGACCAATAGGAGAGGAGGAAGGCAAGGTCATGCCCATCCGAGTCCAGCACAGAAACGTCCTTATTCATCTTCCCTAAGCTATTCTAAATTTTAACTCCTTCAAGATATATTGAAAGGAAGTTGCCAGTGACTGCAACTGGCTGGGAAACCCTGGCACTCTCTTACCAATTATTTTTATCAGGGTTCAAATTTCGCCTCTTTTCGTTCCTTTGTGCAGGTCCAAGTCATGGGGCCAAACGTGCAGCAAAGCCCCTGATGAGCCTCTCCTGCCTCCTACTTCCTACTCAGCTACAAGTTGCGGGTCAGCTTCGGGGTCCCACCGAGGCAGCATTGCAAGGGGTCTGAAGAAAACACACTTCCAAGAGTCTAATTACACATCCCTAGCAGGTCAAAGTGAAAAAGACTCCTCTAAATATCTGCTAGGGGAATGGGAATGCAGGGAGTGAGACAGCCAGCTGACCATAAAGCTGTTTTTTTCAAGCTGAGTTTAAGGTTGGCTAAAAATATGGCCTACCCCTTTCAAGGGTTATTTTGCTTACTGTGTTGACAAGAATAAAGCTATTAGTAACAGAGCATCCAGAGTATTTGAGGCTGGTGTTTGTCTGTCAGTCACTCATCCTCCAAAACAACCCTGTCGACATTTGGAGGGCAAAGCGGGATGTATGCTCCAGTCCCCTCCTGGGAAGGCTGGGAGAGCATAATGAAGCTGCAAGGGCTGTGAAAGCCTGTGGCTAAAGAAAACAGGAAGGAGGAAAGAAAGGGAAAAAATCTCTTAAGGAGGAAAAATATTAGAAACCCCGAAATGTGTAGAAAACTGAAAAGTGCGTTTTGGAGGAATAGACAAGTACAGGGAAAACCAGCAAAAAAACCTGTTTACAGAAAACACATAAGGTTGAGAAAGTAATATAAGAGATAACGAGTGGAGATTGCCTGGGGGAGGAGGAAGAGGAGAAGGAGAGCACAGGAAAATAAAATGATCAGCTTTTCCCGGTGTAGTGCAAGAGCTGTGTTCACAGAGCGTGAACGCGCAGGACCCGGGCTGGCCCTGCCAGCCTGGCACAAGGTGGGTCTCACTGACCAGGGGTCAGACACCACTGTCACCTTCATGGCTGGGGGCGTGGGTGGTCCGGGGATTAGCTCTTTGTCCGACTGAAAAAGCAAAGGCCCCCAGTTGTGGAAGCTGTGCTGCACAAGAGACTCTCCCTAAAGCCAGGAGTGCCTCTACATGTAAAGCACTTAGGAAAAAAAAAGAGCTCTGTGACTAAGGCACCCTAGAGAAATGCGGGACTGGGTGGGTACCTCGAGCACCAGCCCTTGCAGTCTGCTCTCTAACCCAGCTCCTCTGCCAGGTACAAGGGGTGGCCACAAGAAAATTGGTTTCCTGCTTAAGCTTCTTCTTATCTTCCCCTGCCAGGCCTGGAGTCTCTGCAGCCTGCACTACCTAAACCAGCCTTTTGTGTGCCTCCTCTGCACATCTAACGGTGCAAGAACATCTTGTCTCCTCTCCCTCACCTCTTCAGGACTAAGATTTTAGTGTCACCATTCCTTTTCCAGATATCCTTTCCATTACACCTTGGTGTTCCCTATGCATGGGAGGCGTTCTCCTGTTTACCAGTATGTTAAACACGACTGTATTTTATTGTACCTGCTTGGGAAGGGGAGCAGGAACCTGTATCCGTTGTCCAGAGCAAATCTCCCCCTGGCTTGCTCCCCGGTTGCAATACCAGCTCCAGCCTCTCCCCTACATCTTCACCATCAAGATCTGTAGAGCCATGTGATATTCAGTGCTTACCACAGCAATTTCTGTTGTGACTAATCCTGCAGTTAGACACCTTTTCCCAGGGATCCCATTGCTGGCACAGACTCAGCTCCCTCTCTGCCTGAATCCATGGCACACAGCGGAGGAGAAGGCTGAGTGAGCTCAGCATCAGCTGCCGCCTGTGCCCGTGTAACACAGAGAAACCAACTGAGATCCCCTCACACGGGCTGTGTCGAGAGAAATCAGCTCAGAGAAGGATGCCAGGCACCCACCGTGTTCTGCAGAATCAGGGCAATAATCTGGTAGTACAAGAAAACCCTGAAATGCACAGCCTTGCCTTCAGATGGTGGAAATGGTTAAGGGAGAGTGGTTTTGAGCCAGCAGGTTTTGCCATCGAGGTACCACTATTTTTTTGCCATCAAGGTACCACAACAAGATGTGCACAGGCAAAGCTTTGCTTTCCAGGCATAACCTGGGGGGTGAGGAGTAACTTTACTCAGGCTTAATTTCCATCTCAATCCATGAAGTTGGTGTAAACAGATTGAGAGCTGAGTCACTTAGAGCTCTCTTCACCAGGAGTTCATCAATTTGAGTAAACCATCAGCCCCAGGCTACAGCGCACAGGTTATCCTCGCCTTCACCCTCCAAAGCAGCACTGTTGAGGTGGTGGAGTTCTGAAGATTTACACTAGTAATAGCAAGAGAAGAAACAGTCTCGGTGCACAAAAATGGTTCTGGTCCTGCTCCTGTTGAAGCTCACCTCCAAGCTCTTAGCCAGCAATGCAGCTGACCTGGCCAGCTGTGCACCACGAGCAAGCCCACAGCTCGGAGGAAAACACCAGTTAGGGCAGAAGACGAAAGCCCCGCGATGGGAACACAGCTACTCTCCTCCTGCCCGTTCCCTCCGCAATTTAGCGAGTCTCTGGAATCTCTCACCCGCTTATTGCTAAGCCTCCAAACGGGCCAAGCATGGAAAGGCAGCCACTAGCGGGAAAGCAGAACACAGCACGTGCCGTGATGGGAGGGAAATGCTGAGATGGTGGAAAAGCTGTGAGCCAAACCCAGATCCCTGCCCTCCGCACTAGTCCACATAAGCCCCATGGCAGCACTTGGAAGAAAACTGGGGAATCGAGCTGCTTTGTCAGCAAAGACCCTGAAAACCCTCTCGGCTTTGTCATTAGCTTTCTACAGAGGCGTTTCTACGATGAAAAGCATAATCCATCCAACTAGCTCTCCAGAAAGAGAAGGGGCAGGGCTGCAAACTCACGGAAGTGAAATCCTGTTTGCTTCACTCGTGGGTCTTCAACACATGTCAGCCAGCAAGACTGTAAATATTGCTGGCAGCAGGTTTACAAGGTGTAACTCTTCCAAGATCTTTCACTGCAGGAAAAGTGGGGTAAATATGCCAATGATATGAACAAATTCTAAATATTTAGGTGTTTAAATAAATAAAGGTTTTACAGATTTTCAGAATCTATTATTTACGGTGTGCTGGGGGTTGTCCAGTCTGTGTACCAAGGCATAAAACCATTTTAAGAGGGTAAAAAAATTATTTTCAGTCTCAGAAAGCTGAATCCATTTGTGTGCTGATCCAGGCCTTCATATCACTGGACAGAAGAACCTCAACTACTTCCCTGCCAAAGGAGATGCAATTTGCTGGGCATTGTGGCCAAATGACAAGTAACAAGGCCAGAATGAGACTATTTTCTTTTCTAGACAAGGAGAGCAAGATCTCTGTCAGCCATTAACATCCCAAGGTGTACGACGTGTCCCTGGGAAGTGCCTCAGCCAAAGGTGGAAATACGCAGCCGTGCTAATTCATTCACTGCAAGTGAAATCAGTCTGGAAACGACCTGATTTTCAGCTTCGCAAAAACAAAGAACATTTCAAGTGCTTTGGTGAAACTGATTGTTTGAAGCAGTTGGAGCACTAGAAAAGAGGTCACTGTAATCCTTTTGGGATGCAGCTTTCCAGTTAACAGTATGCCAACCCAGTGTCCCCATCAGAGCTTCAAAACAGGCTTCCTAACTCGGTTAAAAAAAAACACTACTGTATTTCTCTGCGATATCAAAATGCTGTTCAGAACCCAGCGTTCTCCCCGAACCTGTGCCTGCAATCACACTGCACAATCTCAGAGCGCTGGTAAGTAAAGATGGGCTGCTCTGACCTGAGCAACTGTCTCCTTGTATTTGTGCTTTTGTCTCGGCATTTGCAGCAGGGTTACAATTAATTAAAATTCCTGATTAATTAAAATGTTTAGCAACAACAACAGCAGCAGCAAAAATTGCTTGGAGAAAAGCCTGTGCAAAGTGAAACTGGAGCCTGCTCAGTATGAATATGCATGGAGCCCGAAGGACACTGTACTGGCACGTGTGCAGCCTGTCCCTAAAGGAAATGATACAGCAAAGGAGAAAGTAGAGGCTTGGCGGATACTGAAACGGGGGGATAACATTTTGCAGGACCCTCTGTGTTTCCCCTTCTGCCTGTAACTCACAGCTCAAGTGCGCGGAAATAGAGCGGCTTTCACTACAGCTGGATGAGCGTGTGGGTCTGCCAGGGAATCAGGACTTGGCCAGTGCTCCTGCTCCTTGTTCTGACAGCCATCAGCCAAAAAAAGTTTGTACAAGCCTTCCGCCTCCTTCTGGGCCTCGGCTTCCCCTCTGTAAAACACAGGCAACACCACTTCGCTGTCTTGTGTGAAGTGCAAGAGAGAAGAAATGGGCTACAGAAAGAGAAATGCTCGCTAGCGAGCAACTGCTTCCTTTTGCCTCTGTCAGATCCGGGATTGTGCTGTAGCGGGAGCCAGCTCCGCTCCGGTCGCTCGGGGCTGGGAAGAAATCTTTGTTGTGCTCTGAAAGCCCCGCAGCGGACCTGTCATTGTCAAACCCGCTGATGAATGGTTCCACTGGGGATCCAGACCCTGCTAATGCGGGGAAGCAGCAAGCCTCAATAAACAGCTATTGCTGTTACTGAGTCTGGATAATTAACACTTCTGCAATTTTATAAGGAAAATACCGTGTTGTCGCAAAGAACGTGGGGGGCAGTTGGCCCCGTTCTCTTAGTGTAAGCAGTCCTGGCCCTGGCTCTGCCTCTTAGAGGGCATGCCCTCTATCAAATGCCAGCAAAGGGGATGATGTTTCTTCCCCTCCATTTTTTTTTTAACAGGTTTTGGGATTTTTTTGGCAGGCACCACTCTTACTTTAGCAATTTAAGAGCTAGAGGGAAAAAATCATGCTCTGAAAAGAGCAATTTCAAAAAAAAAGGTCTGTCTGCAAATGGTGTGTGTTTACGGAACGGCTCTGTTCCTGGCGGGTATGCAGGCTTTGGTCTGCTGATTTTTAGGGCCAAAGATTAAATTTTGCAACCTCCAGACCAAGAGAGCAAAGAGACGGAAAGAGGGATCCTTGAGTAGCATCACCAGAGCCCTTGTCCCCGGGACATATGCCAGTTCAAGGCAAGAGACTTTCAGGGAGGGATGAAACACTTAATGACTGTGCAGCCATGGTCACTGGCAATGGTACGAACACAAGTCAGAAAAACTGTGATCATTACACGTTTTGCAGATTTTCAAGGGTTTAAAAAGATGACTGATATGAAATTGTTGCTCTGAAGCATGTAAGAATTGCATTTTTCAAATCCCTTAAATTATGATAAACATACATACTTCTTCCTGGTTATATTTGGATTTTTAAGGTTTATGGGTCCATCATCAACTTCTGTGCAGCTACAGAGGATGAGGCATTTTTTTCCCCCAAAACCCCTGCAACTGAGGTGTCTTAAATTTATGTGCCTTCAGGGGCTTTTAAGACGAATCCTGGAGGCAGCATCAAACTTGCAAGAAGAGCAGGAATGGGAACCCTGCAGTGGCTTCTGAGCACAGTGAGCACTGAAATTATGAGAGCAGAGCCACAGAATCGTAAGTTGATTTTTTTCTCCCAAGAAACAAAATGCCAAGTTTAAACTGATTACTATACACAATCACTTACTAAAGCAAAGGTCCAGTTATGTTCACTGACTGCTCCAAAATTTCAGCTGCCAAACTGAAATGCATAATTCCTTACACCTGTTTTAAAGATGACCAACCGTGCTACTTCTTCATTTCAAATGATATTTGCTCAGATTACGCTTCAAAGAGGGACTGGGATTTTTTTCTTATTTAAAATCCAGCAGGTAATCAGCTAAGAGGCTCTCGGGCCAGCCGCAGCTCCACAGTAGTATGGAATGCGAAAGCTCAGTGTATCAGACTCATTTCCCCAAGACCCAAAGCTAGCAAAGAATTATGCTGACAACTTCCTGAGAACGTAAGTGGCCCTTACAAACGCTCCTTCCAACTCGGAGAGGTACCAGCCCGTTCTTTCAAATGCTGTGGGGATCACTGGCCTTTTGTTGCCTCTGATCCTTCACGTTTCTTGGCTGACAATGCAGGGGTGCGGCGGGCACCCTGCTCTCCCTCTGCCGTAGGCTCGGATTGGCAAATGGCTCTGCTGTTTCGTGGGACGAAAGGGGCCGGCGGCTGAGAGTGACAAAGCCCCTCTCTGAGGGGCACCGAGCGTGAAGATGTGAGCATGGCCCTCATGCTTTGGGATGTGAGGAGCAGTGGTTACAGTCTGGAGGAGAGAGGGGATGGGAGAGACCCTCTGGGCTTGGCCACAGCGCTGCCAGATGCTGCCCCTCAACCTTTTCCCACCTCAGTTTCCCCACCTGTGAAATGAAACAACAATACTTGTCTCGCTTTTTCTGCAGTACTTCAAATGGATCATAGAATCATAGAATGGTCTAGGCTGGAAGGGACCTTAGAGATCATTTTAACCCAACCTCCCTGTCACAGGCAGGGATGCCTCTCAATAGTGGAGTGCCTTGAGATTCACTAATAAAAACTTTCTGGACAGGTATTAATCTCATCTATCCATCAAACTTGCCACATCGCAGCAAACATCTTGTTCAAATACTCTACCGCTGGGCAGGGAGTAATCCCACCGGACTGCAGGGAATTGCGCCGCTGGACGTGAGGGCAGAATGCGGCTCCCAGTTGGTTTAGCAAATGTCTCTGCCTCACTTTCCAGAATGTACGGCTCTCCCATAGAGACACTATATATTGCTTTTACAAACATAAGCAGCAATTCGCCTGCGTTCAAGCCCAGGACGCAGAAGACCCCAATCCTGCAAACAGAAATGCGTCATCTTAGTCCTTGAGCAGTGCTGTTGGCTTAAAAGGGCCCATACGTGTGAGTAAAAGTATGCATAGGCGAAATGCTTAGCATATTAAGTGAAATATTTATATAATATTAAGCATAACATCATATGAAATATTAATTTATATTTATATAACATCAGGGCATATCTAGGGCTAACAACTGGTTATAGAAAAGAGCAACTGACTAGCACAAGGAAATACCAATTAAAAGTACAGTCTTTATTCACTCGTAGGTTTTCTTTCCCATTCTGTTCCTCTGCTTTTTGATTAGAAAATAATCATCACATTACACAATATTTTCCTCATTAAACTACAAAAGCAACAAAGATCCCTTGCTTCTTTGGCCAATTAGTGCCCGTGTACAATCATCAGGAATACAAATCAAAGCGTGTTCCAGCTCTGACCTAATAAGCCATCTACGCAAAATCTAAGCTCCGCGTTTTGCTGTTACTACAGCAGTTCTTTTCCTTTTTTTAATTCCTTCCAAAGCAACCAGCGCGGCGCATTCGTCCTTCTCTTAGGAAACAACGAAACGCAGTCGCATGGGCTGGGGGCTGCCGGTCGCCTCCAGCTTTGGCAGCGCCTTTCCATGACTTTAATTAACAAACCCTAAACGAATCCCTCTGCCCTCCGCTCGGGCGGGGGGCTGGCTGGGAGGGCGGCTCACGGGACACTTGGGGAGCAGGAGCGGAAAGAAGGGAGCTCTGGGGAGGTTGGAACAGATCGGCGTTTTCCTCAGGGCACTTCGTGCTAAGAGAGCCTTTTGTTCCTGGGGGCTGGTACTCGCTTCTCGCCACAAACAGATCCCTTCCCGGCCTCTCCTTTTCTTCTCCACTAAGAAAAAGGCCATTTTCAGAGTTTGTACTTCTCCATCCACCCCCGCCCTAAACCCGTGTAAGTTGTTCACACTTAAACCAATTTTGCTCTCCCACTGAGCGCCGAAGTGTCGCGAGTTACGCCGCGCCGCGCTACTCACGCCCACCCGACAGCCATTTTCTGACCAATTTCCTTCTGACACGCATCTTAACCATCTTTGGATTCACTTCTGAATTTGGCCTAAATTGGAGAATAATATACTGAAGCTCTGCTAAAAAGCAGTACGTAACCGATCGCTGCCAGAAGGCGGATCTGATCTTTTTTGTTGTTGTTTTTCAGGGAGAACAGAGGGGCAGGCGCTGAGAAGGGGGCTGTGAGCCTGGAGTTTCAGCTCCTGTTTTCTAGTTCCCCAGCTTTGTTACAGAAGGCAATTAAGCAGCGTCTGTTCATCACTGTGATTCTATTTATTGCAACTGGTTAATAAGCCCCAAATTAGTTTTCCTTGTCAAAAAAATATTGCAGTGGAGAATGTGTTCACTGCGGCTTTAGTACGTCCACTTGCCTACGAGTAATTAGGTTTGATATTTGTCCAGCGGTTTTGGAAACCCGGGCGATAGGTTCTCCCCACACATTTCTCAGTCCGCTCAGTCCCCAGGTCACCGCATCACCTGCTGCACGTCTGCCTGTGGGCTCCTGCATGATCCTCCTGCCCCTCTTTTGGTCATGTGTCAGCTTCTTGGACCAATTTTTTGCCAAATCTGATGGAAGCCTCGAAGGCACTGAGCTCCCAGAAGTGTTATGAAAATGCAAGGGTAGGGGAGAGAAATCCTCCCCGTTCCCTCTCTCAGGAGGAGGCATGTACCCCTGAGGAACCAGACTCACTCTTGAGACAAAAACGCCTGAAGCTGGAACTCACCATTTCCACTGCTCAAGGCACGATCCAATTCATCTGGAGGTTTAAAAGGAGTGGGCAGAATCGGGCAGAACACATGCCCTCTCTGCAGCAGGAACCATCTTTCGGACCTGGATGTACAGCTCTGAGCACGATGGGATCTTGCTCAGGTGACAGCTTGCGTGTGCTCTGGCAAAACCCCAAGTTCATCACCGTAATGGAGCTTCCAACGATGGTTCTCCACGGAGCAGAGACTGCCTCCGTCACTATGAACTTCCCTAATCTAATTACTGCTAAGCAGAAGTGTGAAGAAAAGCATTTTCTGTGGTTCTCAGGTGCGCAGCAGGTGGGGAAGTCGATCTGTCAAGTGCAGACACCCGTTGGTTTAAGCGGGGAGAGAGACACACACTGTAGACCCTGAGTCATGTCAAAATAGATGAACTCCCCCTCATTAAATGCCGGGATTAGATCTGGAAACTGTATAATCCTGTCAAATTCTCTACGAAGGGCTACAGGAAATTTAGTGGTGGTGAAAGGGTGGAATTTGCCTATTTCTGCTGCGATTTGCCTCGTTGCGAGCATGTGACACCTGCAGCTCGGGGCTGACCCAGTGGGTTCAGCTACTGAACCCATCAAACCACCTCTTGCCGTGTGCTCCCATCTTCCAGCCCAAATGAGCGGTGGCTCTGCTGCTCCAAGCGCAACAAGTGTCACTGTCAGGCTTCGCTTGATCTCCTGCTGCTGCTTTGCTTTATTTTGAGTACTGCTGCCTGTCAGGGAAGAAGGAATATCCCAATTTCGTAAGGTTCAGATGAGAAATTTCACTTTTAAACTAATGACCTTTTTTATGGGTATTCTGGAAAACTAAGTATTTCTGTCAAGGAGAGATCTTCAGGGCTTTGCTTAAGCCAGCCCCTATCATTTTGCTGACCTCAAGCTGGCTGGGCAGTGTGGGCACCGAGGGTGTGATGTTCCCCGTGTGCCCAGTTCCCTCTAAGCAAATCCGCTCCTCCGAGGCACCGTGGAGGCAAATCATTCCACTGAGAGAAACCTTGGCCTCCAAAAAGCAAACCCATCAAAAGCACACACCGTTTTGCATTAATGGGATGCATTTCCAGGGGCATTTGCTGTGCTGATCGATGCCTAAAAAAAAAAAATACAACCTTGGCTAGGTGTGCAGAAACACACATCATCTGCGAAACGAGAGAGCGGCAGAATGAGTCTGATGCGGAGGAAATTTTGTTAGCCTGACACAATCTCAGAATAGCTAAACAGGGCAAAACAACGCGTATTTGTGCTCAAATCCCGATGATGTTTATTTACTAGGACAAATATAGCTGAGGGTAGCAACTTATCAACGCTTGCTTTATTTCGAGAGCAAATTGCTACCATGGAACCAGACATTTGATGTTTCCCTGCTATCGCCCAACAAAGAAAGCTCGCTTTACTAACTCGGCTAATGACCAGCAAAGTCGCCTCACGTGGATTATAAAAATAAAAAGGACAAAGGGTTCAGGATGAAAAATAACAATTTCCCTTGCTTGCTTTTGTGATCAAACAGTGGGGAATTTGCAGCAGAAAACTCTGCTTTGAAATAGAAAAATAACAGTAACAGTGAAAATAAATGACAAGGTTTTGGTTCTATTGAGCTTTACTGAGCTTGAAAACCCACAAGTTTTGCTGCTGGAGAGTGTATGAGGATTCATTCAAAAGTCGATAATCAGCGGAGAGGGATTAGTGCCTTCCAATAACTGCTCTAACTACAAAGACAGTAAAAGGCTCAAGCAACATCCATTATCTTATCCCTTTATATTGGCTCACAGCCCCGAGTTTCACACGTACAATGTTTACTATGATGGCAACAAAGCCAAATTTGATCAGAGCAACAAATAATCCAACAGCACTTCTGGATAAAATCTTCCTTGATACGTCATGAATTTGCTGAGCTGCTGGACCCCAACCTGGCTTTCCCAGAGTGTGCAATACGCTCTGTCTTGCCCAGCCTGAATCAATCTCCACGCCTGTGGCCGACTCGTGCGCACAGGAACGCTTGCAGGCGTGCTCCTGGCTTTGGGACAGGCTCCCCTTCCCATTCCTGGACTGACCAAAGGCGCTCTCAGCTAGGCTGGACAGGCCTAGAATGATTTCAGTTTGTTCTGTGCAGGCATTAAAAAAAAACAGGTTATTCTCCTCCCTCAGCTGCGATAAGAGCCGTTTCCCCAGGTTTTGCAGTGCCCACAAATAGATTTACTTAAAAGATTCATAATGTAAGAAATCAGCTGGAAATGGAAAGTGCAATATCAGATGAAATTGGTTTGGGTATCTGTGAGACAGCATATTTATCTACTAGGTTCCCAGAGACGTCAAGCACTGAATCAGTTATCTTAGCACAAATCTACAGATCATGTGTTCTCTCATTTGGGGTTTGAAGTCACAGTTGCATCCTGGTCAGCAAACAGCACTCTACTGCTGCTCCTTATGGCCACATGACAGAATACTCGGCCCCTTCTGCTTGACTGTTGACACGTTTCTCAGATAAAAAAAGATATGTAAAAGCAATCTGCATGCTTATGTGTTCTCCCCTCTATGCAAAAATTTATTTATAGCAGAACCTCTCAGCTGCAGAACTCAGAACACTTGGTGAAGTGGTTGGTGAGTCACCTGGCCCTCTGAATCTTTACCTTAGCAGTTACCCTAACAAGACAGCGACCTGAATTTAGTCTCGAGCACGAACCAGGCACGTGCCAAACCCTACTCTGAAGCGCGATGCAGGCTTGCAGAGCACATTTGGCCCTGAGGGCTGATCCACAGACTGGCTGCGCCTGGAGTCTCGCAGCAATGAGACAAGCCAGCACGTGGAAGGGCAGGCAGCTGTGTGTATCGGGTCACTGGACGAGTCCTGTAGCCAGGTTTCTCTTTATTTGGCAGAAAAAAAACAGTTTTCTTCCCTTTTAAGTTTGTGTCTTGGAGGAACTTGCCACATAAGCCATTAGTCCAGAGCAGAGTCTGAGACTAGTGTCTCTTGATTCACCCCTGGGTTCATATTTCACAGACTTTTCTGGGACAATCAAGCTCCTGAAAAATGCTCCTCTCAGGCCAAGCTGGGATGACGATGTGATGAATCTGTCGCACAAGGCTGAGTTAACGCTCCCCTGACACCGGCAAGAAAAGCTCCTCCTGGTTTCCACATCTACGCTGCCGCTGGTTCAGTGCTTAACACCGAAAGCAAAAGCCTGATTTTTCTCACCTGTTAAGGGAATTCAGTGTAAACTGATCTCTGCTCCAAAGTGTTCCTATAGTTTGTCCTGTGTTCACATGGCATCTCTCAGGGGGAACTGCGTGTGCAGCGTCTGGGCTCTGGGAAGACGTAAGGCCACTCCACCGGCTGCCTTCCGCTTTAACACGGACGTGTCACAGGGCTTGTTACGAGGGGTTATGTGATGAAGAAGAGGCCACAGTGCTTGGTTCCAGCTTTGGTGTAAACTAGCAAGCAGCAGCTCTTTTTGCGTGGGTGTAGCCCAGTCTTGAAACCAGCTTACACTGCCGACCAGAGCAGTACAGGCCATTCGTGGTCTGCAGACTGTCTGGAGACACCCACTGAACTAGGGCAACCCACAGCAGGACAGATGGTGCCTGTATGAGAAGTTTGTTGTGTATCTCAGGGAAGGGGCCTTATGGAGATCCCAAAGCTTGAAAAATATGAGTCTCTCTGTCTCTGTGTTTTTATGGTAGAAAAGGCAGAGAGGTTGAGAAAGACAGAGCCTTACATCCACTTTAACCACCACCAGAGAGATGCAAACTAAAAGAAAAGATAAGCCCAACAAAAGCGCTCGCTGAAAAGCCAAGTGTATCAACAAAACCCCAGCTACTGCAGCTCGGTGACTACACTGCCCGGTGACTCCTGTTCAATAAAGGGCCGATTCTCCTCCCTTTCGGAAAACAATGTGTTCCACACGCTGAAAAAAAATAACAGCCCCTCGCCAAGCCCCCGGCAGTGTCAGGGGGTGTCAGGCTCTGCTTGGCCGATAACAAAGGCGTCAGCATTCAGTCAATCTCCTCCTGCCATCTCAGGCTGCCCTTGCTGTGCTGAATGAAATTTTTTCTCCTAATGGAAATGAAGAAAACCTCTAGTGCAGATAATCCTCTGTTACAATGGCAGTACATTCAGGACAGGGGCCAAGCAGTGTAAAGAACAAGCCAAATCTCTTTTACTTAAAGCCTGGCCTGAATGTGATAATGTAATGACTTCGTCTGCATGTTTCAAATGCCATTCATTGGGATTGACTGAGCATATAGATTGATATCAGCTAAAATAATTAAGAACAAGGAACTGTACAGATAGCATCAGCCGACTTCTTCTTCCCAACACAGCTGGTGTCCTTTTGCTGGAGGTCTAGAAGACCTCTTGGTCTAAACACAGGTTTGTCCAACCCAGCCAGCACCCTTTCACCCCTGCTCCCCTTTGCTTTCTGCAGGAGGATCACCAACATCCCTTTTACGTGCGGGCGAAGGCCCAGGCACCCTTCTGGCAAAGGCAAAGTTCCTGATTATTTTGTGCCTAAGCTCTTTCTGGCCACTGCAGATCACCCTTTGCACCCGGAACCCGACTGACAGCCCACTGAAGCCCTTGTGAGGATTCACATTAATTTCACTGGGTTCTGGATTGAGCCTATATACTAAGCATTTCTTCTGGCAATGTAGGTTTCCAAAAGCGTGGTAGCCCTGGCTGTTGTTTAGCTTCCTAGTGTCTGTCACAGCTAACTATTATTTTTGTTTTACAGAAATAAAACACAGCTCAAGCCCTGATACTACATGCGAGTTGAAAATGGCTTTCCACTACTATTAGCAGGCTTTCAAATGGGATTGTGGTGACATCCCAAAAGAAGGAAAATACTTACGAGAGAAATTAAGCCACTGGAATATGACTCGATATATCGAACATGCTCTTCACACAGCTGGCAAAGAGCAGAATAAAGCTGAAATAAATTGATGATGACCACTTTCTGGAGGAAGGACAGTTTATCTTAAGAGAGAAAAGACCATTCAGCTTCTCTGCTACAACAGCTTATGACATTGAGCATTTGCACACCTCGCCCACAAAACAGGAAACTAGTAGCAACCAGAACAACCACAACAGATCACTTTCTATGTCCCATACCAGCGTAACTGAGGGCAGAAGGTGAAATGAGTGTAAAATGGCACCATTTTAAGTTTAATGTATCCAATTAGCATCATTCTGATGGCTACATAAGGTGGAAAGCAACAGATTATGTTCATTGTCCATTTCAAGTCTTCCAGCTGGCAAATAAACTCAGTCCTTCGGGAAAAAAAGTCTTGTGCACTGGACAAGCTTTGGAATGGTTACTAGCCCAAGATCGGTTGTTCTGGTTGTATTTGTTACGAGCCCCAGGCATGTCATAAAAGATCCTTATTTGAATGCTTCCATCCTCCTGGTTATCTAATTTAACTCCTTCCAGGGTGGTCATTTATTTTCTTCACTGCTGCCTTCTTCGTTTGCTAGATTCAGAGACGAAATCAAGGCTCGCCAGGAGCCTTGAGCAGGGCATCAGTGCTAGTTTGAATTTTCCTTGTCTTCTGTTTAATTGAATTTTCATTTGTATCTCCTCAGCTGTTTCTCCTCCGAGGCCTTTCCCCCTCTCACTCCTCTTTTCTCCACTCATCCATATAGATCATGCAAGCGTTTCTGGCAAGCACCAGCTGCAGATACAGTGAGTTCTTGGGCATCTTCTTCTTTTAGCAAACCACCAAGAGGCCAAATAACACCCGTGCTTGTTCTGTGAAGCTTGAAGCCTGCTTTTCAGAAAGACCAGACTCTTTATTAACTCTGCTGCTCCCTCTGAAACGTGTAAGACACGGAGGGCGCACTGCGGAGCTACGCATTTGTCAACGCAGAGGACAAAAAGCCACATGTGAGTTTACAGTATCTGTCTCACTAGCCAGCCAGGACTTTGAAATAGCATTAAAAAGTATCACTTCGAGATTTCTCCTCCACATTCCCGAAAAGCTGCCTCGAGCTCCTGGCAGGCCAGCACTCAAAATGCAGTCTAGCCATGACCTCTCTGCTTAAGATTCGTTTGCCATCAGTGTAACCTTTCTCTCAGCTTTGAGTTTCCTTTCTTTGACGCAGCCTATTACAAATTCGCTAAATGGGATCCGAGATGTAACCACTGAAACCATCCACCTTGAACTGGTATCGCTTCCTCCAGCCACTTCCTTCCATTGTGGGGACTGAACAATTCCTGTCTGCGGTCGAGGACAGCCTCTCTCGCACTGGAAACCTTCCGTATGGGAAAAGGAAAGCATCACCAACCTCTCCATTCAAACTTTGGTAAAACGACAAGGAAACATACAGTTCGTATTTCTACTCCACCAGCAGATATCGTTAAGAGCTCTTCTGCGCTGAGAAGTGGTTAGGAGAAGCAAGAGGAAATATCAGACAAAAATTTCAGGCTATTGGAGAAAGTACTTTAATGTGAAATCCATCTGCAGTTAGCAGTGATGTACCGCTGTGAAAATCTTGCCGTCTTTAGGTCATTTCAAGTAAATCACACTGAACGCTGAGGAATATGTGATCAAGAAGAGTTCTGCATTAGGACAGAGCTGGAAAAAATGACCTTTCCATGATCTATTCCATCACTGACTAGTACAATTTCTGCTTGCAATTCATTATTCTCAAGCTGTTTACCATTTTCTTCATGACAAGGGCAACTTCCATCAATCAGTTCTTGAACCTGGAATTCCTGGCTCTTTATCAGAGGAAAACGAGCTTCTTATTTGAATATTCACCTTTCTTGCTCTTACACACAACACTTGATCCATCACTGAAAAGTTGACGTTGCCTTTGACAGCGATGCTTTGTCAACCTGGCATAACCCAAGAGACATTCAGGGTATGTTTTGCTACAAAGTGGACGACTACAGCACTTGAGTCATTAATAATTAAGGGTGACTTTGCTATTGGATATAAGATCTGCTTCTGCTTCTATGTACTTTTGCATTTATTTTTACACTCTTCACACTGCTGTTGGATATATGCTGCATGAACTCTGGGCAAATGTTCCAGTGTCCCTCCACTTGCAGTCAGAACCACTGCTCATGATAATTCACATTAAGGAGGTCTTCTAGGAGAGAATAAATCAGAGATTAGAGAAGGCTTGCTTGTAACTGAAGCTGAACTGAAACAGTTTCTCTCCCTTTCCTCTGTTGCTTTAGTGGAGGTTATGGAAGAATGCACTTTAAGAAAGGAAGATCACATGGCATCATTTTGTCTCTTAGCTTACAGAGTCTTGGATCCCGCTTTTGCAGCCTCATTTATGAAATTAGCCTTCAAGACCTACCATGAAAAAGGGGCTTGCTAGGATCTCTCTTGCTGATGGCAACCTCTTAGTGTCACATCCTACCACGTGCCTCTAACACTGCAAACGGGGGGGTTGCCATTTCTCCTGCCAGCCTTTGCTCTTCTTAACAGCTCTGACATCTCTGATCCACTTATTCTTGGCATTTGCTTTGAGCAAGGTTCACATCAAGGTGTCAGTGTCCAGTCTGTGCACTGTTATATCAAGCTGTTGTCAGTCTTCCGGATGACTGCTTAGGAACCAACCTCATTTTGTTATCCAGAGCCTGAACCTGACCACGATTCCTCGTTTGATTCCTGCTTTGTCTTTTTCTGCCTCTCGTCTGCATTTCATTGTCTACACCAAGTCCTTCCTTGTCTTGACTGGTGGTGCTAAACCTCTGCCAGGATGGCCATTTCTCTCCTGCTCATTTGTAAGTGATGTTACAAGTCAAAAAAATAAATATTTGGGGCCTTAATTTCCATTCCCTCGGGGAACAATGTAGGAATTTAGTTGAAGCCGAAAGGTCACTGGTACAAAAGGCAAGGGGAGAGGTGGTTTGTTCAAAATCAGAAGCAAGTGGGGCTTCAGAAAACACTAAACTGTCTGGTGTGTTCTCCTTTATTTCCTCAGTTACTTAACACATAGCATCTTCCTCTTGGGAAAAAGGCTTACTGTGTGAAAGCTTCTTTTAAGGAAAAGACTTATGGAGGAAAAGGAGATGAGGCAGGCTCCTTCTGGAGCTTTTGTGAGGCTGCGGATGTGACAAATAGCTTTCACAAGAAGGACTTTCTAGCCTGGTTTACTTACAGGAAGTGCACAAAAGCTGTGAACTGGTGAGGTAAGGGAAGCACTGGGATAGCTCGCTGTCTGAATGGGATACTGGATGAAAATGGTGATTCCGCATGCAGTGCTCTTCCCATTAACATGCAGCAGAGACCCAAGCACGCCACCTTGGGCACTGCTGTTAGGCTAACCACAGCAATACTAGGCTTTTAACATAGACTTCCAAATTTTCTCTGAATAAAATGGAATTTGAAAACGTTCGCCACTTGTGTAGTCAGGATTCTGCGGCATTTTGACAATCCAGTGGCAGAAAGTTGCCTAATGAGTTACCAAGACCGTGCCTGAGGCTGAAGGGAAATAAAAGAGAGAAATCTCCAAAGCCCAGGAAAGCTAAAGCCTGTTACAAAACCAGGGAGATCATTCTAGTGTGAAGCAAACCTGAGCGTTGCATTAAAAATGTAAATGTGATTGAAATAGCGTAGCCAGATTAAATGCATTTGACCCCCACAAGCATAAAAGATGATTTAAATACACTGAAGCAACAACAAACAGTTGACCTTTCCTTTTCACTGCGTTGTGGATCACAGGAAATCTATTTAAAACAGCACAGACATTTCAAGTCAGTGAAAGATCTGTGTTTCTTTTACAGAAACTAACAGGAGAAAATAAGGCTGTTTTGGAAAAAGTCCACCTGTCATTTAATTGCCTAAAGGTACAGAAAGAGTTTTGCAAACTACTTCTCAAAGTCTTTCAATGTGACTAATTTACCCTCAGAAATGAATCGCTAGCGCACAGAACTAGCCAGGAGTGACTGACTCTTTCAATACAATCTCACGTCTCAACCTTCAGAACACTGCTGCCATATGGCAGCATTTGATGGCCATTTCTGTCTGCGTTTTGGTTTGGGTTGGGTTTTTTTAGTTATGTTAACCCAGATCAGCACCAGTCTGGTTCACTGCACTGCCATAGCACCGTACAAGCATCACCATACTGCCCAAGCTGAGCAGGGACGGACAGAGGTGGCTTAACAAGAAGAGATGTTAATCAAAGCCCAGCTCAGGATTTCAGAAGGCCTGTGAAATGCTACATGGAATAAATCCAAGAAAAAAGCAGCTAGAAGCAACAAAACCAACCAAAGTGAAGGGGAATGTAAAACAGTAACCGAATCTTCCCAGCTAAACCTCGCTTTTTATGCATTTTTAAGGGAAAATTCTGCTAATGCTGTACAACATTGTCCCTCAACTGTTTTCCAAATAGAGGGGTGGTTCTTTAGTTAAAGCAGATATTAGGAACATTGAATAAGGAGATTAATTTGGATTTTCTTGTCCTGGAATCATTGAATAACTTGAGCTAGAGGTCCTTGCCCAGAGCAGAGCTACCAGCTCAGGTAGGTCAGGTTGTGCAGGTCCTTGTCCCGCTGAATTTTGCAAATCCCAAGGATGATGGTTCCCCTCTCCCCTGAGTCCGGTTCCACTTTGGCAACAACCTCCCCATGAGCGTTCTGTATCTCTGAGAAGGGTGGGACTTCATCTTGTCTCCGGCCCTCTTAGGGTGGTGGAAGAGAGCAGCAAGATCTCCCTCAGCTTTCTCTCCAGCTCCCGCAGCCTCCCTTCACTCAACCCATGCACCAGCCCTGAACACACCGTGGTGGCCCCAGTTTACCACTGGTTTACCCCTTGCTTTAGGAGACCCAAAAACTGAACACCGCAATTCAGGTGCAGCTTTCTGAGGACCAAGGAGGTGGGAATAGGCAAGATTTAGTCCCAAAGGATTTCACGCCACCTCCTTTCTTGAAGTCACTAAACACATACCAAAAATGCTACAGTTAAACCTGCACTTCCTAAAAGCAGACAATATTTTTTCTTCTCCTGAAACGAGTAACATGGCAACTAATAGTAACTGAAATAAATTTGGAAGTTGGTACCTGAAAGCACCTGAGGCAAAAAGGCAACAAAGGTGGCATGAAAAAGGCCACAACACAAGAACGCTTTTTTTTCCGTGTTCTCCATTTTCCACAAGGTCTGAGAAACAGAATTATCTGGACACAAAAAATGACACTAAAATTGGGTGGCAATCCACACAGGCAGAGACGATGCAGTCTTCAACAAATATGAGGTGCACGCAAACCTATTTGTGTGCAATAACCCAGTTCTGTTCAAGCCCATTGATGCTGATGTGCACATTATTAGAAAACTCAATTGTTCTGGGGTTTGGGATCTGAGCGTGAATGAAACATGAGCTACGCCTAACGCTGGGGCTTAACTACATCCAGATTAGTAGCGTCTCTAATTTGGCAGCACCGCAAGTCCTGTGGCCTCGCCGTCAGCAGGACCGAGCAGTTGTTACTGGCTTGAAATCGGGCAGCTGCGGGGCTCGGCGCTTCTGAAAACCAGCAGCGGAGAGTTAAGCACTGAACAAGTCTTCAGGAGGATCAAGACAATCATTCTGCTGAACGAGGAGGATCCTCCAGGAGGGCAGGAGGGGTGGGATGTGTCAAGGAAGCTTCCAACAGGCTCTGCGCTGTACACATTTGTGCCCGAGTTAATGAGGGAGCCGACAGAAAGAGTAGGTTCTCGGTCACTTTAAAAATCTCAGTGTATTTATCCAGTTACTGCGAGACTTAAATACCCGACTTTGGCTGGGATTGTATCATTGTTGTGGAAACTGTAAGAAGTTATTTCTGTTTTTTACTAGAAATTCCCAAAAACCTATTTCAAAGTCCTATGCAGGAGTACTTAAAAATCTGGAATTTAAATGCAATCCTGAATATCCGTTTATACCAGAAGGCCTCACCTACTTGCTTGATCACAGATGGGAAAAAATAGTACAATTTGATCTCGCCGATCAGAACTAAAAGTACCAGTGTAATAATTCAATTTTCATGCTCTGTCACGTAGAAGACTCTAAAACTTGTCTATTTAAATATGAATTGAACTTATTTCTTGGAAGGATCAGTAAACAGAAGTAGTAAATAAAAAAAGAATTAGATAAAGCCTAAATTCAGAGTAATTTACTCAACCATATGAAAATTACTAATTACTAATTCTTTACTGTTTATGGGCTCTCTCTCAGTATTTCTAGCCTCTTCACATGTTTTGTTGGTGTTGTTTTCTTTTAATAATTAGCTACAGTGAAAGACGCTGAATCAACGTCAGTATTACCAGGGAACATACCAAGACTTTGATTCACGATCAGCACCTGGATCTCCCAGCGTCAGCTCAGCCTTGCACCTTCCCTGCCCACCCTGCCTCACCGCAGAGATGAGCCAAGCCCCGGCTGGTCCCAGCACCGCACCAGCACAGAACTCCTCTCAGGCACAAGGCTGCTGGCAGGACAGGCATCTTGGGGGCCCCTCCTATTCTCTAGCGTCAGGCTGATGCCATCGGTCAGCGCTGGAGAGACGCCAGCACTCGAGCTGGGATTTGGCAAAGTGCTCTCCTGTTCCTCTCTCCCCGTGTTTCATGAGGTCTCAGCAGAGAGACGCAGATAACAAACCAAGGACCATCAGCTCAGGTGTTTGACGTTCACTTTGAACATCTTAAATGCACACATTGAGTTGCATCAGGTTTCCTGCTGAAGAACTGTACAGGGCAGCAACCACCTTGAAAGTAACAAGTTGATACAGCACTGTGGGGGTTTTTTTGCTGAGCCCTAAATCAGGAGAATACAAATTTATCGTAGAGCTAAACTGAGGAAAACAAGGGCATGCTACTAGGAGCTTTTTGCTTTATTAAGTAAACATCTTCCCATTCATGTGGAAAAATTTGTCCAATTTGACTAAATAATTAATCACCGAAGGGTGACTGGTCATTAACGAACAGTATGATGACGTTCTGAGGTGTATGTTCATCATCCCAGCAATTCGTGCAGTGTTACCAATGATAAAGGCTCTGCAATGTCTGTGGTGGGGGTACACGCATTAATAACAAATCTCTGCCCATTTTAGAATCTGTAAGGCAAGGAGATGGGGTCCCCACCTAACCTTGGGAAGGAGGATCTACCCCACGGTCAACAGCGCACCTCACCAGCCTGCCTAAAACTGCCTAATCCCTCCTTCTCCCAAGGGCCATGTGGAAAGAGCTCTGCTTGGCCAGTGCAAAGAACTGGTCTGGCTGCAGCAAGCTGTAACAGCCCCCACTGCAATACCCCTTTGCACTGCTTACAGAAGTGAAGAGGCTGTAAGAACAGACTCCCCCAAATATACTGAATCAAAATCTTGGTTCTGCACTACTTAGGTAGCCAGGCTGATTTTGTTACATTTAAAACTCATTCCAAGGAAGAAATGTCCCTCCTGCGGACGAAGCCAAGCAAAACCTGCGTGCTGCAGAGGGACACATGCCCTGCCATGCCAGCTGCACAGGAGCACGAGAGAGGATGGACAAATTCACGTCGGCTTAGGCATCGCGATCTCAAATGGGGGTACGCAGATCCATGTTGTGGTGCCCTGGGAGGGATTTGAAAATCTCACTGAAAACTTTGGAGAGACCCGAAGCTGGCCTGCACCGGTTCCACACAAAATTCCTCCAGAAACACAGACATGGTACAATTTCACTGAGAGCTGTCAAAATGAGATAATTCCACCACCTTTGCTGTAAAGACAGGAGCTGGATTACAGCGAGGCCCACACTACTGAGGTGATGAAGAACAGGGCTGTAAGGAATAAGGAGTACTGTACTGGCAGTGAGGAAACATCACTACACCACTGCGAGCTACTGCCTACCACAGCTCCAGAAATCTAGCAATAAAACCTCTCATTTGTTAGAGAGATTATTCTGCCTAACATCCATTTTGTGAGCTTAGCCTTTCCTATGCATTTTTGCTTTATGCTTTAAAATTGGAGCTACTAACTCCAACGAGCTCTAACAGGGAAAGGATAAATCACCAAATTCTGCTAGAAGGTAGTATACATTTTTATCCTTTAAGTGGTATTTTCCTCAAAACAGGCCCATTCTTATCTCATCCCTTTCTACAACAATTCCCAGCTGACGCAGAAATGCTCCAAGTCTTGTAGTACCAGACTGTCACGGTGTGTGCAAGTTGCTGTTGATGATGCTCTTGTAGACAGGAGCTTTTAATACAAGTCTGAAGTTGCTGGAGAGCCTCAGAGCATGCCGAGTCCCTGCTCTGCCTTCCAGACTGTTTTAAGCACTGAGGGGGTTATGTTTCAGAGGGACACGCACTGAAATATCCATTCCCACCTCCCTGCCAAGGTGCTAACACTGGGGCGATAAATAAGGTATTTAGGGTGTTCTTCTGGACTAGTGGAAGCCTGCTGAGCCCCGCTCTGCTCACTAAAGCAGCTCCTGGAGACACCTCTCATGGCCTCCCGACACGAAACATGTACCCCTGCACTCCTACGCAAAGTAGCCTGCCACATAGCAAAGAGATGAAAACCCCTTGTTATTAAACCTTATATATCCCACCAGCACTGGGTTCTGATTGTGCCAAAACCTGCTCCCAGTCTTCCCTGAACACCACAATCCTACACAGTCAGCCAACAGCTTCAGGCTTTCTCCGAGAACGGTGACCAGCACCTCCACATACCTGCTAGGACTGGCCTCTCCCAACCCTTCCCCCAAAAGCAACCCCTGAAACACTAACCAGCAGAATTTCTGTTCAAAGATTGCACAAGTTAGCCTGTATCAAACAGAATATATAAGAAATTGTCTTTGGCTCCCAAGGATGCAAAATCCCACAGGATGGGGGAGAGGGAGGGTTACTAATAGCTGTGGCCCTGACTTGTTAAGTTGTGGGAGGACCCCATGTTCCCCATGTCTCCTTTCCCTCTCTCACGCTGGTGTACTTGAGCTCCTTTATTTTAAGCTACAGGTTTTATGCTCAGATGAAAGGTCTGCTGATGAACTGATACAATTTTTAGTGACCGAGCAGAGGAGGACATGCCCAAGAATAAAGAAAAACAAAGCAACTTCAGCTCTGCCAATCCTTCTCTTTCAATGTCAAAAATGTTATCGATTAGCAATTTGAAAACAGGCGTGATGTCAGC
The DNA here is from genome assembly GCA_020746105.1 of Trogon surrucura. Classification (NCBI taxonomy): domain Eukaryota; kingdom Metazoa; phylum Chordata; class Aves; order Trogoniformes; family Trogonidae; genus Trogon; species Trogon surrucura. The sequence goes on from CM036629.1 coordinate 17,068,833, forward strand.
TTAGTACACAGCTTCCTGGGCTCCCTTCTGAGAGAGCGCTACTCAGTTCTTTCTCAATTAACCTGAAAGCCGCAGAGGGTAAGCATTTTTATTGGTAAGCTAAGAAATGCCTCCATCAAGAGTTTTATTCTATTATCGCAATAAGCACACAATTACTGAGGTTTGGATTAAAGGACTTTTTTCTCCCTTTTGCTCAGCACCAGAAAACCAGCAGTTCCTTTGCTTTATCCAGTAGTACTTTGCATTTTCTGATTTTAGGCAGAATCCTAACAGCATCGTATAATCAGGACCGTAATCCTCCAACCTCCCTACATCTGCCATTTTGCATGAATGGTCTTCAAAGGAAAATGAGAAAGATTCAATTAATAGTTTGGGGGGATTTTTACATTAGGCAGCGCATACCTTCAGCATTAGGAAAATCATAGCAAAAATCATTAATATCTTCCTCTAAGAACAAAATAAAAGAATTTTTGAGACAAGAAAAATGGCTTAAGGTTTAGTGCACCAATGCTTTTTGAAACATGATTTCCAGGCCTTTTTACTGCCTGGTTTTGTTTTTGTGAATGACACTTAGCCATTTACAGTGTCCTGCTAAGTGCCACACAAACATTTGAAATTCATCAGATCTCATAAAAATGGTACATTGAACATACATCATCTACAGTGCAGAAAGGACTTGGCCCAAAGTCCAGTGAGGTCAAAGAGAGGATTTTTCATCAAGTTGATTTCTCATCAAATTGATGAGAATTAAGTTAGGTTGCTGGTTTCAATCTTGCTATTAAATAAAATTAAAAAAAAAGGCACAGGCTTCAGAAATAACCAGGCAACTGAGATACTGAGATTATTCGGTTTCCTCGTCCTCATTTGGGACGGTTTTAATTTTGATTGCCAGTTCTTGAGTCCTTAGGCTAGAATAAGGACATTTATTTTTTAACTTTTCTCTGAAGTGAGGAGACCTGGAAGTTTTCTTTCCAAAACAAAGCAGGGAACTAAGCAAAGAAACCCTGAAAGCAGTTTGCCTGGTCATCATGCGAGTCCAGGCTCCACAGAAGCGATTTCAGGCTCTGCAGAAACCTTCAGATCTCGGGAGATTTGCAATCTCACCAGGAAGAGTGACAAGACTCTTAAATACCCTGACCACCTGAACTGGAGAAGGTTTTGCCAGTTGTCTTTTGCCAGAGCTCATCTCCACGTTCTTATAATGAATAAAGGACCAAATCCTGTCTTCTGCACTCCACTGCAGTCAAGGTTTAACCATGGACTTCAGAAGACAGAGGACAGGTCCTTCTGTGCGCTGTGAACTACTGCTGGCTCACAAGAAAAGCTTTTTACCCTGCTCGTGGCTTGAGAAGAAGGTTGAATGAACTCAGAAGTTTGCAAATTCAAGCTCTTTGACCCTGCACTGGCATCAGGCTTCTTGGCGGCAAACCCATCAGCTTCAACGCTCATTTGTGATTCTGAATCCTGCAAATCCAGGAGAAACCAGGGAAGCTCGCTACTTATACAAGTAGGCTGCAAGTGGCTGAAGAAAACTAGATATTATGAGCCTGTAAGACAGTACTGATTGCCCGGTTCTTATACTCCCAGTTACCAGAGACCTGTTCCTGCCACGGCCAGCAGTAAAGCATTTCTTCATTTCATGCTTTCTCTTGACCAGACCAAGCAGAAGAGCCAACAAAGTGCCTCTACCTCCATTATTTTTTTCTCATTCCCCCCCATTTTGCTTATCTTCCCCATATTCCCCAGGCAAGCATACTGGAGAACTCACATCAGATACGAAGCTGTATCGCAGACAGATGGAAAGGACAGACCGAAGAGGAAAACCACAACCTTTTTTCATCTGTCATGACTCAATCTTATGTCTCTTACAACTTCTGGGTTAGCCAAGCCATAAAACAAAACAGATCCCTGCTTACATTTGTGCAGCAGGTTTGTCTCTTTCTTCAGTGCTCATTAAAAGAAACGCTTTCATCTCATTAGATTGCTAAAACATTTCCAACAGGACTAGATGTGTCATGTCAGAATATGACAGGCAAATTTCTTTTAAGGTTTTAAAACTAGGTTGAAAGAAGAGAAGCTATGCAGTTCACTGTTGTCACTGGAAGATATTTTTACTTTTATGAGTCCCTAAAACAAGAAACAAATTAAGAACTGTCAAGGAAAATGAAAAAACCCAAAGCGTATTCCGTCTTGCCTGCTAATATTGTTACTGCTTTCCTCCAAAATCTCTCTCAGTCTAACAACAAGAACCTTAAGTATAAAAAAAATGAGCTATGGTTGTTAATGTTTTGGCTTATAAGCACAACTAATAATCCAAAAGGAAGGAAGTGCTGAAAACATTATTACCCTTTGCAGCTGCAAGCCAAAAAGAACAGCCACATTTTCCTCTGTTCCCAGCTCTTATTCCTGCCTGGTTCGGAGGCAATCTCCCCGCGCTGTGCCGCTGCACGGCGTGGGACACGGCATCCACAGCACCCAGGGATGCAAAGAAGCATCGGCGTAGGAGGTGGGGAGAAAAGCAGACTCTGCTGGCATGATCTCTCATGCTCTGGCAGGAGACTCTGCCTACCTCAAGGCAGGCAATACACCCATCAGCTGCCACCCCTACACCCCAGAACTGCCACAGCAGGAGGTTTACTGCCCGATACAGGTTTCACTGCCAAAACAGCCTCAGCAGAGCTGCCTCTCTACTCAAGTCTGAAGAGGAGAGGTATGCCCCACACACTGTGCTAAATCCACACCCAGGGCAGAGGGCACTGGAGCAGGTCTTGGGAGAATGACAACACCCTATCAGAAAGGCTGCACCTCCTTCCCCTGCTTATTGAAACCCGGCTCAAACACTGCCCAGGTGCAGCCCGTCGCTGCCCTACTTTGGGCCTTAAGTCACAGAAATCCTGGAAAATAGAGCAGGAGAGAAGGAAGGAGAAGGACAGCTCTGCCCAACCTGATGCTCTATTGAGGTTCGTGCCTCTGGGCTGCCAGCTCACACCGTGATCAAACACTGCCTGGACAGAAACAAGGCAGCAGGGTCGAGCGGGGCCCAGTGCCACAGGGCAGAAGAGCTGCACTCAGGAGTGGGACAGACCACAAAGACGCAGTTTGCAATCCCCTCTCTGGGAACATGCCACAGGGGCAAAGCAGCTGCACGCTATAAACCCCCATGGGGTGAGATATTGCTGGCGGGAAGAGACTGCAAGTGTGAAATCCCTAGAGCTTTGAGATACACACATGTGGCAAAGACCACTCAAGTGGGTGTTCACAACACATCATTTCGTTCCAATGGCATTTACCATCAAATTGCTGAGATGGGCTGTAAAGCCAGTGGGCGGGGACTGCTTCTCACTCAGAAGTTCATTAGATTATAAGTAATTCAGTTACACCAAGACCAAGTAGAGCCTGGGGCTGTTTTGAGGGGCTTTTTGAAAAAGGTCAAAACAATATTTCAGACAGATATTGGGACCGATGGCTGTTGGGGAGAAGATAGCAGATACTTAAAGATAAGCATTGTATGCTAGTGTATTTTTCTCCTGATTGCATATTCTCATCCTTCTCATACATAACATAAAAACATTCTGAAAAAAACAGCACAGCAAAGAAGCCTATCAACTGAGGCAATGCCAGCATCGCTGGTGTTTTGGAGGACATGCAGGGCTGGAAGCTCTGGAATCTTGTGAAAAGGAGCCAGAGCCAGCTCTCTGTTCCCAGCTCAATAGGGGACAGAAGCTGCTGCTTCTGCAGAGGCAAAATTCAAAACCAAACACCAAAACCGAAGATTTTTCCTGTGGGCAGGTGAAGCCACGTCTCCCACTGAATGCCACAGCCATCATTAACCCCTCGTTTGGGAAGGTGAAATATTGCCCCGCCGCGCCATCCAGAACACTGCGCTGCTGAGTAGGTGGCAGGACCTTGCTTTTGAAGCTAGGCCAGCTAACTCAGCCTCTCTGCGTTGAGCACAATTAAACACCGAATTCCGTAGAAGCTTCATGCTGATGGCAGCAGACAGTGTCCTCACCCAAGCAGGCCATCCCTGCTCACCACTGGACCATTGCACATATTTAAGTATTCTGCTGAGCAGTAACAGACGGAGATACGCTTGGTGTGTTCCTAGGCTGGGGATTTTGATGAACAAATACATTCACTAGAGCCTTAAGTCCCCCCCAAAAAATATCCTAGAGTAACAGCATTCTCAATTCCAGGCTACAGTCCAGATATTCCAGAAGAGAAGATCCCATACTCCAAATTCTGCATGCACTCAACATTTGTTCAAAGATACAAGATCTGAAAAATGTCAACATCCATTGTGGTCCTACATCAAAGTGAATTTGCTGAGATGGGGTGGTTGGAGTGAAAGCTGAATTTCTCTCATACAGTAACTCTCACCCTCTGGCTCGGATCATCAAAGGAAGCCCCAGATTTGTTTGGTAAAAGCTAGTTTTTTGGCTTAAGCTGAGTGAAAATAGAACCTGGTCATAGCCTGCTTCTGACCACTCTGGAGAGTCTCATTGGCTTGTGTGGCGCAACGGCACCTTTCAGGACTGTTCCCTGGAATAGCTTGGCCCTGACTCTGTATTTTGAGGCATAGGTGAAAGTACCTGGAGTGCAGGACTGGTTGTGAAAAAACAACACGCAAACCTTATCAACCAAGATGGTTTTAGTCAAAGTGCAAGGGTTAAAGTGTGTCAAAATGACCCCGGGTGCTAAGAAGAGTGGTGTTCCTAGCCTGTGTTGCCACTGTTGTGTGATGTACACGCGAGCCTCCAGTCCCACCTCCCCGCCATTCACCACTACCCCTTTCTTTGCTGGATAACTCCCCGCTCACCAGCTGAAAGGTATCCCCAATTATTTCACTAAAACATCCTTGATTAATTCTACAAATCCTAATCCCCATCCTGGCTACACTCTCGGATCATTGTAATTTCTACCTTTCGTTCTTCTACCACTACCTAATATTGCAAAAATTAACTGGACAGCATGTAACCCCTTCTTAGTCCTCTGTAACAATGTCTGCTCTCTGTTCCTTTGTCTTAGCATTTTCTCATCTCTCTGTGGATTCCTGTGCTTCTTTTCAAGGCAATACCCAAGTGTGAGGCTGCTTTAGCCATTCATGAGGATGAGATTTATTATCTAGAAGCACACCAATAACACAGCATTAAAAAAATAAAATAGCAGTCTCTTTCATCAAAATCTAATGAACATGCGATTTAATCTTTATTAAGAATTCATTAGGTTCTCAGCAAGCCTGTCTAATGGAGCCTGACCAGGTGAAACGCTAATGCCTACATTATATTTAAATTAATTTTCAGAAATGTTAATTTCCCAGAGTTGTTCCCTGCACATCACTCTCCCCGGTGCCCGCGGCTGCGCGGCTCTCTCCAGATGCCTGCTGCCGTGCTCACAGCAACACCGCTGTCCCCACCCCAGCCTCCGCACAGTTCACTGGAGTTTCCACACTGACAGACGCCTCCCAGTTTCCGACACTATGAGCCCTTTCACCATAGCAGCCTTCTCGGCATTTTCAAGTCAGGTACAAAGCAGCAAACCTAGCGTGAGCTACTTTAAGGCTGTTTCAAGGAAAATATACACATATACATAAATAAAATAATAAAAATACATATATAACAGAGTATTTTTTGGTCCTCAGTATAGTGAACTAGTACAGAAACCAGGTTATTATCTTGATGCAATTTGCTTCAAAAAACAAGAGCTCTACTCTTTGGAAACCAGGAGTTACTGTGCACTAATTGTGCAAGCCAGGGTGGCCACCTCCTGCCTACGGGCTCTGTGCGTATGCACTGCCGCACTGCTATTGTGGTACCTACAGCCTCTCCCTTCAACCAAACCCCACCGCCCGCCATTCCAGCACGCTTCTGAAGAAGCAATTCCTAGAGATTAAATAATTTATTGGTGCTCATCTGCAGTAACATCTCCCCTGACCCACCTTTCGCACACAAACAAGTGCAAACCAAACCCACCCCGCCCCAGCCACAAATCCACCTGGCGGGGTGGGAAGCACCTTTCCAACCGCGAAGGGGGAAGCTTGCAGCCTTTACAGAAGCAGAGTACCAAACGTAGTGGGAAAAGGGAAGCTCGGAGCTTTTACAGGAGTAGGGCACACAAACGTGGGTGGAAGAAGCTGCAGAGACCGTCGTGCACAGAGAGGCGAGACCTCCCAGCCCCGCAGCGCCCTGGGAAAAGCGTTGCCTCGGGCGGGGATGATGGTTTAGCTCCCTATGAACCCCGGAGGGCTGGGCTAAGTTGATACAGAAATATCCGGGTCACCGGCTAAGCCACTCTGGCTGGAGAGAAGCCGGGCTGAAGGCCCGGATCTGCCCCCGCGGCGCAGGCACACTCGCTCACACGCGCACTCCCGCACACACACTCCCACCCGGGCACACCCGGGGCGGCTACCGGAGCGCCGGGCAACAGATTGCCGGGCGGCCACGAACACCCTCGGCTATTTCCGAGCCACTTCGGCTTCTCCCCGACCACCCCCGAGCGCTCTCCGAAGGCAGCCGAGCGCGGCGCCTGCCGGGAGGAGCCGAGCGATGCCGAAGCGGCGGCGCCGCCGGCGGTTCGAGTCCCCCCGCTGGGCGCTGTCCACCACGCGAAACCGCCTGAAAGCCGCAGCCGCGCCGCGCCCGGCCGCAACCCGAAAGTCCCACAAAACGGGGGGCAAAGGAACCCGCTGTCGGGAGCGCAGCCTGCACACACGCACATCTTCTCCCTCCCCGCCATCCACACCCAGCTCTGCCGCCTCTCCCCCTCGCTAAGCAACGCCGGTCCCCCGGGTGGGGGGGGACGGGCGGCTCCTCCCAGCGCCGGCTCCCCCTGGCACCGCAAATCTGAAATCCAGACCCTGAACCAAGCGCCGGGGTTTGTGCCGTGATGGCGCCCGCCTCGAACCACCCCATCGTGTGTGTGTTTCAGCTGGGAGGCCGGGGTGGGTTTTTTTTTTTTTTTCACCGTATTTTAATTAAAAAAAAAAAACCCAAACAGTGCCTCCACACCCTTCGTGAGCCCGCACCTGCTTTTCCTATGGGATGCAATCACTCCAGCCGCGGTGAGAAGAGACGGTGGGGAGGGAAAGGGGGCATTTTTCATTGTTTTATTGCACGGGAACGTCTTAATTAAACACAGGGAGAGAACGTGTGTAGAGGCTCTGGAAAACCCGGACCCCCGGGCCTCGCCCCGCGGCGGGGAGGGAGGGGAAGGTGGGCTGCGAGCGGCCGCGATCGCGATTTTCAATCGCGATCGCGGCCGCTCGCAGCCCACCTTCCCCTCCCTCCCCGCGGGGAGACACTTCAGCACCACATCGGCCCTGAACAGCAGCGCCTTTCCCGCCCTCACGGTCCCCTCAGGTAAACATGGCGCCCGCGGCCCTCACTCACCTCAGCGAGCCCCCCCCCCCCCCTCCTTTTCTCCCCCCTCTTCAACTCCGGCGGGACTTACTTCATTTGCTTCACGATGGTGCTTTTTCCCGACTCGCCGGCTCCTGTTGAAAGAGAGATGAGGTGAGAGCCGGGTAAAAGGGGGACGCGGGGCAGTTTGTGTGTGTGTGTGTGTGAGGCGGGGACGGGGCCGCCAGCGGGTTCTCACCGAGCAGGAGGAGTTTCACGTCTTTGGCGGCGCTGATCCCGTCCTCCTTCAGGTTCTTCTCGATGGCCTTGCTCCGCTCTAAGGCGGCTCTTTCCTCGGCGCTCAGAGTACATCCCATGGCGGCGAGGAAAAAAAAAATTTCAAAAAAAAAAAAAAAAAAAAAAAGGGAGGGGGAAGGGGGCAAAAAAAAAAAAAATTGCAGCCCCCGCCGCCGCCTTGGCTGGCAGAGAGGAGGAGGCAGGGGCAAAGCCAGCCGCGGGCGGGCGGAGGGGGGCAGGGTAATAAAAGAATTAAAGCAGGCGGCCGTGAGCCTCCTCCGGGCAGCGCAGCGCCTCGGCGGCGGGGCTGCCGGCTCCCTCCTGCCCCTCTCCCCGCGCCCGAGCGCTCAGTGCATCCAGCGGGGCTGCTGCGGGCACGGCGAGCTCTTCCCGGCCGGGAGGCGGAGGCGGGGGAGGAGGAGGAGGAGGAAGAAGAAGAAGAGGGTTCGCGGCGGGAGGGAGGGAGAGAGGGAGGGAGGGAGGAAGGAGGAGGGTCCTTCCCTCTCCCGTGCTCCCGGCTGTCGCGCTCTCCCCTCCTCGGCGGGTCTCTAACGGGCGGCGGCGGGGCGCGCTGGCAGCGCTCGGCGGAGCCGAATGGGAGGCGCGGCCGGAGGGAGGGGAGGGGACAGGCTGGGGAGAGGGGAGCGCGCCGGGGCTCCGCGCTCCCGCCGGCCGCGCCCGCTCCCGTGACGCGCGCGCGGGTTCGCGCATGCTCGCGGCGGCCCCGGTTCCTCCCGAGGGGCCCGGAGCGGCGGGTAGGGGGGATGCTGGGGGTGCTGGGCTGGGGAGCGGCCAGAGGAGAGAACAAACGCCGGTGAGGGAAATAAAATACAGAGGGCTTGGGTTAACACGGTTTCCTGCGAGTCGCGATGTGTGTTTCGGCTTCGGACCCGTCACACTGATTGATGCGCCCCAGCCTGGCCATGGAAAAGGAGCGGGAGAGCGCAGGGCGAGGCGCGGAGCCGAGACGCGCCGCACCGGGACGGGAAGGATCGAGGGCCGCGGCCTGGGGTGTGGAAGGGACGCGCGGCACCGCGGGAAGCCTGCGAAGGGGGGTTTGGCTGTTGGGAAGTGGGTGAGGATGACGAGGCAGCTGATTTTGCCTCTAAAACCCACGCTGCGTCCCTGTCCGAAGAGAAAATGGGCACCGGAGGCCGGGCAGGAGTGTGCTCGGGCGGTGCGAAGGGGCTGGTGGGTGTGACCGTCTGGTCACGCTGGTTTTCCACTTCAGGCCTCTCCTCGCAGCCGCCTCTGGGATCTTTCGACCTGCTGTCCCAAGTTCTGCAGTTTCCGTATCCACGACCCTTCCTTCAGGGGTAGAAATTGGGTTTTCAATAGCACTTACAACATTTTAAGCACGACTTCCCCTGGTGCTTTCCTTCCAGGAACACATCCATCTCCTCCCAGTGCTGTTTCCCATCCAGCTTTACTCATAGAACACATTCTTATAGGCCGGACATGATGATCTCAGAGGTCTTTTCCAGCCTCAACAGTTCTGTGATTCTTGCCGTTTTCTCTGACCACCTCTGAAGTGAAGGGGGAAGACACGGCGTGCATTAACGAGCTGAGGAAGAGAGGCGAGGCAGAAGCAGACAAAGCAAAAGGGAGCTCATAAATAATGTTACCGTATTCAGTATTTACTGTACGTGCTGCACATTTGTGAGATAATAGGTACTGTATATTTGAATTTGGGGTAATTTATTTCTGGAAGCTCGAGGGACTGAGATGGACAAGCAAGCCTACCGCTTGTGTTTCAGCAGGGAGTAAACGGAGATGGGAGCGGTTACAGAGCAGTTCCTGCTCTTTCATATTTGTGCAGATCTCTTGTGTAAAATCAATAGGATCAGAATTTCAATCAATAAGTTTCATTTCAATGGTTCTAGCCAGAGGGCATTATGAAAAGTGCCGTATAGGAAAAGCACAATCAAGAAATCCAGAGGCAGCGTCCTCTTGAGATGGCTGCATTTACTTCCCATCTTTTCCAGCAGCTTGCCAGCCTCAGAGTCGCATTGGGATACTCTCCAAGGGTTCTACTAAGAGAATTAGTCTTTCGTATCCTCTAGCTACTCATTAGCTGACAAATTTGTAGCCTGCACATCTTGCCACGGAGAAAATAATTTCTCTTGTGCTTGACCAGTGTGGAGTCCCCACTCAGCCCTTGGTCCCATGTACATCCCTCTAACTACATGACTGTCTGCTGATTTCTTTCTTATGGGAAAATTAGAAGTGAGCAAGTCTTGCTCTCTCAGCTCTCTGAAAGATGCAGGGGAGCAGCTGTGAAATTGAGCCGGTTTGGGGCCGGTTTTATGCTGCTGCTAATTGAGCGGAGCTGATGGAAATGTTTCCTTTGAAATTTTCTGAGAGGGAAATTTCATTTTTTGAAAAATCCGCTTATTCACGGCAGACAAATTTCAAAAACTTGGAAAAAGCTTGCCTTCCCCACCAAACAATCAAAATATGTACCAGCCTACTTGACTTTGGAGAAAAATATGTTGGGGTTTGTTGCTGAAAATGTTTCCATTTTTCAGGAGCTGGCAGGAGTCCTCTTTTAATAAAAAGTGGTTGCTGGCAGTAGCACCTTCAGATGAAAATCGGCTTTTTTTTTTGTTTGTTTTCTCAAAGATGACAAAACCTCACCATAACAGGTGGGGAGGAACACCTTTTTTTCTTGGCCATTCCTGCAATTAAAGTATTTCACTCAAGGTGCATAAAGAACATGCTTATTTCTGCTTAGGACTGTTACCTTCACAAACCTAAGCATCAGCAGTGTATTTTAAATCAAAAGTCCTTATTCTTCCGTATCTCTGATCTGTGCCTCGGCACAAACGGGCTTCTTTCTGCAGTCAGTTCTCAACCATTCTGCTGGAAGAGTTAATCAGATAGTCATATCTTTAAGTGAAGGATGGTAGCAGAACTGATGCCTTTGAAACAGACTGTGCCAAAGTGATCATAGAATCATAGGATGGTTTAGGCTGGGAGGGACCTTTAAAGGTCATCTAGTCCAAGCCCCCTGCAGGGGCATCTTTAACTAGATCGGGTTCCTCAGAGCCCCATCCAACCCGACCAGGAATGAGGCTTCTACCACCTCTCTGGGCAACCTGTGCCAGAAAAAATTTCTTCCTTTTGTCTAGCCTGAATCTGCCCTGTTTTCCTTTAAAACCATTGTCTTGTCACAACAGAGCCTGCTAAAAATTTGTCTTCATCTTTCTTATACGCCCCCTTTAAGTACCAGGCCACTACAAGGTCTCCTGGACTCTTCTCCAGGCTGAACAACCCCAGGTCTCACAGGGGAAGTGCTCCACCTCCCTAATCATTTCTGTGGCTTCCTCTGGACCTGCCCCAGCAGGTGTCTGTGCTGTGCTGAGGACCCCAGAGCTGGACTCTGAGTTACAGGTGGGGTCTTACCAGAGTGGAGTAGAGGGGCAGAATCACCTCTCTTGACCTGCTGTTCAAGGCTCTCTTGATGCAGCCCAGAATGTGATTGGCTTTTCTTCCAGCCCAGGCATCTTCTTTTCTTTCACATTGAAGGAGGAGGTGTGACGAGGTGGGAGCCAGATGTGCCCATCTGGGTCTCCTGGTGCAGACGTGGCCTCGGAAGCAGTTGCAAGCCCCTGTCACCAACAACTAGCACGTGTTCTTGGATGCCATCAGTGCATACCGCACAGCTTGCCGGGAAATAGTCAAATAGGGTGGGAAATCTGTCCAGTGGCCCTCAAGAAAGTTGGTTCTTTCCTTAAAGTTCCACAGGTACCACAACACTTCCACCACCACAAGTGAAGTGTCAATAATATTGGAGGGAGCATCCCATTGGATCCTGTCCCTGTGATTAGTTAATAGTGTGGGTCCAGCGTATCCTCAGCAAACTGGTGGGTGGAATGAAAAGGGAGTGGGGCAAATCCAGGGTGAGATGATCACAGGAGACAAACTGCAATGCTTTGCAGCTTGGCTTTCTCCTCCTACTTCAGGATTGTTCTGCCCAATCTATAATCTTGTATTCCTTCAGTACAGTTTTAATGCACATACTAATGGAACGGCCACCAATCCCATGGAGAGACAGCAATGCATTCTAGCAGATCTCACCATTAGGAAGTTTTCCCCGGATATTCAGCCTAATTTTTCATTCTTTAAATTGATGTCAATTACCCCCCAGCTAAACCTAGTTATGCAGTGGAAGGCAGGTTTAAAATACTGCATGATCTCACTAAATTGGAGAAGTGGACAGAAATCAATACAATGAGAGGCAATAAGAACGCCCATAAAGGTTAAGTGGTTGATGGAGGAAGGATTAATGAAATGCACAGATACTAGGTCAAATTGCAGATATCCTTACTTCACTCTTACTCACTCCGTACCCCACAAATACGTTCGACTCCAGCAAATCAAGTGAGGAAGCATCTTAGAATTTAACTAGTGGCTTGGAGAAGTAGAGACCAGTCTTAAGGGAAGAGAAGGGGTGGGTTTATTGTATGGAAAATTGGCATGAAAACAAGAATAAGATAACCAATATTTAAGCCCCCCCCAAAAAAAAAGACCCTGCACACCTGTGGATATGACCTGCAATATGCTTAGTATTGAAGAGTTCAGAGAAATGCTGAAAATCCTGCTTTTGTTATTAGCTTTTTTCTTGCCTATCTGGGTCGACAATGACAACAACAGGACTTGGGAGTCACTGGCAGCTCCTCTCGCAGTTGGGGAGGTTTTTGAGGTATAGCTTATGGGGCTAGAAACATTTGCCACCTGGAGTGGCAAAAAAACCTGTTAGGGCAGAGAGATGCAACAGCTTGTCCTCCAAGTACTTGGAACTAACCTTAAAAAGTTTTGTGTTCAAGCCTTTTATGCCACAGAGAGGAGAAGAGAGAGAGATGAGGAGATGTTCAGGGAAAAGTAACAAATGCCACGTAGAAGATCTGCCAGGAAAGCTGAGGAGACCTGCGTGTACGAGGGCTGGAGGAGCTCCTGGAACTGCTCTGTCTGCCAGGCCCAGAAGACAGCAGCTGAATGAAGGCACTACTCACTACTGTGGCTCACACCGACAATTTCCCGAAGATCCGCATCACTTTCTGCACAATACTTTTAAAAAATGAAAGTAAGGGTTTCTACTACTTATTGTGAAAACTGATTTATTGTGTGGCATGGAATAGGGCATCACCTCAGTCTGCAGAGAGCCCCAAGTTATGATTTCTCAAAGTGAGAAAGAACTTGTCAATAACCCTTAATGAGGTGTGAGCTCCGCTCCCTCTTCTGCAGTGACTTTCAACTCCCAGCTCTAAGGAGACTTTTCAGTGTCAATGTTTTCCCTTTTCTAGTGGTTCAGGGACAAATGGCGGATAAAGAGAAAGGCTTGTAGGACTAAAAAAAAATAATCAGAAGCTAAATGATTAACTATTTTGCTGCTCATCTTTGAGAGAAAGTAAGTACAGATTAACTTGCGGGTATTTGCGTCGTTGGGGATGGTTTTATATAAAGATGCTCTAGTTTCTGTCCCTTCATCAATTTCTGCTTGTACAGTAGTGTGGATATCTGTGCTTCGATGGTGATGTGAGAACCTAAATGGAGCAGAACTAGAAGCAGGGAAGAAGCTTACTTCTATCCACTTTCTGCAGAAAAAAGTGTATAATGATATGAATGATTCAGCAGGTACATTAGTAACCTTGAGAAGCCAGAAAACTAAAGCTATACAATATTGTAAGGCAATAGTGCCTTACAGGCAAGGGTGAGATAGTGCCAAAAATGAGACAGGACAGCTGACCTTAAGCCCCAGCTGACCCTGGCTCGAGGCTTAAAGAGGACGAGGACCTCCTCAGCCCTTTACCATTCCTGTTTCCACAGTACTGAGGGTGATGATTTAGTAGGAAGGAAACAGTTCTTTCCACAATCCAGGTATGCTAGTTAGAGGCACAGTCTTGATTCCTCTGTGCGGGGAAAATCAGTCAGTGCTTGGTGTCGGTGGCTTGTGCATTAAGCATTCAAGCTCTGACATGCAACTGATTGCGTACGAGTGTCATTTTGCTCAGCTACCGTCGTCAGATGCAAGACTTGGGTAGACAATTTCAGCAACTCCATTTACAGCACTTCAGGAACATTCCTGGTTTTGTATAAATGCTGTCCAGAAACGTTGCGGCTCTCATTCACATGAGTAGTCCTGATGAGTGAGCTTACTGAGGAATGCTAATTCAGTCCCTGAAAATATGAGTATGTACTTACTTCGCACTTCTCAGGCGCTGACTCTGGGTACAAATATACCATTAGTTAGGCACAGCTCCTGCTCTTTTTCTCCACAAAAACCTTTTGGTGTTTTTCTTGGTACAGGAATGATCGCGTTGTTCTTCCATTAGAAATACACGTTACGATATTTAAAATAAGCGTCAGCTATACGCAGTGTTATTTCAGTGCCATGCAGCGCTTCTTGCTTGTAGGTAGCGGTGCGATTCACGAAGGCGAGCTTTGGCTAACAGAGGCCATCATCAGTGTAGGAGAAGAAACACTCCTTCAGCGGAGGATGAGTAACGGGAATCGCCTCTCACCTTTGATTTTGAAGAAACTCCTGTAGAGACTGGCTGTCCTCGGCTGAAGTTAACCTTCGTGAGCATCCCTCTCAATGCTTTAAGCCGAGGACTGGGAGGGAATGGAGGAGAACCAGTGCTGCACACGCGAGACAGGCGGCGTTATTCTGAGAAGGTCATGTTGGGGGAAATGACATCGCAGTCAAGGATGAAACAGTACCTGAGGCAAACGCCGTTATTTGGAGTATCAGTGCGCTCAGTTAATATCAAAATATTGGCTGGATGCTAAACCTGATTCAGGTTCAAAAAGCAGGAAGAAGAAAAGACATGAAGAAAAGATCCGTCAAAGGTTATTAAATACGCAAAATGACCGCCTCTGGCTAAAGGCGTCCCCAGGTGACGGGCTGTCAGGAGCTGTGAGTGCAGGAGGAGAGGGCTGTTCATGTGCCTTGCTCATATATCTTCCTCCCACCACCTCTGTCGGCCTCAGAGAGAATCAAGGAGGCTGGGCTGGGCATGGTGCAGCCATCCTTACCTACCAGGTTTGACTGTAGCCGGGAAATACCATAAAACATGCCAAGAGGAGTGCATTTCTCTCAAGGGCTGCTCACGGCTGTCTCTCATGGCTTCACCAGGCAGCAGCAAAACTCCCCTTGATTTCTGTGGTGTCAAAAACTTAGCATCTGACCAGCTCAAGAGAGTTCTGCATGAATGATTAAGATGTTGAAAAATGCACCGTCACAGCACAAAGAATCCAGACTTGTGTAGTAGTCTGTTTTATCAGGGATATATTTGGCTTTTGCCTGGACCAGAAGATCCCAGGTTTGGCTGAAAATGCTTTTTTCCTGTGGCTGTAGAAGCGTTTTTCAAATGTACTGCATGAATTCCCCGATCTCTCGTCAGAATTGTGTACAGGACCTTTGGATGCCGGGGTGGGATCTCTGGCAACCCACACCGATAGTTCATGCGAGTGTTAAGCTGGCTGCTTCTTGCTTTTTCTCTCCTTGAACACTTTATGGAATGTTGTGTTCTCTTCTTCACATCCTACACTGTTGGGGACAATTACACTGAGTTATTAAACACCTGCCCTATTTAACCTTTCATCAGGAGGTGATGTGGGACATACATAGTTCGACAGTTTGGTGTTCATATTTGGGTTGAACAACATTGTAAAAATACAAGATGTTAATATCTTCTTGATTTTTGAGCAGAGCACCTTTGGAAAAACGTAGATGATCCCTTAGTATATACACAAGAATCATGTTTCTTTCTACCCTCTCTCTTTTGCTTTGATTGACAGGAAGAAGAAAATAGATCATTGAGAGATTTTTTGATTTTTTTTTTAAGTTCCGAAGACAAACAAGGTAGGATTTAACCTCTGCATGGAAAACTGGACATTGTTTGGATGATGGTACTGAGACAAAATTCAGTCTGGGTATAGGTAAGACGACTGCCTTCAACAGGCTGATGCCAAGGTAGAATTAAAATGCTATTTTCTCTAAGGCAGAGACAAAGGGTCTTAGCAGCCATTTATTCTTCTTGATAATTACCAGCAATTGTGGAGAGTTTGGAGATGTGACAATCCTAGATCTCTCTCCCAGCACAGGCCTGACCAGCACGAATTTAAGGCCAGAGGCATGTGTGATCTCAGAAGCCAGATCACGATGGCACCTGAACCGCTAGCACAAGGAGGACGGTTCAAGAGGGATCTCTTGGCTGCTCAGCTCCAGGAGTGCTGTCAAGCAAATAAAACTTGCCTTGCCCTCACATGAGCCTCATGTACCTTAGCATGTGGTTCCGAAATAATCAAACCGAAGCCCAACAAGGAACTGAGGATATATCCCAGGCATTTTTGGCATATACAGGTAGTAAGGCCATGTAATTCCCCTTGCTCCCACCATGCCGGGAGCAGCCCCGGAAGGTTGTCCTGCCCTGGGGTGCTCGGTCACCTTCTCACACCGTCTCCATGGAGCGAACGGCATCGTTGGTTGCTGGGTGATGCCAGCGCGGCACAGCAAGACAAACACATGCCCGTGTTGCTGGGTTGGCCCAGGTAGGGGCTGGAGGAGAGTAAATCTCTGCCTGTTTTTCTCTTTCCTTGTAAGAACTCCAGCCCCAGGTCTTATTCTCAGATCCTAGCCTCTGCCGAGCCAGAGTGAAACTGTGGTGTGTTGGAAATGAAGCTGTACAGCAGTGCCAGGAGGGTCACGAAGAGACACCCAAAGCCTGGGTGTCAATTTGAAAGGGGCTGCTCCGTTCCCTAAAAATATTCCTTAACGTTTCTGTTGCAGTACTCCAGAGGAATAACATGCCAAGTCCTCAAGCATTTGCCCAAGATGAAGTAATAGGAATACACTGCAGGAATACAGAGCAGAACAGGGCACTGAATCCTTAAACAGAT
The DNA here is from genome assembly GCA_020746105.1 of Trogon surrucura. NCBI lineage: Eukaryota > Metazoa > Chordata > Aves > Trogoniformes > Trogonidae > Trogon > Trogon surrucura. The sequence continues at coordinate 17,085,371 of CM036629.1, forward strand.
GCAGAGTTGTCCAAGTGGGATCTAAACCCCTTGGGTTGCGACCACAGTAGGAGATGTAGGTCCCTAGGAGGTCCCTCCTAAAATCTCTGGTTCTGCTAGACACGTAGGAAGAAGGAGGGAGAGTCTCTGAATCATTTTCATGATGGTACTTGGCAGATTGAGGACTGAAAAAATTCATTATGGAGAGAAGTGGAAAAGCCTTTGTGAAGACAATCTTAACCTGTGCGAATCTCAGATGTCTGCGATCCTTCTCCAGACTGTGTTTCACATTCGCTGTGTTTCACATTTCCTCTTTTCTTTCTGCTATGCTTTGTCTCCAGATTTTTTTTCCTTCTCTCTTAACTGCCTTTCCTTGTTTCATTCCACATGGTTACTCCCAGGTTTGCTTTCCAGCTCAAATCTCTGCTCCCTTTTAGAGAGCATTGGGGATAACGGAGAGGGAAGGTGTGTGTGACCCACAAATAATCAATCTCCACCGCGAGTAACTATTTGAGCTCTCACCACACGGTGATGCAGGGTGCTGTTGCTGCCTGTTAAACAGAAACCCTCCTTTGGGAACATGTCTTTGCTATCTAAAAAGCTCTTATCTTCCAAATACCTTAAACCCCACACCCGAGTCTGAGCTTGCTTGCCTCAAGACAAAACTCAGTGGCTTTTGTCAGTGGTGCCAAGGTGAGATGGCGTGAGCGTGCAGGTACCGGTTGCCCTGCGATGGTTCTTGCTGTCTGCGCTGCCGGGAAGCTGTCTGGAGGTGGTTGAACACCGTTTATTTACACAAGGCTGGGTGCTGCAGGGAGTCACATTCACATGATTTCAGGTCAGCTTGAAGCAGGGCAAATCCTGCCAGAGGGATGTGTCCCCTCACCTTCTCCGTGTTCAAGTGGGGGATTCTGGTGGAAACATCGTTTATTTGGGGTAGCATCTACACACCTGGTTGCGATGCCCCAGGCACGCTCCATGCCAGAGTGACAGTCCTGAGAAGTGCCTTTCCCCTTGTGTAACACTGAGGTGGGAGCAGGTCTGGGGCACCAGCAGGTACCCAAAACCCCACTTTGAGTTTCCCAAGAAGTCTTTGCTCTGGGACAACTTCATGCAATGAGCCGAAGAACAGCACGTTCGTGTCACACTGGCCGTGTCCTCATGGCAGTGGTGTTTCAGGGAGGTGGAGGAGGATCTGCCCTGCAAGTCCTAGTTGTCCTTGCCAGATTTTCCCTGTTGATGTCCCTGCGGTGGTCACCCTGGGTGGGCATGGCAGCGGCTGTTTCCTACTGGCAAAGAGCAACCGAGGCGGCTCCTGTCTGTGCGGTGCCTTTGCTGATACAGTTTTGCTTTTCCCCTGTGGCAGGACAATCTTACCTTGGTTTGCTCAGCTTTGTTGAAAGAAAGAAGCTGGAAGGGTAGGAGTTATCTGAAACTCCCACTCACCCGCCTGGTACATTGCTTCTCTTGCAGAATATTTAGCTTTCAGGCCATGGAGCCTGCATCGGGCTTCATCAGCCGATGCTGAGCGTTTTTGAAGTTTCAATTGCTTCCTTGCCTGAGATGGAGCTATCATTTTTATTGCTTTGGTTGCTTAGGCAGGGAAAGGCACAGATGAACAAATCAGTACAGCCCTCTCGAATTAGGATTGATTTTCATGAATTCTTGTTGATTTTGAAACACAATTGTTTCTAAAACATTTAATTGATAGGGTTTTTTTTCCTCCTTGTTTCTTTTCAGCAGCATTTGTCCTCAACCATTTGCTGCTGCTGGGAGAGGAAAAAAAACCCAAAGAAAATGAGCTCCGTGTGAGATCAAGATTTCAATGCATTACACACCAAAACATTTGTTGCTATTTACTTTTAAAAGTGCCCTTCTGCGGCAGCACGGCTAGAGCTGCCATCTGTTCGGGATTACACTTCGGAACTCCGGGTTTCTCTGCGAACCTCCCGCCCGGTGCTGCTCTGTCTGCAGAGGGAAGAAGTGGTGGGAAGGGGCTGCCTGTGAGGAAAGGCACCTTTCCAGCTGGATCTGCAGTCCTTCTGCAGAGTTGTGCGAGACCAATGAGGTGTGGGAGGCTGAAGAGTTCATCGAATCGTAGAAATAGTGTGGCCAGCAGGACCAGGGAAGTGACTGTCCCCCTGTGGGGACACACCTCGAATACCATGCTCGGTTTTAGTCCCTTCACTACAAGAAAGTTATTGAGGTGCTGGAGCATGTCCAGAAAAGGGCAACAAAGCTGGGGAAGGGTCTGGAGAACAAGTGTGTTGAGGGGTGGCTGAGGGAGCTGGGGTAGTTCAGCTGGAGAAGAGGAGGCTGCTCAGAGGTTGTAGCGAGGTGGGGGTCAGTCTCTTATCCCAAGTAACAAGTGACAGGACAAGAGAAAATGGTCCCAAGTTGCATCAGGAGGGGTTTAGATTGGATATATATAAAAAAAAATCTTTTCCCCAAAAGGGTTGTCAAGCACTGGCACAGGCTGCCCAGGGAAGTGGTGGAGTCACCACCCCTGAAGGGATTTAAAAGATGTGTACACGTGGTGCTCAGGGCCATGGTTTAGTTGTGGACCTGTCAGTGTTGGGTTAATGGTTGGACGTGATGATCTTAAAGGTCTTTTCCAACCAAAACGATTCTGTGATTCCTGGCCAGCTTGTCAGGGGACTGCTGAGATGGGAAAAGGTTCCTGCAAGGGTGTCTCCAGAATGCGTTTTCTGAGGTTCACCTGTTACAAGAGGACCAGGGCGGAAGTGTTGCTATTCATCTCTGCTATTTAGACAGACGTGAGGGTGGTTTGGCAAGTGTGTACTGGGGTCTCTGTGAAATCTTTGCCTCTACCCCACTCAGCTCCTCAGCTTCAAGGAGTGATGGGAAGTGTAAGCACATCCCGGAGTCTGTTGCTCAGGTAGGTATGAGCATCTTCCAGGGCTGGAAATCCCTCAGGCAGCAAGTGTGTACATCACTTGGTGAATAGAGTGAGTGAAGTCTTCTTCAGGCTGTGTTTAGCTTTGTGCTTTGGGAATAAAGTGCTTTTCGATGCAAGAAACGTGAGGTTTCATTGTGGGGTGTGTGTGTGTGTCTGTGTGCGTTTCTCTCTTTTCCAAAATAGGTTTGTGCAAAAGGTCTAAGCAAAGTCTCTGGGCTTTGTTCAGCAAGGAAGAGGACCAGCTCCTGTTGCCAGAGATCCTGCTCTCGAAACACAATTTTTACTGCCTCCAAGAGCCTGTGCTAGTCCTTCTGGGTGCTGAGAAGATGAAGAGTCTCGATGACCACCCACAAACCCACTGGAGATGCTGGCTCGGTGCACATCCCTGCTTGGATCTGCCTTACAGGCTCTGATGCTAATTATTAATGTGGCAATTGTCGCCTTGGTGGCTGCAACTCTCCTCTGCCAGCCTCTCTTGTACCCTTGGCCCATCTCAGCTCTGACCTCACTGATGTGACAAATGGTTAAACCAACGCAGGAGCTCCGCAAGCCTGGAGGCAGGCCTGTATTCACCAGCTTTACTAATCAGCAAACCGAGGAAGTAGAGGCTGTGGCTTGAGCGTGTGTCAGGGAGCCCGAGCATAGGTTTCTGTGTGGTTCAAAGGGTCCCAGTTTTTGCAACAGAATTTTCTGGGGCCAAATTTATGAAATTGCTCAGAGACGTGAAAAATGAGCAACGCTTTTCACAAGTACTCAGCAAACAAGTTCTCGTCATGCTGGTGCAGTGCAGATGAAGGAAACTTGTTTCTCTGGGCCTGATTTCGGATGCTTTTTTGCATTTTTGGACATCTGGGCTTGGTGACCTGGGGGAGCGTGGTTCCTCTGGGCCTCCAGTGTGTGCTCCGAGTCCCCAAACACACTTCCAGAATGGAGACTTAAATGAATCTGCTTTTCTAGAGTCCCTCACCTGGGGTTGTAAATACAGCCAGAAATAACAAACTTTGTAGAGACAGACGGAGTCTAAGCTCCTGATTGCTGGAGCATTTTTTTAAAAATTGCTCTGAGGTGTCTCAGCGGCTTCAGTAAATTAGCTAAATACCTTCTCTTGTGTGCTCCTCATCTATTTACCTACACTCACGCTGCCCAGAAATTATTTGCACTGATGGCAAAGAGGCAAACCAAGATCTGTTACTGGCACCATCACCCTTTATAGCGGTGATGGCATCTGGAGGATCTGTCCTTGCCATGGATAACCCAAGCCATGCCATCGGTTGGACTAGATGATCTCAGAGATCATTTCCAACCTTAGTGACTCTATGATCTTCCCCACCTGCCTGAGCAGTGCAGGTGGGCTCAGCACTGGCACCCATCAGTTCAGCAGCAAGCCCAGAGGAGAGAGTTTGGTTTTGAAAGCTGGGGCAGGGAAAAATCCATGAGATCCCCTGGTTTGCTTCTCGGCTTTTCAGCGATGAGGAGCTGCTCTACATTTGCTGTGTGCAGTACAGCTGCTCCTGTGGAGCCCTGTGACGGGCTCATCCAGCTATTTCACTTCATCCACACGCCGGATTTTTATCGGTTTATCACTAATCACTTTATATAAGCATGGTGGAAACATATGCAAGGTTGGACATGTGGAGGTTTTGCACTAGTTTAACCATGTTGATGCAGAAAAGAGTTTCTGTTAACCCGGTGCAGGGTCTGTGAGAAGCTGGAGATGGGGAGAAAGTCCTTTGCTCTTCTAGTGACCAGAGAGGCTATGATGTGAGGTGCAGTCATTTAGCAGAGCTATCCTGGAACTAAAATGCATGTTAGACCTTCTCAGCTCCTCCAGGAAGATATTTTTCCCCTCTGTGTCTGTATGTTAATAAGGTCTGGACTAAAAGTGTGACAGTGCTCTTCCAGATAATATCACCAAGCGCAGAGGTAAGCAATAATGGACTTTCTGCATGGGTACCCTGGGGCTTGCAGGGCTCCCGGTGACAGTAAGGATGCTGGCTGTGGGCAGAGCTGGAGTCAGGAGCCACCGTGACAGCACTGTTCTGGGAAGGAACCGGCCAATTTTTACTCGGACTAATCACATCAGGCAATGGAGCCAGCAGCAAAACTGTGTCACGAAGAATGTAAAATATTGGCAGCATCCCAGACCTTTCCATTAGGGCTGGATTTCCCATCTCTTCTCTCTCCTTCCTCAGGTTGCTGCTGCTTTTTCTTGAAGAGTTAAAGTATGTCACATCCTGGCTTCTGTCAGGTCTTGGTGCTGTCAACCCAGGCATCCCCACAAGATGCTGTGCCATTGCCCAGAAGAGTCTCAGGGAATTTCTAAGGTGAAATCAAGGCTTGGATTGTAGTAGAGAACTAATCTTTTCCCATTCGCCTCTAACGCATGCAGTTGTGACCATCTAGCTGTTGATACTTTAGGTGAGTTTTGTAAGTTTGTTTGAAAAAGAGAGTCTGGAGGAAATGGGGTAGATCACCTTCTGCTTGCTGGAGAACAACACTGTTTAAACCTTTGGATCCTGGACACGTGGCTGGAGTTGCTTTTTGCAGGTTAAATTTGGGCTCCCATCTTTGGACATCCCATCATTGGGCATCCCATTTGGGCACTCATCTGAGTGGGAGATAAGACTCACCTTTTCCATACCAGGTTCACCCTGGGGTGCTGGCCCAGCACACCAAGGCTGACCAGCATCGTGCTTTGCAGCCTTTTCAACGTTGTCCATCAAAGGCCGGGCTAGCAGACCCTACGCTGAGATCTTTATGGAGCTGCATGCACTACCCAGTCCTTGCTCCACCAGCATCAGCAGCGTGGCCACATGTAGCCCTGCTTTTCCGACATGGCTTCTAGCTTGAGCTCAGGATTCAGCCTCTCTTTGGGCAGAGATCAAATGCTTCATCGGAGAACCGCGGTGCCGTTCCTTACACTTGGTCTCTAACTAAAAAAACAGCCCATCAGCAAGTCTCACTGACGGGATGCACGGGGTGGTGAATCCTTTCCTACTTCTTGCTGCTGACGCTGAGGAGGTGGTTTTGATTTTTGAATTGTGTTCCTCAGTTGTCAGGCTGTGTTTACTTATTTAATTAGTCATGCAAATTCGGCTGGAATTTTTTTGTGCATCCAAGCCGTTACTCTAGCAATTAAAAGGTTGCTTTGATGAGCTCCTCTCGGGGCGCGTGGCGTGGCGGAGCCGGCTCAGCAAGGTTTGGATGAGGTGGGCGGTGAATTGAAGAAGAAGCTTCGCTTTCTGGCTCCCTGAGGGAGCATCAAGGGCGTGGAGAGGAGGGGTCTCATCCTGGCAGTGGAAGACCCCACATAAATTTGTACCCTCGTGTTTTACCAGCTCTAGGGAAGCTGTAGTTAACAAGCAATAGCTAGTTTTTGTTGCATTTAAAAGTTGGCATGGGGCACTGCATGAGCTCTTTATTTGCAACATTACTGATGCCAGAGGGAGTCCCAGGGAATCCCTCACGAGATGCATCATCAACCATCCAATTAGGCAGAAGCCTTCCAGTTTCCCCACTGAGGCTCACTGGGAATCAACAGGAGGAGATTTTTCATGGGCAACGGTGAGCTTCTTTGAGAGAGAAAGATCTGGGGCAGTTTTCAATGGTACCTTCAGACCAAATTGTGCATATCTCCTAGTACAGAATGCACAAAAAGTAGCCAAGGTAACTGGAAGAGCAGCAATCCTCAGGCTTATATCATGGGGGCAATTATTTTCTCAAACGTGTGTATGGATGTGTGTCCAAGCTCTGAAGCAAAGTTTGTAGGCACCTACCCTGCCTACCCTGGGGAATGGGAATAGTTTCCAATGGTCCATGACGACAAAAAGAAGGCAGTTGTATTTCCTCAGCGCTTTTGGTTCTGGAGCTGGTGGCTGTGGGATGGGCAGCTGATGGTGTGGACGTGGTTCATTATATGGAGTGCAGGTTGCTGCTGTGCATGGGCCTGAGTTTTATGGGCCTACAGAGCCTCGAGGTTAGAAACATGGTTTTTTGGTTCTTGACAGGCAGAAGGGACCCCCTGGACAGCGCATGCTCAAAGGACACAGCCCGGTGAAGTGCTGGGCGCTTTAATTTGAGCCAGCATCAGTGGGCCTGAGGTGGACTCAAAAGCTTTGATTATTGGTCCTTTGGAAACCCATTTACCCTGCCTATCACCCCCCTAAAATTAAGTTTTCTTCCTCAGCCCTTAATTGCTTTACTTTGTCAACTATTGTTTGATCGGAAATCAATCTCGGTGTTTTTGCTATTGCTTTCCCAATGAAGCCTCCCCTTTCTCCAACGTACTCCACTATTATTTATTGCCCTGGCAGATAGGATCCTCATTTAAAGTTTCTGTTGTTTCTCCATCTTCCTGATGCTTTCTCTGTATTTTTGATCAATGTTCAGGTTGCTTTCACTCCATAAATTTATTGCCCTACGTTTTTGGTGGCAGCCTCTACGCCGCAGCTGCATTTTGTTTGCAGGTATCCTGAATCCACACCTCCTTCCTGCTGTCTTCTTCCAACCTCTTTCATCTCTGACCCTTTTAGACCCATTGTAAAGAAGAAACTGCTTAGGACCTTATCACCCACTGCTTCACTTGATGCCATTTTTGAGCCAGGTATCATAGAATCATAGAGTGTTGGGGGTTGGAAGGGACCTCGAAAGATCTATTTGTCAAAAAGTGGGGTCTAGCTGGGGACAGATTTCATGTTGGAAGGTGATGGAGAAGTTCTCCATGGGGCAGGTGTTACCAAGTGCAAACTCCTGCCTTTCTTGGCTGGCTGGTGCTCCATTTTCAGAGCTAAATGTGGCCCTTGAGCTGGGCTTCGCTCTCTTTCAGAGAGCAACAGCTTCCCTACATGGGTGAACGGCTGCTTCTCACGTGTCCACGTTTCCCCACAAACTCAGGATGAGTACCAGAGATCCGGGCTGGCCTGCAGCTTTGCCTTTCAGCATGGGAACAGGCACAGCCATCGCTGGTTCTGCCGTCACTCCCTGCAAAATCAAGTCTGTTGTGTCTGTGGGGGGAACTGACGTGTTGTGCCAAAACCCTTAAGACGGGTGACGGGTGCAGGGAGGCTCAGGCAGAGTTGGAGCAACACTCGGAGCGTGTGAACAGCTGCTCTGTGCTGGTACTGGTGAGATGCTCACTGGGAATGAGACTTCCTTCCTCCTGGAAATCCTGGTGCCGGGCTGGGAAAGCTGAGGAACTGGTTAGATGAATCCACTGGGAAAATTCACAGAGTAGAAAAATGCTGTTTGTGCCTTTTGGAGCTGAATAACTCAGGGGTCTGGAGGTGGGCATCCGAAGGGGCTCGATGTGACAGGCTCTGCCCTCTAAACCGCAGCCCTGGGTGAGAGGTGCTGCCCCGGGATGGGTCCAACCAGGGAGGTGAAGCTCCCCAGAAGCAGTGTGTGTGTCCTTGAACCCAGCTTCGGCCTTTTTGTGGCAGGGGAGCGGGAAAGATGCATGGGAGGGGGACCGGGCTATCAGCAGTAATAATGCAATATAGTAATAATGGCTTTGGTAGCCGCCTTAGAGAGGGGAGAGGGTGTTGGGTGGCAGCACACAGAGGCAATATGTTGCGATGGAATAACACCTCAGGCAGTTCATACAAATCAGAGTGGTCATCTCTTTGTTACTTGAGGCCACCTACAATCCAAGGGCCACCAGATCGCTTCGCAATTGAGCATGGCACAAGCACAAGAAGGGAAGAAAAAGGCGTTATTTAGTAGTAATTTAGTAAATAGGGTTTTTTTAATTTCTGTTTCTGGTTGGTTCCCACATCAGCACGTGAATCAGTGTTTCACTGAGGGACAGGTCCCAGCCGCCTGCCCCAGCACAGGGCTCTCCTGGGAGCCAAAAAAGGCAAATTTTAAAGGCAAGTGAATAAAAGGGAACTTTCCCAAAGTCCTGGAGGACATTTGTGCATCCCAATGAGCCACTGAAAGCTGGAAAAATCGGGACAGGAGGAAAAGACCCCCCAGATGAGAGCCGAGAAGACACTCATTTCTGTACCACCTTCCTCAGCCCCCGGTGTTTTACAAAGGCATCTCTGAGCCAAAACCCCAACATCTAGGGCATGTATGGAGTGCACTTGGTCTATGTCGAAGGGTGGAGTGTGGCTCCTCAGGGTGCTGTCGCGCGACCTTTTTTGCTCACATGCTGGATGCGGAGGGCACGTCTCCCACAAGGAAGATGGACCGGGAGCATCGTGGCTGAACCCCCTCCTCCCAGCTTCCTTCAGCTCATTGTTCGTCCACACTTCCTTCCTCCCCTCTCTCGTACCAATGAGGGAGCGGGATCCACCAGCTGTGAGATGAAGGGTTTGGCTCCCAGCTGCTGCTTCACCCCATTTTCAGCAGAGACCTCTCTGCATCCTGCCACAGCAGCCCTTTGCAAGGAACAGTGGGGCTGCAGAAGAGGGGAGAGACGCTCCCTCGCTGCTCTTTCCTCTGTCTGTCCTTAGATCCTCTGGGCACCCAAAATCTCTGCTACCTTCTGAAACTAACCCCCAGGTGACAAGCTAAGTTGTGGCAACATCTGGGCGAAGCGTGCTTGGATGCCCTGACCAAAGAGTGTCACTTAGAGCTCCCTGTTTTTATGTAGAAAGGGCTGTTTTGGAGAAGGTGTTCTTCAAAAGCTTGTGGAAAAGGAGAGATAAACGCAAATGACTTTAAAAGTGCCAGATGAATGATGGATGAAACCTGGCTGTGTCCAACCAGTAGAGGTTTTATGCAGCACTCAGTCTGGCTCATCATTTGGCACCTAAGCTTTGCTTAATCTCAAGTTTACAGAAAATAATTTTAGTCCCTTTCAAATACATCCCAACAGTCATTCAGTCCCATCTGTAACAGGAATTGTACCTTTCTCAAGGCCAAACAGATCTCATTTGTGCTCTCTTCAGCCCATTTCATCTTTCCTCTTTGTGTCGCTTCCTTTCAGCCCTCTCTGAATAAATCAGAGCAAAATTACACCCCGAGAAGAGAATGCAGTAGATGAGAGTGAAAAGAGAATGGCTGGAAATGATGAACGGAAGTAGATTATTGGGGTAAGCATTCATTCTGAGAGGCTTCTGGAGGTAGCAGAGCTCCGGGGAGAGGCATCGTCTTGAGGAGGACGGGGCGAAGACCGGAGCAGAGCAAGGCTTGGGCAGGGCAGAGCTGTGTCCCTCCTGTGCTTGGACCCTGGTCTTAGCCCCAGAAGACACCTGGTCTGTCTGGATTCCCTGTCTCGTTCCAAGCCCTGTCTTCTGCCTGTCTCGCCTTGAGTTTATTTTTCTGTGTTTTCTTTTTTTCCCTTCTCCTCACACTGCAGTTTTGCTCAGACAGCCCAGCTGGCCTTTCCAGCCTGGGAGAAAGCCCTTTCAGAAAACAAGGGGAGAGATTTTACTGTACCATGCATTCTAAAAATAAAACTGCTCTGTATTTCTGGAGCATCTTTCAGCTGCTGATTTCAAAGATCCTTGAAATTCTCAATTAATGAAGCTTCCCGGCTCCCTCGGGAGTGAAGCACTGGGTATCGTTATTGGTGTGCCCTGCGGAGGAAGGGCTGCTGCTTGTTCTGGGTTTTGTACAGCCCCTGACACCACGAGGTCTTGCATGACAAGAGGGAATATTAGGGGATTTGAGCCCAGGCTTGCCGTCTGCCAGATCCCAGCTGGAGCAAGAACTCTATTTCTTGTCCTAAATTAGGAGATTTTGCCCCTGTCTGCATCCTCCCTCCAGTTCCCACCTCATATTTCAATTGCAAGAGGCAAGCCCACCTTCTTAACTTTAATTCTTTGTACAGCACTGGGCACAGACAGAGCTTAATCCAGAATGCCACAAGAAGAATAATATGTTACATTATTTTTTTTTCCTCTGTAACAAGTTGGAAGAGGGGATGATACCCACATCTAATTTGGCAGAAGAACCCTGTGTGCAGGCTGAGTGCAGACATACAGACCCACCTCTTGCTCCCCAGCCGTCCTTGCATCATTTCATCCCCGCAAAAACAGGAGAGAAGGACTCAGCATCTGTGTAAAAGCCTCCAACACAACTCCACCGAGCAGGCTTTCAAGGGCTTTTTATTGTTTGCATTTTTTTTTTGCATGAGGTGTCCTTGAAATACACCGTTTCTCATGGTAGATGGTTTTTCAGAGCTTTGCAGGAGCAGGCGGGGAGCAGCGCAGAGCATTGCGCATCCCGGCTGCTCGCCCCGAGACCTTGGCTGCCTCTCGGAAGCTTGCTTCCCCGCGTGTCCTCTGATGGACGCAAAGCCAGGAAGAGCAGGGATGGGAGAAAGCAAACCAGAGCCCTTGGGACCTCTTCCAAGCCTCGAGGAGGGACGGGATGGAAGAGGTTTATTTTGGGAGCTGTGGCTGCTTTTTCCCAGCTCTGGCAGTAGCTGTTGGAAGGCTGCTTGCACAGGCTCTACCCAGGCTGCTGTTGGGTGTTGAGCTTGTGGTGAGCCGAAAATGTTTGTCTGCCTTCTAGGGAGGGAGAAAACATGGAATTTCCTTTTTATCAGCCAATTAAATGCATGAAGAATGAGGTATTTTTTCTCTAAACCCGCCCTTCCCGAGACCAGCCAAATGGTGTTGGAGTTGTATCAAATTATGGGTTGAAACTTCTTGACCTTTCTTAGTAAGATACCTTGCACCCCTTTGGGAAACAAGGCTCTGTGGGGATTGCTCCCTGTCCCTGACCCCAGCAAGGGACATGTCCCACTCCCCCTTGGGGTACTCTGCTCAGGGCGGAGGGAGGAGGGATGGATATTCCCAAGGAAAGCAGGACGGCAGGGAAAAACGGATGCTGAGGCTTTTTGCGTGGTGCTGCAAGGTCCTTAAAGCCCTCAGACCCCACGTTCCAGGGGCCAGAGCCCTGTTAAGGTTTTCCTGCTGTTACAAATCCCTGCTGCTGACTTCCCAGCCGCAGCCCCCAGCACTCGGGGCAGCAGCCGCGTCCCGCCGGCGCGCCGCAGCCTCTGCCATCCCCGCGGCCTTTGATATCCTCGCTCGCATTTTCAGCTCCTTTATCTTTCCAAGAATCGCTCTTTTTCGATCCTATTTCACAACCCCTGTAGCAAAGCTTTCATGTGCAGAGGCATCAAAAGCTTCTCTGAAGTCCAGGGTGACTCATGCCAGCTCCTTCCACCCTCCCGTGCCTTTGGTCACCTCCCGAGCAGATGATGCTCCAACACCAAGCTCAGACGGAGCCATCCTGGCACAGGGGACTTCCAGACCATCCCCTCTTCCTGCTACGTGGCTGGCAATCATGAGCCTAAGTACCCGTGTCAATCCCACAGCCAACTCTGGAGTTGTTCAGGCTGGGAAAAAAAGCTCAATTTTTTTTTTTTTCCCCAAACACGATTTGCGGAATTATTTTTAGAGCTTTATGCGTGAAAGTGAATCATGGGTTTAGCCATACGAAACCTCCTTTTCATCTTTTTACCTTCTCGTTATCCCAGCACACTCAGTTTTATCTGCAGTTTGACATCTTTTATGCCCAGCCTCGCAGACAGCAGAAATAAGGGCAGATCTGCTCCCCTGCACTTCAAGCGCACACCGATTTGAAATTATAATCCTCTTTTTGTTGTATTCTCGCACTGTTTATTGTTACTGCGTACACCGCTTGTTGTTTCAGTTTTCTATTTCATGCAAAATACATTAAAAAGGAGAAAAGCCGCAGCTGCTCGAGGTCTGTTTGTTCTTCTCTGTGTTCAAAACTACTTCTTAAAAACTGTCACCTTAAAAACTAACTTCCCTGAACCGCCCTTCGCTTGCCACCCCTCCGACTCCACTCGCATTCGCACAAACCTTGTGACCTTCCAAGCAAACTGCAGAAAGCTCTTTGTTTGCCAAGGCTGGGAGGAAGGACCGGGGGTATGTTCCCAGAAACGGGGTGCTCGGCCCTTCACTTTGCTTTTCCTTGCTGATTTAATTTGGTGCTGTTTGCATTCCTTTGATGTGGCGGGTGCTGTGGGTCCGCGCTGCTGGGTAGTCATTACCCTGTCACTAATTGTCATGCTGCCTACAGCTTTTTATGTGGCCTTTTTTATTTTTTTTCTCCCCACCCCCTCCCCAAGACTAAACAAAAATACATCAAGTGGCATTTTGTCCTTTGTCTTTAATTTTACCCCAGCCTGCAGTTTTTGCATTCGGGACAGGGTTTCTGTGTGCACTGGGGTGCAAAGCTTTGCTCTGCCGTCCTACCATGGAAAAAAACCCAAACAAAACACCCCATAACCTGTGGATTCATGTGCTTGAGCTGCGTTTTGGGCTTTCCCCTGACACCCCTCCCTCTGCTCACAGCAGTAAGTGTGGGTGGTGGGTGCTCTCGGTGAGGCGTGCCCTGCGGAGGATGCTGCTGCTGGGAGGTACCCAGTGCTGGATGAGCTGCCAGACCTGGATCTCAGCTCCTGGGTGGAAATGGACCCCTCCACAAAGGGCTCCAGGACAGAGAAGCTCGATAAAGAAGATCAGAGATGCTCAGTGAAAGGGACCAGAGGATGCAAGTCGCATGCGGCGAGATTGAGGTTTTTTACCCTGATCCAGGGTGGGAAGTCACCGATGTCCCCAGATAAAAGTGCAAAGCTCAATGTTTCTGTTCAATGACATTATACAACCTGACTGCAAAGAGATCTCGTTTATTTTCTCCCATCAGCCTAATGTGATGGTTTGGGAGGGGGTGGGGGAAGAGGCCAGGCAGCGATCTCACGAACAGTTGGGCTGGGATTACACTTTTTCTATTGAGCTCATCACTGTAATAACCAGGAGCTCTGTTTATCAGCCCACCAGCCATGCCCATTTAGGAGATTACCATTTTTCCAATCTCATTTCTCATAAAAGAGGATTGCTGCCCATTGCCTCCCCGGCCCAAGCCCCTTGCTTATGAGCGTTTATCTGCTCAGGGTGTTTATGAAGCCCCGAACAGGAAACTTCTGTTTATCCTCTGCGTCATCAAGAGCTGGAAACTCGATGGGATAATTACTCTTTCAGAAACAGCAGCCCGTCAGTAGACTTTGGCATCTTGCTGGTGTCAATAATGTATATATTTGCTGTGCAGAGATAGATCGTGCTTATTTGTTTCTCTCTCCTTTCCCTTTAACTTGGCGTGAGACTGGGTTTTGTGGGTGCTTCATGGAAGAAGGGCTTTTTAATCGAGGTTAAGGAGCGGTGCTGCTCTCCTCAGAGCTGGTGCCACTAGGGATGTCCCCAGCAGCAGGGGACACCTTGCCCATGCAGTGCCAGCCCCCGAGGCATTGCTCGCCCTGGCAGGGCATCACTGTTCACTAGAGAAGCCGCGTGTGGGGACGGCTTCTCGAGATGCCAACACGAGCACATAGCCTGGGAGAAGGCCGGGCAATGAATCCTTTACCTGACAGAACTCTTCCCTTTTCCCTCCCTGCGGGTTGCAGGGAAAGATGTTATGATTCCCTTCGCCCTTCAGCAGGCAATTTTTGGAACTGGGGAAAACGCAGAAGCAAGTTCATTAGCAATATCCACCCGATGAAATTCAAGACGTGAAGTGTTTTGACTAGCGCTGTTCAAACAGAGGAATCACTCAGGAGTATGTTGCAATCAGTACATTAAGATAAGATCCCAGAGCATTGGGTTTGTGGAGCATTGATTATAGATTAGCATCCCACAGCTGCAGAAGCGGCGCCTGCGGTCCCTGCACAAACCGGGAGAGCCGGCGGGTGCGAATGGACTCGTGGTGGAGAAGTGAGGAGCACTAGAAAATTCGGGTACGCGGCACAGCCCCCAGCGCCATGGCCAGCTGAGCATCGCCAGGTGTTTTGCACGCACCAGAACATCACGGCACCCAGTTTTTTCTCCGGGGGCTTCCCTGCTGTCCCCCAGGACTCCGCCTTGTTGAGTGTGGACGGAGCATTTTTTTTTCGGCAAAGCTGCAAACGTGGAAACCTCGTGCGGTCGGTCAAAGCAAATTCAGTCAAAGTGAATGAGTGCATGCCAAGCTTTTTTTTTCTTTTTTTTTTACGTTCTTTTTGGCTCTATTCACAGAACACAAATCTGCAGGCAGGAATGGGAGCCGTGTTTCTAATTCGGTCCGAAACTTTTATTCCCGCTTGGCGCAGAACAGTTGTGAACGGTGGAGGCTGTTCCTAATCCTCTGCCCTGTGCATTGAAAATGTGCTCCGTCCATCCGGCGCTCTTGGAAATGGAGTAATTTGCATTGCATAGCAATTTTCAGGAGATAAATACAAGGTTCGGTGCTTGCGGGGACAAGGACGTGGCACCCTTACTGCATAGTACGCAACCAGAAAGCAAAGACAGCAGCGAAACAACACGAAAGGGCTGGATTTTGGGAGTTTGTAAGTTCACGGCTGCATTAAAAAAATTAAAATCTGCTTTTACCTAAGTAAACAGAGCGTTTTCAAGATCCTATTGGAGGAAGTAAGCACTTGGCTGCGTGCTTAACGAGGAGATTTGCCCAAGTTGTGTTCCAGTCAAGAGTATTAGCCACATGTCTGGGGATAAGTACCTGCTTAAATAGTGGGGTGCTGGGGATTTGCGGAGCAGCCATACCCAAACAGGGCAAGTCCTGCTGCCTCCGTGGCTTTCAAGTGGTGCTGGTCACCAGGGTGAGACATCAGTCGTGATTCGGGATTGCACGGGGGTACAAAACGTCGTGTGTCGGGAACAGAGGCTGTCTCCCAATTCCTTCACCAGTTGAGAAACCAGCAAACCAAATAAAACTGACCTGCCTTTGGCTACGAACAGATGTGTTCATATATCACCCGAGGGTACCACTTTTCTGCATCCTGCACCACAGCTGCGTGATTTCCATTCCGGATGAAACCAGCCCCATAACTGGAAATCATATCGCCTTTTTCGGAAGTGTTATGGCCTTCTTTTTCACACATCTTCTTGAATTCGGGCGTTTTACTTAGAGATAACTCTTGCCCAAGGGATCCCCACAGGATTTGCAAGAGGGTTTAAAAATCCTTATCGACATTGACATGGCTGGTAACCCTGCCAAAGATCACTGCTGGGGATCCCTGCCATGGGCTGTTGTTCACTTTCCTCCTTTTCCTGGGGCCGTGTTTACCGGCAGAGCGCTTGTCTTCTTGTTCCCGTGGTGGGAACCGGCTGAGCATCTCCTGCTCGCTGCGAGCGAGGTTTGCATCGCCGCCGGTGAGAGGCAAGGGGCAAGAATTCACTTTTCAGTGGTATTTTTTGGTCTGGTAGGTGTCATAGCCCAGGAGAGGTTGCGGATGTTTCGCCTGCCTTTGCAGAAATATTTGTGGAAGATGCAGGGGACAGTGACCGGAGCGATATGTCTGGAAACGTGGGGGAGAGCGATTAGTTTGATAAACTGTGTAGCTGTCAGAATTTCAGTTTCGTAAATGGTTTAATAGCACAGAGGAACTACAGAACTTCCAGATCCCGGGGGAGAGAATTTGGAAAGCAGTGTAAAGAGCTCTGCGTGTTGCCCACCAGCCTGGTACAGTGGGAACGGGTCTTGCCCCTTCATGAGCCCAGCTCCATGGAGGAATTCAGTCCCTTCTGTAGCGATGGGCTGGCACAGCATCTCCCCCGAGCTGCTCAGAGCACACATCCCTCCTTTACGCAGCCGAGACGCCAATGTTACACTGTGAAATGACAGCCTGGGAGCTGAGCTGCAAGGAAATGTGTGTAGGAGAGAGAAGGATCGGAGGGAGGATAGCAGAGCTGTGATTACATACACAGAAATGTGTTCTGAGATCCCAAGGGCAGCAAGTTACGATAAGAAGAAGCCTCGTGGGTTGGGGTTGCATCTCTCACATCATCCCAGGCCAGGAGCCGGAGGTTTTAACGTGTCACTTGCAAGCACACTGTGCAGAGAGCAAGCCATGCCGAGGGGCAAGTGCTGTGTGCCCACGGGGTTCTCCGAAGTACTGAGCTTTTGCCTCTACCTCTGCTGCCTGCCCCACCGCTCCTCACCATTGCCACTAGCTAGAAAATACCTGGAGGAGCCACAGGCTCGGGGCGATGCGAGAGCCGGGGTGGGAGGAAAAGGCGCCTGTGGAGATGCAGGGTCTGACGTGGGGCATCTCCCGGGGGTGGGAGCCGCCTGGCTTTGCTGGCGTGTGCGTGATGCTGGTTTCCATGGAAACCCAGAAAAAGATGTGCTTCCACTGAGGAGCCACCAGCGAGGCAGGGTGGCCTCTAGTCTCTACGGTGGTGGCAGTGGGGCAGGGGGACATGTGCACCTGCTTTGGGATGAGCCACTCGTGCTGTGCTGCCTTTAGGGATGCTGCCTTGGAGGGAGGGTCATGTCGTTGCAATTTATTCCTCACCTGAGGCGTAGTGGGGAGTTGCCCTGACAGATCGGAGCAGGGCTGAAATGGGCTCCCCATGCTATAAAGACGAAGAAGCCAGGCTGTTTTGCAGGGGTTTTGAGGTGTCTCTGTTTTTCCTTCCTCTGAGGGCTGCTCAGATGTTAGTATTTCATTCAATCACATCACAATCCTCTCTCCATTGCCAAGAGGGAGAGCGCAGCACCTCCAGGCAGCAGTTCACCCCATGCGGAGGCAGGGAGGGAGAACCATGCCCTGGATGTCCCCATCGTCCCCAGCCCTCCATCCCCCAGGCAAGATTCCCACCTCATGGAGATGCATTGTCCCGTAGGCTTGGAGCTGCCCGTGGCAGCGTGCTCCAGGAGATGCAGAAATTGGTACCCAGGCAGGGCAGAGGGGATTTCTCCTGCCTCATTTCTGCTGCCAGGTGTTGTGACTGAGCAGGTCTCAACTTGGGTTGATGGAGGAGGGAGAGAGGCAGGATTTGGCCCACAGGGACCACGTTCCCTTGTGCCGGCAGCTGGAGACCAATGGCCACAGCTGGGATCCATCACTCCGGGCTTATTTTATCATCCCAGAAGGAAAGCAGTGTGAATCACCGTGTTTGAATGCAGAGGTGTGCTAGAGTGGCTGCTGTACCTTATGCTGCCTGAGGCTTTCTTCTGGCTACGTGCTTTACAAGGGATCATGGGAGTCGGGGGTAGAAATCCAACTTTTAGGCACTCAGAGTTAGCTGAGCTGAGCTGAGCCTGTGACCATCCTGCACGGTCAGAGCACAGCACCCAGTTGCGCTACAAGTGGCTGTACCACGTCCTAAAAACAGAAAGCAAAATACCAAAGGGAGGGTCATGACACCCAGCCCAGGGACCTTGCTGCTTCACCCACCCTCCCTCACAAACCCGGGTTCCTCCTGGCCCCCCGTGCTGTACATCCTCCCCTCTCTGTCTACTGGGGCTTAATCCTTCCATTGCCCGGGATTGCTGGTTCCCAGTGGAAAACCTGCCTGCAGGCAGTGGTACCTGCTCCGACACCCACCACGAGGAAGGACACGATGATGCTCTTCAAGATCACGAGACAGAGTAGATGCTCTGTGCCGGCATTAAGTGGTGTGGGGGTGCCAGCAGCACTTCCAGGGGGAGCACTGGTGTCACACACCACTGGGACAGCCCTGGGGTGTGCGGGGACTGAGAAACCATGCCCATTGTCTCCTATCGTGGCTGAGTACCCCAGCTGCAAGGATGTCCGGTAGGCTTTGCAAAAAATGGCCATGATGAAGGTGTCGTATTCAATGGACAAAACAATTTTTATCTGATTTCTGGGTAGGATGGGGTCTTTTCCCCAGTGCCAGCAAAACTTCATTCCTGCCACTCAAGGATGCCAGGAGGGTTTTGGTCACCTCTCAGCTTTCACTGGTGTAACTGCCAGCACACCGTGCCCGTGGGCATTAGTTTCAGCGCCCAGGTTTTCACCAGCCTCACATGTAGACTTGAGCATCTGACAGCTGGATGGGAGAAGGTTTTCAGGAAAATGACATTGAGGAGGATGAATGAAGGTGATGGCTGGCTCTGCCCATTCAAGCTCCTGGTGGGTTTCTTTGAGTTCAGGGTGGAAAATCACTCGAGGCCACATACAGCCCATGGTGCTGGTGACCTCCGACGAGCCCTCTGCTCAAATGAATCACCCTGCTTGGAGCAGGCGAGGAGTAATGAAATAGGCTGTGGGAGGTGCACTTAGTTCCAACGAGTGTGAGGGACGCGAGGTGCCCAGGCGTCTTCTTGGCATCGCTTGTGCATTTTGTCTTTGGAGGTAGAGCAGAGCCGCGTGGCTAATTAAATGGGAACATAATCTCCCGACCTTTTTTTTTTTGGGGTGTCTCAGCTAATCCCGATTCAGCCCTCACAATGCTCTTGAGATTTAAGGCAAGGGCACAGCTCCCTGGGGACAACTGAGCTGCAGAGCGGAGAAAGGTGACTCTCCCTGGGATGCTGCCCGGGGCTTTTGGCAGATTTTGGGGTCCGATCCCAGCAAAGACAGACCCAGGAGGGTTTGGGGGCTCCGAGCAGTGGTGCTGGGCTGGAGAGGGGGTCTGCAACAAACCCCCCCCCCAATATCCCCCCGTGGCTTGGCTGTCCCTAGAGGGCATTGCAGAGGAGGGAAAGAAGTGAGCAGAGAGACTCAGATTACAAATGTACAAGCATAGGAAGCAGAGAGATATATTCCCTGGATATTAATTGCCTCTCGAATGTCCTCTTTCTTCCGGTGAGCGGGTACTGGAGGCAACTGGATATATGATGGGAAGGAGACTGTGTCAGGCAGCGTGAGGACGGGCATAGCAAGAAGGAGCCGGACACCACGAAGGGCTGGGAGCTGCGTGTGGCTGGTGGGCAGAGCACCCCTTAGACGTGCTTGTCACCCACCCTGTCCCCTCCCCGCAATACCGCCCTCTGCTATGAGCATGAAGACCAGTCTGGTTTGGGACTCATCCCTTGCTCGATTTGAGAGCTTAGTTCAGAAGGAAAACTCTCCCAATCTTGGAAATCCTTGGGTTTGAACAAGAACAGGTCTAAAAAGAGTGCCCTATAGCATCATGGTCTGTTCTGAACTGGGGAAGGGGCACCGTCCATCCCAGCGCGGGGCCAAGGGGCAGCGGCTGGGCAGCAGGGGGCTGCTGGGAACAGCCACCACGATGTACACAGAGATGTCCATCCCATCACCAGCCCACCAAACTTAAACGCAGGAGTCACTGAGGAAGATATGTTGGGGGTTTCTTCGAAAACAAGGGTTAAGATTTTATTTTTTCCATATGGTCTGGAGCGACGTCTCCGCATAGATATTGCAGTAAGGCTCAGGTACCAAGAGGGGCTTAATGCGGTATAAAATCTCTGCTGCCTGAGGGCTAATATGCCAGAGGGTTCCAGGCAATGTTGGAACCTCAGCTGGGAGCTGGTCCAGAACTCCTGCTGTTGGGAAGAGCAGGAGGAGGCAGAGCCCAGCACGGGGGGCTCTCCCACCAACGCTGCGGCACAGAGCGGCAGGAAAAGCAGCAACGCTCCTTCCCTAAATGTCATAGCCTTTTGTTTCGCCATTTTCTGCGCGAAATGCTGCAAGTGTTGGCCTTGAACTGACCTTTGGTCACGAAATTACCTCACCTCAATTAAATATTAAAACCAAACAAAACGTCCTGAGTGTGGAATGAATTCTTTCGCTCCACCTATGGGGATTTTTTACTTTACTTCAGTGGAAAAACTGAAAACCCAGTGTCATATTGGCTTACCCTGAAATGAATTTTCAGTCTGGCTTCCCATCATTAAATGTCAGCAAATGAAGAAAAGCAATTATTTGAAGAGCACTTTTTATGACATGAAAATGTATCTCCCCTTCACCACCTCTGCAGGATTTAGGTGGTGATTTCTTTTCACTGGATCTAGGGAAGCCCCGTGCATGATGCTGAACCATCGTTGAACCCACAAAACTGGTCAGACTGATGTGCTGGGGTCTTGGGCTAAGTCTATGGCGGTGGGAATTGTCAACCTCATGAGACTGGGGTTGGTATTTTTCTCCCTTAAGCCTTTGCTTCTGGAATCTGGTGATTTGTAAGATGATCTTATCTTATTCATCTTCTTTTCTGAATGTTTTTAGCTGTTGTGGTTTTGCAGTCAATCTGAATAGGACCAAAACAAAACAACAATAACAAAAAAAAAACAAGAAGAAATACCGTAAAATCAGCAAGCAAACAGAAAAATTAATTAGTGTTCAAGCAGAGATGCCAATGCACAGTCACAGAAATGGAATGAAGAGATTCCGAGAAATTTTGACTAGTGATGTGTTGCTTCTCCTTGACCCAAACCACCCTGGGAAGGTGACCTCTGGCTCCATCATCCCCCAGCTTCTGCCCATGCTGCTGTCAGGAGCCCTTGTTTCTCGGGTCATGCCCCTCTCCTCCAGCCTGGCAGCAAAAATTGGTGTCTCCAACACTAATCCCACCCCTCAGGATCTTAAACAGTTCTGTGCCCTCCCCTGCCTGCTCCCCACCCCTCCTCTGCACCTTTGGGTGCCTTTCACAGCTTCCACTGTCCAGGTCTCAAACATTTCCCCTTGCGAAAATGCTAAAGTCTGAGCACCCCAGCGTTTTGCACCAGCTTTATTTGTGTGCTCAGTTGCTTTTTGTGCCTGGTGACCCTGGGGTGAATTATGGCTGTAGCATCTGAGATGGTCCCGTGGCCATTGCAGGGTCCAGAGCCATCGTCCCCGATCTTTGCCTACATCAGCGCATTTATTGTTTTATTTATTCTACACCACTGCTTTGTTTCTTTTCCCTTGGGACACTGAAAACTCAGCACATTTAAATACCCCATGAATCAAATGGCACTTGAAGGGGCTACTGGCCTTCCTATGGACCCGATGGGAAACATTTCCCTGAATTTCCCTCCGCAATAGCCCAAACCGCTCCCAGGGCGGCAGCCGAGCCAATACTTTGTTGATATTCAGCAACTGGGTTTCACAGCAGGTTTTTCCTTTCGCTTCAGTCCTTTTGCTCTTTGGAATGGATGGGATGGACAGGATGGATGGGATGGATGGGATGGACAGGACAGGTAGGATGGATGGGATGGACAGGACAGGTGGGATGGGTGGGGTGGATGGGATGGACAGGACAGGTGGGATGGGTGGGATGGACGGGATGGACGGGATAGATGGGATAGATGTGCCGTCTGACCTCATCCGCACCTGAGACATGGATCTTATGCTCCAGCCTGGGTCACCCCAGGTTAAACCTCATAGAACGAGCTGGCCCGGAGAGAGATTTACAGCACCAAATCCCATCCTGACCCTGAAGATGGATATTCATATTTCACTCAACAGGGATATTTACCTACTTAGGAAAAAAATAATACAACACTAAGTGCTTTCTTCCCCAGGCATGTTTTTGCCTGACAGTGTGTGTAATCCTAATCCCTTGGCAGGGCTAAGCCAGCGTCTGAGCGGGCAGGTGCCTGGCACAGGGAGGCAGGGTCTGGGAGAGCTGGGGATGTTAAGCAAGGTGACTGTGGCAGGAGAGGGAAAGGAAGGGTTGGGGTAGCTAAGAGGGATCAGGGTTCCTCACTCTGCTGGTGCCATGGACCACGAATTTTGGGGCAGATGTGGGAAAGCTCAGGTCTGGTTCAGAGGAAGACCATGGTGGCTGAAGGTTGGCAGAAAAGGCTGGAGAATGCTGGTGTATCAGGTCTCCACCTGGGACCAGAACACAAGGTCCTCCCCAACATTGTCCTCTCCAGCGGCTGAACTTGTCCTGCTTCTTGCCAAAGGAAGAAGGAGCTGATTTATATTTCCCGAGAAAAGCCAGTCCCTTGCCCTCCGCCCCCAGCCAGGGGGGATTAAATCACAGCTCTGAGTAGGTACAAACATCCCCTTGTTTTCCCAGCGCTGAGCTGGTCTAGGGGACTTACAGGTCATTACTGAAGTTTGGGTTGGGTTGGTAGCAAAAGGGTGACTCAGAGAACAAGTTCAGGTTATGTTATCATAGGATTACGTAGAGTTTTAGATGAAAATCTTCTTTAAAATCCTTGGGTCTAGGCCAGATGTCAGATTCCCCTCCGAGCATCCACCCGATGTAATAAGGCACATCTTGAACAAAACAGCTTTTACTGCTGGCAAATAAGTTGAGCCCCAGATGCCATAAAAATACAAGGGAGAGTGGCTCATTGTAGCCCAGGACTCTGCTCAAGAGGTCTCAGAGTGGAGGGATTTTCCTGTTTGAAAACCTGTTCAAATCCTCCAGTTCGAAGGGTTTGAGTTTGGCCCTTGAGTTGTTAGAAGGTGCTGAAGGCTGAGCAGCAGCCGGTGGGCGGCTCCTTGTGGGGGATTTGTCTGCTCCTGTTTAGTGCAGCTCCAGTTTTGGAGCAACGAGCATCCATCCTTCACGTCCCTGATGGTGCAAGGGCAGATGTGGGGACTCTGCTCCACTTTGTTGGGGCTTTTCTTCCAAAATCAACCTCCCACTTGCATGCCCATCATCTTTCTCTGCCCACCACCCCAGCTGAAGCCTCCTGTGCCTCCTCCAGAGTCAAGAACCCTGTGGGGAATGTGAATAAATATCTTTGCTCTGAATTAAAACAGTGCACCTGAAATTTCAGCCTTTGCTGGCAAGCCTGGCTGATGGCGAGCTTGATCTCAGCACGGCCTGTTGCCAGCATCCCCCGTGCTGCTGGACTCTTTAAAGTGGCTTAATCTGGGAAATGCTGCGATCCCTCGGCTGACTTTGTGCAAGGAGAGATCCAGGTGGCATTTTGCAGCGCCAGCAACAATCCTGTTATCCTGGCTGCCTGTTTTAAACTCCCCTCAGCACGACGTCCCTCAAAAAGCTGCGACCGTTGGTGCCTAAGAAATAGGAAGGTTTAGAAAATCAAAATGTTGGCAAGGAAGAGGGGGAAAAAAAAGCAGCAGTCTCTGGAAGATGATGATAGCCCAGGGCAGCACCAGGGAGCCTCCTTTCCTTGCCTGCTTGGGGATCCCGATGGGAAGCAACCTGAAAAGGAACGATGAATCCACGTAAAAAACATGGCTATTTTGGTGGGCAGAAAGCGAGCGAGCTCCTCAGCCCACTGGGGAGATGAAAATAGCATCCTCTGGGGCTTTGCTTTGGAAAATAGCTGGAGTATTTTCAGAAGGCAAAGAAAAAAAAAAAAAGGAGAGTTCAGAGTTATGTTTAGTAACAGAAGCCAGTCGGCTCCCGAGCTGGAAGACAACGTGGGCAAGAGTCATTTCAAAGCCCCGAAATCACACGTGGCTGGGCACTGGGGTTCTGGTTCGAGCTCTGTGAGGAAGAGCACCCACGGGGAGGACGGGGGACCCGGGGTCCGAGGCTGACCGAGCTTGGGGAGGCCAGAACGGGGACCTGCGGGAGGTCGTTCGTTGGGCAGTGGTAGCACAGCCCCCCCCACGGGGGGCCTGGGAAGTCTTGTGTTGCTCATCAGCATCATTCAGCTTTTACATCTTTTTCAACCTAATGATACGGGAGCGCTGGAGGCTGATAAATGACGTCTGCTGGTGCGAGACTGCATTAAAGCTTAACGAACTTTCTTCTGGCTGGACTGGGTGGCCACGACTGCAGCCCTTGGTTGTTCCCAACTCATCTCTGCTCCCTCTGATTAGGTGCTCTCCATCCTCCATCATTGTCCCTCCCACCCTCCATCATCACTCTCTCCATCCTCCATTGCTGCCCTCTCCATCCTCCATCATGGTCCTTCCCATCCTCCATCATCTCCTTCTCCATCCTTGTCCTTCTCCTTCTCCATCATCTCCTTTCCATCCTCCATCATTACCCTTCCCATTCTCCCTGTCCATCCTCTGTCATTATGCTTCCCATTCTCCGTCATCTCCTTCTCCATCCTGCATCATTGTCCTTCCATTCTCCACCACTGCCCTCTCCATGTGCCGGGAGGATCCCAGCATCATTTCGCCCCGGGTATAGGAGCAGCCCTCGGCTCTGCCAAAACTTAATGTCACCGAGGAGCCAGAGTGAGGGCTCAGATCTGCACATGACCTGAAATTCAGGGATTCCTCTCCAACTCCTTTAGGGGAAGAAGTTTGCTTTTGGTTCCCTAGCAAGCTTTTGGTTCCTTAGCAACACTGCTGCTTCTAATTTGATATTTTTCTTTTGGGGGAGATCCTTCATGTGTTGTGCTCTGAGCCACGGAAACACATCGTCCTCAGAGTGAGGGAGAAGGTGGACAGGGGCGGCATCGGCGCATCCGCGGCACAGAGGAGATATTCAATAAATCAGCCATAAACAACTGGGTACTTAATCAAGGAGGGGAAGAATTTTAAAGGTGTATTTGAAGTTATTTTCAACTGCGCTGCTTGAAGGAGAGATTTCCTCCTGATGCTGGGGCAGAAATATGCGTCGTTCCTGGTTACAGCGGCTTTTTTGCTGGGAATGGTGGTCTGAGGCTTTGTGGGTTTGGGTCATGCAGGGTGAATGCTTTCCGCAGGGAAAATAAATAAAGCGCTGATGAGGACGAATGTCTTTGGGGTCCTTTAGACCAAGCATGAGGAAAACTCTCCCAATGTTGTTTAGAAGTGAAAATTGCAAGAAAACAAACATTTCAGGGCTTTTCAATGTAGTATCTGCCCAAAAACCCCTGGGATGTGCCTCGCTTGTCAGGGAGAGAGTTTCCCCCCAGCTCCTGCCAAGAGGTTTTGGGGGTCTCCAACCCTCTGCATTGACCAGCACCAGTCTGTCCCCTATATTGTGTGAAAAGTAAAATAAACCCAAAAAATCGGGGGGGCAAATGGAACATGCATGGGCTGCAAAAACCCATCCACAAATGTCCATTTGAGAACATTTTCCTGACAGGGATCAACCACTCCCAGGTCCCAGCAGTGCAGCTGCACGGTGGGACGTGCTGTAGGGAAAAGCCCAGCTGAGTTTCGCAGAGCTCCTTTGCTTTTCTATAGTTTTTTTGGTTTTTTTTTTTCTTCCGAAGCAACATAATGGAATTTAGTACAAAGCCATAGCGGTGCTGGAAATTTCTTTTGCAAGTAAAAGCCTGCCAAATATGTATGATTTAGCTCTTTCAGGTTTCTAAATATACATTTGCATGCAAATTTGTAACTTGAAATTATAAATTGAAATGTGCATTTCCTTTCTGCTGATGTTAGGAGTGTTTTCCTTAGGCCAGAAACATTATCCTCATTATTTGACCGAAACGTGTTAGAATTTCACTGCTTACAGAACAAGCGTTCTGGCTATTTGAGGCATATTGGGAAAAAAAAAAAAAAAAAAAAAAAAGAGGAAAAGCTTTCTGTAGTACTCTCTTGGCTTCGTTTCACAACAAATGCATCATTTCCGATGACTGGCAATGGAGCAGGAGCTGAATTTCAAGTGTGTCTAAATCCAGACACGGACACGGCCGGGCATGCCGAGCAGACCTGGGGCCAGAGCCTGGCTGCGGGATGGATCCTGCTCCTCCCAGCAACTCCTGGCTCAGGTTTTCCTCCTTTTCTTTGTATCTGAGACCAGAAGGGATGAGGACTCCTGCCCCTTCATCCCCCGCACGTGGTTGGGCACCCGCCTGTCCCCAAGTGCACCCGACGATGCTTCAGCCCTTGATGCTCACCTGCATCTCTCTGCTGTTTTAAAGGAAATTTTAAAAAGAAAAAAAAAAGAAAAAAAGGAAAAAAAAAGCTTCTCCTTTTGGATTTAGCACACCAGAAACCCCCACTGTCCCTTTTTGCAAGCAGGGGTGCTCCTGCCCTGCACCCCCACACCAGTTCAGGGGTCCCTGCCCCAGGCTCTGAGCATCCTGAAACGTGGTTTGCAGCTCAGCCCTCCTAAAATCTCCCCATGCCCTGGGGTAGATCCCTTGATTTCACCCACTTACTTCTCCGGGAGCCAAGATCAGCCCCTTGGGAAGGGGGAATCTCCCCCTCCGGGCATTGCTGACCCTCAGGCTGGTGCTAAGGGTGGTGGCTGAGCTCAGTGCAGCAGCACTTACTCCCACTTGGAGATACACCAGGCAGCCAACGCTGAAGGATGCTCCAGGTGTTAATCACAGAAACTATTTTGATCCCTTCATTGCAGGAAAATTGCTTCAGCAAAAATTTCTTTCTTTTTTTATTTTTGGTGTAAGCAAAGCTAGAGTAATTACCGGGAGGGAAAAAAAATTAGGAAAAAAAAAAAGTTAACATTTATATCAAAAAGGTCTCACGATGATTAAATATTTCAATGGGTTGCTCTTTAGTAATGCAAAACTAATCAACATCCAGATGATATTCAAAAAGCAGAGAGAACAGTGTATGGTTTAATATCATCATTTCAATAGGCCAGGGTTTAGAAGACAGCTAATTATAAAATAATCCTTTTATGTTGTATAAAACATCATTTTAAAGCTGACACTCACTACAAACACAGGGTTTCCTTATTGCTGGAGGTAATTAGCTGGGTGCTGATTCAAAATTTGACAGCGGGCGCAGAGCAGCTCCCAGGACGTGCTGAGCTGATGGAGCTGGGTTTGGGGTGAAACCCCCCCTCTTTGGGGTTTGGGGCTGGGGCCCTTTTAGGTGTTTTGGCAGCGCAGACTCACCGGGGCTGCCGGGAAGAGGGATGGAGAAGTGCCTGAGCCCTGTGCAAGGAGCAGAACTTGGTGAGAAAAAGGGTGATAAATAATGCATTTTGCTTGGCAAAACATCCCATGGGATGTGTTTGGGCGGAGGCGTGGAGGGGGCTGGATCCGGCTGTGGATCCCCCAGAGGGGTCAGAGCTGGGCGCTCCGTGGGGGGATGCTCCGGAGCTGCTGCTGAGCGGGGATGGTCCCCGGGGCCCCACAGCACCCCGGGTTTGGGGCAGGCTGGGCGAGGGGGTATCCCATTTCTGCCATCTCGTGGACGAGGTCTCACTCCCGCAGAGCCCGCTCCGGCTCCATCAGCGACTAACGATTAATTACAGCCATAATTAAGGCTCCAGGGCATACCCACCCTGCCCAAGGGGTTTCCTTTCATGAGGTTTCTCAGCTTCACGGCTCCAGTTTTGCCTCCTGAGAGGGGCAGAGAGCGATGGAGCGACACGGAGCGAAAACGAATTAACCTGAAATTTCCTCTCCTGGAGCTGGTGGGAAAATATCCCTCAAATATCAAATCCATGCCGGGATTTAAGGGGCTGGCTGGGATCAGGAGGATGGGAGAAATGCGAAGGGCGTCGCAGGTGGCAGGCGCAGAGGGAGCGCGGCTTCAGCTCGTTCCCTGAATTATAAATATTATGGAGTATATTTAGGCACGCTCTGCCTCTGCAGCACGGCGTGTCGGCGCGGGGCTGCTTCCCGGGAGCACGAGGAGGGATTCGTTCTGTATCCTGGCACATAGCGTGGCGATCTGCTGAGCCGCCCATCTCCCTGCCCTGGCTGCGGCGAGGATGCCCGGCCAGGGATGCCAGCCGTGCCCTTCCCGCCCAGTTTACAGCACATGCATATTTCATGGCCAATAATGGGATTTCGCTGTCGATACCGCTCCCGGATTTCTTTCCACGCTGCTACGTTTTCAGGTTAAATAAATGTAAGTCTTTGGGCTCCCTCCAGCTCTGGGGGAAGGAGCTTTCCTGGGTGAGGTGGCCGTGTCCCACAGGCAGTGGCTGGGTTACAGGCGTGTGGGGGCTTGGGCTTGCCCGGTGCAAATCCCAGCCCTGGGAAATTGTCTCCGTGAGCCCATCCAGGGCTCTCAGGGTCGGCCAGAGCCTGACCGGTTGCCTTCAGTCCATGGTTGTCCTCATCTCTGCTGGCGGCTCTTGGCTGAGAGGGATGGGGCAGGGACGAGGAGCGCAGCCCTGGCGTCACCCGTGGCTCTGCGTGTGTGATCACGAGCAGCCCCTTCCCAAGGGGTGGGAGAGAAAATTTCTCCAAGCATCCTCCGCATGGTCCCAATCCGCTAACAGCCCCGTAATCCTCTTACAGGGGTCAGCCTGGGTTGCTTGCAGGAGCCTTTGTGTAGTGCTGCGGAGGAGAAATGCGTTTTCACTGCTCGCTGGCTGCCCCTGCCCTGCGACGGGGACAGGGACCAGCACTGACCCGTGCCCACAGATGCTCCTGGCACATCCCAGCTCCTGCCATGCCGGCCCCTGTCCTTGTCACCCTTTTGGGGAGCTCCCTCGCAAGGGTAGCCCCCGTTCACACGTCCCCTTGCCTCGGCAGCCTATTTTGGGACCCATAAAGTGGCACGCTCCGCCTCGCCTCTATTAATATCCCTCCCAGCCTCTCCGGGTGGTTAAGCTCCCGTTTAATGCTGGGCCAGCGCCAAGAGAGCCTCTAGGAGGATGAGGATGAACATGAGGACGAGGATGTTTTGACGGCTGGTTGGGATGAAGCTTCGGGAGGCGTCCGAGCCCCTTTGGCTGGGCAGGGCTGGCTGCACCCATGAGGTCCTGCCCTCTGCTCCCCCACTCTCAGCATCCCCTGGGATTAGGGTTGATGATCTGGTGCGAGAGCCCTGCATGTTAACGCACCTCTAAACTTCTTCCTAAACCAGCTACTTTTCCCTGCAGGTAGAGAAAACGAAGCACAGTCTCTGAAGGGACCTGGATTTTATGGCAGCCCCAGGCAGCGGTTTGGCGCTGGGTGCCAGCAGATGGGAAAGAGCTGTTTTGCACCGGATCCCAAATGCTGGCGATCACTGACGTCACTGATGAGGCACAGGGTGACGCTTCCCCTGGTGATGCCATCACAGCCACGGCCATGCCCCAAGATGCAACCTCAGTGCGTCGGCTCCCGGCCCCTTCCCCGGGAGGCCGGAATTCGCCCTTTTTTTATCTGCAAGACCTTGCAAGTGCCAGCTTGGGGCCTTATTTACATTTTTCCAGGAGCTGTGCTGGCTGCACAGCCCTCAGCCATGGGCCCTGAGCCTGCACAGGCAATGCTGCAACCCAGGAAAGAGTTTGGGTTGGGTGTCAGACCCCGCAGGTGTGACCTGGAGTTGTCACCAACTTTAACATCCCTAGCAAACAAACTACTTCATGTCAACATATTTCTTGCTTCTTTTTTTTTTTTTCTTTTGGTAACGAGGCAACTCCATTTCTGTGGGTTGCTCGAACAGCTAGTGGCATCTGATTATTAAAAATGCTGCTGGAAACCAGCCCACAACCTACTTAGGCATTAATCTTCCCTGACAGATGCTGACGAGGAATCGCTCCGGCAGCCGGGACCGGCTCCCCTGCCCAACGTGCTTCATCCCTTAAAAGCCGAGTATTATCCCCATTACCGCCGGGCAGGAACCGGTGGCCGATGCCACATCGCCAGGAGATGCTGCTGAGCCCAGGGCGAGTGGCAGGACGGATGGACAGACGGACACGCGGGAGCTGGAGATGCTCAGGGCGGTGTGAAGGGGTGTGGGAGCTGCTGCCGGCACTGGGCAGGGGTTTTGAGTCACAGTGCCCCGGGTTTTCCTTTATTTTTGCTTTTTTCCCCTCACACAGAAATAGGCAGAGTCATGTCAAGTTGAACATTTCATGAATTCCTGGTTTGTTCGTCACATTTTCTAGGAAGGGGAAAAAAAAGAATCCGTTTTTTTCCCAAGTCAGACTCTTTCAGGCTGGTTGTCTCAGATGGATTTTATGCTTTTTTTGCTCTGACATTTCCTCATCGGATGTACCCCAGCACAATTTAAAGAAGTACTTCAGGCTCCAAAATGAACCATTTCACCTGATGCAGTTGCTCTTTTCTCACAGCAAATCGAACCAAACTTTTTATATCTCCATTTCCCCAAAAAGAAGCTCTTTTTCTGATGCTTTTCCTTGGCTTATGGTCTCATGGTCTGGAGAAACCCATCCTGGTTGCTGCTCTCCTATTAGCTCCCCCCATGTTTATATTTGGGGTGCAAATACAATACACGAGGAGCTGAGTGACCACCCAGAGAGGATAAAAATACATATTTCTGCTGCTCGCTGGGGGTTTCTGGGTATTTGCGACCTCTCAGCCGTTCCGGTCAGCCACCGTTAGAGACAGAGGAAAACCCAAGGGATGTTATCCTGGTGTTCCAGCGGAGCTATGACACCTCCCAGAGCAGGAGCTCACACCCAGATTGTAGATGCTCACACCAGGGTGTGAGGGTGGGGTCGCCATCCTCCCCCTCCTTCCCTCCTGCTGCCCGAGCCCTGATAAAAAGCCGAAAAAAAACCCAACCCCCAAAACCCCGAAAGAAAACCGTGCAGGCAACAAAGGCAGTGCTTGCGGAGGTCCCTGCCTGCTGGTGCAAGCTGAGGGGTCCCCCAGCTTATAGTGGGGGCGCAGGGATATGGCCAAGGCCATCGAGGGAGTCAGTGGCAGGATTGGCACCGTCACCATCAGCAGCCTCCTGTTGCTGGAAAAGCAGATGGGAGGAAACCGAACTGGGTCTGGCACCTCCATGGAGCGTTTCTCCCCTATTGGGGAGCGGCTGGGGAAAGGCAGATCCCTCCCTCCCAGCTCGCAGGGACAAGAACGCGGCCGCCTCAGCCCATCTCAGCCCCATCTGCCAAAAGGAAAAAGCTCGGTGAAGCAAAGCTGTGAAGGCTCGGGTGCTGGTCGCCTTCTCTTTGCTGCCTCTGGGTTATTTTTAGCAGCTTGATACCAGGAGAACGGCAAGGAGCCAAGGTGACACATGGCGAGGCTGGGTCCATCTCCATCCCGAGGGGCTGCTGCAGCTGCTGGACACCCATGGGTGCTGCAGAAGACCTTCCAGGGATTTGGGGGCCGTTGGCATGGCGGGGGTGGGGGGAAGGTGGCCTTGATGGGGTACAGCAGGCGCCGGCCAGCCCCAGTTTATCGGTCGGGCAGATAGAGCGGGACCGCCACGTCTCCAGGGCTTATCAGACCTTGGGAAACTTCCCCTCCCTCCAGCCAGCCCCTCGCTGGCTGCGGTTTTTCTACCCAAGCCCTTCACCCGACACCCACATAATGTTATAGGTCACCGTAACCCCTCGGGTTTAGCTTGTCAACAGCTCAGAACAAATTAAGCTGGTTTTCCTGCTCCAGCCCAAATTGCTGCCATGTCCTTGGCATCATCTACATGTGACTTTTCTTGGAGGAAAGATGAAATAAAAGCAAGTGGGATGTTGGTGGAGGACTCAATCCAGTCCCTCCATGCTGCCGCCGCAGGGTCCGGCAGCCTCTCCAGGATATCCTGCGGCCCCGGCCGGATCCGGGAACAATGCGCGGGGCATCCCTCGGCCACCCCGTTCCTTCCTGTCTCTCACCCCTCGTCTCCGGCTCCAGCCCCTTGCTTGGCGTCTGGCAGCACCTGAACCTGAGCCACAGCTCCTTAAGCACCCGAATTTGTGCCCAGAGGCTCTTGTTTCTCACTTCGGTAGGCAGAGGCTGCTCTCCCTCCCTCCTGCTTTGTCCAAAACCAGTCGCAAATTATGAGGAAGGTGGCTTCATCGTCCAACACTCAACGTCAAAGGGAAATTAGCTGCTGCCTCACATTTCTTTTTCTCTGTTTTCCCTGAATGCTCCAGTGTCCCTGGAGCTCCTTCCAGCTCCCTTAGCCCAGCCTCACCCCTTTCTCCATGATTTTGTGCTGCATGAGAGCTGTTATGGCACCAAGTCAAGTGGTTACAGCACCAAACCAACGCCGAAGAACTGCCCTGGGAGTAGGGGAAGGAACATTTCTTCATGAAAGACCAGGAAAGTGGCGACTCCAACAACTTTTCCAGATGATTTTGGGGTGAGTGTGGAGCTGCCCTTAGATCTGCTTTTGGCGTCCCCACCCCACAGACTTCTGCACAGCCATGCTGGGGACATCTTCATCGTCTGCCATGGTTCAACATCCTCAGGCTGGAGGAAGGATCCTTTCCTGCCACAGCTCACAATAAATTAATGCTATGAATTGCCAGAGAGGCTTTCCTTAGGTGAAACAGCAGCCCTGGGTGCTGCCACCAAATCACTGATAAGCCCCGAGTCCACCCTGTGTCTTGGCACAGCATTGCTGGCCGCCCAGCCCTAGCTCCTGGAGAATGCCAGGCTCGATGATTTTAATGACCAAACAGTTGGGATTGCCACCAAACTGCCGTGTCACTGGTCACAGACGGCTTTTGCACGGATTCGATTCTGTCCCCTCCAACCCTTGCTCTTTGGATTGTACCTGGATTTTAGGAGGAGGTTTTAGTTGACTGGTGTTTAAACTCCTGCGGTTCAAACCCTGTAAGAATCCTCGCTACGTGGCCCAGGGACAGTTTGGGGGGATTTTGCAGCACTCAGAGGAACTGGGATTTGGCCACAACCCGGCGGGACACGCCGGTCTCCCTCGCACACTTTGAGTGATGCTCGTTTGATTTTCTCCATGCTCTCGGCTTCTATACAGCTTTTTGTTTTCTTCATTTTTACTCTCCAAGACACCTTCATTTCTGATCTCCTTAACCTTTAAAACTCCAAACATGCCTTTAAACAGCTCAGAACCCAAACAAATAATTTCTGAAATGAAGCTCTTCCCGTCCGACAAAGCAAACCCCCGGAGTTTGGACTTCAAACCATGACACACAATAAAAGCACCAATTCCAAGCCTAAACCATCTGTTTTGCAGCACGGCCACCTTCTCTGCTGGCCTGGCAGGTGTAACACAAATGCTGCTCCTTATGTGCCTAATTGCTTCCCTGATTGCTTTATGGCCAGAAGCATCCTTTCTTCTTGTCTTCCTCCTCCCGCCAAACTATAGCCGGGGTGCCAGGTGGATGTAGGGTGCTTTCCCTGGGTCTCCCTTTTGGGGAGACTCTCATGACCCAGAATCTCTGCCCGTGAGGTTTCTACAAGGAAGGGAGCAGCCCGCTTGACTGGGAGCCACCACGGCGTGGTGCAGAGCAAAGCCTCTGGACGTTGGCTGGATTAAATAGCCAGAGCTCAAAGTTTACCCAAAGTTCTGTCCTCCCCAAGGTAAGGAGATGAACATCAACACAAGCTCCACACGTGGCTTGTGTGGGCATAAACGAGCCGTGCCAAACCCTGCTCTTCCCCATGGGCATATATGCACTCACATGCATAGTTGGGGTTTATTAGACCAGAGTTGGTGAGCTTTGGGCTTCATTTATTTTTGCTCCTGGCCTATAAGGAGAAAAGCTCCCAATTTACTAATTTTCTGCAGGGAGAAGACGTTTGCTGCCAGCAGCTTCGCTTTTGCCGGTCCATGCTGCCATCTTCAGCATCTCACAGGAGGAGCCAGCTCTGCCCAGCCAGCTTCATCACTTGCCACCTCCAACTGTAAGAACAGGCTCTCTGACTTCTTTAATACAGTTATTACATTAAAAATCCGATCAGAATGTCCCCTCAGACCGGCAGGGGCGGGGTGGGGGGAGCAGGAGCAGGTGGGAATAGCAGGAGCTGTGCAATGGGAGCTGCTCACTGGTGTCCCAGCCAAGAGCCGGTGAGTGACAAACCCAGCACAGCTATGCAATGAATTAAAACCAAAAACCCCAAGCAGATTAATGTGACTTTACAGGAGCTTTATATATATACATATTAGATGGAGCATCTGGTACTATATATTAGACGGGGCATCTTGTACGCTAACCAAGCATCGTGATGCCTATCCACGGAGTAAATCAAACGGTGTTTGTAGCAGGAGAGGTGATGGTGCAGTACAGGCACACGGTGTCCCAAAACCCAACAGCCCCACACCCGGAGCCGCTGTATCCCCAGCATCGCTCAATTGACTCTGCAACCCTGGGGCCAAGCTCTGGGGGCTCCTTTTCACAATGCAGGCTTGAACTACCTGCTTTTTTGGAGGTGCCTGTTTTTTATTTGACTAGAAATTCATTTCGATCTCCTTTCCAGCCACACAGAGCAGCTCCTGGAGGTAGGAAATCACCGACAGGCTGGGATCCCACATCTATCCTCTCTGGTGATGCTGCTATTAATCACAGCTGTAGTAATGAAGTTAATGGTCTGAGTTCTCTTCTAATTACGTCTTCCCCAAACACAACTCTGCCTCTGCCTTCACTGAGGGGCTCCGTGGGGTTGATTCAAACTCTCCACGCTACCAATGGTTCTGGTTTCTAAGTTGGCTTTGGTTTAAAGGATGGTCTTGGCTGCACTCCTGTGTTCCCCCCAAGCAGGCTGAGCCTGGCAGCAGGACACTCTTAGTCACAGAGCGTTTCAAGGGAGACTTGTATTTGTGTCAAATTTTTAATAGAGCAGTTTGCAAAAAAAAAAAAAAAAATCAGTCCAAACTTGGGTATCTGATTAAAACCTGGAGTCTCTGCAGCTTCTCGCAGCCACAGCCCTAGGGAGCACAGAACACCCTGGTACAAGGAAGATTTGCGGTCGCATTGCTCAGGAAACTCTGGTTTAATAGCCCAGAGGTTGGCTGCGTTCGCTTTGCCATCAAGATCATTCAGGTTTCCAACAGAAAGCCACATAGGGTCTATATTTTTCTTTAGATACCAGCCCTAGGACTTCTTACAAGGGGTATTTAGTTTTTGTAGCTGTAGGATATGAAAGATGGTCACAGGCTGTAGCATCCCCCAGCGAAAGCACCTCTCACAGCATCCCAAACACGCAATTTTTAGAAAACAGCGGGAAGACTTCCAAAGTTACCCAGGACAATTCCAGCCCACACTTATGGAAGCTGACCGTGTGCCTCAATGGTAAAAACATCATTCAAACTGTCGTGGGGAATAGCTGAATGGCCTTGTCCTGAATGATGCTTTCATTTTCTTCACCTTCACCAGCATTGTACAAGGCAGTGTTGAGTTGCTCAGACATTTAAGACTTCAGAAAAAGTGCCTCTTCATAGAGCTGGGAGCTTTGTTTACCGAAACCAGATTAATTGCAGCCCTGAGTGGGCACGGGGAGGGACACTGCTTGCTTCCCGGGGTAAAAACAGCATGTTTGCACAAAGCGCCTTTATAAACTCGGAGGGGTTGAGGTTTGTTTGGCATTACTTTCCTTCCTTTCCCCTATTCTTCATATTTGAGCACTAAATCAACACCATATGATGTCTGGTGCATATTCTCATTACAGCAGCTCCAGTGAGTGTATAATTTCCAGCCTTACGTTACAACCCTGCAACTTCACCGCCGCCGCCCCAGCAGCCAGGGTCTGCGGGTCTGAACCTCGGGGCTTTGCTTTCCACGGAGTAAAAACCCAAACGATCTGCCTTCTGGGTTTTTTCTTTGAATACCAGGAGGCCGCAGAATCGTGTTCTTCCCCACCAGCCCCTCCTGTCTCAGCTATGTCCCCACCAGCCATCTCCAAACCCCAAGCTGCACCAGGTGTCAGAGCTTGCTCGTCAAAGGACGTTGTGGCACCCAAAAGCCACTCAGTGGGGTCCAGCCCTGAGCCCCAGCTCCCTTTTCACCCCCATGCTGTGCATTTCTGGTACATGCCGCCGTGTCCATCAGCTTCTGCCCTGTCTCGATTCACTCACTCTGTAATTTTGTCGCGTACAGCGCACAACGCACACAAGCCCATTCATCTCCTCACATCATTCTCACTTATATAGAGGGACAGGGCAGTGCACGCATGAAATCCACCTTCCAAATCTGGGTCAGCTGGAATTGGGATGAAATAAAGGAAAACAGTGAATAAAACGTCGAGACAGAGGGGACGCAACTCTTCGGTCCCAAACCGTGCGTGCGTGTGAGCCCCTCGCCCTCCCCGCGGTGCTGCCCCGCGCGGCCGCCAGGGGGCGCCGTGACCCCGCCCGGGGTGATAAATTGGGTTTTAATCGTATTTAATTAATTTCCACCCACTGCCCCGCCCTCCCCCTCCGAAAACTGTATTGTAGCCAGAGGGCGGGGGGCCGTGGGCTTGAACCTGGATCTGGCAGGGGAGGGGGGGTGGATTTCACCCCTTCTCTGGCGCTCCTGAATTTTGGTAATTTTGGTTCTGCTGCTTTTCCACCTCCAAGAGGCTTTTTTTAAAGGTCGCCAACTCCCTGCAAACACCAGATGAGCATTGCTCCAAGGCCCTGCCCGCAGCCATCCTTTGAGACTCTTCTTTAGTACAGAATTAGTTGGAAAAGACCTTTGAGGTCATGGAGTCCAACCATTAACCTGTCACTGACGAGTCCTCAACCATATCCCTAAGCACGATGTGTATATCCCTAAGCACGATGTGTACCCAACTCTTAAACACCTCCGGGGATGGGGACTCCACTCCTGTCCTGGGCAACCCATGGCACTGCCCAATAACCCTTTCGGTAAAGAAATTCCTCCTAATATCCAACCTAAACTTCCCTTGGCACAACTTGAGGCCCTTTCCTCTTGTCCTATCACTTGACTTCCTCGCTGGGACTTCTTCATGTGCAGACCTTCAAAACGAACCTCCACTTCAGGCTTCGCTGTGATGAGCTTAATGGGGTTCGACTGCCTGTTTTCCTCAGGAACTTGTCCAGGCTGGAGGAGCACTTTCCTACCTGGAATAATACCCTCCCCGTCAACATCACGTCACAGATGTAGCTGTCTCACCGTAGGGGTGGCTTTCCCCAGCCAGGATCGCTTCTCATCCTGGGCACAGATTTTGCTCCCAGGGTAGTTTCCAGGCAGAAGCACTGACCGTGCCCAGGAAAGCTGAGCACGTGGTACCCATGGCTGCCTCACGTGATGGATACGTTGCAGGTTTACGAATCCTTCCCCAAATAAGAAAGATGTGCGGCTTATAAATTCCCCCATTGGGGTGAAATTGCAAAATGAAATCAACAGAACTTTCATTTACTTAATTATTATTATTATTATTAATTCCTGGACACATCTGTACTAGTTCCCACCTTGGCTGCTTTTATTTTTTCACATTTCTGATAGGATTTTCCACCTTTGAACCTGTTTTTGAGCCTTGCACATACAGGGTATAATACCCAGCACACACAGGGTATAATCACTGCCACGGGATCATACGCCAGGTTAATCCTCCAGGGAGACCTCTGCCTTCACATGTCCAGCCCATTGACAATGTTCTCTGATTCCTTGGCTGCTGTTCAGCAGTACAGATGCTAATTTTCCTTTCCCTTACCCATAATGAAACCCCAGCATGCTTGCAGCCCACCAGCTTGCATCCCAGTGCCACCTGTCATGGGCTGGTCACATTCATCTCCAGCACAGCCCAGCCGGTCACTGTCAGTGTCACTTGACAGAGAAGGTGCAACTGGTGTGGATTTATCCACCGGGATAAGCTCTAGCACAGCAGAAACCATCTTTTCCAGCCTTAAACAGGAGATGGGAGCTGCCACAGAGTTGAGTCCTGGGAGGAGCAAACGGGGAGGGACCCCATGGGATACAGCCGAGGGGCTTAAACCCTGGGAGAGGATGACTATGGGCAGCAAAGCACGGATGGTGGTGATGGGGAGAGGGTGTTGCTGCAGATCAGAGGGCTTGTAGATGTGGCCACCCCAAAGCTTGGCTCCCTCTTATTGCCGACACCGCTGGTGTGAGGCACGGTGGCTTTTAGCACTGGCCACCCCTGGTGCTGTCAAGGGCAGGTACCAGCTCCCTCCAGAGCTGGTGATGGTTTCCCAGCAGGGAACAACAGTGCTGGCTGGGAAACCTTAATGAGGGAAATCTGGGCTGGGGGAGAGGACAGGCAAGGGGACGAGCTTCTCCTTGGGGAAGTGCAGGGGCCAACTCTCCCGCACACCTCTTGTATTTATGGCGTGTCTCTGCCGCCTCTGAGCCATAAATCCTGGCAGTGACTGTCCCTCGGTGCCTCTGGGTGATCCTCCGGCCAGGATTTACTGCTTGACTTTGCAACAGAGAAATACAGGGCTGGCCACATTTCACGGTGACGGTGACGTACCTGCCGGCCCCGTGCCACCCGGATGCTTTTCCCAGCTGGAGCCTGGCCTCGGGCAGCATTTCTTTTGTATTTAAAACCTTGTTTACTGCTTTGTCCCAGCCCTGCAGGTCAGGATCTCTGGCACTGCTGTGCCGGAGTTAAGCAGCAGAGCTGGTGCTCTGTGGGCAAGCGGGGTCTGTCGTCTCCACGGGTGGAGGAGCAGCGGTGATCGTATCGCGTGTTGCTGTCGGGCTTTATGTGCCACGGACAGGTTTAGGCTTCCTGTCCTCTTTGATATCTCGGAGCCCATTAAAGTCTCACATCTCATGTTATGATATATGGCACACGTCAGGGGATTTCTTTTTTCCTTCTCCTCTCAGCTTTCAGCTCTCTGCCTGAGAGAGCTCTCTGCCTCTGTCTTGCATCCTTCTCAACATCATCCCCGAGGGGCTGGTACCCACCACATCTCCCAGGAGCTGGCCATCCCCAGTGTCCCCTCTGCCCCTTCCAAAGTGAAGGGATGCTGCTGAGCTTGGCCGCTCTCCCCAGCAGCTGAGGCCAAACCCTCTCACTACACGAGTGGCCACCCCAAACCCATTTGCCGCGCCGCTTTTCCTCCCACGCTTCATCCGAGACAGTTTTGCGCAGGGAGGGATC
The DNA here is from genome assembly GCA_020746105.1 of Trogon surrucura. Lineage (NCBI taxonomy): Eukaryota > Metazoa > Chordata > Aves > Trogoniformes > Trogonidae > Trogon > Trogon surrucura. The sequence goes on from CM036629.1 coordinate 17,124,417, forward strand.
CACCCTCAGGGTTTTATGGGATCAGCCACCCCGAGCAGGGCAGGCGGGAGTTTCCCAGCTTCTCCCTGGAAGCGGGGTACGCACAGCCTGGCGCTATCGGCCCTGGCATCTCCAGCCGCGCCTTCCGGGGCAATTTATCTCCGCCAAATCTGCGAATCGGAACATGTAATTTTCCCTCTTTCTAGTCCGGGGGAGGGTTTTGTGGCCGGAGTGGAGCAGACAGATATTTGAGGCTGGGAGCAGGATGCGTCGTGTTCTCAGCTGACCCTGCTGGGCAGCCTCGCCAGCGCCGGCCGCAGCGAGATCAAAGATGCTGCCAGGATCGGTCCTCGGCAGCCGCCGGCCTCTCGCAGTGAGCTGGGTATCTCGTCATGGCAAGAGGACCCATTTGATGTCTGGATGGGGGGGACAGATGGACCCTGAGTCTTGCCGTGCTTTCCAGCACCCTAATTTCAGGGTTGGGCCCTCGCCGGCTGCCCGCAGACCCGGGTTTCCACGCTGACGTCCCTAATTTCCAGCAAAGTCTCAGCTCTCTGCCAGCAGCAGATGAGGCTGTTTCCCTCTGCCCACACACTGTCTCCCGACTTTTTGTGGTTCTCACAGATGTTCCACCTTTTTCAGGTGTCATGAAATGGCAGGTTCAGAAGGTGGTTTTAATGACTGGCAGCCTGATTCCACATGGAAAATAACATTGAGCCAGAGATGGGTAAAAAAACCTTTTGGTGTAAACGAAAAAATTAGTATCTGTCCTCAAACGCTCAGCAAGGGGGGTGTTTTTTCTCCTCTGGCCGCTGAATCTTCCCCCCAAAAACAAGCGGTTGCATTGGCAGCTCACTTTCTACAAATAAAAATTAAATAAAAGCAAAAGAGAAGCCTCTGGGGACGGGTACCCTCCGCTCCAAGGAGAAGGATGACCCCGTACCCGCTGCCCTCCCCGCTCAGCACGGCTCGGCAGCGGCGAGGCCAGTTAGCGCAGCTGTAAATTGTCATCCCGGGCCTGTTCCCTGGCCAGGGCTTCTTTCAACACGTGCTCTGGTGTCTGAGCCGCAAGTTTGCACGTTGCCCGGGCTCCCAGGGGCTTCCTCAGCACCGTGAGGCACCTTCTCCCTCCAAAGGCCGCTCACCCAAATACCATCTGATGGGAATAGCGATATCAGCCCCGGCGATGGCCACGCTCTCCCTCCGATGTGGATTCTCTGGGGTATTGTAAGGGCTGGACTCCCACTGCGGGTCCCTCCATGGAGCCCTTCTCCCCGTGAGGGAGAGGAGGGAGCACACAGGGTGCGAAGGGGAATGAGCAGATGCAGCCACACCAAGCCGCGGCTGTTCAGCTGGGAAGGCTCCACAGTGGCAGCTGAGCTGCTGTTCATTAAACCACCCTGCTAATTAAAGCAGAGCGTCGTGTCTGGCGGGTGGGCAGCTGCCCAGGGTGCAGTTGGATGGGATGAGGCCATCCAAAGCCCTGGCACCCTGGGGAGCAGAGCTGCAACGCCGCATCCCTGCCTGCCTCCTGCCCGCAACCATCCCGCTGTGAAGGCAGGTGGGCAAGGGGGGACCCCCCAATGCTGCCCTTGATCGGAGAAGTTTGGGGTTGGCTTGAGACACGCAACTGGGACATCCCTGTCGCGCAGGCTTGGGGCAGGGTGACTCCGCACTGGAGCTTTTGGGTTTTGTGCTTTGTGGTTTCATCTGCTCCATGTGATGGGGAACCCCCCCCGGGGGTCTGCAGCCCCTTAGGGACCTGTGTGTGGGGGAGCTGGGGACGGCTGAAGGTGCTGATGGGGGATGCGGGGAGCTGGACCAGCTCTGGTCCTCCACCTCCTCAGCTGTGGCTTTGAATTTTGCCATTTGGTGCAGATGGTGACCTGGCCCTACCTGCCAGGTGGCATCTTCCAGCAAAACCCTATAGATTACAGCCAGGCAGGGGTGCTGGTACACCAGCACCCATGGGTCCTCCCCAACAGCTGTGCTGAGCTGGGGAGCACCAGCAGCGGGTGAGCCCCGGGGTGCTCTCTAGCACGGCTGCGCTTCAGTGAGCGATGCTACAGGAGGCTGGTGCAAAGGCTAATTTTGCCATTGCCTAAAATAAAATCCATGGGGGAAAATAAAATAAAATAAAATAAAATAAAATAAAATAAAATAAAATAACAAAATACACACGCACGCACACACACAAAAAGAAATAACAGAAAGAAAAAATGCAGCTGGATTAATAATTCAGGCTGGCAAAAGAACAAAACCCTCCAGAATCTACCTTCCATTATGTGCCCACAAACCACATGAAATGGAAAAAAGAAAGAACAACAAAAAAGCCCGACAACCTTGAGCCTTGGCTGCAGCCCCAGATGTGCGGGGGTGCTGGGTGGAGGGGACAGGGTGCGGGGACGGTCCCTCGTTGTGAGGGGAGTCCAGTACCCTCCCACTGCCAGGGGCCAGGATGGGTGCCAGGGTGCCCCCGGCGAGGTGGGGTGCGGGACGCTGTGCTCGGGGGTGGCCGGACCACACAAAACGCCGCCTCCCGGACAGCCCCGAGCCTGCCCTGTGAAAAACGGCGCGGCACAAACGTGCTAAGTCCTCAAACTCAAACAAGGTTTGCCAGCCGCAAATTGCAGGGGAGATTCGGGAAGGAATTTGCTACCAGAAAAACAGTCGCAGGCTGGAGGTTAAATATTTGGGACGGGGACCTCCGGGTTCTTTGTGGCCCATGGCTGGGTGGAAGGGAGGATGCTTTCTTTAGCACTGGGCTGGGGCAGGGCTGCGAGGGACAGTAGGAAATAACCACAAACAGGTAATTACAGCCCCCTTTCCAAGAGAAATCCCTTCGAAGGCTCTTGTCCCACCCCAGCCCCTCCAGGATCAGCATCGCATCGGCACGGAGCGGGGGGAGCCAGCCTCATCCCTCACTGCTGCCTCTCCAGACTCCAACCTGCCCCGGCCAGCAACCCCTCGTGCTGGCAAAGCAAATGAAACATTTCATGTGCTGCTTACACCAAGCCCAGGAGCAACATTTCCTTAGTCTTCCCAAACAGAGAAGCAGAAAATTACTAGAACAGTCCCCTTCTCCCTCTCTCCACATCTATAACATCATGATTATTATTTTATTTTTTTTGTTAAATAAATTGTCAGCACAGCACGGCTCCAAGCCCCGCTTCAGCTGCTGCTGTGCCAATTTAAACTTCTGATTTTCTGTTAAAAGCTCCCAACGTCTCCCCACAAAGGTGTTTTCCATGGGGGCAGGAAGGAGGCTGTGAGAGGAGCCCTGCCCGGCTGCGGCAGGCGAGGGCTCAGATGGAGATCGTTTTATCTTAATCTCACCCTGGAAAAACTCTCCCGCCTGCCCAGTTTCCATCTCTTGTGTTTTTGGAGCTGGTTCATGCCCCGGTGGCAGCACGGGGAGGGTCTTGCCCTGACAAATAGGGTGCTGGTTGTAGGGTGACCAACCCCGTGTCCATCACTTAACCGGGATATATGTTTAAATGAGCCCTGTAGGTCACAAGATAAAGCCAAGGCGAGGGTTCTGTGTCTCTGTTTCCCTGTCCTGTCCTCCTGCAGCAGTGCAGCTCCAGTGACCTGCAATAAATCACCCCTCCCCAGGGCTGAAAGGGGAAAATCTCCATAAAAACACTTTTAACCCCAAAGTCTTGGCTCCCGGTAGGACTGTGAGCACAGCAGAGCAGGGCTCTGGCAGCTCCGCCTGGTGAGAAGGGGCCGGGAATCCGATAACTTTGGACACCAGGGGAGCAAGCATTAATTGAGTTGTATTAACGAGCCGGCAGCCGGAAGGCAAAAGCTTTTAGCGTGGGAGCGGGGTGGCCCCGGGATGCGGAGCAGCATCGGGACGGGGACCCCACTAAAGCCGCAAGGCTGGGAAAGCAGCAAAACCCCCGCCCGGCAAAAATTAAAAAAAAAACAAAATTCTTTTTTTCTTTTAAAAAAAAATAAAAAAAAGCACAGGCGTAGTAATGCAAAAGCTATATGTGGTTTGAAATCCCCAGCTCGGCTCATGCCAAAGGAATTTCCAGGCCTGGTTTAGATCTGATTCAGCAAACCTCGTATAACGGCGTGGGGCGTGCGGTGGAGCCGGGGCGCGACAGCCCCTGCCCTCCACAGCCTCTCCCTGGGGAGCCCCCATGAAGGAGAGGTTGGCTTGTAAAGTCTTGATTTTTATTTATTTCTTTTTAATGCCTCATTCCTGTAGAAAATGAGGCAGTTGCCTTCACGGGGAGGGACGTGTGCAGCGTTTGCGGGGGTTTTGCTCCGACTTCTGCACAAGGTATCGACCCAGCGGATACAGGATCAGGCCCTGGGGGTGATTCTACCACTGAAGGTTTCACGAATTTGCTGGCTGGGGGTGAAGGGAGGGACTCTCACCATGGGCACAACCCTCTCTAGCTACTGGAGAATCTCCACAGAGGGGTGGCTCATCTGGGAACCAGGCGCGTCCCCAGCCCTGCTCTGCTGCTGGGGGCTCTGGCAATGGGAGAACCACCCCCCCAGGAGCGAATAAGTCAGACAAAACAAAGAGGAACGGCCAAAGCCGTGGTGTCCCAGTGCCACGCGCTGCAAATGATGGTTTCTTTAGGCACAAGTAGGAAGAAAAATAAGCCGTGTGGCCAATTAGCTCCCTTGTGAGTCACTCCAAGGGCTGGGAATTTCTTTTTTTTTTCCGTGGCTAAGAGTTCCCAGAAAGGAGTGAGCCGTCTGTCTGGGGGGGTGTCTGTCCAGGGGGTGTCTGTCCAGGGGGTACTTGTGCAGTGGGTGTCTCTCCAGGGATGGGTTGAAGGAAAGCCAATCCTGGCCTGGGGGTTCTGGGCATCCCCAGCCAGCGAAAGCCCTAAAGCTCTAAAGGCAGAAGGGGGTTTGAGGGGGTACCCTGCACCCATCCCCAGGGACCTGACACCCCTTCATCCTTCAGCCCCCGAAACCCGCTGCGCTTCACCATCTGCTTAAATAAACCCTTTTTCCTATGGGGGTGTGAGAGAGGGACACTGGGACCATGAGGGCTTCAGAGTTGGTGCTAAAAGCGAATTCTCTGCTGGGTATTAAGGTGCTTCCACCCGTGTGTGGGCTGTCTGAAACAAGCATCCCTCTCCACCACCCATCATCCCGGGCTCGGATCCCTTTGGCTGGGAGGGGTTATCCGGGGACGGCAGCACCCGGGGAGGTTCCGCAGAGGGAGATGCCGCTGCTTTGATCAGGCTCTTCAGAAGTGTGATTTAAACGCTTGCGAGCCTTTTCCGAAACACTTTTCAGCCTAATTATTTTTCAAGATAAAAGGGAAAAAAAAAAAAAAAAACAACCACCAAACCCTCCTCTTTGCTCCTCGGTTTTAAGGTAAAGGCTTCAACCAGCTCCGCAGGGAGAGGATGCCCCATGACCAACAGCCCTGGCTGGGGGCTGTGTCCAGCTTTGCCACGGCTCCGGCACAATCCATCCATTACAGCTCCCGACCACAAGTGCACAACTCTCCGTCCCCCCTCCTCCTTTCCTAATTATATTCCATTTCAAGATTATTGCAGGATAATTGCATTATGCAAGACAGCTCCAATCCAGCTCCCCAGTTGCGCAGCACTGAGGGTAGGGAGCCTCGGCGCCGGTAATGGAGCTTACCGCAAGCACTCAGGAAAAGAGCTCTCATGGCTGCAGTGAGGGCACTTACCGGCTTCGAGCACATCCCCAGTTTCTGAATCTCCTCCCATGTTTGCCAAGAGCTCACCCGGGATGGCGAGGGGAGACGGGCAAAGGGGAGGCTGAGCTGCAGGGGAGTTGGATGCGCAATGGGGCAGTGTGGATGTGGGATGCGTGGCCTCCTCTCCCCATACCCCAACTGGCTTTAAATTATGGGCAGTGCCAACCGCTGCAGTGCTGGGGACAAACCGGGTCATTGCAGGGGGCAAAGCGAAGGGAATGGGCACAGCACGCGTGCAAGAAGGGTGTGTGGCAATATTGCAGCCTCGCTCCCCTTCTCCCCTTCCGTTCCTCTCCTCTTCAGAGGAGGGAGCATCCGCATCCCACTCTGAGTGGGAGCCGGCCCCCTCAGCTGAAATCCTTTTGATTCGGAGCCAGGTCTTTCTTCGCTGCCTTGATCCCCGATCCCTTTCAGCCGCCGCCACCACCGTCTGCCTTGTGGTTCTTTATCAAAGGCTGCCTTGAAACCCAGATAACCGGTGGCGTATGCAGTCGAGGCTCCCAACCTCGCCTGGAACCGCTCAGACATGCTGGCGAGATTAGCCAGAGCCCGGCTTTCCTCTGCCAAGAGCCCTGCCTACCTAAGCCAGCCCTAAGAGACAGCGTGTCTAGCCGAGACTGAACACTCGCTCGCGCACTAAGGAATGTGGTGCACAACCGCGTCACGCAAGCGTTACCCTGGGTAGGTGGGAACATCCCCTGTTCTGGAGATGGGAGAGCTTGGGGGACTTGGGGATGGCCATGATGGCAAAAGCCAAGCTCAGACTGCAGCTCTTCACTCCAAAAAAATGATGATGTTGGGTGGACAACGTACGATTTTAGTCTTGGAAGAGAAGAATGAGTGGAAATGCACTAAGACTCGATAGTGGCACCCAGCTGAGCAGCCACAAGGCTCTCTGCAAAGCCCGACTTTACAGCTGGGGAAACTGAGGCAAGAGCAGGCAGGGACTTGTCCCAGACCACCCTGCAAACCCATCTTCTCCCTCTGATGCTCGTGTCTACCACTCACCCTTTTTAACTCTACCGGAGCCATTTCACACCCTTGGGTCCCACTACAGCCAGCAATGCCAAGTGATAATGATTTATTATTATTATTATTACTCCTGTTATTATTATTGCTACCTAGATAATCCTCTGTCAGAATACAAATGTGCCTCCCCTTCCAGCGTGAGAGTGTCCTGCTTAATGATGGTTTTTTCCTCTCGCTGGTCCCTTCAGCTCTGACATATCGAACGTTAATGGCACCGGGAGAGCTTCGGCTGCTCTGCATCTTCAGAAGACGGGTCATTATACCATCACCCATCCTGGTGCGAGCCCTGCTCTTCCCTCTTCCTTTATGAAGATTTGCTTCTCCTCGATTAAATTAGCCGCACGCCGCACGGTTCGCTTCCGTGGGAGGGATGGATGCGTCCATTATCGCCTGTTCCCTCTGAAAAGGATGGGGAGGAGGGGGGAGAAGAAAATACAAGGCGGCCCAGGATAATTGAATGAAAATTTAATGAGCACTTGTGAGAATACGTTAAGAGAAATGCCAATCGATGGAAAACTGATTTCCCGTTTTTAACACCAAATGGACTCATGCTGGAGAAGTCGTTCCCCTCCACCCAGGGCTGAAGCAACAGGAAAGGCTGAAGCGCTTGGCCAGCCTGTCCTGCTGGCAATCATGGCTGGGAATCAGGGACTCAGAGGCAGAATTAAATTATTAACACGCTGTTAATCATTTTGCAAATGAATACCCTGCCTGGGCTTAACCGCCGGAGCGGAGCAGGGTGGCTATTGTATGAAGAATAATGGCCATTGACCACAGGAGACTGTGGATGGAGGGTTTGGCTGCCCATACCACCCACCTTTATTTCTCACCTAGGTTTAACCGGCACTGGTTAAGCGCTGAGTACGGGAAACCCAACCCGGAGGCAGGATGCAGAAGGTCCCACCACCTCTGAAGTTCTCACGCGAGCATCTCACCATAGGGGTGACACACCCTGCTGTGCCCCGCGCACCTCCCACCCCACGTACAGCCTGAAGTGAGATTTTTCAGGGGAGTACCAAAGAGAAGTGCATGTCCCAGCCAGGTTTTCCCAAGGCTCTACTAGCCTGGGTTTCCCTCGGAGCTCAGCAAAGCATCGTCCTCGGCTGAAAGTCTCGTCGACGGCTGAGTCCTCGATGCCAAAGGCATCCTTGGTGGTGCTCCCGCCGAGGTCACTGGAGCAGCTCCAGCTTCAGTCTTGCGGGTAAATCCTCACTGAAATGGGTAAATAAAATAAATCTACCTGGAAAGAGAGGGGGGTGGTTGCAGAGCTCTGCCTGCTGCTATTGGAAAGTGCTTTTCATGCTCTTAATGAAAAAGCAGGAGCTTGCACCAAAACTGCACTTTATTAACCAAAACGGGCTTCTCGGCAGCAGGACAAGCGCCCCGGCTGCTCGATCCTGCAAACTGAGATCCTGGCAAGCTCGGGCCACTTTTGCACTTCTTAATTACCCCCTTTCCGAAAAGAAAAGATTTGACCAGCCGTGCTGGCAGGGCCAGTAACCAGGCTGCCCTCCCAGTCCCCGCGTCCCCAGATGACCCTGGAGCACTGCCGGGGGAGGGGGGGGCTGCTCTTTCGGACGCTCCCGTGTGCACGTCCTACAGACCGTACCCAGCTCCTGCCTGAGGTCCGCCGTGCTCAGGAGAAGCTTCTGCTTTCACCCCAGATGCCACGAGCAGGCGGGGCGGTGGCGGGGGGACGGGCACCCCCACCCTCCCCGCACAAAGCGGCTCATTCTCGGCAGCTTCCAGCGCTGTTCCGCAGCAGTAAATATTGCATTAGCTGCGGTGGGCCGGGGCTCCGGGACCTCCTCCAGCTTGGCAGCCTCCTCTCGGCCGGTCGGTAGAAGAAACACGGTTTATATGAGCCGGGCGCAGAGCAGCAAAGGGCAGAAAGCAGCCCCGGGGGAGCGAGAAACGGGGGTGCATAGCGATCACTGGGGCAGCAAGAGCTTATCCCCGTCCTGCTTTCTAAGCCTCGACACTTGACAAGACCTTTGTGTGACGTGGAGTTGAAATTTTCCCCCTGGCGATGGGGGAAAAATGGGAAAATAAAGCAAATTTTTGGCCCGAAGCATGTAAAAAAAGAAAAAGAGTAAAAATAAAGTGAATTTTTGGACCAAAGCATTTGGGAATCAAAGCCGAAAAGCTTCCAGCGTCAATCTGAAAAGGGCTTTTCCGCTCCCAGGCGATGCTCTGGGGTTTTGCCGTGGCGATTTTGAAACTTTCTGGAATTTGTCGGGTTTTGTTTCTGCTTGCTGGGAAAGGTCACGGCTTCCCAGGCAGGGAGGGAGAGCTCTGCTTTCCGATGCAGCCCTTCGCTCCCAACCCGCCCTCTGGTTCAGGAGCCCGGCTGCCCGAGCTCGCCCGCCGCGGAGGCGCGGGGCAGAGGGAACCCGAGAAGACGAGACGGAGGCATGAACAGATCGCTCCAGCGACACGACACGACCTGCGCGCAAAGGCCAAAAATAGCGCAATAAAATAAATCCGAGGTGGTCCTTCCAGAACTGCCTGGCTTAAGTGAGTTCCCAGTGCCGATGCCGGCGTTTCCCCTCCGTCCCGCGCACAACAGGCCTTTTGTTAAATTTCACATCCTGAAGGAATTTAATAGCGTTTTTATTTTTAATCCATCACATGTGTTTAGCTTGGACTAACCCGACGGGGGCTCCGCTCCCAAGCAGCTCTTTTCCAACATCACTAAATAGCTCGGGACTTAACCTGTTGACAAGGACGGGACGTGTTCTGCCCCCGTGATACAACCATCATTAAGCATGCAAAGACCTCGCAGCTCCTTGGCAGCCCAGGGAGGGGTTTCTGCTGAAGGCAGGAGGAGAAGCAGAGCCCTGATTTGGGGGAGATGCCATTCCCCCTCGCTTTTGGGGAGGACTCCGTGGACGCTTGGCACGGACCTGTGCTTCTGCAGACCAGACCGTCTAGCACAGTAGCTCATAAAAATGTGTTTTGTTTTTTATTTTTGCAGGGGAGGAACCAACATTCCCATTGCCCAGCCCAAAGACTCAACTTGGGACTATGGGAAGCAGCAGCCCTAATGTCCCTTAATTGCTGTAATGCAATTAAGCCCTGCAGCGGGAAGTAGCTGGGCAATCTCCACTCCAAAAAGAGTTTGCTCCTGAGGTGGCATGTCCTTAGGTCCTGTTGCTTTTTCCCTGGGCTCAAGTAAGCACGACGGGGTTACAAACGAGACCAGGAGCCTCCGCGGGTGCCCAGCCTGCCTTCAGGCTTACGCGGATGCGCCTTTGAGCACATCTGGATCCTCTGATAATCTGGGCGGTGAAGAAAACACGCCGACGCGAGCTGACACCCCCGTGAAGCGCCTTTGCGCGATCCCTCAGAAGTGCCCGGTTCCCAATCTGCGGATTGCTGGTCTAATGAACTCCAGACTTTGTTTTTTTGAACGTCGGAGGCGCTTGGGTTTGCTGCTCCAGGAGACATCCCTCTCCCCTCGCTCATCCCCTCGTGCGGAAGCAGCCAGGGCTCGTCTGGCAGGGCTCGGAGATCCCTGCCTGCTTGGGGACAAGGGCGAGGCAGCGGCCCCAGACAAAGGCTGGATGGTGGCTTTCAAGGGACAATAGCACAGCGAGAAATCCCACTTCAGACGCTCCTTGCTCGAGAGAAGCCCTGCCAAGGAACGGGCAGTGTTTTATAGCCGCCGGGCTCAGCCGTCGGGCTCCGGCGCGGTCACAGCCAGGACGTGCGGCTTTTTCTCAGGTCGCTGCTGCTGGCCAGGCTCTCCTGGGGCTTGAGTTCAGCTGGCAGCTTTCAAGGGGAAACAGATAATCCCAGGATTGTTATTTCTACATGCAGGTGATCACTTGGTTTAAATCCGAGCTAGCAAATGAGTTATCACAGCACATCATCCCCCTGGGTGGGCAGCGGCTGCTGGAAGACGCTGAGAACAGAGTGGGTGCATGTTATAAAAATTCGTTTTCTGACCAGCTCAGTGATAATTTTGCTCCTCCCCATCTCTGACAGCGGGCCAGGGTGCTGGGTGCAGGGTTGCCCCGGCTGTGGGAAGATGCAGCTCTGCAGGACCTCACTGGGCTTGGCAGCCAGTTGGGTTTTGGAGCATCACAGAATGTGTTGGGCTGGAAGGGACCTTTAAAGGTCATCTAGTCCAACCCCCTGCAGTGAGCAGGGACATCTTTAACTAGACCAGGTTGCTTAGAGCAGCCATCTCCAGCTACCAGGGTCTGGAAGTCTCTGAGGCTTTCGTTCAGTCAAAATATGAAACCAAAGGCAGAATAAGCTCCTGGGTGCTGAAGTTTGGGCTGTAACCTAAGGCAGGCTCTGGGAGACCTTCTTTTTTAAAGACATTGAATCTATTGAGGGCACACCGAGGGCATCAGCACTCCTGGGAACGCACCTACCAAAAGGAGGGGTAGGATGTGTCCCTCCGGGCAGCAAAGGACAAGGTATAGGGACCTTTCCCATTCACCAGCCACTAAACAGAGCAGCTCTGTGAGCTTTTGGTAGTACAGAAGGGCGCCTTCGCCAGGAGGTCCTGCAGCAGCCACCTGGGGACAGCCGGTGGGTGCCCTGCCTTTGTTTATCCCCAAAATGGCCAAGGAACTCATGGCAAATCCACCGTGGCCCCATCATTAAACCCAACGTCTGCCCTGGCGCGGAAGGGCTTGGAGACCGCCTGGTAGCTCAGGGGTGGCTTCTGTGTTTGGGGTCTGGCTTTTTTGATACTGGAGTCAAAATTAATGGTCCGACAAATCCAGGCTTTGTCGCAGATTTGCAATAAAGCCCCAAACTGGAGGAAAATTCTGTGCTGGGTGGAGTCCAAGGGTGCTGCATTGCACAAGGATTGTGTTCAACTAATGGATTTATTTTGTCCCTGGGAACTGGATCCCTTTGAGCTGGCTCCTGGGCTGGGGCAGCACAAACCTCGGCCACTCCCTGAGAGTAAACCTGGCTGGATAAACTGCGAAGAACCGGGAGACAAACATCCCATTCACCAGCTCTCCTGGAAAAGTCCTCGGGATAAAAGTTCTTGCCAAAGCCACTGCAACAAAGGCATCTCTCTCCAGCACACGGGAGGGAGGATGAGTCGGCGCTGAACTGGGGAGGATACGGGAATGACATGGCTTAGCAGGACTGTCGGTTTTGCTGCGTGGCCGTGGGAAACCTCTTTTGCATGGTGCAAATCTCAAGTGGGGAAAATCTCTCAGCGTGGTCCTTTGGCCCCTTGCCTGTCGGAAAGGACAGCAGCGCTTCTGCGTCGGGCGGCTTCGAGGACAAACCGAGGCTTTGTGTGTAAAAGCGGACTTTAGTGAGGGGGGAAAAGGGACTGAAGAATTGCTGGGAGGAAACAGAGAGGGGACTGAGGCGGCTTTGTGCCTGGGCAGGCTCGCCCAGATCGCGCTGGGGATGTAACGCCGGGAACATATTGCGAGCACGTTGGAGGGAGATGAGCTATGCTGGCTGGCTGGTGGGACAAACCTCACTCAGCTCCTTTCCTGCTTTGCAAAGGAGAACTCCCAGCCGTGCACACACCCCCGTGCATCCCCCTACACTCAGCCCAGCCCATCGGCACCCACCTCTCCCCAGCGCAGTGACCTGCTTTCTGCAGGGTGATTTTCCACTTCAACCACATAGCCTGGATCCCAAACTACTGCAGGTCCAGGCCTGGTTGAGCTAACCCAGCCTAATTTACCCATTTTTAGAGGGTGTAAAACGTAAAAATGTGAGTATTGTCATGCACCCGTTTTTAGAGGAAAGGGTCACTTTCATATGGAGCTGCCTTGGTCCACCCACCCTGGGCAGGAAGGGATACAATCTAGGGCGGGATGCTGCAATCCGTCGCTCACTGGCTCTGGAGTATCTGAAACAAGAGCTTCCTCACCCAGGGAGGAGCATCCCCAAAAGCATCCAACCCGCCGCTGCCTTTCCTACCGGAAAATCCCCGCTCAGGTGCGGCCTCGGCGGCAGAGCATCCCGTGGAGGAAGTATGGGATCCAGATGCCAGGAGTGGGGATCGGTCTGCTTTAAACATAAGGCATACGAAAAAAGTCCAAGCAGAGACTATTTATTGATTTTAATGAAAATAATATGTTGCCTTGGATGAGGATGTTAATTAAAAGGCACCCGCTGCTGTTTATCGCTGGCTGGGTCTCTGGCAGCAGTAAAGAGAGAAACAAGTTGGGTAGCTCATGCCAAAACCTCCCCGCGGGGAAGGTGGATGATGCCGGGAGCAGGATGCGGGACTGGAGCGTTCCCGCTCCTCACTGCTCGGAGGGAGCAGCTCTGAAAATAAACTCTGGTGAAAGCCGGGTCTGGCAAGTGATGTTGTTGGAAAAGTGGGACTAAAGCCCACGCCAGCTCCGCTCCGGCCAGCCCCGTCGCTGGCAGCGCCTGAGTGTGAGCAAATCTTGCCCCGGCTCCCCTGTTTCCTCAATAATTTCACACAATAGCATCCTTTATATAGATAGATTTTTTGTTGTTGTTGTTCTTCTTCTCCTTGTTACGCATGAGACCACTACGCAGACAAAGAGGCACCATGCGCATAAAAACTTGCTGCATCTTGCCTAGAGGCAGCAAATTTGAAAGCAAAATTGAATTCTTAAGGCCCCATGGAAAGTCACAGAACCTGCCATGCAAGGTCTGCTGGCACAAAGGCAGGGACGCTAAATAAAAACCCCTGGGTGAATGCTCTATTTTTCTGATACAGATCCATCAGGCCAAGGCACCGGGCTCAGAAACGATGTAGAGCTTCTGAGGTGTTTTGGGTTTTTCTTGTCTGGAAAAGAAAGATGATTTTTGCCCACAAAGCACGCTGCTCACTTGCTGGTCCTTCCCCCGGTGCACTGGCTCATGGGGATTTCTGCCCATTTTGGGCCCTGCGCGGCACCTCCTCCATCTGCAAAAACTCTCCAGGTGGTTTGGAGGGGTTTTGAGGGGATTTTCTCAGCCCAGCGACCCTTGAGATTTGCCCTCTCCTTTCTCCTCCAAAGCTGCTTTCTAATGACGGGTGGTGGGTCAAACGTCGCTCCCATCACTTAAGAGAGCTTCCATTTCCCTTCAACCTTCTTTTTCCCCTGCCTCGTACAACCCACTTAAACACCAAAAAAATCCCCAATTTCCACTGCGGGAAGGAGGCGTTTGAGCACAGAACCAGGCTCCCTGGATGCACACACCTCCCCTGACACCCCACCTCTCCCCAGGAGCATCGGCTGAAACTGAGATTGCCGAAATCTATAAAGAAAATACATTGGGTTGCTTTATCAAGCAATAATCTATTAGGAGCGCTTCTGTGGGCTTTGGCCTACTTAATACGGAGCTTGGGGCTAAAAGCAATGTCAAAGCCAAGATCAACCCATTACTGGAGGTAATTCCTATAATTTTCTATTAGATTGCTGGTATGAGATGTTCAGAAGCCTCCCAGAGGCTTTTGAAGTATGTGAGCTTTTTTCTGCTCTCCCTTTCGACGTTAACTCTCACATAGCCCATCTTTTTGGGGGGTGTCCTCTGTGTGTGTGTGTGTGTCCCCTCCATGCACGGGGCAGACGGGGGCAGATGGGGATGTGCCTGTGCAGAGCTGGGGCCCGGGGTCCGCAACCTCTAAGCATATGAACAGGGGACTTTGCAACCAGCCTTTAGACACGTTTGCTCATGTATTCGCCAAAGGTGCCTCCTCAAGCTCCCAGTAAATAGCATCAAGATCCACCTCGCCTCTACAGAGACCTCCCAGGGCAGATCATGACCTCCCCGAGGCTCGTGGTGGGGATGGCCACGTTACCCTGGTCCATGGCAAGGGGATGCCCAGGTCTTGCCCATCAGATGGTGGCAAGTTTGCGTAGCTGGGGAAGAAAGAGAGCGAGCGCAGCCATTCACCTGTACCGACCCCGTTTCTCGCCAGGCTGAACCACATCAAACAGCCCGTGCGGGCTGCTGAGAATTCGAGTCGAAGCTGCGTGCGGCGGCGGGCGGGCGGGCGGGCTTCGCAGGGCCGGTCTCGCAGCCTGCCCGTAGGCATGCCGAAAAGAAAAGCATTGAAACATTTGGTTAGAAAATGGCTTGGGTTTTTTTTCGGTTTGTTTTCTTTTCTTTTTCTTTTTTTCTTTTTTTCCCCTGGGTCTGCAGGCCCAGGGTGAGTCATCTCCCAGCTTTCCTCAATGAGAGATCTAATGCGCCTTAAAAAAAAAAAAAAAGAAAGAAGACAAACCAAAACACGTCTGTTGTTTTAATCACAGCTCAGTTTCACAAGACGTAGCTGGTCTGGGCCATGATGCAACCGGGTCTCTTCTTCCAAGTCACACACACACAGATTTTTATGTTTCTTCTGAGATCCTCTACCAGGCTGGCAAAGCTGTCCAGATCCCTCCAGGGACCTCCCGTCTCATACGTCTGGGACCACGTAACATCACGACACGATAAGCGGGGCTTCTTGCCTTATTTTGTTCCTGGAACAAGGCAGTAGAGCAGCTATAGCACCCAGCTGCCCAGCAAGGTACTGGTGCTGCTGTGCATTAGCAGCCAAAGTGCCAAGAGGTTTAGGAGCCGTGGCCACACGGGTCGGTGGCCAAACGCAGCCCGTCATCTCCTCTGGCTTAGTCCCCGCTGTGCAAAGGTTTCCTCACACGAGGAAGCAATTTGTTTTCACCCGTGCGAAGGCAGCAAGCTGCAGCCACGGGGATTTTGGATATAAAATGACAATCCTGGGGTAAATCTCAGCTGCGCCGTGCCGTACGGGCACGGGCACAGGGTTTGCCTGCTCCAGGAGTGCTTGGGTGAAAAATGCAACAGCGAGAGGCTCCGGGGCTTGCTGCTGAGCCTGCAAAGGCAGGCAGGCGTGAGGAGCCTGGCACGGCGACGCTGGAGCAAAGGGCAGAGCTGTTTTCACCTGCAGAAGCTAAGCCCAGGCAGCTCCGTATGCAGAGTTGTTGGTTATTTGTTGGGTTTTTTTCCTGCCTTCCATGTAACGCAAAAAAAAAAAAAAAAAAAAAGAGAGCTCACAATCAGCCCACTCCATTTTCTCCCCTTCCCTCTGAGGAAAAAAAAAAAAGTCTCCACCCCATTGTGGAGTGAGTGGGCATATTAATGAACTGAGAGAACATCAACCACAATGTTATTTATAAGTTCGCTTTTGGATGAGCACCTCTGGCTTTTCCATGATATAAATCAGCCGTCGAGTTGCATTTTGCCGCGACGCTGGTTTTTTGATCCGAAGGTGATATTTCCATCGCTGGGAAACAACCGGAGAAGAATCGCATCCCGCGGAAAATCGTGCTGGGCTCTTCCCATCTGTTCTGGGGGTTGTTTGCCACATGTTATCATTTAGAAGCAAGCTCTTTTCATTTGGCCGGGCAGGAAAAGCGGTTGGAAAACACCGCAGGCAGGAGTGACCCACAGAGCTTTTTCTCTCCTCCCCTGCACCCCCTGTCTCCTGGGGGAAACAGGGCACCCAGCTAAGGTAGGCTCCTCCGTAACATTCGTCAGCCTGGATCCAGACCACGAGCCTTTGGAGAGCTGATGCTGATTATCCAAAATTAGCTCCAGGGGCACTAGCTCCAAACTTGCTGGGAGGTGTGAGCCCCCTCCCTCGCCCTGTGATGAGCTCAAGCTCTTATTGCACAGAAATTGAGCTTGTCTTGAGAAGCGTGAAATTCTCAATGTCTCTAAACATCAGCTCTCAAATCAGTCTCTATAGAATGCATGGAAAGTGTAGCCTGGGATAAAAAATATTAAACCTGCTTTACTGTATTACATGTATTTTGCAGACACTGGCTTTCTGTCAAACACAAGGCTGACCCTGCTCATGTGAGCACCCGCTTCCCTCGTACCAAACCCGGAGCTTCCCTTACCCAAGGGGAAAATCAACCCTAGAACTCTCTCCGGGGGCCCTGCCCTCCCACCCAGCAGGGAGGTGGGCAGCAGAAGGGTGGCCCATGGGTCTGGTTTCAGAGGGGCAAGTGTGGAGAAGGGTTTGTCCCAGTCACCTGTAGAGCGCTACACCTAAGGGTTATCAGGCAGTTGCCCACTGGGTTATAAAAGGCTGCACCCAGGCTGGATATGTGTTTTTAGGAGTGTTGGTGATGTTACTGCAATGAGAAAATGCTTCTGCACCTGATTTCAGGCTGAGGAGCTGCTTGAGCCTCTGCTCCCTGAGGAAGGGAGAGCAATGCTGCAACGCAGGTAAATACAGAGTAGCAGGGTCGTGTTGCTTCTTGTGGGGTGTTCTGCTCTGTGGGATGTCCTGTGGGTCTGGGTGTCAAAGCAAGGAGATGCCAAAACAGGTGTCTCTGGAAAAAGTGAGTTGGGGCTCTCAGCAACTGCAGGAGTAGTTTATGGATCTTGGAGGGAGCAGTCTAAGGAGCTTCTGGGCTTGATGTGGGGGGACTTTGCAGGGAGTTAAATGGACTTTTGCCCCAGGTTATAAATGTGCCGGGGTGAGTAGGGCCTGGAAGCACAAATGCAGGAGAGTGTGTGTGTATAGAAAGGCTCTGAAACCAAAGGGCAGCTCTTTCCAGGCTGGCGTCACCCAGTGCTGAACCAGAGGCTCTGAGAGAGAAGCTTTGGTGGAAAGTGTACCAGATGCTGCGTGAAAGGGATGGGCTAAAAGCTTTTTGGTCCTGAACCCAACACTGGAGCAAATGGACTGGCAGACTCTCAGATGAGATTTGTGGGGCGTTTGAGAGTCATAAACCTTGTGGGTTATCAAACACCTCTTCAAACTCCCCTCCTGCCATGAAGGAGGCCCAGGTGCACGTCGTCCTCTTCACATGGCGAGCCATGTCACCACGCTGCAAGCTCACCAGCGGCACTGAGTCGAACGAACGTGGCCTTGCAGGAAGGCTGTTTTGTCTTACAGTGAAGTACGAGAGTAAAGAGCTTAGATATCTATATGCTCTCTCCTACTAAACATCCTAGATGTTGCAGATGGCCTCCCTGTGTGTGCTGCTGCTCATGGGCAGCCAGCTGCTTTGGCACAGGGATATGTCCTTATGCACCCCAAAAAGCAGGCTTGGGAAGTGCCAGAAGGAATGGCCTAAATGCTCCCGTGCTGTGTCCCTCATCCTAATTTAAAGAGGGCTGAAAAACGTGAGGGGCAGGAGCTGTTGGGAAGCCCTGGTGCTCTCACCATGGGGAAGGAAGCACTGCAGGACCTGGCATGCTGGCTCCAGGCCACCAGAGGCTCATCCTCAGGCAGTTTGGCCTCAGCTAGGGTCAGCCATGAGGAACTGCGGTGGCCAGGGTGCAGTGTCCAGCCCCAGGCACGCAGCTCCCTGCTGCTGGTCCTCCTGGCAGAACTGAGTGTGAACAGCACCGTAGTCGAGGCAGAGGAGGAAGCAAAAGCGTATTTGCATGCCGCAGCTACACCCTGCCTCAACCAAATTACCAGCAGATAAGCTGAGGCGCACCTCCTGCCTGTTCCCTAATTTATGGCAGCAGAAGAAGGGAGGGGAAGGTGAGGGGGAGCAGGGGAGGGAGCAGCAAACACGGCCATTATACATGCAAATTCTCTTTCTCCAGCGCTTTCACTTCAAGCGCCCCCATGTTAGCATGTTAGTGTGGGAACGCTAACGAGCCGTTCGTTATTCCCGCGTGTTTTGGGGTGCAAAGGGCTCGGCGAGGAAGAAGGGTGGCTGGGGCCATCCCCCAGCCCTGCCGCGGGTGCCGGCACTGCTGGGTGTCTCCATCCCTGCGGCTGCCTGGCCAGACCTGCCCGGGCACCCGGGGCTGTGTGTGGGCAGAGCTGGTGCCCACGCCTGCCCACACGACCACGTGGGAACCCCGGCCCTCAAGGGTCTTGCCCGAGGCCACATGCTGGGCCTGGGATGGAGAACAAAGCCGGAGCTTCACCTCTCCACCAACCCGAGCAGACTTCCTCCCCTGAGTGTTTACTCTTTAAATTTTTTTTCCCATGGGGACATGCCAAGCAGAAACACCCATGGGTGCTGGAAAGGAGGTGTCCTTGTTTACCTGGGCTCTAAGGAGTCCAGCTACAAAACGTGGGCATGTACCAACACTCCCACTGTGCTCTGGAGCCCTTTCGGAAAGTGCACCTTGGCCTTGGTACCTCTCTGGCTTTGGGTCTATCCTCTTGGAGAGGCTGAGGTTTGCCTGTCCTTGCAAATCAGTAGCAAACCTGCCGAGCAACTTTGGTATTCAAACGGCTAGTCCGGGATTAAGCAGCAGGAGAGCAGGATCAATCCGTTTTCAGCTCCTCCAGAAAGGCTCGGTAATGAAGCGGTCCTTTGTGCATAGCAGGAATGGAAACAACAGCCCTCGAGCCTGACCCCAGACAATTGTTTTCAGCTCAGAGGGCTGGGGAGGCAATTAATAATGTTTAAAACGAAAGAAATAAAAAAAGCAATACTGTATCTAGAAATCCTTCTGAGGGCCAGAGCTGTGACAGCAAGATATATGCTTTAGCATTTCTGTCAGAATAAATGACCCTCCTGAGAGAAGGAGTTTTTGAGGCTCTTTCTGCCCCACTGGACATAATTTAAGAAGCGCATTACTGCTAAAAATCACTAATTTTAGCCAGTAGATGAGTTGCAAAGGGTCATGTTTTAACTTATATGCTGGAAGGACAGGGGATATATTATTAGAGAGCCACAATGCAAACAGTATTTTCTGATTAGAAGAGAACATCGTCAGCATTTCTCCAATTAGGCACAGGCATCAAGTTCTCCAGCTTGCAAAGGGGCTGTTAGCAAACCTTCCTCGGTCTTCGCCGCCAGGAGCAGAGGAGCAGGCTGAGAAGAGGCAGCCCGTCTCTTCAGAGCTGCTGTGAAGTTTCTCAGCCAGAGCCAACTTTTCAACTCCAGCTGTCAGTGAGTTCCAGCCCTGCTGTGAAGGCACCCCCTCTAAGAATAAGAAAAAAAGAGCATTTTTCCTCTTCCCTTCCAGCCCTTCCTCCTGCAGAAAGGCTGCGCGGGGGCTGGGGTTTGTACAACAGGGACGCTCGTCCCTCGAGACGTGAACCCAGACCACCAAATTCATTTTGCAGAGACCACCAAACGGCCATCTGAGATCAATTAGCTTGTCATTACTCATCCCCATCAGATCTGAACTGCTGACCTACAAGGGAAAGTCCGTATATTGGTCTCCCAGCAATGCGCAGACCCTTCCAGCTATCTAATGAGAAGTGCTTCCTCCGTAAACAAAGCCGAGGAGGTCGTGCTCTTGCCATTCGTCCCCGGCTCCAATTAGCTTGAACCCCAGGGCCAAGTTGAGCTAAGCTTGATGGGGAGGTAGAGGTCTCGGGGCATCCAGCTCTGTAACAACAGGCTGCTGACTGGAGGAGAATGGGTCCTGTTAGTGACAATTTCAAACAATTTTAGAACTTGAAATGCCATTTTAACTTTGCATCTGAATGGTTGCTTTGTTATTTTAAACTGCTATTCATAACTAGTTAGTAGCTGAAATTATAGCCTTATTTATTGAAGATACTAAATATGCAATCCAGAGGCAGTATTTATTGGGTAGTGCATTGAAAGTTTATTATTTAGATGACGATACTTAATGTGGAGGGAGATATAGCCCTTTTAATTAAAAGGAACATGAACTTGACCGAAGCATTTGCTGCCTGCAAAGGTTGTAATTATCACACACGATCCAATTACTTGTTTAAATTTAAAAGACGCACAGGCCCTTTCCTCATTTAAATCTGTGCTCTTGCACATCTGTTTTCTGCTAGTGTGTGGGAATCCCTGGGAAACAGCGTTAGTCCGAACTTTGAATTCCTTCAGGGTGGCTGGGAGGCACCGGTGGGTTTTACACCTTTTGGGAGAGTTGCTCCAAGCTTCCAGAGGTCTGGAATGTGTGGATGTCACAGCTCAGGGGTGGTTGTTGGGCATCTCATCGTGTGGGCTCTGCCGGAGCATGGTCGGGGCTAGCACTTCTCTGCCCTCATGGAAGGTCTCGGCTCCCTTCTCTCAGCCCCCAGCTCTGCAGGAGATGTTCTCCAGCAGCCAGCCCCTAAAAGAGCTCAGGCTGTAAATCATCCCCTCCGTGCAGCTGAAGGCATGGCTTCGGCTGGATTGGTACCTCCGAAGAGCAAGATGCTGTTGGTGTCGCTGGGGCTTTCACTCGCGCTCCCCTGGTGATGGAAATGTGGTTGTGGGGACCAGCCTGCTCGGGGACATCTTCACGACAGTGGTCGCTGGCATGACCCTTCCTCTGTGGCTCTGTTCCTCTGAGCACAACTGTCAGATTTGCTTATAATTCACTGAGTTTACTACCGCTTAATTTTTTCGACCTAAATATAGACCAATTGTTTTTCCCTTAGAGCAATGGAGAATTTTATTGTAAGCTGCATTTTCCCAAAACATTCTCGAGAGGGTAATGGCTATCAGGGAAGCAAGCACTGGTTCCAGTGGGGAACTTTGAATTTGTCTCAAGCATCCCTGCTCTGGTGTGGGTGGGGCCCAATGTTGGCTCCTTTGGGTATTTCTAATTAGAATAATCATAAAGGCAAGCGGCAGCAGAACACAACAGATGAGGCTAGTCTGGGGTTAGTGCTGCACAGTAGAAATTCAAAATGTGCTGTCCTGGTTCTTAGAGAAACAACATGCCACAACCTAAACTGTTGATATAAAGAGTAATCTTTCTGGAAATTGCCACAGCTTGAAAAATACTTGGTCCTTTTTTAAAAATCCTAGAGTTAATCAAAACTATATGATTAAGATTCTTTGAATGTTTTCTTTGCTATACTTTTAAATTCCAAATAAACCAATGCCTCTATGGAATTATTCAATTGACACAAATTTGTTCCACCTAAAATGAATAGTAAGTCTGAGAAAGCGATAGGAAATTGTTAATTCATCACTGCCTGCTTTCCCTCAGTATGTATTTCTCCTAATCAAAATGCAACCCGATATTCAATCCAAGGAAAACATTTCAAAGAGTCCATCATACGCCACAAGCTTCCAAAACTTTTCTAAATCTAATAGCAAGAAAACATCGTACATCTTAGTCATTAATGTATGCCGTGGAAAGATAAATGTAAGGTTTGGCTTTTACCACAGTTGCAGCAACCTGTAACTGATGGCCTTTCCACAAGATTCATGAGCTGATGGAACAGCGGTAGAGGGACATTTCAATATACTGTGTTACAGTCTTGGGTTTCAGTGTTAAAACGAGCGGAAAAAAAAATATCCCGTCTCTCAGGCCTTGATTCAGAACAAATCTGAAGCACCAGCCTGAGTCTCATTCAGGTCAATGGCTTTTAGGCCCGTGGTGAATAAATGTCTTCCTGAACCGGGGCTGTACTCACGAGCACCGGTCATTGGAAACATATTGGTGATGTAAAGAAAGCAGCTGCTCTTGATCTTGTACTTCTGCCTCTCCGAGAAGCTGTGCCTGACGAGCCAGCCCCTCGGGGCTAGGACGGTACCTCTTGCAAGAGAACCCTGCAAGAGTAATGAAACCTTGGAAGAGAAATTAAGCCGTAGCTTATGTTTCGGTGCTGTTGAAGTACCCCTGAGCTCCGAGCTAGGTGTGTGCATCCTGCGCTGGGCATGCCAGAAATGGAAAAATGGTCGTCTCTTCAGCACCGAGACATCAGCGGCTCGAGCACCTTCTGCCCCAGGTGACTGTTTTAAATAGGTGCTGCTGGCTCCACACCCCAAGAAACCATAATTGTCTTTTTGGACATGCACCTCTTGCAGGTGCTCAGCACTCTGCTTAAGTTAGAGGTTCATCTGCAGAGAAACAGGCGTGCCACTGGGGAACGCTTGCCTTAGCAAAAGCTTCACGTGCTTAAAATGAAAATTAGGAAAGCAAAAAGACAATGAGGGCATTTAAATAGTTTCTGAGTAGATTAATGGAAAATGCAGGGAAGTAAGAGAGGGAGCGTGTTCTCTGCAAGGGTGCAGGATTTTCCAAAACATGTAGTGAGCTAAGGAGAGGATAGGGCAGGGGTGTGTTGGGAGAGAGTTCAATGCTGGGCAGCTTTCACAAACCTATAAGCAAGTAACTGTTGGGAAGAGAACTAGCTGCTAAGGGAGACACAGGCTGTGACCCAACGTCTTTGAATCGCAGTTGCTGCTTCATTCTAGCCCATTTTGTGCAACTGAGCAGGGACATAAGATACACTTCAGTTTCTCTCCCTCTGCTCTCAGGATTTGGGGTATTTTTTTAACCATCTGTAATATGTTTTCTGAAGTCTTTGAAGAGAAAACAGGATCAAAAAAAACCCAAACAAACTACTTTGTGGAACTGCTAATGAAGACAAAGTGGTGGATTTTAGCCTCCTCCTAATCTTTTGGCAGTCATGTGTTCCCTGGCTACATATGTTTTCTTACAGAGCAAAGCATAATCAGCTTTGCATCCTGCATTGCCACAAGCACTTCCTCTTCAGTTCAAAGGCACGGCAGAGGAGCGAGATGGAGAGACCCAGCTTTATGTCCATATTCATGCACACCTCTGCTTTGACTGTACTTTAAAGGTAGCTTCTTGCGCTTGGGGCTCGCAATCCCGTTTTCTCACTTCTGCATTGTGGCAATGTCGCTCTCCTCGGAGAAAAGCTCTTGTTTGTCATTAAATACCCATGTTTGAGAAACAAAGCGGCGGAGGACGGTGCTTTCAAACCAAGGGCAGCAGCGTGTTCAACAGCCTGCCTCCGTGCTTGGGACTGCAGCTATTCATCCGTTTTGCCTACATAAGCATAAAAACATTTTAAAAGAAAAGTGGATTGCATGTGGCTTAGAGGAACTAAAAAGGCGCGGACCTGACTTTCAAAGCACTTTGCATGCCCTTCACACGAAGTGGAGTGAAAGCCGGCGCGCAGGCAGCCAGCCGTGGGAGCAAAAACCTCCCGGGCAGTGAGTTCAATCGCTGCACAGCGCTCCTGGGCTTTTGTTAGATGTTTGCTGACAATCACGTTATTCCTAAACGCGGTGTTAGTGATAAATGCTGGGAAACAGACCAACGGGAGAGCGCTGCTAGGACTTTCTGTGCTCCTGGGTGGGGACAGCAGTGGCGTGTGGCTTTGACACTGAGCTCTGGTTACCTAGAGAGCAGACTGACTCAGCCAGCTTTAATTTCATCATGCTCCAAAGTAATTCAGGGGCTGTAACTAATTGAATTTAAAATTACCAGGGTTATTTTTTTTTAGTGGACAGAAAGTGGAGGCTTTTCCCAGCTTTGCTATTTTTGAGGTATTGGGGAGGGAGTGTGTGGAAATTCCTTCCTGGAGACATTTTCAGGTATCTATGGCTTTTTTCTATGGGAGGTAAAACTCCAGCCATGTACAGCTTAGGGGAGACAACCCACTGAAATTCAGCCTTTTGCAATCAAGGCATACAATGTGGTGGGCGACACACCTTGACACAGGGAGGGTTGGACGTTAAAGCTCTGCTCTGAAATGCTTTATTGGCAGCTCTTACCTAAAAGCTAAAGTGCCTGAATTAATACCTTCTGCTAAGAACAATTTCTCTGGTTGTTGCCTTGTCCCCTCTCAGCTGAGCGCTGCACAGACTCTCTCTCTCCTTTGGCAGAGAAAAATGAGTCTGCAATGACAACTTCCTAACTGGGATAGAGCTGCAAATTAACGGTTAGTTAAGCTTGTTTTCCCCTTTATGACAATCTGCAAGCTTTACCTCGGAGGTGATGAAGGACTACACTGCCTGCAGGCAGATCTGTCATGAAAGTATTCCCCGGGTGCCGTTGCAGGTTGTCTTCAGCACACTTTCATCCAGACTGGTTACTAGTGAAGACAAAGGTGTGAATCCCTTGAATGTGTACTTGGCTTTTACTGGAGGCAGAAGCCTAAACTGGGTGGCCAGACTCCTTCTTGACCCTGAAACAGAAGAGTGCACTTGAGTTTCGTCTTTGGAAATGAATATTGCTTCAGGTTCCTGCCAGATAAAGGCATGTTAAAGGGCAAAACTCTGAAATGGCACTAAACTCCTTACAAGAGCAGAAAAGAGTCATTAAGATACCATGGTGGAAAATGAGGATGTTGCCAAACCGAGTGAGAGCAGATGTGATAGAGGCCGGGATCCAACACTGTGGGAAATCAGTCTGCAGAGTGCGGAATGAGAACAGATCCTGAATTAATTGTAGCTGTTTCCTACCTAGAGACAAACCAAAGAAAAACAAGTGAACAATTTGGTGCTACTGAGAAAACCACCATGAGGGATGTGAAAATTGAGTCTAAAAGGCAGGGGGGTAAGAAGAACCCAAAAACCTCTGGATCTCAAAAGGTCCGTGAAGTCCAAAGCTGATACTCATAAATCTGTTGGTATATGATAACATCGAGGAAGCTGCTGTTAAGAGCAAAAGAGAAGTGGTGAGGAACCACTAAAACAACTGAAATGAAGCCTTGAAAAAGAAGAAACAGAATCGGCACATAAACAGGAATCCTTATTTTATGCAGTCGTTAGACATATAGTGAAGACCTGTCAGGTTGGAAGCGGAGGAGTTGAAACATAGGTGATGAAAACAGGGAGGAAAAGCTCCCATCCAGAATCCTTCATCAGAAAGATGAAGTGCAGCAGACTGCTAGATAAAAGGGATGTATGCAACCTTGGATCTGACAACAGAGTGGAAATCCCCTGGCTGGAGAAAAGAAGAAAGAGAGATTGAGGTAGCTGTAAGGAGATCCCAGGCTACTGGGCTCAGATAAACCCTAGAGCAGAAGAAGCAGCAGCCAAGAAAAGGAACTCCATCAGTCGGTGGCCACGAAAACGCGCGTGTGAACTTTTCTGAAATTCCCAGGGAGAACGGTTTGGGTTGAGAAGCAGTGAACACAGAACTTCAAATACTGGTGTCATCAGCCCTTCCTGAACTAGTTTCCTATGAGCATGGACAAGTTGTACAACCTCCACGTGCCTCTGCTTCATCGCTTCTGTCTGATGGGGGTAGAGATACTGTCTCTGTGAAAACATGGATGTGAAAAATACATCACTTCGACGGTTATCCTTCCGCTGAGGGAAGAGCATGATTGCTCGTTGTTAGCATGTGTAAATGAAAGCGTATAGAGCGAATATTGAGGAGTCTCGATGTGTCACCTGGTTCACTTTTTAGCTGCTCTTTGCTACGGCAGGGATGGTTGCACTCCATCTGCTTCTGAGAACCTCCCGTGATGGAAACAAACTTCTCCTGGGAAATCTATCCCAAGACTCGAGTTATCTCTGCAGCTCAATGTTCTCCTGTTGCCTAATCTTGATCTTGCTGCTGCGATTTGAACCCGTTCATTACCGCTCGCCCTATCTGCTGCGGATTGCAGGTTTTTGTAGACACAGGAGGTGTCTGGGTTTTGTGAGTGGGTACACACCGATCAAGAGTGCCGGGTGGTTTTCATTGTAAGAAGCAGTCTGACTGCTTATAGCTTTGCCAAAGCTCAGCTATTTAGGCTAAAGCTTTTCCATGCCAGGCATTTCCCTCAAGCTGTTTTCCACCCCCTGCTTTTTTTTTTTTTCCCTTCTTCTTTGCCTTTTTATTTTAAAATGCAGCCAAAAATCTCAGCTGTTTCTGAGAACGAGGTTAGGGAATGATACCGCTGCATTATGGCCGAACGGGAGAACTTTGGGATTATTTTTGGAAACTTTGAGTGCTCTGATCTGAAATCTTAGAATGGGGCTGTGACTTGAAAATCAGCCAGACAGGTGTTAACCCCCCCTCAAAGTGACAGCTCTCTGTGGTGGACATGGGTTGGTTGGTCTTTCTCCAGCCTGGTAATCTCAGTGGATACCAAGATATTTCTGGTGAGAGATTCAGGAGTTGCTCTCCTTGTCCTGAAAAGACTTTCTGTCCAGGAAAAGTCTCACCCCGCACAAACTCAGTTTGACACTGGACTCACAGCGAAGCAAGAGTGTGGGAGATCACTCCACCTGTGTGCACCTTTTTCCCTCCTTTCTGTCCTCTTATACCACAAACTGTTGAGTCCGCAGGTCAAATTCAAGCAAATTTGAGAGTGGGAGGGAAAGCGGGTTTCAGAAATTCCTTCGAAAGCCTTTAAATTAGGTGATATGGGTGAAAGGGGAGAATGGAGGAGCAAATCCTGAGGAAACCAGCCTGCCTCGGTTGTAATGCTCCCCAGAGCAACCGATGTTTGTGTAGAACATTGTCATTTGTTAACTTCCCTGTGACAGGATCCAACTTTGTATTTCAGCTGTATTTTTCCTCCTTTAGCTTTTACGGGTGGCTGTTTGGTTTTGTTTTGGTTTGGTTTTTTTTTCCTGAAAGACAGTTAAGACTGTTTAAAATCTGGGATCTCCGATGAAACCAGATCTGCCTTTGATACACATTAATCATGGCTGGATTATGGGGTTAGAGTAGCCACTGGAATTTCTTTCTGGTGAAACTGGAAGTGACCTTTGTTTCTCCTTGTTCTGTGGGTCAGTCTCAAGCTTAACTGGACATCTACAAGTGCTGCAGCTGCTAACAGAGACCATGAGGGTGACTGAGAGGTGAAGAGCAACCCCTGCTCTTCTCCTGCCTTGTTTCTTTTGCTGCTGCTGTAGTGTTGGCTTGTAGATGTCTTGCTGATCTTCTTCCTCTTGATAAACACTGGCCTGGGCAGGGGCAGCAAAAGCACAAAACCACAGCAAATTCTGATGCTAAAGACTAGAGGAGGTGGGGGGAAATCCACATCTAATAGGAAAATCCTATGGTGGAACGTGCTGAGGAATCTGTCTCAGGATATAAAGAAGGCAAAGGGGCTGCTGTAAATACACCCTTCAACCTGGAACGTGTAATCAAATCTGCACGGGGAAATTCTTGTGCTCTTACAAAGTCAAGGGAACGTCTGCGAGGCTTCATTGTGACCCAGGGCACGCCCGTTGGGATCAAGGTGGAGGATTGGGGCCATCCTAATTCCTAGTCAGTAAAAACAAATAGTTCTAGCAACAGAGGAGAAGCGCGAGAACAAAGTTACTATCAACACCCTCGCCTCTTTGAAATCCCTTCCAAATTCTCAAAGGATAAGATCAATGCGAACAAAAACAATAACAGCGCTGTACGAAAAGAAGGTGAAAAGGCAACTCCCTCAGCAGCGCACACCCAAGAAATGGGCTTTTCTTTGCTTTCTTGGAGCTGACACGGGGCAGGCAGAGTTCCGTAGCACCCAAAGCAGCAACCAGGTATTGATTTATTTTTTTAATAACTTTGCAAGCTCTGCAATGAAAGCAGCGGTCAGCACCCCCTGTGCCAGAGCACTCCAAACCTGCCCGCGATGGAATGTGCTGATAAAGAGGGATGTTTCCTCGCGGACTTGGTTCGAGACGCAAATTTAAATATTGCCAATTTCCAGTATCGGCCTCAGCAAGAGGCTTCACCTCTCAGTGATCGTCTGTAAATGGGTGGCACCTCTCCCCAGCCTCAAATGTCTAACCAGACAACAAGCTTCGTGACTTCGTCTCCCAGTTTCTGCTTTCATCCAAATGGGGGGGCACCGATTTCTCTGAAAGCGCAGTAAATCAGCCGACAATCCATTTGTCATGACACGATGCAACAGGCTGGTACGTCAGGTGTGTGAAAATGCACGGGTTTGGATGGGTTAACATATAACAAGACAGCAGAACTCTGCTCAGTTCTGAAATGCGATGTTCACCTTGAAAATTAAATTTTTTCAGTAAGAACAAAATTTTTAGAATAACTTGATGGTTTGAAAATCAACATTTTGCTGCCTTTTGAGGCAAATTTAAAGTTGGGCATGTGTTGTAAAGGTGGCTAAAGTGTGAGTGACCAAAAGGACTGAATGGCAGCAAAAGAACTTTTAATTTGCACTATCTGCAGGAAAACTTCCTAGAAACAAAACAGGATATTTTAACAAAATTCTCATTAAGATTAATGCAAGCTATGCTGATAAATCCTCTGGAGTTGTCTGACTCTTCTAAACAAATGCAGAATTTTGGAAGGACAGATCTTCTTTTCCATAAACTTCATTTCTTGTCAGCAAAACGCTTTCAGCTAAGATGTGCCTGTGGCAAATCTCCCCTTCTGTGAAGTTTATTGATATTTTTATTTCAGTTGAGGAAAGTCTTAAAATCCTTGATTACAGTTGGGAGCCTGTTTCTGCTTTGACAAGGGAAAAAAAAAGGTTCATAAATGCAATTGATTTTCACCACTGGATCTATGGGAGGGAAGAATTATAACTCAAAGCTTAAAAGAATAATCTCCTCTGAATCTGAAGAATCACTTGGACATTATCTGTACCAAGACTGAATCACCTCTAACAGTTGTACTGAGTATAATCAAAAGTATAACAGACTATAACACAGCTTGCTCAGTGATAAACGCTCTCATGTGAAACAAGAGCAGGGCTTTGAGTCATGCTCTGAGCTTTCTCCCCCATCATCTGGAATTCAACCCAAACCAAAAACCCCCTGACGACTGGAAACAGAAGAGGAGCAAATATAAATAACCCAGAGAGATGATGTTGATGTTCTGTCTGGCTTATCAGGTAGAGATTTGGCTGTGCATGTTTTGACTGTTTCTTAGACAGGCACTCTGCTTCTCACCAGTTAGCATCACCCTGACTCCTTCATGTGGAAGAAAATCTCAGATATTCTGGGGGTGCAACTTCATGCCCAGTCTGTGCATACAGAGTACTACAGCTTGCTTGTGCTGGGCCTGAGGAACTGAAACTTTCTGCATCGTCCATTCTCACGTCGCTTCCTGGAAGCTCTTGAGATCTAAACATCTGCAAGGATTTCTAGAAGATTACATATCTTGTCCAGCCCTTTTATGTCTCATTGTGTTTTTTTTTAAACGTGGCAGAGGCTCTCTACCGTAGCACGCCACTGCCCCAAAACCACGCATATACTTCTGAAGAAGTTTTAAACAGATTAAGAAGTGCAATGTAAGGAGACTGTGTGGCTGATGGCAGCACAGTAGGTAATACACAGAAAAAGCTATGCCTGAACAACATTAGCAATGTCTATGTACCGATAACAGCATCTTCAGACTAAATTTCACAAAGGCAATTTTTAAACACTTCCTTTTATGTACGTAGGCTTGGGTGAGTCACGCCTGGTGCTCAGTTAAACTTTCTGCTCGTTGCTCAACATCGGGGATAATGACAGCGCCTGGCTCTTCACACAGAGATCTCGAGATCTTCATCTGGAGATCTTGAGTCGCTTGATAGGTGGGTGATTTGAGGCACGAGGGGTGAAGCGATATGCCCAAAGCTACTTAGCAGGCCATGGGCAAAGGTGGAAGAGGCACTCTGTCCTGCCCTCTGCTCGTCAGGTAATGGAGACTCTGAGTTCAGATATTTCTTTTCATATTTTGTGCTGCGATTGGTAAAATGAAAAAAAAAAAAAAAAGGGAGAGGGTGATATAAAAGCTGCATAATTCTATTACCAAAACATGTACAGAGAGCACAGAATCATAGAAATGTATACCTGCTTTGCTCACCATCACTGTTCCCAGTAAGAAAGTCAAGTAGCCTTCTGAGGAAACCTGTTTCATTTCTCTAATTGTGTAGCTCAGGCTCTGTTGCATCGTCAGAGGAATAATTTGCTCTGATATTCTCGAGTTTCACGTCATGCTGGTTCCTAGAAAAACACCTGTATTCCCCTGGTTAATTGAAAGAATTTAAATGGGTTTTCAATTCACTACAACGTCGTGTTTTCCTGCCAATCTCAATAATCAGAGGCTGACTCCTGTACCTGGTATCACCCTGTACTTCCATAGCTGCACGTCCCTGAGCTTTTTATGATTACTTGCTGACATGCAGGTGCCAGAAGAGCATAATTCAGGCAGATGTCTCAGACCATATCGGCCACACTTTTGTGGGAGATGCTGCACATGTATGTTATTGAAACTAAGGCTGTTACTTTGTGAAGAACGCTGCTAAACTGCCACTGTCCAAACTGCCCGCTAGGAAAGGCTGGTTGGTTTTACTGGCTTTACATTTAGGCCTGCCCACGGAGACTTAAGCCTTTCATTTCACCGTGGTGGTAAGCCAGGTTGAAGCCGAGGTGTGACTGCAGCTACTCCAGCAACAGAGCCGTTGTGACTCGCTGGGGAGGCTGGCAATTTGGGTTTCAACAGCTTCAGCGTGGGAAGGGTCTCCTACACCCTGGCTGAGTGCTCCCAACGCTTGGGAACAACAAAGGCAGGCAGGAGTCATGTTCTGATAGAAGAGAGTCCCATTCGGTTATTTCAAGTAGCACCCGCAGGCATCTTTTAGGAACAGGGTTCCAGCTTTGGTATCTGGAGTGAATGGGTGTCTTGTAGCCTGATTTAGAGGAAAGAGACATCAGGTGCTGCTTCGTACCTGCCGTGCTTAGCATTTTTTAACTGTCAGGCAGCTTCCCACTCAGAACGCAAAATTGGATCATTTTGTTTAACTGTTGTGGTACGGCTCTTATCTCCATGTGCTCTGTAAGGTGCTTAGGTGGCAACTTTGGACTTAGCCAAGTCTCGAAAGCTACGTGTTGTTGCACTTGGAGTCCCTACATCCATCTCTGCATATGTCCCTCATTAGGGTTATTTTGGGAGTCCTGAGATAAGATAGATCTTTATGCTGACGTATGCAGGCTAGACACGAAAAGCTGCTCTGGAGGCAAGTTAGAGCATTTCAGGATGGTTTCTGCATGTGACTGTGGGTCTGTGAACTGAATAGCGATACACGGCTACGACATGATGGGATGACACTGATGGGACAAATTCAGTGAGGATGTTCTGGCTGGGAGCATCAGCTGTAGTAGTTAGGAAATAAAAATTAGTCTGGGGTAAAGAAGTCTGCTACGTTTCTCCCCCTCTCCCTGAATTTTGTAGAACCCACGAGGGCAGACCTTGCGCAAGCGGATAGCATTTTGCACCTAATATGCATAATTACATCTTGCGAACAGTTTATTAATGGATCTATAATCACAGAGTAGCTTGTATGTACATAACACTGACGTTTGATTATGCTGCAGCTGCCACAGATCAATGGATACACAGGGGTCTCGCTTATTAGTGTTTCACACGCGGGAAGTCTAGAGAACAATCTGACATCGGTGCCACACGGTCGTTCATCAAATACCGCTGCCCAGGGGAACTGGGGGTTTTAAAGACCTGGCAGAGAAGGGTTAGAGGAGGAACAGTATATATGGGACTTGGCAGTTTCTCAAAAAGATCCCACCTGCAAAATCTTTAAGTGTTATTCCGTCTCAATTATCCATGAACTGTAAACACGTTAGATGTTATTTCGGAACGGGGTTTGCTCTGAGAAGCAGCTCAGAAAGCAGCATGCCGACAGGCTCGGCCACTTCTCTTTTCTGAAGGTGACTCACCTGGAGGCCTGATGAGCAGCCCAAGTTCTTGCGAATCAACAGATCAGGATTTTGCAGACCCCAAGGTAAGTTTACTAGCATTTGAGCAGCTTGAAACCCACCGAAAGGGTTTGCAGAGATGCTGAAACACCTTCAGGAAGCAGTTGCATTTGGTTATGAACAAGCAAAAAAAGCTCTTTTTGGTGTGTTGATGATACAGTGCTAACAGCAAAAAAAAACCCAGCCCAACCCCAAAGCGTTCGGTGAACTGCAGAATTCCCATGAGTTTGTATCCCATCTCCAACATGATAACCTCAGCATTCCCCTCTCGTGTCCCCCAGCTACCACCTGCGAAGCCGCTTCTGATCTCTGTTGACTGCCTGGCTGGCGGCCAGCGACTCTGGCCAAACAGGGTAAATAACCGTGGAAACTATGCTCTAGCCTTTCTTGCAGCAAAGACATTAGTTTGTGTACCTCTCCTCTGTCTAGCTTGGAACAAAAAAAAAGCAGGAACTTCTCTAAGACCTGAATTGCCTTGTTAAATGTTGGGCCTGCATGGGATCGAGAGAGGAAGAGTTGGTCCAATTTTAAAAGCTTTCTTCTGTGAGAAAACAGGCCTAAAATAATTGTTCTCTCCTAGTTACAATATAAAGAAATCGGTTCCCTTCGCTAAGGGGGTATTCTTCAGAGCAGAAGTTCATTCTTTTTCCTTTGTATTCGCTTAGTGTAGAGAAACTGGATA
This sequence comes from Trogon surrucura, assembly GCA_020746105.1. Lineage (NCBI taxonomy): Eukaryota > Metazoa > Chordata > Aves > Trogoniformes > Trogonidae > Trogon > Trogon surrucura. Next base: position 17,157,058 of record CM036629.1, read on the forward strand.
AATTCAGAGAAATTATATGATACAGTGCCACTGTTTTCCATCTCACCCCTTCCAGCTCTCCCACTTCTGCGTCGGACCAACCGAGGCAAGAAACAGAGGCCAGTGTCTGATCTGTCACAGACTTTCTGGTAATATTGAGTCACTTTATTTAACACAAAAACTTTGCCGTGGAGTGAGGAAAACTCCAGGATGACAAATAAAAAGCTGCCTGGAGGAAAGCAGTCAAATCTAATGTTGTTTCCAAAGTCTTGAAAAATAGATGCCGAGGTCAAACCCCCAAATTCGCTAGGTGATTATGCCTCCTGTTTCTTATTTTAGGGCTTTATAACTACTCATCTTGCTTTTGACCTTGGTAATTTTTTCTTTTTTTTTTTTGCAAATCGTTGTTTGGAAGAAGGCAGAGTCAGTTTAGCGGGGTGAGGCGGTAGGAACTCGGCTATGTATGAGCAAGTAGTGAAAGATTGTTGGAGGTTAAGAGAGCAGATTTCTGCCTTATGAACTTGGCAGTTCTCCTGCAGGTCTACGCTCTTGGTATTGATCTTGCTGTAAGATGAATAGCGATATGGATTTTTTTTAAAAAATGTCTTATTTTAGGACGTTTAAATGTGCCTGACATTCACGAGAATTTCGCTTAAGGGTTGGTATTAATCTAAATGGATCAGGATAATAGATAACATTTTTATGTTTTCAATATCGGTTTATTTTCTTTTCAGATTTGGTTATTATTGAAGAGAGCTTTTCGATAGTTCTTTTGGTGCTTTTAACTTCTGAATTTACATGTAGCTGCGTAACAGTAGCGTACCAAAAATGGGAAGATACAGCTTAGACACATGCGGAGTTACTGCCTAAATCTGCAGTTCACAATGTATTAAACTTCTCCTAGAACATTTCCTTCATTTAGAAAAAAAAAGCTTTTACGGTTTTTTTTTTTATGAAGTATCTATACAATTAGTTAAGGGATCCAGGCACTTCCCTCATTTTTTTTTTCTATTAATTTGCTCATACTTGATTCAAATCACGCCTTCTGGCTAACCTTAGCATTGCCCTCTTCCAATTTGCATGAGTACGTGTAAAGTTAAGATTGTAATACCGAGAGATTAGAAAACCTCATTTCTTTATCGAGAGATCTAATGCGCTCTAATATTTTGATGCTGGCAATAGGTATCATAATACCCAGCTGTTTCTTGGCATGTGCAGCTATCTTAATGCTACAGAGCTGCAAAAAAGCTGCTGGTGAGGGGGGGAGATATTAAGGTGTGTGCAACAAAAACTGGATTTAGGGACAGGTGATGTGCTGGGACGAGCTCTGGTAAAACTGTTTGAGCAGATGAAGACGACGAGGCTGGGGCTGCAGCCTCGCTGTGTTTTTGCCATGTGAGCAAGGGAACTTTCTGAGTGTTGGGTTGGGTTTTGGGTTTGTGGGGTTTTGTGGTTTGTTTTTTTTGTCTTTTCGCTGATCCCCAGGCTCCTCGGCCCCTCCCTCTCGGCGCTTGGAGCCGCTGGGCGCCTCTGCCCCCCTGGGGAAGGCGCAGGACCCCGGCACAGCCCCGGCTCCGGGGCCCGGCGGGCGGGCGGCGGCCCGGCCACCACTCCGGGGGCTCGGCCCGGCCTTTACGCCGAGGTCAGCGCTCACAGTCCCGGAGGGGAGCTGGGGAGACGCCAGCCCTGCCTTCCCCCTCCTCACACAGATTGGGGCGGGGGGAGGACGACACAACGCGGGCAATTCTCCTTTCTGCCAGGCCACGCGGGGCAGGTGCGAGGGGGGTCCCGGCTCTGGGGGTGTGTGTGTGGGGTGTGGAGGGGGGCTGAGCTTGCTCCCCTTGAATAATAAGCCGGAAACCATCGAGACGAGTCGCATTATCGAAGGGGACGGGGGTGGCCGCAAGGAAGGGAAGCGACCCCGCTCCCCTCAGCCCTGAGGGGGGGGGCGGCGGTGAGTCACGGCGGGGATGAGGGGGTGAGTCAGTGCCCCCCCTCCTCCTCCTTCCCGCCTGGCGGGAGGCGCGCGGCGCATGCGCGGGGGAGTTGTGAATGGTGCGGCTGTTCGGGCCGAGTTTACGAGCCGGGGAGGAAGTCGAGAGGGGAGGCGGAGGGCGGGGGGGGGGGGACCAGGCGGGAGCGCGCGGCGGCGGCTCTGCGCGCGCGGCGAGGGGAGGAGGGAGCGGGAGGAGGAGGGAGGGAAGGAGGGAAGGAAGGGGTCGCCGGCGGCGGGGGCTAACAAAGGGCGAGGCGAGCGCTGGGGCTGGGACAGCGCCGGGGCGGGCGGCGGCGGCGGCCCCACCACCATGCCGCGGGTTGTCCCCGACCAGCGGAGCAAGTTCGAGAACGAGGAGTTCTTCAGGAAGCTGAGCCGCGAGTGCGAGGTGAGGCGGCGGCGGCGGCGAGAAACTGCGTCGTCCCCCCCCCCCACATACACAGACACACACAGACTCGGTGCCACCACCTCCCCCTTCTCCTTGTCCCCACTTCCCTCCGCGGGGAAAGTTTCGGGGCGGGAAGCGGGGGAGCGCAGGCAGTCTGTGCGTCCCGCTCGCCCCTTATCGCCGGGATTTTTGGTGGGTGTTTTTTTTTTGGGGGGGTGGGGGCCCGTCCTGATTGCGCTGCCTGTGTTCCCGCAGATCAAGTACACCGGCTTCAGGGACCGGCCCCACGAGGAGAGGCAGGCCCGCTTCCAGAACGCCTGTCGCGACGGCCGCTCCGAGATCGTAAGTGGCGGCCGGAGCCCCCCGGGGCCGCGCCGGGCCGGGCCCCTCTTTGGCTTAAAACTTGGAGGGAGGTTTGGAAGTTTTAACGAAGCTGAACCGGGGTGGGGGGTGTCGGTGGCCGCGCCGGACTGGGAACTGGAAACTGCTGGGAAGTTTTCCTTAAAGAAAATGACATCGGCTGCCCAGGCTTTCGGGTTTTCCCTGATGTTTTTTTTTTTTTCTTTTCCCTTAGGAATTGGGTTTTTTTTTGCTCAGAAGTGTCGGCTGGGGCTGGGCTGGAGCGGGGGGTGAGGGGGATGCCCTCTGCCAGCCGGCCCTGCCGCACGTGTGACAGTTGTGAGCCGATTAGTGCAGTGTTCAACTCCTTTTTTTCTTTTTATTCCCCCCCCCCCCCCCCCCCCCCCCCCCCCCCCCCCCGGAAATAGTAGCTTTCAGAAATGAGTAGAAAATTATTCCGGAGACGCTAGCTCAAAGTCTCGGGTGAGCTGTCTGATGTATTGGTGAGCTAAGTCAGATGCTTTTTAAAATCGGGCTTCGAAACTCGCCACTTCAGCCCCGTTTTTCTCATTCATTAAGGTTAGTTACGGGCTGCTCTCTTCTGAACTGAGAAGTGGGATGGAGCATGGCTCGGAGGAGTCGAGAACTGACTGGTTATTTCCTGGTTTGGTTTCTTCTATACGTTCCTTCTGTAGGATCAGTCTCTCATAGCGCTGTTGTTAAGTTCCCAACTCTCCACAAAATGCAGAAGTAACCTCTTTTACATTTACAGTATGTAACGAAAGGCCAGGTAAAAAATTCCCTTCCTCTAGAAGATAACTCTGATTCTCACCAAGTTTGATTTATGGTGATTCTTCAATTTCATATGGTACAGATGCTGCCAGTCAGCTCACAGTGAAATTATTCTTTTGCACGATGAAATTATTCTTATGTACATCCAAACAAATGCAATTGAATGCTAGTTACTGCAACTGGTCTAGTTCATTTGCATTTGTGAGCAAAAGGTTATACACTCAAATATGTGGTTAACTTCTACTGCCTAACTTTATTTTAGCTGAGTGTTATCCCTGTTTGTTATCTGTGGTCTTAGAACCTGCAGTATTATTTTCAGAGGCCCTCTGTAGTCAGTCTCTTAATTTTACTCTTTTTTTCTTTCACATTCATTTTTCAATGCGTATGTTTGCTTCCTTTCTTTCAAAAGTCACCAGGGAAACAATGGGTAGGTAAGGAAAACAGAGTTTGCTAGCATTTGATGTTCCCGAACAGGTGAAACATCCTGCATAGTATACTAGAGTCCTTCCTTAAAGAAAAAAATAAATAATAATTGGGAAAAAAAAAAGACATATAGTTTATAAGCTAGCTTTCTAATGCAGCCTGTGCAGTTACTTACATACATGGGAAATCACTGTAGTTTCACCTTTGTACTTCTAAGCCTGCTGCTGTCTTTCTCTGCCAGAACTTCATCCCTTGGAAGCAACCGGTGATGCCTGTTCTACATATTTTTACTTCTACTTGGTTATAAAACAGCCTCTAAACTTCTTGATCTGCAACATCTGGTTTTGTTTTGTGGACAGGGCACAAGTAGTCAGGTTTGTTTAGAAATGTAGTGTGTGTAATGAGTGATGTTAAAAAGAGCTAGCAATTTTACCTTTTTTTTTTTTTTTAATAGTCTTGAATGTTTTTCCAGACATCAAGGATTTATTCTTTTATCTCCAAAGGGAACCTTTGCAAACGACCTTACATATTTTTAAGCAGGCAGAAAAACCCAGAGAACAGCTCAGGGATTTAATGTAGGTTGTTGGTTACTTCTGTCAAATAACTTTTGAGTAAAGAAAATAATTACCCATTTGCTTTGATAGCTTGAAAGTAACTTTACATGTTCAGTTTGGCTGGGGAGACTTCCTCACTACCTATTTGTTTGGAAAGTACTTGTATTTACATTGTCTACTTGTGGATCAGATCACCCTTGTACTAGCTGATAAGGTTTCTGCAAAATTGGAGGCATGTCGAGACTGGGGGGGCTGCAGAAACTGGGGTGATCCGGGGAGTGGGGCTGCAGTGGTCACCTGCTTTACACTCAAAGATCTTGGCGTTTTGTTTTGAGTGTATAAATTGAGGAGCGTGAACCACAGATTTGCTGCAGATGCTCGCAGGTGGGAAGGTAGTTTCTTGAACAGTTTAGGTGGTGATGACTTCAGAGCCAGAAATATTTGGAGATAGGTACGTTGATCTGTGGACAGAATCACTTGGGAGAGCAAAGGGATGACGCAGCCTAGGCAGCCTGACACTGATGATCTGCAGCCCTCACGGTTTTCACACTTGCTATTTGTGCAGGCGTACCCCCGATGGAGCTTCCAATATGTGGAAATATTCATCTTTGCGTATCGTGGGGCCGGCAAATATTAATGTACCAGTACGATATCCCTCCCTGGTATTACTAGGACCAGTTTGTCAATTTTAATGACGTTGTGAATGTGCTTAACAGGAGATTTTTTTAAAAAAATAGACTAAAAATCTGCTTTTAAGAGTAATCGGGAGTGGAACCTGATTGCAGAGTATTACTCTTCTCTAGCAGAGGGGGTAAAAGTCCAGACAAAGCATTTCTACTTGCAAAATGGGAGGTATTAATCCTGTGACAACGTTGCAGTACGGGACCGGAACTGTCTTAAATAACACGTAGAGCTATCATGTCATGGGTAGCAGTACGGTTACACCATAAAGTGGCTGAATTCTGGGTTACTTGAAAAGAATCAGCTTGTCGGAAAATTCCACTTATTAGGAGTAGTATTTGTATGGCTCTTAAGAAAGACTGTATTTTGGATTAATGACCATTTAAATCTAAGTGATGGTGGCAATCAATAGGGTTATTTGATTTCAGCAGATTACCTTTAACCCTGGGATTTTGAGTGGAGTTGTGTTCTGGGAGCATGTATCCAGTGCTTACAGGACATGCTCACGTGTACCAGAGAAGGGTACAAAAGCTGTGAATCCGACTTGCAAAAATATTTTTTATTCGTATCTAGAAATTGACATACTCTTCATGGCTTGGAGTTGGTAGGATGTACAAAGAAATACAGAGAGTTTATAAAGAAAACTGAATCTTACTTTGGTTTGAAACCATAGAAAATTACTTACTTGAAAGCAACGTCTGCTTTTTCTAATATGGTTAAGTCAGTTCCTTGAATCGTTTTACAAAGGGCTGCAGCTGGGAAGAATGCCTATGGTTGCATGTTCTCACTGACACAGCGTCTGCTGATTTGGACTTCACTGGTGTGTTCATGTGGCAAGGCGACTTCATCCTGTGAAGTCTGAGCTATCTATCGCTGCTGCTTGCCTGCGGATGATAAAATAGGAATATTTACATCTCAGTTCAGATAAATGTTTGTCTAAGTACAAGTAGATTGTGGAAGGAAACAAGTTCTCCTCTTTCAAAAAAAAAAAAAAAGTCGTCCCTAGGAACAGGTCTCCGGACTTCATTTTCCTTCAGCAATCCCTCTTTGAGAGGTAGGCAGGCTCTTCAGAAAGCGTGGGCAGTTTTTAATGTTGCAAGTACCGAGTCGGTGCAGGATATCCAGACAGAACTGAAAGGACAGATTCTAATGTCAGCAAAACTGATTTAAAAGAAGTATTGATTCCATGTTGTATTTTATATCCGCAGCAGCCAATGGCAAATGTTGTCAAAATGGAATCAGATGTTTGTAACTTAATACTTAAGAAAAATGATGAGTGCATGTTTTTGACTTTAAGTATTCTCTGTGCTGCCTGGCTTAAGACATAAACTGATGTAAAAATAAATGACTGCCTGCATAATTTATGTAATGTCTTGCTCCCTGATCCTGTTTGTATTGATTTTTCTAAAAGGCTTTTGTGGCCACAGGAACCAATCTGTCTCTCCAGTTTTTTCCGGCCAGCTGGCAGGGGGAGCAGCGACAGACACCGACCCGGGAATATGTTGACTTTGAAAGAGAAGGAGGCAAGGTAAGATGGAAATGGTTGTGACTGAAAGACATTTTTGCCATGTTTATGATCTTACTAGTATGGGCCACGTGTATAATGTGAAATTACTAATATTTCTCGTCTCTGCGCCTGTAGGTAGTCACAGGAGTGTAACTGAAAGCTGGCCGGATAAAAATCCAGCATTGCTTTGTTTTAAAGCGTGTTCGTTTCTCTGGAGGGAAACACGTGGGCGGTTATGGTGGCTTTTTGTTGTTTTGAAGAACAGAACTTTATTTCTGCTGTCGTGTTATCATAAAGTTTTGGAGGACGATTTAAATTTGGTGTTGAGTCATTGCTTCTCGAATGGTTCAGCAGGTACACTTTGGCTGGTGAATGGTGGTGGACTAATGAAAATCTGCCGTGTGAACGGGTTACTTCATTGGCTCTTAGGTGGCCGGTTGGTACAGCAAGGGTTCGCTGTGCTGCTTAGTGGAACGAAGCTTTTTTTCTCTCCTCGGTTTCACCATGAGATATAATACAGAAGAAGCATCGCTTTCAGAATTGATTTCTGATTTTTTTTTTTTGTCCTGAGGTGGTTGTCCCGTGACTGATACTGAAAGCTAGAATTCCCTAATGACAGTGATGGTTACTGTGAAGCTGTGTTGGCTTTAAAGTCAGAAACCTTGCTTAGTCTCACCAGAATAAAGTTACCAGAATCACTTACAGCTGGTTTTGTTTTACAGCAGAAAACATACCTTTAAAAAGCAGATGCTGTCTCTTACCTATGCTACTGCAGCTGCTTTGGGACTGATCCAAAGATCACTGGAGTCAGTAGGAGACTTTCTGCAGACCTCAGGAGGAGGTTTGGAGCAGCACTTAAGGCCCCACAGCCTTTCTGTGTCAGGCTAATTTCTGTGTAATTTTTGACTGTAAAAGTTTTTAATAGACTACAAAATTCTTGCTTTTGCCTAAATATTTTTTTACCCACTCTTGTAACAAGTAACAGCTAATGCTACCAAACCTACCAGGCTGGAGGAAATATTTGAATTTATTCAGGTTTAATGGCATGTTGGGTCTTTTAAATGCTGCTAGGTGGAAAATAAATATTTCCTATAGTGGGAAAACTTGATTGGAAGAAAAAAAAAATTCCTGAGGGCAGATATGGTATTTGGAATTCAAGTTAACGAGGTATTTTGGAAAAAAAATAGTTTTCCGTTTAGTCCTCTGAGGCTTGCAGAAGTTTGACAAATTGGGGGAGAAGGAGTGAAGTTGGCTACGCTGGGTACTGACTGCTTTGCTAAGGAAACGGAATTGAATCTGGCTCTTGCTGAAAAATATTGATTCTGGCTCACAATTGAATGAGGAATTTTTCTTGTAATGTGTAAGAAGACTGAAGTCTCTCTTCTTGCCAGTTCAAAACTAATTTTATTTACTCCTATGATTTTTTTTTAACTTTGTTTCCTCTGAATGAATTCTTAAAGTACTGAACTACTTCATCCATTTTCTTGTGTCGCCTTAATCGTGTAAGAAAGAGCGTGGTAGATGTGCTGTGTATTAAAATAGAACACGAGCCTCCTTAATGAATGCCACTCCCTGTTTTATGTGTGTTTACGGTAAATTCTAGAGTGCTTCACTAAAATGTTTAGAAGAACTCGTCTGAATGAGCCTAGACAAACTAGTAAATGGGAAGAGTGTTACGCCCTGGTATGAGCAAAACACAGATTGACCGTTGTAATCAGACTTCACGGGTGTAAATCACACGTGAGTGCACAGAATTGAACTTGCCTGGAAGTCAGCCACTCCCGCGACTCGAGGGGTGAGCAGGCTGGGAGGGTGTTTCTTACCGTTATCTACAGAAACAGTTAAGTGTTTCCTATGAATTGTCCGAGATTTTTTTGCCCTCTCGAGATTGTTGTCGTTTGGTTTTGTTAAGGATTTCTTTCATAGGCTTCGGCAGTCTCTTAACGCCATGTGATTTTTTTGCAGCTCTGTGCAGCATTGTTTTATGGGCTTTGATTCTCGAGGCGGTGCATAATGTGTGTGTGTTCATCGCTGGGTTGAAGCCAGCAAGGCATGTTTTTAATTATATGAATAAAAAAAGGCGATGGGGGGGGAGCTGTCAGTTAATTATTATTTTAGGCATTAGTTTGAGATCTAGAACGTAGATAAACTTTACCAACGCTAGAATATTTTTTTATTCGGGAATTCTCCTTCGGTGTTCAGCCAAGCAAATGACAGCCCAAAATAGTTTCTCCAGACTTGGAAGTATGTCCCTGTTGTGCCTAAGCAGCTTTGTACACGGACTCACAAAGCTACCAGTGCAGCATCTACTGGAATTGCTGCTTCAGTGATGGAATTCTGGAAAGGGCAACACCCTGATGAATCCACATGAAAGTTGGGATTCTGCGAATATCTCTTTCATTGGCTTGAAGCTTTTCGTTCTGGTATTTCTTAACCTAAGTTTTTTTCCCTGTATGCTTAATTTGCCTTTTTAATTCCATGCATCTGATGTTCACAACGAGTGAGTAGGCCTCTAGTGGGTACCCTGTCTTCATTAAGTCAAGAATTGGATAGCTGAGCATTCACTTAATGTTTCCACTCATTTTGAACCTGAGCGTAACGTTTTAATTTTTTTTTTTTTTTGAGATAGTTTTAAGATTCTGCGCTGTCTTTGACCTGTGGCAAATTTAATTGTGTATTTGGTCGATTTTTCAGGCTTGTTGTAGCAAAAGAAAAAGTATTACTGAAAATAGGCCCCTGGATCGTAAAAATGATAAAACGTGGTATTTCATGGTGATTGTGGGGGTGTATGGGTTGACTTAAATGTGGTTTGTGCCTTGTTTCTGGGTATCTAAACTGTACCAAGCTTTCCTGGTCCTTTGTGTTGTCAGCTAATGTGCATTTTTTTTTTTTAAAGAATAAATTAATATTTTTAAGAAATTCGGAGGCAGATGGTGTGTTAATGTAATGTGTTGCCTGAAATATCACATAATTGAACCCTGGGATGAAATGAAGAGCTTTATTTTCACCTTGGTTCCCTGGTATTGCCAGTTACTTAATGAAGTTCTTTAATTTTTACTTCAGTTTTATGCTGATACCAGATGAACTTCAGGCTAAACTCTGTGTGTGTGTGTGTGAACTTCAGTGCTTCTTCAAATCTAATGTTATTGAAAATTTCCTTGTTCTGTTTACTGTGTGGTCGACTTTGTGTTCTGCATTTTGTGTGCTTTTGCCAGTATGGTGAAACGTTCTGGGTTTTCGTTTATTTGAGATTTTTATATAGCTCTGGTCTCTCTTGCCTGAAAGAACATTAGCTCTTGGGTATTCTTTCTCGCTGTTTAAATACCACTTGCTACACTGAGGCGTGTGAAGCTGTTTTACTTCCCCTCCCCTTTCTGATGCTCTTCTCCATCTCGCTTCTAAGGCAGCCCAACTTCCTGTCGCTCGCTGCTCGCCGGCTGCTCGGAAACCAGAGTCTTGAGCCCAGGCTGATTTCAGTGCAATGTGCTGGGAACTCCACAGCCCTTGGTGATTTTAATTGATTTGGAGTGCCTGGTATGCCACACGTGTGGTGTAGCTACGAGTTCTACTCCTGCCTACACCATTAACTTTGTTCTGGCTGTGGCTAACGCTAACCAGACTTTGTATAAAAACTCGACTTAAGTGGTAGCCAACAGCCCCAGTTTGCCACTTGTGTCCTCTTTTTCTCACTGGAGGTTTGATTGACAGGACTTGTTCCCAAATCAACTTTTTTTTTTTTTTTCTGACGTTAGCAATAAAATTTCGTAGGTTGTTGAGATGTGGTGTATTGGCGGCTCCGTTTTCTGGGCAAATGCAATTTCCAGTCCAGCACAGGATCACAGTGTACCCAGTAGAATTTGCCTGGAAACTGAAGACTTCATTTATGAGAAATACCTGAATGTCAGTGCTAACCTGTTTTGAACTGGAAATTTTACTTTCGTTGTCCCAGCACTTTGTGAAGAATCTAGATGAGGCATTAAGTCAAACAAGTTGGAATAGTGGCTTTCTTTTATTTCTATAGGTATGCTTATTTTTTTTAAAAAAAAACCAAACAAACAGAATATCTGTGCAACCGCAGTTGCACTTTTTTCCAGATCAGTGTGAAAGGATGTCAGATGTTGGGGATTTGGGGAGGGGAAAAGTATACTAGAGATGTAATATTAATTAAAGGTCATACTGTGGTGTGGACCATGTAGGGCGAACTATCTCAGCCATTAGATGCGTGTGGTCTTATTAAGACTTGATGATCTTACTTGTCTGTGGTAGTTTAATACTCCTTCAAATTATTGCGGAAGTCTCAGTTTAAAGCACTTCAGGAGATGGTGCTACAACCTTGTAGAGGTTCCTGGAGCTATTTGTACATGACAGAGGCATGTGGGCATGGAAGATAGTTAAACAAAAAACGTCAACTTTCCGCATTCTTCATGGATTGTCTCTTAATATAAGGACATCTTGTTTCACAGGAGCTGTCCTGCTCATAAACTTTTTCTTTCAGAATGGTTTTATTGCTTCCAGATCTGAAGTCAAGCTGAGGTTCATTGCGTAGCTCTGTCCAGTCCTTGGCTGATATTTAGCTAGTCCCTCAGTGCCCTGGGTGGGTTAGGATTACAATATTTTGGGGTCGCCTGTGCTTTTCTCTCCCTTTGTGTTAGCAGAATGAAACATGGAGCAGGGAAGATCTCTCTGGTGGCCTGTCCTCAGAGCTGCTGCTTTTCCTGAGCACCGTTAAACAACTGTTCCTTCTCCTACTTGGATTTATCTGATGACCCCACAACCCCAAGTCATTGTGGTGATGGGGAGAGATTCTTCTGTGGTCAGTGAAGGCACATCAGCTGCTCAAACTGTCTGTGTGCTCGGGCCCTTCGGGGTTCTTCTGCCTGCTTTGGCCAAGGGAAAGTGGTGTTGCCCCAGTGAAGCCACCATCACTGTTGTTCCTTTTTTTTTTTTAATCTTTCTCAGGCTTTTTCTGTAAGTTTTGAACAAGAAAGTCAGTGTGCGGTTATTCTGACAGCAGATAAATGGGCTCGGCGGTGTATAGTTTTAACCCAGCCTGGCTAAACAGCTTAATTGTTTCTTGGAATTGCGTGGTGGGAGTCCTGGGGAAAGAGAAGAATCCACTGTTCTAGATGGTCCTCTTGATCAGTTTTCATTCAGGATCAACAATATGGTTTGGGTAAAATACAGGTTTTCTGTAGATGCTTGTGATCTCTATGTTTGTGCTTAAGAGTCTTCCACTTAGCAGACACTTCTCAGTTTCGTTTTTTTTTTGTTGGTGTTTGTTTTTTGCCATATGTGTCGTTTCTTTGTTTATGCTCTTCCACTGTTTTTTTTGCTTTAGAGGAGATGCTTTGAGGTCTTGTTCGCTGTGACATGCTATTTCGTGGAGAACTATTTAATTGACATTCCATTTGAAGCCAGGTAGTCGCAGTGCATCTTTGCTTATTCACTTTCCCCTGAAAATGGGAGACGTCTCTGTCCGTGTTCAGTTCATGCGCTATTAACAGTTAGGTACTAACAGTTAGGAACTTGGATTTAGGGAAGAGAAATCTTTAGAACTGGTAGCTCGTTAGGTGCACGCTGTCCTGTGCTGGCAGGCAGCCGCTGGCTGAGGTTTGGACAGTTGTTCCTCAGGAGTGATTTATCGCCGGGTGCCTTTGCCACCTCAGCGTGAGTCACACCAGGCATCTCTCATGTGACAAACAGCCACAGCGTTTTCCCCATAATCCTTCCACTCCCCCTCCATGCTCCAAATACTTGTGTTGCTGCACGCAGCCTCGTCCAGGCGTTACGGCACGAGCGATGACGATGCCACTTGGAGCACGGCTGGGCTGTTTGTGGTGCCTACCTGTCACTCTCTGTAGGCCCTAAGTGCTTAAGGTCTGCTGTCAGTAACCCTGCTTTGGATTAGCTTTTATTACGCGTTGTAGAAGCGGTTGTTCAGTCCTATTTTCTGTATTACCTCAAACTTGTTCCGGTAGTCTGAATGCACCCGTTGGAGTTGTGTAGACAAGCCTTCAAATTTACTCCTGCCATCACCCTCGAGTTTTCCAGAAGAGGAACAAAACCGGAGTTACTGAGCTCAGTTTTGCATTTGGGAACCAATTTATGTGTAAGGACAGATGAGTACTGTGGGGATGAAAGCGGTGTTTGAGATCTCTGCAGCAGAGATACTGGAAGAAAGCTGCTGTTGAATCCTCTGTTTGCCTATCAGTCTCCCCTTCGTAACAAAGTTGTTAACATGCTTCTCCTCTTATAAATGAATGACACAAATAAGAGCATTGCTGTTGAGGATGTCTGTTTCTTTGTGAAAATCTCTTAATGCTTCACATCACAAAAAAATAAAAATAAAAATTCAAGACGATGAAACATTTGCTACAAGAAACTGTAATTTTTCTAAAAGTTATTGAAATGTTTCTTTGAGCTTTATTGTCCAAAGCACAAGTAACAAAATTGGCCAATTGGCTTGTATAATTACATATTTGATGTTTAACAAGTTGGCCTGGTGAAGTGTTTACCATGACAATAATATGGAAAAAAAAATGATGACTCTTGCACAAGACTGCTGTTCCCAGAAGATGAGTGCTCATGAAAGAATCATTTTTGGCGGGGGAGAGCTGATGCTGCAGATGTTCTCTCTAAGCAGAAAGTCCGTACATTTTCTGTTACAGTAATATCTAGACGTATGTACGAGATCCAGGTTGTGACTGCTTGAGGAGTCTGTGCAGAACTTCTGCCTTCTCTCTGTATGTCAGATAATTCACTTAGGCGGTTGCAGGCAGCAGCTCTATGTTTTGGGACTTCTGGACTTGCAACTTGTTTTATCTGTCCATAAATATGGAACATAAAACCAGCGGAAGGTGACAGAAGGAGTTGTTAAACCTGGCATAATTTTCACAGTAAGGGTCATAAAGCTGTTGAAATACACTGATTGAGGACAAAGTGTTGCCTGCCACGTATTTCATATACTTTCAGGCCTGAAATCCAGGGACGGAAGCAGCTCTGGAACACTTGATGGGGGCTTTTATGTCTTGATGAAGTATCTCTTGACAGCAGTTGAGGAGTAGCCAGTGTTGTTCGACCAAATAAGTCGGAGGTGACAAGAATAATTTTTTTCCTTCTATTCAGCAAGTGTATTCCTTTTAAAAAAAGGGAAAAGCTTACATTCTTCAGTGGAGGCAATACTGGACTTGGCTTTTTCTTTTTGGAAAATTAATGTAAGCCTAAAGAATGCTTAAGAATGGGAAGACTAAGGCAGGAGGGCATCTAGACAAAGCAAAACAGCTACAGTAGTGTATTTTTTTTCTCATGCTACTCAGGAGTGTCTGGAGACTGCTTTACAAAGCTTGCGTGCTTCTCTGATTTTACTTTTTTTTTAATATATATGTATGGATGGATCATACAGTGTTGGTTCTGTCCTTTCCTGGGCTTGTGCTCAGAGAATTCTCGCTGTGTTTTGGCTAACCAAAGCTGTATTTACATTATGCACTATCTTTATAACTCTGATTTATTCCCCCCCCCCCCCCCCCCCCCCCCCCCCCCCCCCCCCCCCCCCCCCCCCCAGGATTTTGCTGTTTGGAGATCTTAGTATTAAACCTATGTTTGAAAGTGCTAATTACTCTGTTAAAGAAAATTCCAAGCTGTTGCTAATGATGTTTCTCTGCAGAAAGCTGATAGTTTTCTCCAGATGATGCTACGAAATTTCATCAGAAGATGAAATCTCCGTAGTTGTTACGATATACAAAAGGCAAAAAATTGTTAACTTGCGTTATTTTAAGGCTTCGTGCAGCGCTACTTGTTGAACAAATGTGCCTGCAGTTTTTCCAGACTTGAATCTTGCTTAATGGGTGAGGCTTGCAAAGTGCTCGGGAATGTAGTGAAGCCAGAGGGCAGAAGAGGTAAATGTTCTTGGCCCTCCCCTGTTTGGGCTAGTTCCTGGATGGCTTTATTAGTTGCTTGCCCATGTTGTCAAAAATCAAGTGTCTTCTAGTTGAGTATACTTGCATTACATGTTTCAGATTTTCATTTTGAAAACACAGGGTTAATAGGTTATAAATTTGCACACAGATGTAGCATGGCGTGTTGATTGTGTGTTTTAGATAAACCCCTCTCTCTCACCCTCTGTTGGAGTTTCCAGTTTTAAGTAGTTTTTGCTGTGCTGTTTTTCGGAAAGCTTGAAAAGAGCCGGTTTCCCAACCAGCTTTGAAATTTCCGTCTGGAAAATCTGTTCTGTCGGTGTGGCAGAAAACTCTGTGTGTGTGTGTGTCCCTCTTAGTTAACTGGTTTTGTGAGCCTGAGCATTTTGTCAGTTATCTGCAAGCCTACTTAGAGCAGCAGCCTCCTAGCAATATTTTGCTGCAAAAACATGATTCTGTTTAAGCGTTGCAAGAAAAATTGGGTTTGGGAAGAGTAGATTTCAAATCCAACTGTCTTTTCCATGTAGAATCTAGTGGTAAGGATGTACTGATAAAAGACGCTGTAAAGTTTCACAGGGGTCAAAAAGCCAGCATGTATTTGCCTTTCAGATTATCCTTATATTCTGGTTATTGCTTTTTTGTTGATTTTCAGTTCCAGCCGTGCGGTTGGTTTTGTCTTTTTGAAAGCAAATGGAGTGAGTCTGAGCGTGAGATGCGTTTCATGTTGGGAGGCATTGGACTTTCTAAACATGAAGCCCCATACTTTTTGCTTTCTATTGGTTTGGGATTTTTTGGTGGGTTTGGTCAAGTGTAGTGTGTTTCCTGGTCAGTCCAGAAAATGCAGTATTTTGGAACTTAAGCTAATACCTAAAGTTGTGTCTTGAGTCGCCTTTGGCACCAGCGTGTAACCTATAGGTCTGTATACGTTTCTGCAGAGGGAGGGAAATGCATCTATGAGTCTAAAACTTAGATTAAATAAAAAAAGTAATTTATGTTCCTCTGACTCCTGAGTGTGGCAGGTACAGTGTTTTGGTACAGAGCAGACTACATTAAATCATTTCTGAGAAATGAAATCATAGTTGCAATTTTATTGATCTCAAGCAGAAGCAGAATGAACCAGAGATATCGCTGTAGAGGGGGGAAAATACAGGGGTTTAAAAATGTTAATGATTTTAACTGCTTGTATACAACAAACCCCTGCAAATAATAGTTAAAGTAGTTAGTCCTGTGCTCAGCCGGTTTTCCTTGTCACTATTAAAATTCTAGTTACAGGCTATTAGCAATTCGTGGGATATTTTGCATTTCTGCAAATTCTTTTCTTCAAGATATTTTGTTTTTCAGAGTTGTTGAGTTTGTATTTCCATTGCTTTTTGCAATCTTAAAATATTATGGTATGAAAGACTGCATTTAGAACTTGTATTATTATTTTTTCCCCCTATGCATGACAGTCTGGATTGAAACTCTTCGCTAGCATGCTGTTTTGTTAGTATTTCTGGTTTTGCTTGAGGACTCAGCCTTTGTCATAGCTGATGAAATAGAGTAGCCCCATGTAATTTTGAATATTAAACTTTTCCTTCCAGAAATTCCTCTTATATTCTGTAAGAACTAATGCCTGGGTGGTTGGTTTTTGGTCTGTGTGTGTCGTGCTGTATTCATCTGGAATGCCACAGGTGGGTCATCCATGTACAACTGTTCAGGAAGGGCTCCTGTATCACTTCCTTTGGGTTTTTACAGAGTAGTGTAAGGTTTAAATTTTAACAAAATCTCGTTTTTCTGTAGTGGAAGCTGTTTCAAGATGTTGCTTTCACCACAACTCAGAAAACATTTCCTTTTGGGGCTCGAAGGAAGAATAATAATATGCTTTAAGACACGAGACAGAAGGATTGATATAAATTTGGTGGATTTTTGAGCTCTTAAGATTTGTAGCAAGGTGTCTGTTGTTCTAAGATACAAAACACAGTTTCTTGGTCTGAGATAAAAAACACAGTTTCTTGTCCTAAGATACAAAACACAATTTCACTCCTAGTGACTTTCTAAGTGGGATTATTTTCAGCTGCCTCTATTTACGAATTCCCAACTGAAACTGTGTTACAAGGGTTTAATTTCAGAATTGAATTCACAAAGTCTGATAGAGGCTGTAAACTCTCTCCGTGACTTGGTTGTTTTTCACTAGTTTCTTTTAAAATATGAATAATCAATATCCAAAAGTGTGGCATGAAACCTTGTGTGGAGTTGTCGGCTTCCGCCGACTTCGGTTGTTCTTACACTAATGAAAGTGCTGTTCTGTTTTGTTCCCCAAATAACTGAGGATTTCGGAGTTCTGTTGCAAGGTTTTAGAAAGGCTTTTTTTTGTGTGTATGTGTGTGGTTCACAGATTGTGTTCTCTCTGATGCTCTGCTCCCTTTTGGAAACCCAGACTAGCGACCCTTCTCTGGTCATTGATAGGAAAGTGAGTCGTGGTGTTTGGTGTTTGGAGCTTGACTCAACTTCATGTTTCAGGACCATCGTGCCAGATCTGTGTGGCAAGACCACCGCGTTTGATTTATGAAAACGTGTATGTGCTCCTTCGAGATCTCTTTTGGAGGAAACTGAGGAATACATAACTTCCCACGTGAACATTTTGACTCGGTAGTCTCCTTTAGCTCAGCAGCGTGCACAGACCACGTTAAGAGAAGCTGAAACCATCTGGTTAGCCTTAACCGATTTAACATCTTCCTCGGAGTAAATGTTTACAGCTATTTCTTTCTTAATGGTCAGCGAAGTCACTGGGGAGACCGCTGTTTAAACATTTAAAAGCGGGGCATGATTCGGGGGGGAAGGTGAGATCAAAACCGGGACGTACAGCCAAGAGAAGAGGCGGCTTGAGCGGGCAGACGTGTGCGGGCTGAGCCAGAACGGAGCCTCTTCTGAAAGGGCGCCTTGAGCCTCGGCGTGCCGGGACCGTGAAATCGGGACCGCTGGGGACTGGTGTTTCCTGGGCGGGTGAAGCTGCTCTCTCCTCCGTGGCTGCTGTGAGCATGCGATTCATTAGTCAGCGGGTGGTGAGAGCTCTGTGCAGTCTCCGGGGGAGGAGGAGGTGGCGGCTCGGTTGCTTTAGGGAGAGGGAGCATTTTCTGTAACTGCAGGATGTGTGGATGGAGCGTGCAGATAGCCTATCTGTAGCGCATCAGCTAAATGCCCCGGTGTTGCGAGATAAGGATTTACTAGAGGACTAAAATAGGATGTGAAACTGCGGGTTTGTATCCTGTGCTCAAGTAAAGCAGCTTTTTTTTGTTGAAGTCATTGAGAATTGTCCTCTGCTTCGCTATATTCAAAGCAGGTTTGGTTTTTACAATACCGACTAGTGGTGTTGCTGGAGCCACGTCCCTGCCTGGTCTTAACAGCAAAGCTGCCTCCCAGTTAGTTGGAGTTGGAGGAGAGGGCTGCTGATTTAAATGCAGATGAAAAGAAATAACAAATGAGTTGAAAGACTACAAAAGAGAAGGTGAGATACGCTGTGTATTGAAGGCGTGGTGGCACAGAGGGCTTTGAGATCAAGCCAGCTGGTAGATGGAGAAAGTGCAAATGCAGCTCTACAACTTGGAGCCTAACGTGTTCATGCAGCACCTTCTCAAGTTTACGTGTGTTTATGGTGCTGTTCACCCTCCATACAGATAATCTACAAGGAGATAAGTATTTACTTTTGCTGGTTGTTCAACCAGTGTATTTGTTCTAATGCTAGAAACCAGTTTCCAATGTAGAAGTGACACAACTACTTTTCTCATTTAAAAAAAAATTCTAATGCTACTTTGATTTGTAGCAGGAGTTTGAAAAGGAAGATGTAGTTTCAGCTGAAATGAAAGTTTTGTATAACAAGACACCTGAGCAAAAATTCAGCTGGTCCAAGCTAGTAAAAATTGCAGATTTTGGTATCTGACAGTTTACCTAGGTCTCAGAATTTAGCAAACTGTCTAGCATGGAAAATGAGGATGCGAAATGAGGGACAGCTTACTTTCCTCCAGCGTGTTTAATAATGCTTGACTCTGTTACACAACCACTGGCACTGTCAGAAAAGCCATACCTTGTTTGGCTTCTAGGAAACTGAAAGGAGACGGCTGTATAATACGTCTTTTCCTCTTGTATGTCCCTCTATAATGGTGTTTCTTTAGGTAGCATTAAATTTGTCCACTGAATTATTTAAATGCAGCCAATCTAGGGTTAGGTTACAAAACCTTGGACGAATTATTTTAAAAAAAGACTTCTTTGTTCTGTTGCCTATCCAATTATATAGCTCAGTAATATTAACAGCAGGAAGCTTGTAGAAATGTAGCTGTTGCCTTTGCTCTTGGTGTGACTGTCTTAAGGCAACTTTTCGGAACGGAGATTCTGAAAGTTCTCTTTTAAGACAACTTTGTGCTGGGTTTTGAGGTGCTGTAACAGATCATGTGCTCATAGACAAGAGTGCTAATTTATTAATAATTCTGTTAAATTGAAAGGAAACCAGCATGACTTTATCTCAAAAGAAGGAAATGTGTGGTTAAACAGTTTTGGCTACAGTCTTAGGTGGTTTTCATTCTCCAGAAAGAGGAGAGGGGAGTAAAGGACTCTAAATTCCTTTTTCTAAAATAGAGGAAAAAGCACCAGTATGCTTTACTGTGTGTTTTAATGAGGGAGAAGTTCCTGTGTAAGCACATGTGGTTTCACGATGAATTATACTAAATTTGGATGATTGTATAGCAATTTCAAAACTCGGGTATCTCGCCAAGGAATTCATCCTTTCAGAGGTGAGAAATGCTTCTTATCTGAATTTTGAAGCCCTGCCGAATCCAGTGGCCTAGGTCTCTAAGGGCTCTGATTCAGGAGCACAAGGGCAGAGCACTTTATCTCCAAAGGTCAGGCCGCGTGCCAGCGGTTCGCCTGCTGTGTCAGCAGCTCGGCTCGTGGTCAGCGTGCTCGGGGCAGATAGCAGGCGTCAGGAATCACATCGGCTCTGTCAACTCCTTTCCCTTTCCCCCTTGTGCTTCTGGAGACTTGCAGAATTTCCAGCACTCCTCGGGCTCCCGGGTGACGCCGAGGCGTTGGGTTTGAGGTCCGGAGCCCTCGGCGGCTGTGGCTGAGCTCCCCCGCTGCTCGCCTCAAGCTGCCGAGTCGGCAGGTGATGCGCTCGCAGCCGCAGTGACCGGGGGAATCCAGCAGCCGCCGCAGTGAGGCGGGTACTGCCAGTTTAATATTCCTTTTCAAAGTAACTGACAGAGAATACCCCCCTTCTGGACAACCTGAAAAGCTAGATTTGTCATCGGTGAGAAGTCCTGTGTAACTCTTCTTCCAGAAGGATAGGACTGGCTGGGTCAAAAGTTAAACCCTGAATGAAGATCAGGAAAAGAGCTTGTTTGCTTCCGCAAAAAGTACCTAGCATTAGAGCACAGACTCCATTGTCTTTACAGACCCGTAGTTAAGTTCATGCTACCTTTTTTTTTCTTTTTTTTCCACTTTTGAATTATTCTGCATTCTTAGGGTGGCTTTCGATTCTAACAGCCTCTTTAACTGTCTTTCATGTCTAAACTAATTAAACACGTCTATTAAATTCATGGCACGTACTTCGTTTATTTCTTGTGAGATGAATGAGTGAAGGCTGTGCTGAAAGGCAGTAAGGTTGTATGTCGTGTGCTTGAAATGATTAAACTTGAAATGAGGGCTGTGGGAGGTGGTTTCCTGGTAGCCCGCGTGTTCCTCGCGCTGGTTCTGACACCTCTGCTGGCAGAGGCTGTTGGCCGGTAGATCTGCACCCTGCATAGCGCGCTGTCGTCACGGAAGGCAGAGATGTGATGACTTGCGTAGCCAGTCTGTGAATACCGGAACAGAAAACCAGCCTGTGCTCTTCTTGGAGCACGGGGTTGCGTTAGGAACGTGGCTTCTGGAGCCCCTGCACTAAGAGAGCCGATAGGAAGGAGAGAGGTTTGAACTAACCTGTATTTCTTCATTATTGAGCCACTGTATATCGTATTAGTTACAACTTCTACAGTATGTAACTTCGTACTGAAGTGTGGTAAGTTGTAAAAATCAAGCTCAGGGATCAATGTGTATTTTCTTTGCCAAATGGCACTACTTGTTTGCCCCTTGGTTTTGTGCTATTTGTTCCCTTTCTTCCACTCGTGGATTGCCTCTCATGCAGTACGGTGCTTAATTTTACCAGGACAGCCTTTGCAATAAGGAGGGTTTACCTTCCTCTTCTCCCCGCTGTTCTCCAAGCCTTTTCTTTTTCTGCTTGAGTGACCTTAGCTGGTAAGTGTGGAACTGAGCAAGCAAGCACAGTCAGGGTGCTTTGAAACGTGCTGTCGTGCTAAACATCAGTTATACTGTGATGGGGGTTTGCCAGAGGATGAATTTAGAGCTATTAGAGGAGGCACAGCGTGAAAATTCCCCTACCTAGCTGGGCCACTCCCGAAGACTGAAAAGACTCAACAGGATTTGGGATGTCCAGGCAGTCTTGAAATCTGGAGAGGGCACAGGCCTGCGAGCATAGTTTGCCTCCCTGGCCGTTCAGCATAGAAAAACAGCTGTTTGGTGAGGGGTTCTGACTTGCCAAGTAAGCTGAAATAACTACGGAAGGTAGATTTTTTTTTTTTCTTTACGATTTAGGTAATTTTGCCTTTTTTTTTTTTTTTTTTTTAAAGGCTGATGTCATTAAAAATATGGTGTCAAACTCATTTAGTGTTGTATTTGCTTCTTTTTAAATTTCCTGTGTGGAGATTAATCTCTGGAAGTATTTCTGCTTTAAATCACTGTATCATCTACCATTATCTTGGTGTAGGGCCTTAAGCTCATGCATTATTCCTTGCTGCAGCTCAAGGCGCTCTTCGTGTTGATACTGTAGACGGGGTTTGATCATCTGGTGTTGCTTCTTTTGAAAAGCCTTTCACAAGTGCTAGTACAGGCACGGGAAGACTTTCTTATTTTTAGCAAGGGGTGTATTTATAGTGTGATTTACCAAACTATGGCTAGTTTGTAAATTTGAGGAGGACTGAAGCCAGTGCTTGTTCTTTGTATTGGGGGTAGAATACAGCAAGGAAAGCGTGTATTCATTTAACCATTTACATGTGCTCTAAAGGACCCTCCCTCTCTGGCAGCATGCCACTCTCTTTGTGACACGGAGGTAAGCTGACAAGAAAAACAGTTACTTTAGCTGAAAGCAGTAACAGAATTCTAACCAAATCCTGGTGCGCGCCAGTTTATAAAATGAGAACACAGTTTAAATTTATTCCATCCAGTACAGTAGGCGAAACTTACAGCACTCGCTTGATTAAAACAAGTTCTCGGAAAGGAGGCAGAAGAAGCTGTGAAGTGGTGTCTCATGTTACCAACTGGTTTGGATGTTCTTCTAAGAATACATATGGAAGCTTCCTGTGTCAGGATTTTCGTTGTGCAGGCGTGTGTGTAAATGCTTTCAAATCCATAGTGTGTGTTTTGCTTTTATTTCAGGTGTACTTGAAGGCACCCATGATTCTCAATGGTGTCTGTGTCATCTGGAAAGGCTGGATAGATCTGCAGAGACTGGATGGTATGGGCTGCCTGGAATTTGATGAAGAGAGAGCACAGGTAAGACACCCTGGCTTCTCTGCCTCAGGTGTTTGTTTGTCCTGCTGGAAGGAAACAGGCAGTCAGGTAGTGAACGCACATTCTAATCTGCCTTTTTCCATCCCTCACTTGGAACACAAATTCCAAAGGAAACCTACAGTATAGGAGTTCAGAAATGTGGTTGTAGCTCAGCTGGTGTTTTTAATTAGATCAAAAATATTTGGGACAGGAATCGCCTGTAGTTCGCAGTTTTGTGGGTGATTTAGCACTGTTACTGTGCTCCAGAGTGGTGAAGTATTTGAAAAGCTATGTCTGTAACTTGCACAAGTTTAACTGGCAAGTTTCTTCTAGCTGTTTGCTTTAGGGTAGGATGAATAGGGCTTCTTCCTCTGTTCTGTAGCAGTGCTAAACTCTCTGCTCTGTTAAGGTATGGCAGCTTTTGAGAACTTACTTCCTATCTACTTACTTCCTACCAGCGGAGTGACTGCCTAGCAGCTGAATCTTTGGACACTCACAAGAACAAAGTAAACGCAGAGGAAATGAGTTTTTAAGTGCACATCACATATATAAAGTTCACTTACACGGCTGTGGGGTTCCTTATTTAGTCAGACTTGAGACAAATCTTTAAGTGGTAACTCAGTAACAAAGCTACTTAACTGATAGTAAAAACTGCTGCACCAGCTTTGTGTGGGCTTCCGCACAGATCGCCTGTCTGCAGTGGACAGTAAATTGTATGCGGTAACATCAGTTACTAGAGTTAGGACTTAAAATCTATATTGTGAACTCAGCAGTTCATTTCTATAGTTTGATAATTTAGAAATGGTGAAACTATATGAAGTCACGGTCCAAAGTGCTTCTGAATACAAGGGTTTGTTAAGCATGCAGAGAGAAGAAGGATGAGCAATTTTCTTGCAGCCTTTTTTTCCCCGTCCAAGTTCTCTATTGTCACTCCAGCAAATGATTTTTAATTTACTGTGTACCTGTATATACCCATTTTCTCCTAACTTCTCTCTGAAGCCAACTTTCCCCCAAGATCATCACGACTTCCCCTAACTGTTCAGGAAACTTGAGTAATTCACTTTGAACCACTCTTCAGTGTCTCCTAAATGGTAGCTCTGTCGTCTTCGTCTTGATAGTGTAACAAAATCGGAGCTTTCTCTGTCTCTTTCCTTTTGTTGCTTTAGATTCAAGAGACCCAAAGCAACTCACTCGTGAACAATTGAACTGCTTTGTGTGACACTGGTGGTTCCCTTTGTCTTTCTTGCACCTCGTGTATGTCGTACCCATGGGTGATTTTTGCAAAAACTTAATATTCACACAAACTGTCTTTCCAGATTACCTTTTCTGTGCCTTTGTGCCCTCTAGGGGATTGCTTCTGGCAGTTGTGTGCTGGAGCTGATTTTTAAATAAGGATGCATTTTCTATTTCCACTGTGAGTGCCTCGTTCTCAGCCCTCGCTTCCTTAGGGTTTCCCTTTTAGTCATTCTGTGACCATAGTTGGTCGCTACATAACAAAAAGGAACCCTTTAATTCCACCTGGAGACCAAGGGCGCTCCTCTATTCCAGGCACGTGGAACTGGAGTGATTAGTTTGTTTCTGTTCAAGAGCTGGAAGTATTTATATCAAATTCTATATGGAGATGTGGATAGTTGCGAGCTTTGCCTCTCTGCTATTCTGAGGGTGGTCCTGCCACCTTTTGTTAATCCATGAGAAAGGCCAGGGAACCAAGCTTTTCCTTGGGTGCTGCTGTTGGTTGTGGCGTTCCCTTCTTCGGAAGCCACGTGTGGGCATGCTGAGCTGGCAGGGTTCCTGCTGCAGTGGTGGGAGTGCTCCTTGGAAAGGGAATAACTGCTGTGGGCTCCCTGGGTGGGAAGGCCTCTGGACTGCAATGGCTCACACGGAGACCCCCGAGGACTTTGTGGGATAAATCCCAAGGTTCTCCATCTGTGACTGGTACGTGACGCTAAGTCACACGGCTCCTGATTTGAACCTGACCTCAGAGGGAGATACTGTCACTCACTTCCAAAATTGGATATTCCTGAAAAAAGTGGGTGCCCTTCCAAAAAAGGAGAGCGGTCAGGTGGCCTGTGTGTTCAGCTTTCCCCTTTTTAATTGCCCGATAAATGTTTTTGCGCGCTCTTGAATAATTTAGTTTCCCGATGTGTACACGCTGTCTTAACTACACTTAAGAACTCCTTTTTGTTGTCTTCAGAAAGTGTTTGTGCACTGAGCATGTGATTTATTTTTTTAACTCTTTTTTTTATGAGAGGATGTATGCATGCTCTTGGGCATCGGTGCTTTGAGTTTTGAGTGCTGAGGGTGCTGAGCTGGAGGTACTACACAGCGTGGATCTGCAGGGATACCTTTGCACTCGGTTGCGGGCACGACATTTGTTCTCAGTTTGCACTTCTTTACGATTACCTGGAGGCCGCTGGTCATCTTCTCTGCTACAGTAGCAGCACCTAAGAGTCCCCAGATACAGAGAGCTTGCTGCACCCTTGCCAAAACACTTACAGTACTGACAAATGCAATCTTTTACATTCTTCATTTCCTTTTTCCTGTATCTGCTGTCGCGCTTCCTTTTTTAAAACTGTTTTAATATTGTGGGTGGCAGCTGACTTAACTGCTGACTTCGATCCCAAAACAACCCTCGTGTTGGCGTGGGTTCGAGTGCCTCAAACTGTGCAGGGTAGGGCCCGGGGTACCCAGTTCCTTCAGTGTGAAGTTGGTATTCATCCATACGCACCCCTTACTCCCGTTTTCTGGAAGGTTTGCCTTGTACAAACGCAGTGCTATTGCATTTTCCGGACTCTTGCCACTTCCTACTAATTACCAGGATTTGTTAAATTTTTCCTTCGCTGCCGCACTTGGGAAATTGCACTAGGCTTCACCGGGTCGCAGAGTATTTTAGGAAGAACAGCCACATGCATAACAATGCAGTAATTGTAACTTTTCAGGTAGTGTTCTTTCCATGTAATTCAATAGTCTCACTACTAAATGGGCTTACTTTTTGTTCCTGGAGACCCCGATTCAGCTGCTCGTTCAGACTTCAGTGGACTCTCACTCACGGCTCTACTACGTGCCTGAATACCTTCCTCATCTGGGGCTGAAATTTCCCTGAGTTTTATACTTACCTCGAGTGTCACTGAAAGCCTGTTTCCATCTTCAGCACTTTTGTATCTCCTCTGCAATAGAGCATTTTTTTTGTAGTTGCAGGTTGGGGGCTTTGTTTTGTCCTATTCTTGTGTTGATATGGCTTCTGCTTTTCCCATTCTTCTTTTTCTTAGTAGATTTATTTAATGAGTGTTTTTATTGATTAAAACTAAGATGGGTGAAGGATTGGGTCTGGTCCAGCCAAATCCGCTAGGCTATAATTGCTAGTTTTGAGTGACATTTGAAAAAAAGTTTAAATTCTTTTTGTACAAGATGCTGAGATGTTTGTTCATTTCTGTTATAACAAAAGTAGAGCAGAAATTTTGTTACTACTAAAAGAACGTTCCAGTCTTTTTTTTACTCCTCCCTTTTGTCAGACAGAAGTAAACCAGTGTTTCAGCTGTCAGCGTGTGTTCATTCTGAATGTCAACATACTGATTCTTTCCCTATGAATTTCTGATTTAGTTTCTTTTGGATACAACCGTTTCTTTAAAATATTATGGCTGAGGCTATATGTTAGCCTTTTATTTCGTGACCACGTTGAACGGTGGTTAAAATGCAAAAATCTTTCATAAAAAAAAAATCTGCTTTCATTTAAGTCTGTTATAAAAAGAAAAATAGAAGTAGTAAAGACATACCTACCTTTTGTAAATCAGAGATAAGGCAGCTTTTCCATAGTCACCTGGGAGACAAGTTTATCTAATTTATCTATGTCCTTCTGCATTATTAAGAACAAACTTACTTTCCGCTGCCTGACCTTGGTTGCTATGCTTTGCACGAACGTTAAAGTAGTTCTGAAGGGCCAAACTCTACCCATAAAAATAGCAGGTAGTGGTAAAGTGTTATCTTATTGGCAGCTTTAAACATTGCCTTTCAAGACAGCTGGCTGGGGACCTGGCTGCGCGCCGTTCCTCACTGGCAGAGGTTTGTATTTAATTGTGCTGGGCCACGAGGGGCACCCATCCGCAACATTTCACAGAGTAGCTGCAGGGTGCGCGAGTGTGCCGACGGCAAAAAAAGCAATTTAACGTTCTCCCAGACTAGGGATGCTTTATCTTAAATTAAAAAATTTATGCACTTAATCCCTTGGTATATTAAAATTTAGTTGGCCTCTCCACATGTTGATGTCCTCTAACAGTCAAGGTTAGGATTCTTTTTTTTTTTTTTCCTTAAATTATCGACTTGAAAATAGCATTTCTGTGTATGTGGGGATCATAAGCTGAGTTCATAGTAATAACAGCTGAGGAGTTATGAAGAGGGAGAACCAATATAGTTGTTCACTTACTGTTTTGAGGAACCTCTTTAGGCTTGACTCCTTTATTCTGAACATTTTTAAAATTCTGGTGGGGAAGAGACCGATCTGTTTACATTCTGAGCAAAATATGTACTAAAAGGTCTCTAAGGTAAATAATTTGTGACTCAATAATGGCTTACATTCTTAATAACACTTATATATAAACTTTTCTAACGGAAACTAGGATTCAAATTAATTTTTTAGCATTAATTTATTAAATCTATTCCTGTGCCTAAGTCATTGTTGAAAATAAACGGGGCTATTGAAAAGCCTCAGGTTTGCTCTGCCTTATATGTGAATGCCTGCAGGTTAGTGGAGGAATAATTTCTGCTTTGCACTTTTGTTGTGCATCTCAATTTAAATAATTTCAGTGGTGGATAATGATTAGGAATGTTCACACTGATGCACCTTGAACAACCTTTGATGAAACGAAGGATTTATTTGGTTTGTAGCTTTTTTTTTTTTAAATGAAAGAGAAATGAATTACCATTATTTATACACTGATGCTAGTGAGTTCTGTCTAGAATACTGCCTTAAAAATTACTTTCATAAGGAAAATAAAAAGTATTGCCTCTTTTGTAAAACTTTTGAGAATTCCTAGCTTTTAAAAAACGAGCAGTGTTTTAAACTACTTTGGAAAAGCAGTTCACCTTGAAAATGTATTTTAGTAGTAGCTGCACTGCAGCTTTGGTTCTTCCTCCTGCGGCGATGAAGGTGAGTGCTCTTTCGTTAACCTGTACTGGCCGTTGCTGGAGCTCCTCTGTGTTCTGGCAGATCCTGCAGGACACACTTATCTTTGCTGCCAGGTGGTGCCTAATACTAAAAAAACCCACACGGTCTGGTAGAAATGAGGGTGGGCTTTTGTGTCACTCTGTGTCTCTGGTTTGGTAGCAGGAGGATGCATTGGCACAACAAGCCTTTGAAGAAGCTCGACGAAGAACTCGTGAGTTCGAGGATAGAGACAGGTCTCATCGGGAGGAAATGGAGGTGAGGGTTTCACAGCTGCTGTCAGTAACTGGTTAGTACTTTCCCAAAACTTCAGATTGTTTCCATTTGTTTGTCTGTTTGTGCAGTGTCGTGTGTTCTGTGTTTGCTGTCTGATGTTGTCCTGTAAAACTTGCAAAATGCATCGGTTTTAACTCTTGCAAAGTGAATTTTGAGGTTTTAAAGTTTTGATAAGAATTCTCTTGATTTGGGTCCTTTTTTCCTTTCTGTAGATGGCCTTCTCTGTGGGTACTTAAGCTGTAAGGATGGTTTTGTTCACAGAGCTGCCGTATCTGTCTCAGCTGATACTTGAGTAGCACAGAGAGGGATCTTTTGTCCCGTGCAATTCCCCAGGAGAGGCTTCGGGAGCTGCAGGCACAGAATTTTGTAGCCTGCTCTCCCATGAGGTGGGAAATGTTACCAGTGAACTTAATGGGAAGCTGCAGCCTGCTTTCCTGTGCAGGCTAGTTTTATTTTCCTCTCACCATTTTCTTACTGGCAGGGAGTCTTACTCCTCTGTTTCACTGGTGTAGTTCCCCCTGTCTTGTTCTTTGCTTCTTTAGGGCCCCACAGTCTTGAATCTTATTCTTTCTTGATGAGAGCAGAAATTACTGGGATCAGGAAAAGAGGAGCCAGAACAGGGAATGGAAACCAGCTGCTCGGAGATGTCAGAAAGGCAAAAGCTGTAAGAGGACGAGTGATACATAAGAAGAGTTGGCAAGTTAAGGCAGGCAGAGAATAGGGAGAAAACAGAAACACTTGGATTTTCGTTCCCTTACTCCATTTCCTACTTCCTGCTTCAGCAGTACAGCCTGACTTTACTATAATCAAATGTGATAAACCTGCTGCTTCTCGGGTTTTTAGAAAATTTGATTATTGTTATTGCTAAGCTGCTTTTTCTTCTGGCCTCCTTACTGATGACTGAGATGGTCAGTCAGGCACAAGAGCGTGAGAATGAGAGGGAAAAGGCAGATGCAGAGAACAGTATTCTCTCACTCGGAAGGAGTGGCTGTTGCGCGTCTCCTTGCAAACCGGGGTGTGGCCAGGTCAGATGTCAGCTCTAGCAAAGGTGGGATCCTTGCCCTGGAGGCCTGGCTGACACCAGGTCCTTGGAGCAGCAGCCAGATTACCTGCATTGTTCCGTCTCTGTCACAGCAGGGCTGGGACATGCTCGTGAGTTTGGTTCAAAAGGAAGGTAGAATTGACTTCAGGCTGTTTGCGAAGATCTGTGGCAGCTTACCTTAATTTAACAACACAGTAGCAACTTTAAGCCTGGCCTTATGTCCTTGACCTTGATTTACTTAAAACTCGTCTTGATTTATTTTCCTTTACTGTGTCCTCCTTGCCCACTCCTCTTAGTGCAGAGGAGAAGCCATGTGCGTGCTTAATGCTGAAGATTAAAAAAGAGCGAGGCTTTCTGAAATAACTTCTGGAGTTCTCTGAGACTTATTCTATACTCCAGGCGTAGAAAACACTTACTTGTGGGTGAAATGTACAAAAACTCTTTCAATTAACTGTGAGGTTGAGGTAATATCGAGCATCTGGGGCTTCATGATAGACGTCAGAACTCGTGACACTGAGACACTAAAAGCAACATTCCTGGGCAGCTGCAGGAGCTGAATTCAGTAACTTCTGAAAAGACTCTTGCTTTTAATAAGGCAGCAGGCAGTTGTTATTAAATAATGTCCTTATTAGCTGCAAGTACCCTTTTGCTCTTAAAGCAACCGTTGTCATTGTCCCAGCAATAAAGAACTGGTGTAGATGATCTGCAGAAAGGAAAGAAAAATTACTGGTTTGAAATCCTGTTTAAGCAGAATGATCAAAAGATGCTTCAAATGTATGTGATGTCAAATACAGATTTTTAATAAATGAAATACATTTTGTTATGCATGCTTTTATTTTTTTTCATTTTACTGTGCATGTTTGATACAAATAACCAAGCGATCTTTGCCTCAATTACCTGTAGTTCGGTAACTGATTTTTGCATTTCAGTTTTCATCTGTGTGTTTGGGGAAGAGGCATCCTGGCCACATACCTGGAATGTTTACAGATGAGCTTTTGCGCTCTGGATTTTAGGACTGTGTAAAAAGCAGGATCTTTTGGAGCAGGGCAGGGGAGAGAGCAGAAATGGATTTACAAGACATTCCTAAGGGGCAATTGGGTTTCCAAATTATTCATCGCTCCCCTGGCTTTCACCTGGGCTGTGTTCTAGCGCGGCGTTTGGGCAGAGCCAAATGGAGTTTAATCACTAATGTCAGATGCTCGGGGTCCTCATGTTCTCAGCAGAGAGCGAGGCATAAATGTGCGTTCCCGTGCTCGTCGTGTTTATGGCCTGTGTCGAATTTTCCAACGCTCACATGCTCGGTCAGCTCAGAAGTACGGTCTGTCGGTTGTACCCCTCTGGCGATTGCGTTGCTGACAGCAATGAAGACGTTAGTCCGGGCGGTATCTTTTGCCGTTTGTGTCATTTCGTTCGATCAAATAGTACCTGTGGTTGCACTGCAGAGATGGTACTTGATGGTTTTTGTAGGGCAGTTAGAAAAGGTGGGTTCTAACTATGCTCAGTGCATTTTTACGTAAGTTATACTGCATGCAGATGACAATCACCTCAGCGTAGTCTTTTAAATATATCTGTACACCTTCCGTCGTTAATAAAACAGAATATTTTTTTCTTCCTGCTAAGCTTGGCAAGGGTGGTAAAACTTGGAATTGCCAGACCTGGAACAGGATCGTATTAATGTTAATGAATGTTTTTAGAAGTTGCAATGCTGTATAAAATCAGGATATTTCAGACAGTAGAATTAGAGCTGAAAAGCCTCTAATAGAGACCAGATTCTGCTTCATTGGGGGACAGAAGGGGATTCCTGCGATATTCCAACCCACTCCTACCCAAAACAGAGGCGCCAGCTCTTTGGAAACATTTATCCCTCCAAAGCCTGGCAGCATATGAAAACGATCAGATTCAGTTCTTTATTTATACAGCTCTCTCTGGAGAAAAAGATTCCCCGTTACATCCTTGCCTGCAAGCGATCAGCAAAGGTTGTTGAAAACAGGGAGAATGGCTTGTGTGTGGCCATTTCATTAATTAGAATGGCGATACATTGAAGGGGGGAAAATAGCAAGTGTGCTAACAGGTTAGGAATAATGGCTATACTCATTTTCTTTCTTAAATATCTTAAAAAAAAAAACACCAAACAAAAAAAAAACAAACCCAAAACCCCACCAAACAACAAAAAAAACCCAAACAACAAGAACCCCCAAACCTCAGAGTGCAGTCAGGTTGTTTGCCTTTATTTCCTCACACAGTATCTCTTCCACTGACGACGCTGTTAGCACAACAGATTTTTATTTTAATGAACGTATTCTTTGCATCTGGGGCAGAATCAGTCGCGGTTGGTTAAGTTGCACTTGAATTTCTGGAAGTGATCATTTTTTTGAGCAATTACAGCACTCCCCTAATGTCAATAGGGTGTGAGTGGATTTAGAAATTTTCATTGAAGTTTTGAAGTGCCTCTGTGTTGAACTGCATTGTTATATTTCTAACATAGTTTCAGTTTTGAATACAAAACGCTTCGGGGTTTTTCTATCAACTTATTAAGTCGCTTGGTCACGTCAGATACCGCAAATCCTGCCTCACTGTTCTGGATTCTTTTATTTCAGGGATGCTTTTGAAGCCAGTGAGTGTTTTTAATTAATGCCTTCAAAATTAATAATGTATTCCAATGGCTTTCGCTTTCACCGAGACGCTGGAATGCTGAGACAGCAAACGTTGCTGATAGATGTGGAGGAAGTCGCAGCTGACGACTTAGTTTACAATAGTTGAAGACTACTGTAAAAATAAATGATCGCATGAAGCTTCCTAAGTTCAGGAGCAGTGAGCTACTTGGCAAACTTGCCTTTATTTAATGGCTTCGGACCAGTTGAAGGCAAAGTTTTGTGTTTTGGTTGAGAGAGGGTCACTAGTTGTGCTTTCTTCCGTTTGCTGTGGCTTCGGTGTGAATGGCCAGAGCTCAGTGTTGGGGTGAGGAGTTTTCTGCAGAACTTTAGGGTGAGGCTGCTGTCTAGGCATGCTGAAATCATGCTATTATGGCCAGAACACCAAATAAAGAGCAAAAGCTTTTCCTGGAGCAGAAGGGGGTGGAAAAAGAGAAGAGGTGATCTTCTGTGTTGCTGTGTGCAAATAGTTTGTGTTGTTTTGGGTTTTATTATTCTTAATAGAATCATAGAACAGTTCAGGCTGCAAAAGACCTTTGGGGTCATCGAGTCCAACCCTACACTACAACCATTAACCCTACACTACAAGTTCGCCACTAAACCACATCACCCAACACCACATCTCAGCGACACTCAAACACACCCAGGGATGGCGACTCAACCCCCTGCCTGGGCAGTCTGTGCCAGAGTCTGACCACTCTTTCCGTGAAGAATTTCTTCCTCATGTCCAGCCTAAACTTGCCCTGTTGCAACTTGAACCCATTCCCCCTGGTTCTGTCCCTAATGACCTGTGAGAAGAGACCAGCACCAACCTCTCTACAGTGTCCTTTCCAGTAATTGTAGAGCATGATGAGGTCCCCCCTCAGCCTCCTCTTCCTCAGACTGAACAGTCCCAGCTCCCTCGATCGCTCTGTGAAGGTTTGTTCTATATAGATAACTTCAAAATTGATCTGTATGGTTTGTCCTACTCTGTTGCTTCGACCTTAGCTAAGGATTCTCTTCTGATCCACTTTACTTAAGGGTAGGTTGGATCTCTTCTTAGTTTTCCGATGTAATTTGTTCAATCGGCGTTTTTTAAATGTCGCATTTTTCTATTTTGTGTTCGTTTCCCATGTTACTGCCACGCTCTTTATTTTAGCAGCACCACGAGTAAAGAGGCAGAGCCTCTTCCCTGCAACAGTTTAGTCTAGCAATCCATCTGTTTGTGGTCTTGTGCTAAATATAAATTACATTAATGGCTAAGCAGAGCCATTTTGGGAAACTGCATGAAATTCCCATTTTAAAAACCTTCCTTTTGCTGAAAAAGACTGTTTTGAAACTTGTTTCTTTCAGTAGAAATCCTCCTCAATACAATACACCAAGAAAACCTCACCAACCCCTCTCTTTGAAAATTGCTGGAGTAAAAATTTACCTAAATTTTAAATAGCCAGTCCTGCCCTAGGTTTCTGCACATTTTCGGTGCTTGGTGGGAATGGGAGAGGTGTATTCTGCATTTAATTGTGCTCAAGTTGTGAACTCTTAGAACTAAAACAGGATTTTGCTACAGAAATGTAAACATTTCACAACTGGAGCAAACTCAAGCAGTAGGACTAACTTTCCTACTCTTCCAGGGTTCTAGACGGTGAAGATTTTCTCCCTTCCATCTTTAAAACAAAATAGATTTAAGATTATATTAGGACATTTATTTACATTACTGGCTAATTATTGTCAAATATAACTGGCTTGAGGAAAATGTATTACTCCAGTAAGTTTTGTTTGTGATGGTTGGTTGTTTTTTTGTTTAGTTCTTCTGTTTGTTTGTTGGCTTGCGCTTTTTGCCTCTCATAAAACTCTCGATTTTTAAGGGGTTTTTAATCAAAAGTTAATCTGGAATGAATTTAATTACTACTTAGTGTATGTACTATACGACCTGATAATTATGTAGAAGCAGTATAACCTTTAATACAGTTTCCTGAATGTGAAAGAAACCCAAACTATTAATTCTTCATGTTCAGGGAGTAGCGCAGACTTGGTGTATGTGCTTGCGTATGTGAGCATATATATCCACACACATACAATTTGTTTATATTCAGGGTGAATACACCATATATTTTTTTTTAAAAAAGCAATGCACTATGCGTATGATATGCATTGGAAGGTTCTACAACGCGAGTACGGTACGAGTGGGGCAGTAATGTTACGACTAGATCGCTTCCCAAGAACTTTAAGCAGCTGGTATTTGTAGAAGTGCTGGGGAATGCATATATTGGGGGAAAAAAAAACCAATTTGTGCTCTACCGGATCAATGCTGGCCGTCGTAGAGAGGAGATCAATCTTGCAAATCAGGGAATACTGTAATATAAGCGTCTTCTTTCAGTCAATGAAGGTTAGAAAGGGGCTGAGCAACAGAGGAATACTGTCTGGAGGCAATCGATATTAATTATAAATTTATAACCTTTATACTACCCTTCAAACAATACTTTCTAAAAGGGAGCGTTTCCAGCTTTTTTTTCCCCTCGGAGAAGAGGTTTTCGTACCAGAGTAAAAATTTTAATCTGTGCTTGAGCTGTACTCTCGCTGTGCTTTTGCCTTTCTTGACTCGCCGTTACTTCAGCCCGGGTCTGTGGCGTCTGTGCCGGCAGCTGGGGCTTCGGAATAGCTCTTGGGCAAAGGTGCCGGGAGGGAGGGGGCTTCGGGGCTCGACAGCGGGTGCTGCTCCTTGGCCCGGTCGTGCTCTGCAGCAGCGAGTTGTGGGAGAGCGGGCTCCAAGCCTCCCACCACTGCTGTGTGTTGTTAGGGAAGAGGACTCCGTTCTAGGACGCAGATTGTTGGAAGCTTGAAATGAGACCTTGATGGAGGTGGGTCTTAAATGATATTTTTTTTAAATTTGTTTTAATCTATGGCCTTTGTCAAGACAATTGTTTGGTTTTCCGTGAGCTTGAAAGGCAATCAGAAGGGATGTAGGAATAGAAGAGCATGGGGTATAGAGTTCATAACAGCATTAATCATTCTACGAGGACTAGCATCCAGGTCTCTCAGCAAATTTCAGAGACTGTTTTCCATTATTTGCATAATTTACATGGCTACGCCTGCTGGGCACGTGGTCGAAATCGGAGTTCTGACTGCCTGCCACTGGCTTACAGGCACAGGGTGGAGTGATGCTGGGGTCCCTTTGCTGCTGGAGCTGAAGTTGTTGTTCTGGGAAGTGAAAATTGTGAGGGAAGAGTTGCGTTTTCAAGCCCCCCAGAGACCTGCAAGTGTACAGGGTGCTTCCCCGGGTTCGAGCTGTGACCAGAGAAGTTGTGTTCGGTACAAGCTGC
Source organism: Trogon surrucura (assembly GCA_020746105.1). Lineage (NCBI taxonomy): Eukaryota > Metazoa > Chordata > Aves > Trogoniformes > Trogonidae > Trogon > Trogon surrucura. The sequence goes on from CM036629.1 coordinate 17,191,628, forward strand.
CCTTCTGACCGTGTGTGGTGGCCTGGGTTTGCTGCATTCAATTCTACGGAGGCTGCTTCCCCACCCTTACCCTTCTATGGAGTAAGGGTGGCTGGAGAGGAGGCACGGCCAGAATTTTAACCATGTACCAATCTCCACAGGAGAGGCTGTTATTAACCAGCAGCTCAGAGAAGAGCTTTTGTTTGTTGCTTTTTTCCATGCATGTCAGCCTCAGTTAGCGGGAGCACTGGGGAGGTGTGCTTCATTCAAACCGGGCACTTCTCTGAGTATTGCTCTGTATTTATATTTTTGGGGGGGGGTGGTTTTTTTTCTGTCTGGCGGTTGTATGCTTTTTAGAAAACTATCTGCAGTGTGTTCTCAGGTTTGTTTTTTAAAACCCTTTTCAGGAGGTTGACGGTCCTTCTAAGAGGATCCAAATGTTCACTGTTTAGTTTTTCATGACATAGCCTGTTTTTTCACTTATTTAGTAAATTATAGATGACAGATGCCAAGGCACATAATGCGTCTGCTCTCTCTGTTTCAGCGGTGTGGAGCTGCCAGAATGCAATTAAAGAATTGCAGTGGAGTTGTCCATGGAGAGACTTTATTTTGGCTACTCTTTGTGAGAGCCTTTCTTCAAGTTATCTTCTTCTTCCTTCCCTCCTCTTCACCCGTGTCCCAAGTCACATATGCAGTGCATATCCTCGTACTTCTGATTTCAGAGGTACCAGTTTTGCCTGCTCTTTTTTTTAAGTGATTCCTTGGAAAGGGAGGGCCACCTTCATGGCAAGCCCATCCATCCTTACTAACTTTACCTCCCAGCTTTCCCAGTTCTGCTTTCTCAGAGCTGTGGTGGAAATGGCACGGTGGGGCCGCGTTATCTTTTCCTGATGATCTTGTGCGGTGAAAGGAGTTGGTTTCCTTAGGTACGTCGGAGGCCTCTGAACACACACAGGAAGAGGGGGGTAGTTCCAGATGCGTACTCAAAAAACAACTTAAAGAGTTATATTGGCTCTGCCAAAAGCACCAGGTCAGAACTGAGTGGCCAGAGGGGGAAGAGGATGATTGATGTCTGACTTGTCTTCTTGGCTGCTGGAGGAACTGCTTGTGTGCCACCTTCCTTCACTGCCGTTAGTCTTAGATTTGTTTTTCCAAAGTGCCCCAGTAAAAGACGTAAATGCTGCAACATCAGCCCTGTCCAAAAGAGTCGCAATTCAAAGGTAGCGTTTGATGATTTCAAGCTAAGACGTTGAGAGGAAAACTAATATAATACAAATATTACTGCAAATTACTTGCTCTGACTTTTAACCTGTCGCAGTTAGCCCGTGTTTAGGCTGGGGAAAAGCTCAGAGATGAGGGTGGAAGAGAGCGTAGGTGTGAGAGTGTGGCAGGGGATATCTTCTGTGGTCGTTCACCCACAAGTCCAAATGACTTTGCTGGGGGCTTTTCTCTTGTTTCTTAGCATGTCATTTGCCCCCGTGGTACCAGCCTTACGAGTTCAGCGTCGATAAATCTGGAAGAACATCTTATAGGAGGCTTTGAAATGTTTCTTTTGCCAACGGCGTTCCTGCAATTCTTCCAGTCGGTCATCATACCGTCTCCAGAGTTGGAGGTTTTCGATGGCTCGCGGCCGGTTATAATTCCTTCCGTATTGCACAAGGTTTGCACGGCTTCGTGTGCTGAAAGCTGAGTGTGAAATTTTGTGGGGGATCGAAACTCCCGTCCTTTTAACTGTTCAGTTTCAGGATATTTGCCAGGAAAGTGGCAGCGTTGGTTGTAATACGTTCGTTTTTAGAAAAATTACGACTGTGATGGGATCGGGCGTACTATTTAGTTTTTCTCGCAAGCGGATACATGTTACCCGTTCACTAAACAGCAGATGAATATCGCTCCCTCAGACTTAAAATCAGCATTTGACTGAAAAATGAAATATGCTGAGGTAAGATGAATAACTGCTGTTTTCTCCGGACTCGTTACGCATGACTCATGGCAGTATTCCATTTCTCGGTGGCAAAGATAGATGCATCTTGCTTAATTGAAGCAAGTCTCCTTAATCTTGCAGAAACGGAGCTCGTTATTCACCAAGAGTAATTCTGATGCTTCTGCGTGGCGTCGTAAGGCGTGCGTCTCAAAAACTGCAGCAAATCCTGCGATTCAGAGGGTTGGTTAGCGGTGCGGAGAGTAGGGGACCCGAAACTGGGGGAATTCTGGAAATTGCCGTTTTATGTCTACAAAAGGGAACTTTTAGCTTCCTGTAGTAGGCTGAAGAGAACAACCAGATACTACCGTAGTGGTGGTCACACTCCTTCTGCAACTAAATGTTAAGGATCTTGTGGCATTTCTTACGAAAATTGTATTTTGCCCCTTGTCGGTGGATAAAAATACCACCCAATGCCTGATGCTCTGCAGCGTGCTCGCTGGCTGCGTGCAAGGCAGTTTCTCCTGCCTTTGACGATGTTTTTTTTCCTAGATGCATACCTGAACAGTGCTTTTACATTTTATTTTCTTTTTTCAGCGCGTAAAGCACAATCGTAGCTGTTACGTACTGTGCCCGTGTGCCCTGGCGAGATGGTGTCAGATAGAATAAATGTGTTTCCGTGTGCGTTTTCTTTCGTGGTACTAAAGCCGCGAGTAAAGGAGGGTGTCGGAGCGAGGCGGAGCTGTCATTCCGACATGGCGCAGTTGCTTGTGTAAATCCCCACTTACTGAAGTGCAAAATTACACCTTTATCCCCATACACCAGTGTAAGATATTGTAATGACCGCTTTCGCTACATTTGAGGGTAATTTGTCGTGACTTTTGGGTATCACTTGAAAGGGTAAATCTGGTAGTTGTTCAGCAGTGGCTTCTGCAAACTCTACGAGTAGCGGTGAGGTCATGAATCATGTGAATTCTTTCATACGTTTTGGAAGAAAAGGCCACTTTAGGCAAAGCTTAAATGCAACCATATGCCCATACCTTGGGAGTTTTCGCTGAAATCTGACGACAAAATTGCTGCAGATATGATTTGTTTTCCGAAGAAGAAACTGTTGATTTTAGAGCAGTGGTCTAGTAGAAGGTAACTTGCGGGTTTTCTCTAGTTAGGTGTAAAAATGTTTATCGAGTACAAAATTGGTAGCTAGATTGGTTTCAATCAGATTTTGGTAATTCTTAAAAGACAGTGTGTGCCTTTGTTTCCTTTTAGAAGAAAGAAGGAGCAGTTAAAATCAGAAGAAATCCTGAGAAAAATATGCAAAGCGAAACTCTTATCCTTTGGTGCAACTCGTAAATTAGCGGGGAAGTATCTATTTAGACGTGTTCAACATGAAAATAAATCTTTACAGCACCGTTTACTTTGCTGTTGAAGAAAAAGTGAGGGCTTTCCCTCCTTGACTTTTCCAGGGTGATCTTGGTCGTAGTCAAAGCTGAGCGATTTGACTTTTGGAAATAATGTGAAAACCTCAATTAAACGTCATCTCCCGATGTTTGCCTCTCTGTGAGGAGGGCAGGTTGCAAAAGCTGCTTCAGGGGCTGAAGGGAATATGCCCTTTAGCACTTAAAACCTTCGGCGCTGCATCTGATTGCAACTGTTTTAATGCGATTCCTTGGAAAGATTGCTGAGAAATCCGTGGGTTTGCATAGCAGCAGGGATGTAGAAAAAATAGATAGCGGTGACTTTTGCTGTGCCTGGTGCTGTTGTGCCTGACCATCCTTAATTTCCTCTTTAAAATGGGATCGACTCCAAATTGCTTATTAACAGAATAATTGATTTAAAGGAGAACTTATGTTACTACTTTTTTAAATACAGGGACACGATCATAAGTTTTCGCAGGTTTTTTTTTGTTATTGTGAACTTCACAGGTGCTCCAGAGGGAAAAAATTATGCTGCAGTAAAACCTCGACCTTTTAAGAAGTGTTAAAATGTGTGTCAGTCTAGAGATTAAATTGTGCTAGCGTGTTACCACGTTTTAAGTTGTTCTATTCCAGAAAAAGCTAAAGTAGATGTTTCCCCACATAAAAGTATTGAGGGGAGATGAGTTTGGAAACGAGGTAACGTACTCTGCTGTCTTGTGTTGTAGCCTTTCTCCCCAAAATCTCGATCCTGAAAACAGTTACACAGAAGGTTAATGGAAGGGAATTTCACGGGAAATAAAATGTGTTTGGGAAGAAAAAATGCCTAACTATTCTAATTGTTGAAGTCGTTTGTTTTGTGTGTGTCTGTTGGTTTGGGGGGATTACGGAATCGTGGGGGAAAGAAACATTTTGATGTTAAAAATTAATGTATTTGCTACGGTTTGAAACGTCAAATTTTTGCAATAGGATTGGTTGGTGTCTTAGTCATGTCAATAAACTGAAGAAATCAGCTAAACTGATGAGTTCAAAATCATTTTCTTGGATCCTAAACACGTGTTTGTTACTGCAGGCAAGAAGACAGCAAGACCCTAGTCCTGGCTCTAACCTGGGGAGCGGCGATGATCTCAAACTACGTTAATCGACCGCAGCAGGCGTAACCACGGCTCTGCACACGTGCATTGCTTCGACTTGGCAAAGGATTTAATAAAAGACCAGAAACTGTGATAACTGGGTAGACTATGGTCTGTTTCCTGACCTGCGGCAGTCAGAGCCACCATGAGCTGCCATGGTTTGCACTATGTTTATGTTACAATACCTGCATTTCCCATTTTAAGCATGTAGCCAGTGGCAATTTGAAATTTTGGGGTTTTTTTCTATGCAAACTTATTTTTGTTGGCACTATTTTAGTGAAATGGAAACTTATGCAGCTATAAAACCTTTTTTGTTATTTTCTCAACTGTAATAAAAATTGTTACTTAAAAATAGGTCAAGATATTAGAGATTTAAAACATTTTGGGGGGGGGTTGTTTTTTGTTTATTTTAAACTGCTGGAAGCCAATGCATTCCAAGCTTAATTTTTGTTTTTTTAATATGGGCTCTTGGAATTTTGACTGTTCTTATTGTGCTCCTGCTTTATTTTAGGTACGCATTCTTATCTTTCTTTCAGTTGTCCTTTTTTTTATTATTTTTTTTTCTGCGTTTGCAAGACCTTCTTTAAAACTGCTGACATTATTTTGCATTATTTCCAAGCAAAACCCAGTGAATCAGAGCTGTTGGAATCAGTTTTCAAACCTTGTGGGTTTGTAAGCGTCGCAGTTGCAGTATTCTTTTAACTGCTAACAATCCGTTGGTTCCACTTCTTCAATGGTAAAACCTCAAAATGTACTTTTTCATGCGTTAATGCGTTCTGCCCCTGTACCTGTCTTTAGATTTTATTCTGTTCCGAGTGAGTTTGGGTGGTTCTTATACCCCTGTATATAGTACTTTGCTGAAACTCATAGGAAGTCGCAGGCTGGCTTCCGTTTTATTCAGGGATTTTTTTAAATAGTTCTTAAAAGGGATACTGCAACTCTACGATGGGATTCAACAGCGCATTAGAACTGGGAACAGAAGCGATCCGTATGAAATCACGTTTCAGATAGCTGCTTTAAGTACATTTTATACCTTGGGCTTTTTTTGTAAAGTTGTGCCGAACGGCGAAAAGTTAAGGCGAGGTCGTGTGCGGAAAATCTCAGACTGGGCACTTCTCTGAACTCTGATGCAAATGAAGACTACATTGCAGTACCTGTCGCGATTTCTAACAGGGTGAGGTTTGGGATGAGTTAATTCTCTCGTGTTATTTGGGGTGACGGTGAGTGGACCTGTTCCATTTTTTAGAATTTTTTAATTTTCATCCACTATTTGAAGAGAATCGATTGGAAATGTGATGTCATGTGGCTCCGTTAAAAATGTGGTGCTTTCTGTATGGCCCGATCAATTAAAATATCACTGAAATACCTTCTTAAAACAAGTGATCTGACTTGAGTATCTTAAGAACTGTTTTGAAGGCCAAAACTCTTGTGTGGTTAGAACAGTTAAATCTTTATTAAATTCTGTAATTAAGATAATCACGTTCCTCATTAATGGCAAAACAATTGATGCAAAAGAGGTCTTGCAAAAGTGTAAGCTGGTGGCAATGTGAAGGAGAATCTGTGTTATTAATATGAATATTTAAGATTCACTTTGAAATGTCGGTAACTGTCAACTGTGAGAATGTCATCAAATAGAAAATATTTTGATACTTCAATTTAAATGTGATTCACCTGAAAGATGACCTTTTTCACTCTGTGGCCACGTATTCTTCTCACTCTTCTTCTCTCTCCCCCCCTCAAGAAATAATTTTTTCTACAGCATTTCTGCAATGAGTTATTTAAGGGACACGCGCATGCGTCTGCACGCATCCCTGGCCTTGGGTCCTCTCCGCCATCTGTGTATTTTTGATGGAATAGCCTGAAGATTTATTTTCAAAGGGTTTCTTTCCTAAAACGTTTCAGACGGTGGTTTTAAACCACGAGTACACAGGAAATTATGCTATCGGATATTAACGTTGCTATCTTTGTGTAAATACTGAACTTTCCCTGTCATCAGTTAGCGTTCTGCTGCTTTAGGTATCTTAATGCTGGCATTAAGATCACAAGCCCTTACCCCTCCGCTGGTTAGCGCAGACTTTTTAAGGTGCATTTTAAGTTATTGATGCAATTTGATATTTTTCGTAATTTCTATTTAAACTGAAGTTGCATCATCTTTCTTGAATTCATCTCCTGTAAGAGTTGCCTTAAGCTACAGGATTGCTTTTGCTACTTTTTGTGTTGTACGTTTAACTTTCATAATAAACTTCCGTGTAGTGAAAAACAAGTTGCCGTAGAATTTATTTCCGACGCCCACGCTGACATGTTACCTGGTTTTGGGGGGAGCTTATGTGTTTTTTGGGGTAACTTTCCAGCCTCCTGCCAACTCCCTGCTGCCTTGTGTCCGTGGTTAAGGCAACAGTGACATCCAGCGGTCACCGAGTGGTGGGGACTGTCCCGTGTGCATCGCGCTCTCGAAACCTTTAATGCGGGGGCATAAGGTGGGGAAAATGAAGATTTCTGCGGTGCCCCAAAATTCTTGTGGGTTTTTTACAACTGCTATGCCCTGCTTGCTCTTAAAGCATGCGTCTACTTAAGCAGCCTTTTTTTAAAAATTCTTAAATTTTAAAAATTCTTGAGATATCACCTCATTGGGTTGTGTGTTGTTTGTGGGCACAAGTGTTAAACCTCGCTGGCTGTGCTGCTTTGGGAGGAGGAGGAAGGCGAGGTGGTTTGTGTGTTGAGATTGAGGAAACGGGGAGATGCGGTTCGAGTGCTGTGGGGGGAAATACGGATGTTACGTGCTACACCTGAAAACCTGAAGCTGCTGATGCTTTGGGTGGTTTATTTTCAAATACCTACTATTGAATGGGAGCGGTGGTTACGTAACGAAGTCACGTAGAGGATTTCTTTCTTAAGAGTTTGAGACCTGTGTTCTGCTTTGAAGGTGTTTGCCTGCAGAAGGACAAAGTACAACCTTATTTCACGCTTCTAAAATCTGACTGTAAGCAGAGAGAGCCGAATAGAAACTGCATTGACTGTGACCTGCGGCTCCTCTGAAGATAACTGTGGTGTGGGAGTGGGGTGGCTTTTAAAACAGGTACAGATGACAAACTATGGTCACTCGGGTTCTGTGCGCCTGTCGGCACGCGGCTTCTTTGTTGGCTGCTGCCGGCTCTGCCATCGAAGCAGCTCGTTTTGAAAGGTGTATTTAAAGCCATTAGATTACACGTTAAAGCCATTAAAGGTATAGTAAAGCCATTAGATAACACAGTTTGGCCACAAGTTCATGCCCAAGGTACGTCACAGGTAACAAAAATCCTCCTGCACGAGGCAGAAAAGGATTTTTAAAACATTACAAACCTTAGTGTGACTCGGGGATTGGCTGTGTTTGACCGGGGAGTGACAAGGACTGGAACTTGCTGCGATGGGGAGGGATGTGGGTGACCCAGAGCCCAGCCGGAGCAGATGAGGTGTGGTCACTTCTGGCTTGCTTTTTTTATTTCTTGCACAGCCCCTTTCCAGCCTGAGAGAATCCGGAGTATTAACTGTTTAACCCGCTTCACTGAGCTTTTCTAAACCTGAACAAACGGGACTCCTCTTCTCTCTTGGAGTCAGCAGCTGTCCTGTCTTGGGCTCCCAGTCCCCCTTTTGCAAGCAGGGAACTGTGAATATAAGACTGTGGGTGAAAAAAAGCAGCTTTTCCATTCCTGCAGGAGGTAAGAACCGGGAAGTTAAATGAAGGAGACATGGTTCTGGAAAACTCCAAAATTGCATGGCCTGGACTTACTTGGGTTTTTTTGTCGTCTGTTAGTTCAGGACTCTGTTGTAGATATATTTAGCAATCCATCCTGCCGGCATAGAAACAGGACCAGTTTCTAAAAAGTGACGTTCCTCTGTTACGACATTTCCAATGCAAATAAGAGAATGACAAAAATGGCTCCGAGGATGAGAATCGCAGGGAGAAGTCCCGGCAGCGCGAACATTTGCATGGGCGACGCTTCTCATAACTCATTTGCCTGACATCCTGTCTTCGCCCTGCCACGAAGTGTAAATCCCAGGACATGCATATTCATCAGCTGCTGCACCGCTCGGAGCTGCTCGGGTTTTAAGTAACTTTATTAAATAGCTTTTTCAATTACAGGTTGAGATAAGTGAATTTCCAGAATCGCCTTGGGCTCATTCCTTAAAGCTCAGGAGCAAGGGTGGGGGGAAAGTAACATGGAAGAGCCGAGTGCTGCTTCGCTGCTGTTGCCCTGGTAGGAGGGGAAGAAGTGGGCAACAGGAATGTTTCTTGCTCAGCTGTGTGCTTCCTACTCGCCCTGGTCCATGGTTTGTCGCAGCTTGTGAGACTTTTGCTTAAGTCTTTGTTGATCCTTGTCCTTGTGACGAAGAACTCGGTGTTTTCCAGCCTGTTAGACTTGGTGACAGTGAGCGATGTGGGTTTTCTGGGTGCTCCCCTTTCCCTCATTCCACAGGCTGTCATTCTCCGTTTCTCACAGGAACTGATGGCTTTCACCCTTGCAATCTTCTCTCTTTCTCGCAGCAGGTGATGGGTTAGCTTGAAAACAGAAAAACCTTTTAGAGCTGCAGAAAAATTTGGACCTGGAAGCTGAGGAACCTTTCAGCTTGCTTTTCCAGCTGTTATCCCCTGGTTTGTTGAAAAGAGACTGTCCCTGCAAGCCTTGCCTGCTTGCATCCCCCAACCCTTTCAGCTTTTGCTCTTCATGCTGTGCAAAAATCCTGCAAAGTACAGGTGGTGAAAAATGGGCAGCCTAAGAATACTAAAACTTTTTTTGGCTGGATGCACTTGGCCTCGATAGCTTCCTTGGCAGCAGCGACGGCAGATCCGTGACTCTTCAGGCCCTGCTCCTCAGGGACATCTTGGCTGCGAAGAGCCGAGGACTGTACGGGAGGGAAATAAACTGGAGAAGCCACATGAAGGTGGGTTTAACCCACAGAGGTTGGGCTTTGCCTGTGGGAAGCAAACGGGTACCAGAGCACATGGGGTTGGAAGAGAAATTGAGGTGGGTGGGAGGGAAGGGAGGACCCGCCAGGGCAGGCATTGCTGACACCGACCGCGTCCTTCAAGCCCGGTGGGCGCTCTTGTGATTGCCCTCACTTCAGTCTGGCCAGCGTGGTGGTGGCTCTTAGCCTGAGTCTTCAGCAGGAGAGGAGACGTGAGGTACCAAGGGCTCATAATCAGTGCAGCAATTCTGAGTGCCAGTTGCTGGATTAGTTCTAGCCTCTGGGTTTGGTCAGAGACATGGGAGGGATATCTCTCTGTATGAGTGAGGATGCTCTGAACCCCCTGTGTGAGCCCACCTTCTGGCCCACCTGCCTCCTCTGCCGTTGGCTGGAGACACTATCTAGCATCCTTGTCCTCCTCTTCCTGCTGTGGCAGAGCTGAGCCCTTTGCAGAGCTATCTATAGGTCTTGTTTGTAACAATATACCTTATTGTCAGGTCTTGCAGGAGGTGGGTTTGAGAGGTGAGCTGGTTTCCACCAGGCAGCTGAGCTGCCAGGACTGCATCCCTGCCTGAAAGCACCTTGGTGCCCAAGTTCTTCGAAGGTAGTTGTGCGTTCAGTGGTATTCAGTGGCCAGAATTACTGAATGAATTGCAAAGGCTCATTCCTGGCTTCTTCAGTTGACTTGATCACTTTAACAGCAGTGCAATGCCTGGTTCATATCTCATAGAGCTTTGGTGCGGTGGGGTCCTGCCCCTAAAGGCAGCAGCTGGTGGAGGTTACCTCCTGGTGAAACCCAAGGAATTGTTAAGCTTGGGGAGAGCAGAGAGGTTGGTGAGGGGAACTTGGAGCCACCCTGGTAGCTCATCCCCGGAGCCAGGAGGCTGTACCCACAGCTGCCTCAGCCCTGAAGGAGAGAGTATTTGGGGATGCCATGGTGGGCTGGCTGTGGTCCAGCTCTAAGTCATTTGCTCTGGCTGCATTTGAGGACTGGGGGCCGGCGTGAGGAGGGAAGGGAGAGGTAGGTGGTGTTGAGTGCACAGACTGGCCTTCTGCTTGGGCCAGAGCTGCTGCTGCTGCTGAGAAGCCCCCGAGCTCCTTCTGGGCAGCAACGGCCCTGGCCTGGAGCCGCTCGGCGGACGCTCCCACGCAGAGGAGAGGATGGATCCTCTTTTTGGTTCCGCTTTCGGTTCTGCTCTGCAGGGTGCTTCTGGTGTACGACCCACCAGGACCTGGCTTCAGTGGGTGTGTGACTCTCTGAAACCATCAACCCCAGCAAGGTGTCTTAGTCACCAGATCTTTCAAACCCTCTTAGCATCTTGCCCTCTGCTTCTGCATCCAGGGCAGGATGTGCTCGCGGGACTGCGGGACGCCAGGCTGCAAAGTGGAAATAGGCTGTGGCCCAAAGGGGCTGCAGAAGGAAAAGGATAGAGGTGGAAAAGCAGGGCTCTGGCTTGGTTGCCCCTGGCCAGGGAGAGATGCTGGCCCTATCTCTCTCAGCTCTCCCGCGCGGAGTCAACCTCTTCTCTCGCCAGCAAACCCGCCTTGTGCTCTGCTACGAGGAGTTTGTGAGAGACCTTTGATTGTGGCAGATAGTGGGCCCTTTGTAAAGGTGTCCTCATTACCGTATCGATGATCTGCCACCCTTTTAACGTGCTGCCCTGCGTTTTGCTGCTGCAGCCCTGTTGCTCAGGCGGGTGGCTTTAGCAGAGCAGCAACCAGCAGCTGTTTCCCGCTCGGCATGTGCCGTGTTCACCCTCCGACACGTGGAGTGGGATCTGGCCCCCCTGCCTGTGTAAAACAAAGAAAATATCGGTGATGGTGACTGATTGGCACTGGTCAACAGATGTGGAGGGTTTGTACTGGCAGCTTGTCTCTGTGGCTTTGGTAGCCAGAGGGGAGCCCAGTGCCCTGCAAAGCGGATTTTTGGTGTTTTTTGGCTTTCTGTGGTGTGGGCTGAACACTTTGAGACCATGGCAGCAAGCACAGATGTTAGCTTGGGTGCAAAACTGATCCTTTGGGTGCAAGACCCCTTATGGCTGGGCTGGTGGGTTGTGAATCTGCACCTGCAAGCAGAGTAGGGTGGATGCTCGTGCTCTACCCAGCTCCCCAAAGGGCTACGGGGCCATTGGCTGGTGTCCCACCACCATAAAAACCCCAAAATGGGACAGAAACATAGCTACGGCTGTGGGGAATGCACCTGCTGATAGCCTGAGCGAGCACGTGGGCAGTTTTCACGTGCTGCTCTCCAAAACCCTGTGCTGCGGAGACCGGGGTCGATCTCAAACGTCATTTAACAAATCTGGGCCGTAGGGAAGAGTTTCCAGTGATGTGTGCGTTGGACCAAGTAATTTCGCACTGTGAAGCGAACAGGCAGCAAAAGGGGGCTGGAGCGAGGCTTAATGAGCGTCTCTTTGTTTTATCTCTCACAAGCCATGAGTAAGATTCAAGTCACCCCCGCACGGCTCGTTTGCCAGAAGTCAGTGACGAAGTGGGGACACAGAGATCTTCAGAGGCTCTGGGAGGGCTCGTGCAGCACTCCTGGCCCCGTGAGCCCTTGGGGTAAGGGCAGCCACACCTCAGCACCCTGATGTGTGTTTTACAGCCCCCGCTGCTGCCGGGTTTTACTGCTGCTCCTTCTCCTTCATGGAAATGCTTCATCCTGATCCATCCAGCCCTTCTTCCTGGCCCCTGCTCTCAGCCTCGCCCTGCAAGGGGCAGGGACTGCACCCGCTCATCTTCTTCTTGGCCCATGTTTAAGGTAACAAAGCATCTTTGGGTGAGCGCTGGGAGCCTCCTGTTCCTGCCCATCTCCAGACACCGAGCACGGTGCAAAAGCACAGGGGGAGGTTTCGCAGCTGCCAGGTGCCCAGATGTGGGATGAAGTGATGCCACCGACTGAGCAAAGCACGTGCCGCAGCCTTGCCACGCTCTCCAGCTCTTCCTACTGCTGACCAAGCACAGAATCACCTCAAAAATATTTATTTTCAGCAAGCTGCAAGGCCTGAAACACCCTGAAGCATTCAAGCCCCAGCTCACAGAGGTTTTCTGGATGAGGCTTAGGACATGCTGCTGACCTGGTGTGTGCAGGTAAACAGCCTGTGGAAAAAAAGGCATTTTCTGCCTTTTAAATGTTAACCCGAGCTGGGTCCATGGGTGCTGCCCTCCTCCCCACTGGGACCCAAGGCCTCAGAGGTCTTGGTTGTGGGATAAACCCCCTTGAAGATGTGGGATAAATTCCCTAGAGAGCCGGGATAAATCCCTCGTGGAGAGTCCCAGCACTTCCCCGAGGAGCGTAAGCAAAGCCCCCCTTGCACTGCAGCCCCGGGGAGTGTAAACGCTGCTTGGAAATGTTTCTTTTCAAAGCTTTTCTGCAGGAAATGCCCCTCCAAATAAACCAAAGCAACTTGAGAGCTTTACAGCAAATATCCTTCCCCCGACCGAAACAGGGCTGCCAACCTTTCCAGCACGTTTTCTTCCAGATTTGGTTTGTGTCGCTGTTAAATCTCATCGGGAGAGGGCAGCTCACCTTCACTGGGAGCCGCCAGCCCTTCCCCACGCTCTGCAAACCCTTGTACCCTCCCAGTAGCTTTTGTGTTTTGAAATCTCTTTCTCAGCCCGCTGGATTTGCAAAGCTCAGCTCTTCTCCACAGATGTGTGGAATTTAAGAAAAATCAAGTAAAAAGCCAGTAATTCCTTACAGCTGCCGATCCCACCACAAAATGTGGTGGCACAGGAAGCCTCAGTAGCGGATCGCCTCTGATCGAGGCACCCCCTGCCTTTCCTTCAGTCCAAAACATTATAACGGATGAGCCAGTATTAAAAAAAAAAAAGAAAAGCATATAATTTTCAGAAAGCTGTGCATTGCCTCCTGCAACTGGACTTGGAGTATTTTCCAGGAATTGCTCCATAATCTGGAGAGCGAGAAGGATAATTTTTTATCATTTTTTTTTAAATTTATTTTTTGCCTGTCTCGAGCGGCTGCAGAAATGATGGTGCTTTGCCCAACTCGCCTTGAAAATGCCACCCTGCCTTGTGTCACTGGTGGACTGCAGCGGGGGGGGTTCCTCCGGTCACTCCTGGGGTGTTTGGTTTCAGCTGCCCAAATCAGTCTCTGCTCACAATCTTTGCCAGCCCCGGCTGGGGAAAACACCCGGTCCGTGATGGGGACACGCTGGGTAACCCCCTCCCTGCAGATACTGGCTGCTCCTGGCCCCGAACCTGCAGCTCAGAGGTGCCCAAAATGAAAAACCACCCCCGTGTCCTGGCTAGTGCTGAGGGGAGCTGGGAATTTTTTATGACTGCCGTGCAAAAAAAACCCACCTGACCTGCTCTGCAGCTGGATCTCCACCTGGGACAGCCTCTCCAGGTGAGGAGAAAGTCAGGGGAGGGATGGAGGTGACCCCCGTGGGTTTCTAGCCACTCTGCACTGCTGGTGGTCCCCTCTGCAAACCCACCCCTCTGCTGCCTTCGAGGCAAGTGGCTCCTTCAAGCTGCTTGCTATCCGTGCTGCAACCCCCGTCTGTGCAAACGGAGCTTTGGGTGGGTTTTTTACCTTCTAGAGTCTTGAGGTTTCTTATTCTTCTCTCGTATTGGCTGGTGGAACGAGAGCTGCGCCCTGGAAAGAAACCAGCCCCGCTGGGAACCAGGGAGGGTGCTCTGGGTACGTGGCGGGTGTTCTCCCGTGCCCAGGGAGCAGAGGTCTTGGTGGTGGGTGCGAGGGGGTGCTCCCTCCCCAGCCGTGCCCGCGCTTTTGCTCTCTTTCGGGATGCTGCGCTGGGATTGTCAGCCGGCTGGGATTTGCTGCCTGCACCCCGGGAGCTCCCTCCTCACCTCGCCTGCACCCTGGCAGCTTTGCTCTGCCCTCCCAGTTATTTAAGGGGTGTATTTTAAGCTCAGAGGTGTAGAAGGGGCTGGCACGCTCCCTGGGTGACAAGCCGCTGTTGGTACACCGGTTATTATTTTAAAGAGCAAAACTCCAGGGTGGCGGGGCAGGAGGTGATGGTGACTGGCACTGACCTCGCTGGCATCGAGCCTTCCTCTGCCCTGGGCTGGGGATGATGCTGAAAACACCCAGAGGACCATCCAGAAGTCAATTAGCTCAGGATTATTTTTTTTCCGCCCACTTGTATTTGGTCTTCTTTGTCCTTTCCTTCAAATCTCTAAACCTATGCAGGGAATTCAGCTCATACTTCTAATATTCTTTTTCAAAAGCTACTGAATTACTTTTTTTTTTAATGAAAGCCCAGCCTGTCACCTTCCTTAATCCGCAACGCAAGAGGGAATCAGAGAAGAGTTTCTGCAAAGCCCGGCTGACCTGCATCCCCCCATTCTCCATCCAGCATCCCTGCCCAAGGGGCGCCTGAGCCCTGGACCCCGTTCAAGGTGGGTGCTGGGGTGAGCTTCAAGCTCCTTCAATAAATGGCGAAAGCAAGATTTCTAGCTGGGTACTTCTCTCAAGTACGATCCTTATGGATATTGCTGGGTTTTTTATATATGTATATATATAAACATAGTGAGTTGGAGCACTGCGGGTGGCTCGTGATGAAGGATCAGCCCGTGCTCCTGGGAGAGGAAAGGTTAATTATTCTTTTTGAGCCAATAAACATGTGTCAGAGGGCTAGAAGGAAGGGGAGAAACTGGCAGCACCTCTGGGCTCTTCGGCGTATTAAGATGTCACCGTGCTCGGATTTAAAAAAGAAATAATAAAAAAAAAAAACAAGCGAGAAATGAATAACAAATAAAGCAACGTGCAGCTGCCTTCAAGTCAAATCTGATTTCCCTGAGGATCGCCCCAGCCATATACATTAAAATCTCGCCTGCTTCGACAGCTCTGTGACCTGCAGGGAGATGCTGAGAAACATGGTGTTTAGACCAGAGCCTGCCCCAGGTCCTGCTCCCAGACGTGACTGGGATTTCATTTTTAATGCTTTGATTCCCCCTGTCAGCGATGGAATTCCTAGCAGGAGTTCTGCTTTTTTTTTTTTTTTTTTTTTTTTAATGGGAGAAACTCAGACTTCTGTGGTTAGCTATATGAAGGGTTTTCTTAAATGATATTTTCTGCCCTGTCGTGGGATATTCCATGTGGTGGTGCTGGCTGCTGCGCACCTCCCATGGGGCATGGGGTGGTCGCTTCACGTGAGGCTCACCCAGGTCTGCACCTTTTTTTTTCTTATTTATTTTTAATTCTCTGCTTACTTTGGGCAACGGTTGACCTGGCGCAGTTCATGTCGGACAAAGTTTCTGCTGTAAGAACGGGTGACGGTCTGACAGGGCAGACAGGGTGGTGGCGGATGAGTGGCTGCAGCATCTCAGAATCCTGGGCGAGCTCTGTTATCCTCATTCGCGCGCGGCGACCACCACCCCGGGGCGAAAATGGACTTTTTGGGTGGCGGTACCCATGTTTTCTGAAATAACACTGAGCAGCCCGTGACCTCGTTATGACTTTCTTCATTACCGAGTCATTGCTGAGCTCGTTCTGGTAACTTTGCTCGTGCCGCTGACTAATTTTCTCCTTAACTCTTTCCTCCTGCCCCGGCCTTTCAACCGGTCAGACTGGATGCAACCAGGTTGGTTTAGGTGTGTTGTTTTGGGTTTTTTTTGGGTTTTTCTTCCTAATCCTGAGCTTGCTGTGGCAGGCCGTGACACGGGGTAATTAAGGCTTGTGTTGTAGGTCTGACAAGCCGGTGACAAGGACAGGGGGTGGCAAAAGGGGCTGTTACCCACCCCGCAGCCCTGAGTTTCCTTGGCCGGGACTCGAACCTCTATTTCCAGCTTGCCAAGCCGACACCTTCCCCTCTCCCCCACCGTCTGGGGGCGGGGCGGAACCTCCCCGTGGCCCCGCCCACCGGCGCTCCGCCCCGCCCCGCGCGCGGGCTCGCCTGACGACAGCTGCAAAGCACTTTTTCAGCAGCCGCAAGTGAGGTGAGTCGCGGCCCCGCGGCGCGGGGGGCGGGCGGGGGGCTGCAACCCCCCCTCACCCGCTCCCCTCACCCGGCGGCTGCCCTCGGTGGCTCCGGGGGGAGCGACGGGGCGGCGGCGGGTCCCCTTTACCCCCGCCGCGGGGCGGGGGGCAGGCGGGCGGGGCAGCGGGTGCCCGCCCTGGGCCGGAGAGCCGTGAGGGGAAGGGGAGGGGGGGGGGGGGCTGGTTGCTGTGGCGACAGCGCTCGGCCTCCCCCCTCAGGCCGGCTCGGGGGGGCTCCGCTGTGACTCGTCGCCGCCCCCCCCCCCCCCCCCCCCCCCGGGGTTTCGGGGGTGCCCTGGAGGCGGGGGTGTGTTTGGGGGTGGGCAGAGTGCGATCTTGCCTCCTGCTTCCCTCAGAGGTCCGGCGCAGCGACCGGGTGACCCGCCGTGCCAGCCCGCGGCCTCCGCGCTACCTGAGCCAATGCTAGATCTGGAGGTGGTGCCCGAGCGGTCTCTGGGGAACGAGCAATGGGAGTTCACCTTGGGTAAGTGGGCCTTTGGGCACCTTCCTGGGGCCAGGAGGGGTGTGATTCGGGTCCCGGCGTGATCCGGCGTTCCTCAGGTTTCTACCAGCGCTTTCAGGGGGTTGCAGGTGGGAAAGGGAGAGACGGTCAAAGCTCACCTTTCTCTGTCGCTAAAAATGCTAATGTACAAGCTTTAAGGATTCCTTTGTAACGTATAGTCACCCCTTCAGCTTTTGCACACTGAGTTGTGCTTTGTTTGTCAGCTCGTGTACTTTCTTCTGCTTGTTTACCTTGTCCTGTCTTGCCTCGCTGTCTTAGACTAGTCATTTTTCTTAAACAGCTCCTAGAAGAGGAGGTGTGGATGTGCTGGTTGTCACCTGAATTAACATCAGGTGATATCAGCATCTTCAACTGTGCGCTAATACTTGGCACGAGTGTGCTTTGCTGTACAAACTCGTCATAAATACAAGCCGAGTTTCACAATTTCTTTGTGTGGTTGCTGGGTTGCGACATTACGGTGAACAGAGTAAACTTTTGGGAGGTTTCCTCAGGGTTAGATAACAAATATTCGTCCCTCCAATGACTTTCCTTTCTCTGAGAGGTCCCTCCCTACGAGCCATTACTTTATTTACTGCAGTGAGAAAGAACTTTCCCCCAGCTGATGGAAATTTGGCAGGTGCTCAGCCCAGCACACTTAAATGTACGATTGAAGCTCAGATGGATTCTTCGGATGACCTGTGTTATCAAGCAGATGTCGGTGGTCCTTAAAACTCTCAGAAAATGCTGTGGCGTGTTGTGAGTGATTGTGTTAGATATCAGTGTTGGACTCTTTCAGAGCGTTCCATCGTTGCTGTTCTCTGTCTAAAGCCCAGCTAATAGTAGTAGTAGTTTGGCTACTGTAAACAGGGCTCTGCGTGGCAGCCGTCTGTGTCTGCTAGAACTTGAGTCACACTTCGATTTCTGCTGTTGTCACCTGTGGCTGCAGTGGGACAGGCTGTTCTCAAAGGCACTGTTACACAGCTGCTGTGAACGTGGGTCGCACCGTGGGAGCGGTGCTGTGACCTGGAGCTGTTTGTGTGAACCCCATCCAACACAAAGGGCGGTTTATGCTGCTGTGGCTTCAGAGTCAAGTACAACTGGATGGTTGCAGAGAGCGCTAGGATGGCTTTTGGAGGCTAATTATAGTACCTCAGGTCCCACCCTGTGACATCTCCGTGATCTCCTTGTACCGCTAACGTGTTGCTGTGCTCCCTCAGCTCTGCGTGACCTTCCGCCATCCTTTAGTGCCTGCATTACCTGAAAAGAAAGGCAAGCTTGAATTACTTACCCTGGCAATCTTCATAAATGCATAAGACTGGCTTCCCCCCGTTCTCCTTATAAAAACAAAATGAAGGGAAGAGAGAAAATGATTTTAGTTTTCCCAAGACCCCCCCCAGAGAAGCCCATTAATACAATCTCATGGTTAAAATGATGTCCTGTTTCTCTGTCGGTGTGTACACACATACGCGTGCATGGATGCGAGAAGAAGGAAACTCAGCTGTAATTCTTGGAGTAAACATAGCCACCACGTGATGTGTCTAATATATAATTAGCATGACCTGCTGGTATAGAGCAGGAGGCTGACGAGGTATTAAGATCCTTAACTTTGTCCTGCGCTAGCGACGTCTGTGTGAAAACTGTCCGTGCTGATAAAACTGGTTCAGCTCTGGTGGTGGTGGCAAGGCTGGAAGCGCCGGTGTCAGTGGGATCCTCAGTGCCAACGGTATTCTGCTCATTTGTTTGGATCTGCTCGTAACAGAACTAATGGCAGTATTCCTGAACTGCTGCTGACTCTGGCTTCCAGTATTGTGCCCGCAATGGAGATGACTGAGGGGAAATGCCAGGAAAATTTTTTACATGAGTTTTTGGATTCTGTTTCTGGCTCCGGCATTGACTCACTATGTGACCAGACCGTAAAAAATTTCACCAAGGCCGAGTTTTGTGTTCAATTAGATACCTGTGTCGCTGCACCTCTCGGGCTACATTCCTACCGCTTTAAAGAAGAACAATTAAACGCTTATTCTGTGGTGCCCATAGCTGTGTTATTAGCATTTGAGATGTATAATTTCTAAGGCGTACTTGCATTTCTCTTACTTTTTATACTTTCTTTTCCTACCAAGTTTCATTTCTCTTTATGTAATGTGTTACGATTTGTCTTCTCTTGGGTTTTCTTGTATTCTTCTCTTTTAATCTTTATTCACTCCTCTACCCCCCTAGCCTTTAAGATGTATCTTAGCATAGACTAAGACTTCAAGCCATGTTGTTCTTGACCAGCGTGTGAGAGAGGGGTGTCTTGTGCCTCTTGTATCACTCCAGCGTTCAGAAAAGGGAAAAGTTTGTGATGGGGGAGTCCTAGTGATCTTCGTGGGCGTATTTTGCCACGGCTCAGTTTGGTTTACTGTCTGATGTGCTGGAAACCATGTTTGCTTCCCTGTTCCCCCTGACTGCTGAGCCGGGGAAAAAGAATTCTTTGTTGTCCTCTTCGAATGCAAAGACTGAGGGATGTTGAGGAAAAGGGAGTGGTGTGTGTGGGTGTGTGTGTGGGTGTGTGTGTGTGTATAGGAGTGGAGAAAAACAACCCCATTCCTTTGCTCCTCCTTGAGCTCTGCTAATAGAGCCAAGGGGAGGATACTGGCTCCTCCACCCGGGTTTAGGTTCTGTGCACCACTCCTGGAGAGTGTCAGTTGCTGGTTGCAGCTTTGCGAAGCAGCTGCGTGTCAAAATCTGCTTGATTCTCAGGCGCTGAAAACTGAACCAACTCGGTCCATGTCCCTTTGCTCGCAGCCTGAGAAAGCTCTGAGTAAGAGAGTCACATGAGCCATCTGTTTGCACACTTACCGACCCGAGATTGCATCAGTTTACATCGGGCTACAAACTGAACTTCGTGTTTGTGCGCACTTTTTTTTAACTACATCCTTTTTTAACTGAAGCCTTACCTATTCTGCTCCTGCCATTGGCATACAGATTCTGTCAGCTTGTTTGCTGGCTTTGCTTGAGCTTTGGGTTTTTTTTTCTAAACGAGCTCATGGTCTTGTCTCCACAAGTCTCCTAGAAATACTGACTTTGAAAATGGGTTTTAAAATTTTAAATAATCTCTACTTTTTTTGGTTGTACTAGATTTAAGAAATGTAAAACTTTCACAGCAGCATCTTTGATCTTAGCTTCTTGCTGTTATTTATGTTTCTGTTCCATTTTGAAAATATTATCTAACACATAACAACTGTCTTTTTCAAACTCAGCTGCTTAGACTACAAGGCAACTGCTATTTCCTAGATAATAGGAAACAGTGCTGCTTTATTGTGTGGCTCTGCATTTTAATTTTATTACCGTTATTAAAATAATAACTGTTCTTTTTGATTTTATTTCATCTTCTGATATATAATTCCGAGCTGCAAAAAAAAAAAAAAAATTAAAAAATTGTTTCCACGATTATGGGGTAACGTGAAAAACAATTTCACAGCAACAGATGTATATGGTACTTACAAATTGAATCACTGTAGTTCTAATCTAGAAGCCTGTTTTGCCAAAACTTGATTTCATCATTGCGGAAAAACCACAGCATATGGGTGCGACAGGCCCGTAGTTTAGTGCAATAGGAAAAGCAATTTTTGCTTTTTTTTTTTAATGTTATGCTAGTGTTACTTTAAAGCAGTACCTATGGTGATCTAGGCGTGTGTGTGAAATGTGTATATATATATATGGAGAGAGGGAGTGTTCTCACTTTGGTACTGAAGATAATGTCTAAAAGGTGCTCTGGAACATGATGTGCAGTCTGAGCTTGAGAGCTGTAGCTAGTAATGAAAAAATCTGAATGCCTGAACTGTTACTTTTAAATAAAATCTCTAGGTTCTGTGCTAAATTTTCCCTAATCGAGGCAACTTTCTTAACATTTAAGAACTAGAAATAGAAAAGATTGGGGCAGGGAAATCTAAATAAAGTGTCAGATAAGTAATCTTAATTGATGTGCAGTAATTAGTAGGGGAGTAAAACTTCACAATTATGAGTTCATAACCTCATTATAAATACCTCCTTTCAATCCAGGAACACGATCACATTTCATTTGGAAAAACAGCAAAGGTTTGAAGTGTGATAAAGGATGAAATGGTGTGGTGCTGTTCTTTCCGCAGGATCAGCTATTCCGTTCTGCGTTCAGAAATTTGTAGCTGTGAAGATAAGATATACACTGAACAAAACAAAACCAAAAAAAAAAAAAGAAAAACAACAACCACAAAAAGCTCTTGGAATTGTGTTAAGAGGGTGAATGACGATTAAGTGTATTAGTTCAACTGAGCGTTTATCTTGTCTGTAAACGGAGAAGATGAAGTTCCTTCCTTGACAGGGATGCAGCTGTATCAGCAGCTGACATGGCCTCTTGGGTCTAAGGAGGATACTTGAGCATTTCTGCCGATCTCCTACGACTACTCAGTATTTTATCAAGCCGGATCGAGGCCACGCTGTAAGATGTGGTCCAGGAGCCCGTTCAGTACGTGTCTAGGGCTGCTCTAGGCAGCTCCAGTGGAGTTTGGTACAGGCTCTTTTATCAGTTATGGGGTTGTTGACCCTGAAAAGCGGAAAAAATTGTGCATGGATTATAGAAAGATTCGTGGTTTTTTTTCTGCCTGAGCTTTGCTGTTTAATTTTTGTGGTGGGAGATACTTGTCTTTCACATACGTCGAACAAACAATGACTTTTCTGTTTTGAAGAAACAGGTCTGCGCCGATACAGTGAGTCAAGCCGGCTTGTTTGTTGATCGCATACCTTTCTGCTGTAACGTGCTGTTTTGCCGATGACGGCTCTGTTACCTCATCTGTAACCTTTCTGTTAAAAAACTCTGTTAGCTGGCCTCGGAACTGAAGAAATGCAATCGTATTTATTTATTTTATTCATTTATTTACAGGAATGCCGTTGGCTCAGGCTGTAGCAATTCTTCAGAAACACTGTCGCATTATCAAGAACGTCCAGGTTCTCTACAGTGAGCAGGTGAGTAGTGCGTGCTCTGTGTAACGCTAACATACGTATGAATTGTGGAGCTACTTACAATCAAATTACACGAAATTACTGCCACTCTGTCAGGGGTGTGGCTTTTATAACAGTTTCACATCACATGTAATAAACCTCAGTGCAGTGCAGTGATTGAACAGGTATCAGGTTTGTGTATCTGGTGGTGGGGTAGCGTTGTTTTTCCTTTAGAAGGGAAATGCTCTGTAATTCTAGTATTTATCACTGTCAAGCGTTGCAGTAGTCTTGAAGTGCTGAATCCCTCATTAGTTTCCCCTTTTGTGTTTGGTTCAGTGGTGACGAACCCCCTGAAAAGGCTTCCCTGGTTCCTCTGTGGATCTGCAGTTTTGTCTGCAGAGAGTGGGTGCAGTAATTTAAACCAGCCAGAGATGTTTTAATCATTCTTTATAATTAAGCATTAAGTTCCTAAAGTGTTTTGACTCCAGTCAGAAAGAGGACTGGAAGGGAAGCCTTTCTGATCGATGGAATAAAATGTGTTCATATAGCTCTCTTTACTTTGAAGGAAGTGGAATGGAAGAGGAGATGGGACAAAGGGGGATTGTGACTCTCTAAATGCGTGTTATGTGACGTGTGCGTTAATCAGAAGATGATACTCACGTGTTGTAGATTAGAGATCTTTGCATCAGGAAAAAGGCAAATTCTGCCAGAGTGTGGGTTTGTATCAAAATACCGACTGAGGCCTCGTGCTTTCACAGTGAATACTGAACGGCTGAGGAACAAGCTCGACTCTGGCGTTTACTGCTGGATACATATTTCATGCAATTAAATGAATTATCCTTTTTTTACTTCACATTATGTAGATTTATGGGCTTTATGATGACTGAATTGCAAATTGAGAATCTAGCTCCTTGTACTTAATGCATGGGAGCATCCATCTGGCAGTGAGTGCGTTGCTTGGTTTTTGTATGCTTCGAAGTTCTTTTAGTTTTTCTTACCATAGTGCATTCCAGAATTATTTCTGGGGTTGCCTTTTTGGTTTTTTTTTAGATAAGCTATGAGATTCCTGTTCTTCTTGGGTTTTAGAATCACAGGATTAGTCGTCCAGTGCTTAAAAGCGAGGTGTGCTGCTGCTTGGCTTTTTACACCTCTTTGAAAGCTACATTGTGCTTCACCATATACACGCGATTTTTATTCTGTCTGCAGAGGGGTAGGGGTTAGAGTTCCCCTCCCCGAAACTGTAATAAATATAAAGATATTTTGAACATCTGCATAGTGCAGCAAAATAGTTGCTCTCAACTTTGTGGAATAGTTGTGCTGTTGGTATTTTTTCTGTGTGTTTTTCTGATTCAGTGCCTGCTATTAGTGCAGTTTTTTCCCACCTGCCACTCAGGGCCTGCAGTCGACTGTCTGGCTATATCCTCCCCCTCGTGCAGAGCATGACACACTTCGTTAGCACCTGAGCACAAAGAACTGTTCTTAGAAAATTCAAAGCTTTAAATAAACTTCATCGTGCACAACTTTTATCTAGCTAAACTATCCTGGACAGCCTTCACGTCTTTCCTCTTTGCTTTCTAAAAGAATGCCTCTGAGCATGGGGATCAAATGTTGTGTAAAATTGTTGCGTCTAGAGCACTGAATTTCTGATCCTGGAACTCCAGCAACGAGTATTTCCTTTCAAACATTTATGACAATTAAATGCAATTAGATCTGCCCATGGCACTCTCTTTAACTTGACATAAACTGGATGGCCAGACCGTGCCAAAAAAGCTTGATGCACCCTTTTCTGTGGCTACAGAATTTTTAACTCATTTTTTGGTCAGTTTAAGTGGGGTACTTAATTGCCTTTGTATGTTTTCTTAAGCCTGTTCCTCTGGATTTGTGTCGATGGGATTGTTCAGTGCTAACAGTTTTCCCTGGGGCTTTGTGTAGATTAGCAGGGTAACTGCACACTGGAGTGGCTTCCTTCGGGAGGGACTCTCCTGTTGCTTCCTGGCATCGTCTTTCATACTGGAGGTTCTATTTTGTGTATTAAGTCACATGGACTAAATTTGTGCCCTTGAAACTTTTCTTCTATTAGAAAATATGCCAGCATAGAACAGAAGCTATTTGCTGTACTAATTATCAAGCTTTTCCTCAGATGTTTGATTTTTTTTTCTACCCACTCAAAAGCCCTTGCGCTCATTAATTTTGGAATAACCTTATGAAAATTCTGCTTGGAAACCAGTGAAATGCGGAGCACGTCCCATACCAGAAGATCTCCGTTGGTATATTTAAATGCAATGTGACACTTGTTTGGTTTTTTTTGCTCTGTCTGTAGCCTTTCTAAATTAGATTCATAAGGGATTTTAAAAAAAGACTGTCAGGATCAGCATTAGACCTTTTGATCTCAGGCTCGTGGTTGTGTTGCGGTGCTGCTTCAATTGCACACGGTATTATAAAGGTTTGCTGGCAGCAGTGACGTGTTGCTGCCGTTGCTCAAGGCACTGTGAAGATCCCACTTAGGAGACGACTTCCACGCCAGATCACCGGTGTTGAGGAGAAATGAGCTGGAACTGAACTTGCTTCAGGAAAAGCTCCTGGAGAGATCGAGGGGAATGGGAAATCTGCGTCACAGGGGACCGAAAGCCCTGTGGCTTCTTTTGACCTGGCCATGTGAAGCCTACAATGTGATTGCTGAAATAAATGGTTTGGGAAGGGATGGGAGATGTATGTGCCCAGGCTAGAAGATGATGCTGATGTGAGAATAAAGAGGTGAGAAAAGTTAGTATGGAAATTAGGCTTCTGACAGTCAAAACACAGACCTCCTCCCAGTAGAGCAAAAAGGAGAGTTAACAGTTTTTAAGATAGCTTATGCTTAATTCATAAAAAGGGCTGTGTGGTTGGCTGCCCACGTTAGAAGCCTGTATATGCCCCAGATGTCCCATCCCCATTCTGTCTCTTGCTAGATAACTGCTTGGTGCGATTCTAGGGCGTGAATCTGCTGCCTGCCTCTCCTTCGGCCTTCTCTTCTCCTCGAAGGGAGACAGTTGTAGAGAGTAGAGCCTTTTGAAGCAAGCGTGCTTTGGTTGGGATGTGGTCCAGTAGCTGAACTGGGGCCAGCTGACTGCGGGCGTGTGGATGGTGGCCGTGCAGGGGTGAGCATCTCCCGCAGCATCGCAGGTGCCGTGGAGCCTGCACAGACACCGGTGAAGCCAGTGGCATGTCTCCTGTTGACTCCAGCAGACTGTAAATTAAGCCTTTTGTTGTCATGATTCACAGTAACTAAGGAAACCTAAATTCACGACAGGAGAGTCTGAAGCCTTCCTTTTGAGGCCTGGAAAAGACAGCGACAGCCTTTGATTTTATTTTTTTTTTCATTTTTTTTTTTTTGAGGTGGAAAGCCCTCTTGCCCTCTTTTTTTCAGGTGTATGCTTGGTTCTAGTGTGAGACTTGGTGAGATGGGCTGTTATTTTTTTGTGTGCACCAAGAGCGCAGCAGACTGTCCCTGCCTGATGTCTCTGATGCTAAACTTGGAGTGTTAGTTTTCGTGTCATAGATTGCGTCATAGAATGTCTTAAGTTGGAAGGGACCTTAGAGATCATCTAATCCGACCTCCCTGCCATGGGCGGGGACGCCTCTCTACTAGATCAGGCTCCTCAAGGCTCTGTCCAGTTTTCATGGTGATTTGTCTGTTTCTCTCCCCTCCCCGAAAGTAACGGACAATGACTCTTCTGGGAGTTCTTGCTGGGTGCTATCCCTTTTCATAAGGAAACTGAAAGGGTTGAGCAGTTTGGCCAAATGTATTTTCATTCTGCTTAGTCATTCAACAAGGGCTTGTTTTCTGAGGCAGTTTTGTTCTTCCGAAGTAACCAATTTCTATTTATACGATGGTGTGTATCTTAACAAAGAAACCTTGAGATTAAGAGTCTTAACAGCTTTTTTTGTTTGTGTGTTTGTTTTACAGTCACCTCTTAGCCATGACCTCATCCTTAACCTGACTCAGGATGGAATCAAACTGCTGTTTGATGCTTTCAATCAGAGACTTAAGGTAATAAAACATCCTTCCTGCAAACAAAACGGTGCAAATTTTTTGCTTAATATTTTAATATTTTTTGCTTATTGATGCTTAATAGGACATAAGTATGTGGTTCTTTTAGACGTTTAATTTGCCATAATATAATGCTCTCTTGTGATAATGAGTTGCATTTCTTTGCCTTGGGGGTTAAATTTTGGTTTATAAGATTAAGACACGTGAACATTGTACCTGGGACTGCAAGAGTGTGATGGTCCAGCGTGGCTTTGCTTTTGCCCGTCTTGTCTCAAGTTGTAGCGGAAACTGTGAAAGGCCAGTACTGAAGCTAAGCCTGGGATTTGGAATCGCATCATCGGTTAATGCAAACCAGACGTTTTCCGCCCAGGTCTCTCCGTTATCTGTGCTGCCATTTTATTTTTGAAAGTCAGCTTGCCTCCTCCTAGTCTTAGTTTTTGGCCGAGTTGGGTTGTGTGGTTGCAAGTGTGTGATTTCTCTCAGAAAGCTGCCCTCAGCCCTGTTGTGAGCAGCTGCCTCCTGCACTGACTTCAGTGTCTTCTGGATGAGCTTTTGTACTTGCAATCGAAGGCCTCGGCCCAGCAATTCTCTTTCTGGGCTTCTGAGTGCCCAAGTGTTGATCTGCCTCTCTGGGATGCTTTGTTTGCATTAAGATGCAAAATAAAGGATGGGTTGGTCACTAACCTTCCACGTCTCAAGGGATCTGTTATGAAAGTGGTTGAGTTGGCTGAGGGAGAGCATCGTCCATCCAAGCTGTGGAACAGTGGCAGATGGAGCCTTGTTCCCCTTACTCCAATAAAACCAGCAGCAAAATGTCACCCTGCAGAAGGTCAGCCTAGTGCTTTATCAGAAGAAGGTCTGTAAGAGTGTAGCAGTGTGCTGCTGGCTGAAACTGGAGCTCTTTGCACACTTTGAATGAGTAGCAACCCAAATAAGTAGTTGTGGGAAGTACTTATTTCTCTAATAGGAACCTGTAACACCCTGGTATGCTTCTATTTTTCAAAATTTCTATTAACTGCAAAAATACACATCTTGAAGAACAATTTTCAGTTTCAGATGGAGGACAGCTGAGCACTTTTTTTGCCAGATTTCGGTTTGTAGTTGCCTTATGGGAGTTTCTTTTCACAAAGTCATTCTGTAATAATGAGATTTAAAGTCTGGAATTGAATTATTCAGGTTGCACATGTGAATTTAGACTTAAGAGACTGTATTGAAAATTCTGTCAGATGGATCTTTATCAGCTTAAGCTACGTGGGCTGTACAAAATCTTTCCAAAATATATTTAATGCTTAAGGAGAGTGACCTCAAAACTGACATAATCACTTCAAGTGATTGCTTACTGATGGTTTTTGGAATTTTGCAGTCTTGTAGTGGTTTTGAAGTGCTGTCACTAGCGTGTGCTGTGTCTCTTCATCTCTGGCTTTTGGGGGTCTGGCTGTGTCATTTCAACACCCAGTGTTTGAAGAACTATGCAAGAGCTTTTCTTCTCACCTTTCTCCGCCATGTGTTTTAAAATTTGTTTTAAAGAAAAACAAATAAAAAAAAAAATCTCTTCCAGTATGTCTTTTTGTTTAAAACAAAAAAATAGAAAAAACAACCTGTTCTGGTGTGTTGTAGTTCAGTTGTGTGGTGATACCTTCTGTTTGCTTTAACCATGAAGGCTAAAGCTGTGTGGATGATACAATTCTATAAACTCTCATGTTGTAGAAGTTATCAGAAAGCTTTATAGAAGAAATTTCATGGGGTTAGCTCAGAAGTGAGCAACAGGACTTGTTGAAGAATAGTGTAGGTGTAAGTAAGTAAGGCCTGTTTTTAAGATGCTGTTACTGTGCTCTCAGTGTTGCTCGGCAGCAGCAAAACTAGAAAAATCAGGCTTGCCTTTTCTTTCTTTGCTTTGCGTGTTGTATTTTTTTTAATACACACTTTGCCGTTTGGTTGCGAGAAAGAGATTGAAATACAGGCTACTAAAATAGAAAGGCTTGACAGACCCAAGGAAGCTGCTGTACCAGCAGAAATAAAGCCATAGCAATATTCCTAAGAAGTTTCCTCCCCTTTTTCAGGGAGGAGAAGAAAGCTTACGCACAGTCTCTGCTCGCTTTCAGTAGCCGGAGCGCTGCAGGAGGTGTTAGTACGTCGGTTTTGAGTTAAAGTGGGAGTAGATCCCTGCCCAGGTTCTGAAAACATTACTGTGAATTTTAGCAACAGTCTTTCTTGCGTACGCTCCCTCAGAAGTGTTGAAAGAGCTTGATTTCACAGTGTTGGTCCGTTACTGCTGGTTAGTAGTTACGTCAACGTTTTTAAGACTTACTCAGTAGTAATAATCAAAACAGAGACTGTGATGAAACATCAGGTATTAATCACTTGGAGCAGCTAGCAGCCTGATGGCCGTGTAGTAAACCCATCACCAGGGAGTCTTTGGTCCTTTGGTTTTGTTCCTCTGCGCATAGGAAGCGTGACGTTAATCCTGTTGTCAGTGTAGCTTCTGGAGTTAAAAACATAAATCCTTTTCTGGTGCTATGGCCTGTTGCAGTGTTTCTTCAATAAACATGCCCTAGACTTGTGTGAGATCTTTTGACTGCCTTTTACATTTTGCTCAGATGTGCTTGTTTCTTCCTCTGCTCTTAGATCTATTCCACATTGTTTGAATTGTGGGGAGAGGTGCCTGGTGGCTGCTCTCAGAGTACTTCTCCTTCTTTTTGGACTCATCCTTTTGTCTTCCATCACTGCAGCAGGTTTGAGCAGAACTTCAGGAGAGTGCCCAGTGCTCTCTAGTAGTTGCTGCAGAACTAGATCTGTGCGTAGGGTGGTTTCCTCTATTTTCAGAAACCTTTTCTGGGGTGAAAAGATGATGTGCAAGGTCACTAAAAATACGTGAAAGCTTTCCTAGCTTTTTGTGAAAGTAGCCTTTGTTTATAACAAGCTGTGCCGTAAGGGAAATGCGGACATGTCAAACTGCATTTGAGTTAAAATACTGGATAACCAGGTTTTTCCAAGAAACATAATTCAAAGTGTATTTGTTAAGAAGAAAAATTTGTTTGCTTTTCTTCGTGTGGTCCTGCCAGAATGTTCATTTGTTACTTGCTTTGTGCTGTACTTGTTGCTTATATCCTGAAATGTGTGGGTTTTCTGAGAAAACGAAGTGCTCGGAGAACTCTTCCAACTTTTTATGAGTCAACAGCGTACCGCTAAATGTTGACTTTTTATTTTTTTCATATAGTGGTTTAAGCACTGCAAGTTGTTTTATTTAGGGATATTTGCTAGGGATATTTGCCGGGCATCTCCCAAAACCAAGACTTCCTTCTTAGCTGGTGGTATTTTTAGGCTTTAAAGCCACATTTGGTAGCAAGCTCTCTGGGGAATTCTGCTTTATTTTCTAGGTGAAGAGTGAGTCCTTTCTAAATCTGCCAGTGAATTGTTGGAGGGTTATACAAAGCGAAAAAAGCGCTTTACCTTTTCTTTACAGCAGTTTTGATGTGCTCTACGTGTTTTCCTGCTGACACAGGAATGCCTCTTATGTGGAAAGAAGCTTCTGTTTGACCGTGGTTACTTGCCAGAAATGATCTGGTTAAAGCCTGCTTTAACCTCAAGATCCAGTAACAGTCACATAAAACCCCTGTGAAATCAATCTCAGATGCAGTAATGTATTCGGAACAAAGGATCCGTACCTCGTGTTGTCTGCAGAGAGGGGAGCTCCTTGGCATTTTCAATAAGGTCTAAAATATTAAATATTTAAATATTAATGTCAGAACTAGGCATTGTGGCTTGCTCTGATTCTTTGTGGGCTGCGCTTGTGATTACCTTCTGTAGCGCTTGGAGAGACCGCTGGATGTCTTTTTACATAGTATTGAAATGCAATACTACTGCTCAGTCTTGCTGTGCTCATCTCTTACTTTGGAAGGAGCTGGAAAGTTTGAACAGTGCGATGAGTGCTCAGACTTACCTCCCTGCCCAGGGATTGTTTAGTGGAATGAGGGCAACCCGGGGAATGGCCTGCTCTTTGACAGTCGTTAGAAGAGTCCCTCATTAGCTAACCTTTGCTATTGCTTTCCTCAGAATGTGCTTAGGATTAATCTTCCCAGAAATCAAGATGCTGATCTGTTAGTGAGAAGATTCCTTCCCGCAGGTCGTCGCTGGCTTACCCGGGGTCTGGATGTCCCGTGTGGAACCCAGCAGTGTCGTTCAGTTGCAGAGTCGGTTTTCAGAGTTTCGTCTCTGTCGATGTGATTTATCGTAGCAGAGCTCTGTGAAGGAGGGATCAAACAGCACTACCTAGTTCTTTTGACAGGAATTTGCCTCTAATGATTCAGAAATGTGTGAAGGATGGTAACGGTTCTGTTTCCTGCGTTTCAGGTGATTGAAGTTTATGACTTGACTAAGGTGAAGTTAAAATATTGGTAAGTGATTTAAGACTTCCCATGATTTCTTCTTGATTGCAATGACATGTTTCTCTCCTTTTTTAATCCTGAACTGTTTTTTTCAATCATTCTTGTTAAAAAACTGAAATAACTGCCAAAAAAGAATGTATATGATTATCCTTTCTTGAACATAGCACTTGGTTAAATTACCTGTTTACTCTTTCCTTCCAATTTACTACTTATCCTTCCCTTTTAAGTGTGGTATTGCCATTAGTAAATGTTTGTAGCATCTCTTCAATATTCTTAATGCAGGTCCATTTTGCTTTCTTTTTCAGTGGTGTCCATTTTAACTCTCAGGCAATTGCTCCAACCATAGAACAAATTGATCAGTCATTTGGAGCAACACATCCAGGAGGTAAGCTGAGGCATTTCTGAGAAGCACAGCTAGATTGACGGAGTTCTTTTTTTGGAAGCCTTTCCTGTATATCTGCCTAGAGTAATGTGTAGACGCTTCTGTGGTCCAATGATCCGAAGTTGTTCCAGAGCGGTCATATTCTTGTGGCTAGGATACCGTGTAAAATGTACTGTAAGTTCAGTTGGGACTTTCCTCAAGTGAAATAGTGAAGGCAGAGAGCTGTTGGCACAGAATGTTGAGTTCAGATGTCATTAATAATCTGTTTTGAACTGCCAGCACGAGAAAATGGTGAGATTTTTTTGTTGTTGTTGATGCTGTTGTTTTTACACGTCCTTATGCATGGTCAGCTCTCAAGTGTCCTTAGGGCTGAAGTATACCCTGAACATACAGACATTTGAGCTGATGATCTCTGTGCAGAGTCAACCAGCACTGTTTGCTCAGGCTCCGTGCTCTCAGAACGTGGTTATACCCCTGCAAAGGCAGGATCAAGTCGGAGCCGGTGTGTAACTGGCTTGCGTCTCACTGTGCCTCCTTCCTCTTACTGGGAACACTGGGGAGGTGTGAAGCCAGCCAGTGAGCAGCATGACCAGAACCAGGACGTGTTTGTTTAACCTGACTGAACCCACTCTGACTCTTGCACAGGTACTTGACTGTTCGTCACCTCTGTAGCAGGAGAAAAACAATCTATCTTTAACCTCTTTGTTTATGTATGAAAGCAGAGAGTGTATTTCAGGGGTTGGTTGGGTGATGAAAATAAGCCAGTGGTGAAACTTGGAAGAGAGTTCATATAACTAAAATGCTCAGGAACCTTCAACAAATGGAGCACAAACTGGCATAGCAAGAAAGATTAACTCTGTATAGGCAAGATACCTGTTCTAGAGCATCATTTTCTATTTTTAGCTTAACCCAGTCCATTTGCAGTAGTCAGGCTGATCCCAAATAAGCTAGTGTTCTTTGTGATTGATGGTGATTGCATATCCAGTCTTTGTCCCTCTTCTCTGCAGGCAATCTCTTGCACATTACAGAACAGGATTTATTAACTGTGGAGGGTCATGTGGCTAAAGTAATATCACTGCATAAAAGCCCGCTGTAGTAGATGAATATCACATTGAGATAAACGAAGCTTGGAGGATTTCTAGCCATCATATTCCAAGGACCAGAATTGGCCTTTTTAACTTCACTTCAGGTGTGAGCTTAACATCTCCTCTTAGGCAGAACCCCCGCAGTTGGATCTATTATGGAAATAGTATGCACAAGAGACTACGTAGAATATAGGAAGGGTGAAAGTGGTCCCGTACCTTTGAGAGTTTATAATTTTTACTTGTTCTGTGACAATGGTTTATTTGCAAATATTTAGAGGTGAGCTGCTTGCAAAACTGTGATATTATCAGCCATAAAAACACATACCTAGCGGTGAGCATTGCTTGTGACAGAAGTAGCGTGCTTTATTACTGCATGCAAGGGCTTCGAAACATCCTTTGGCCCCGCACGTCCTTGTGCTGAATTTGCCAGTTCTTGCATGCCTGTCACATTCAGTTAAGAAAACTTGCACGCTTGTTTCATCTGATGGTAGGTTTTCATAACATCTTTTCGTCCGTGCTGTGTAGATATGAAAATGTATTTAGTAAAATGTTGGCCTCTATTACCATTTCACTGGTGCGTTTGCTTATTTGGTTTCCTTCCTGGAAATCCGGTGTCTCCCTTTAACAACCCACTTAGCAGAAGTAAATGCTCTGAATTAAGCTGCCTGTTGTAAGCGATTTGAGCGGTATCATGCAACGCAAGTTTTTGATAACTATTTTTTTCCTGCATGTTTTCTGAAACACAAAAGCAAAAAAAAAAACCCCAAACCAGAGTAGCTCTCAGCATGTGGGAGGGATGATGACAATGCTTTTGTGTCCCCCAAAAAAAATGTGACCTGGGGTGGGGAGGAGAGAAAAGTGGGAAGAGAAACCTTCCTCTTAATATCACCAAAGTATGCCGCTTCCATGAATGGAAGTGTGAGATGACCATCCCTTTTCTTCTCTGAACCAATACTCCCCAGTAACACCAGTGCAAGCTCTTTAGAAGTATTTTGATGTTTATCTCTCTGTTAAGCTCCAGAATTTCAAACAAAACGTTGCCTTTCACTTAAAACCAAGGTGGTTGCAGCAGAACTTTCCTGCAGCAGGGTCAGTTAGAGTTCCAAAAGGTTAGCGGTGGTTTTGTGTCGAAACCAACCTGAAGTGAGCAGTTTTGGTTTTGCCAAATCAGTGGTTTTAAGAAAGAGGAGTCGTCAGGAAAATTGCAACCAGCTTCATTACTTTTTGGCTAATGTCAGTCTGGAGCATTGTACTGGCTTTGTCATGGGGCAGATTGAAATCTGACCACTCTGGAGGGCGATAGCTTCAGCCAAGCCAAGATTTTATCCCACATTTCCATGCTCCTCTGACCTGACCTCCTGCTGGGAAGCGCTCACTCTTGGAGTGGTTCTGCTGAAACCACATCCTGCCTTGAGTCGTCATGGGTGCGGCTGCTTGCCGTAGTGCTGCTCGGCGTGGATGAGGGCTGTGAGGTTGAGCTGGAGCCCTAAGGTAGGAGGAAAAAACCATCCTTCCCTCCTGCCACAGTGGCCTTGCGAGGATGGGGGCGTGTTCCCATCTTCTGACTCTGTAGCTCTCAGAATTCAGAGGTTGCCCAGGCTCCCCTGATGTGCCAGAAATGTCTTGATACCAGTGAGACTTGACTTCTGGATCTACCTCTGCTTTGATCAGGGCTGTCTGTGTCTGTTCTGCAGCCTCACAGGTGTCGGTGGCGTTGTCCCATCCTGCTCTGCAGAAACACTTCCCAGCTGGTCACGCTGCTGCTTTCCTGGAAGGCAGACTGTCTTGCCCTTCCTTCACCCAGCAGCCTTTTTTGCTTCTGTCAGCACTTTTTGAATGGAATTATTCTGCAGAGTACCAGTGTAGTAAACAAATTTTTTTTTAAAAAAAAAAGGTAGTAAAAGAAAAAGACTTACCTTGTGCAGGCACGTGGTTGTGACAGACGGTCTCGAGAACTTCAGAAGGATAAAAACATTCCTTGCCCTTAAAGCCTAAACATCAGCCGACATTGCAGGGGTTGGGAACTGATGTGATTTATATAATCAGATATCACACTTGGCATGACTAGGGGAAAAACACTTCTCCAGCTGGCTGTGGGCTCTGGAAAAGATGCATCATAATTTATCACATGAGAGAGATTTGTGTAATTTTCCAGCAGATCAAAACATTTCCCTCTCTCCACACGTTTTCTTTTGAGTGACAAGCAAGGAAAATGCTCTTAACCAGCACATTCTGCAGAAAAAGCAAATGATGACTTTTGAAAGCTTAATACTTATTGCTCAACTATTATTTTTCTATCCTGGGCGGTCTGGCATTGTCCAGATGTCTTGTGACATGTCTCTCAAGTTGAACATTTGAAAGGCGCTTTTGAGGGGAGGTGGTGTGGTGAAAAATCTATATGTGTGTTTTGTCTCCATCCTCTGTCATCTCAAATAGAAAACTGTAGGGAATAGTGCCCCGATTTCCTTTGGCAGAGTGGATGAAAGGAGCTTCTTTTGTTGGAGTGTGTCTTTGTTGTTTTTTGCCTCTGCTGTTTGCAAGTGAACCAGCTTCTGTGTGTTAGAAGAATGCTATTCCCCTCAGCAGCTGCCAGGCACAGGTTGAAGTTTGGTAGCATCAGTCTCAAAACTGTTCCCAAGCTCCCAGTCTCCTGGGATTGTTGTTTTTAAGCTTTCCACGGTCCCACAAAACAGTATGTCTTGTCCCAGTAAGTACTGGGATGACTTTTATTGCTGTTTACAGTCAACGTTGTGCAATTGATTGCAATAAATCAGGACATCCCGTGACGGGCTGACAGCTGGAAGTCTGCGCGTGTTCTAATTTATTACTGCTCTTGTAAAAGCTGACTGATGGGCGGGTGTTTCTGGTGATACTATTTTTAATTATTCTAAGTACAATTAAGCACACGAGCACGTGCTTCCCAGTGGCACAAAATCCAGAATTGATCCGTGATCTAGGCGACACATCTGTCTGAAAGACTTTCTGGTTAATATTTTACACGTATTTCACGTAACAACGAGCAGGATTGGTTTGTTCTAATAGTGACCGTTTAAACTACTTGGGGGATATTAAGGTATAATTGAATGTGTCGTGTAATCGTATCGTTAGGGATAGGTTAGTGCCTACAGGGCTTGCGTAGGCAACTCTCAGGAATCTAAGGTTTCTCTTATTGCTGTGTTTCTACTGCAACACATTAAAAGCAGAACTATTACTGTCCTGTGTAATTGTGCTCCTCCCGCATCTTGAGATGCAGTAAATTCACTGAGGCGATGAAAGCTCTGTTAGATCTGAACTGGGGAATTCTTGGTTTATGTTGGTAACTGTGTTTTTGCTTTCTTTTCCCTTTCAGTGTATAATTCAGCCGAGCAACTGTTTCACCTCAATTTCAGAGGACTGTCGTTTTCTTTCCAGTTAGACTCCTGGACTGAAACTCCGAAGTACGAGGTCAGCAATCATTCTGAGTTAATGGATAGTCTTTTTGCCTCTCTGGCACTTGCAAAGTATCACCTACAGCATGTCTCGCCTGCAGGCAAAAGAAACCAGTAATTTGGAAGGAGTTTAACTCCTCAGTTGTGCTCTTATTCAAGCAGTGTAATCATTCTGAAGTTAAAAATTTTCTTCCTTTTAGCGGAAGGCGTGTGCTTAGAGGTTTTGCTTGCATCATGAACCGGGACTGGCAATTCTGTTGTTGAAAGGAGCCTTCTAAAAATACAAGTGCTGTCTATGCAAATACATAAATATTAAGCAACCTACTGGAAGGCTGTTCTTTTATCAGATATTTTTGAATCTCATCAAAGTGATTATGCAACCAAACTAGGATAGAGTTCATAAAATACATTTTCATCTTCAGTGTCCTTCGGTACGAGTGCTTTTAGAAAGCCAGATGAATGAGCTTTATTTGTAGTGCCTGTTTGCATATTGACCAGATGTTCAGATGAGTTACTGAATAATTGAACGTGTCGCCGTGTTCTTTGGAAATCACTGTCTGTAGTGGAAACAAGATCAGGTCTTCTGTGGTTTCCACGTATACTAACAAAAATGTACATGTACCGTGTATTGTATGAGGATGGAAGCGCTCTCAGTTACGTTATTTAGGCTTCTTAGTTAAAAACAATGTGGGTCATATGGTAGTAGAGTAAGAAGGAGCATATAAAGAGCCAAAACAACGTGGAAGGAATCAACCAACAGGATGACACGTTTTTATGTCACAGCCCTAGTACTTTAATAGTTGTGTTTTGAGAGAACAGAGGGTAACCAAGGTAAGTTACTGTTTAGCAGTTTCAGAAATATTGGAAGATAAATAGAAACCTAGTAAGCCAAACAGAAAGAATGTCTCAGCCAAGAGTAGTTGCTTTTCATGCAGGAGTTCCCAGGGCATTTATGAATGAAATGGATGAGCTGCTAAGAAAGTCAGTTGTTAGACCAAAGATTTGAAAAGACTGTAAAATGCCTCACGTTGGAAGGAAACCGTAAGGGTCATCGAGTCCAACTCCTTGCTCCCTGCAGGGCTGTCTAAAATTAAAATCTGTTAAAATAACACTGCTAAATTTAATTTTAGCCATTGCATTGGCGTGTCTTGTTTTAGTGCATGTTTCAGTTAACTAAGAAAATAATTAGGGTTATAGACTGTTTGGTGCTTTGAGAGGGACATAGTGTGGTTCTTGGGGCTGGAGCAGTGGAGGAAATAGTTTTGCAAAGTCTTTCATCCAGTTTTTCAAATGGGGTTGGTAAAATGTTGTCTACCCAGAGCGACAGGCAAAATTCTCCCCAGGATTATAGATAGGATAGTTTAGAAAACAGAGTGATAGGAAGCAGTCCACAGGGAAGACGACAGAACATAACGTGGGGTCTTTCGGGGAGGAACGTTAGGAAAGAGTGAAGAGTGAAAGGAAGATGATTTCGAAAATCTTTCAAGTTCAGAGAGAATCATACAGGAATGCTGAACGAGTTAGCAAAGCAGTGTCATGGAAATGAAAAAACTCTGAAGAAAACGGTGGGTTTTTTTATATAGCTGGTAACAAACTGCAGGTGAGGAGAATGTGAAAACCTACTCGCACTGTTTCTGTTAAGAAATGAGGCATATATGGCCCAGGCCCTTCCCTGGCTCTAGAGGAGGTGTCTCTGTTGCTAAGGCAGAGGTATGTTAAAAAGCAATCTGAAGTCTGACTGCTTTACTGTGTTTTGAGGTGTTCGTGTTCTGACCAAATTCGGAAAGAGGACCGAAGTCAGAGCATCTCTAGAGCTGCTAAGTAGTGGAGGTTCCCTTCTAACTACCTACAGCAACGATAGTCGTTCTGGATTAATTTTTAGTTTTTGCTCAAAATCCCTTTTAAAACAATATGCGTAAGAATGTGGTGAGAGCGGAAAAATCTGTTTAAGGAATGAGTCTGTTCATCAGGTTAAAGGCATTTTACAAACAAGGAAAAATGTTAAAAGGCTGAAACTAATGCAGTAGGAGAGAAAAAAAGAAGTTCTACCTTGACGATAGCTGATTTCTTAGAACTTAAATGCAGCATCTCAGTACAAATACTTTTATAGTGCTAGTTGCCGGTGATCAAACCAAGAAAACTTAATTCTCTCTGAACACCACGGCTAATCGTTAGACTAGTGCCACCTTTTGGTGGATAAACATAGTGAGCATTTCACCCCAGCGTGGGAACCCGGGGGTGGTGGTGTGTAAAGAAATAACATCCAGAAGGGGGTTTTTTGGTTTTCCCCCTTGTTTTTGGCTAGAGACTTATCTGAATTGGTAAGCATATACTGTATTTCTGGTGTGATTTATAACTTGGACCTGAAGCATCTACTGTGTCACGGAACTAAAAAAGGTTTTGTCTGCCCACAGCCTAACTTTGCCCATGGTCTCGCCTCCCTGCAAATTCCGCACGGTGCGACTGTGAAGCGTATGTACATCTACAACGGAAACAGTCTGCAGGATACCAAGTGCGTACACCTGGTCGTGCAGTCTGCATCATTTACAGTGTACTTTGTCTTCCTCGGTTATTTAGGGTTTTGCGAATGTTAAATATGAACATATGGGTTTTTTTAATCCAGTTTGTGTCTTTTATGAATTTGGTACAGTGCGAAATGCCTTGAGATAACAAGCTCTTCCAGATTCCCAAGGTGTTGTCCTCAGACCTCAGACAAATCAACCTTGGTGTAGTCAGTAATTTGTAGTGCATTGGTACTATGCGTGTCGTGGCAGGGTCCTACCAAGGGTCTTCAATTCTTTTGCTGTACAAAAATAATCAAATGTATATTTTGAGGCTCAAGCCCTATGCATAATCTGCCATATATTCAGTATATCTGCAGTAGGAAATGAATCTTCATGCCTCAATTCTGATGGAATAGTTATATTTTAACACGATTGACATTTTCTGTGGGTATTGTATTCTGTCTTCTTTTGAGCGGTAATTTCTTGTACAACACATGATATTTTGCTCTTTTTAAAAACATTGATCCTGGAGTTCCACACTCAGGGCAAAATCTTCCTTTCAGTTTATAAATACCCAAACTGAAAGGCAGGTAGTTTGTGCAGAGACAGTTGTGTTTTGAAGCCGGGAGAAGATTAACACATCCTTGGATTACTGCTCCGAAGGAAGGGAACTGTGTTTATGCAGACTTCGTCTCCTAACTAGAAATGAGCACACTTGAGGAAAGTGTCTGTGCCGTGGTGGACTTTAGTGAGAGCACTTGTTGTCACGTGGGGCTCTGCTGCGTGTGTGAGAGCTCAAAGCCTGACTTTTATCCCCAGTCATTTGCACAGAGGACAGATTTGCATAAGAACAGTGAATTTTACGACGCATCCACAAACCAAGACACAAAAAAGCAGCCCTTCCCTTTAAAGTATCTTACTTGGGGCTGTTGTTTTTTTCCCAACTATTCTTGTGATTGAATTAAGAGGAGAACTTTCCCATTAAGGCAGCGCGATTGTTTGGGGCGTACCCACACAGGCTGATTTCTGGGCTGTTCGGTGCATTCCCAAGAGCAGAGAGAGCATCCCTGAGAGGGGCTGCTGAGTTTGAGGAGCGGGTGTCTTTAAAAACTCTACAACTGCCCCTTTCCCTGAGACAAGTCCAAGAAGAGGCCTCCTCATCGGAGGTATCTAACGGCAGTAAAGGTCTGCATTTGCGTGCTGCCTTGTTCCTCTCCTTTCCTTTAGACTTTGTGACCCTTGTGTTTTAATGTGACTTTTCGTAGTCAGTCGGAGTTAAATGCAGCTTTGTCAAAATTTACCAACTGTTTCAGTGCACTGGCACCAGCCTTTTCATGGAAAATGTGAAGATCGAGCGAATCCTGTGCAAATTTTTCTGTGATTGGTTTCAGGGCTCCCTTGATGCCTCTCAGCTGTTTCCTTGGCAATGTGTATGCCGAGAACGTTGATGTTCTGCGAGATGGAACTGGACCCTCAGGTTTACGGCTTCGCCTGCTCACTGCAGGTATTAGTGACTCTCAGAGCACTGAACTGGGAAGAGGGGTAAACCTGTATAAATTAAGCACGGGTTATTTGTGGTGCTCTCGCAGGTGCTTTGCAAGTGTTCTTTATGCTTTGTTTTGAACTGTTGGAAACAAAACACAGAGAACCCCTGTGAAGGCAAATCTGCCTACTGCTGTGTTTCCCTGGCCCTGGAGAAATCGTTGAGGACTGTAGCCGTGTCCTTGGTAGTTCCAAGTCCTTAGAGACTCTTTGCAAGTGGAATTTGTCTTCAGGTGTGTGTGTAGAATAAAACAGATGCAAGTACATCGCTGAAAACCCATGAGACATAAAGAAACCTTACGTGCAAGTGCAGTTTCTGAGATTCCAGTGAGCTGTGTGACGTTTGTATTTTTGTGATTAATTCTGGAAGGCTTTTAAGAATGCCAACAAGAGACTGCATCAATACTGCAGCCTTAGACTGCACTTGAAATTCAGTTCCATTTTCATTTGCTGTAGGAGACAGCAGTGAGAGGCACAGAGGCTGATCAGTACCTTCTCCTTGTGAGTGCTTTCAGATATGGGAGGGTGCTTAGAAATTAAGGGAGGATATAATGACTGCAAGGGAGCATTGTTCAGACACCATAACCTGAGACTTGACGATGTTTTTAAGAAAGAATACTGAGATTTTTCTAATAATTTTCATTATCAGGCTTGGCTTTTGACCTGTTCTGATCACTAGCTGTATATATATTGAGAAAATATTGGGAATACGTTCACAATATGCAAGAGTTAAAAAGGAGACAATTTAAGGTGAATAAAAAATAACAAATAAAAATGGAGCAGATGTTTTCAGGTTACTTTGCTTCTCTCTTTACA
Source organism: Trogon surrucura (assembly GCA_020746105.1). Lineage (NCBI taxonomy): Eukaryota > Metazoa > Chordata > Aves > Trogoniformes > Trogonidae > Trogon > Trogon surrucura. Next base: position 17,231,608 of record CM036629.1, read on the forward strand.
GAGGAAGATAATGGAGAGCTGCCTAGGACAGGGAACATATATCCTCGTGTTCTAGGGAAGGAGCTAGCTATAACACCGTAATAATATAAATGTTTTTGAGAAATTGGACACTTCTAAGGTAGAGTGTCAAGTTTAGTTAAAAATATATATATGCAGCTTAAAGGAAATGTTGTCAATGAATAAAATGATTATTAAAATGTATCAGTGATGCTCAAACAAAGACTTGCAGAGAGGCAGTCTGGACACTGCTGTTCTTGTCTTGCTGAAGCTTGCAGAAACTCCTTTGCAGAACGTATTCTACACCTGTTCTTGCACAGATTTCTCTGCAAGCGTCGTTAATTTGAAGTAACTTCCTTAAGAAATCAAGGATGACTCTCCATCGGATTTTTCTGATTTATGTGATTGAGTAACCAGCCGCATAAATAATGCATAGTGAGCAAGCTAAGTGTGTATTTAGAGCACATCCTGTGTTTTGCAATAACTGCTGCGTATGTGTGTGCGCATTCTCGTAAACGTAAGATGCTGCGTTCCTGAAAGTAAATGGGGGGCACAGGCTGCGGGGTCTTTCCATTTCTTAACTTCTGATAACGTATGTCAGCAGTTTGTCTGTGTAGTGGCTATTCAGTAACATCCGTTTTTAACATTATTTGAATAGGAACATACTTGCTATTGATTTAATAAGCTATGGGAGTCCTGAGCAAAGAGTGTATGTTTTGTGATACAGCTGAAGTGAAATGCCTCACCCATACTATGGGCTTTACTTTTCTAGCTGGAGATCCATCTCTAGCTGCTGAAGTAGACTATTGTAGGAATAGAAATAATTCCTGATACTTACTGATAATAACCAGCTGACCAAATTGAGACGTGCCAGGAAAGTAAGTCACATTCATGTGAATGGCAAGGGAGTAAAGATAGCATTGGTGAAGTTAGAGCACAAGTGCCACTTTGATGAGAAATGTTTAAACTTGCAAAATAAATGGCTAACTTTAGGTTGGTACTATTGCCTAAAGAATGCAACTGTTTGGTTTGTGATAAACAGAGGAATGCTAAGCTTTGGGGGTTGTTTCGGTGATGTATCCTCTGATGAGGAAGGGATGAATTTTGAGTTGTTTTCCATTCCTCAGGTTGTGGCCCGGGTGTTTTAGCCGATGCCAAGATGCGGGTATTTGAGCGTTGTGTGTACTTTGGTGATTCGTGCCAGGATGTTCTGAGCACCTTGGGATCTCCGCACAAAGTCTTCTACAAGTCCGAAGATAAGGTGAGGGGATTCGTTCTTGCACAGGAAGGACTTGGTCTCTGTTCGGTGCTCTCTCAGTTTAACCACGACGCTTGTGTTTTGCAAGGCCAGTGAAGTTAAACTGCCATGTAGCACAAATTAGGAGCGCTTCACTTGCCCTGTGATAGACCAGGAAAAGGTTTTTTAAAATATTTTTTTAAGCTAAATTGATGCAAGTCTGTTTAAATTTAAAAATAAAATAGCATTTTAACTGGTTTAAAAATTGATAAAAATAGGAGCAATCCAAATGAGCAAGGGTGTGCTGCCTCTCTTTGAATTACATTTCATGTGAAGTAACTTCAGCATGTACTTTGATCCTTTCCTAATGTTTTTACATAGCAGCGTATGAGTAAACCTTTTGCTTCAGAAAACTAGAAAAGAACAAAGTCGATGTGTCATTGTGCCACAGCAAGCAGCTGGTAGTCCTGTCATGAAGCACAGTATCTTGTATATTTGAACACGTTGCTCAAACGAGCTGATGGCAATTTGTTTGAACGTAGTGGTCTTGTTAGTGGGATTCGTCCTTGTGAGCGTTATTAAATACATCTGAAAAATGTGCTTCTTGCAGATGAAGATCCATTCGCCCTCACCCCACAAGCAGGTTCCGTCGAAGTGCAATGACTACTTCTTCAATTATTTCACACTTGGAGTGGTGAGTGGGAAGCTTCCATAAACCTTCCTGTTAGGTTTTGATGTAGTTGCACAGCAGTCCTTTTGTAGGCTAAAAGCTGTGGGAAATGAGAGACTGCAAAACTCTCGATTGCTGACTTGGGCACCTCTGGATATGAGAAACAACACTGAATTTTCTCTAGCACTTGCAAATTCAGTCAGTAGCCCTTTATCATCTCCACCAGTGGATGGAAGGCTCCTTGTTTGTGCGTTTGCATTCTCTTAGGTTTTCCCACTCCACCGTGCCTTACGTGTACACACGGTAGTTCTCGTTTCTGAAATCCACACTCTGGTCTCACAGAACTGAGCTGGGTGTGCCATAACACCAAGTGTGAAAGTTTGCCGAGCTGTGGGATGTAGTTCAGCCTTCACGTGCCTCCTTACAGCTATTTTGCTTTAGCCTACGCTTCTGTAATTAACATGCAGGAAAAACAAGACCTCTGTAGAACTTGACAACATTACAGAATCACAGAATCACAGAATGTCAGGGACTGGAAGGGACCTCAAAAGATCATCAAGTCCAATCCCCCTGCCAGAGCAGGAACGCCCAGATAATGCTACATAGGAACGTGTCCAGGCAGGTCTTGAATGTCTCCAGAGAAGGAGACTCCACAACCTCCCTGGGCAGCCTGTTCCAGTGTTCCGTCACCCTCACTGAGAAGAAGTTTCTTCTCGAGTTTAAGCGGAACCTCTCATGTTCCAGTTTCAGCCCATTACCCCTTGTCCTATCAGTGGTTGCCACCGAGAAGAGCCTGGCTCCATCCTCGTGACACTCACCCTTGATATATTTGTAAACATTAATGAGGTCACCCCTCAGCCTCCTCTTCTCCAAACTAAAGAGCCCCAGCTCCCTCAGTCTTTTCTCATAAGGGAGATGCTCCACTCCCTTAATCATCCCAGTTGCCCTGTGCTGGACTCTCTCCAGCAGTTCCCTGTCTTTCTTGAACTGAGGGGCCCAGAACTGGACACACTATTCCAGATGGGGTCTCACCAGGGCAGAGTAGAGGGGAAGGAGAACCTCTCTCGACCTACTAACCACCCCCCTTCTAATACACCCCAGGATGCCATTGGCCTTCCTGGCCACAAGGGCACACTGCTGGCTCATGGCCATCCTGCTGTCCACCAAGACTCCCAGGTCCCTTTCCCCTACACTGCTCTCTAATAAGTCATTCCCCAACTTATACTGGAACCTGGGGTTGTTCCTACCCAGATGCAAGACCCTACATTTACCCTTGTTATATTTCATTCAATTTTTCCCCGCCCAACCCTCCAGCCTGTCCAGGTCTCGCTGGATGGCAGCACAGCCTTCTGGCGTGTCAGCCATTCCTCCCAGCTTGGTGTCATCAGCAAACTTGCTGATAGTACTCTCTAGTCCCTCATCCAAGTCATCGATGAATATATTGAGTAATACTGGTCCCAGTACCGATCCTTGAGGGACTTCACTGGATACAGGTCTCCAACCAGACTCTGCCCCATTGACCACAACTCTTTGGCTTCTTCCCCTTAGCCAGTTCACAGTCCACCTCACTACCTGAGCGAATGAAACTGCAGTTGTGATTAAGTGCTGGAGGAAATGTGCATTTATTTGAATTTTCAAGTAGTCTCATTTTCAAATACTGTTTTTCATAGTTCCATTTGGGTTCCAGTGAGATAGATACACATCACCATATACAGGTACTATGGTAACTCAGGTTGGTTTGGGGAAAACCACCTTCCTCTATGCAAACAACTTCATGTGCCTCTGTTTTTTCTTCAACAGGATATTCTCTTTGACGCAAACACTCACAAGGTGAAGAAATTTGTCCTGCATACAAATTATCCTGGTCATTACAACTTTAACATGTGAGTGTCTATAAAGAACTGATCTCAAAGAGTATTTTAAAATCTCTGAAAAGGAAACCTCATGTTCCCTTTATAGAATTCCAGTATTTTTTTCCCAAGTGTCTTTGGTGTATCCGGAAACCCGTTGAGGTTTCAGCCATCATTTTAGCGTTTTTTGAAAAACGTATTTTCTTTTTCCCTTTTAAATGCCTTTATGTTGTCAAGTACGTCTTAAAGCAGTAAGCGAGGAGAGGTAGTTCTCAGTCCAGCTATAGTGTGCCAACTGTCTTGCTAGAGGCAAGCTATGTATTAACAAGAGTCTCCATTTACTGGTAGGTAGATTTACTGGGGTTTTCCTGACATTATTTCAGTTAGTGATTAAAAAAAATAATTACTTCATGCTTCTGAACATTTTCAACACTTTTTCAATGTAAACCCTTCAGGGGAGGGATGTGAGTTAAAGAATAAGTGATTGGATGTCTGATTAAAGCCGTTAGTGGTAGCAACAGAGTAACCTACAGTGCTGTTTCTAAGCTGCATATTTCTCCATCCACTCTGTGTAACAGCAGAGTAATTTGTGCTGAAGGACCTTTTGTGTCCTCTAGAAAGTCGTATTAAGCCATTCCCAGGCTGCTGCCTTTTTTGATGTGGGAAACAGAATTGAGAACTTCCCTTAATCTGTTAGTGTTGAGACTCTCATTTTCCTTTTGTCATTCATGTGACTTTTCATTAAACTGATTCTTAGGAGCCCTGATTTTTTGCTAGGCAGTTTATGCTGGCTTTTCTGTTTTCTAATAGCTTTACGATTTGCACTTTCTAGTTACCATCGCTGTGAATTCAAGATTCCGCTAGTCATTAAGCGAGGTGAGTAGCGCAGCTGTTGTCCTGCTTCGGGGCACGTGTACCACAAAATGCTCAAAGGGGGAGGTACCATCAGTTTTCCTTTCTAACGCATCCTTCACTGTCAGAGGGTGCTAACAGGGAAATTTGTAGAGATAGAGGAGAAATGTTGGGGCTGGGTTTCTATTCAGGTGAAAAAGGTACTTCAGGAGAAGTTAGCACTTCTCTGATTTTACTTAGGCTGTGCTGTTTACTTGGATAATATGAAGATAGAGCTGCAAGCTTTCTGTAGTGCTGCCACGCTGCTAAAATCAATTACCTTGTACCTGGAGACTCAGAATCTGTAAGGCAGTGCTGCTCTGAGCTAGTCCAACCCGCTGCGGAACATTTTAATGCCGTGCTTGCTCTTGAAAGGCTTATTCATGATCATTTGTATAAACTGGTTTAGCTGGGAATGAGAACAAACACCCAGAATATGTTGACTCTGTGTGCTCTAGACAAAGGATGTCTGGTGTGTTTGTTTGAAAAAAATCTCTACTTGAAAGAAAAGAGATGCAATCAGTAGTTCTGAGTCTGCAGGGTACTGAGGTGTGCCCAGTCTGTGCGTGTATCTCGGCATGTGTGGGGAACCTGGTGTGATGGAAGATGATAGTGATGGAGGTAGACTTCTTCAATGTAAAAAATTAACAGGCGTGCTGGGAAAGTGGGTATTTTGATGAGCCAGGGAACGCTGGCGAGTTTTTGGACAGGAATGCTTACTTTGTTCTGATTGATTTTCACTTACCTGCATAAAGCGCAGTTGTCACAGCAGTTTGAGAGTGTAGGGGAATAAAAACCTGGAAAAACTGTGTCTGTCTATACAAGCTTAGAGAAATGTTGATTTGTACTTCAGACAAGAGAATAATCAGAATCACTGTTTAAATTATTTTCCCTCAGGTTATTGCACAGTACTTCAAAAGCATTCACTGGAGATTATTTTTATTCACCTCAAGTAGTATCTCTAATGGATCGTGTCTGGTTTTTTTGTTTAAACTAGAGACTAGCAAAGTGAATTTACGTTGAGGGTGTGTAACGAGTTGTAAACAAATGTTACAAAATCTGTGAAGAGCCCATCTTCTTCTGTCTGGTGGCGGTGCCTGATGCTACTTTGTGTTAATAAAGGGAGCTCTCCCTTCTGTAGTTCAGACAATAACTCGGAGGCCAGAGTTCAAGTTGCACAGACGCTGAACTTTTTCGACATAAAGAGCGCGTGTTTATTTAGAGTTTTCAGTCGAATTAAATACCACTTGCTGTATTTGACTTGTTGAGTGTTGAGGTCCATTCCCTCTGCTTTAGGAAGGTGCTTCCAGTATTCACAAGTCTCCAGTGTACGTAGGAAACCGTCCTTGAAACCACCAGCAAACAAGCGCTTTTATGACTGCAAGCATAAATGCAATGCTGTCCTCACCTGCAGCTTTTTAATGATTTAATAGGTAGGCTGCAATTCCCAAGCTCTCCGCTATCTTGATTTTTGAAAGAGCAGTGTTGTAGCTGATTTCAGGGCTGCTGGCTCCCGAGACGCGAGCTGCCAGTTGTAGGCAGCTTCCTCTCCAAGTGCAGCCAAGGGTTTGGACTCGAGGAGCAGCACATCGTGTTATCTCCAGGAGTGGCAGTGCTAGGCCTGTTATTTTAGTGCAAAGGGATGTAATTTCTTTTGCCTTGGCATTCTTCTATGTCAGATTAAGCATATGTCGCATTAGAGTCATAGAATCCTAGAATGGCCCAGGCTGGAAGGGACCTTAGAGATCATCTAATCCAACCTCCCTGTTACGGGCAGGGACGCCTCTCAACTAGATGAGGCTACTCAAGGCTCTGTCCAACCTGGCCTTGAACACCTCCAGGGAGGGGGCAGCCACAGCCTCTCTGGGCAATTTCTTCCAAAGTCTTGCCACCCTCAGACTGAAGAATTTCTTCCTAAGATCTAATCTAAATCTATTCTCCTTCAACTTAAACCCATTTCCCCTTGTCCTATCAGTGGACGCTCTTGTAAAAAGTCCCTCCCCAGCCTCCCTGTAGGATCCCTTCAGGTATTGGAAGGCAGCTACTAGGTCCCTCTGAACTTGCTGTAAATAGGCAGCTTTGTCAATTTAACTGACATTTAATCAATATTGTTGACAATTCTGGTTGCTAGTAAATGCTGGAAAATTCCTGTATGATCTGATCCGATCTAGTGCTTGTATGTCTCCTGTTAGCTGAACTAACCTCCTGAAGTAAACGATTTCACGGAATACTGCTCAAGCATGAACTATAAAAGCTTGTCTGTTTTTCTCTCGTAGATAGTGCCGATTCACAGACGGAAACATGTACAACATACAGCAAGGTAGGGCTGTGCAGAACTGAGTGGTTTGCTTTTCTTAAACTGTCTAAGTGATCCATGCCAAATGTGCAATACACTTTGAGGAAATAATAGCAATTGTACTGTGTTGTTTTAAAATAAGGAGTCAAAAGTTAGTTTATGTTTTGTGGTTTACACGTTTTGTTGCATTAAGGGTTGAAGGCGTTCATAGTGGCACACAAACTATATTGTATGCTCGCACTATAAGATAGAAATAAAGCAGCAAAATAAGTGATGTAGGAAAGCGATAGCAGTGGTGGCTGAATGTTAGCTGGAAGAGAGATTTCCAAACAGAATTTTCACCAAGCTTTTCTCGTCAGTGTAGCTCTTGAAGGCATGTAGCATTTAGCCAAGGGGCCCAGTGCCCTTCCACTTTCTTCTGAAGGGTACCAGTAGTGGGATGTTTCTCAGGCAAAATGTCACTGCCAGCGTGACACCTCCTGATGTCAGTGGACTCTTTGAAGACTCCGTAGCCTCACCACCTAACTGAAATTCCCAGCTGGGCAGTTGCTGATGCGTGTTTGAGAGCTACATTAAGTTGAAAAACTTCTCAAAAACTGTGTTCAGTAGTGTCTCTACAGTTAACATTCAGCCAAGGTCAGTGCTGCTCTCCTGGCTCCTGGGGTGCCAAATGAAGCTTTTCCGTGGTGAATTTTGGGTCCCATACTGGGAAATAAAAATTGGAGTCATGCTTTGCTTTTTGATTTGAATTACTTCCATCCTCCAGTGCTTTGACTTATTTCACTCTTGTGTGTGAAACTGCAGCTTCTTATTAAGTCTGCTTAGAGTGATAAAAACTGCTGGACGTACCCAATTATTAAACAGTGCAGCTTTCCTCTTCTTTTCCAAGCTTGTCACACAAATCAAGTAAAAGCTTTTGGGAGAAGTAGCAGTGATGCTATTTTTTTCCTCTGCAAAGATACATAAGAGGATATTTTCCTGAGGTTTCCCACAGCTGCTGCAAGACTTTACAACTACGTTTTACCCATAAGACCCATAGAAAATTTTTTAATGTAATTATTTCTAATTCAAAGCTGCAAGAAATGAGACTAAACCTTGAGAGGATTTCTTAGCCTGAGTAATGGATAGTTTCCATTGCTGAGTGTCAATACAGCCTCGGTATTATTTGACAAACGAGCATGTTGGAAGCAAAAATGTACATGACTTTCTGCCTAGATAGTTTTCCTGTGCCTCTTTTTAACACAAAGTCTTTGGTACTTTTACAGTGGGACAGTATTCAGGATCTTCTGGGGCACCCTGTAGAGAAGCCAGTGGTACTTCACAGGTAAAAATCTCTCTATTTTGCTTGGGAGGGGTAAGAATGATAAGAGAGAGTGAGTTTAGTGACTTTGGAGCTTCTTTGCTGTTGAAGTTTCAAGCTTTTTGGCCCCTAACAGGACTAGGTAGCTGCTCTGAGAGGTAATAGACTGACACGCAGAGTGAAAACACGGCCAGAATTCCTCAGACTGTAAAATCCACAGAAGAGCTAAGCAGCACATAAAGAAATTTTTCTCTTTGGTATAAAAAAATCTGTGCTATTTATTACACACAGTCACATGCATTTCAGCACCGTGTGCTGTACGTGGTAGGAGCCTGTCTGAAGAAGCTTTGCCGTTCTGAACGGACGTGGCTGTTGTACAGCTCTTTCAAGCTGGCTGGAGAGAGAATAGTCCTCACGTTTGCCGTGTTCCTCCAGGGACTGAGCTGGGTGTTGGGTTAAATAGGCATTATCTGTTTGCAGAGTTGTTGTTATATGATGAAACTGGGATTTATCTTGGGACAAGTGTAAGTCATGGGTACCGTGAAAATACTGCAGCAATTTTGGATATACCCAACGAGATATGTTGATCAAGCTTTTGTATGATTCCGAGTTCGGCGTTTTTTTTAATTAATTTTTCTGTTAAATCATTGTGCCCTTTTTTTCCCTTTACTCCTTCTTTATGCCAGTGAGATCATTAGAACAGAAGCCATGTAAAGCTGAATAAAATAGTGATTACATAGAGCCGTTAGATTTTTCTTCTGTGTTATAGTTTGCTTTACTGAGTACATCTTAAATGTCTCAGACATGCAATCTGAGAAGCTGATCAGTTACAAGAAAGGCCAAAAGGTAAATATTTTCTAGGTTTGTTTGTTGGGGTTTTTTTGGCTGTAATCTGAAATCCATTGCAGTCAATAGATCCTGTGTATGCCATTGTCATATATATGGTGAAATGACTGAAGGACAAGTGGTACATTAATATTGAAGAATACTGCTTAGTAAAATTTGAATAGTTCTGTTTCAGCATCTTATAGGGTACAAGAAAAACGGGTAAATAGACAGCATACAGTAAAAATATATGGTAGAGGCTGAAACATAAAGTAGATTGAAGAGTGAGAAAGGATCTTGCACAGAAATCATTTGTAATAAATTACGTGGGGCTTCTGTCTTTCTGTGTATCTGTTTATTTTTGGGGTTCTTACTGTTTGAGTTAAGTGAAAGAGGGTTTTCCTGTAGAGATCGTTAGTACCTCTATGAATACTTTCTCCATGAGTATTAGTGACAGCTCAGTGACGTTAAGCAGAGGTGTCCTCTGGCTCACGTGGAGTCTGGCAGTGCTGTTGCATAACGTAGATTTACTTTCTTTTAATGAAATCCATGATAAAAATGCCATAATTTGTATTACTGAGTGTTTTTTATTTCCTAACAAGCTCCTGATCCTCATGCATCCTTTCCCCCCCTCCTCTTTTCTGCTCAGGTCGTCATCTCCAAACAACACTAACCCATTTGGGTCAACCTTTTGCTTTGGACTGCAACGAATGATCTTTGAGGTTAGGAGAAAAACTTTCGTGTTTCGTTTGAGCAAGAGAAGATGAGTTTGCTGTTATTATGACTGGCTTCTTGTTTCCCATTTCAATAACAGCTAGCTCGTGGGAGAGGCTATGTGTTTAGAGCTTGTTGGCAGAAACGGGCAACTTCCCAGTCTCTTCTCCGAGGTTGGTTGTTTGCACGTTAAAGCTGGAACTCCAGGTTTGCCACCTAGAACCCACGCTAGCAGGAGATGCGTGCGCTGGACTGGGAGTGGTGGTGGAGCACGCTGGTGTTTCCGTGTGCCGCGGGAGTCTAGAGCCGGTATTTAGGAACCAGCCAAGACCTTGTTGCTTTCTTTTGTTGTTGGGATTTCTTTTTTCAGACGGATCAGTTCCGTATTTGCCGTTTTCACTCTTCCGCGTTCCCGTTTGGTGTACAATTCTTTTAATTTCCTTTTTTTTTTTTTTTTCTTTTCCCCCCTGCCATCCTCTTGCAGGTGATGCAGAATAATCACATAGCTTCTGTTACTCTGTACGGCCCAACGCGGCCCAGCAGCCAGTTGAGAACATCGGACCTTCCCCAGTGAGCATCCCCTGCAAAGTCAGCTAATCTCAATGCTACAAAATTAGTACAGCGTGCCTTGATTTGCTGCCACTTACAATACGGAAAGCACGTTATGATTTGAATTTTATTTTTTCGTTTCAATAAGCCTTTCCACCCAGGAGCGGTGTGGAGGGGAAATTCTCTCAACCCTTCATCACGGGGCATGGAACTGCTGATGGAGGAAAGCAGCTTAGGTGCCTGTGCCGTCGTTTATTCCTCTCCGTTGCCCTCATCCTATGCAGCACAGACCCGAAGAGACTGTCCCCTCCTTCTCAGCTGGCAGAAGGGGGGAAAATGGAAGAGGGGCACGTAATGACTGCAAGAGTTAGAAGCACAAACTTTCTGAGCCTTGGAGCATCTGGAAGCAGGTATTGATTTTAGTCTGTTTGTGTTACTGTATTGATGTGGTGGTCACATTTTAAGAAAACGTGTGTGTGTATATATATAGATATAAACACATCGGTATTTCTGTGGCTTAGGACATTGTACCAAGTGTGACAAGGGTGTATATATGTCCATGATTTCAGGCACCACATCTTTGTGTAACTTTAAACCAAGCAAGTAGCATGTGCATAATACTTGGTTGTAACATTTGCACTACATACACTTTAATTACTTGATAAACGTTTATCTTCACTGAGGAGCATCTGTGTACTGGGTGTGAGTGGGGTGTGATGGTTATTTAATGTACGCTGCGCATAAAGCTTATTTATACAGTGGATCAAATTTATCCACCTTCCTGCACTAATATGTACTTGATATGCTGAAACAATTTTTTTTTTTCTGCCATGGCTGGTTTACTCATTTTTTTTTTTCATATGCAGTTTCAAAAAAAAAAAACAAACAATCTGACAGTGGTTGTTTCTATGATTTTAGTGAAAAGGTTTGATACAATTTTTCCTACTACGGAAAAATTCAGCAGAGAAATAGCATTGCCTCGTTTGCCTCTGTTCCAGAATCCTTTATTCGTACTCGCGTTTCCTTCGAGAAAGAAAAGCTGTATATAATGGTATCTCAGAACGAAATTCCCGAGCTCTGCCATCACCAGGAAAACCTTTTCTGTAACTTTTGATGTATGATTTTAATTTATGCCAAAGGTTTAGCCAAAGACATCCTTACCGTAGTTTCACCGTTTCTGTACATACACGCTAACTGCACACCCCACCCCAGCAGACAGGATTTAGGCTTCTTTCTAGTTGGGAGATGCTGCTCGCGACATTTTATCCCAGGAGGATACTTTAGGTTTCTAGTTCTCTTACCAGTCTTATTTGGGGGAAATAGGTGGTCTGTCTTTGAAATATTGAACCCTTTTTAAAAATGGACAAGAGAAATGTATAATTTTATCCCATTTTTAATATTTTGGTGTAGCAACTTGTGATACATAGATGACAATTTTGTGAGTTTTACTATGTGTGTACAGATTTTGTAAATATGACATTTTTGTAATTTTAACTCCATGTACAGTGTAATCCTGTATAGTTTATCAATGAATGAGAGATAGGAAATCGAATGTTACATGAAGTTTTGGATCCTGGACCAGTAGCAGGGATAAATGTGGTGTGTGTGTGTGCGTGTGTGAGACGTTCTTTGCCATTTAGTCTTCCTGTATACTGTGATACTCTAAACTGTTTTGCTAAAACAAACGAAAAAGCCCCGTGGAGAATCTAAAGGATAAGGAAAAAGTTACTGTTTACCTTTATCCCTAGGTGTCACTCCTGTTGAACCCCTGTTCAATCTGTGCTGTCTCCTGTGATCATTGCTTGCTAAGAAAATTCTATGCCTCAACCTTCCTTTCGTTTCCTCTCTAATTTTGTTTTACATAGCCCTTCTGTAAATTAAATGGAATAATAATGAGCATGTACACTGAAAGAAAAATAAAATGAGACTCTCAGTTACTGTTTTTGTGTTAAATACAGTTGCTGGGTGTTTTTGTAATAAAATCATGGCTGGTTTTGCTTTTTTTTTTCCCCGACTGGTTAGTCCTTTTTATTTTACTGTCTTTCAGATGTGATATTTGAAGTGCCTGACTAGTGTTCCTTCTTTACAGCTGATACAGTGTGCGCTCCGAAGAAGCAGTATAAAAACTAATGTAACTTGCAGTCTGTTTCCCAGTAGACCCATGAAAGCATGGTATAAATTTTTGCCCAGAAGTGGAGAAGGAAGGTCTTCGAAGTACGGCAAATAACACTGTGGCTTCTATATCGTGTTCAAAAATGCAGTTGTTACACTCCTGTCAGCCTTTGGGTGTCATTAAAATCAACCAAGCTTCGGAGTTTGAATATTGCACAACAGAATGGAAGAAATTCTTCAGTAAAAGGAGCAAATGTGAATTCTCCTACTGCTTTCTTGTGCCCTAAGGTGCTTGAGAGATGAGCATTGGAAGTCTGCTTATCCTCACGTAGCTGAGAGGTTAAAGCAGGGTGTAAGGAACAGGACTCAGGTTTTTCCTGCACTGGCTGCAATAAAAAACTGTCATACAGGGCAGAGCATCCAGCTCTCCCTCCTCTGGCATCCTCTGATTTTGGAATATAAAATGACCTTGCATAATGCTTGGCTCAGTGTGCTCTCAGAATATTTTATGGTCTCTGTGCTGAGATGGCGTGCATGCTTACGCTCGTTACTAAAACATGACTGCAATCCTGCTAAAAACTTCAATTAATGTCAATTAATCTTTTTCTAGTAAAGGCTCCAGATTAGCTGCAGGAGAAGATAAATTCTTGACGGGACGATTTGAGTAATGGCTACACAGATGCTACCAGTGTCCTGCTCTCGAGCTTATTCGGTTGAAATTCTTCAGAAGCGTGAGGTCAGAATTGCCGCTGTAGCGTGCACCTCGAGGCTTAGGACAGAATGCCAGCAGCTAACCAAAGGTATTTAACAACTTGACTCCCATCTTCACTTTTGCTCTGGTGAGTCAAAGCGACTAAAACAGTGTAGATGATGAAACGTGCTTTCTCAGCAGCCCAGACGCTTCTCTAGGTCGGTCCCTTCATCGTGAAAAGTTCTCTTAACAGACAAAAATTAAAGACAACTGTGCGTCTTGGCTGCTGCTGCTGGGCTGAGCGTGAAGCGGTTGGGTTTGGGGAGAGACAGAGCAGGAGGAAGGGCACGGGGAGGCAAGGTGGAGCAGCTCTTTTGGGTTTCCTTGCCTGCCCTTTGCGATTGCAGCTCTTGGTAGCGCGCCTGTCCAAGGTGTTTTGATTTGCTACTGCTGTTTGATCTGCTTGCTGCTATTTGGACTAAGCCAGGTCAAGCTGTTGCTGCATTAGGGGAGCTGGTGAGGAGCCTTAAGGGCTTGCGGGCAGGAAAAGTTTACGACTGGGTGATGGGGACTGGTGGCAGTTTTGAATCAGCAGAAGGAAGGCAGGAAGGAGTAGGGAGGAGATGAGGATGACAGGGGCTCAGGAAGGAGGGGCTGGGCCGAGGCTGTTCATTGCAGAGGGGTGCAGCCTCCTGCCAGCACTGGGCCGGCTGGGCAGGGTGCACCACCTCCCTCGCTAAAGGAACCGAGAGATTTGGGCTGTGGCAGATCCCGTCTCAGCAGGTGCCCTTGTTAGGGTTTTGTGTGGTTTGATGCGGATCATGCGCCTTGGCACCGTGCGTTGGTCCATCGTCTTGGTTTCGTATGATAAAACCGTTTGATACAATGTTAAGTGCAACTGCATTTGCAATAAAACACATTGTGCATAGGATCCCATTCTGATGTGTGCCTTTTCCTTTGCTTAGAATTTGTGAGTTTGGGCGTGTGTCTGCTTAACTTGAACATCGTGGTATTTTCCACAGTATTTCATTTGTTTACGCTTAGTAAAACCGACTGTTGTGCCCTTCTCTTTGGAGGTGAAGCTGACATCTCTTCCCGTATCCTTTATGCCTGCTAGCAGTCCCTGAGCTCTTGTGAATATTACAGGCAGTACTATATAGATCAGTGCTGCTGTGTAATACTAGAACCCTCTGTTCCCCGAAATGTAGTTCCTGTCGAGAAAACCCAATTCTTGCTTGCCAGGAATAGTCACACTTCTAATTCTAAACAGATTTTTTTATTAAAGAGTAATCAGGTGGTGTCTGAGAACTGGTTCGTGTTGCAGAGCTCCCGGCCAACCGGTTTAAAAGAAAATCTTTCCCACGGCTCGGCGTTGCAGCAGGGTGGTGATTCATGGTTGTGGGGGGCTGGCTGGAGGTTTGATTCTGGCTGGTGTTTTCCAAAGGGGAACCGAGGGTGTCAGTGCCCACTTCACGTGGATTTTCTGCATGTTCTTAGAGCCTGTTAGCAACTCTGCTAAGCTGAACCTCCGTTAGGTTTTGGATTTGATGGCTCCAGACATATATGAGGGTAAATCGGTGTGTGTGAAGCCTCATGGCTTTTATTTGGAAAGAAATGTTTTGTCCAAGCTGCAGCTATTTATTTGCTTCGGCCTATTTGAACAAGGACCAAGGTGTCTGACGGCAGAATTTCACACAGGCTGGCTGTGTTTTACAGGTCTTTGAGTGCAGAATAATTTTTGGTGTTGGGATGCAAAAAAGGTTGTTCCATGCTGCCTCTGCAGATGCAATTGTTCCACATCACCTCTTGCCCCATAAACACCTTTTTCTTTCATTGTGCCTCCTTCATCTTGATGACACCAGTGCTCTGGCTGACTTTGTCGGGCACAACCCGACACAGCGCATGCAGCCAAATAGATAAATCACGGCGTGTTGGAGGAGTTAAAGTGCAAATTAGTTCTGGTTGGTTCTTTTCAAGTATGATATGGCCCAGGACGTTTTAGAGATAAGCAAAAGAAGGGGAAATGGAAAATGGGTCTTACTGAAGATGTAACTCTAAGCATTAAAAGAGGGTCGGGAGTTAATGAAGTAGGGGGCTTAGTGTAAGGCCCAGGGGTAGCCAGTTCACCCAGCGAAAACACCTACAAAGGGGTATTTTTTTTTTTGCGAAGGAGAGTGGGCGTTCCTTGGAGGATTCAGGTTAAGTACCATATTCTCTACCCATGTGAATTTTAGCTGTAATTAATAAAGTCACTGTTTTCTCTGACAAACTTTATATCCAACGCTTCTGTTTTGTTTGCGGGGATGTGTATTTTTCCAGCAGGCAAAATCATTTCTTTCCGTGATCTGGGAATGGTGACTGCTTGAAACAGCAGGAAAGGTAAGCTGGAATTCGTGGAGTAGGTCATTCCCTGTGGTGTAAGATACCATTTTAACAGTAACTTTTATTCTAGACTAGACTGTAATGATTTAAAGTAGCCTTTTTTTCCTTTCATACTCTTAATTAATTCCCCTTTAAATGTTACTAGCTTGGTCATTTTGAAGTACTGTATATGGCAATTTTGGAAGCTGCTTTTAAGTGCCTTAATGTTTCACACCTACGCTACGTATTCCGCTTAGTGGAAGTAAGTTTCATTCCGGTATTAACATCCTTCAGAGAGACATTTATTTTAAATGCCAGTCACAAAAATAAAACCACCCCACAACCCAAACCCTGCATGATTAAGCAGTGTGTGCAGCCTAATCAGCTACATCATCAACACAGCCTGTTTTCCTTTTTCACCTCCACTGGTCTCCCTTAGAAAATCTGAACCCCTGAAATCCCAGGTTTGCCCTTTTCCTCGCTGGGCAGCTCTGTTGCACCCACAAATACAGAGGGTACCCAGGTTATTTCACCCTTTTCTGCTGCTTCGGTGGCCGTAGGGAAAGTTTTGTTCCTACACAGCCCCATTAGATCCCCCAGGGGCAGGGCACTCCCTGCGTTCAGGTGGTGGCTTTTGCCCTGAGCTTGGAACTGGGCCTGAGCTGGAAAAGGGATGGGGAGAGAGAAGTTCCATGAGCTGGGTTTGGAGGAGTTGGAGAGAGTGTTGGACTGGTCAGGACTGGTGGGGGCGCTGTTTGCTACTCTTGGAGGGACTCACAGGCATTTGTCCTCTGGGGTTGCTTCCTCGCTCCTTTCTCAGAATGGTTTTCTTACCCTAAGCCTAGAAAATCCTGACAAGTTGGATTTAAAAGTTGTCTTCATTTTGACAGATGTCGGTAGCTTTCATAGCATCGTTAGGGAAATGCAGTGAGCTAATTTTCAGGGATATTGAGACCTGCAACTCCAGCTGAAAGGTTCAACTCGGGCTCAGCGCTTCTTTCAGACTGGGCTTTGGGGTAGATTTCCCCCCCCCACATCCCCTGTTTGATGGTCTTTTAACTCTCCTTGGGGAATCTTGGCAGTGCTAATGTTTCGTGAGGATTCTCTGAGCTGTTTGATTAGTTTGTACTGTTTGATTTTGCAGTTGGGCTTTGCTTCTGAGAACCTGCTGTGGGAAGATGAATAATTAAACTGCAGACAGGAAGCCCAGTGTTTAACACTCGGTCGCTTCAGAGCCATCTTTGGCTTTCTGGTTTATGATGTGCAAGTCAACAGCAGCCCGGCCGAGTGACGGATCTTGGCATTCGCTGCCGGTTCATGTGTTCAGAGATGCTTTCGGAGGTGCTGAATGTGAGATTTGAGCCAGCTCTGCCCGTTATAGTGACCAAATCTGGCTACTTATGTACAGTAGGAACAAAATCTGATGGTGTGTGGATCCCTGGGATCAATAAAACCTACTGTACTGTGTTGGGTTCAGATGTTTATGCCTGTCTCGAGGAAGTCTGGTTGCTTTCCTTGCTACTGGTGGAACCCACTCAGGTTGGTTTTATGTTTTCTTTTCTCATCGTGGGTTAGTCATGAAAAAAATTGCCAGGCAATGCTTTATAGCAAAACCCTGAGTGGTGTGTTGGATTTTAGCCAAAAAGCTGCTCAGAACATCATCCTGAAAGGGATGGGTTTGGTTTTCTGAGACACATCAGAACAGTCGGGAGAGGGTCCTTCCTGCCAGTCCTCATACACACCTAAGCTTTTAGGATTTTCTGAAAAGACCCCCATCATCTGAGTGGAGTCAAAGACATTTTGCCTGCTGTAGCAGTAAATAGGATTTAATAAACTGCAGGGGATGCAGCACTGCCCTCCAGCATTTCCTCGGTACATGATGCTCACACATGGGGTCTGTAAACTTCCAGCTCAGCTGCAGCCAATGGAATCTTTTAAACCCAGCTCAAACAGACCGTGCACCAGAAGCTCAAGAACAAAACCATTTCTTTAAGACATACTACATTTAGGATTCCTTGGGTGAAAGAAATGAACTATTTCGTAGATTCAGACAACAGAGTAAATGGTTTCCTCTAGTTCTGTTTCTGCCAGCACTCAGGGTATGTGCTGGCACAAGGTGGATGTTGAGCAGCAACTTTCATCTGGGACAAAATGCACTTATTAATGCTGTGTTGTGGGTAGATTGCAGATCTGAAGCCATTGTAGTGGGAGGAGCTAATCTGTGTATCTCCAAGCTTAAAAGGAAGATCTTAATAAGGATGCTGAACCTGACTAGCTGCCTTGTAGAAACTCATAAGGTAAGCCATGTTTATTTTTCTGTCATTACCATTAAATTAAATCCAGCATAAGGAAAGATTTATCAGGTTACCCAAAATAATGAATAATGTATTTTTCATGTTGCTGTCTTTATGAAAAATACCTGTAGTGTTAGTCTTGCAACGTGCGCAGAGGTACTTGACAGACTCGTTGTGACAAATGCAGGCACATCTGCATGCTGTCTTTTAATTATGGCATAAATAATTTCCCAAACTGTAAACTAATCACAGGTAATACATTTCTGTACAAGCTCATAAATACATGAGTATCACACGTGGTAGCAGGCAGGGGCATGACTGGCTTTCTCCCACCGGCAAGGCTCTGGCTTATTTCCAC
Organism: Trogon surrucura; assembly: GCA_020746105.1. Classification (NCBI taxonomy): domain Eukaryota; kingdom Metazoa; phylum Chordata; class Aves; order Trogoniformes; family Trogonidae; genus Trogon; species Trogon surrucura. The sequence continues at coordinate 17,249,753 of CM036629.1, forward strand.
ACCCATGGAGCTCCTTGTAAAGCTCGCGTGCGTGGGGATTGCATCCTCAAAGTATCCCAGATCAACATATGGTCTTTTGATGCCTATGTAGCTGACCTTTCCTTGGAAATACATTATTGTAAGGCTTAGACTTTTACGATGAGGATAACGTGTCAGATTGCTGTCAGTAGTCTACCGACAGATATTACCAGCTTGCCTTCCTCTGTGTTGTGCATAGCTAATACGAGTACCGAGTCCAAACTGCTGCTGAGTGGGAGGAAGCTTGTACCCTGATGAGAAATGCAGCTGGGCCGCAGGCTCTGTTCAAGGGAAAGCAACTTCCTGGACATTCTGATGACATCGGGGGCTCTCTGATGGATAGCAAAATGCAGAGGGGGAAAAAATGGCAAAAGAATTAAAAAACATAGTATCAGAGGTGAATTCAAGATCGTTGCTCCATGAATTCCATAGCTTGTTAACCTCAATTTAGAGGAATTTACCCCCTCTGATGTCCAAGGAAAGGATGTTCTTTTAAGGTAATCTGGTGGTGGAAAAAACCAAAATGCTTCAAAGCATTGACTATTCTTGGAAAAAATAAGCAATCTGGTGTTCCCATTTGATGCTTAAAATACTTGCAAAGTTACAGACTGGCTGAAACTTGGGAAGTCGACCAGAGAGATTGCTTTGACCTTTTGCTTTGTTGCAATAAATTTAGAAAGGCTTTTATTCTGAAGCCCTTTTATCTGATGACTACTTTCTCCCTTCACATGACACCCGCAGCAATGTGAAAAGTCTTGGCTGCTCTTTGCAGTTGACGGTGTGCCAGGCAAGAGCTCTGAGGTCTACAGAACCCAGTCCAGTCCATTGACAAGTTTTCCTTTGGTTTTAAGAAGCTCCAAAATGTGATGCAAGCAGCAACTCCGTGTGGCTTTACCCTCACAAGCGAAGGCCAAAGGATCTCTCCATGTGCAAACCTTTTGAAAATGTGGATTAGATGGGGAGAGAGATCAGATGCAGTTGTGGATGACTCTTGAATTCTCACTGAGTTACAGTCAGCATAACGTAGAGAGCTCATGGAAGTGCCAAAAACTGGTCTCCTGAATCCTGAGATTGTCAATGGAGCAGGTATTTGAACTGAGGTGTTACCATGAGTAATTAAAAATAGACACTCAGAGGGATCAGCTCGAAGTTCTTGTCCTTTCTTTAAGTCTACTTAGCTGTCCTTTGCTCAACCAGCCATGCCAGCCTCAGCCTCCAGTTTGTTTTCTGTTGTCCAGTCCATCTGCAATGTAGAGAACACTCCGTTTCAGTGGGCGTGAGTTGTTCTTTTCTTCGTCTCTTACAAAGCCGACAGATAACCCGACCAGGCCCACGCTGATTTGAGCGTACACTGAGGTGACTCGGTTTCCTTTACTCTAGGTACTGCGCAGTTTGGTCATTTCTCAGTGAGCCCAAGATGACAACGATCCCTGTGCTCCTTGGCATCTTCTCTTGTCCTCTGTCTTCTTTCGTTTCTCACATTTCTAACAATGGTGAAAAAATCTCCGAGGGCTGCATTTTGCAATGTGCTTTTACACGTTGGCCTGCTAAGCGCTACTGTAATTCTAATAAATAATAATAAATTAAAGATACCGTTATGATTATTTTGACTCATTAATGGAGAAGGACCTACATGGTATGTGTGTGCAAACGTGGGATTTTGGCAAATTCCTGCAACAGTTTGTCGTTACTTGATAACATTGCAAATAAGATGTGCTAAAATGCTTCTAAAGTCGGTTCATTTGGTTGCAACGGTTCCAGGCTCCTTTTCTCGACCGGTTTGTTACGTGTCACTCCTGTGGTCTGCCTGCATTATTTGAGGGGCGATGCCTGTGTTACTTGAGCTTTCTTTTTCCATTGGAAAGGCTTCTTCACTTGCTTCTTCTGAGTACAGGAAAGATGTGGGCTGTGGAGCAGGTTCCACATTAGCCAGATCTCGGCAACTTTCAGACTGTGAACTACCATGAGATCTTTGTAAAAACAGGGGTCAAACGTCTGTAGGTGTGGGGCAGCAGAAGGCTTGACAATGCCAAAGGTCTTGAATCCTTCGTGCGAAGTAGGTTTGAGGTTGATTCTCTGTAAGCACATGCCCAAAAAGACATCGTCGATGGGGAAGAGTTCCACCTCTCTGCAAGCCCTAGAGAGCTTCCTCATGGTGCGGCTGGACAGCAAAAACCCTCCTCCTCCCGCGTAGGCTGGATAGATGCTTAGCCCATACATGGTCTCCGGGATGTAGTATTTGCTCTTTCGGACACGGATGGGGCGGGCGTTGTAGATGATGTCCCCGACAAAGAGGTCCTCGGTGGGATCGTGTCTCTCAAGGAAGTCAACAATGTTCTCGATGTTGACAAAAACGTCGGCGTCACCTTTAAAAATAAACTTCACGTTGTGGCAGAATTCAGCAGCCCAGTTCAGGAAGTGGATCTCCTTCAGGGTCAGATTGAAGAAAGTGTCCATGAAGTCCCAGAGTAAAACGTCCCGGTATGTTTGACTCTCCTGGTGGATCAGGGTCTCCCATGTTGCCAGCACTGTCCTATTCTTTGGTGTGCCCAGGAGGAACACCCGCTGGATCTGCTCCCCGTTCACCAAACCCTCCCTGCCCCAAGTTTTCCGGACAATCTCGCGTCTGTCGAAGTCTTCAACTACTGACTTGATAGCAATGAGCAGAAAGGGACCTCCAGGTGTCTTCCTGCATTTCTTGGGCTGGTTAATGAGGAGATTGAAGTTTCTGTTATCCTTGTTTAGGAGGTAGCGCTTGAAGTTGAAGGCAGAATCAGTCAACGGGGGTGGAGTTGTAGTTTGGACCCTGTTGTTGGCTGCTTCTGTTCGTCTAACAATAGGAGTTATGTGAGGTCTGGGTACCGTTGCCTCTGCTGGCATCAGTCTCCAAGGTGCTCTGGGGTCAGAGAATATTTTTGATGTTACTGGAGGCTTCTTCTGTGGTGGCTCCTTGTTTCCTCCCGGGACTAAATGTTCCAGCTGGGAATAGAGTAAAGAGCAAAGCGCTACCAGCAGGAAGAGGGTACAGATCGCATCCCCCTTGAGACGAACTCTCATTGTCTCCCTGGTGTTCCTGCAACTGTTAAATACTGTGTCCGAGCTGGCTGGCACCAACGTCCATCTGAAAATAAACACAGGGTGCATCAGCAACAAGAATTGGGCAGCTTTGAAGCACACACACCGAGACGTGTTAAGGAACTTCCCAAGAGGAGCACGGGTTGCAAACCTAACGCTGATCCTAGTGCTCTGGCTCTGTGACTTCGTTGGTCGAGTGTGTCCTGAAAACCCCTCCCTAAGCACTTCCTCGCACATCTCTCTGTGCTGAACGTGTTTTGCCATTTCAGAGATTCCAGTGCTTTGGGAAGAATGAGGTGGAAAATTATAAACAATGCCATTCTTCCGTATTTTTTTTTCCCCTAACTTGGTAACTTTCTTGCTGCTTTTACCCTTTCTGAGTTAAAGCCAAGAGGCACAGAGCTGGCTGCTGAAGCGCAGCGTGTCGCTGGTGTTTCCCTGCACACAGACGCAGTTATGCCTTCCAAATAAATACATCAGGCACTCTCTTGAATGCACATAGGCCCTTTTTGCTGCTGGGAATCTTTGAAACATACTAGGCCGTTATAAATAACTTCCATTAATAAGGCTAGAAGGGGCATGGGTGTTTTGCCTCTGCCAGATCACCCTAACAGGTAAGCAAGAGGTGAGTAAATAAATCCCAATGTGCAGAAGCAAGGCAGAGCCTGGGGTTAGGAATGTTTCGTTCAAGTGTGAGAGGTGAAGCTGTCTTCTGAATTACAAGATCCGATTCCTCACTTACACTTTTCCTGGAGATCTGCTGTCTCATTCAATCAGTTCTTCAACTGCAAACAAACAAAAAAATAAGGAAGGAATGATACAAAGGCAGAAAGCAGCACGTAACTATAGTTCAGAGGAAGAGCTGGTCAAGTGTCTGTAGCTGCAGCAAAGGCAGGTCCTCACATCGCCGCTGTTCCCCCCAGCAGCTCAACAGCTGAGTTTAGCAGAGGGGACCCAAGAGCCGCTCCAGGCTCCTGGAGAAGGCAGGCAACAATCGTAATCCCTACAGCCACCAGCAAGAAGAGTGTTTCTAAAAGTCTAGCTCCACCGAAAAATTTTCCCACAAGTGCATGTAGCTATTTTATACATCCACTGGCAATGTTTTACGCTGGTACGTGATTTACAGCTCTACCGTGCCTGTGGTCTACTAGTAGAAGCTACCTTTGGAGGTATTTCTGTCTTGAGTTAGCTGAGATCATATCCAAAAACTTCTTGAAAGCTGCCTGGTTGAGCATCAGTCTGCTTTCGCTTAAGGAGCGCTCCTTACCGAGGACCGAAAAGGATGGAGGAGCCAGGACTTGCAGCTTCCCAGGTAATTTATTCCTGCAGTTGGCTGTTTTGAGCGCTGGCAGCCTGGGGAGCACACGGATGGATGGATGCTCTGCCTCCGGTCGAGCCCTGTAGCTGCTTATCGACTCAAACATCTGATGGAGCAGCAAAGTGCTTGGTAAGAATATTGTTATTTGCTGTGACTAGGACCTAAAATAGGTCAGTTAGGTGGCATCTGTTTTCAGCAAATCTTTTTTTCACTGCCGTGGATTGCATCACCTGCGAATTGTCAATTTTGCATGAGCCATACAACATCTTTTGGAAGCTCAAAATCAGGCTGGCAAGTCTGTAGTTACGAAGTATTGAAATAGTGGCACATCATTGCCACCAGACCCTGTGAGATCTAGGTAATATTCCAAGACTTAGAGAAAGCAAAATTAATAAACCAGTTGATCTCTTAGCAAGGCCCTTTAAAAATCTTAGATGCACATTACTTGGACCTCATAGTTTTAAAATCTTTTGCTTTTTCATTACTGGTTAACTGCATCTCCAGGTTACTGTTGAAATTGAGAGTATTTCATCGTCATCATCATACGGCATCAGCTACCTTTTCCCCAAGTGCAGCTCCAGAATATTTACTGCCCTCGCCTGCTTTGTCTCCAGTATTACTGAAAAATATATTTTAGCGGATGGCTTATCTGTGCCTTGGTGTAAGGCTCTGCATTTAAAATAATTTTCTCCTTGTCTTGAGGAGGCTTTTATCCTCAGGATGCCTGCCTTGCCATTTTCTGGCCTCTAATAGAGATTGCTGGAGTTTTCTCCACATATTGGCTTTTTTTTTTTGCTGTACCTTTCACTTCTCTCCTAGGCCAAATGTTTTAAACGGCGGAGCTATGATATTAATAGCAGGATTGTAGAATTTTCTTTGATCTCTCATAAATTGCTGTTAACATGCTTATAATAAGCAGAAGCTGTTCTCTGTTTATGTTCTTTTAGCCACATGACTTGGCTCGTAACTGTTTTCAGCCTCACAAAACAATCATTGTACCGTGCACAGGACGTTAGTTTGTGTTCCACGTCTGTCGCGTGCAAGTTACCCTCACCAAGTCCTGGTTGCGGTGCTTTGCAGCAACCCGCTGTGTTTCAGGTTTCTGCTAAATCCACCTTTATCTGTCAAGACGTGGTTCCCGGCAGGCTTTCCCTCGGGTTGCCTTCGGTGGTTTTCCAGAAACTCCGGGAATAGCGAAAGGACGGTCCCGCTGCACACGCACCATGCTGCTGAACGGGATCCTGTGAGGACCAGAGGTCTGTCCCTCTTCTGCGCATCGTGCGCAAGAATTTTTGCTGGGTGCTATTGAGATAGGGACCCCATCTCAAAAAGCTCCAAAGAACTAAAACTGGATCATTGTTGCTACTTCTGTAGTGATGGGCTGGGCTTTACCGAGGTGCTGCTCGGCTCTGTGCTGCCTCCAAAGCGAGCGGGACATGGGGAGCCCCTGATGGGACGGATCCTGATAGCGTTGGGATGTTTGGGTCTCCACTGAACCTCTTTGTAAAGTCACATCTCCTTTCCCCACTATAATAGCATTATTTTTTTCCTTCCCCTTTTCTATGCAATAGCTTGTTCTGATTTCAGCTGCCAGGCTCCAGATGGTAATTAAGGAGCTGGATGAAAGTCCTGGCTCTTTCTTGTGTTTAATTTTATCGGCAAGGGTTTGGAATAAAATGTGTGTGTCATGAAACTCGTCATTTCCATGACTTACAGATTTATCTTGCCAGGATCTCGGAATCTGGCAGTAAGCGCCCTTGGAAAAGCCAAGAAAAACCCTGAATTGTTACAAGCCTGGGCTGATAGCCCGGATTTTCTTCTGTGTTTTCATTTATTGAAAGAAAAGAATCTGAAATAGTGATTTTCATGCTGAAATAAACCAGTTCAGTGCTGAATGTAGACATCTTGTTTTCAGAAAAAGTTGTCAGTCCTTGAAGAGAATCTTTGATCAAATTATATGAATTTTCCAGTCTTTGTTAGCTATTTCCCTCTTTCGAAGGAAATACCCTTGATTATTAGAGAGGTGTAGAGCTCTATCCCCATGGATGTCAGTGTGGGAAAAGCTGTCCCGTTCCTGAATTCAGAGGGATTGATGGTTCTGGCAGACACTTGGGTATGTCCTAGAGCCAAAAAGATTATTCATCCACCTCAACATGAGCACTGAGGGGGAAAAAAAATCCCAGGGCTATCAAAGCGAGTAGAAAATATCTGCTGCCAAGCAAAAGAGATGTGAGCGCAGCAGAGCGTTTCTTTGCACAGCTGCCTGTCCGCATCCAAGGCAGACACTCCTCCAAGGTTGGAAAAATGGGAACTTGTCCCTCTTTGGCTCTCCAGAGATGGCTGCAGTAGGGATCTCGAGTCCAGCTCCAGTGGGTCTGAACGGGACGGTGCGGTTTGACCCAAAGGTGGGACAAGATGGGTCCTGGGGAAGGTGGGAAGTGTCACACGCTGGGCTCTGAGCACCAGTGATGCTGGAGGGCTGAGCTGGGCTGTACGAAGAGGTGGCAGGAGGTGGCAATGTGGGGATCCTGTATGTAGGGAACGTGCTGGAAGGAGCAAGGGGGCTGCAGCCTGCGTGGCCTGAGAGGCCACAGAAAGCTTCGAAGGCTGGAAGTGGCCGGAGCTGGGCAAGGCACCCTGGTGAGCATCCAGATGGGGAATCTGACCTGCGCTGTTGCACGCTTGGGCAGAAGTCCCAGTCCTCCTCCTGGTTTTCATTTATTTGAGAAGAGGATTCTGAAATACAGCCAAGGAGCACTGCAATAAAACCAGTTAAATTATGGAGTTTTTAATTCTTTTTTTTTAGGTTACTAGTCCTTCATTGCCAGTTGAATGACGTAAAGCCTTGAGCTCATCCTGGAAACTTCCTTCTTTTGCAGCAGCTGTCACGTCTCCATCACTTTGGCACTTCTACTCACATGGGCCCAGGTGGGGAAAGGCCGCTGGATCCTGTCCCCAAATTCAGTCAAGAAGCCTTGGTGATTCTGGCATGTTGCTTTGTGCCTTGAAGAGTGATTATTTACCCCACCCAACCTCAGGAAAAGCGGCTGCGATAGCAAGGCAAGCTGAAAAATTGGTACGCCGAGTGAGAGGGTATGAAACACTGGAACGAGCTCTGCTGCACACTTGAACCAACCCACTTCGTGGGAAGCAAGGCTGTGAGTTGTCCGTGGATCGCTTACTTCCCTGCTGCATGCGAAGCCTTTCTGTCTCCCTCCCAGCTCTCCTCCTCACTCCTGAAGCTGGAGCTGCCACTGATAGGTTTGGGTTGGGCAGTGGTGGGGCTGCGTACCTTGTGAGGGCTGTGGTTGCCGATGGAGATGTCTTAATTGTTCCTCTGTAAAATGAGCTGAAGGGTTGAGGATCCATCACTTCAATGAGCTTTTATGGGAACTTGGAAAATTCTGGGTGGTGGGGGTGCTTTGAAGCAATACTTGAGGTTTTTCATTTCGTGTTGGTTGGACACATTTCACAAGAGCAAAGTTGGGTTGTAACACCCAGTTCTGGAAGCCAAGACCGAGGCTCTGGCCCGCTGTGGGGAGGTCTGTGTGCCTGTCCCTTTCTCACCTTGTTTCCAGCAGTTTTTTTTCCAGCCTGGCTCACTCAGCAAGAACAAATCAAGCTCCCACTCCCCTCCTCACCTTGTGCTGTTGTTCCTCTGCTAGCGCCTCCTCCTGATGCTGCTCAAGAACCCACCAGCAACAATGCCAATGTACCCTACGCCTGCCCTGCAGCTGGGACTGTGTAAAACAGACACGCACAGACCAGCTTTATCCCACCAGGCCAAGATGCTGACAGCAACGAGTCCATACTGCCTGTGGCTCTGGTGACCACATCTTCTTACTGACTCTCTTGGTCCCCTCCTCCAAGCCCCTCAGGGTTCAGGAGGGTGTTTAATTTCTGTGTCTGCACCAGTTTAGTTTAAATGCTTTGCTGAACACACAGACATGAGTAGCGCTCATTTCTTTGCATGGGAATCACTTGTTCTGCTCTCTTCAAGCTACACTGGGGCACCATCCTTCTCTTACCCTTGTACAGACACCTGAAGGGAAATGCTGAGGCAAAGGTTTCAAACTCAGCTGAGTTATCTCGGTGCGGGTTTTGTGCAGGCAGGTCCTCGTTTTGCATCACAGAGATGTCTGGGCCACAGGGAAATGTGTCAGCTTCCGGCACTGGGCTTGTCCTGCCCCACGTACAAAAACATGAATGAAACAACTTGAGCTCCTCTGTTTGAGCTGATTTTGGAGTGTTTAAAGGGGAGAAATACCTCCATGTGTTGGAGCAGAGGAAGAAAGTCCTCTTTCATTTCTACGTTTGGGTGTCACGTAACAAGATTTGTTGCTGCCTGGTTTCTTTTTTGATTGAGTTTGTTTTCTTTTCCCCCAGGAAAAATCAATAACCTCATCAAAGTTGATGCTCCAAGTGGCTTTGGTGCTGGAAAATTCCCCACTCTGCATTACAAGGTGCTTGTGAAGAGGTGTCTCTTGGAGCTACAGGATTACAGAGCTACAGTAAACGAATTGATCTGAGTAGAAGACAGGGCAGACTGAAATGCAAGAGAGGCCCTTTTGCACAGATGGTTAGTGCAAAGCCCTAGAAAAATGAAGTAACCAAAGCAATCGCTAAGCTGCCTTACCAGAAAAAAGAGCCCATCTCATGTGGCTGCTTAGAAGTTTTGAAGTCTGTAAGCAAACTGAGGACAGGCTGTAGGATTTCATTAGCTGAATGTCTTAAGAGAGCTTTCCCAGGGGATCGGGGTTGTGGGCCAGAGCCAGGCGAATGCAGTGCAGAGGGGCAGAGGCTCGAGGTGCTCGGCCGCAAACCACGGCACTGCTCGCGCTGCTGACCGGTGCCACCAACGCAGCAGGGCTCCGCGTCACCGCTGCCGTTACTTGTGTTGCAGTACCTGGAGACAAAAGCTCTGTTGGTTGAAACGCTGCACAGGCAGGTAACAAAAACGCAGGCCCTGCTCCAAAAGCAGCTTCCAACTTTCCTGGTGGAGCCGCTTCTCAGGGCAGCGCAAATGAATGGTTGAGATCCACGCTGCTGCAGGACAGGGTGCCTTGTTTATCTCTCGGCTTGCCCCAGTCCTAAAATACGTGCTTTCATCAGCTGCCCAGCTGGTCCCATGTTATTCCGGTCCCATTTTATTCCTTCACAATGCCAGTCACGCGTTAGACAGCTGCTTGCAAGTGGCTGCATACTTTTAGCTTTCCCTGCAGTTGGCGAAGCTTTTATGAAGTGTGCAAGCTGAAATGCAGAGAAACTGCAGAGCTGCTGTGCGAAGGCTGGCGGTCGTTGCTGAGATATCTGCTCTCACGTACGGGGATCCCAGAAAGAAACTCACACTGTCCCCGACAGGGAATTGTGTGACACGGCAGCAGCCGTGCGTGGGAGCCCCGATGGTGCTGGGCACCGCTGGCTGCATGCACGACCGTCCCCCAGACCTCCAGGGAACACTGGCTGCCTGCACCGCTCCTCTCACCACCCTGCTGACTGGGGTAAGTTACTCGCGTACACGTGGCAGCATCTGGAGACTGCAGCTCTGCTCCATTTAAGCCATGCAGGATGTTTCCCTGGCCCTTTCGGGGCAGGAAGCATCATCAGAGCAGTGCCTGCGCAGGACTGTGCTACTGCCAGGTACGCTGTGGCAGGCCCCAGCAAACGGGAGAATTGCTCCAGCCTCCTCCTAAGTGCAGCACCACATCTCTAATGAGAGTGTTCGGCTGCCTGCGAGGTAGGAGAAGGTAACGTGCAATTATCTTCTGCAAGTTTAGCAGCCTCGAGAGGTACTTTCCTAATTCCAGGTGCAGCCTTGCGTGTAGGTGGTCTGATTTTCAGAATTATGGAGAGCTCTGCAGCTCGGCTCACACCCCAAGTGCTCTGGGGAAATGGGCCCCTGGCCTGGAGCAGCCAAGCACAGGGTGAGGAACTTGCCCTCTCTCTCTCAAACATTCATTTCCCTTGGCCTCTGGAGAAGAATAAAGCCTTGTGGGCTTGTGAAGGGATAAGAAACAGCTCCGCCAAAACAACTGCCCTCACTTCCCAGCCCTCCCCAGGCTGCAGCACTCCCTGCCCTTTCAGGTCTCAGACCAGCTTCTCATCTGAGAAGTAATTTGCCTGATGCGCCCCAAACCCCAGCAATTCCAGTGCATTAGCAGGGATGTATTGGTACACCCAGACATGAATGGGAGAGGGAGTACGTGCTGACTTGCCCCACTAATTCCAGGATGATGCTCAACATGTAAGCTTATCAGAATCTGCCCAAAAGCTGTTAAAAAATATGGTCGGTAACTGCCTGTTTCACTGGGGCTAAATTTTTTTCTTTCTCTGTGATGCTAGAGAGCTCAGACTCCCGTGTTTTGCTCAAAGCATGCAGTAGTGTGATGCAGGGGCACGATTCATGTCCTTTTACTGACGAGGAATGGCTTGTTAATGTAACATGCCGCCACTGGAGCATGTTCGTGGTTGGGAGGAAACCCCGTCTCGGAGCACTGGAGGCATTGTCTAAAGAAACCTCAAACTTTTTTCTGTAATAACAACCTAAAACTCTCAAAGGAAGTTCTCTGGAAAGTAAGACATAGCAGGGCCGGAGACTTTGTGTTCAGAGCCTGTAGCCGACCCTGCTGTATGTTAACCATCGCGGTTCAGGTTTCTGCCTCTAACGACACTGCAAGAGCAGCGAGGCAAAAGGAGAAAAGCCTCAGGCTGGAGGAAAAGGAAAGCAGTAAGGACAGTCTCCGCTTCACGCTGCTTGCTGCACAACTCTCCCCAACCCACCCTGATCAAATGTACAAAATAGATACTTACATCCCATTTGATAGCGCTGATCCGGCGTCCCCTCGGTAATGTCTCGGCAGCAGGCTGCCAAGCAGGCACATCTGGATCTAGTTAGCGTTAGACATTCCTCAGCCTTTAAGCGAAACCGAGGAAATCCTCGCTGAGCAAAGCAGCGCTCGGTCTCCTGCACTCCGGGCCGTTTTCATCTTGAAAGGCAGCAAAGTTTCGTGTGCCTGCTGAGGAGGGGTGCCTGTGCCAACGGGGTCTGAGACGAGACGTGGGGCTTCCTCCTTGCACACACTCGCCTACTGTAACGTGGTGGAAGGAGCAACCGCGCCAGGGGAAGGAGCTGGGTTGGCTTCCAAGGGCCTGACACGTGATCGCAGGCTGGGGAGCATGGATGGCCTCCAGTGCCGCGGAGCCCCACGGCCGGCCGGCCGCTCCCCGGGTCCTCCTGCGCCCGGCGGGATGGGGCAGGGACGGAGGCGTCGAGGGCTCGAACGCGGAGCCAGGCTAGGGGCTGCCAGCAGTTCTGCTCTGTTAATGGTTAACAATAACAACCACTAAAAAGGCTATTTTTTTTTCACTCTGACTTTTTTCAATAGGAAATGTAGTAATTTTTCTGTCTGTCTTTTTTTTTAATCCCCTTGTGATTGTTTACCTCTGCAAAGGCTCGTAATTAGCAATTGAGAATTTGAAATTTCAGCTCGGAAAGAAAATCCACTTGGGGGTCGGTTCCTTTTTTTTCTAGTAGGCAAATGACAGGAGGAGGTGGGAGCTGAGCGGTGTGGAGGCCGAAGACAGATGTGAGGGTCCCTCCCAAAACACTGAACAAACAAACAAAAAAACCAACACCTTTTTTTTTCTTTTCTTTCCATTTCATTTGAATTGCTTCAAAACAAAACAGTTTTACTTGGAGCCAAATCTAAATTGCCATTGCTGCTGACCTGACTGCAGCTGTAGCATTTCCTATCTCCGTGGCTGTTTCTTTGTCTCTGCAATGAAAACAATGATCCTTGTTCCTCTAACAGAGGCCAAGGGTCTGGAGAGTGCCCAGACCACAGCCCCTTTAGTACGCAACGTTTTTCATTTGCAGCGAACTCATCCTAAAAGCAGGTTTTGATCTGCTCTGTTTTCACAAATGCCTGACTGCTTTTCAAACATACTGTAAAAACGCTTTTTACAAGTGTCTGCGCTTTTTTGATGTTTTTTTTTTATTTCAGCTCAACCGTTTTGCTTTATTGAACGCGTCACTGTGAAAAGCTGTCACACGGGTGGGTTGCTGATGAGCAACCCTCAGGCTCTGCGTTCAGGTGCTCCAGGCTGGGAGAGCCTTTTCCTCGCGATCTGCAGCCCTCTGAAATGCAGCAGTTCCTCGTGGCTGGTCAGAAACCTCGGCCATAAATGTTGCTCAGCTTCACGCTTTTCCTGTGCCAACCCAAGGCACCTTCATCCTCCTCCTCCTCCACAGCAGCAGCCCCAGGGTATTTTTCATCCCTCCTCTGTAAGGAGGCAGATGATGGTCACGGAAGTGAAGAGCAGATGAGCGTTCACCTTTCCTCAGAGGGGCTGGCTGAGGAATGAGGGGGACCGCTCCCCAAAACCTTGTTCCCTGGGCACCGGTAAGTGGCTGATACCTTCTTCTCGCTGCCAGCAAAGGCACCCTTGGTCTGTGCGTGTCACTCTGTCTTCATAGATTGGGTCAGTGATCTTGTAGACCCTCATCAGTAGGTCAACCCTGTTACCCCAGATGGGTGTTGACACATGGCTTTGCGTGAGTCACGTGCCAGACGTCCTCTCACGGGCTGCAGGGCAGAGCCCTGCCCTCCGTCACTGTATTCCTGCAGGCATCAAGCCATGCGGTTGGGAGCACAGCTTTGTGGTAAAGAACAAAGGGCTGATCTTGTGATTTTGTGAGCACTGTCTGAGATTTGTGTGATTCAGGGTGAAATACTGCTCTGCCTGAGTTCATGGCAAAAGGAATTTCCCCAGGTTCAGCTGTCGGGTCAGCCAGTGGCTTCCTGTGCAAAGCCACTGGAGAAGATTTAATGTCAGAGCTCCTTGGCTCCCCTCCTAGAGGACAGGCAGCCTTGAGACAGAGCTCACTAACAGCGAGGCACGGTCCCGTCCCTGGAAGTGTTCCAGGCCAGGTTGGACGGGGCTTTGAGCAACCTCGTCTAGTGGGAGGTGTCTCTGCTCATGGCAGAGGGGTTGGAACTAGATGATCTCTGAGGTCCCTTCCAACCCAACCCATTCTCTGACGATTCCATGAGTACAGCGATGCTTTGGCCTCCGAGGAGTCCCAGGTATATAACGGCACTGGAAGAAACACGGGGAGCTCTGACAGGTGCCAGGTTTGGGGCAAACCTCCCCTTCTGGCCACGTTTGCTAAAAAAGTCTCATCAAAGCAGTAACTGGAAACTGCACAAATGTGGTGGCTTAGCTTGGTTTTTGACTTGAAATTGGAGCCATTAACTTGCAGGTGGGGCACCAGCCTTGGTGTGTCAGTAGAAACGTGTGATGTGAGGAGCAGACACTTCGGCTGGATGCTCCTCTGGGAGCTGGTGAGAGCCAGCATGGTCAAAACTTCAGTGAACCCATTTCTTACTACTGCATTAAGTGTTTAATGGAAGTCTCTGAGGCACTTTTCATCAAAAATATGTATTTATTTATAAAAAAGAATGGAGAAAGAGATAGACCAAAGTGCTTTTTTCACTATAAAAGACAATTCCTCAGAGCTTGAATGTCCTAGACCTGAGTATACATGGCATTGCAGTCCATAGCTGTAGATGGCTGATCTAGATCTGATGTTAAATATTACAGGAATTTGGAATTAACAAGGTCAGCAAGGGATTTTTCCACTGATGACTAAGGAACTTAACAACACATCTACAGACTTCAGTTAAAGATGTATGGCCAAATCCCTTCAGTGGCTTTAAAAATCAATCTAGAGAGGAAAATACATTTTTTGACTACAAGCTTTAAATTGCCTCGCTGTTTGAGCCTATCTCTGGATGACAGACCAATGGCCGGACCCTGGCCTGCTGTAACTCGGTGTGCCTCCCCAACTTCCCGTACACGAGATTTATGGCTATACCAGAATTTTCAGTTAAACTGAACGAGCAGCTCCTCACTGCTGTGCGTGCTCACTTTCAGTTTCAGAGCCTGTGGGCAGCTGCCAGGGTGCTACTCGGAGGTGGCTCCAAGGTACCTTTCGAAACTGCAGAGGGGAGGCGACACGGTGACGCAGGCAGCAGGACGTCTTCTCGGTGCTGAAGCGGATTTTGAAAGGAATTGCAAAATTAACAGGTAAGGAAAAACCCCACCATTTCCTCGCACCAAGCACCTCTGCCTTCTCTGAACAAGTGGTTTCCTCAGCTCCAAGCCTACGTGCTTTTTTTGGCTTTGTATTTTCTGTATCTTGACAATGGTGGAAAGTATGTTCTGTTTTCTGCCTTGGCTTCCCCCAGATTTTGAAATGGGTACAGTTCTGAGACTTCCCAGCTATGAAACTCCAGCAAACTGTTGTGCTTGGAGGTGCTCATTTCTTTGTAAGGTCCTGTAATCTGCAGTGCTGGGACACTGGCACCCCATTGTGCATTAAAAATAATGCAGATGTCCAGCTCTTCAATGGCTGGGCTGAGGCAGAAAATGGAAAGCGTTGCTGTGAGCTGTCGACATTCATTTCTCATTTGGCTTGCTATGAAAATGTGAAAGAAAATTTTATGATTTCTCTGAGGTAATGATTTTTAAGCACTCCTGCTCCACAATGCTAAACCCTTTCCTCATTTTTGAGTCAAGTACTGTTGTCACCCGACAAACTGGTCCACTGTAAGCAGCTGTGGCAGGTAAGAACTGAAGCTGCTGGTGGAGAGCACCTTCCCTGTCAGCCGTGGTGGTGCATCTTGTCTTCAGCAGATAAATTAACCTAGGGTATATTTTTAACAAGCATCTAAGAGGGTTAATGTTGGCCTTTCATTGACTCTGCCCTCCAGAACAGTTTGATATTTCCCTTTGTGACAATTTTGTATCAAGGTACACTCTCAGGTTTACTTCTATCAGATGCCTCACGTCAAAGTGTATCTGGTGAGCATTTTCACTTTCACTCTCCTCTTTCCTTGCTATCCACTTGAACATTCAGCTACACCAAACCAAATCCTTCAAATTCTCCTTTGGATAGATCTTTTATTCCTTCTGGCAGACTGAAAGCAGCCTCCTTCAAATCTGAAACATTGCTAAAACTACAAAAACAATCTGTAGCACAAGAAAAGCCCTCTTGGATCCCTTCCTCTAAGTGCCCTTTGGCCTGGTTTCTGCTGTTTGTTCTAGACTTTGTCTATTTTGGTTTTCTATATGCAACTGATTAGCATCTTTATTTGCTTTTCATATCGAGTGCTGGTTCGCTGCATGTTTGATTGTGAAACACCATCCCCGCCGCCCAAAAGTTTTAATTTTTTTTTCAGACATATCTCAACACACAGAGAGGAGCTGTTATGGGATAAGGCCAAATTCACCGGCAGCAGCTTATTTCACACACTAGACATTAGCTAATCAGTATAAATAGTAGTAAGGGAGTGTCGTTTGGGTGTCTGGCATCGGAGTAGGTGTAGTATGTGTGCAGCTTACTTTGCACAGGCAAGGAAGAGAGTATGAGCACGCTGCTCCTCGTCCAACAGCGTGACAGCCAGGCAGTCACTGCAGGTGCTTGTTACAGCCCTTGGTCTAGCACATAGCACTGAATTTCTGGTGTGTCAGCAAGTATCCCCAACATCTCGCTCTTTCTTCAGTTCCACTCATTGCATTACTCTTTAAGGTAACGATATGCCTCTGATTTTTTCAGCAAATCTCTGCTCATGGGTTTTTCCTCCTGTTGTGAGTGCTTCTTCCTTGCACGCATGATGCGAGTTCCCTTATCTTTCTTTGCACGCTGACATAAAACGGCTGTAAAATCGTGTGGATAAAACAGAAGTAAATTCAGAGTCAAGCCCCAGCCAAATGCCAAATCAATGCAAGCAGTATCATGTACTCAGGAGCCAATCGATCTATTTCATTCTAAGGCTTCTGTGAAAATTGTCTCTATCTATATTTGTGACAGATAATACTAAAAATTACTTTTTTTAGCAGGAAGGAGTCTGCTTAAGAACAGAATCGAGTTTTCACTGCACCTGATGATGATGACCAATCATGCAAAAGAAGGTATGAGACGGCCACTGCTACGGGTCTAAACCACGCCACGTGCTCAAGACAATTCCACCACGGAATATCCCTGGAAAACCCTTTTCCTTCAAGTCTCTGCAGTGAAGGCACCTGTGAATGCTGTTAAAGATGAGGATATTCCAGAAAGGTTGCCAGGAGCTCCAGCACTTAACGGCGCTTTTGAGAGGGAATCTGTGAGTAAGGGGAAACACGTATGCCAATTGCTGGCAGAGGAGTAAAATACACAAGGTTTGCATTAAGAAAAAAAAGCATTCATGCTTGGTCCTCTATAATACAGTAATAGCAGCAAAGAAGTGTTTTGGACTTGAAGATGTTGTATAATAAGTCCTTCTCATTCTGAACATTAACAGAAGCTATAAAAGCTAGCAGTTCTCACCACAGAGGGGTTGCCTTATAACTGTATATGAAAGTTATGCATATGAATAGCTAACCTGAGAGCCTAGAAATATTCATTACAAATGAGACATCAGGCTCTATGCACATGACTGTCTCCTTGAAAAGTCATTTTTGCAAAATCAAAAGCAAGCCCTCTTGCTGTTAAAGTAATTTTCAAGTCTCTGATTTTTATTATTTTTTAAAATACCATTTGCCAGGTGGGTTGCTGCCAGAGTTCCCCAGCTGGGATCTGGCAGAAAAGCTAAATACTTTGAGGTATGGTTCCACAGCAGCCTAAACTAACTAACATCAGCATCACTGTGCTGATCCCAAAAGCAAAACTGCTGGAGAGGTAATCGCTTCCTTTTGGGAAGAGTGCTGGTACTGTAAGGGAAAGGGAAGGACATGGAGCAGGAATGAGGAAGAAGAGACTGAAACAGCACCAACATACAATGGCTTTCAAAAAAAATGCTACAGAGCTACAGTCTTGGTAGAGATGGTGCCTGCATGAAGTCCTGCTTCCCTTGAAGCTATGGGCAAGATTTACTCACACCCTGAAAACATCCTCTCTGTCTTTAATCCCCCCCCATTTCCTCTCCATGCTGTGTATGTAGCCTTGGGGATTCCAAATCTGCAGGATAAAAGCCACGTTTCCCAGGCTTACCCTGAGGAACATGATTCTCGGCTTATCCAAGGCATGTGGACCCCAGCTGGGTAGAAGCTGGCCATCTAAATCCTCCTGAGCTGGATCTTCCCTCAGCTGATGCTCACAGGATGCATTTTAGCAGAAGCCGAGGGAGCAGCACCAGCCCCAGGAGCTTGGATATGAGCCCACACCTGAACCCAAGGTTGTGTTCCTCCTTACCAAATGACAGCTTTCACTCCAGCAAAGGACTAAGATGTGAATTGTGGTTTAACAGGCCATCAGGGCTTGCCTGTCTCAAAGCTGGTCCTACCATGACAGCCAGCATCCCGGTATTTGCGTGCACACGCGTGCTGGCAGAGCCACCCTCTACATCTGAAATAGTTTCAAAGCCCTGCTGGCTATTCCCACAGCAGGGCAAAGAAGCATAGAATTTAATGGAAAAGGATAAGTAAAAACGTATCAGGAAAGCACTGGAAATATGTCAGAAGTAACCAAGCTGCTGTTGTGCTTTGCAAGATCCATGTCATGTTGGGTGTTGTGCTTTGTTACGGGCAGAGGTGTCAACTCTGCTCGGCTGCAGTCGGCATCAAACCACACTGGGACACAGTCTGCTTCTCCCACCAGAACTGAAAGCACGAGTCAGCCCTGGGGTTCAGGTGCTTTGTCTTTTAAGCCATTTTTACCCTCAAAATCAGGGCGGATAAATCCAGGTGCAGCAGCTGATCCCCCAATTGTCACACAGTGACAACACTGCCAGGGAAAGCCCAGCTCCCGTGAGACACAACGGCGTGAGCTCTCCTCTCCGGTGAACTCTGCGGGCCGAGGGCAGGTGGTTAAGAAGTGAGCAAAGGCCTGAGCAGCCAGCTGGGCAGAGGCGATTGCCCAGCTCTGTGCGGTCAGGATGGTAGTCGATGCTGCGCCGCACTTCGGAGCAGCATTTCCAATCCACAGGTAATTTGCTGACTAGGAGACTGTTTCCCTTCCAGCCCGGTGTTTTCCTTTTCACAGATGCAGGCTCCCTCAGGTTAGTGGGAAAGAGCCAAGTGCGATGTAGTCAGTATATCTGTGATCCAGAAGAAGTTGGGAGTCACTCTCTGCGTTTGTGTTTGTCCATATTGCTTGTTCAGTGCCTGAGATTTGTTCTACAGCACCAGCCTTGTGGCCTGTGGAAGATTATGACTGTCCCAGGTGAAAAGGAAACCTTTAGGTGGGGAGGAGCTAGAGTAGAGCAGGGCAGGACAGATGCACTTGCCACAGGTACTCCTCATTTGACAAATGAAGAGGAAAAAGAATATAAAATTGACTTTTCCTTAGAAATTTCCCCTCTGACTTTGCTTCATGTGATGTCAAAGGGCATAAATGTCTTCAGTATTAAAAAAATATTGCAGCTCTCCAGGTGACAGCCCTGGGCTGCAGCCTAAGAAACAGTGGTATCATCCGCTTTGTCTGCTCCCCAGGGAAATTCTGAGATGCCTTCCTTGCTTTCCTCCTCTCCCCCACCCTCCCCTAGGGCTCTTTGGCTGTTTGCCTGTGACATGAAGGAGGAAGCCAGGCTGAAAGCCTCTCTCTTCCAGTTCACAGGAAAGTAACGTTGACTTCTGGAAACAGAACGAAATAAGGGACGTCAGAGGTCTGCGCTGGCTTCCATGAGCACAGAACATCTCCCCCGGCCATTCCGGGGCGATTTTCAGGACTTTACATTCCCAGACACTGGCAGCAGTCTCATACACTAGCTAAAGCAAGAAATTCCTTAGCAACGCCACTACCCCTTGGGCTCTAGGAGCAGTCCTCGTTTGAATGGAGGCCCAACAGCTCCTCAGCCAAGCTGACGAGGCCATTTTCTTCCAGGGCTGGGATGAGCCGTGCTATTGTGGCCTTCTTGCCCTCCGACTGGATAAACCTGAGGAGCATCTGATAGGCTTGTTCATATAGTCCCTCTCGGTCATATTCGAGGGCCAGGTTATCAATGACAGGATCCCGCAAGGCCCGGCAGGTCTTCTGCAAAGAGCGAGCCACTTGCTTCCATTTCTTGGACACAAGCTTGGCAAATTTCTGGTGGTCATCTGGTGTGAGCGTTCTGTTGGCTGAAAAGCACAGAGGCCAGTTAAAACGGGGGTTTCATGGGTGATGTGATACAGTTTGGGCCAGTCCAAGTTTTACTCAATATTCTGTGGGGCAGGGAGCCTGTTCCGTGTCCACAGCACGTTTTTAAACTGCTGTGGAGCTGCTCTCCTTGTCCTCTGGTGTTTTAACGCCAGGGCAGCACGGTGAGCTTGGAGCAGAGCAGGGAAGCTAAAGGGACTGCCCTGCCATGGGCACGCGGTCACACACAGATGGATCTGTGCACCCCAATGGCATTTCTGCACCACTGGAGGGGAAAATGCGCTGGAGTAAGTCTCCTCTTTATTTGTTTCAGCCTTTCAAAAGCAACTTGTCAAGGCCCTTCTGACCAAGTCCCCTGTTCCCCACCTAAGCATCCTCAAAATACTGAGATACAGACAGAAGCTCTCTCCTTGGCTGTTTATATATAAGCAGCTTAAGCACGCTCAGAAATGATCTCGCTGATCTCAAGCTAAAATTGCTATGTGAGAGTGTCTGAAAGCTTTCTGTAGGGCACAGACCCCAAAGGCAGTGGGTGTAATGCAGGGAGCCTGAACAAACCAGTCCTGACCACAAGCAGGGCTGATGTGTCTGTCCTAACCCTCCCAGTCTGATCCAACCCGTGCTGTTAACTCAATAAAATGACACGGAGGAAAACTATTCTGTACTCTTCCTTTTAGTATTAAGGATTTTTAAAACCTGAAGAACCTGGAAGGGACACAGACTCTGAAGCATCTGGTTCTGTCCCATTCCAGGAAACATGCTGAGGCATGATCTGAAGCCGTGTGGCAATATCTAATTCCTTCCTTACGGGATTTTGGGAAATCCGAGATTTATCTGAGGTAGACCCCAACATACAGTCACGTTAATCCTCCCTCTTGGGTTCTGAGGAGAGAAGACCAAGGGCTCTCTTGGTCAGTTCTAGCTACTCACCAAACTCTTGTCCCTGAAAGATGAAGGTGACTTGCGGGGAAAGGGAGCTGCTTTGAGAAGGACAAGGTAGAGACGGGGAGTTCGGAGATGTGCAGTCTTTTACAGCCTTATTGTTGTTGATGCTCTGGTTAACAACCAGGCTCTTGAGGCATTCCTCCAGCTCGGTGATCTCCTCATCCCGCAGGCGGTCAGGCTGTAATGCAAACAGCAGATTTGTGCCAGCTTCACCATCTCGCCAAGCTGTAGAAGCTTGGCTGCAAGGTGCAGCTTAAGATGATGGTGTTGAGAGAGGGGCAATGAGACAGCTATAGCCTGAGTTGTAAACTGATGAGATAGTCTGACGGAGTTCTGGCTGTAAATGTGCGGTTTTGAATCTGTAGTGTGATAGAAAATAGGCAATCTTCACCTCCTGCTTTCTCGCAGGCAGCAGCGAGTGCTTACCGGTTGCATGAAACTGCTACTGGTCCGTGTTTATTTTCAGCAGCCCTCTGCCAGAATTAGGCTTCACCATAGGCAGCATGGCTTCTCTGACTTATTCCACATGAGGGTCAGACCCACAGCATAGCGTGACCTGATCCAACAGCTCACGGCCACCAAAGCAGGCAGCTCCTGCTGCCCCCTTTCTCTCTCTCTGCCCCTCGGTTACTTAGTTTTGTTATTCCTGGATCCTCTCCAAGCCAGTTTTCCTTACTAACGGAGAGAAAACTATCCTGACCTCCAAAAACCAGGTAGTGAGAAAAGGAGTCAAGAAGGCAAAGCACACGGGAAGAGTCAAACCTGGCGAGTGCTCTGATCAATCTAAATGTTTAGCTCACATACAGCAGGTACCAGCACTGCCCTCAGCCACTGACAGCTGTGTCCTAGCTTGTCTTTCTGACTCTTGCAGAAGTCAGGCTGAGCCAGTTTTGGGGAACTTAGAATAAGGCCATCTCTTTTGTCCAGTCAGCTAGTTCAGCAGAGGGAGGGAGCAGCAAGCAGAAGTTGACAGGGTATGGGGATATCACATGTTGTTTGGGCAAGGGCTGAAAGGTTTGTATTGCATTCTCTGCGTCTGCAGAAAAGCAGCCTGGCAAAACATGCCTAATCTTCCCGAGTAGCTGGTGATTACTCATTTCTCAGGACCATCTAGAGGGAACCAGAGCCATAAGGTATTGCTAGTTCCAGATGGAAAAAAAGAGGAGGAGAAAGGCAATGAGTTTGATCATGTCAGGTGCCTTGGTTTTGTGGTGAGGTGGCAAGATCTCACTGTTCTCGCTAGCGGGATTAGAGTGCCAGTGCCAAAATGTGTGATGAGCTAGATGTTAGACATAGCCCCTGGGAGAGAGGCTTTGCCTGCAGAAGGGCAAACTATTCCTGCTTGCAGCAGATGCTCTATGTCCCCACTCTGTCACAAGTTTGGTATCATGTGCCGTGTTTGCACTCACGCTCGTTTTTGAGTGCAGTTACTACTGGTACTCTCGGAGGAGGCGGTGCGCAAGGCGGGGGAGGAAGGTGCTGAGCAGTGATCGTTCCACACAGGGCTGCTGCCCTGTCTACCTGCCTCACAGGTGTACAAGGCACACTGGCTTCTGCTCTCAACTGCACGTTCTGTAGCAACCTTGTCTTAGCGGTTTTAACAGCCACACTAATGGTTACACACAGGAACAACAGCCAGCGACTTAGCAGAATCTCTGCAGGCTGTTTTAGGTAACTATGGCGCAGCCACGAAAGCGCAAAGCTCTTTTCTGGGGAAGGGCAGAGCTGTTTCTCTGTATTACGGTTGAGAACTGAAGGATGGAGAAGTCAACAACCCAGCAGAGCAAGATTTGCACCCACCTTCCCGAGTCCTGTGCTACTGCTCCTCACTGCTGCCTGGCCTCCCTCCCTCTCCCATTCACCTTTTCTCTGTAGATGCACTCCAGGCAGCGATCCTCATCCTTCAGCATGTCGTCGAGGTGCTCGCTGCCAGCCTTCAGCTCCATTTCAAGAGGTACCTTGGTCATGGCCAAGGAGATCTGGAGGTGATTCTGGAGGGACTCCTGGAGCGCTCCTTCCCGGTAACTCTGCAGGAACCGGCGGCAGTTCTCCTGCTTGCAGAACTTGAGCTGGACTATCAGGTGTGGGGAGCTGCAGTGCACTTTGAGCATGTCCACACCGTTCATGCTGCCGGTGGAGTCTGGCAGGGAGAAGTGAGCAGAGTCACTATCCAGGCATGAGACAGACAACCCAGACCCACTCCCATCCACCACCAAGCCTGCAATGGAGTAGCTTTTGAATTCTCTCTATGATAAAGTTCTCTGGGACGAAAAACCTGTATGTAAAACCAAGAGGAAAGGATTAAGTTTTTGCTGCCCTACCACCATCAATCCCCATGAAGTACGGTGTCCAGCTGAAGCTGTGTGGTACCACACCCCAGGTAATTATCCCAATGCTGTTTATTAAGGGAGGTTTTATGTCTGAGGTTCCATTTCCAGGACAAGAGAAGGGATTCTCTCCCTTTACTCTGCTCTTGTGAGACCTCACCTCGAATACTCCATCCAGTTCTGGTGTCCCCACCACAAGAGGGACATGGATCTGTTGGAATGAGTTCAGAAGAGGCCACAGAGATGATCCAGGGGCTGGAGCAGCTCTGCTACGAGGACAGGCTGAGGGAGCTGGAGTTGTTCAGCTGGAGAAGAGAAGACTCCAGGAGGACCTAAGAGCTGCCTTCCAACACCTGAAGGGAACCTACAGGAAGGCTGGGGAGGGACTTTTTACGAGAGCGTCCAGTGAGAGGACAAGGGGAAATGGATTTAAACTGAAGGAGAATAGATTTAGATTGGATCTTAGAAAGAAATTCTTCAGTACGAGGGTGGCAAGATTCCGGACTAGATTTCCCAGAGAGGCTGTGGCTGCCCCCTCCCTGGAGATGTTCAAGGCCAGGTTGGATGAGGCCTGGAGCAACCTGGGCTGGTTAAGGGCGTCCCTGCCCATGGCAGGGGGTTGGGTTAGATGGGCTCTAAGGTCCCTTCCTTCTTAAGGCATTTGATGATTCTGTGACAGAAATGGTTGCACTAAACGGGTAGCACAGGGAAGTTTTAAAAATGAAAGCATGTAGTTCAGCTCAGGGCTCGGTCAGTCTTCAGTCCTTGTGACTGCAGTTTTACGCAGTGATGAAGGTCCTGGAAAGAGACCCAGCATTTCCCCTCTACCCCGTGCCTACATGTTACTTTTGGCTGGCTCTGAGCCTTTCACGCATCTCACAAATGGCAAATGATGGGGAATTAGGCTGCTTCAGGAAGGGCCTTGACTTGTTCTTTTGCATAAAGAACTAATTCATGGTAAAATCTAAACAAGGAGAACCCAGGGATGAACCCTGTTAGACATTAATGCGGGGGAGCACGAATGCCATGGACAACAGAAATTGTCCAGGCCTTTATTCTTCCTTCTCCCAGCAAAATTTAATTTCGTTGAGCTGTGCACATTGACCTTGTGTCCACAGGGATTTTATACACTGACGATGACAGTTTGAAGTATGTGTTTTTCTCTTTTTTTTTGCAGCAGAGGCCTGTGGGAGGCTGTTGTACTGCTTCCAGACCCAAATTAACCTCTTGGCCTGCTGCTGCTCAGGGTTGTGCGGAGGTGCCAGCTCAGACTCGTACTACATCAGGTATTTCTAAACCACACGTCACGGCATTATTTGGACATGCTTGCGGGAGAATCCCAAGGCAAAGCAGACTTGCACGCTCCACATTAGGCAGGACAATTGACCTGGCATTTAAAAATATGTGATTGAACAGTGGCTTCCCAGGGTTTAACTGAGTCCTGGTTGCATCAGAAAGTTTAGTTTGGACCAGATGTCTAACTGGGATGTGGGGGCAGGCACCTAGGAGAGGCATTTTAATTCACTGTGGCTGACCAGAAGTGTCTTTTCATTGCTTCCTTCGTGATTTTTCTTTTGTCGAGTGCTGGTTAAACAAAAGCTTCTGTAACAGGGCAAGAGGGCTGGGGCAGGACAAGCTGCACAGACACGGAGAACTTTATGAATGGTGTACAAGACAGCTGCAGAGCTACTTCGAAAGGAAGGACTTTCCAATTCATGAAACTTCAGCCAGCTTAGTAGGATTTAGCATTTTTGTGGGCTTTCCTTTAAATCTGTGAGCAGACTCACATTCCGGTGACACAATGCAACCACAAATCGAGCCTAAGTGGACAACTGTGTCAGACTTCCTGCTGCTTCACATCTCTGCACTGAGCTACAGGCTGAGGAGGCCTGTATGGGATAAACCAGCTGACTTGGTTAGACATGTGATTGCCGGAAGAAATTGCAGAATAATTACTCAAGCCCAGTTAAACAATATGAGCTCAGCAATAAAGAAGAGTCATCCTAGGTAAATATGGTAAACTCTTCAAATTAGTTTCATTCTGCAGTCAGCTTGGTGCAAGGGTGGATACAGAAACATAGATTTATGTACATTTGCATCTCCAGTCCTTTTCTTGATGTCAACAGGGTTACACAGACTTGAAACTAACGTAATTGTGCCTGTTTATATCAGAAAGGAACTCAGACTGGCTATTGCTAATTTTAAAAACCCACTTCTCAAAGCATAAATCATGTTGCTGTGGTGGTATAAAGACAGAAATTCAATCCTCTTTCACTGCAGTTGCAATCTTTTCCCCTTGTATGTAAATGGGTTTTAAATAAACATTCATAAAGTAGGATAACTCGTAGGATAGTTCAAGATAGAAAGAAGCCCAGGAAGTCTCCAGCCCAACCTCCTATACAAAGCACAGAGGTCACACCAAGTTCCTCAAGGCTTTATCCAGTCCCATTTTTAAAACTCTTCAGTATGAAGAATACACAGTTGCTCTGGGCAACTCTTGGACTGTCCTCATGGGGAAAATGTTTGTCCTTATACCTGGTGTCTACCTCTCTTCTTCCAGTTTGTGCCTGTTGCCTCTCATTCCCCATGCACCACTGTGAAGAGTGTGGCTCCATCTCCCTCCTCCCCATAGGTGCTGGCAGGCCGTGCGCAGGTCCCCCAAAGCCTTCTTTTCCCCAGGCTGAACAGATCCAACTCCTTCAGCCTCTCCTCACAGAAGTGTGGCAGCTCTCAGCTGTTTTAGTGGACCTCTGCTGGACTTGCTCTGTTTTATTGTCTCTCCTAAGTGAGGACCAGCTCTCCTTACCCACGAGTGTGAGATTACAGAAAGGCGTGGCATCGCACGAAGAGATGGGACAGCGCGCCAACGTATCAGGGAGGATGGGTACCTGCTAATGCCAGCTTCAGTGCCTTGAACACACTAGGTTTCTTCTGGGAGCTTTCGTAGAGAGATGGCAGAGCGATGGCCTTGCACGTCGACTGGAGGAAGAGATAAGCGCTGCCAATCCAAGGAGAGGAGCTGCCTGCCATCTTCGGCCCCCTACAAAATCACACAGGTGAGCTCAGGGACCATAAGGAAAACGGCCTGATGCTGGGTGAGCGCTTACAGCAACCACTCGGTGCACGCAGGCTTATGGGGATTTACCCTTAGTTCCTGAAGGAGGTGATGATGTTGCTAAAGCAAGCGTAAAGTTTGAAAAGTTGCTCTGTAAAGCCCAGCACAGTGGGACATAGTGTCTGAAAGACTCAGCAGCTTACAAAGCTCTGTGTTCATTTTGTAATGGAGTCCATTTGTTCTTATAGTCCAGAAAGACTCCAAAGCAAAAAGCTGGCAAAGCCTAAAGACACATAGTTGGGGCACACTAGGAAACACCCAGCAGTCCTGGTTCTGGCACATTCACATGGACTGCAGGCAACAGCACTTGGCCCCAGATCCCAGACCTTTGGTTGTCCTCACTAAAGGATACATTACAGAGCTCAGGGCTCACGTGGCAGGACACTGCTTTACGTACTAGCTCATTTATTCTTCTCCCAACATTTGCCTCTTGCAGAAATGCACCTAGAAGACAGCACATCCACCTCTCCATTCTCATCACGCCTGTTCCTCACTGGCCAGCTAATGCAACGTTTACATCTAAAGCAGCTGCACCCAGCTCTGCTCCCAAGGCAAAGGCGAACCAAAACACCTCCAAGGCTATGGATATTCAGAACGAAAAAGCTGTGCTAGACTGGGCAATGCCAGACCAGGACTGTGGGGGATGGGAAAGTGACTGACAGCCCAGGAGACGGGCACGGCCACCTCTCCTTTCTGGTACATACACCAGCTGTATGAGTGTGTTCGCAGGCTGGTCACTGCAAGCCCCCTGAAGCTGCTGCTGCAGAGACTGAGAGTGGAACTTCTGGCCACGAGAGTGTCCCTTTCTTCAGATGTCACTTAGATCATATGTGGGAAGGTCTTTTCTCACCAAGGAAGACCCTGGTGACCAGGCTGTCAGACCAAGAAGGATGACGTCCCATGGACAGGCTGTCCTCTAGGTGGTAGCTGGGGCTGGGAACCATTTCCATCCCTTGCAGCCTGTCCAGCAGGGCACTGGAACATATAGCCTAGCACAGGAGCCTTTTACTTGCTCAGAAAATACAGGAAATAACCGGTAAATCTTAAATTCACACTGAACCTGGAGTTCAAGGAGTGCCTTTGGGATGCAGGAGTGAGTGTTGCCAGGCCATGGGCTCCCACATCACACAGGCCTTTTAGAAAAGCATCTTGTAAAGAGGACAGCGGAAGACAGGCTGCTGCTGCTGCAGCCCAGCTCTGGTCTGAGCCTCCAAACACCAGGAAGTTTGTGGTCTGGGCACTCCTCTCTTAGCTTCTCGCAGGAGGTGGCTAACAGAAATCGGAGTAACATCTTAGAAAACTACAGGCATGGCATATTTAAAAGATTTAGCCTGGAGAACAATTTATCTTTTGCAGTGCAAACGCCTGAGAGCTCCCTACCAGCCCAGAGGCACACAGGAAGCATGAGGACCCCTTTCATCCTGCTCCCATCGCTGCCGCAGCGTGGACCCCTCTGCCCCTGCAGCCCTTCCCCAGCCAGCCCAGCCTCTTGCCCCCCAGCAGCCGTCTGGTTCCACTGGGCAACGCTGGGGAGCCTGGAAATTACAGCCAGGCTTGCAAAAACTCAGCTAAGGAGCCCTTTGCTGTTGAGCCTCGGTGGCGTTACCCCAGCGGGCGAGTTTCCCAGCCTGATCCGTGGCGGGACAAAAGTTGGATTCGATGATCATGGAGGTGTCTTCCAACCGAACCGGGTGTGTGATTCTCTAACCCCCAGGCGGTAAGTGACGTCTCTGATCATCCTTACTGCCTTTTTTCCCCAAACTTTGGCTTCACTCCTGTAAAAGCCGAGCTGTCGAAGCCTAACAGCCAAGGCGGGCTGTCTTTATTTTAAGCAAAGAGCCAGGGCAGTGAGCCCGGGACCGTGCTGCCACCGCCTTGCCCTGGTGCCGGACCCCGCTACCCCGTCCCGGCACCACCGAGCGCCCCGGGGGGGACGGGCCCAGCTCGGTGTGACCCGACCCCCTCCCGCGGTCTCCCCGGCCCCCCGCCCCCGGCCGGTTTTACCTCCTCCTCCTCCTCCTCCTCCTGCCGCCGCCGCCCCCCGGCCTCGGTGCCGCCGCTTCCGCCTCTGCGCGGCGCCGCCCGCCGGGGAACCGGGAGGAGCGGGGAGAGGTGGGGGGGGTGGTTAGAGGAAAAGCGAAAAGAAAAAAAAATTTAAAAAACCCAACAACCAGACACACACAAAAAAAGAAAATTGTTCCACTCTTCTGGGAATATCTTGTGGGTTTTTTGCGCTAACTCCCTCTCCCCCCACCCCCCCCAAAAAAAAAAGAAAAAAAAAAAGAATAGAAAGAAAACAGCCCCCAGAGTTGGGTTTTGGCGTCCATCCGAAGCCGGCCTGGTCAGGGATGGGTGCTGGCTGCTGGTCATTGGCGGGCCCTGACCCCCTCCGGGGCTCGGCTGCTCCGGAGGCAGCTGGTGCCACCCTCCCGGCTCTGGCCACTTGGTCCCTCGTGCAGGTGAGGGTGTCCGGGGTGCTCAGAAATGACGCTCTTGGGATGGCTGGAGAGCTGCCCACCGGCTGGGACTGGGTGCATGGCCGAGGTCCGTTGGGGATGGAGGAAAGCGGCATCACCTGAACCCCCTGCGTGGCTCGTGGCTGGTGGCACCGCAAGGCTGGTGGGTCCGGCCAGTACTCTCTAGCTTTCCTCCAGGATTCTGCTAATGAGAGCAAACAGTGAGAATGAAGATTGGTTGGGTTAGTAATAGCTGAGCAGCGGGGGAAGTTCAGCTCTCACACCATCCCTTCCCTGGTGTTCATTTAGAAAAGGTGTCCTAGGGATGATTTGAGGAACATGGTAACTCTGCAGCATCTGAAACAGCATCCAGGGGCGTCTGTTTGCTCAGGAGGGGAGAGGGGTTAATGATGTGGACTTTCCTTCTTCATGCAAATCCAGCAGGCTTGAGGGGAGGCTGCTGTCCAAGAGTGCAGTGGGTGAAGGAGGAAAGCTCCCAAAAGAAACGAGTCTGGCATGGTTTGTGAGAGCAGCGCTGGTGGCGGGCACCTCTGGGACTCTGCTTAGCCAAAGCAGAGCGGCATGATACTGAGCTCTGCAAGCAGACAGGGACACCTGAGCTGGTCCTCACGTCTCCTACAGGAGGGGTAAAATGATGGTGTCAATAAAAGCACTGGATTCTGCTGGGTGCATTCACGTTTTGTCCTTCTTGCAGTGATACCTGAACGATGTCCCACTGCTGTCTGAGCGAGGGGAGGCTGTTAAGCCCCACTGTGCTCCTCTGACAAACCAAACAGACAGGTTCAGTAAAGCAGCTTTTCCACGAGCGATTCTGTGGCAAGCAAAGCCAGGACCTGCATTCATGCCTCCATTGCTCAGCCTCAGGTACCAGCTTCCTGCCCAGGCTGTGTTTGTCTTGCTTAGATGTCCTCCCATCAGCAGAGGGGGAATAGCAGCTCCTGTGTTTGTCCCCCGCTGGCAAGAAGCTGGCATGGGCCTGGGGCCAGATTTTGTACCCATGTGGTAGCTGCCGTCACTCTGGCTCAGCAGCTGGTTTGTGCAAACTCTCCAGGGCACTGAGCTTCAGACAAAAGTGGAAAGCATTATAGAAGATTGTTTTTATATATATATATAAAATATATATCAAAATTATGTGTATATTTAAATGTTGTTTTACAACAACAGTGTTTTAACAATATAATTTGTTTGCCAAAGGGAAAACATAACTGAAATCAGTCACTGATCTGAGCTGGTTCTCCTGGGCTCTCTGGTTTACAGGGTCAGGCAGCACTCACAGTCCCCCTCAGGGTCAGCAAGCCTAGTAGTGCCAGTTCTTCTAGAAACCAGGCATTTACTTGCTGACAGTTGAAAAAAAGAATGTGTGAGTTCATGCATTTAAGGGTTAATGAAGTTAAACGAGCCAAGACTTCCCAGCCCATCCCCATAAAAAACAAGCCTGAAGCAGTGCAGGCTCCCAGAGCCAGGTGGGAAACACTGGGCAGATCATCACCCACCCTGTCCCATAAACATTTTCTCCTTGAAGGTAATCCGGTGTGGTGAAATCGAAGTGCTTGATAAGCACTTGGAGTTTCCCCTTTTTCCTTCCTGCCTCCTAAGATGCTGGTGAGGGGAGAGGCTGTGGCTCAGCAGGGCTCAGCCGGCACAAGGTTTGGACCTCAGGATTCAGCGGCGTGTCTGCTTGGGGAACGCTGGGGTAGGACAGGCTCCCCCTGAGCCGGAGGATGAGGAAGACAGGGCTATTGATCTGTGCATTCCCATAAAGGATAGCGCAGCGTCCTGGCTCCCATCCCATGGGCAGCGAAGGCGCCTCTCTCTTGGCTGTTATTTTCGGCATCTCCTCCTCCGCTCCTCCCTCCGGGGCGCAGCCAGCGCTGGGAGCCACGGGCGGGAGGCGCGGGAGGAACACGGGCTTCGCTCCCGGAGGTACGCTGCGCCCTTCTCGGAGCGCCTGGAGAGGGGGTGCCATGCCAGGGGGCTTCCCCCTGGCGAGGGGCTTCCCGGTGCCACTTGGCTAGCCGGGAGAGAAGCGGCTGGGCCCCGTCGCGGCTGGCGTCTCGCCCGGGTGCAGCACCGCCTGTTCCTGTTTTCGGGCTGCCGGCTGCTCGCTCCCGGCCGGCGTCTGCCTGGCTTCCTTGGGGCCTGCTGAGCCGAGAGCTGACGAAGCTCGGCGCGGCAGCCCTCCGTCATGTGGTTAATAAAGCGCGGAGATCCTCGATGGCTCCCAAGAGCTGGTCCGGACCCAGCCGTCCTCACCCGGGGCAGGCACCCAAGGTGGACCCAAGCCGACTCCTGGTATTCACTGACCGTGAACTGTGCTCCTCGCCGACTCAAAGCCATTCAGTTACTTAAAGTAATGCTGATAATTTTACCTTTCTGCCTGCCCTCCTGCTCTCAGGCCGTATTTTTAAGCAGCTAGAAGCACACCCTTACTTTCTAAGGGATTCAAGGTCCTCTTCACGTGACCCCAAGGGCGCGGGAGGAAAAGGAAAAATACTGCAGTGAAAATGGAAGGAGCTGAACACGTGAGATTTCACGTAGGGCAAAGAGCAGTTTAACATTTTGGCAAACATGTATTAGAGATGGCATTAAAAGCAGCAAAGCGGCTTCCGAGCTGTCAAGGCGACTGTCAAAGAAGATGACAGCTGCTGGTGAGCTCCCAGGAAGGAGGCAGGACCGTATCACTGGGCTGCTGTAGCTCGGCAGTGGGTGGGAAGGGGGTTGCTGGCGATCCGATGGTAGATAAGATAGCACAGCTGCGCTGCCGCCGCCTCGCACCCCGTGAGTCACGCTTCAGCCTGTTCTAGACAAATGTGCAGTTGTGTTCCTCTCTGCCTTACGCTTCTTGTCCGTACTCGCTTCATATTTTCAACTCTTCCCCTGCTTCCAGGGTATCTGGAAGCGCGGGTTTTCATTTAAATGAAACCTGTGACGCTGAGATAATCCTGTGACTCCAGGCCTTCAAAAGCAAAGAGCGCTGAAATTCAGAGTGAGATTGCAAGACCGTGCTCCAGTGCCAGCCTAGGAAGGGAAAAGTATGCCTTTAAAAACCCCTTGCTTGTTTATGAGAAGGTTGAAAAAAAAACCTGGCATGCTGGTGGTAGTTTTATTTGTGCAGAAATCCAGAAGATGGATAAAACGCATTTTGGAAGAGGAAGAATGAATAAGTTGAGTAATTGTCTGATGGTATGAGCCTCAGGCTTCTTCTGTTGCACTGAAGGTTAATCAGAACAGGCTTTTCCATTCCTCCGTCAGACACGTATAACTGCACATCCTGAGAACTGGAGTCACAGT
Source organism: Trogon surrucura (assembly GCA_020746105.1). Taxonomy (NCBI): domain Eukaryota; kingdom Metazoa; phylum Chordata; class Aves; order Trogoniformes; family Trogonidae; genus Trogon; species Trogon surrucura. The sequence continues at coordinate 17,281,440 of CM036629.1, forward strand.
AATGAAACATTTTTTTTCAAACTGTTGCATCTCATCAGAGGCAAGGACCACTGCGATTAAGCTACCGGTTTCTACTACTGTTTCAGTAAAAAATGGCTACGTGGGGCTGTTTTCTGTGCAGAGCTTCTGCTTGCAAAGAGGTTGGGTTTTTTCCCCACAGTTTGAGAAACCTGTCTCAGCTTTTTGAATACCGGTGCAGCAGTACTAGAAAATTCCTTTACATTTTTGTTACTCAGAGTAGCAAAACCTAATTGCAGGAATAAAAATGCTTTCTTTTTTTTTTTTTTTGTCCCGAAGCTTTGATCTGACATCTTTAACTCTGGAAAAGTATCACCCAGCTTCTTAGGATTGATTGAAAATACTGTGCAAAAGAATTGGCCAACAGATTTTCCTCATTTTTGTGTTCGATTTCAAAATACTTCAAGTGTGAAATAAAAATTTTAACGTCTGTGATAGAGTTACATTGCTTTGATTTGTTAAATAACTCCTCATGTCTTTTTTTATTGCTTTTGTCTGTTTGTTTTTGGTTTTTCTGGACAGGGACTTCCGAGAAATAATTGCAGTTTGGGAAGTTTTTCCCATTTTCAAACCGGACCAGAGAAGCAAAATGCCTGCCTCGGTTCCAGAATTGTGGAACTACATCCCAGAAGAAATCCTTGTCCAAATTTTCTATTACCTTCCTCTTCGAGACAGATACACGGTCTTCCAGGTGTGCAGGCAGTGGGCTACAGCTGTTTCTTCCAGCTCTGTCTGGCATTTCACGGAGATCAGGTAAGAGGAGTGGGTTTTTAGTGTCCGATCAGCTCCTCTAGCTTAACTAGATCATGGTGTTTTCCGTGCCTGTCGAACACACCGCTCTGCTGTGACATTATTGACATTAATCGTGATTTCTACGTGCTATGATACTGTCTTACGTGACCAGCACCTCTTTATATAATAGAGAAAATTGTGTTAGATACTAGGGGTTTTTAATTTTTGCCGCTGACTTGAGTTTTATGGGAAGTAGTACATTTTCAATATGTTTGAAAATGGCAAGAGACAGTTGCTAACTAGTCAGCTTCGTCGTGACGCTTCTCTGACGGGTCTTTCTGGGGACTGACTCTTCTCACCTCCTGAATCCTTCAGTGTTTGGCCTTACAATGACTCTCCGGGCATCAAGTAAGAAGAAACATCTGGGGAAGCTGTTGATGTTTGCAGAAACACTAGTAAAGGAGAGTACCTGCTCTGTGCTTGCTCAGCGTTCATGGTGACTAAGGGTTTGTTTTACCTTTCCAGCTGTGATTCGGAGGATGAGCAAGACATGCTGCAGAGCCTGCTCCAGTTCCTCAGTCAAATCAAACACCTGAAGATTGTGTTTGACCAGTCCAAAGAGGCCAACCGGAAGAATGTGACACGCATCTTGGATGTGTTGGCAAAACAGAACCACAAACTGCAGCAGCTGTGCATTGTGTGCCGCGGGGAGAACCCCTACTTCTACTCTGGCCAGGACATCCTACAGAGCATACGGAGTATGTGTGACGCTGAAAACCGGACAGATCTTCAGCATATCGATTTTCGAAAAATGCCCTTCACTCTCGACGGTGAGCTTGTCGAACTCTTAGCTGCCACCAACCCAAACTTGCGGAGTTTGTTCATCAACAACCGCACCCTGGTGTGCAACGTGGCACCGGACACCATTAGGAAAGTTCTCAGAGTGTGTCCCAAGCTCTCAGCCTTGGGGCTTTACTATGCCAGTTTGTCTGACGATGTATTTCAGGAACTGCTTAAGCCCGAAAGAGCAGCTTTCACCCATTTAGACATTTTCTGTGAGCGCCTCGACAAATATATACCAGTCATCTCAGAAGAGCTCTGGGCTGCTGTAAGTCAAAAGCATCCCCAGCTCCGCGTAGACCTAGAGTTTGACCATACGGTCCCTGCCTGCAGGATACCACAGATCCTAAAGCTGAATATACCTGTGAGCACACTGCAACTTAATACCTATAATTACATGGTAGATCAGATTAGGTTTGTCAGCCAGAGCTACAGCGGTACCTTAAAGAAGCTGACACTGCAAACCACGTCCTCGGAGGACTTAAATTCCTCACTGGTAGATCTGGCCGGGCAGTGCAGAAATCTGCTGGAGATCCACTGCTACTGTGTGGTCAGCCAGGAGGTGGTAGATGCGTTCCTCACACACTGCCCCGCTCTGAAGCAGTACACGCTGAAGGTCACCAAGGAACGGCACCCCTGGAAACCAGTAACGGTTCGGTGACTTCCCAGGGAAATCGTGGGGAAAGAGGACAGGGAAGGAAGATTTAGATCTGTAAGGAAAACACTGCAAAACACTCTTTGCTCCAGAGAACGTGCTGTTTCACCGGCACTGGCTGTTACATATGATGCACACCTGTTCTGCAGACCAAGCATTTACACTCAGATGTGATAGACAAAGTGTTCTATGGAGAAACAGAATTGTCCTTTTTTTTTTTTTTACTTCTTGTATGTAGGGCAGATCGCCTTTTCTCCTCTTCTCTGCTTCTTTATTTCGCAGGAATGCCGAGTTTACCCTTCGCGAATTTCTACTGAGGAGCTCCCCAAAAATTGATTTTACGTTTTTAAAAGGATCTCCAAGTCAAACACCTTGTGTCAGGCACCCAGCAACTACTTAAGTAGACGCTCATGGGAGTGGCAGCTTCAATGCAGCCATTTCTGCCCAACGAGGTACTTAGCCGTGCAGACTCAGTGAACTATAGCAACAAGCTGTGGTCATCTGGTGGAAAATCCATTCTAACCTTGATAATTCCTCTTTCGACATTTCAGTGATGGTGAGCTCACCCGTTATCCACTTGTCAGCTAACTTCCAGTGTGGAAGGATGCAACAGGAGCTGAATTATGTTAGAAAATACAAGCAAGAGAAAAAGCACTTAAGGAAAAACATTCACAAGGTAGTAATAACATGCACGTGGCCTGAGAATTCCCTTGTCCTTCTTGTCTGTCTTTTGCTCAGGAATGCAGACTGCAGGTTATGATTTGAATGCCTTTTGCAAAGACCTTTGCCTTCATTACATTGTTCATGTTTCTTAGGAGAATCAAGAGTGTTGACAGGTTTTGTGTGTGGTATCTGCAATTCGCGGGCAAGTTACCTTCTGTCTGAATTAGGATATGTGTGCGTCGGTCTGTTGTACCCAAGATTTTGGTGAATGTTATGTGAAGAGCAGTTTTCTGAGTTGAGATGATCCTGGCCATAAAGCTACACTGGCAGGACCTATGTAGAGCCATCTAGAGCATTTCTTAGAATAATTAATAAAAAGCCTCTTGTCATCTAGATTCTATGTGTAGCTGCATTTATCACTCTCTCTTCTCACCCACGAGCCAGATAATTTCTCTTGACAAATAACACAGGATCTGGACCCAAATCAGCTCACAACTCTGACTTTTCAAAGCCTCGCTAGAGATGTGCAGCCCTGAGGTCTGGCCAGCCCTTGTTCATCTGTGCCAGCCAACATTTAGGAAAAGAAAATTCCGAAATAACAATTCAGGTACCTTGGCAAACGTGACGTTGCTGAGCCTGGGCATCCCACAGGCTCTCGGCAGGTGGGTTCGCTCCGGTGACTTGCTAACCTCCCAGCATAAGGTGCGCAGCACGTGTTGCCTTTGCATGACGCTGCGTATTTATTCACAGCTCTGTGAGATCGGCTGCAGTGCATTTTCATTCTGTGTATTGTTCTCCGGGGCTGGTGATGCCATCGCATTGTGCTGAGTTTTTAAGAGTGCGAGCAGCCCTGCTGATGTGACTCCCTGGGAGAGCCTACTTTCCAGTGGCCCGGGATAAAATTCGGTGGTTCATTCTGTGTCGGGCGCACGCGCGTGCAGGGAGGCAGGCACGCCGAGAGCCATGGGGTTAGTGTAGCCAGGGCACTGAAAAACTATGCAGGATTCACCCAGCTCTCTGGTGATGGATGGATACTCCAGCAATGTGCCAGCCTTCCTAACCAAACTCTGGACGCTGGTGGAAGATCCCGAAACGAACCATCTCATCTGCTGGAGCACAGTAAGTACAGCAAGCGTCGGTGTCACGGAAGCGCCTGCAATGCTGGGAAAGACCCCGGTGCGCGGCCCAGGTTCTACATTGCACAGCGACTGCCCTTTGCTTTGCAAGTGCTGGCATGACTGGGCGAGTCTGGGGACTGAGAGTTTGTTAAGTGGCCCTTTGGGATACGCTTGATATTATTTATCTGCACTATCATGGCTTTTGTGTTTCAAAGGGACCAACTGGTTTGGGAGAGTTTTGATAACAATATTTACACGTTCTGAAAGGGTGTCTAGTACTGAATCTTCTAAAAATCTGGACTCTCTGAGAGAGAGCTTCTTCACCTTGCTTCAATCTGCGATTCCCTAAACTTTTCTAGAAAAGGTGCAAAGCCCTTAAAAAAATTCGCTGCTGTTTGGATTATTTCACGTGTTCCTTGGCAGCCTTTCACAAGTGTCTTGAGAGGAGGCAGCAGATAAGTAGCATTCAGACCTCAGGCTAAAACCTGCAGTTTAAACAGTTCTTGGACTGGCACCCTAAATCACTCACATTTTGGAAGATCGTTTTTTCAAAGAGTCTGTGTGATGATCATGGGGATGCATGTGTGTATTGTCCATACAGCTTCATAGGAATAGATTGCTTTGACTTATATTATCATCTCAGTGACAAATAAGTACAAACAGAGAATTAAAATGATGTGATTTCACCCCCCCCCCATACAGCATTGATACCATATCATGCTTTTGACCTGACTAAGACTTGCTGCGAATAGTGTGATTTGTCTTCAGCGGGGAGTTACCAGAGAAGTTGTGTCCATTAACTTGTTCTCCAAAACCAAGAATCTATAACAAAAGCAGATTTAAAGGGTAAAAAGAAGTGGAAAGCAGCCTTTCTGCCATGTGTTTGCATCCCGTAGAGTTTTCATTCAAACTTGAGACAGGATTTGAGCTGCAGTTACTCAAGGCAGTGGTTGCTTTCTGATGTTGGTCCTACATGGCCGTACCTCTGCGAATGACCGAGTTTTGGTATAAGCGTTTCAGATAAGGACTTTCAACGGGAAAGATTTTCTGACATGTATAAATAGTCCCCTTTTTGTTAAACTTACTGCTATTTTTGGGTGCATGAGAGCACCACTGTGCTCTCCCTTCCTGCGACATAACATAGGCTACAGCTACAGTCTTGGGAGGTTTTGGTAAGGCTCTTCGATGTCTAAGTTTCCCAGGCAGGACGCAGGAACAACCACAGACCATGGCTGAAATGCAAAGAGTAGGTTTATTCTGGTTACCTGAGAATCTGAAGACTCTTTGCAGCAGCCCCTGGATGAGGCACACGGGCAGTGATCACACGAGCAGCTTGACAAGTGGCAGTGCGGGCATGAGGAGATCTTCCCTTGCTCAAAAGCGTGGGGCATTTATCCCACTGCTTTGTTATGTTTTGCTTGCTGTTCTGAGTTCCCAGGGCTTGCATGAGAGCTTTGCAGGGCAGGAGTGTGAGAGATGCCTCCGTATCCACCCCAGGCCTCTCATCGCAGCATGGATGTGCTGCTGGTCGAGCACACAAGGCCAAGCAGTCATCCAGTGGGATGGGTGTGTTTTCCAACACCTCAGGTGCAAGTCGCTTGAGTGTACCTACAGCCCTCCTCGCCAACCTTCAGTTGTACCCCTATGTTCCTCTTGTATCCATCGCTGTTGTTGGAGGTGAGAAATTGCATACATGCCGAAGGTTTCTGGGCGTAATCAGAACTCTTGGAAAATAGGACTTATAAGGACCTGTGAACTGTTTCTTAGCATGAAGGAGAAGAGATGGAGAGGAGACATTGGTAACAGTTTCTATACATGCTATAGGTAGTTGTAAGGTGGAAAGGAAAAGTCTGCTGTCTCTGTCCTTGGTAGATTGAAAAAGAATTAATTTATTGAATTTTCAAAATGGAAGATGCAGTTAGGAAAACCTTCTAGCAGATTCCCAACATAGCTTGCCCGGGCAGGGCATCTGTCATCATGGGTCTGTCAAGAACAGCTAAGATAAGCATCTGCTAAGACTGACATGCTGCAAAGTGAATTTTGCCTTGGGCAGAGAAGTGTCCTGCAGCTTGCACGATTTAAGACAAGGAAGGCACAGCTGCTGTGTGGGAACAAGCTGGCACATGCACAGTGCATCAGTGAACACGCAGTAAGTCCAGAGTCTCTTGTGCCTGTAGGAACCCTTTTGGATGCTCTGGTTTCTGAGAACATTGTGGCCCTGAGTTCAAAGGAAGGAGGTGTTCGGGTACATCATAAGGAGACATTCAGGTATATCGTAAGGAGATGTTCAGGCACACAAAACCCTTGTGGTTTTCCTTTTACATCAGCCTGCTCAGCCTGGAACATACAGCTGCATCTTAGAGAGCAGGAGCACAAGTGAGGCTGTCTCCAGAACAGCTTCTGCAGTGTTGGGAAAACCCTGGCCCCTACTGTTATGTCTGCAAGCTCAGCCTGTGAGGATAATTTCAGTGTATGGACAATTAGGGAGTCTTTTAAGCTATCAGTGAATGTTTTAAGCAGTTAATGAGCCTTTGCTTCTGCTGCATGGGGCACAGAAGGATAGGAAACACCCTGGTGATGGCCAAAGGGCGCTGTCAAGACAAACAGCCATGTTCAGTGCTTGCAACAGTGAGGAAGGAGTAGACCTGACCCATGTTTGTGGTCATGCAGGGTTAATTGGCAGAGCTGACAAACGAGCCAGAGCACAGAGGGAACTGGCACCGTTGGGTGATGGAGATGTAGTGGCAATGCCAGCTGGCATTGCCAGCTGGCTGCTTTCTGGTGGCTGTGGGCAGGCTACAGGCGCACACCAGCACCCCTTTAGTCGCCGAGTTTTCTTGGGGTCTTAATCACACTCCCTGTTTTAGAAACTTCAGGCAGCCCTGAGAGCACCCGTGCATCTACGGACCCTGCGATGGGTACTCGCTGTTTAGGAAACCAGCCTGCTGCAGAATGACCCCCGCAGGCTGGCACACCGCTTGACCGCTGGCAATAACGCTGACCACAGCAGGAGGCTGCCTGTGCCTGTGCTGGCCTCAGACCCCTCCCTGCCAACACCGCCCAGCCCCTGGTGTCTTTAGCCAGCTGCCCCTTGAAACCCGGCTGCAGGGGAGTTGGTAAATCCCAAATATCTACTGATGTCGTTGCCCCGGTGCGGGTCTCTGCATCTTGCCTGTCCCTCCACAGAGCTGTGGAGAGCTTCTAGGTAGTTAATTTTTCTGTCCCTTAAAAATGTGACGTGGATTGCTGTTTGCAAAAAGTTTCAAGGTTGCTTCAGGGCCCTCTCTGTACCAGCTTAAGTGTCAGCAGGTAGAAGGCCAGGCGGGGGAAGCACATGGTGTGCAGTGTGTCTGCCTCTGCCAGCAATTCCAGGCAGTTTGCCTTGTTTTGCAATCCCGGATCCTGGCAATGCAACCTCAGAAATGGATATTTTATGTGTTTGACGTGCCAGTTGCTGTCCGGGACTGTAAAGCCTGACGGTTAATGTTTTGCGGTTGCGCTTGTGGCTGTGCAATTTCAAAAAACAGACCGGAGAAGGCATGTAGAGCTTCTGGATTGGTGTGACATCTCCAGGGATGATTTCCTTTCCTGCCTTGTTGTGTTTCTTGTGCCATGTTTCCAGGCCTCCAGGACTGCTGTGCTCTGGAGCAGATGGGTCGGAGTTAGACCTATACAAGCAGAACAAGAGGTTATGATGGCAATTCTCACCTTCCAGGACCTTCTTCAGCCACCAGAGTCTTTCTGTGAGGTCAATGCAAGAGTGGGTGGTCACAAGCTACCAGATGTTTGTATGTAAAACCTATAGTTTCTTTCTCACATCCAAGGCTCTGAACTAAGCAGTTACAAAGCTGAGTAGAAAAGGATCAAAACGGCAGCGACAGAGGACTGACTGTACAAGAACTGAAGCAGCACATGCATCACTGAAGGTTGTTGTCCCTCTTCTCAGGTTCAAGGTGACAATTCAGAGACTTCCCCCACTGCAGGACTCAAAGGAATCATGTCCTCCAGGGCACCTCTCATGGTTGGGGACACTTCTCTGACTTTGCCTTTGTCCTTCTCTCCTTTGCAGAATGGCACCAGCTTCCATGTGTTCGACCAAGGACGCTTTGCCAAAGAGGTGCTGCCCAAGTATTTCAAGCACAACAACATGGCCAGTTTCGTCCGGCAGCTGAACATGTGTAAGTCCAACCACTATATCCTCAGCCCTGGGGGCCCTACAGACACGGGGGGAGTGGCAGAACGTGGGGGTGGGAGACACGAAAGAGAACCGTGGACAGAAAAGCTGAGCTCTCACATATACTCGTTATTGTGGCATTATTGATTTTGCCAAGGAGGCTCTGCCAGGGGAACGATTTCCTTATATTGACCTTGGATTCCAGCATGCAATTTCTGTTAGACTAAATTGGAAGATGTGAACTAAAAAAAAAATCAGCTACCAGGTTTTCTGCTTCCCTTGCATCAGTCTGATGACCTGTTGTAATTTCTTTCCCATTTTATCCTATATGTGGCTTTTCCAGCAGACTGGTACTGTGACACCTCCCTCAGAAACTGTTTCTTTTGAAGGCAGCATGCCCAGAGCTTGTCCATTTTCCCATATATTTCAGCATATCGCTGAAATAATTACGGAATTACTTCTCCCAGCAAACCTTGCCTTACTGGTTGGACATTTTCACCCCTTAGGGGAGATCTAGGTGTAGTTTTCAGCCACATCTAGACCACAATCCTATTAAATAAGGTTCTTTTTCTGATAGTTTTTTGAAGCCTTTTAATGACTAATTCCTAGAGTTCCTCAGTAAAGTTTTAGCTTTGCTATTTAACTATACAATGGCCCTATTGTAATTCTTAGGCCAGTCTTTAGAGCTGGTTTAGGAACCTTTCTAGGACTTTTGAGAAGTACCCAAAGTAGATTTTCAAAGGTGCATGTGACCTTTTTTTTTTTCCCTAAAAGTGGCACCCGATGATACTCGTCTGTGCCTTTGAAAAACTTTCCCCTGAATCCCTTTGGCTTGCAAATCAAGGTAGAGACTTTGGAAAGACGGACGTTTCGGCTTCTGGCAGACAGACCAACATGCTCAAGGGACTGCCGGCGAGGGCAGTGGGCGGGGATGGCCAGTGGGATGCACAGAGCTCTCCCTCACACTGGTTTTCTTGTAGATATGGCCCAAAAATCTGCTGGGGAAGGGAGCGTGGCTGTGATTTAGCACCGGATCAGCTCGAAAAGTGTGTGTAGGGGTGTGAACAGAAATGTCCTCAGGAGCAATGGTGGGAGGTGGGGAGTGGGCCCTTCACCTGCACCCTCTCCACACAGACGGCTTCAGGAAGGTGGTGAACATCGAGCAGGGGGGTCTGGTCAAGCCCGAGAGGGATGACACTGAGTTCCAGCACCTCTGCTTCCTGCAGGGCCACGAGCACCTCTTGGAGCACATCAAGAGGAAGGTGAGCATGCAGGGGACACACACATCGGTGGGATCCCCCGGCCCCACTGAGCCCCTTGGGTGGGAAGACTGAGCTCAGCACAGCAGAGCCCTATTCCAGAAGGGATCTGCCAACACAGAGCTTCTTCAAAACGTCCCTTGACAAGACAGGCTGAGAGAGTTGGGGCTGTTCAGTCTGCAGAAAAGAAGGCTCCGAGGAGACCTTATTGTGGCTTCCAGTATCTCAAGGGGGCTACAGGAAAGCTGGGGAGGGGATTGTTAGGCTGTCGGGTAGTGGTAGGACTAGAGGGAATGGATTGAAACCACAGATGGGTGGGTTCAGATTGGACGTGAGGAGGAAGTTCTTCACCATGAGGGTGGGGAGACCCTGGCCCAGGTTGCCCAGAGAGGGGGTGGCAGCCCCATCCCTGGAAGTTTTTAAGGCCAGGCTGGATGGGGCTCTGGGCAGCCTCGTCTGGTGGGAGATGTCCCTGCCCATGGCAGGGGGGTTGGAACGGGATGATCTTTAAGGTCCCTTCCAGCCCTGACAATTCTATGATTCTATGATTCCTGCCACCATAGCTCTGTGCCCTGGGCCCTTCTAACCCTCCTATGTCCCTTTTTTGGGGATGGATTGATGAGAACAACACTCTACGGTTGTCATGAGATTTTCTCCCAGAACCACATTCCTCTCTTGATAACCCTTCAAATACTTTGCTTTCATGCCAACATACCCCATGGTCTGGTTTCTGACCTCTCTCTGTACACATGTGTGGTTGGGGCAGGGTCCTCAGTGTGCAGGGCTTGGCTTTCGTCAGAGTTTTGTCTGCATTTTTTTTTTTTCCCACTCTGTCGCTCGGTGTCACGAGACCTCCGCGCAGTGCTGGGTGGCCCAGCTTGCTCCGCGCCACTCGGCTTTTGAGTCATCACCTGCTTCTCTAGAGAAGCACAGCGTGACTCCTGTGGGGTCTCCCAGCAGCCATCTCCTTTTGTTATAGCCGAGATAACTTTCTCCTGCCCTCAGTTTGCTGTCTCTTAGCCCGTTATCGATGGCCAAAAAGGGCTGTTGTCTTACTGAATTAGCAGAGCGGCTTCAGAAAAGGGACTTCGGCAAATGCCTTCTGAAAATCCAAGTGTAATATGTCAGTCTGAAGCATTACCTCAGGCTCATCTGTTTAAAACATGAGGCTGGATTGGCTTTCCCTGTAGTGGAGTAGAAAGATTTAATCAAACAGCCTAGTTCAATTCCTCTCTGGTCCTCAAAATGCCTTTTTTTTTTTTTTCCCCCCAAGCTGATTTGAAATAAGTCCCTACTCTGGTGGGGAATGTTCTGTTTCCAACAGATCCTCTGCATGAAAGGATTTGTCTCGTTCTTTGCTCTAGTTTATCCCTTTGGCCTTTGCAACACTACCCTAAGGATAGTTCAGACTCCTGTGCACGTTGCATTATTTCAGCACGTCAGACCCTGGCTGATGGAAGCCCTGCACCCAAGCCACAGCAGGGACTCTCCATGGCCCTTCTTGTGTTGGTAAAATCCACCTCTGATTTTTTCCTCCTCAGGTGTCGGTAGTGAAAAGTGAGGAGACCAAGATGCGCCAGGAGGACCTCAGCAGGTTGCTATACGAGGTACAGATACTGAGAAGTCAGCAGGAGAACATGGAGTGTCAAGTGCAGGACATGAAGCAGTGAGTTGAATCCTGAAGGCTGCTTCTTATGGGCATTTGCTTCTCTCGAGCTGTTGATTTTGGGAAATGTCTGACAGGAGAAGCCTTAAACACCTCCCACCCACGTGCTGAGCCAGGGACTAATCATATGGACTAGATCTGTAGAGACTATGATCTAGGCAGACTTGATGATCAGCAAAATGTGAATTCATTGTCAGCTTCTCGGTGTTCTGTGACAGGTAGACAGCTAATTTTCCATGTTTCATCCGTGTCTTCCCTTTAGAGATAAGGAAAGCACAGAGGAGGCTATCTAGGAAATATGTGTATAACCTGGGAACTCAAGTCAGATGACTGTGTTTCCTCCAGATAGAAATGACGATAAAGATTTAACTCTTGCTCACACATGGAAGTCCTTGGCAGAAACCTGGTGGTGTCCACCCTAGCTATTAAAAAAACGCAAAAATATCTCTCTGTCATCCTCCACCTCAAAAATATGACTGGCCTAAAATAAGTAAGAACACAAGAAGTGCTCTAGTGTTTAGTCCCTGGACCCATCTCTCTTCTGACATGGCCAAAGTTGTTGTGTAAGAGCCAAGCAAGCAAATGCAAGGCTGCCTGCCTGGGGCTGCCTGACCAGCTGTCTGAGACTCTGGGGTTTTCTGAGTCATTAGGAACTTAGTAAATGGGTGCACTTTATAAATCTTGTACTCAGAGAGGCTAGTATTTGCCCCCAGAATTTTAATTTCTACAGAAAACCTTCATTCAAAACCACCTGAATAATCAAAAAGACCCAAACCCCTTCTTTTACAAAGAAAGCTGATGTTCATGCACTGACATCCTGGTCCTTGAGTGAAGACATACACTGTGAAACTTCATTCAAGCCCAGCACCTTATGTGCAATGGAGAAATATTTTTATCCCACCTCAGTTTTTAATGACTCTCACACTTGGCACATGCATGAAATCACACTGTGAAATCCAGGTATAGTGGCAATGAAAGAGTTTCTAGGCTTGTATCTTATTTAATTTTTAAGGAATTTCAGTACTGATGATTTGGCTTTGTTTTTAGTTTATTCTTCCTTTTGATTTGCGTGCTCCCTTCCTCCATCTGGCAAAAGGCAAAGCTGCTTTCAACTGATGAAAATAATACAGTTGTTATAAACTCAGATGGACCAGAAATCCCAGGCTGAAATCACATTGAGAAATTTACACTGGTGCAGAACCATTAGGACGTAACTCCAGGACAAGCTGTCAGACTAAGGAAAGCTGCTTTGCTGGAAATCCTGCCAGTGCCAACACAGAAAGTTCACTGCAGAGATTCTCGCTCTACAAGCTGCTGTACTAGGGCAGCTACTGTGTTCTTCTGAGCCCTGGACCTTATCTTCCCACTTCTAGCATCAATCCACACTGGAAAGACTAAAAGGCAAAAGGATTTATGAATTTCACCTGCATGATAGGTTTTGCTGGCCTGTCAGTTCTGGTACATCCATATACTCTTGAGATAAATTGACTGGCAAAACCTCTTGCAGCACAGGCTTGGCTGGCACCCAGACTTGAAGGCAGCACAGTAAATAAACTCTGCATCCCCCCATCCCACTTTTTGGGGCTGACTCTTTAAGGGAGCCTGTAAAAAAACCCTGCGTGCTGCATTTGCAGACAGAAAATAAATATGCTTTATGCAATTGCAAGCTGGACACAGGTCTGTGCTGGCTGAAATCAGTGACTCCCACTAATAAAATCATTACAGTCCTCCTAGTTTCAGGCTTTCAGACGCAGAAGCATCCCGTTAGCTGCTCCACTCCCTCTCAACCATGCCTTTGTACCACCATGTGGATGAGATTCAAGCAGGCAGAATCTGTTGGATCTCTATCCGTAGGATCTTTAGGGGGCACTGGGGGCAGTTGTGGAGAGACTGGGCTTTCTTGGCTCCCGCAGGAAGAACACTCTTGGTGATCCAAATCATTCAAAGTCACAAATCAAGCCTTGTTAAAATTCTGAGTCTGCCCCAAATACTCCACAGAGGCTAAACACGTGTCATTACCCTCCCCTGTGAATGTTAGCTTCTCTTTTTTTTTTGTTTTTCCTCCATACTTTGCTCGGTAGTTCTTTTGGGGTCAAGGAAAACCAAGGAAAACAATTGTGTGACCCCGTTTGGGACAGCTGAACAGAGCCAAGCACTGCAGGAGCCCTAAAGTGCGACGGGCTTTGCACAACGGGGTCTGCTGTGCGTCACGGCAGCTCCGCGGGCTGTTGGGATGTTTCTGCGCTCACGGAAAGTTTCTGTTTCGCTTTCAGGCAAAACGAAGTTCTTTGGCGGGAAGTCGTCTCTCTCCGGCAGAACCACTCGCAGCAACAGAAAGTGATCAACAAGGTAGCGGTTGTATAAACCCCAAACTCGCTTGGACTGTGTGGTGTATGTCCTCCGATTTTTTTTTGTTTCTTCCTCATCCCATAATCTCTGCGCTCTGATATCACAGTGTATTTATTTCCTCTCTCTTTCAAATTATATGATACTTTTACGTGTCCTATGGAAAGCGGTCATTAGCAAAGCTTAGATGATGCCCTCGAGTACAAGATTTTTATTTCCCTGTCAGTCATTGCTGTGGTGTTAGAAACCACTTTTCTGTCAAAGTCCTGAGCAAGAGAGCACAACTCTCACTCATTGCCCGGTATTGGCAGCGTTCTGGCTGTACTGATGCCTGTGGCCTTCCCAAATCTTTCCTTTGTAGAAGGCAGAAGCCTCCCCCTCCTGCCAGCACGGAAGCTGCAGGCAGCAGAATTGGCTAGCCAGTGCCCCACTGGGGACCTCCAGCAACTGGTACTCCTCCCGGTGTTACTGGTAGAGCTGAGGACTTACTGTACAACCTTTCAGACTGAAGGGGAGCACTGTGGGGCCATGTCCTTTGAAATCTAGCATGACCAGTGCTAGAAAAGGCCTCTCCAGTGATTCCCAGATGGTGCTGATGTGACCAAACACGTCACATTTCCCAGTTGCCCTGAGAGCCACGTTCTGCCCCTCACGTGGCATCAGAGAGTCATAGGACTGGATAGAAATGCACGAGGCTATCAAACCTTCCTCCAGCTCTGCGGCTGAACCAGCCCCACCACTCATTGTAGAGGCATTTATGCAGCTCTATTTTGTTATATTGAGCAATGAGTAAGAGGCAGCTGTGATATATAATAATAATGCTCTCTTTGTTTGGAGGTCAAAGCAGAGCATTAGGCTCAAGCTGACCTGGGAATATGTTGCTAAGTGATTCCTCTTCATAGCCGTTCTGCAACCCTTTTAGCGTCCTGTTATGTCAACACTGAATTTCACAGGGCTGAAAAACTCAGCTGAAAGAGCGAAGACCTCCATCCAGGAGGTCTGCCCTGGATGTACCTCTTTCATTTGCAAAGTCAGGCTTTACAGAGTGTCTTATAAAGGTCTCTGAAGACTTTTAAAGAGCCCAAGTCTAACTCCAGGCCTAAGTATCTTGGCATGTGTGCTTCACAAGTAGGTTCCCAAGTCTAGCTGGAGTGCTGAGCACATGCATCTAGCAGCCTTCGCACAGAGCAGGCACCTGGGTGTGTTGCTTGAGAGCCAGGCAGGTCGTTTGAGTTCTTGGAAAGCTCAGTCCTGTCTTGGGCTCCAGTACCTCCTGCGGTTTGTCTCCTGTGTTTCATGGCAGCTCTCAGTTTTGGGGTGTTGTCAGGAGGGAGGAATGCGTTGAGATAAGAATGGCTGCGAGAGCAGGGAGTGCTGAATCACTCTGCTGATTAACACCGGATTTTGATCTCTCCTGACAGCTGATTCAGTTTCTGTTTGGCCAGCTCCAATCAAGCCCTAGCAGTGCTGGGATAAAGAGGAAGCTGTAAGTACCCTTGTGTGGTGTGCACACGCTCACGGGTGCATAATGCTGCCCCCTCACTAAAAGCACAAGCTCAGCTCGCCCAGGCAGGCGGTCACCGGACCAGGGCACCATGGTGATGGGAAATGAATGGGCTGAACTGCCGAGTCAGACCTGCTGACATGCCCCATTCAGTGGTCTTTAGAGAAGCACCGTGTCAGCTCGTGACCTTTATTTGGGGAACACAACGCGCGATGGGCGATGGGAGCACTGACTGTTGGGGAGAGTAGAGGGCAGGACCCCACCGCTGGTCCTCCAGGTCCCAGTTTTGTCACTTGGCATCAGTGGGAGCAGAGCTGGGCTCAGCCAGCCCACAGACACATTCAGTTTGACCTACGGACAGGTTTGGTGGCATGTAACCTGCAGGCCTTAGGGAAGAAGTTGGAGAAAGATTTTAGATAGGGGGTATCTTCAGAGTCGTAACTAAGCTCTTGGAGGCAAGAGAATAGAGACGCTTGAATTAGGAAGCTTAGAGCCTTCCGGGAGAGCAGCTGTGCATTTGTGGCTCTGTGGTGCTCGGGATCTAAAGAAGGGAGAAGGGGTTGCTAAGAGGAATTTGCCTTTGTGGCTCAGGCTGAGGGCAGGGGCCTGCATCCAGTTCCCAGCTTTATTATCTTGTGGCCTTTGGCAACCTGGAAACTTCTGCACGCCTCAGAGAAAGGAGCCAGACTTACCAAGAACGGCTGCTCGATGGAGTTGCTGTTCTTTAAGTCAGTGTCTTTGTTCTTGACTGACTCTTCTTGTGAGGAAGATTGTAAAGGAAACACAGGGTTGAATGAAGGAGCCCATAACCTGTAAAAGCGTGCTGGGTACACATTCCTCTGCCTACCCCTTTACTGAGCCTCTTGGGAAGGATAAACTCTGCAAGGAGAATGGTAGCAAAGAAGTGGGAAAATTTCCCTCCACTGGAGTGAGGAAGCAGAGAAGTGAGATGCTGGGTCTGATCTCTCGTTTCTGTGGTCAGGGCCATGCCCTCCCCATTAAAGCTTTGCAGCCCAAGAAATGTTGACTCTAGACCACTGCTTTTTTGCAAAGAACAGGTCACTAGGGAGAAGCTGTGCTGAAAGGGGCAAAAGAGCACAGAACTATCTGCACAGCAACTGTATTGGCTTTCTTATGAAGATGGGTTGCACTGATACAACTCAGCTGCAATTTGCAGTGTTGTACATTAATTTGAGTTTCTGCTTACCTGGAACCATGAAGGTCTGTCTTCAAGGAGCATCAACTCTTATCTGCACCTCTCATATTCTACCTTTCACAGTTTTGTTTTCCTGCCTCTCTTTTAAATAGCTGCAGGAAAGCTTAGTGTACAGCCTGGAACAGCTGTTGGCACAGGTTCCTTTTGTGCAGCGCTATGTACGGAGATGTAGTTTTGCCAAAGAGGCCCTGAGCACAAGGGAGCTGGTAACAAGGCCAGATTCCCAGTATTATACGAGTAATTTTAGCATAGCTACCTCCAGCTAAACAAGCTGAGGATCCAGCTGTGGTGGTTTGGCCCTGGCTGGAGGCCAGGAGCTCACCAAAGCTGCTCTATCACTCCCCTTTTTAGATGGACAGGGGAGAGGTAAGATGTAACAAGAGGCCCGTGGGTAAAGATAAAAAGCAGTTTAATGTAGGAATAGCAAATGTTGTGCGCAGAAGCAAAGCAAAACAGAACAAAGATTATTCTCTACTACCCATCGGCGGGCGATGTCCGGCCGCTTTCCCAGGCAGCAGGGCTCCAACATGCATAGTGGTTGCTCCAGGAGGACAAACACAAACAGCGCATGCCCCCCCATCTCCCTCTGCCTTCTCGCTTTTATATCTGAGGTGACGTCATATGGTATGGAATACCCCTGTGGTCAGTTTGGGTCAGCTGGCCCGGCTGTATCCCCTCCCAAGATGTTGCTCACGCCCAGCCTACTGCTGGGAGAATGTTGGAAAACCACAGCCTCAGTGCTGTGTGAGCATTGCTCAGCAGTAGCCGAAACACTGGGATGCTATCAACACCCTTCTTAGCTACCACTCTGAGAAACACAGCACTGAGAGAGCTGCTGTGGGAAGATTAAGTCCACCTCAGCCTGACCCAATACACCAACCTGGAGCCTGAAGCCACTAACAATTAGAAGAAAGTATGAGCTGAGTCTGTTAGTTCACTTGCATCTTTCAAATAAGATCTAGAAAACCTAGATCATCCCATTTCTGTATGGCTAATGCCCTTTTTTAATGGTGACCTCCTCCAAAACTCTTGTTTCCCTTCCTTGTCCCTAACACCCAACAGGAAAGTACCTTACAGCTGAGGACAGGGGAAAACAACCCTTGGCTGAGAGGCATTTCTTGTACAAGAAACCAGCCAGTATGTGCTGAGAAAACAAACCTCTTTCTCTTCACAGACCTCTGATGCTTGACAATGGGATCTCAGCTCCGCAAGTGTCCAAGTTCAGCCGGCATTTGTCTACGGACCCCCTCCATGACCCCTATTTCATACAGTCGGTAGGTTGACGCCAGCCTCTGAGCTTTGTAGGATTTCTTTGGCCAGGGTGGAAAAATGTGTGAAGCAGTAATACAGATCAGAAAGTCCTTTGGCATTGAAGAAGGTTGCAAAGCTGAGGGCTGGATCTTTCCCTCCAGAGGAAGCTGATCAGTCTAGTCAAAATGTCAGACTTGGTAAAACCTCTCAGTAGCTGACACTTTAGTCACAGCACTTATCTTACACCTGCTCCTCTCCATAGTTGGAGGAGAGACCAGAGGAAATTATAATTTTGTGCGGTAGGTAAAAGTTTTCTTGGTTTTCGTACAAGGACTCAAGGGCACAGTGAGCAAGCCCTGACTGCTCAGATAGGGGCTTGGACTTGGCCTCAGAAGGATAAATCTATGTCATTTTTGCTTTCCTTTTAGCCCTCGACAGAACCTGCCTCTTGCTTGAACAGCCCTGCGATTGCTGGAGGACCCATCATATCTGATGTTACCGAGGCATCGCCATCCAACATAATAAATATGCAGTCCCCTCCTGAAAATGACAGGTAAACACGTTTGTGGTTAAAATCCGGGGAGAGTTGTGTACGGACATGCGTAACTTCAGAAGAGTTTTGTCTGTCTCTAATTCTACTGAAGTTTCTGTCTGATTCACAAATCTTTACGGAGGTGGTGGGCTGGAACATTTCACTCCAGTTTTCAGTGTGGGGCAGATTTTCAGAACGAGGGAGGGATAATAACAGCACAACTTTTGAAGCAAAGTCATCAGTTTCATGCTGAGAACTGCCATGCACTGCTTTAAGAAGTATTCCATGTTTCTTTATCTTTTGTGCTCAAGACAGGGGTTGTCTTAGACTTTACCAAATAATACCAATACTTGTTGGGTTTGTTGAGAGGCAGCGTAAGAGAAGTTTCCTTTTGGCTTTGGCAAAGAAGCAGCAGAATCAAACTGTACATCTTTCTGCTAATGCAGGCAGAAAGGTTGCACAACAACAACTTCCGATGTTAGATGACTTTTCTGTGAAAAGGTCCCAGTAACGTAAGAATTGAATGTAGAGGTATTTTAACGCTTATCTCTTCCTGCCACAGACATGCAGTGTGTTTAGGGCTAGTAGCAGAATAGCTACAGCTATGTCAGTGGAAAGTAAGCAGGCAGATGAATCATGGAAACAGTTTCTCGGGCACAGAGGCAAGGTAGTTAAACTCTAGAAATTGCCTGTAAATCTGCCTCATAATTGAAACCAGAGCCATAAAATTATCTCAAAGCATGTAAAGAGCTCCAGATTAAAAAAAAAAAAACCCCAAAACTCGCAACCAAAACCTGGAAGCCATTTCTAAAGCAGAAAAATTTTAATATAACCTTTAAGTTCCTTATTTCTGCTAATTACTGAGTGCCATCTGGTGGTCTCTGGTCTATGCTGTGTCGTCATGACTCAAGAATCCGAGCCAGCCATGGGCCTAATGAGTTTGTGAGTGTGGTGCTTCCTAAATCAGTATGAGCTTCTGGTGGGAGTTTAGAATTCACGAGATAGAAGATGATCTGAAAGGATGCTGAGGAAGGCTTTGTACCGTCACGTACTATCCCATGTGTGTGACATTCTCATGTGTTGTCTTGCAGTAAAGCTGGTCTGTAAGTGTAAAAATATGTTTTTCAGTGGTTTTCTATGCCCTATGCCTGTTCACAGGGAGCTGTAAAATCTCCTAGAAGTAGTACCAAGCAGATTTTTACATGCAAAATGGTACTATTCAAAACTTCAGTGTCCTATGTCCATGTAGGAGTAACATGAGGTGCCTCTCCCACTGGAAAAAGGCAAACCTCTGCTTCCAAACAAGTAAAATACCCGACTGGGACTATCAGATCTCGATAACTTCTGTTCTGAATCCTGCAGGGCCACAAGATCCCAGCGTGTGTCACTGGGATCTCTTGCTTGCTGGTCCCCTCCTAACTCCTGTACAGGAAGGTCTTACTCATCCCATTCCTGTCTCTAGGGCTTTTCTTTTTCAGGGGAACCTCCCTAGCCTAGTGACCCTTTAACCTGCTCAAGCCTAACGCTCGTCTGAGGAATGACCAACACATGGAAGTGTATTTTCCATATTTGCAAAACAGTCGAATGGGGCAAATTCATTACAGCTATGGCTGATGAAGTGACTGAGGATATTCCAGCTGAGCGTGTTTCTGGAGCTTGCTGAGAAGAAATCAAGGCTGCTGCTTTCTTTTGCCCATCTAGGGGAGTGGAAGGACCCATGGGGCAGTTTGATGGGAAGTGGGAGCAAGCCCTTGTGCTGTTGCCCTTCCCGGTAGCGCAAGGCCTTGGTGGAGCAGACGTGTGTGTGGTGCTGAGTCTTGTCTCCGATACAGAGAGAAGTGCCTCATGCTGATCAAGGAAGAGCCGGTGAGCCCTGGAGTGAAAGCCGCCGCCGAGCCTGACGTCCCGCTGCCGGGCTGCCGGGCTTGCTCCGAGCCCCCTGTGCTCCCAGTTGCCATGGTTCAGTCTGTTTTGGAAGGCAAGGGGAGCTGTGGTGCAGCCCCACCAGGGACCTCGCAGCCATCTGAGAGAAGAGGCAGAAGGGCTTTGCTGGACAGGTGAGGGGAGCTTGCGGGGGCCTCTTTTCTCCTTAGCAGGGGGTGAAAGGGGAGGCTGACTCAGGTCACCTAATGCAGCCTGGTGAGCTCCATCCTGCACCTGGGAAGGCTGCTCAGCCCTGCTTTCTCTCTGTCTGCACGCAAGCCTCGCTCGTGGCAACATTTCCCCGTGTCTTTTCTCAGAACAGATATTTCGGACCCGTTGGAGGGCACCGACTGGAGCTTGGAGGGGCTGCAGCTGCTGCTGAGGAGCCAGCAGTACGGGCTGGAGCCCGCCAACCTCTTGGACGTGAGTGTCGGGTCCTTCGCCGGGGCGGCAGCGGGCTGGAGGTCAGGCAGGGCGTGCTGCTTGGTCTTGTGTGGCACTTCATCTGTCACGTGCCGCCAGGAGAGTCACAGCTCTCTTTGGACCTGCTCCCAAGGACTGTCAGGATTTCGGCATTAAATGGTCCTGGTTTACATTCTGAAAATACACACATCATCATCAGACCTAGCATATTCATGTAAAATAAGCCTAATATAAGACTCTAGCTAATTTAGTAATTGCTTTAGGTTTATTTTTATTTTTGTTCTCTGCATCTTAGATACTCCTTGACTGCGTTTAGCTCTACTACCTTCACCTTTTCTTCTTGTTCTGGGAAGCGTAGCCGATGTCAAATTATCTCTCTGCTGAGATATTTATCTGTCTGCAGTTCTCAGGTCACTTTTCATTTGAAGTGGATGGCAGCTTTTTTCTTAAGTATATATGCAGAAATATGAAGGTTTGCTTATTTCTCTCTCTCTCTCTCCTTGTACACATGTACAAGCATATGAAAGCTTTTTAGTATATGAAAAGTTTTTGTCCGTGATCAAATAATTTTGTGCCTGAGAAAAGACTGTATATGTCAGATATCTGCTCCTTGAGGAGGTGCTTCAGAGACAGGCACACGGTAAGCTTGCATGGATAAACAGGAATGAAAAAAGAATTTAAAAAAAATCAATCTTGTTCTCTTAAAGCCAGTTCCCAAGTGTCTGTGATCCATTTTGACTTTACTAACGGCCTGCTCTGTCACTGACTCCGTTGGTTTCTGCTTCTTATGTCTCATTAGAAGGTGTTTTCCTGTTACTGACACACTTTTCTCTCTCTGTGCGACTGAACGTCACGAGAGTGAGAATGAATCATAAAACTGTACCCCAGAACAACGGCTCCTTTTCCCATTGCTCAGGCTTCTCGAGAAATTGCCACCACGGCATTAATGCTGCAGGAATCTGCCCTCCGCTACTGTGTTGTGGGATCCTTTTAAAAAAAAAACAAACCCACAACTAATCTGGAAGTGTCTTAAGACCCAAAAGCAGCAAAAAAAGGGATTTGATTTGTGTATGCCGCGACACAATCAGCTGCCCCCCCGTTATGACCAGGTGGTGGAGCCCTGATTGACAATTATTTTTCTCCCAACAGGTCTTTAATCCCAATTTACCTTTGAGTGAGTGGAATTTGACTGAAATCGAAGCCAGTCTGTCCCCGGTAAGAGATGTGTATTTCTAATATATGATTATGATGATAATAATAATAATGATCATGTAATTATGAGCCTGCGCCTAACTGAAGGGTGTTTTGTTAGTTTACAGCCAGTGGGGGTAAAGCACAGCAAGTACACATCTCCTGAGGGTAGGCTCCGAGTGTTATCTTATCCTCTTATCCTGTCTTTCCCACTCAGCCAGAGCTTGTTTAGAGTTGTGCTGGTGTCCCAGAGTCTTTAACTGAAACTGGCCACTCTGAGCTTTCTCTTATTGTGTCACATCCTACTAATACCATAGATTCATGACAGGGAGGTTGGACTAAATGATCTTTAAGGTCCCTTCCAGCCTAGGCCATTCTATGATTCTGTGATTCTATGATTCTTAAAGCATCTTTGTGCCAAAGCTTTTTATAAAATATGTCTTTACGAAGTGCAGGCACCCCTGTAGGTATCAGGAGCATGCAGTTAGAATAGAGGTTAATAAATACCCGGAGAGAAGAAACAAGGAGAAATTGGTGGTGATTGTTTGAGATTGATATCGACAGAGACATTAAATCATGTGGTGATTTAATAAACAGTGAGGGAAATGTGGGTTTCATGGCTGGGTTCTTTTTCCTGCTTGATGGAGGGCAAATGTCCAGAGCCCTCGCTGCCAGCCAGGTTGGGTAAAGACTTGGATGGTTTTGCTGTTTCCACAGACACATGAGCAGAATATAATCTAATGAAGTGTGAAAGGTCTTTAAGCCTTCCTCATGATATCACTATCCTTTTTAGGTTTCAGTTTAATAATTTTGAATTTACTGGGTAATTCCACTTCCTGAGTCTTAGGAAGGAGAGTCTCTGAAGAGATAAATAGTATTAGCAAGTCTTGGAAACAAGGAGTGGTGTCTTTTAAAAAGGATTGCATGAGAGGAAGAGACCAAGAGGGAGGCTGCAACGTTCACTAGCCCAGTGCTCGAGTCCACTGAGGTTCCCAGCGTCTGGTGCAGTCTGCCCTTCACCTTGTTCATCCTACAGGAAGTCAGGAGTGTAGAGAAGCCTGGAAGTAACACCTGTAGTGTTTCCACACCTGTGCGAGCAAAAAAATAGCTTTACTTTAAAGACCGTCATAGGCAAATGAAAAGAAAACTCCTTTCATCTTTGTTGCTGGCTGCAGAGAACTGTGGGGTTTGATTGCATGCCAGCCAGGTGGGGACAGCCACCCTGATGTTTGCCCTCCTCATGTGCCGTGAGCTTCACACCCCGTTAGTCAGTGCTAATAGAGGATTGCATCTCCCTCAGCCCTCTCCTTCAGGCACGTCTGCGCTTGAGCACACCCTTGTGGCTGTCTTGGCCAGGTGTGGGTGAGGCTGGGGGGAGAGGCAGGGCAGGGAGGACAGCGTGCGTTACTGGCGGGTGTCGTGCAGCGTTGAAGAAGCAGTGATGTTCCGGAACGGCCTAGTTCTAACGAGCTCCCCTGTCTTTGTATAATTGGACATTGTAGTTTATATTTTTGCATCAAGATGCAGCGACTCACAGTGGATCTGGAGAAGAATGCAGCTGAGCTGTCCTCGAAAGTGTTCAACCCACCGTTCAACAACGCCTGCCCAGGTAGGAGCACCTGCAGCTCTTGCAGACTGGGCGTGTAGTTACGGTGTTAAACCCGTCAGCAGCTAGATGCAACCTCCAGCACTGACCGTTTGCCACTTTCAGGGAATAAAACACTTTTGCTATTTTACTTTCATGACTGTCAGCCAGCACTGTTTCCACAACGCCTTCTAAGCTGGTTACTGAGCCGTGGCAAAAGCGGGGGCGATAAACTGGGGTTTGGCTGTAACTGAACTACCTGTTTGTGCCTGGGGCCACATCATATGTATCAGGGTCTCCACTGTTGGCCTGTTTTCGCCACCTAAGAGCAGTGTGGTGATCTCAGTGTGTAGCAGTGGTAAGAGCTGTGCGGGCCCTGCGTTTCCTTTGGTTCCTTGCTGCAGAGGAGGTGCCCTGCTAGCTGCGAGCAGCCAAGGGAAAAAAGTTTATGTCTCAGTTTTTCCAGACCTTTCACCAGGCCTCAGCAGAACTGTCCAGCTCATCTTCTCCCACTCACTGACTCTGATAAAGTGTGTCATTGACCTTAGATATGAACATGGAAGTGTTTTCCTGGTCTGGGAATAGCCATGCATTATTATTTTCACATGTATTCAGCTAGGATAGACCTGAAAAAAAGAAGCTTTTGTGAGCCTTAGTTTGGTACTGTAGCCACCCTGACCTGAGCCCACAGTTTTCATGTACTGAGTGTCATTCAAGGACCTCCAAGTCTCCACATTAAGCTCAGCAACTTATACAAGCAATAGAGACCTTAAAAGCTCAGCTATGCCGAGAGAATTCTGAAGCAGACTGGAACTGAACTGCACAAGAAGGTTTGCAAAGCCTTTCTGTCCAGGCAGTGATGCTGGAACAATGGGGCAGTTGACAGATGTCTCCTTCTGCAAAGATGAGGAAGAACAGGTAGTTCTTGAGCAGAGGAGAAGCTGCTCTTACCCACTTCCCCACGTCTCCAGCCATTTGGTGATCCCTCTTTCCCTTCTCGTGAGGCATCTCAGCATTCAGGCAGAACCCAGCTCAGCAACCTGTAGATGTTCACATCAATTTTAACGAGGTTTTTGTGAGTCCAAGTTTGACTCGAGCATTTCCAAGCTTTTTTTTTTTTCCCCCTGCAGTGAGACCTCTCACCTCCTGTTGCGTATTTGCCACTTTTCAGTTCTCCGTACGTGAAGTCTGGTAACGTGCCTGCCAGAAACTGAGTTTTCTGTCCGTTTGCATTCCCTAGGGAAAGATGTTTTTCTTGAAAGCGCCCAGCAGTTCCTCATCGATCGTCAGTCGATCTTTGGAAACGACCTCGTCAGCTTGCCTGAAAGTTCATCGCTTTACGTTCCCTCTGAAAACGTGGCTTCCTACCTGTCCGCTGTGGGTGTCCAGGGGGATATCCCACTAAACCTGAGCTCTTCGACCGACAGCAACCAGTGATTTAACTTCCAAGAAGCATCATCTCCCTCACACCCACCCAGGCACCCGCAGGTTTGAATGTAAAGAAACAAAGGCTACTCAGAAACCCGCAAGAGTTTCTTTTTGTGCCCTTTCTCTTTCTGAGTAGATGGAAATGGTCGGTAGCTGTTGCGTTACCCTCCCTGTGCCCCGATTTCAGTGTTTACCCAGGATAACAATTTTAACACAAAGTGCTACTTCTGGTGCTTGCTCCTATGAGGAGTGAGAACTTGGCAGGATTTTTTTTTTTTCCTTGAAAATAGTTTTAAGAAATTTCAAATCTTCTAGCAGAATTTAAGTGAGGAGTATCTTGAAAATACATCAGGCACTTTGTAAAATAAAGTGATCCTGACTAGTGTCTGCAATGGGAAGCCGTTGGATTTTGGGGGGGACAGCCCAGGTTAGCTAAGATGCCCCACCTTTCTGGATGCTCTGTTTTAAATAAGGTAATAGTTCTATATGCCAGTCCAATGCTCTAAAAATACTCTTTTATCCATTCTCTGGTTTGGATGGGATGTCCTTGTCCCTCTTCCTTATCCTTCTAGGGCGAGTGGGAAAATGAAGATCTCTGGGTCATTTTCCCACCTCTGAGAATGTGCCTCTGACTCTTGGGGGAGCTACAGACCATCGCAGACCCCAAAACATCCCATGCTGAGTTGAGAGTGTTTGTTATTTGTGGTTTGGGGTTTTTTTTCCCAAATTTATTTTTTCTTACATAAAAGCAGGGCACCCCAATACTTTTTTTTCTCCCCCCAAAATAATGATTTTTTAAAAAAGGACAGACTGTCCTACACACACAATTTTCCATGTGCAAAGGGGACTGAGGGAGCGCGCTCTGGATTTTGGTGCTGGCTAATTGTTTCATATCCGGTCCAATGATTTTTTTTCCTTGGCCTTGAGCTGTTCTATTTCCCCTGAAGACCTGCCTGTTGGTTTATTGATGTATAAAATATTGACTGATTGGATCCGCTTCTTAGAAGGGCTCTCAGCTGCTCAGCATAGGAGAGAGGCAGAAGGGTTAGTCCACCACGTCCCGCTGACTTTTCTTCTGTCCTTTGTGCATCGAGACCAGCCTCCAAAGTTCGAATTAATCTTCCATGTGGTTTCTGACACCTGAGCTTCTCGACAAAGCAGAGCTTTGTTTTTTATGCCGTAGTTCTAATGAGAACGTATTATTTATCTCAGTATCCTCTAGTTGAGTTGTGTTTCCTTAGGCAAGCTACCCAAATGCAGTAAGACAGACCCAGGAAATTCAACTGACTCGGGCCTCTGAAGGGCTTGGACAGGGAGGTACGAGCAGTGCCAGTATCATTTGGAGAAATTCTCTGCTCACTTCCATTGCCGTGATGATTCTTGGTTTTAAACTGTATTTATGAGCATCTTGAATGGTCGAGCAAGATTTACCCCACATTGCAGTCAATCAGACGAATGCAGGCTCAAACTCTCCTTAATAAGACGAGCGTGTTTTACACAGACCTTCCTGCCGCAGCCCTCTCCTCCCTCCAGTTACCGGTATGTGAACAGATGTGTTATGTTAGTTCAGAAACATTCGCTTCTGAGCCCGTTTTCCCCAGGTAACTCCTGCGTGCCGGCAGCTCTGGCACCACCACCTCGGAGCGAGGTTGTGAGAGCTTCTGAATTAATTCCAGCCACCGTTTTAATGTTCAGGACTAGGGGAAAATTCTGGAATCTCCTCATTGGCCTGGTACTTAGATGACGTGCTTGAGTGTGTCATGGACAAGGTTTTACTTTTTGACAACTTTGTGCTGAGAAAGTTCACCTAGGTCAGCCCTTTTTGCCACCGTATTTTGTCATTTCCAGCCATGGGAAGTCGTTGAGTTGCACTCCATTTACTTCTTTTCTCATAGGTAACTGAAAACTGTCCAGTGTCTCCTGTCACCCAGCAAAGTACGTTATCGCCAGTGGAGATTTACCTCCTTCTCTGAACCTTCACACGCTAGTTTGCCTTGATGTTAACGCTGAATGTATTGATCCAGTAAGGTATTGAAGCACGTGCTTATCTTCAAGCTCCTGAGTAGCTTTCCTGTGTTTTCATGAAGAGTATAAAGTGCTTGAGGTTGGACACGCACTTAGGTGTCTTACTGGGTCATCTAGTTGGGGTTGAGAAATGGAACCACCTGAGGAGAGCTGCCTGCAGGAGCCAGGGTACCTGCCAGCCCCACCCACCTGACCGACAGCCTCGCTGTCAGCAGCCCCTAGGGATGGGTCTTGGGTTTTTCTTTAGGCTTTTTTGCTCTACTGCAAACATGAGATTGGAGCTTGATGGTGAGAAAGGAACCTCCAGGAACCGTATTTGAGAGCCGCTCCTGTGAAGAAGCAAGCTGGTGTTCTTTGGCTTTCTGCCTTGTTAATTTTACTTGAAGCTGATGTGCTGAGGCTGCGTTTTTGCACTATGCTGTACATTTGTAAAGTTTTACACAAAATGCTAATTAAATATGTTTCTTTTTTTTCTCATTTAGTCCTGCTCTGGCATTTCTCTCACTATTTTCGCCTACTCTTTACTCCTTTCTTACTCCTCCTCAAGTACTCACAGCTTCTAGGGATTCAGGAGATTCACCTGTGAGATTTACCTGTGAGGTAACACAGAGCCCGGTGATGGGTTGTGATCATCCATGTGAAAAAACAGGAGCTGGCCAGATCTAGGATGTAAATTACAGCTCAAAAAGCAGCTGAATTTTTCAAACTAAAATGCTGATGAAGGCAGGTAGATCTGGTAAAATCAGGATGAGCGTAAAAGAATCTACAGTTCTTGAAATTACTTGATTTTTTTAATCATCCTATCTTTGTTTTTAACTTGCTTTCAGTGATAACAGAGCTTAAACTTCACTCTTGGAATTACTTTTTTAAATCTTTTGTTTATAAATATTCTTCCTTCATTGTGATGTGTTAATATGGTCCTTCTTGCTAATTTGTTCGTAGCATAATTAGGGGGTATCAGGACAGGCTCTAAACCACAACACACAAAAAATGCACAACCCCAAAAGCTGTCAGAGCAGTCCTTCTCCAGCTTTGCCAGGAAAAGGAAGCAGGTATTTTTTTGGACCAACCTTGCAGAGGCTGTTGGCAGTGTTTGTGGCTTCCTGAAGAGACAATTCTGGGTTTTTACAATTATTTTGTGTTACCGTTAGGGCCACTCACCACCAGATGGCCCCTGAGCCCAGCTAACTGGAAATCTATCTTTTCAACGAGTAAATTTTTTGTCTTTACGTGTACACATCTGCAAGACTCGTTCAATTCTATCTATTGCAAATTATTTAAGATTAATCAAAACATGGAAAAAGACATCCACCTACATGTGAGTATGGCTTGATGAAGTGAGGTCAGCTAAAGCCTGGCTTACTCCTTATGTCGTAATTTTTCATTGTATCACAAAAATGATGCCAGCCCTTGGAGATAAGCTAAATTCTTTTGTGTTGTGCTTCAACAGCGCACAATTATTTTTTAACTGACAAGTGCAGCTGCTTCTGTGTTAGGGAGACAAGAGCTGGTAACACCTCAGCACAAGTGGCCGAGAGTTGTCCGGTTCCCCAATTCTTTTTCTGCCGTGTTGCAGAGGAAGCGCTGCTCTCAAGCCGTCTCCGCTTTCTTGAATTTTACTCTCTAGCTCAGAAGCTGGAGAAGGAAAAAAAAAACCAAAACGGGGAAGGGAAGAAGAGAGAATCTGGCTGAGGTATCACTGCTTTTGCCTTCCATTTCACCTTGGCACAAGATGACCACCGTGATGTAAGACAGACACTAAAGCAAGAAAAATTCCTTTGATCAGCTTTTTACACCAAGGCTGTCTTTCAGCCACTGCTGATTGGCTGCTTATTTTTCTGTTATATCTGAAATCCAGATCTTGAGACACATCTCACCATGGAAAATGATTAAAATGGCAGATATAAGTGTCTTCTTCATCACACATTGCCCTAAAAGGCAAAAAATGGATTTTCCATGCATGGGTGCTATTTCTGCATCTGTTTTTGAAAAAAAAATAAAAATCATAATGTCTATAAATATTAGATCCATAAAATACCATGTTAAGGAGCAATCTCCATTCCTCATTGAAGTCCATCTAGTAGGACACCCACTGCTAAGGAGAGGAGACAAAATACAGGTGGTTACAAGCAGAATCTTTATTTAGTTCAAATGACAGAAACACGCTATATTACGCATTGAAACTACGAATGTAGTGAAACCCCAAGATATAAACATTTAACTAAGTGATTTCTAGAAGGATGCAAAGGAAAAAACGACATAAGAGAGTGGAATTTAACCTTAAAGCAGTAGTGCCCTCACTGTGAGAGTGGTGAGCACTGCTGGCTGCCCTGCAGAGCTGGGAGCCGCGGGATGTCCAGCCGCTCTGGCAGCGGGAACACGAGGCGTGTGCTGCCGGCGGGTTACGGGGAATTTACGGGCTTTTTCGCACACTGACACAACCAGCCGTTCTGCCCCGAAGGTGCTGGAGGCTGCAGCAGCTTCTATGACTGAAAGAGGCTTCCTGCTCAAGGCAGTGTTTTTTTATATCCGTGTCGTGTCAGTCATAGCTAACGGTCCCGTTGCCAAGCTCTGCCTTTTGAGAGTAACCCCAGGCAGCCAGGCAGGCACTGGGCTCCACATCTGGTCTTTTTTTTTTTTCTTTGCAAAATGGTCAATCTAATCCTGTCTTGCTGTCCTTGTCACTTTATGCTTCATGAGGACATCCCTCACCCCCAGCCAGGCACTGTTCTTCTCCATCACTGCCATTCCCTGTTAAAAAGTATGAAGGCAAATAAAACTCACTGCTGGTCTTTAATATTGGAAAAAGAAATGTAGAGCCTGATTTCTAAAAACCATTCAAATAAAATTGAGCAAAAAAATATCATGTGCAGGAAAAAGAGAAAATAACATTTTAATTCCCAATTTACTAGGATTCCCACATAAATAAAAGAGGTGATGTTTAACTAACAGTGGATCCAAATTTTTTTCGACAAGAGCTGAACAAACCCTTAATTTTAGAGTGTATGTGCCACCCACCTTTTTCTCTGCGATTAATTATGTCACTGTAATCTCACCAGGGTAAGTAACTGTAATCTTGGAGTCCTCTTCCCATGGGCGTGGGTCATGGGGTGGCTTGCAGACTGGTGACAAGAGCAGATCATCCTGGGGCTCGGCGATAATCTCCTCTATCAAGGGTTTTGAGGGGATTGCTTGTTTATCTTTGATCCCCAAGCGTCTTTCTGAATTAGCAGGTTCTGTAAAGAAGCTGTCAATGAAAGGTCTTAAGTGCTCCTTTTCATGCTCTTTACGTATTTTACATGCTTTTGAAAAAATTGCTGTTGGGACTTCCCCTACTGAATTCTCAAACATGCTTTTGTTGTTTTCCTCTAACACGGAATCACTGTCATTCGTCGTTTCAGAAATTATTTCGATCTTTGGGGTATATTCCGGCTGTAAAGGGAGAAAATGAAATTGAAAATACATTATTCTAAATGTAAAAGCTAACAGAAGGGTAAATATCTCCTGGATCCACCTAACAGCTGTCAGCTTTGATGTGCTGTTCTCCTGAAATGTATGTGCTTCACCCAGAGCTCTGCTTCTTTGTGGATGAATCTTGGGTTAACTATTTCTCAGGCATTAGCGAGGACCTGACCATAAACTGTTAGTGGTTCATAAAAAGACAACTTAATTCAGCAATGTGTGGGCTCAGTTCTGTTACTTTACCTTCAACCAGAGGGACCAGGATAACATCTTCATGGGACTTCAGTTAAGAACTGAAAGCCCTTCAGAGCGTGAGAGCTGCTCACACATACGCTGTCAATAATCCTCTTTGCTCCCTTCCCTCATCTTCTTTTAATTAGAGGCTTTGTTGGCCAAGACATTTTGCAACACTGTTACGAGTTTATAACCAAAAGAGCAAATAAATTCCGTGCCTGTCCCTGACTGAAGGAAAAGTTCGCGTTATCTGGGAAGGACTTGTGAGAACACGCACCATATTGCCTCTGTCTCCAGCAAGGCAAGTGTGAGCCAACATCAGTGTGAGAATCAAAGCTGTGATTTAAGCTTTGTTGTTTTCTTTTTCTTTTTTTTTTTTTTTCTTCTGCTTACAGGGTTTTGCCTAGCGGGTTAGTTTTTAGCACAGCACAATGCTAAAGTGGGCATGAACTGCCTTGTTTCTGATGAGCCCGCAGTGGAGTTTTGATCAATCTGTGTTTTCAGTTGAAAAGTCTGGTTTTAATCAGTAGCAGGCAATTTGTTCTATCCATTCAGTCCTTTGCAGCACATTAGTACCAGTAAAATGCATTTTAAGAGTAATCTTCGTTAAAATGCTGCATGCTACTAAGAAATTAACCTTGCTTAACTTTTTCATTACTCGATCTTAGGTTTTCATTCTCCTGGTTTGGCAACACAATGCTATAAAAAACCAAATAAAAGAGTATTTGTGAGTGGATAGAGAGATCTGCTGAAACAACCATTTCAGTTTATAAAAGCATAACTGGCTGCATCTCCCACAGTATTTCACAACTGCGATTTTCCTCATTTTGCAAAACATTTGGAAATGTGTTTAGGGGAGTTTCATCACGTAAGATTCTTACCTTTTGAATAAAGATTCCTTCTTCTGGAGGAAATTCACTCACATCTATGTCTTCTAAATCAGGCAGTTCCTGAAGACAATCACAAGATCATTAACCAGTGAGAAAAGCTACTGGAACCAGATTTGGTTATAACATCTCTATTTGGATATGACATCTCTATCTCAATTCTACGATTTCTATGAATTCTATGATTCATATGAATTCTATGATTCTATGATCTCACAGGGAACCTTCCTCAATGCTGCCACCTTCTCTGATGTGCTCTGTTAACCACACATGGGGAAAGGAAAATTCACCTGTCTCCAGAAACAGCAGATGGGAAGTCAATAACCTTAATGCCAGATCCAACACTATTTTCTGCTATGCTTAATCTCAACTTCATGTACACAGAGCGCAGTTCAAACACTGCCAAGGCATGTGCAGCAACACGAGCTTGTTTCTGCTTGACAGAGGGATGTCATAACCACCACATGACAAATCCTCCTCCGCTCTTCTCCCTTATATCACGGCTGAGACCATCCACAGGCTCCAGGATATGAATAAAGACGACGGTGCTGCTCCAGAGCTTCTCACCGATGGCATCTTCACAGCCATTCCCTGTTATGTCAGCATTAAGCCTCACTGGAAAAGTTGCAATAGCGTGAGTACTGGAGGTTGTTGGGAGAAGCTCTTTCTGTTACTGAATGCTAGCTGCAGAGCAAAGTAGAGCAGAGCACTGAAATGTGGATTAGTGTGGGTTTTGGGTTCTTCTATAGAATTGGAATAGTCACGCTTTCTATGTGTCAAAAGAAACCTTGCGCACACATGTTGAGGAATTCCTCTAGCACAAGAGGAACTTAAGTCTGTGCAAAGGCGCTTCCTATTATGCCGTATAGCACCAAGACACAAAACAATGCTGAATCTACGAGGTCATCACGTTGTGGGTACCTACGATATTGCTATTTATTTAAAGCCTTTATTTCAGACCCTGCCAAGTTATAAAAATAACGTTGTGTATGCTTGGATTTGCTGCCGGGTCTCACCACTACCCTTGTTAAGGTTATTACTAAAACGGCCAAACAGGAGGATGCAGCAGTAAGCCCTCTATGGAACCAGTGTCTTGAGCCCTTCGATAACACGGTGGAATCTTTTCCTGGGAAATCAAGAGCACGTAGAAGATAAAAGGGACTTTTCTAAAACATTCCAGTAAGAACTGAGTTCACAGTGTCAGTATAAGGGATAAAAGAGTGTATTGAGTGCTCTGGGAAACCATCAGCTTAGGAGGTATTGCAGTCATAGCGTGACAGTGTCAGTTTAGCAGCAGTGTCGTAATTAGGACATGCGAAACGACCCTCCTTTGAAGTGAGATTGTGCTGGTTAAATGTGGTTAAACATGTTTAAGTGTTTGTGTCATCAGACAGAAATCCTAGATAATAGAAGCCCATATTACAAATGTCAATCGCTTATTATATACCCGAATAACGCACATTCTGTTTTTCTTGGAAATATACCTAGAAGTTATATTTTGGAAATTAATTTATAATATCTAATATTGCTAGCTAACACAAAGAGTGGGTGCCTGTTTCTTCCTTACACTTTTTCTGCAATAGTTCACATTTTCAACTATGTATTTCATTTGAGTTTTGCCTAAGAGGATGCATTTATCCACTAGATTCTTTTTGCTGTACTTTCTATGTTTTAAATGAGAGCCCTCTAACTTCTCCAGAGACAGAAAGTCAGCTTCGGGTGATTTACAGCCAAAGGACACAATAAACTTTGGAAGCAGCACTAAATTCTTTACACATGCTACACTGGAGAGAACTTTACCTTTTGGGTTTTTTCTTTCTTTCCTTTTACTTTTCCGAATAATGGACCTTTCTTAGAAACATAGCCATATAGTTTTATGAGTCAGGATGTTACAAGAATTAATCTGGGAGCAGACAATAGCCAAATCTGAGCTTCTCAAAATCTGAATCTGATACATACATCAATGTAAAGTTTCCCTGGTGTCTCCAGTTTGATCTGCTTGGTTTCAGCACATTCAGCCAGTTCAGGAAGCATGGCCTTTTCAGTAGTTGCCTTCTCTCTTGGTATATCTAAAGAATTAAACAACGGTCAGTTGCAGAGAACTAACGGAATAAAAGATTTTCTATATTGTAACAGCAAGCACTGCAAAACCAAACTGCCGGGGACGTGACCCCCACTGCAGAATTCACAGTTGAATCCAGCACTTTGTTTTTCTATCATACTCTTGGTCTCCTTTATATTGTATAAATTAGTATTTGCATTTGGCAGTAACGTGTTCCACAGAGCTACAAAAGATCCTTCTATGCCCGAAGGCACGAAACCCACGTCTAGATTGATGCCCAGCATCTGCCGGCAGACAAACCTCACAGTTTATCTGGGAGCCAGGGAAGCGTGTAAGCTCTCCTGCCCTGTCACTAAACCTGGCATGTACGAGAAGTGGAATTCTGCCTGCTAAGTGGTTGCAGTTTGAGCCCTCGGGATTGTTTGTTTGTTTCATTTAAAGAATATTTCATCCAGTGTTACTTTATTTTCAACTAGTTGCTGTGGAAATCTAATGGGATGTTCTTATCTACGAATCAGATGGTCTGAATCGCAGCAGAGGCAGTGCTACGCTAAGTCAGGCTTTGGCTCATCATCTCTGCATCCTCACTTTGGTTTGATCCTTTGCTGTGTACGTTACCCTCTGTCTCCCCATTGAAGTTTGAGCATTTGTCAGAGTGTAATTCTTGCGCATCCTCTTGACTTCTAGCAGGAATATTTCCAGGTATAAAACCTGTATTATCTCCCCTATTTGGTAGAGGTGTTATCACTTCCTCATGAGCATCAAAACTTTCATTTCCAAATTTCTCAGTTTTTTGAGTTTCTTCCACTTCTGATATATTTGCAGTCTCAGATGTATTGGAATTTCCATCATGGGCATCTGAATTTGCAGGTGCTCCTACAGAGGAAAAAATTAAAACTGCAGAGTTGATGGTCTTAATGGTCTTAATATTTTGACCTAAAACATGCATCAACAGCTCCTACTTTGTTTGAGCAGCTATTTGTGGGATTGCAGCAATATTGTGGGTTTTCCCATCTCAACTCCCCAGCAAAACCCAGTTCCCCAGAAACAAACTCATCTAGAGAGAACACTACAGTAAATAAGTGTCTGGTATCTACAGCTGACTTTGAAAAGACTCACAAGTGACTACAAATTTATGTATGTGCTTGGGCATTTTGATGGATCCAAGACAAATGCTGAAGTTGTCCTCTCCTTTATGCAATCCACCTGCTCGCAGAAGGTTTAACTCGTTAGTCAGCCACGTTCCACTGCAGAGCTTGTGAAACCCCAAACCGTAGCAGATGAATTAACACTCCCCTGCGGTGTGGTACTGCCTTCTAATTCGGCTTCAGTCCTGTTTATCCTGACACTTCTCTAGGCAGGTTAGGTAATAACTGGTCGTAAACATATGCTTCCCTGAATAACGTGACAGGAGAATTCGTGGCATAAAAGAGGGCAGCAAGTGATTACAGTAATGATTAAAGATGCTCCTCTTTCTGCCTCTGTTACCGCTGCCAAAGCTCTTACGGTCAGTGAACGCAGCGGCGGAGAGGTGCCAGGATGGAGACTGGTAAGGTGGTTATCACTGGGTCTTACTGGTACCCTCGTGCTCACTGAAGCAGCCCTGTTCTGCATCTTGGGGTGTAGCTGGTGCACTGGTGAAGAGCATGAGAGCTTGAAGTGCTGGGACAGAAAGTGGTTCCTTGTTTTTCTGTTTCACCAGCAGTGAGAAAGGTGACGATTGCTAAAAATCGCTGTGGTTGATCTAAGATGTACCAAGATTAACTAAGTACTGAGTATGGGAAAAGAAGATTCATAAATATATTCCAAAAATTGCATCAGCCTGCTTCTGAACATTTAGGAACTATTCATTTATTTTAAAGACTCAAAGGGAAGCAGACACAAACATTTTCCAAAACAGTAACCACAAACCTTCTAGGATATCTGTTGCATCTCCGTTTCCAGAGTTTGTACTTGCATCTCTTCCTTCCATATACTTTTGTCTTTTCTTTTCCTCTGCTTTTTGCCTGATTGCTGCTAAAGCATCCACGCTATCTTGGATTTTTTTTCTCTCTCTGGTTTCCCATTTTTCCCTTTCTGTTTTCTCAGCTTCAAGCCCTCCAACAGCCCAGGCTTCTGCACAGGCTCTAACAGAAACACAAAAGCTCACTGTAACGTAGCTATTAAAAAACATCTTTAGAGAGAGAAAAGCAAAAAAGCATATAGCAGTGACAATCCCTTATGCAACAGGGATACACGCAGCTCTTATCTTGCATGTGGAACAAAGATCTCCAGATGCTGGCGCTTACACCACCAGAGATCTGCCAGGGATGCTGATCTTGGCTCTGCTTTTCCAGACAGCTCTTTGGTCTCTCTTGAAATTGGGATTTGCCTCTGCTTTACAGGCTTAGTATAAAGCAAAACTGTTCAAGAATTAATCCTCTTGTGGAAAAAAAAATCTGTTTTTTTTCCTAGGTATATTAGATGTAGAACTCCGTAATATAACCATCTTGTACTCAAAGTCACCTATCTTTAATAAATTATACTGGTCAGTCTTCCTTTCCTTTCAGAAAATGGGTGAGTGAGCACTAGTATTTGAGCTTTACTGCTGTGTAAAGAAGATGGCTCCGATTCTTACCTATCCTTTGGGAAAACTGGTCTGTCATCCAGATATGTTAGTAGTTTTAGTCGAACAGTAAGTGTTTTTCTATAATTAGCAATTTCCTTTATCACTTGGTTTCCCATCAAATTCAGCACATGCTGGCGAAAGAAGGAAAACAATTTTTAAAGTTGAGAAGCAAAAAAAAATCCCAATCTGGATATGCCCTTTCTCTGTCATTTCAAAACCGAGAACTGAATAAAACATCTGGGGTGTTACAAGTAATCTACAAAAAAGCCACCCAAACAACATCTACTAACATTTTTTTGAAGACCACGACGTGTTGTGCCCTAGCTACACAACAAAACCATTTCAGAGGATTCACCCACGTACGTGACACAAACCCTCAGCTACATTCTGCTTACCAAGTTAGGCATGGCCTCCAGAATGGTTATAATATTTGGGTCCCTTAGATTGTTGTGGGAAAGATCGAGAACAGAAATACTTGGGCATTCTTGCAAGTGCTGGATGTCTTCTACCGTCTGTAACTTATTGTGAGCAATCTGCAGAGTCTGCAGGACTTTCAGACAAGCTGTCAGACAAGAACAGAGCAATGGAAGGAAAGGTAAGAGTCATTGCTTCACAGAGTAGAAAACTGCAGCATCAAAACAACTGTATTAAATGAGGAGCTTTTTTTGATAAATTTTTGTTTCGTTAAACACACTTTTTGGTTAGGCCTCCGAAGTTGCTTTCCTCACCCCAGGACAAATAGTTGTTTGGTTTCAGGATGGTAGTTGTTTTTAATTCAGGTTTCAAAGTAATCAGTTAGATAAAAGCAAGAGTTCGTGTCTCAAATTACTCTCAATGTATCCAAGTAATACCAGAAGAATTCTTTTTTATTTTCTGCTGAAGATGGAATAAATCCTTTAACAGACATAAAAGATTTGGTAATCATGTCTGCAGCTGCCAAAGCACACTGTAAAGTACGTGGTGAAACCTGGGTTGTCAGCCTGTCTGCAACACAAAGTGCTGAGACAGTATTAAGAGAGGCAAAACTACGTAATCTTCTAATATCCAAGTAAGAGTAATTACAATGTCTCTTCTGTTTTCTCATCTGCTTACATTGCAAAATACATAGGTTTGACTCCGCAATAGAAGCCTTGCGGACTTTGGTGTGGACATTGTGCCAAATTTTAACATGAATAAAAATATCCTTGAAATTAGTGCCACTACTAAGAGCTTAGCTTAGTCAAAGCTTAGGAGTATGAGCTCGTTACAGGTTAAAACATGTTGCACCAACAGTTCTTACAGAGATTCTCAACGGTCTTAATGTAGTTGTTGCTGATATTGAGGGAATTCAGCTTTTGTAAGGGTTCAAGGTTCTCAATTTTGTTAATTAAATTGAGTTGCAAGTAGAGGCAACGCAACTCTGTCAGGGCCTCCAAATTCTCGATTTTTGTCAAGCCGTTGCATTGCAGCCATAAACACTTCAATCCCGTGTACTCCTCAAGGTTCTCCAGGCGGTCGAATCCTACAGAAAAAGATGTTTTAAAATGAAATTGCATTGGCTGAAAACAAGTCATTGGAAGAGTCAGTGTCATTAAACCAGCGCTGCTGAAACATTCCACAACAACTTTAGTGTTCCAACTAGTGGCGATATTTTCACTGGATCAGCGCCACAGTACTTGGCCCACAAAGGAGAAAAACATATAGGTACCTATTCTGGGCTACACCTTGTGCAGCCCTTTAGGTTCTCAAATCATACACATTGAGAAAACAGCAAGACCGGAGCCAAAATGTTAAAGGCAGGTTTACCGTGTCCTATGTATTTAAAACAATTCCTCTGCCCACCTGAACCTGCTAAGCCTCTTGTGCAAAAACCCACTCCAAGATCACAAAGAGGATGACCTGCAAGTGTTCTAGCAACTTCTCTTCCTTTCAGTAGTACTTGAGAACTTGCATTAAGTGTTTGTTGTGTGTTTTCTTCCTGACCATTTTATCTGGCAGTAAAAATGGCCCCAAAGCTGGAAAACAGCTTCTTTAGACAAACATGTTTAAGAAGAAATACACATCTTTTCCTCTGAATGCAACCCAGACCAGTATTTTAAGACCTTTCTCAGAGGCTACTGTTTTGGAAAAAAACTAAAAGCATCCCTTGATACCTATTGGCCCTTTGTATGCCTCCACAAAGTGCATTAGATCTATAATCAATTCACTTTTCTACCTTCGTATTGACTCATTTCGTTTCACGATTTCACTATTATGTAAAATTATGTTTCCTGTTTAAACGAATTATGAGATACTTCACTTCAGTGAGCCACAAGCTGGATTCTCCGCTAAAATGCTACTTTGAATGATAAATCTGAACAGCCACGTCCACATCTTACCTTTATAATGCAAGTAAAGCGTATCATTTAAGTATGGGGTCATGTATAATTTCTGCTGTTTGCAGATGTCTCGCAGAACCGTTTTCGTCATTCTAAAATAAGAACAGGAAGCGGAGGCAAAACAAAATGTATTTCAGTACCTATAATTAATAGCTCATTTATGCAAGAGAAATGGCTATGGCTTTCAAAACTATACTCCAAATAAAAAAGCTCTAGGTTTTTTAGAGTAGCTTTCCATTTCTACCGGTTTGAAGTGAGTTACCAGGCTCTTCTGCTAGAAACAGAGAGGAAATGTAGGCTGGACTTGATGATCTCAGAGGTCTTTTCCAGCCTCAACAATTCTATGATGCTGTGAAAGTGAGTAGGGAATTAGAGAGTCTGTCTTCTTGGAAAAAAAAACAGTATGATTCGATCTTAAATTCTGGCTCTTTCCTCTCCAGTCCTTTCCTCCATTCCTTGCTGCTTTGGTGCAAGACCTTTGGTGGTATAGCCAATAAGCAACATTTTTCTCAGACTAGAAAAATCAAGTTATCAACTCAACATTTTAAGGAAATGCTGGCTCTGGAATAGCACTCAAGCTAGTTTTAATATACAGCTGTGACTGGCTAGGAATGCCACAGTAAAAACACGCATAATACCTGTTCAGTTGTGATTACTTAACGTTCAGCTCCACTTCTTTTTGTATTTACGCGAGCGACGAGCAAGAAAAGGCTACTCAGGGAAGCCATGGGCTACAGCTGAAGGGCAGAGGGGCAGAGGACTGGCAAGAAGGACTGGGCAGTGAGCCCACATGATCAGACTTTCAACAATGTTAGTAGATAGCGCCAAAGGTGTTTTTTAATTTTATTAGTTGTTTGCCCTGTGCTTAATCACAGATAACACGAGAATAATCCCAACTATTTCGCAACTATTAACGAGCAGTCGTTGCAGCGTGCGGTGGTTTAGCCTGGGCCAAAATTCAAGCTGCGGCTTACAAAGGAGATGGGTCTTACTGTCAGTCGTCTGAGGTACCTCTGGATTTCCTCTGCTAAAAATCACCCTGTCAACTGCAGTATTTACATTGTGATGAAGTAATACAGTGTGTTGTCTGAACTGATGCTGAGAAATGGCCCTGACAAACGACTCCCACGAGAGGTTGCGCAATTGTTCTGCAGATCCCTTAAACAGATTGCATCATGTAGTTAGAATGTGGTTTGCTAAGGTGGCCATAAAAAAAAAAAGCTGTACATATGCTGGAAATATCACTAATTCCTGATTTACCAATTATTCTCAAGTTCACCTTCAGAATTGTTCTCCTGCATTAACATGTAGAATAGCAAAACTCCTGTTGACTTCAGTGATGTCAAGATTTAAATAAAGACATCAACAAACAATGAATACATTGTACCTGATACAGCCCCTCTTTTCTTCTGGCTTCTGACCGAATGAGCTGGTAACAGGTTTGTGATCACCATCTGATTTTTGTTCACTCTGTTGATCTGCTCTGGACATACAGTTGATGACTTTTTCTTGAGTTTTAACATCTTTGTAAGGAAGAAAATGAGTTGCAGTTTAACACCGTGGGTGGGGAAAGAGTGTCTGTCATGTTGTCAACTAATTTAGAGACACATCGAAGAGCACTCTAATAATGAATTTCAAAAGAAAAAGTGTTCTAACCAAGATTTTTTGCTGATATTTTAAATGCAACTTAACTTTTTTAGAAAGCAAAGTAGTAAAACCAGTAGTAGCAAAATAGAGTGTTGAAATCTGTGGGGTTTGTTTTCTTTTTTCAGATCTGGAAGTCAGGTACCACCCACTAGTCTTAAGATTATTATAGTGTATACTGTCAATAATGTACTGGCACCAATGTTCTTATGGATTATTATTAACAGTAATTTAACAGGACTGCTAACTTTGCATGTAAAGAGACTACAGTAATTGCATATCAGAGTCATCCCATGCACTGTTTGTTATAGTTCTTCTACAAATTTACCCTTTTCCACTTCTTGGAAGGTGTCTCTGGTGCTATACTCATTCAAGCTGTCTTTAAACTACCTTTGATTAATTGTATTTTCAATACTTGTCAGATTCTTGCTCTATGCCTTCTATTTACACTTGTAATCCACACACTTAAAAAGAGACAGTACAATCGAGATGATTGTGCCAGATAGTTTAAATAATATGATTGTAATTAGGACTTTTAGAGGACAGGCTGGCTGGTGTGCCAGATAGTTTAAATAATACGATTGTAATTAGAACTTTTAGAGGTCAGGCTGGCTGGTGTGCCAGATACTTTAAATAATATGATTGCAATTAAAACTTTTAGAGGTCAGGCTGGCTGGTGGATGTCAGGAGGATGGGGCCAGACTCTTCCCAGTGGTGTCCGGTCACAAGACAAGGGGCAATGGTCGCAAAGTTGAGAAGAGGAGGTTCAACCTAAATGTAAGGAAATATTTCTTTACTGTGAGGGTAACAGAGCACTGGAACAGGCTGCCCAGAGAGACTGGAAACTTTCAAAGCCTGTTGGGACATGTTCCCGTGGGATGTCCTTGAGATGACCCTGCTCTAGCAGGGGGCTGGACTAGATCTTCAGAGCTGCCTTCCAACCCCGGCCATGCTGTGATTCTGTATGATGGCAACCCTGGACAAGTATCCCTCCTGTAAGAAGAAAAGTAAAGAAACGGGGAGGGGCAGAAAGGCAAAAGAGACAGCAGTTGAGCGAGCCTCAGTCGTGGCGGGATTTTCAGTGACTTCGGTGTGACAGAGAATAAGCTCGTTGCATCCAGATGAGCAACCACAGGCTGGATGTCCAGGCTGTTCACTCCAGTTCCCAGCGGGCCGGGCTCACCTGCGCTGGCAGAGCTGCCTCCGTGTTCTGCTGGGGAAGCTCCTCCTCTGGTGTCCTTCAGAGACCCCCCAGGCACAGCAACCTTCCCTCCGAGGCCTTTGTCCGAGTCTCCAGCTTCTGACTGCATTTTCAGACGCGTGACTTACACCACCAGCAGCCAAGGCGCTATCCGCTTCACGAGCCAGCTTTTCCAGCAGGTGTCAGTGGGGGAGCCTGTCGGGAGCCAGACCAGCGCGGGTAAATGACGGAGCCGGCACCGGGAGGAGACCTGGGCTCCCCGAGGGAATCTTCGCCTCCCCCTGCCCCTCTCGCCGCCGCAGCCAGGCGCTCTCCGGCGCAGCCCCGGGCCCGGCTTGCCCCGCGTTAGGCCCGGGCCTGGCTCGCCGCCCGGGCAACCGCCCCAACGCCGCCGTCGCCATGGCGACGCCGCGCGCAGCCCCACAAGCCCCCGCGGCCGCTGCCGGCGGGCCGGGGCTGCGCGGGGCGGCGCCGGGATCCCACCCGCGGAGGCCGCGGCGGCGGCGGGGTGAGCTTCCCTCCCTCCCTCCCTCCCTCCCTCCCTCCCTCCGGGGCTTGAGCGAGGGGTCGAGGCGCCGGGCCGGGCCGGGATCGCTGGGGCTGGCCGGCCAGGGCGCGGCCGGAGCCCGCCGTGCCGGCCGGGAGGGGTGAGGCCTGAGGCCTGAGGCCTGGGCTCCCGCAGCGCCCTCGGCCCCGCTGGGCGAGCGGAGGGCGGGCTGTGGGGGAGCCGCCCGCGGAGGCCGGCGGCTGGGTTTTGCGCTTGCTTTGAAGAATGATTTGCAGGGAAGTCCCAACGGGCAAGGCGTGCAGCGCGGTGCTGATGCGGGCCGTACCGCACCGCGCGGGTCAGGGGCGGCAGGTGCGGTGTGTTTGCGGGGAAGGCGCTGCCTGACGGTGCCAGGGACTGAAGTTGTGCTGCTGCCTCTGAGCTTGCTGTTTCTCGTGGAGGTTTTTCGCGTTTCTTACGTGCTCAGCTCCTTCCTACGGGTTATCCTTGCCTCTTTCGCAGGCAGATCTTCATCTTCCAAAAGTAATTTTTATGTCCCTGGATCTCCCCTTACCTGCTTGGACTTGGGTTGTTGAATTTACAGTATCATTGACCAGTGTCGCTGCAGTAGAACTGATTAGTAACCAAACCCTTGAACAAGAGCTAAACCAGTGAGGGTGATGGCAGGCAATACTCAAATTTTAACAGGCTGATCTGTGGCTTTTCTGCATCAAAACGGTGCTCAGATTGTAACATGCTGAATTGCAAAGGTGGTCCATTCATTCTGAAAGATTCACATGGCCTAAGAGGTGACTGTAATTGGCTCTGTCTCTTTTTTTTCTTTTCCCCCCCCAGGCTTGTGATCACCATGGCTGCAGTGGATCGTTTCTTCCTCTTGTACAG
This sequence comes from Trogon surrucura, assembly GCA_020746105.1. Lineage (NCBI taxonomy): Eukaryota > Metazoa > Chordata > Aves > Trogoniformes > Trogonidae > Trogon > Trogon surrucura. The sequence continues at coordinate 17,323,834 of CM036629.1, forward strand.
AGAGATCAGCCGTTCCTGCAGTTTTTATGTAGAGGCCCTGGCTATAATTGGCGCCTGGTACACAGTCAGAAAGTGTGTGTCTCTTGCGTTTGACACTTACGGCATGCTGAGGTTGTACTTAATGCCGAAGCTGGGCGGCGAGATCGATATTGTCAAGCAGTATGGAAAATGGGCCGTGGTCACCGGTAAGAGACTGAAGCAGTATATTTGCTTATATTTCTATACCATACTCTGCTAGTACTGTTAAACTTGCTAGTTTATACTGCCGGGTGAGCTTTGTGTCATGAACTGGGGTCTGCGTCCTCTCAGGTTGTGAGTTAATCTGCTTGAGCAGTGGCAGTTGTTCAGTGCTTTACTCAATTCAGTTCCTCAGGAAGCGGGCAAGCTCAGTGTGTTGACTGACTGCTGGGAAAGAATCACACTGAATGCATAAACGTGTAGACAGAGATCAGACAAGATCTTTTTTTTTTGGTATGGGCTCGGCGTTGAGGCCAGGTCTGCTTAATGTTTTTGTCAAGGATCTGGATGAGGGCATCAAGTGCCTCCACAGTAAGTTTGTGAACAACACTAAGTTTCACAGGAGTGTTGATGTGCTGGAGGGTAGGAAGGCTTTACAGAGGCACCTGGACAGGCTGCATCGATGGGCTGAGGCCAGTCGTGTAAGGTACAGCAAGGCCGAGTGCCAGGTCCTGCACTTGGGTCACAACAACCTCCAGCAGCACTTCAGGCTTAGGGAAGAGTAGCTGGAAAGCTGCCTGGCAAAAAAATGACCTGGCAGTGTTGGTTGGCAGCTTGCTGAAGGCGTGCCAGCAGTGTGCCCACATGGCCAAGAAGGCCAGTGCCTTTCTGGACTGTATCAGTAGTGTGGCCAGCAGGACCAGGGCAGTGGTTTTACCCCTGTACTCAGCTCTGGTGAGGTCACATCTCAAATCCTCTGTTCAGTTTTGGGTCCCTCACTACAAGAAAGATATTGAGGTGCTGGAGCACGTCCAGAGAAGGGCAACAAAGCTGGGGAAGGGTCTGGAGAACAAGTGTGATGAGGAGCGGCTGAGGGAGCTGGGGTTGTTCAGCCTGGAGAAGAAGAGGCTGAGGGAGACCGTCTCGCCCTCTACAACTCCCTGACAGGAGAGTGTAGCAAGGTGGGGCTTGGTCTCTTCTCCCAAGTAACAAGCAATAGGACAAGAGAAAATGGCTTCATGTTGTTTGCATATTAGGAAGAGTTTCTTCACTGAAAGGGTTGCCAAGCACTGGAGCAGGCTGCCCAGGGCAGTGGTGGAGTCACCATCCCTGGAGGTGTTTAAAAGCCATGTAGACGTGGTGCTCAGGGATGTAGTTTAGTGGTGGACCTGGCATTGCTGGGTTAATGGTTGGACTCGATGATCTTAAACGTCTTTTCCAACCTAAACGATTCTATGACAACTTTGTCTTTATTGTTGTGAGTTTGAGATCACCGTGTTTGGTGCTACATGATCCTCAGAGAAGGGAATAAACCTGTAATCGAATGAACTGGCAGAAGAGAAGGCTGGGGCTGCTCTGATTTTCACTTCAGTTTTTTATTTTCTTTTACAGGTAGCACAGATGGTATCGGGAAGGCGTATGCTGAAGAACTGGCAAAACGTGGTGTCAACATCATCTTAATCAGCCGAAATAAGGAGAAGCTGGAGGCTGTATCTAGAAGCATCTCTGAAACCTATAATGTGGAAACAGATTTCATAGTCGCTGATTTCAGCAAGGGGCGTGAGCCTTACCTGGCCATTAAGGAGGCTCTGAAAGACAGAGAAATTGGCATTTTGGTGAATAATGTAGGAATGTGCTATCCCTACCCGGACTATTTTACCAACTTGTCTGACGATCTGCTGTGGGAAATGATCAACATAAATATTGTTTCTGCTAACATGATGATACATATTGTACTGCCAGGCATGGTAGAGAAGAAGAAAGGAGCAATTGTGAATATTTCTTCTGCGTCCTGTTGTCAGCCGACACCAATGTTCACAATCTATGGAGCCTCTAAAGTAAGTTGGGGTGTAATATTTAACGGTACGCAGTTCATTGTAGGTTGGTCGCTTGCAAACACATTCAGGAATATCCATGTATACTAGAAAGTTTTCTAAGGGCTTGCTCAGATACCAGAGGTGAATGTTACATGTAATAGGCAAGATCAAGAGTTTCATCTCTCTCCAGCTGAACTGTGCAGACGTACCTCAAGCTACTTACACCTACTATTTGGCCAAATCCATAAAAGCAACTGAGATTGTAGAAGGATCCTGCCTACTGAATCACAGTGTTAGAGGTTGGAAGGGACCTGGTGTTTCGACACAGGTGGTGACTGCTCCCCGCTGCCCTCTGCTGTAGCCTAAGCCCTGTGCAGCCTTGCCCCGGGAGAGCTCTTGCAAGTACTTTCTTTTGCCTGGAGCTAAACCAGCTCTTATTACCCCAAGGTATAAAGCTCCTTGCAGATTTTCTTCAGTGTGGAAACTGGTGCGAGATTCCTGTTTCTGTTGCAGACGTACTCTTGCCTTACGCTAAGTGTCTGCAGAGCTGCACTCTGAACTAAAAAAAGGCCTGAATGAAAAAGAACAGAATAAAACCAAGCGCACTGAAGTGTCTTCTTTTAGCTGCCGTCGTTAATCCAGACCCGGGCTCCGCAGTCCCATTTAGAGCCTGGCCTGCGTGCGGTTACACTGGCACGGAAGTGGGAACAAGCTGCTCGAGCACCCTGAGCCTCTTTGTGTGTTAACACAGAGCGTCAAGTGGTTGGTTTGTTGTGTTGCGTTGTCTTTCCTAAAGCGGGTGTAAAAGCATTCAGAGAAGATGGTCTCCCAGTAGTTTTCTGGGAATGGAGCCTTTGCGAGGCCATTTGGAGGCAGAAACTCATTCGCTCGCAAGCTGAGCCTAAAATGCCCTTTCTTAGGCACAGCAGCAGCTCCAGCGTGGCACCAGCGTTGCTGCCCTGGTACGACTGAGCTGTGCTCATTTTCCTGGCTGTTTGATTCCAGTCATCCCAGCTACCAGGCTTGTGCTTTTTTATGTTATCCTGTAAAAGTAAAATGAAGTAAAGGGCATAACACAGTTGCACATAAACACAAATGCATGTTTAATTTTACCCAGTTGCAGGAAGCAATTAACCTAGTTTCCGGGGAAGATCAACTGAGTATGTAAATACATTTGAAAATGGGATTTTGTTTTGTCCTTTCGATAGTGGTATATGTAGTTAGCTGTGGAGCATCCACTGCAGTGTCTCCACACTAAACAAGCTGGGTTTTTTAGGTGAAATAAATATTTCTGTATTGTTTTTAAGCAGGGATTGTGAGATTAAACTCATGTTGGAGAGTTAAGCAGTTGCTTTGTCCTGCAAGTTACTGTACTGTTGCAGGTTTTTAGCAAGCTAATAGCAATAAGTAGAAATGTTGGTAATGCTTTAGAAATGTGTGTTTTCATAAAAAGGTTTTATTTTTTTAGCTGATGTATGAAATATGCTGTAACTTATCTGTAATTCTAAAACTCGTAGGGCAGACTTGTGTTTTTAAAAAAGAAAAGAAGGAAAAAGATCTTTCTGCTTTTGTCTTTCTAGACCTACTTGGACTATTTCAGTAGAGCACTACATTATGAGTACGCCTCAAGAGGAATTTTTATTCAGAGTTTAACCCCATTCATAATTACTACAAAAATGGTAGCGTGCAGCAGTGTTGCATCAAAGAGATCTTTCTTTTTTCCTTCTCCCGAAGAATACGCAAGTCACGCTATCTCTACTCTTGGGTTATCCACAAGGACTACTGGTTACTGGAAGCATGCAATAAAGGTAAGAGAATTCATTAAATTATGTTTGTCAGTAGACATAAATAAGCTGTTTACTTTCTTAGCAATCTGAATGAAAACTATGATCGTTTTCTCAAAAAGTGCAAGATATGTTGTAGGATTTAAAGGCATCGTGTCGTATTTTCTCATCAATTCCACTTTAGAAAAATACGTTTGGGGATGCTTACTTCTAGAATGAGGCGGTGAATCAAATTCCCACTTGAAATGCGCAGCAAAAATGGGAAGGAGACAACTTTTTATTGAAAAGCACAGAGTACGTCATTTCCCTTGGGGTGCTGTTGACTGGGCAAGCATTTCACTGTCTTCTATGAACAGAAGTAGCTTTTTTCAATCTTAATTTATTGAACGTTAGCCACATCTCATGTGTCCTGTCTAGTGGCTTTCAGTAGCATTAGGTCAAGTGGAAGGAATTGAATAAGTGAGGTTTAGTCCAAAAGGAGTAAAAGAGACGCGAAGGATTCTGGCAAGATGTGGCAATTAAAGGAAGTGGACAGTTTTGAGGTTGCAAACTTGAACAAACCACTTCAAGATTTATTTGCAGAACCTAACTGCTCAGCTGTGGCCACTACTTCCAAACCGGCTAAATATATTTACTTCCGGGGGGTTGAATTTAAAGCTTGGTGGTTGATGTTGAAGCAAGTTTTGCCTTGCTTAGGGATAATCTGAGAAACTGTTGGTTTATTGCAGTGGAATACTAGCTTAATCTGGCCCTTCCTTGCTTCTTTTTCTCTTCTTTTGTCTCCCTGTGTCACAGTTCACGCTGGGCGAGCGCCTGCCTGAATGGATCTGGGCATGGCTTGCGATGTATTTTCTCAGAATCGCACGCAAGGAAGCTTTATCGTGCAAAGAGAAGTAGGAGCATCCAGATGTCCTGCGTAACGAGTGCTATATTCTGATCAGAGTGCTGCAAAAATGAACCTTAGCAGACTTACTGTAATTTATCCGCACCTTGCTAACCAGAGCTACGTGTAACCCAGACATCAGAAACCTGGATCCTCTCTGTATCCTTGTATTGAACAGCTCCACAACAACGAGCTGATCTGGTTGAGATTAATTTCTGTTCCCTTTCTTTTCAAAGTAATTGGGCAGAAACAGGTTAAGTTTTTAATTCCGACGGTAGGTGACTGCCTCTAGCACAGCGACGTCAAGTTGTGAAGTTGACCGAATTTGTGGATTCTCCAAATCTGTCAGAAATAGGCCCCCCGAAAGTCAGGCTGTGCAAAAAGACAATCCCGGTCAACTGTGCTAAGTTTCTTTAATACGTAATTTTGCAAAATTCTAGTGGCAGATGTTTGTATGTTTTAAATGCAAATGATGTTCCCGTTGAATGATGTTATTTAAGGAAGTTCTCAAAATTAAGGTGTACAGCAAGGTACCGTTGACTCGAAGGTTGTTTAAATGACTGAAAAGGTCTTACAGAGCTGTAAAAGAATTTGAAGACAAGCTTGTATGCTTTCTTATTCTAAGTGTGAATGATCTAGGTAATATTTTAAATACTGCTTCAGCAAGCTGGAACCTTGGCTGGAGAATTGAATAAAGAGTGTAAAAAACACACGAGCTGGAGAGAAATAATGAAGAAATAATGTTTTGATTTTTAAAATGTTGTTTAGTTTCCTAAAATAATAAAGAAAAACATCCTGGAAGTTTTGATGCTGGGTGATTTTGATGCTTTTGCCTGCCCAAGTGTGTTAATGCACCTGGACTGACCAGAAGCCACTGGGTGTCGTGCGGAGCTCCTGTGAGCTGCAGGCTCTGCCCAGAGCGGGGAAAGCCACGCAAAGAGACCCGACTTAGGCAGAATGTCCTTAAGTCAGTTAATACTGACTCAGCCTCGTTTGCGCAGGGGGTGTTCACAAATAAACCTATTTTTAGCGAGCGCCTGAGAGCGATGCGAAGCCGTCGAACGTTTCTGCTGCCGCGTCTGCGACGCCTGCCGGCACCAGCCGCTCCTCAAGCTCTCCTTGCAGGAGTTAATCCCTCTCGGCCGCCTCGGAGCCGCCGGGACCAGCCTCGCCTCCGCGGCCGCTTCTCCCGGGACACCGCCCGGGCCGGCTCCTGCGCGCCCGCGGGGCTCCCTCGGGGCGGGCTCTGCGCATGCGCCGCCGCCCGGCGCGCGGAGCTCTCGCGAGAGCGCGGGGGTAAACAGCGCTCAAGATGGCGGCGGCGGGCCCGGCGGCGGCGGCGGCGGGGTGAGCGGGGGGGAGCGGGGAGAGGAGAGGGGGCCGGCGGGGCTGCTGCTGCTGCTGCTTCTCCCGCCGCTTCCGTCGGGCGGGCTGGCGGCAGCGCGGTGCTGTCAGGTGTTTGGGGGCGGCGGGCAGCAGCCCGGGCCTGCAGCCCCTTCCCGGAGCCCCCTCGTCTCTGCGGCCGCCGCCTCCCGGGCGGCGCTGAGGGGCCGGCGGGACCGGGCGTGGGACAGAGGGGGTGGCCGGGGCAGAGCTCCGTGACGGGGCTCCGTGAGCCTCCCGGCGCGGTTGCCGTCGCACCTCCTGGGCCTCAGGAAAAGCAGGGGGTGACTCCGAACTCCAGGGCAAGGGCGGGCTGGCAGATGTAGGTTCCTGGCCAGCCCCGCGCCGTGAGGGGGTTGGGATTAGAACATCGCTCGTGCGAAGGAAGACTGAGGGGCTTAGGGCTGGGCTGGAGAACACTGAGGGGGGATCTTAGCAGTGCTCGTAAATTCTTAGAGAGTGGGTGTCAGGAGGACGGGGCGGCCTTTTCAGTGGTGCCCAGTGACAGGACGAGAGGTAATGGGGACAAACTGGAACATAGCAAGCTCCGTCTCAGCAGGAGGGCAGGGTTAGCTCCCGCGGTGGAGCGTGGTGCTGAAACACCAAAGGTCCCTGTTCGGACCCCATGTGTTGCCTGATCTAGTTGAGAGGCATCCCTGCCATGACAGGGAGGTTGGATTAGATGATCTCTAAGGTCCCTTCCAGCCTGGACCAGTCTAGGATTCTGTGAGGAAGAACTTCTTTACTGTGAGGGTGACAGAGCACTGGAAGAGGCTGCCCAGAGAGGTGGCGGAGTCTGCATCTCTGGAGACATTCAGAACCTGCCTGAACCCCATCCTGTGCAGCCTGCTCTAGGCGATCCTGCTCTGGCAGAGGAGTTGGGCTAAATCATCTCCAGAGGTCCCTTCTGGACCCTGACGTTCTGTGAATAAAGTTGTGAGCGTGCTGTTTCTTTGCTTTTAGCTTCCATCCTATTTCAGCATCATGCTAACGTACAGTCTGTTATCAGCCATAACAATGTTTATTTTGCTCATTTGTGCAGGTGGTTTTTTTTGTTTGTTTTATTGCTATAGGGGTTGTAAGGCAGCAGAGTGATAAGGCAGGTAGAGCTCAGCCAAGATCAGCAGTCAAGGCACTGCGTCTGTGTCTACTTCAGGGATGAGGAAGAAACTTGTAAACACAGGCAGTTTGCAGTCTGTCATGGTGTTGGCAGTCAGCTAGCAATAGGGGGAACTCTATCCCTGTTACAAGGAAACGCTTGAGAATACTAAATAAAGTTAAATAAAAATGAAGTACCAGCTGTCACATGTAGACTCGATTCTGTTCTGTTGCTGTGCTATGAGGTCGGGCCATCATTTCCCTAAATAGTGTGAATCCTATAATAAGACTCCTACTCTTCAGTCCTGGCCACTGCAGCAATGTGTAGCTCTGGACTGCTTCTCCACGTGGTGTGACAAACCAGACAAACGTGTTTCTCTTCTCTCTTAATGGCTTTCTGTCTATCAACTGCTGGTTAAATGTTTGGAGTTTAAAAAAATACTGGCATTGTAATTTTTCTCAAATGCTTCTTGCACCTTGGAACATAAAGGGAAGAAGCTTCTCCTCCACGTGAAGAACACTTTCAGCACTTTCCTTAAACTTCACGTTATTACATCTGTAATCCCAGCCCTTACTTTCTCGAGTGACCATGTTGTATTAACGTACGTTTCACCTCAAGTACAGGGACCTAGTTTGATTCCGGTAGTATCTCTTGTCCTTACCAGTCCTTACGGTGGCACAGAGTTTGAATTTGATTTTTCTTGTGTAAAATGATGTGCTGCAGCAGAGTTTCTGTTTGCCACACTTCTGACTGGAAAAAAAAGCCACTACTCGCTCTTTTTAAGTGGCTGTGGACACTTTAAATCATATTAATATTCTGTTTTGTGCTTTATATGGGGCTAGCACGTCATCCTGTTCTCTTTGCTCCCCTTACACAAAGGGTGGTAAGAGTTTTCTTGTCACAGTTGCCTGTTGTGTGGCCAGGTTGATACTCAAGTGCTCCACGTGTGCTCTGGGCAAGCAAGCAAAAGACTTGAGTGTTCATGGAAAATTACTAAATGAAACATAAGAACAACTTTTTCCATATTATTTCTAATGCTGACTGCCAGAAGTGTCCATCTTCTGTGATTTTCAGGCTATACATTTGCACAAATGTGAATCTAATTATCTCTTACCTTGCCCTGCCTTACAGGTCGGCTTGCAGTCAGCTTTGCTGATTCTTCTGGGGAGTTAACTTTGCCATCAGAAATGGAGTACAGGACTCAGCTAGCACATCCTGAGTGACCAAATCCTTTAATACAAAATGGAGAAGAAGCGTAGAAAGAAATGAGCCTGTTCATAAGGCTTTGCCTCAAAAGACCATGAAATCTCTGCTTACTCTGGACACAGCTTTAAGAATATCCAGTTGATCAGCACGGTGAAAGCAACATTTACTGAAACAAAAAATGAACTAGTTTATAACAAAGTGTGATTTGAAATATATGGAATTTTTGGAATGAAACCATTTTCCTCTATGACCATGAAGTTTGCAAACATCTGGTTTGTTCTGGTTGTTATTTTACTCTGTGGCAAAAAACACTTCAGTACCCGACTAGGAAATTCCTCTCATGAGGCTCACATATGTCCTGGATGTTCTCGCCTTACTTTGAAAGTGGAATTCACTTCGACAGTCGTGGAGCATGGTAATAAAGAGTTAAGCAGTAAAAGAAAAAAAAAATACATGTGAAGATCAAGTGTATGTTACTGATTTGTGGTGTTTGTGCAACTGTAACATTTGGAGTTTGTGTAGAAGCATATTGTTTGCTAAACTGTGTATTAGAAAAGAGCAATAGGTTTTTTTAGAGGGTCTTGATTTAACTGGAGGCAAGATGAAAAGAACAAGAGCAGGGGAAATAAAGAGGATCTTAAAAATGGGATGTGAAGGCTCAGGCAGGCAAGTCTGGACACTTTGGTGTGTTTAGTAGCTGTTTGTTTGGACCTGGGTGGTGGTATGGTTGAGGCTTTTCCACGAATGGGTGAGAAAAGCAGGAGATCTTGGTAGATTTGTTCGATACCTGTGTGGAAGAGTTGCAGAGATAATTGTGAAGGAAGCAGATGAAAGGCGAAGCGAGGCAGGGCTTGGTGCCGAGATGGCAGAGGGAGCAGCAGGATGCCTTGACCCTGCATCCGCTTACGGCCTCAGGTGCTGCAGCATTTCTGCAGCGAAGCTCTGTGTGTCCCTGGGTGCTGACAGGCAGAATGTCCACGGCAGCATGTTCTGTGCCTAGTTAGGCAGAGACGTGTGTGGGGAATGTGTCGGTGTGCGCTGGGGCTGAGGTCCACTCCCACATCACTGCTCCACATCAGGGACTGGGACTGGCTTCGTTCTCTGTGCCTGTTGTGCATGGTGTCAGTGATTCGCAGTAAAACTGAATACGATATTGAGGCTGGATGTCTTTAAATCGTACGTGTCAAGAACCGTGTTGAATTGGCGTATCAGTTTATCAGTTTTGTCAATTTAAAATATCGCAGGTTTCCTTATTAAAAAAAAAAACCCACAAAAAAGTCATGTAGCGCAGAAATAAATTGGAATGGATTTGTAAGAGCAACAAAAAGGTGCCTCAAATTGTGATTATTTTTTCTGCATAAAGAAAAAAAGAATTATTTGAGCCTCTGCGATGTGAATGCATGAGTAAGCTGCTTAAACGTCGGTTCTGATAAGTTGTGCTCTTGTTCCAGAGTATATTGTGGCTTTTAATGGATACTTCACAGCTAAAGCTAGAAGTAAATTTATTTCAAGTGCACTAAAAAGTAGTGATATTGAGAACTGGAGGATTGTACCTCGCAACAACCCAGCCAGTGACTATCCTAGTGATTTTGAAGTTATTCAGATCAATGAGAAACAGAAGGACGGAGTACTGACACTGGAAGATCATCCAAACATCAAGCGAGTAACACCTCAGCGGAAGGTCTTCCGATCGCTCAAATATTTGGAGTGTAAGTCGTTTTCTGTGTGGTTGCGCAAGATCTCCTTCGGAAAAGTCTTCTTGGCCTTATTTCACACCATCACCTTAGCATTACACAAATGACAAGTGCCCTACAGTTTTTATTTAGTTTATAGAAATCTGTTCTTTTGCCTGTAATATTATCAGAGTCCTGTCATAGTGTGGCGACGCTTCCAACTACAGTGTAGAAATGTTTCTTTTGCATTGGGCAGTTCCCAGAGACTATGGGCCACTGTGTCCCTAGTAAATAAAACAGAAGCTTTTACTGATTTTGATTGGAGTGATTGGATACTCACTCGTCTAAAATTTTTGTTGTAACAACGTGGTGTGTATGTTTGCATAAAAAGCTAATCTTTTGTGGTTTCCCTCATGCTGTGTTTTCTTCATCGTCATTCTGTGTAGCTGATCCAACGTTGCACTGCAATGAAACCAGATGGACTCAAAAATGGCAGTCGTCTCGTCCCCTGCGGAGAGCGAGTCTTTCTTTAGGTTCTGGCTTCTGGCACGCAACAGGTCGGCACTCGAGCAGGCGTTTGCTGAGAGCTATCCCGCGCCAAGTCGCTCAGACCTTGCAGGCAGACGTCCTCTGGCAGATGGGTTACACAGGTAGGCTCTTTCGCTGCCGGCTTAGAGGAATGACCTTTGAAAAACAAGCGAAGTGTAAGGAAAGGCTAATTGACGGGTACGTGTTAATCTCTCGTCGGGTGCCAGTTCCGGAAAACTTGAGAAATACTTTGTTTTGAGGTGCGTTGTGTGCTTGTGGAGCGCGCTTCTGTGTCTGTGTGTACTGTGCTTAAGAGAAATGGGTCGTATTGATGATCTGTGGTTGAATTTGTGAATTGGAGTATGTTTCCGTTTAGATTTGTACCATACTGAGCTTGTAAATTGCATGTTTTCTCTGAGATTATAATTTACTGAGCTAGTAAATTGCATGCTACTTTAAACAGAAATTCTCTTTAACTTGGTAGACTGAATTTGCTATGAATCAGAAAAAGCAGTGCTTTCCTGTTACAGGTGCTGGTGTAAGAGTAGCGGTGTTTGACACCGGTCTGAGTGAGAAACATCCGCATTTCAAAAACGTAAAGGAGAGAACAAACTGGACTAACGAGAGAACCTTGGATGACGGTGAGTTTCTACGCAGAGTTGTCCAACTGCTTCTGACACTGGCATGTTCTGTTTCCCATTGTGAAACTGCTGTTGCTGCTGTGATGCTAACGCGTGTCTGTTGAAACTGGATATCTTGAGATTTTAAGCTTAATTTTGTAGTGTCCAAGGCACTTTGTACTCATACCAAATTCAAGAGTATTAAGGTTCCAGGAAGGTGTTGTGTAATTCTTCTGTGGATCATATCTGGCATTTCATCATAGCATTTAAAAAATATCAGGGCAGGAAGACATTGTGCAAGCATAACTACATTGTCAGAGTAGGTGGAAGTGAGAGCAAACTCCACAAAGCTGTTTCTTTCCTATTTCTTTTTATGCATTTTGCTGTTTCACAGCACATATACCTATTTCCATGCTTAAGAGGGAGAGCATTTTCCTTCTTTACTGTGCAGTCTGAAACTAATCGAGAGTTTTGGCACCTTCCTTTAAAGTTTTTCAGATCTATATAGTTTTCATCAACAAACGCAGTGCTGGCTCATGCCCATCAGCACTCTGAAGAACTTTTGATTTTCTGCAGTATATTTGTGTTCCTTCTTCATATGTCAACCCTAACTTGCCCTGACCGTATGCTTTCACAGATTATTAACTTCATACAGTCTGGGTCAGTGAGTCAGTTGGCACCTGAATCCCTTTAAGAGTTCATAGTATGTGTGTAGCTTGCTCAGTCCTGTGTGCACCTCCGTATTTTATCACATGTAGTGTTTCTTTGCATTGCAGCACCTGCTTTTGGTAGATTTGTGTTAGATTTTGTGCCCAGATGGTTGCTGGACATGTACAGAAATACAGTGCAGGCAGTCCAATAAAGCAAAAGCTGAATTGTTTTTTGAGGAGAGGAAAAAATGTGTTTTCTTGTCTCATTGTTCGTCCTTAACAAAATATGATTATTGCAGAGTCAGTATAAAAATCTTTTGAGAAGTTTACATAAAAATACATTGACTTTGTGACTTGCATTTTCCAAAATAAGGTTTTTCTTTCACAGTTGCTTTGTGAGGCTCTTGATTTTGTTGGTAGCAGCCAGGAGTGGCTAGACCGGAGAGTGTGTCACTCAGAGCTTCATCAGCCAGTTGCTGGGCTACACGGTGCTGGAAATTCTGATCTGACTGAACCGAGCATCAAAATATGATTTAAAAAGGCGAGAGCTGAGCCCAGTGTTTGCAGTTAGTTGTAAAGCCTGTTAGATTGGTGCGATTTTTGATACAGACGGTGTTTGACAGTACAAGTCCTTGACAGTGAAGTGGTTTGTGTTCTAACATCTTGCTTTGTTTCCTCCTCCCTGCGATAGGTTTAGGCCATGGGACTTTTGTAGCAGGTGTGATAGCCAGCATGAGAGAATGCCAGGGATTTGCTCCAAATGCAGAACTGCACATTTTTAGAGTGTTCACCAATAGCCAGGTAGCTATTTCACACGTCCTTCAATTTCTTCCTTTCCACATTAATGCTCTATTAATGCTTTCCTTCGGGAATACTGCAAGTGCTTGTAAATGTTGATGTGTTTTCTTGGATACGTGAGCAGGATACATCTTTCTGTTTGTAAGAGACTTGCTACAAGATGTCTTACAATTTCCAAATCTGGTGTATTTTTCAGAAATAGCGTGTGGAAGTCTCATCTCTATAGTGTTGGAGCGATCGCTCAAATGTACTGAGCACCAGAAATACTGAGAGACCGTTGTCACTTTTGTGCTTTATTTTGGTTTTGTTTCTCATCTCTGAAGCCTATATTGTTGTGGAATCACTGGGATTTGCACTGATGGATTTTTTTTCCCCTCTTTCTTCCATAGGTCTCCTATACATCTTGGTTTCTGGATGCCTTTAATTATGCGATTTTAAAGAAGATTGATGTATTGAATCTGAGTATTGGCGGGCCAGACTTCATGGATCATCCTTTTGTTGACAAAGTTAGTACGAGGAAATAAAGTGCTCGTGTTTTTATATCCCTCACACAAATGCTGGACTTGTGGGGCGGCTTCTTTACCACAGCTGCTGGCAGTTTCTGTGGAGTTTCATTTGCATGAGAGAAAATCTGTACAGCATACAGGCTTTTAGGAATATATTAAAAAAAACCCCACAAAACAAACACAACCTAAATATTCCCAGAGCTGTGGAAGTATATCCTTTTACAAAATGCTGTATGTACTGCTAGGAAGTGTGACTCCCGAGCAGGAAACTGAGTGAGCTTAATTGAAATCCACCTTTGGGTTTTTTTAAATCTCTGCATGGCTAGTTTATTTTATGGCAAATATATATATAGCGTGATTTTAGCAGCAAATTGTTTAAGAGCAAATAGTTAAAAAGTACAGGTAGGTGATTCAGCTGGCATGATAAGAGATTTGTTTCAGGATAAGGCAGAATTAGGTTTTTGTCTTTGTAAATGTCATGGTTCCTTGAATTGTTGAGCTGTCCTTCAAAAGCACCAAGCGAATGAATTCACATTGAAAAAAAAAGGATAAAGTCTTTCTCTGTAACGGGTAATTAAGGGGTTTGAGGCTTAGAAATTCTTCCTTTTTTTAATGATACTTTGCATTAAAATTTAGTTTGACAATGACTTCAGTACCCTCCCCAGAGTATTACTGGAGAGGATTCAGAATAACTTGACTTTGGCATCTGGAGTGCTTTGTTACGGGCAGTTTTTCCTTTGGTGTAACCTGAATGTGTATTATGGGCAGTGTTGCTGTCAAGGCTGAGTTATTGGTCACATAAGCTTAGTACTAAATATACCAGTGAGATGTATTTGTTTCAGTGAGGAAGAGGGGTTGGGCTAATTGTTTATGTCAGCCCCATGGAGTGTATGTTTGTTAGAAAACTCTCTTGTGGCAGAGCCTTATTGTAAATACTGGTTTTTGTAGGTGTGGGAACTGACAGCTAACAACGTCATCATGGTCTCTGCCATTGGCAATGACGGCCCCTTGTATGGGTAAGTTTCAGTGACCGCTTCAAAGAAAAGCAAGTATGTTGCTGCTGTATGTTTTTGGAAGTAGTTCTGGTTGTTCAGGAAGCTTTTCCTCCTCCTTTTTGCTGTGATCTGTTTATAGAAAATGACTCAAGTTAAGCTCCCTCTATCCGCTGTCTTTATCACTTGCTGTAGCAGTATAGCAATTTGTGAAGTACTTAGCTAAATGTTTTTCACTGAAACAGTGGGAAGTCAGTAAAAGAAGAACGACAGTACTTTCAACTGGTTTTTTTTTCCTATTACTGTGAGCAAACATGTTTGATTACTGAGTTTGGGCTTAAGAAATATCAAAGGGATCAAGCCAGAATGATTTCTGTTAGATTTCTAAAATAAATGCCTAAAAGTAGATTTTGTTTTGTCTTCAAGATATGTGGTTGGGTAGTTACTGAGTTGCTAACTGCCTGAAAAGTTGCTCTCCCTGGTAAGTATAACTGTATTGAGTAGGACCAAAATTTGTTTCTGTGGAGGTTAAAAAGAGTGCCTGAAAAAAATCTGATGGCAGTGTGTCCATTATCAAGATAAGCTTACGACTGTGTCTTGTTTTTTTGGTCTTCTGTGTCCCAACTTGTACCAGTACTCTCAATAACCCTGCTGACCAGATGGATGTGATTGGAGTGGGTGGCATTGACTTCGAAGACAATATAGCTCGCTTTTCATCTCGGGGAATGACCACTTGGGTAAGATACTCTGACTGTTGCCACCCACATCTGCAGCAAAATAAGGGCCTTGGAAAGGGAGCCTTTCTTGAAGCAGTAATCCTGTGCAGATGGTATGTGTAGGAGTAACCAGAGATAAAAGATTTCGTTCAAGGTCAGAATACTTAGAAATTGTAAGTCTTTCAGCAAGAATGGTAATGTTCTGTTCTGTGCAGAGCTTCTCATTGTTAATCTCGGCTGCTCTTGACTTTCTGGATGTATTTGTAAAACGTTCAGTACTTGTTGATTTACAGGGAGCGCTTGCCTGTGTGCTTAAATCTGCAACAACGAAGGCCTGCTCTTGCCCTTCCTTTAGTTGAAAAATCCTAAGATTTCCAGATGCTACATGTAACGTTGCACCTATTTGCACATTGAACTGAATGCGCGTGTGATTGCAGACGAGATGGCACTGTCATTTTGATGAACAGGACTGTTACACGTTTCTGTTTGTGCTGCAGCTCACTCATTAGCCGGGCTGCAGTGTGGTTATCGTTTTGTCAGTGCTTTCATGCTCAGCATAGATACTAGAATAATTGGCAGTAATGTTAGCGTGGAAACGTTGAGGACTTGTCATGAGCAGCTTGAGTCCTTCTTTGGGTGTTACTTATTATTCCGTGGTGCTGAACCTCAACTAAGTTAGTCGATAATTTTTCTTCCTGACCTACAGTTAGTTTAAATGCCTAGATGAAACAGTCAGAGCTCGTTATGTATTAGGGAAATAATCCACCCGTTTTCTTTCACAGGAACTGCCTGGAGGTTACGGTAGAGTGAAGCCTGATATTGTGACTTACGGCTCTGGCGTGAGAGGTTCTGGTATGAAAGGTGGATGTCGCTCCCTCTCTGGAACGAGCGTAGCATCTCCTGTGGTGGCAGGTGCTGTTACTTTGTTAGTGAGGTAAGTCTTCAGTAAGTCTCTAAAGATTTTTATCTTTATCTTGAAGACCTCTAAAGGAGGGTCATAAAAGGCCTTGTAAAGGAACCCACCAAATAAAACTGAATTGTGTTTGGATGCAGAATACAAACTCAGAGGATTATGTCACAGTTCTTCTACCTGAGACATTACCTTGTCTGAGTGGCTCTAAACTTCCTGAGAAAAACTTCAGAAATGTTTTGAATAACAGTTAGGTCTTTGAAAGTATAACTAGGGAGAACAGCACTGTGAAGTAGTTTTGTCACATTTTGTAGTGATTTTGAATTGCTGAGCCTCTGGCAGTCGTCTTGTAGAAGAGCAGCTGCTCAAAGTAGGCACCTCTAGCAGATGATTACCTAAGTACTTGTAAATTTTATAGGATTTAGGGTTTTATGGCTATTATGTGGTTACATAAGTCATCTGTTGCACGCTGAAGAACCTGAAAGGAAGGTGGCAGTTGCAAGTCTGTGCTTTGTGTTTGTCATTGCTACTATGTAATGATGAGATGAACCTTTGTTTGAGAAACATGCCAAAAATTCAAAGTTGTTTTTGTATTTCCTCCATAAAATGGTGCATTTTTCTTTGAACAACAAAGCTCTTTCCCTGCCCCCTGTCTTGGAAGAGTCATGTTGCAAAGATTGCTGGCAGGTTTCCGGTTACAGAGGCTTTGATTTTCAGAATATTTTATTTAGTTTATAAAGATTCTGCCCTGATTGTAATGACTGCTGGTCATGGAGCAAGTTGTAATGAGAAAAAATCATGTAATATTAGTTTTCAAGAGAAATGAGTCAGAAGCTTGCCACTCTTCTTCAGCTGTTCCAGTGAGAAATCAGGTAATAGTAGACAAGTAGGAACAGAAGATGTTACTTAGAGCAAACCGATTTTTGATTACATTTTCTTTAAATGAAATGACTCTTAAGGCGAAATGGTGAGCAAGAGTAGCTGGAAACTGGATTGAGGGCCACCTGATGTGATCCGTTTTTTCCCGTTTCAGCACGGTTCAAAAGCGTGAAATGGTGAATCCAGCAAGCATGAAGCAGGCACTCATCGCGTCAGCGCGTAGACTTCCTGGAGTCAATATGTTTGAACAAGGACACGGCAAGTTGGATCTTCTGAGAGCTTATCAGATCCTCAACAGCTATAAACCACAGGCCAGGTTAATTTTAATCCTTTAATTAATCAACAGTAATCTATAATATGCTGTATTTCTTGTAAGATAGCAGGTGGTGCATGCGTAATACAGTTGAGCAATCTGTGCTTAGGCAACAGAGAACTTGCGCAGATCTTACGTAATTTTGAAGTGTGAATTTTGACAAGAGATTGCGTGAAGAGTCCAGGTATTTTCTGCCTAATTTGTAGCAATGTAGGGGCTGAAGTGTCTGTGAGAGCTAAATTTGCTTTCTCTTGTAGCTTTGCAGTACATTAGAAGTAACGTAACCTAGAACCCAATGGAAAATACTTAAATTTTAACTCTCAAGAATAGTCCCACTGTGCTGTAAAGTTTCTATTTTTTTTGCATGTGAAAATCTTTTCACAAGATTTTAAGAAAACAGAGGGGAAGGGAAGAAAGTTTTGGGGCAGATTTGGGAAGCGAAGTGAGAGCTTGATAGAGCACCCATGACTCACCTGTTTTGTCTGTAATTTTGTCGTAGTTCTCCATAGCGACATGTTGCTCTTCTGTTTATTTTTTTTTTTTAAATTTTCTCTGCTCTATCCTGCTGTAGTTTGAGTCCAAGCTATATTGACTTGACGGAATGTCCCTACATGTGGCCCTATTGTTCCCAGCCCATATATTACGGAGGGATGCCAACCATTGTTAATGTTACTATCCTGAACGGGATGGGAGTCACTGGGAGAATTGTAGAGAAGGTAAGACTTAAGTTCCGAGTCCTGACCATTGATGTTGCTAAAAGCTTCCCAAAAAGACATTTAGCTGTGAGTTTCATAGAACAAATTGGATTTCTTACGCTGAGATGCAAAATGCTTGATTTTAAAGGACGCGCCCAGGTTAGTAAGATATGCCAGCATGAGCTGCCTGCAAGTTTTGAGGCAGTGCATTGGTTTCAGGGGTGTGTAGCGCTTCATCTTTGTAAAACCAGTTTGGATTGACAGGAGCTTAGAGATTTCTTTGTGTTCTCTGATGATATCTGAAATCTTCTGCATAAACTTGCCTCATCCTTTTTTTTTTTTTTAATTTTTGGTCTGGAGCATAAGCAATCTCAGTAAAGAATCTTGACATTGTAAATCATGCCTCTTCCATGGGTCAAAACGACGTGAACGTATTGATTTACAAAGGTCTTCTGTAAACCCTGTTCTTCTGCACCGGTGATGTTGAGCATGTTGGTTGACTAGGGAATCTCTAAAATTTTTTTATTAAACTTGAAGTAAGTTACAACGTAGAACAGATTTGGGAATTGATACAAGTTAAATAAGGAGCGTATCCCAAAACTCTAGGCAGATTCACACATTTTAGTGTGAATCCTGAGATCTGTTTTAGATTTAAGCTTAGATTAAAAGCCATCGAAGCTCTTAGCCAATGTCATTAGCTTTTGGCGATACTCAGACACAGCTGATGTAATTTTCCCGTGTCTGTACAGCCATGGCTCTCTTTGTTACCAAAAAGAAAAAGGTTCTTACCGATAACATTTTTGCACAGGAACCCAAATATTAAAACAGGTGCACTTAGGAAGCGTGCTGTTCCCGTAGCTTCTTGGAGCATCCTGCCTCTGAAAAGCCAATAGTCGGGATCATCAAGGCTGTCACGATTAGCTCGATTCACTGACACAGCACCAATAATCTTCAGAAAAGCTAAGATTTATTATTTCTTTGTGCAGAGGAAGAAGGCTGTGTGTGCAGAAATGAACGACTGCAGATACTGATTTACCAACGTTCTGTATTCTTCATTTCACAGCCAGACTGGCAACCCTATCTCCCCCAAAATGGGGATAATATCGAAGTGGCTTTCTCCTATTCCCCTGTGTTGTGGCCTTGGTCTGGATACTTGGCGATTTCCATCTCTGTAGCAAAGAAAGCAGCATCTTGGGAAGGCATCGCTCAAGGTCATGTTATGATCACGGTATCATCCCCTGCAGAAAATGAAGTAAGTTCTGTGCATTTTTGGTGTTTCTTTGTTAGTAATTATTAAAACTGCTTCCCGATACACAAATACCTTCTTTTTAAGGCATCAATCTTAAAGTGTAATTTAGATTAGGGTCAAGAAATTGAAGAGTACAAATACTGTTTTGTGCAGGGTTAGCCTGCAAATAGGATATGGTTTAGAATCAGAAAACCTCTCTTTGAGACTGATTTTTTAATTGCATTCATTTATTGGGAATTCTAAGTAATATGTGTTGAAAAAGAGATTGCTTAAATAGGCTTCTTCTAGAAACATGCTTAATTGTTCCTGAGAAGTTTTTAAGGTGTGGAGTGATTGAACCAAATGACAGTTGTAACATGGTCAGTATTTTACGTTCTGGGCAGAAGCATAAACTCTTGAATGCAGAAAAGTACTACCGTGGTTTAAGGCAAAAACATCTCTCTGCCTCCAGAGCTGGTACTGGTGACTGAACGTAGATTTAATACCTTCATTTTTTTTTGCTCCTTTACAATTCACAGTTAACTGGTGAATGTTGCTGTGAGGAAAAAGGATTTCACTGTAGTTTGTTCTGTCCTTCAGTCTAAGAACGGTGCAGAGCAGACTTCAACGGTGAAGCTTCCGATAAAAGTGAAGATTATTCCTACTCCACCTCGTAGTAAGCGAGTCCTTTGGGATCAATATCATAATCTCCGTTACCCACCAGGATACTTCCCCAGGGACAATTTGAGGATGAAGAATGATCCATTAGATTGGTATTTATCTCAGGTTCTATTAAATCGGTATTTCTTGGTTGTGCATTAGCAATATGGGATAACTTTACTGAATGCCAGAAAGCTCTGGCTTGGGATTATCTTTTCTAAGAAATCTATGGAAAGCACTTGGACTGTGCTCGATTTTGGTGCAGGGTTTTATTCACGTGAAATGAAAAGCTTTTGAAATACACATTTAAGACAACTTGTTTGGCTTTCAAAGTATAGTAGTGTTCTTTTCTGCCCTGATTTCTCCCAGGAAGTTAAGGGGGGCACTTCATTAGCTGCTTCAGCATTCACTTATGAGAAAAAAACAAACCATGAGAAGCTTGAAAGACTGAAGAAGAAACCCCTTGTTTGTTGAGGGAGACTGCCTCGTGTGATTTGTGAAGAATTTTGCAAAGAGCAGATGGTGTTTAGAAAACTACAGGTTAACATTAAGAAAAAAAAGGACCTTTTTTAGAAAGGAAACTAGGAGGTAATCTCTAATTAGAGGATTTAAATCAGATTTCTCCGTGCTCTTCAACACTTTTCTCTTTTCCTTAAGGAATGGTGACCATATCCACACAAACTTCAGGGACATGTACCAGCACCTAAGGAGCATGGGGTACTTTGTGGAGGTTCTTGGTTCCCCGTTTACATGTTTTGATGCAAGTCAGTACGGTAAGCATGACTTAATTGCCTTGTTCTCTGTACTGTTAAATTCTTTCTAAAATGGCCTGGTTTTTGGAAGACCAAAAACCTGGTTACGAAGAAATGAGATTACAAAGAAAAGTTGTCGTGGTAGTAGAAAATAATGTAACGGTGGGTTTATTTATTATTTGTATGCTGATACTTAGTTGTGTCAAGTGTTGCTGCAGAAGCTTGCTTGAGAGTCTGGTAGAATTAGCACAGTTTTCTGTCCTTACCATGAAAAAATGAGAGGGAAAACCCACCTGTGAGTGAGTTAAAAGCCCCTCTGTATTCAGTCCTGCAAAGGCAGACCTGCAAAAATTGGCAGAAGATTTTGGCACAGTTAAAATGAAGCAGGATGTGAATAGCAGACTAAAATCAGAAGTGTCCATTCTCAGCAGCGGCATTTTGAAACATTGATCTTTGTGGATCGATAAGAGAGTGAGGAAAGTATTCCATCCAGCCACGTGTGATGGCAGAGCAGTGTGTGGCTGGTTTCTTCTGTGTTCATCGGGAAGGAGATCTGACAGTTTTGCCAGGCAGGGGACAAACCAAGCAGTCCTTGCTTTTTTCTGCTCCTGTATGCCCCCCTGTTCAACCGTGACATGCTCCAGCAAGACCCTCCTCTCTTTTGGGCTGTGTTGTTGTCCAGTGGATTGTAAAGTGCATCCTCCTGACATTTTTCTAGCTGGAAATGTTGTCAGTAGTAATCTTTTATTTATCTTGATGCCTCAATAAATATCTCACTGTTGCTTTTTGAGGTCAAAATGACCTGATATTTAGAAGCAATCTGGAAACATGAACTAAATTCAGGGAATAAAAGTGTATTTTGCAGTGATGGAGAGAAAGTTGCACTTCCTTGTTCACAGGAGTAGGAGGGGATTGTATGAAAGTGGCAGTCAGGTCTGTTAAAGGCAGCTGTAGTTTTCAAAGTCTGAATCAAACCGAGTTTCAGAGTAATTGTTGTCTACCTGACTGCAAATCTGCAGTAGCAAGCAGAGTGCCTTTTAGAACTGGAGCGGCGAGAAGCCTTCTGATTAGGGTGCACTTACAGTAGCACTTTAGTTCGGATCAACAGTGAATCTCCTGATTGTCCTTTTCTGCCACAGTCTGGGTCAGTTTATGAAGCAGTTGGATGAGAACAAACTGCAGAATGTACTCCTGTGTGGGCGTTCAGTTCCTGGACTGCACAGGCACATGTCACAACACCCTTCAAAAAATGTGCCAAATGAATTTTTGGATAGATTTGTAAACTGAATAGCCTTGTATTTCCCATCCTTAAATGTGGCTGAGCATGCCACGAGGACCAACGTTGCGCAAAATATGCGCTTGTGTTGACTTCTGCATGAGTTGAATGACTGGCACTAATAGTACAGTGAGCATCCTGGTGAACTCTTATTTTTGCTTTTACACACAGGGACTTTACTGATGGTGGACAGTGAGGAGGAGTATTTCCCTGAAGAGATCACTAAGCTGAGGAGGGATGTTGATAACGGACTTTCACTTATAGTGTTCAGTGACTGGTACAACACATCTGTGATGAGGAAAGTCAAGTTTTATGATGAAAACACAAGGTACTGATTTGTGTTGGCTCTTTGGGAAATCAAATGATGTAGAATTGACATTTTATGCACGTATTACCCTAAAAATCCCAAATGTGATACGCTGTGCTTTAGTGCTTGCATGCTACCTGCAAGAAGGGACTACCTGAAGAGCAAAATTGACATTAAACTGCAGCTTCTGGAGAATAGCTACCTGTTATGTTCTGATTGCAAAGGCCCCCTCAGTAACGCAATCTTGTTTTAAAACCCAGAAAAACACTTAGAATGAAAAGAAGTAAAAAATGAGAGGCTGATAAGCAAAGAAAAATTGATAAGTTTTCACTCTTGGTGAGCAGAATAGAAGGAAAATGTGGGTTGCCAACAGGATCACCAGGTTATGCACACATTATTGAAATCATTCCAGTGTATTTTATAAAGAGAAAATACACCAGTATCATCAGTGGTGATAATTACTGTGGTTGTCAGCCTGGCTCGTGTTACTGTTAAGCTGGAAAGATCTGTTCAGCAGTTTGTGAGCAAGTAACATTTTGCTTCATGAGAAAAATGAGAATCAAATGACGTGGCCACTGTTTTTACCTCATCTTAGCCAAATAAAGAGCCTAAGACTGGATTTCTTTCTAGGAAATGGAAAGTTTATATGGAACTGAAATCCACTGAGAACTTTACTTCTGCTCGAAAGCATTGCTATCGGAGAGAGCTGCTCACATGCCCCTGCAGTTAAATAAGGCAACGAGACGTAGTTCGTTCTTTAGGTGTCTTTGAAAGAGTCTGCATGTGGGAAGACACCTGTCTTCATTAAACAAATTCTATTTGATATAGTAATAAATTGTGTTATGCTGGAATTTTTGCAGACAGTGGTGGATGCCTGATACCGGCGGGGCTAACATACCAGCCCTCAACGATCTGCTTTCTGTCTGGAATATGGCCTTTAGTGACGGGCTGTACGAAGGTGATTTTTCCTTGGCAAATCATGAAAGTGAGTACTGGAGCCCATTGCAGGCTACTGTGTGGTGTTGGGAACATAGTTTCCTGTGGGAAGGAGATTGAGTGAGAGTCAAGGGAAACACTCAGAGTCTTGCAAGCGTGCTTAAATAAGGACTTAATTTTCAGACCGGATAGTGAATGTCCTCAGTTTAGGCTTGTATTTGAGGTGCTGATGCTTTGAAGAATATTGTTGAGGTGTGTCTGTATTTGTCTGGACTATAAATGCTCATTGGTGTGATGAAGCCTTTGGTTTTAATTTGTCATTTACGTGGGAATTCAAAATTTTGGAGGTAGAAAATCAGTAGGCAGTTTTCCTTGGAATACGCTGATTTCGACAGGCATCACAACATCCCGAGATGTTTTGTACATTCCTCTTCTTACAGTCTTTTGAATTGTTGCCCTGAAATGAATGTGTTTGGTCTCAAGCTGAAACTTTGTGGTTAGGCCACAGGTCTGTGACCTTACTGTTTCTGACTTTCTAGTTCCAGCCAGTGTTTCTTTTTATCTGACCAAGTCACCCGCTGTTTCCATGCTTTGTTTCCAAATCTCTGTGTTGTGAATGGCTCGTTGAGAAGGTGTGTGTGGGAAGAGGAGGCAGGAGCTATGAGGGCTCTGTATGCTCACCAGTGTTGATTGAAGGAGACGGGTTCTCCTGTCGTAAATAATGACTGCTAGTATGAAATTCGGTGTTTCTCATGGCATTTGACTCAGCTTTGCAGGTGAAAAAGATGTCAGTCTTCTAAATGGCGAGATTTGAAAGCAGGTTGTAAAGGTGAACCTGCAAAAGCTGCGCTTAGAAGTGCCTTCTCAGTGAATAAACATATTGGTCAAAAAATGCAAACTGAGAGCAATGTTCACGGGAATGTTTTCTTCTGTGCTTGTTTTAACATCTCACTGAAATGTGGTGGGAAGGGAGGGAGGGTCGTTTTCAGTCTAACCTACAATTTTGTGATGTCTTTTAGTGAATTATGCATCAGGGTGCAGTATTGCAAAGTTTCCAGAAGATGGCATTGTCATTGCACAGACTTTTAAGGATCAAGGTATGCGTTCCTTTACCAGTTTTGTGTTTTAAGTAGAACTTTGGAGTCAGTGCACAAGGAAGGTTACGAAGTCTGAAGGTGTAAAAACAATTAATTTAAAACCACATTGACAGAGTGGGCATTTTTTTCATTTTGCCTAGATGTGAATCCTTTTCATTGCAATTGATGAAGCAGAAAGAACTCTGTGTTTTGCTTTTGCAATCTGAAAGCAGTGTCTTAAGTAAAGGAGACTAAACACGGAGCATTTGAAATTTGTCTTATTTTGTTTTTTTTAAATGATTGTGAGAGGCAGGAAGCCTTTAGCCTAAAACCAACTTTCTGCATTTCCTTTCAGCTCTTTTGTGAACTGCGGTGTTTTCGCTCCTGCTGTTTATTAGAGCTTTTGGTTCACAGGAGAGAAAATGGTGGGGTGGATTAGTAAGATAAAAGTGGCAGGTTTATAGCCAGGTGTCCGCTGGGTTTTGCTGCACGTACCCATTCATACTGGAAAGGTTCCTGTGCTTTTTTCATCTTTTCTATTCATCATTTATCTTGGTTATAATGGTAAATATCTTGCAAACGTGTCTTTCAGGTTGCCAGTTTATTATTCAGATACTTGCAGGGCTTTCGGAGGCAGGCCTTTAAATGATACTCCTCCAGAGATTATTCTGTAGAGTACTGGTAGAAATGTGTCAGCAAAGGCTGAGCAGCAGGTCTCTGAATCACGGCAGGGCTGGGTGTACTGAAAACTGATCCTGCTTGCCCATAGAACCCTGGAGTCCAAGTTCTCTACCAGGCTTCTCCACCAAAGAAAGAAAAACATCAATATCAGCAGTAGTCACAATCAGGGTCTTGGAGAAGTTTCTTTTTTGATCGTAGCATCATCAGCTTTTTGAAAACGTTTGAATAAACGTGTGACACGAAGGGTGGTGTGGCCGCATTTGTACGTTTGCAGTGTAGACTGTGTTGACTTAAAGGTAAATTTATATTGGTGCTTTGCAGGCTGTCAAATATATTTGTGCTTTCCTTTAGGTCTGGAAGTTTTAAAACAGGAGACTGCTGTCATTGAAAATGTCCCTATTTTGGGACTTTACCAAGTTCCTTCCGAAGGCAGTGGCAGAATTGTCCTGTACGGCGACTCTAATTGCCTGGATGACAGCCATCGACAGAAAGGTGTGTGCGCTCTGACACGCAGAGGGGGTTACTGCCTTAAGCTGACAACTGTCCCGTGGGGATTTTACAGCCCCCATCAGAAGCAACTGTTTTCTAGGACCTCTCTAAATATCCCGGACTGGGGATTAATCTCAGTTCTGCGGAGCGCTACTGAAAATGCTGTAAGGTGCAGTTACAACAAAAGAGCACCGCGCATTAAATAGCCCTCTGATAGGTGGGAGCATTTCCCCCCTCCCCGTAGGCCCCTTGACTATTTTTCTGTTCCACGAGCTTTGCGGGCTTGTTTTGGGGGTGAGTTTTTTCCAGGGAGGGTTGGTTGGTGGGTTTGTGATGTCTCTGTTTCCAGAAAGCACTAACAGTTCCACGTGCTTGATTTGAAGTCGTGAAGAGGCCATTAAGGAATCCCCTCATTTTTACTCCAGTTGCATTTTTAGAGATTTTACATTTGCAGTGGATTCTATCTTTTGAGTTTGCTCATCAGCGTGCCTTGTTCCCTTTGCAGTGTTTCCTGTGAGGATTTATGGTAATGTTCAACATTACAGTTGTGCGCTGGTGTAAATATGTCAAAAAGTAGCCGTTTCTGTTTGGGTCTTCAAAGCACTGGTTTGCAACTCCGGGTAGCAAGTGTGTGAGTTGTGTGTGCATGTGGTTTCTGTGGCTCCCAGGGAAGCCGTTCATTCTGCCTACATCATGTGGCTGGTCCTTATAAAACCTTTCTTCTAGCACTTTGTCAGATCTGGCTAGTAAAATTTTTAAGAGGTTGGTTGAGTTTCTTACGACACGTGAAGAATGGGTTGCTAGATCTGTGTCTCAGGGGGCCAAAGACGATCCAATATGCGAGGTCTTTTTCTGCATTTCTGCTGAATGTGATGCTCAGCTTGAATTTTCCTTTTATGATGAAAAGTACATGTATAATTTTTAAGCTTTTGTCACTGGCGTTTTTAAATATTGGGTTATGTAACCTGTCTCTTGCCTAATTTATTTAAGTTTAAAGGAGTTTACTGCCTAAGGGAGCTCTCCATCTGTAGCTTATTTCTTTCTTTCTTGAACATTTTATTTTCCTTTAAAAGTTCTCTGGTTTCTCCTTATGTATCTTTGAGCGGCTTCCGATGAGTTGCTGTAACACCAGCGTATCGGTGCCTTATGTGCTTGTTGTAGGTTATTGAAGGCGTGTAGCTTTACATTAAGTAATAGAAAACCATACTTTGTGACCTCCCTAATGTGTTAAATTCACTGTGACCTGTGAAGCAAGAAAAAGTGGAAGGCTCTGAAGAAATCCTTTAAAATTAGCTTTTAAGTTGTGAACCAGGAGCTATGTCTCCTGCAGAGACATCGGTGGCTTTAACTGAGATAAATTCCTAACGTTTGTGAAAATAAATCCTTAAAATCTGATTGACCTCTTTAAAAATCAAAGGTGAGGGTTTAAGGGACACCGGGATTATGAAGATTAATTCCCGTTCCCAGCCGACAGTTCCTGGGGGCAGAAGTTCTGAGAAAAATAGTTTGCTGTGTGGTGGAAGTAGCTGATAAGGCATTGTCCTGCTCCAGCAAATTGAAGTTTTAGAGAATTGTGATGTTAGCTGAACTGCTTGTTATTTAGGGGTAGCCCTGGGTTAAGGTAGTAGTAATTTAGGAGAGAATGAAAACGAAGGTTCAACGTACTGTTGAAGGGCAAAGGAAAACGACGATCAAGTGTGTTGTGGCTTTGATTCCCAGCCTGGTCTGTACCACAGCTGCTGGAGGCACTGCAACCTTTCCCCCTTGTTTGTTTATTTATTTCTGTACGCAAATACATAAATTTGGGAAAGCAAATGAGTCATAACTTGGTCTTACTTTTCTTTGCAAGGTATTTATTTTGTCCTTCTCAAAAAAATTGTTGTTTCTCATGTTTCCCTCTTAAAAATGATATCAGAAGTTCTGAGCTTCCTGTGTTTGCACAGCCTGGAATTCCTGTATTTGAGACGTGTTCTCTTTTTTCGCTACTCCTGAGAAGGGCGTGATTTGGTACACGAGGGAAGATATTTTAAGACTGGACAGATTATTTTTGAGTTTGTGTGTTGGGTGGGGGAGGATGTGGGAAGTGTGTTGAAAGTTGCGTCTTTCTGAAATCGGGCCTAGGACTTCAGAAGGAGAAAAACAAGAGCCAGAACACTTGATCATACTTCCGCATGTCGTTACAGCCTCCTTAACTGAAAGATAAGCCACTGAAAATGTGACATAATGCGTATGTTGTTTTGGGGCTCTGAAATCCACAGATTGCTTCTGGCTCCTGGATTCCCTCCTGCAGTACACGTCTTACGGGGTGACGCCTCCGAGTCTCAGCCATTCCGAAAACAGGCAGCGACCACCGTCGGGAGCAGGCTACTCACTCCCCGAGCGGATGGAAGGTGAGAGCCTTCGTTACCAAGCAGATCTCCTGCTCTTTCAGCAGCTCTGTTTAGTTGAAGGCGAGTAGGAGTATCTCTTATCCTGCCAGTCTTTTGATAACCCGCTCTGTCTCTGCTGTGAGTTGCAGGTAACCATTTGCATCGATACTCAAAGGTGCTCGAGGCTCACTTGGGAGACCCTAAACCCCGGTCCCTTCCTGCTTGTCCTCACCTGTCCTGGGCCAAACCACAGCCTTTGAATGAAACTGCCCCTAGGTTAGTAGATGTCTTTCTTATCGGTATACAAGAAGCCTTGCTTTTGAGTTCAGCTGAAAAATTATTTGTTCCTTTTGCCTTTGAAAGGGACAGCTGGGATGCCTTTCCTAGAGAAATACCAGATTGCAAAGGGGAAATAATGCTCAATGCCTCTTCAGTGAATAATTCTGTCTCACCGTATAGCTATGCTGTGAAACGGAGGAGTTTAAAAATAGCTTCACAAGGCAATTTGCTGTTGTGATTGAGTGATCCCAGTGGTCTTGCTGAAATCCGTTGTCACCGCGTGCTTTCAAAATAGTTTTCTGAAGCAGCTTCTTGGAGAGCTCGCCTAATTCTGCCTTCTGTTGTATCATTTGCCATTCACTTGAAGGGAAATGCATCAGCACGTAGCCCATGCTTGGCTGCTGAGCTGCTAATGGTTCCTTTTGGTAGTGTGCGTGTAAGAGAGTTGTTAGTAAACAGTTGCCGATGTAAGCGTGTCCCTGTGTCGTCTGAATTGGACTTTGGAGGCCTGCAAACTGCAGAACCTAAAGAATGGGTTAGATTATCATTTGGGTCAAAACTAGTGACTAATTTGTAGATTCCAACTGTCGCTTCCTCTATATGTTTCTACAAAATTCCTTGCATTACTGAAGTAAGGGGATACACACCTCTGCCTTTGCATTTCTTCTAGCAACCTTTGGAAACATCAGAAGTTACTGTCAATTGACCTTGATAAAGTGGCTCTGCCCAGTTTTCGACAGAACCGACCCCAAGTGAGACCGTTGTCCCCTGGAGAAAGTGGCGCATGGGACATTCCTGGAGGTAAATACTGAAAAGTTTGGCAGTTGCTATTTTGCTTTGCTTTTTGTGTAAAGTTTGAAAAAACCCCAAACGCAGCACAGCCAGAGGAGAGGTCATGTGCTTATTTTCAGTTGTGGAACACACGCAGGTAATAGTAGTACGGCTGCGTTGTAAAAGGCTGACTGATAAAGCCTAGAGGAAATATTTTTGCATATGAATAATTTGTTCAGAAGAAAGCATGCGTGACATACTGGGAGGAAGATTTTGGTAGGTGCTTTTTGAGAAGTTGAGGTTTGTTTCAGTGCTGTTTGGGCCAGCAGATATCAGCAGCAGTCCCTGTGCTTGGGAGCTGTGACTGGGTACCTCCCGCTAATTAAAACGCCTTGCGTGAGCTCTAAAGCAGAGCTCAGAAGAGTTTGTCTGAATGGTGCCTTGGGCAAGGTATTGCACTAACAAATGATGTAAAGCACTCGAAACAGCTTTCAGTCTAGCAGTGGGCTGCTCTCCTCTACAAGCCTGGCACTGCAGGACCAGCTGGAGGTAGTTTGAAAGCCTCACGCGTGCTCTTTTCCCAGTCCGAGCTGCTGGAACAAAGGATGACTGTAAAAATGAAAGGTTTAGTTCTATAGCTCATCCTCACCGTGTGCGTGCGCGGTCTCTGGAACAAAATCACTTGCCTCGTGGCATCAGGATTTGGTGTGATCCATAGAAATTAGTTAGCAGTAAAATTACAGTCAAGCATTTGCGTCTCTCTCCTAATGCAGAGCAGAAGATTGTTGTTGCAGGGGAAATCTGGATTATACGTTCATGTGCCCAGATAGGTCAAGGTGGAAATGCTGGTGCTTTTCTGTAGCGTTAGCATCCTGTCTTATTTTTGCTAATCGGTCTGCAGTTGTTAATCTTCCTGTCTGAAACGTAATCTGATTAATAGCTGTTTTGTCTTTGAAACGGGAGTTGCTGTAGCATTGTTGTGGTAGATGGCGTTAACACTGCAAAAACGTCATAGCTCGTGCGGTTACTGGTCACCTCCAAATGTCTTGGCCTTTCCAGGTATAATGCCCGGCAGGTACAACCAGGACGTGGGACAGACCATTCCGGTCTTTGCTTTTCTTGGTGCCATGGTGGTCCTGGCATTCTTTGTAGTGCAGATCAACAAAGCCAAGAGCAGGCCAAAGAGACGGAAACCACGAGTGAAACGACCGCAGCTTATGCAACAGGTACATCCACCAAAGACGCCTTCTGTGTGAAAGCTCTCGCTTGCCAAAGATGACTTCCCTTTACAGGTCGCTCCCCTGGGCGATCCCTAGCCCCCGGGGAAGGTGCAGCGAACGCGGCGCTGATCGTACCAGTGATTCGCACCTGACATCATCTCATAGTCTTTGGTTTCTGGAGAGGAAAAAAAAAAAAGGACCTCAGTTGATTGTCTGTACATACAACTGCAGCTTTAAGCAGCCGAAGCCACCAAAGACTTGAGTCCTGTTTAAATGGCTGCTTAGTCACTACATATCCCAAGAGGGAGAAAATGGACCTTTTTTTTTTTAAGCTGACCAAACTAAAATTTATTTGTTTAGAGGCTATTTTCTATATTTATTGGTGGGGAGGGCGGGGGGAAAAGTCACTTTAAGGACCTCTGCTAAGGAAAAACAAGTGCATTTTTTTGGACGGAATGCAATTTTCTAGAATGGTATTATGCTGAAGAGTACGACGTACTCCATTCAAGGAGGGAGAGGTCAAGAGAGACCAGTACAGATCAGTGAGACATACTCCTGCAGTTTATTTTTATAAAGCCAACTACCATGATGTTTTGTAATTCTTGGCCATGATTTCACCGTTGTTGGTGAAGCAGATTTTCAATAAATATGTTATCTATATGAAGCTAAAGTGATGTGCTAAGATGGCTTTTCTTTCCGCTGCCAGTCGTAAGAGAGCAGGTTGTTGAGTTTTTGTGTCTCCCTTTCTTCTCCTCCATGTCTTTAGCAGCAGCATCCCAAGCTGCAGCCTTGCCTTTGGAGCAGGAACAGGGCAGGGGTACAAACGGGGCTCACCTGTTTTGAGCCCTTTCAAAACTGCAGAAGCAGCTAACGAGAGAGCTCCTGAAGGGCAACTCAGTGACGAATCGTGTAAGAAACTCTTGGCTCCTGCCCAGCCCTGGGCACAGCTGGAGAGAAAGAAAGTGCCGGGGACAGTGGGTCTGACTGCACCCACCCTCTTTCGGGGCTTACGATCATGGGTGGTGGTGGTGGTGGACTTTGGTTAGGGCACTGCAGGAGAGAACATTTCTCCTTATAGCCTGGGGCAAACCTTCCAAGAGGTGGCTGTGGACAGTTTCACAGTGCACAAGTGGCCTGCAAAAAGGATTGTGAAAACCCGTTTCTGCAAACCTGGACAGCAGTTGGCTTTCTGCAGCCTGCCTCTGCCCTTCTGGGAACGAACTGGAAGAGGCCACATCCTGTTGCAGTGCCAGAGGAGGCACCAAGCTTTCACTTCAGAGACATTAGCAGAAGCTCATCAGGGCTGAGGAGACTGGTCCCGAGGTGGGGCTGGAGCACCAAGATAAACAGGAGAATCACAGAATCACAGAAAAGGGATGGAAACATGAAAAGGGAGGGAGCCCAGAGTCCTTGAGCAAAGAAACCACCCAGGGCTGCTGTGCCAGCCTGGGAGGTGGCTGCGTCCCTTTGATTGGAGCCGCTCCTGTGAGAGGGAGCCTGGAAAGCTTTGGTGTCGGTGCTAATGAGGAGGCTCATTCTCCTCTCATCGCAGCGCTAATGAGAGATTACAGCTCCACTGCGAGCCTTGAAACCAGAGTCGAGCTGTATCAAAGCACCGGTCCGAATTAAGATCCTTTCCCAGTGGCTGGTATTTTACAGCCCAGTGGCCAATTTCTAAATCGTGGAGGCCAATTAATTCCAAAGCCTTTGGTGTGCAGCTAATGAAGTCCTGGAAGGGCCCTTCTAAATGGTTATAAGCCCCGTAGGCGGCAGAGATGTAATGGAGGTGGCAGGCACAATTAGCCATCCATAATTCCTCCTAGCAGCTGATTAAAGTCTCTTTATCCATCTTACCAAGATCAGAAGGGCACATATTTGGGAAATCAAAAATGTATTAGGGGCCGTCAGCTGGCTTTTGGGGCCTGCGCACCCAGCCTCGGGGCAGCGACATGTGCCGGGAGCTGCCGTCCGTCCCCCTGTGTAGTGACGGACCCCTCATCCCCATGGGGTGCAGCCTCCTCCGTGTGTGTCTCCTGCAGTGTCAGTCACCCCGCCCCGATACCCTGGCACCCCTTTTCCCTTCGTGGAGCAGGGGATGGGATGAGGGGGCTCCTTGCCAAGGTGTCTCCGGTGTGGGAGCAGTCTGGTGGGCTTTTAGCTGCTGTGGGGGCACCGAGGGGTGCTGGCCTCATCTTGCGCCCGGCAAATAGTGAAGCAAATAGTGAAGGATCCGAAGGGCACTTGCCGCAGCGGCCTTCCCTCGCCTGCCGCGCCCGGGGTGCTCCGTGGTGCCCAAGGGTGGGAATTTCGTGGAGGGGATGACACAGCCCGAACAGGGAGCAGCCCCCAGCCTGCCTAGCCCGAGCCCCTCCCCGGGCTGGGGCTGCTGGTTCTCTTATGGTCTGTACCAGCTTTTCTAGACCTGGGGATGCCCGAGTTGTCCAGCGGTCCCCAAACCTTGGAGGGGGGGTGTGCGTGAACCATGCCCCCCCTCCCTCCACGGGGGCTTCGGGTTGACTCTCATTCCCCTACCCCGGGGCGGGCTGGGATCGGGTGGGGGATCTCCATGGATGAACTCGGGGAGGGGGTGGTGGGTGGTCCTGCGGCCGTCCCCCGCTGCCCCCCTCCTCTCGGGGGCCGAGGAGGGGTGGGGGATCCGGCGGCGGAGGAGGAGGAGGATGAAGGAGGGGGTGCTGCGCTCCCCCTGCCCGGCCCGGCGCAGAGCCGTGCCGGGGCACAGCGGGATGGAGCGGGCGGCGGGCGAGGGCCGGCCTCTGCTGCCGGCGCCGGGGGGGCAGCGCCGGGCTCTCCTCCGCCGGCGCTGTGTTCATCATGCTGAAGTCGGCGCTGGGTGCGGGGCTGCTGAGCTTCCCCTGGGCCTTCGGCAGGGCCGGCGGAGCCCTCCCCGCCCTCCTGGTGGAGCTGGTAAGGAAGGCCGGCGGGTCCGGGGCGGGGGGGCTGCGGGCAGCGGCATCCCCAAAGGGGTGCTTGGGGAATAAGGGGTGAAGGGAGGGTAGGGGGGGGGCTGGTGGGGGGCGAGCCGGGCTGAAAAGGAGAACAGCAGGGGTGCAAAAGCCGAGGGTGCTCAGAGATGCTCTTTGCATCTGAAGCCACGCTTCTAGCTCAACCTAAAATAAAATTGGTGACTACTCCACTATCCCCCTCCCCAGAACCTGGGGTCTAAACCCAAAGTACCACATAAGGCTGTTCCTCCCTCCTTTTGCTGGCCTATGTGACCCTGGTCTCTGGCCATGGCCCCGCCAGGTCCCCCTTGGGTCCAAGGCGGGGGGGCAGAGGGTCAGCATTGGTGCTTCTTGCCGGGTCCTGTCCCTGCAGGGCTCACTGGTGTTCCTGGTGAGCGGGCTGGCAGTGCTGGGCTACGCGGCGGCACTCAGCGCACAACCCACCTACCAGGGGGTCGTCCGGGCGGTGTGCGGGGCGGCAGCGGGGAAGCTCTGCGAGGTCTGCTTCTTCCTCAACCTCTTCATGATCTCCGTGGCCCTCCTCAGGGTGGTGGGCGACCAGCTGGAGAAGCGTGAGTTGTTTCCCCCCACCGCCACCACCGCGTTCGGGGTTTGCTCAGGGCCGGTGGCTCCTGGGAGGGAAGGAGGGGAAGGCGATCCCATGTGGGCTGGGGGTGGCCCTAAGGTTTTCCTGGGCCCCCCCCCCAAGAGGACATGGGTCTTTCTGGTCTCGCCATGGTGTGATGTTCCCGATCCCCTTGGGCCACCTTTTGGGGTGCAGCTGATCTGATCCCCTCCCTGCCCCCCACAGTGTGTGACTCTCTGTACCCCAACGGGACACTGAGCGGGGCCCCCCCGGCACCCCCCTGGTACGTGGACCAGCGCTTCACCCTCTCGGCTCTCTGCATCCTCGTCATCTTCCCGCTCTCCGTCCCCAGGGAAATTGGCTTCCAGAAGTACTCCAGGTACCACCTGGGCTACCCCCATCCCTGGGCACCTTGTAACCTAGCTCTACCTCTTCCCAGGTCCCTGTGGGGCCACGGGACCCCCCCTTTCCCCCAGCTGCTGTGGGGCTCTGTGTGCTGATGCTCTCCCATGTCCCGGCAGCATCCTGGGCACGCTGGCCGCCTGCTACCTCACCCTGGTCATCGTCCTGAAGTACCACCTGCAGGCAGAGAGCCTGGCCTCACCCGAGCCCCCGCAGCCCTCCAGGCAGGAGTGAGATCATCCCCGTGTCCCCCTCACCCCATCCTCCGTGGCATGGGGCAGGGCTGGAGGAAGCTCAGGGGGTGGCCCTGGGGCTGTATGGAGGTGACCTGGGGACAGTGGGTGGCAACCCCCTGCCCCAGCAAGCCCCAGTTCTCCCGAAACTACTGGGCAGGAGGTTCCCATGGTGGCATCCAGGTTTCAAAGCTTATGCCACCATGGTCCCCTCTGCCTCCAGGGCCCTCATCCTCTTTGTTCTCCCCACTGTACCACAGGACCTCCTCCTGGGCTTCCGTCTTCAGCGTCATCCCCACCATTTGCTTTGGCTTCCAGGTAGGTCACCCTGGCCCCACCGATGATGCTGGCAGCCTCCTGCAGCCTCCTGAGCCATGGGGTTCAGGAAGGGGGACCCATGCCTGTCACCAGAGGTGGCTGCAGGGCAGGACAACTGCCCTTGCAGACAGGGAAGAGAAGGACAAGGCACCCATGGGTGGGAGGGAAGGTCCTGGGGGTGGGGGATGTTCCTGCATGGGGCCCCAGCACCATCCTCACTGTGCCTTACAGTGCCACGAGGCATGCGTGGCCATCTACAGCAGCATGCGCAACCAGAGCTTCTCGCACTGGGTCACCGTCTCCATCCTCTCCATGCTCATCTGCCTGCTCATCTACTCCCTCACTGGTAACCCCAGCACAGGAGCCCTTCACCCCCTCCCTGCCCTGGGGAGAGGTCACCTGTCCCCAGGGCTCATCCATCCTCCTCAGGGCTCCTCTGTCCTTCTCACCGGCACAGCCACCTATCCCCATATCCCTCTTGGCAGGGATCTATGGCTACCTGACCTTCGGTGAGGCCGTGGCGTCCGACGTCCTCATGTCCTACCCAGGGAATGACCCGGTCATCATTGTTGCCCGCCTGCTCTTTGGTGTCTCCATCATCACCATCTACCCCATTGTGGTGCTGCTGGGCAGGTGAAGGGGCAAGCTAGGTGTGTCCCCCCATTTGGTGTAGTTCTGATGGGTGCTGTGAGCCCCCCCGGACCCCCCTTCCTCTTTCCCCCAGGTCGGTGGTGCGGGACATGTGGGTGACCCCCAAGCGTGGGGCCCCAGTGGTGCCTGAGGCTCATGAGCAGCGGAGCCGGGTGGCACTGACAATTGCCTGGATGGCCACCACGCTTGCCATCGCCCTCTTCGTCCCGGACATCGGCAAGGTCATCGAGCTCATTGGGGGCATCAGCGCCTTCTTCATCTTCATCTTCCCAGGCAAGAGTGAGCAGTGGGAGAGAGGGGTCACCGGTGCCAAGAGCATTACTGGGGGGGGTGGTGGGTGGTGGTGGCCCAGCCTGGCTCCATTTTGGGGGTGTGGGGGTGTAGGGGATGCTACTCTGGGACCTGGGTCAGTGGTGCCACAGTGGCGGGGCTGAACCTCTGTGTTGGTGGCAGGGCTGTGCCTGGTGTGCATGACCGGGACTCGCACCCTTGGGCCACGCAAAAAGTGAGTGTCTGCGGGCTTGGTGGTGGTGGGCAGGGGCTGTATCCTGTGACCCATGGCCTGGGCAGGGGCCCTGGAGTGGGGGGTGTCACCCTGGCCAAGGTGGGAACTCCACGAGGAGGGGCTGTAGGCACTGACTGCAGGAGCACTTTCTGGAGGGGCTGCGGTGGGACTGAAGGGTGGCATGGAGGGGCGTGCCCTGACACTGGGGAGGTGCCCCGGTACCAGGAAGGTGCCCAGGTACCAGGGAGGTACCCGGGTATGAGGGAGGTGCCCAGGTACCAGACCCCTTGCAAGGCAGAGCAGCTGCAGGGGAAGGAGGAGCCACGGGGTTTGGAGGCACTGGGGCCCCTGCTGAGGTCTGGGGTGGGGGGTCAGAGGGACACGGTGTGGCACGGCGGGCAGCCATCAGGTGTTCAGTATCTGTTGTGCCGAGGCGGCGAGTCCCCATCTCCATTCCTGGCCAGCGGCAGCTGTCTGGGCGGGGGTGAGGGTAGCCCAGGGGTGCCAAAGTGCTGGAGAGGGACAAGGCAGGAGGCGAGCAGGGGCACCCAGGTGGGCAACAAGGACTTGGAGAAGTCCCTTGGGGAGCCTGCCAGGGCGTGAGCCCAGGAATGCTGTCACGAGGAGAGGGGACAGACAACACAAGCCGGGCGATGGGGACAGCGAGGAGACAGTCCTGGCCTGCCTGGGGCGGTTCAGGAAGGTGCTCTGTGCCGACCGCCCCGCGACGGAACAGCAGCCGGGTTAAGGGGTGAGTGCCAAATCCTGGGGGACTCGGTGTCCAGTTGAGGTGTTTGTGGGGGGCTGCTGTGTGCCAAGGGAGTTGGGGACAGGGAGGTGCAGACCCCACCGGTCTGGGGCTGGAATGGAGCCAGGGAGGGGACAAGGGTGAGAGCATGTGACAGGGGAGCCTTTGTGGGTCTGTGCCCTCTTGGCGAGGCCACTGGGCACAGGTAGAACTGGGGGTGCTCTCATGGTGGCCGATGCCAGGGTTTTTTGACCAGTTTTTCTGTGTCTTGCAGTGGGCACAGGAGATGAGCCCGAGAGCCTGCTGGGGTCTTTGGCCACCCACCAGGAGTGACACAGAGAAGCATGACAGAGCAGGCTGAGACCCCACTGAGGGACCCATGCCTGGGGGAGCGGGCCATGGGGCTCTGTCCCACCGGCCCCCTGCTCTGTCCCCACAGGGCTGTTCTCATCGCCTGGGGTGTCCTCTCGGTGCTCGGCGGTGCTTTCGTCTGCGGGCAGAGCGCTGCCCTGGCCGTGCTGGGGCTGCTGCGATGAGGAGCTGTGGAATGCCCACCTCATCGTGCCCCCCCTCCCACCATGACTTCCCCCCCCCCCACACCATGCCCTGGACACGGCTACACCAGTGGATCCCATGGCGGTTTTATTTGACGTCACCGTCCCCGTTGTACAGCGGTTAATAAAGACAGGACAGGGTATGGACGAGGGCCCTGCGCCACGCACCCCGAGGGACCCCCGGGCATGGCGGGAGGGGTGGGGGGGTAGGATGGGCAGTAAGCTCTGCACACGCACAGACAGACCCACAGACAGATGGACAGACCCAGGAAGGGACACCTGCAAGTACCTGCTGCCACCGCGCACATGTGAAGGAAACCCCTGGGGACCGCCCACATCCCACAGGACTAAGGGGCACCCTGGGAGCAGGAATATCCCCTCTTTGTCATCACCACCCCCCCAGGGACATGGGTCCTCGTCCCTGCAGGTACACACACATACACACACTGCGCCAGGCACAGCCTCACCCCCTCCCAGCCCCTCCCCAGGTGGCCCTGGTGACTAGCACGGACCCCCAATTTACCCACCCGGGGGTTCTGGCTGCCCACTCCCACCCCTGCTTCTCATCAGTACCTCCCTGCCCCTGCCTTGCCCCTTCCCCATCGCCTGGCTGCCTGCACCCTGCCTCTCCCACTCCCTGCCTGCCCACGCCGGGGGGAATTCCACCCCCCCAACCCTGCCAGACCCAGGGGACACCCCCTCTCCCCAAGACCACCCCACTTCAGAGAGAGGTGACCCAGGTGACAGGGTAGCTGGGGAGGGGGAACCTATGGGCTTCTGGGGAGACACACAGGGGAGGGAGATGGGGGGGGGAGGGGGGTCCGTCACTGCAGACAGGTCACACCAACACCTCCCACCCCCCCCCCGCCACACCGGGGGTCACAGCTACCCCGAAGCAGGGGATGGGTGCTGGTGGCCCCCCAGCACTGGCAGTCACTCTCGGCTCAGGGTGCACCAGGCAGCTGCAGGGGAATAGCACTGGAGGGTCATCCCTGCCTGGCCTCATATCACTTCGACCCGCCCCCTCCCCACCCGCCCCCCCCCCCAGCCCACACTGTCCCCCCACCCCCTGCCCACCCCTGCTTCCCAATGCTGGGAGCCGTGCTGGCTGCCTCAATTCTGTGGGACAACCACTCTCCTACCTGGCACGGCCACGCTGGAGATGGCCTCAGGCTGGCTCAGCGTGTCCACCTTGACATGCTGGAAGCCCTTGCAGGTGGCACTCTGGAGGTGCCTGTGCCCGGGAGGGAGAGAGTGTGTGACAGCCCCCAACCCTCAGATCACCACCCCAGCCCCTGGCAACCCTGTAGGCTCTAGCAGGGACTGGGTGCCAGCAAAGCACCCTGCCAGGGGGAGGAGAACCTCCAATTCCCACAGAAGGGTGTTTCTGGGTGGGAGATGCACAGAGAGCTTCCAAGCCCTGTCCTCTCCTCCCATCTCCTTTCCAGTGACATCCTCAGGACAGACAGACTGTCCTCCGCCATCAGAGAGGGGACAGAGCTGGGGGCTCAGCAGCTCAGACACCCCTTCACGCACAAGGACCCATCCAAAAAACAAGCTTTTTTTGCCCCCTCCCCTACCTCTTCCAGTCCTCCTCAGTCTCCCAGAACTCATAGACGATGAAGGTGACTCCATCAGGCAGCTTCACCGCCGTGACACTGGTGGGAACGGGGAGAGGGATGAGCCCCAAACTGTGGGATGTCCCCCCTCCCACTGGGCTTCTGCAGCCACAGGGATGCTGCGGGGTCACTGAGGGGTGACCCCCCCCAGCCCCTCCCCAGGTAGAAGGAATGCCAGTATCCCCCAGGTCATGCAAAAGGCTTTTGATGGCTGAGCATCACTATGCCTCCAATGCTGCCTCTTTCACCTCAGCCCTTCTCTTGGTGAGGTGCCTCCTCAGGTGCAGCCAGACACCCCCTGATCCCGCCCCCCTCCTTCCGACCCTCCTTGAGCCCCCCAGCCCCTCAATGGTACCCACTGGAAGCAGTCCCGCTCCCCGGCCACGCTCTTCAGGTACTGCTTCAGGGAGCTGCAAAACTCGCCCAGGTGCTTGTGCGACACCGTCATCTCGTCCCGCACCAGCAGGAGGTACTGTCGGGGCCCCCCCCAAAACACAGTGGCACATGAGACCCGAAAAACACCGTGACAGAACCCCCACCCTCCCCAAGTGTGATGCCAGCCTGCAGGGCCAGGGCTGGGCACTCTCACCGTGCAAGCCGTGCTCTCGCTGTCCGACAGCCGCTGATGCAGGTCAAACCAGAGGGTCTGGGAAAAGGAGAGGGGAGGCTGAGGCTGCTTGTCCCGCCAAGGCTGGCAGGTTTCTGTCCCCAGCTCTTGTCACAACAGGTTGTGCCCTCTTCTCTGCAGGGCACAGCTCAGAAAGCTTTTTGTACCTTCGTGCCCTCCTGTCAGGCCACACTGCAAAAGCTCCCTGTGCTCCCAGTACAGCCAAATGTCCCTGACACAACCTCCTCACATCAGCCCCTGAAGACCCGTCACCTTTTCACCGTCCCTGGAGGGGCAGGAGCACGGGTACCCAGCCCTCCTCAGTGCCTGCTCCCACCCTCCCAGTTCCAGGCACACCCTTATTTCCTCTGACAACCACGACTGATACTCTTTCCACTCTCAACCTTCACGGCACCTTTCTGCCCTCATGTACAGCACCTTTCCCCTGTCCCCTTCTGCCCCGAAAAGTGCAAACCAGGAAGATTTCAGAAACATGCACTACAACGTTTTCTCCTTCAGTCCCTAGATGGAGTAAGATTCCCTCCACAAGAGACACTGCCTTCTTCCCCATGTTTCTTGCTTAAATAAACACCCAGTTAATCATTCCATAGTCAATAGCTGCCATCATCTCATCAGATGCAACATCTCCTCCCACCTGCCAGTAACAACCCGCGGGCATGGCCACCTCTTGGTCCCCTTCATCCCAACAAGGGCAGGGATGTGGTGGGGCTGTGGGGACACCCAAGGGACAGCCCCATGCACAGAAACCCTGGCCCTTACCTTGTCCTCCAGCCTGCCGATCAGCTCAGCCAGCCTGTTGATCTGCCCCTCCAGCCCCTCTGCTTTGGCGTCGGGGGAACCTGCATGGAGCTGGGAGTCTGTGATGGAGCAAGAAGCACCCATGGGCACCCCCCGAGAGCTCTGCTGCCCTCCGGGGCAGTCAAGTGTCACCTCTGTGCTGCTACCGGGACCACAGGTCCCTTCCCCGAGGCATTTCAGGCTGCCGGGAAGCATCCATCGCTTACCAGTCTGGAAGCTCTTCCCATGCTCCCTGGGGACGATCCAGCTGGTGGAGGAGTAGCTGGGCACGGGGCTGTCGTACCAGGTGTCCATCAGACCGTGGCCGG
Organism: Trogon surrucura; assembly: GCA_020746105.1. Classification (NCBI taxonomy): domain Eukaryota; kingdom Metazoa; phylum Chordata; class Aves; order Trogoniformes; family Trogonidae; genus Trogon; species Trogon surrucura. The sequence goes on from CM036629.1 coordinate 17,363,820, forward strand.
CCTTGCTGGGGCAGTGCCTGCAACCAGAGAGCACACAGGTCATCAGAGAGGGCAGAGCTTGGCCCGTACAGTGTGATGTGACACCGGGGAGCTGACGTTGGAGCGTTCTTGTTTGGCACCTCTGCCACTGACACCACACCCCTTGGAGGGGATATCACTTGGTGTGCACTGGTAGCTGTGCCCAACTGGCAGCACCTCGGTGGCTTTGGTGGTTAACACACGGGAAAAGCTGCTGTCACATGGGCATCACAGGGGCTGCCCATGCCCGAACTGCTGCCCCTGAGCAGGGGAAGCCTGCCCGCCCGGCCGTGCATTCCAACAGGCTGCAGCCACTGTGCTCCTGGAGAACGCACACACCCCTGAGCCACCAGTGATCATCCAGCCCCAGCGCCTCAGTGGTGCTCCCAGCATCGCCCCTCATTCATGGACAAGCCAGACAGAATGCTAAGAGCTGCCATCAGAGAATCACAGAATGGTTTGGGCTGGAAGTGACCTTAAAGCTCCCCTAGTTCCAGCCCCCCGCAACCCACCACGGGCAGGGACACCTCCCACTAGCCTGGGTTGCCCAAAGCCCTGTCCAACCCAGCCCTGAACACATCCCCACAAGGGTTTGCAGTTGCCATCCAATGGGAATCGGTTTTGGGAAGGACGACCCTCTCTTCTCTCCCTCCTCCACTGCAGGGAAGCCTGAGCTGCAGGAGAGGCTGAGCTGCTCCTTCCAGTGAGATCAGCTCTGTGCCAGCTGATGGAGATGCCTGGGATCCCCACACCCCTCCAGCCAGCCACGCCTGGAGACAACACGCTGAGCGCCGTGAAGCCAATGAGCACAAGACCAGCCAGCATCATCCCTGCCCTCCTGTCCCTCCCTGGGCACCCAGTTTCGCCTGAAGCACAGCAGCTGGGTGCCCTCTCTGCCCTCCCTGGCTACCCCAGGAAATTTCAGCTGGCTCCTTTGGTGCAGAGGAAGCAATGTCCAGGCATCTGCTGTCCCCCAAAACCAGGCAGTGTGAGCTTGACCATGCACATGGGAACATGATGAGAGGTTCTGGTGCTGAGCAACAGCCCCAAGACTGGAAAGCAAGAACTGCAATAAAGGTGGAAGGAAAATCCCCGTTGCTCCAGGCTGTGCGATAATCCCCCTGCCAGGGCTGAATAATCCCCCGTCAATAGGCAGGAACTTAGGTGAGAATAGACATTTCTTTTTAATCACAATTTAATGAGGTGTCTCAGGCTTGGGTGCTTTGCTGTCACACTTGGTTTTACAGCCCTTTACTTTGGTGGGTTTTTTTAGGCCACTTCTTTGTCTTCATGCGGATGCAAGAGATCATTTTTTGGTTTTGGGGGTTTTTCTTGGTAGCTTTTTTCCTTTTCTTTGGCTGTTATCACCATGAGAAAAGAACTACAATACTTCTCATTATGAACCAGGCCCACATGTTGGAAATTAAAAGCCAGCAAAGTCTTTTGCGGGCTCTAATTGCTCCGTCTGGTGTTGGTCTTGTTTCCTCCTCATTGTTCCCCAGGAGCTCTTACTTTTTCCCATATGTTTTGTACAAGGTTTGCCACAGGCCAGCAGTTTCCTTCTGAAACAGGGAGAGGAAAGCGATGCGGTGTGATGAAACCCAGAGCATTCCTCCTAGGAAAGTTGGTGAGATGCCACCAGAGCTACGTGGGTCTCACCATGTCCCAGGCAGCAGCAGCTCCTGCGAGACCAGCCCACTGCTGCCTGTTTGAGATGCAACTGTTGCTGATGTTAAAACCCAAAATGCCAAAACGTGGCTGTGGTGAAGCATTGGGGCACATCAGTCCCTGCAGTGTCACGCTTCTGTGGTCCATGTGCTTTGGTCCCCTCTGCCCACCCACAGCTCAGGGAAGCCAAGGCATTCCCCCTTGAGCATCCCGTGGTGGGGGAAATTGGCTTCATGAGCATCTGATGAACAGTTTCCGTGGCAACGTGTCCTGGATACAGCCAGTCTCCGTGGTACTCAGGGAGCCGAGTGACACTGTGACACCAAAGCAGGGCTGTGCTGAGGTTTGGGGTATGCTGCTGGGTTCCTCTTTATATTTTAGCCCTGGCAGCACTTGAGAAATCTTGAAACTGTCTCCTCTGTCTCCTCCAAACTCTGCCAGGCTGCTGAGAGGGGGATGGTCCCCTCCCATGGGACCCTTAGGGCTGTGGGACAGTAAAGGACAGGGTGGTGGAGGAGAGCCTGAAGAGCTCTCAGGAAGCTGGGAAGGGAGGCAAAGAGAGTGGCAGCCACTCGCCCGGCTCCCCTGTGCTCCTACACACCGTCTGCTGCACTTTCCCTCGCCCCACAAAAGCATCCTCTGCCTCTCCCTTCAGTCCCCTGCACCAGAATCAACCTGGAAGCGGAGAGGAGACCTGGAGGAGTTGGTTTGCTCGTCGATGGCATCCACGGCACTCTCCACAGAGCTCAGCAGCGACTGGGTCTGGTTGGCCGTCTCCTTCAGCAGGAAGCGGGTGACGAACTGGTCCACGTTGGTGCCATTCTCGTACACCTGCCAAGGCAGAGAGCGAGCACAGTGAGACCCGGTGCCAACCACCCAGCACCCCGGCTGGTGCAGCATCCTTCCAACAGGAAAGCTGGTGTCCTCCATATCCTCGACCAGCAGGGTCCCAGGAGGACTGAGCACACGCTGTCCCACCCCACGAGAAGCACTCAGCTCTCCAGCATCTGTGGGTTGCCTAGCATACAGTCTCTCCAGCATCCCTCACCCCGGGACAGATTTAGGGAGGCTGTGATGGGAGGGAGCGTGGGCAGCAAAGCACATCAGTGTTGCTTTATTTATAGATAAATAAAGCAAAAGAGGCAATTACCCAAAGTCTGTAGGTGCTCTCTTTATATGATATTAAAGTACTTCACTGTTGCCTTGCAGGACGAAAGTCAGCGGGTGCAGGTATGAAAAGTGGTCCCTTCTGTGCTTTGCAGATCCCTACTCCAAGAGCTTCAGCGTGTTATTTAGTGTGTTAGTTCACAGCAGTACAGCCAACCCAGTGGTAAAGTAAAAGGGATTTGGGTCGATTAAGATGGCTCTCACCAGGGAGCCACAAGCTGAAGATGCCTTCAAGCCAGGAGTAGAAAGCTGTGGCTGTCCCCATTCAGTCTCCTTCCCATCCTCAGTGTATCTTGGTATTAAGTTGCGTTTTTTTTTTCTGAAGAGGGAGAAAAGGAAAGCTCTGGCCATCTGGGGCCAGAGGCAGGGAGAGCCCACAGGGTAAGAATGCACTTCAGAAGGAGGCAGGTTGCTCCCAGGGAGCTCTGGTGGAGGAAGAGGATGACTTCGGAGAGCAACAGCATCTCCCGGGGTAATCCAAACCTTCCTGAGACAGAAAATGCTTAATAAAATGTTTCAACAGCACAACTGATCTGCTTAAAGCACCCAAGGTCCCTTCACCAGCCCATAGCATGGTCGTGCTCCTCCACCTCCTCTGCCAGCCACCAACAGAGGTGGAACGACGGCACAACAGGACAGACACCAGCGCAACCGGACGGACAGACACAATGAGCCCGACAGTGGCCCAACACCACTGCAACCACTCATAGACCAACCCAGCTGTGCTGACTCCCAGCTCAACGATCCCAAGACCAGCCCAGTGAGGCCAATGGCCACACCAGGTTTATCTGAAGTTAACCGCCCAGCAACAGAGCTAAAAAAACTTGAGGTGAAAAAAAAAAAGGCTCCTCTAAACCCAAACTTACTACCATCGCTTTTTCCCCAGACTTTTTCCAAGCTGTGAGTGCCCATTGAGACAGCACATGGCCCAGGCAAACCCATGCCAAGAAGTCCATGGCTCTGCATCTCCTGGCCTGGAACTTACAACTATTTTGTGCAACGAGATGGGGATGGATGCTCCCAAATCCGCACGTGTCACCAGCAATGACCAAACTCAAGGGTGAGACCAGTGTGGTCCCAGCACCACCAGTTATCTGAGCACGCAATGGCATAGCACAAGCACCTCAAGTTTCCCAAAGCAAATTATTCTTATTTTATGGTGGATTAACGAGGGTTATTGCCATGGCAACCAGAGCAGCTCTGCAAGAACCCAGAGGGCCTTTATCTCCTGTTTTAAATCATAAAAGAATGAGCTGAAAAGAAACACTTCTGGGGAAACCGGTGGCAGAACTGATTTCTCACCCCTCATTTGGTAGAGGAGCATGAGTTACTTGACGAGCATCCAATTAGCACAGTGGTTAATGATTTCTCTCAAACACAAAAAGCTTGCTCCCTTCCCAGTCACAGCCTGGGGGACGCACACGGCAATGATCATCATTGGATGGGTGGCAAGGAGGAAGAAGTAAGGAGGGCAGGGATCGGTGACCTTCCACCAGCACAACCCGTTCCAGGACACTGGTCAAATGGTGACCCCATGGGCTGCAGCAGTTCTGCCTGAGGACCAAGCTCCAGGATGCTCCTTGGGTTTGGGGGATGCATTCGGCAGCACACAAGGGACCCTGCTGAGCCTTTCTCCAAGCAGGACCATCCTCCACTCCACCGCCCCAGTGCCCCCCAGCACACCATTGTCTGACAGCCAGGCCGGAGGAAAGCCAGCATCAGTGCAAGAGCTGCATCAGAACACCAGGCAGGGGATGGTTCTCCCTGGCCGGGGACCAACACAACCCTTAACACTGAGTGATTGCCTCCGAGTGACAAACACGCAGCTTGGAGCAGGGATGTGACACCACGCTGGGCCCCCTCCCTGGGAGGCACAGCGAGGGAATGACGCAAAACCATTTGTTGAGGATTCGGATCAGGGAAAAAAGATCTGAATGCAATCACAAATGTTCTTGGATAGCTGGACAATCTCTATTCTCTCTAGAAAAACACTCACAACTCTCTCAGAACACATGATATACCCTGTGTGTGTATATATATATTATATATATGTGTGTGTGTGTGTGTGTCTATTCTTTCCAAGCGCTGTGTTACACACACAGTCATACATGTACACCTGAACAAGTCTATACAGACAGTGTATTAAATTCACTGTCAAGGTACCTCCCCTTTATTCTCTTCTGCCGACACGCTTTGGGAAGAGCCCCAACGCGGGCCAAATCCATGCCTTCGCCCAGGCAATTATTTTATCATTTAATACATCTTCCACTATCCACACTCTGGCTAAGGAGGATGTATTAAACCGATAAATCTCCCTGGCAAAGACATTGCAATTGCAATTGGGATCTGAAACAATTTCTTTTGCAGTTCCCCCCTCCACAGCTGTTCCTCCCTCCACCGCCTGCAGCCAACAGTCTGCCCGTAACGAAGGCGTAAATATATTAATCAAGCTCTGCTATAATTACAGTTAGGTTGTGATTAGCTCTCGCACCCAGCCCTGCTCTGATTGCCAGCATAGGGGATCTGATTGCTGTTCCTGGGGGCCGTGTCCCTCCTCGTGGATTTAATACAGCTGCCGCGAGCACGGAGCTATGTCCGCGCCTTCGAGTGGCTGATTAGATTATTCCTTTAATTAAGAGTGTGGGTTTTCTGGGACATGAGTTGCCCTGCTGAGCAGGGGGGGCTGGATGTAAGCATGGGGCTGGCCTGAGCTGGGGGTGAACCCGGATCTCTGTGCTCAAAGACCCTCATGGATGCTCCAAGTGCTGCAAAGAGACAGTGTCCCTTTCCTTTGAGATCTGCAGCACCACTGCCTTGTCCTCTGCTCCTCTGCAGTCACACAAACCACCTACCACACCCCCCACGGATGCTCCAAACCCATCAACTGATTTTACACCCGCTCCGGGTGCTAGAGTCAAAGGCTGGGAGAGTATGTGTAGTTAAATGCTGGGCTTTTATTACTCAACTACAGCCTATAATCTTGGTTCAGCTTCAAAGAAAAAAATCCTACAGAGGATTCCCACGTTCATTTAAACCAGCTTAGCTCCCTACATCAAGATTCATTGGATGGGTTTTTGGGTTCAAAGCTATGCCAGCCGGTGCAGAGGAATGTTGGGGTGCCCTTGATGCTTTTTCACAGGCCAGTAAGTCCAGTAGTTCTGAGATTAAAACAATGGTGTGAGTTTTTTTCCCCGCACTTAACTCATGCTGGCCATTTGCCAACTCAGTTGTGACATTTGCTCTCAGGAGCCGGGTCTGAAACGCGTGTGAGACTTTTCAGCAACCCGTCTGTCTCCCCCCTAGTGAATGACTTGGTGCTGCAAAAACAAGTCATTAAGAGGACCAGTCCATAGGAACCCTTCCCATCGTCTTATTAAAACATTCGTCAGTCTGTCCTAGGGAGATTTAATGAGGTTTGCTCTTATTAATTCCACCCTGAAGAGTTATTTCCTCCTTGCTTTGCTTGAGAAGTTAAAATATTTATGGAGATAATAGAATAATTGCTGTTCGATGAAGCAGCTTTGTGCCAGAAGCTCTTAGAGGGGCATATCTCCAAGCCTGCTCTTTTCCATCCAGCTAGTTCATTAGTTCAAGGCTAGATGGACTTTGGCATCACATGTGACTCTGCTGCAGAGTGTTTTGGTTGAGGAAGAGGCATGGTGGCCACCAAAGAGGCAGAGGAGGGTGAAAAAAGGCATCTCTCCCTGTGCTATGTCCTCAGTTGCCTGGCCTGGCCGTCTGTTGCTATGAAGCAAAACTAAGAGCCTCATCGAAAGGATGGTCTGGAGATTTCTCAAGGCATGGCTCTCAGTGTCACAAACCAAGGCACGGGCCAGAGATGTTTCAAAATGAGCAAAGGAAGGAGTGGGAAAAAGGACAACTAGCTTTAGTCACAGGTAACTGGGGAAATAGTGCCCAGTGCTGGGTCTGCTGGTCAGTCGGCTGAGGTCCAAGCCCCAAATCCCACCCCTCTCTTCACATCACAGGCTTTTTATGATGTGCCTGTAATCAGAGAATCAGAGAATGTGTTGGGCTGGAAGGAATCTTTAAACATCACCTAGTCCAACCCCCTGAAGTGAGCAGGGACATCTATAACGCACCTTCCCACGCACACACTGAGGTACAGGCTGCTCAAAGCCCTGCTGCGGCTCTCCCAGCTTTCCATTGCCACATGCTCCTGCCCCAAATCTGCCCTGATTCCAGCATGGATGAATGAAAATCCCTTTGGGATGTGTTGCCTGTGCAAACCACAGCTGAGGTTTTGGTGCTGTTGAGCACTCAGGGTGGCCAACACCAGAATTGAGCATCCCTGATATATTAGGCAAGATGATGCCTAATACTGGGCTCTCACGGCCATGTTCCTGGGGCTGACAGAAAAAAGAGATTTTCGATGGTGGTGAGCATCTCAGAGCTTCTTTGCTGGCATTCTGAAAGGTCACTATTGAGCTCGTTAAGACAGAATGTAAAATATAAATGATTCTCTGCCACCCACGGACCTGGAGAACACCTCCCCATGACAACTCTGCACACTCCCTTTGCCTTACGGTGTTGCAGCCTGACCGACAAGGCTTTCCAGCGCTGGTTTTCAGTGAGACTGGCCAAATTGGATGACGTTTACCAAGCCTGGGGACATCAACAGCTTCTCCAATTTTTATCAACTCCCAACTACCGCTGAGGTACGCCCACGGAGCGATGGTACCAGACAAAGGAGGCTTTTCAAATGGAAACCAAAGCCTGTTCTGCTTCACCCACACTTTTCCTCCAGTAAAAAAAAGCAAAACAAAACAACCCAACAACAAAGCCAATGACATGTATTGAAACACCCTGTCAAGCCTCACCCTCGGATGACCAAGGCTCTCTTCCACCCCCTCACCCCTTTAAAAAACAGGCTCTAACCTCCCAGTGGCTGATTTAAATTCGTTGCTCATAATTGCATGTTTTCTTCTGAGAGATATTTTCTTATAATTAGAATAACACTCAGACCTGCCTCTCGCTCCTTTACTTCCCCCTGACTCTTAAAAACCCCTTCAAAAGTGGAGTCCCAAAACTGATTGCCTGGCGTATAATCAGCAGAAGAAACCTGAAGAGAACAGACACTTAAATAGTTGATAAATGAAAGCATTAACATATGAAAGACCCTCAGCCTTCCTGAAACAGCTCTAAAAAAACAAATGAGACACCTGTTCAGATAAAAGAAATTACAACAGCATCTCATGGGCTTTAGAAGTCTTTTGCTAACAAATTCCCCTTTTATAAATGTGTTGGACCCTTCTGAGCTCACATTTGCCTTGTCTGGTCCTGAAGGTCTCCTGCCACGAACGCTTCCTATGCAACTTATCACAGGATTTCCTTCTTGTCATTAGAAAATCCTTGCTCCCATCATTTCTCGTGGCAGACATGGATGTGACGGGCAGGGAACTGCTGACCCATGGCCATACTTTACAGCACACCCTCCGACATATATATATATAGAGAGATATATAGATACATAGATATATAGATATATAGGTATATACACACAGCCTATGGACGAAGAGGCTAGTGGTATGTTCACACCCTGTTCTCTTCCTTAACAGGAAAAGAACAGACCTGGAAATGAAGTGTGGTCTCCTGCTTCTGAACACCCTGATGATAATTAGTCTTTTCCTTCACACAAGTACATAGTTAGCTGTATTTGGGTTCAGAAAATTAATAAATATTTTATTTCCGTTTTCCAAGGCAAGTACAGATTTTGTTTTCCAAACAGGACCTACTCAAAAGACCCTGCAGATGTAACAACGTGGGATGGTCAAGCTGCCAAAGGCTCAGCCTGGTTGTACCAGCTGGTTACACTTGGCCCCTGTTTTTTCTTCTGGTGGCTCCTTCAAAGCTGCTCTCAGACTATTGGCACAACCACAGCACTGACGTCTGGTGAATTTATTCCCTTTGCTGTACAATTTATCCAATCTCAGGAGCAAGAGCATTAAAATGGGAGAGAGGAGGAGGAAAACTGTGTCCTACAGGAGGTCCATGAGAGCTGGGACCAGGGTAGCATGAGCAGGACCTCCAGAGAAGATGCTCTTCCTTCTCAGAGTGTGAGGAAGGGCATGAATCTTACAGTAACAAAGAGCAGTGAATAAACACTTTTGGTTAAAAAGAAGCTTCAAGAGAGACCTTCTTAAGCTCCGTCTCCCTGCCAGCCTCACTGTGCTTCCCAGCAGGCTGGCGAGGAAATCACTGCAGGTGGCATCACAGGGAGAATGGGCTTTCTGGTCTGGAGTCTGAATAGAAAAGTTGGGGAAAATTCAGTTCTTCCAGAACTGGAGTATCACGTTCTGCTTTAATTTGCAGTGGCAGTATTTTCTTACTGATAAGTAAAACAAATATGCATTGTTTCCTTTTAGATTATTCTTGAACTGCAAGGTTCCGTAACTTTTCCAGAAATCCACATCATTTTTTTCGCTACTGAAATTGTCCCAAAATATATCATTCAAAATACATGGAAAGATGACTCAATCTTTACCAATTCACTGCCTCATCGCCACGCCTTTCTTTTTTCAGCCAAAACCATCCACCACGAATCCGTCTTTAACTGCATTATAGGAGTGTTCCAAAATTGGCATTTCATCCTAAAATCACCCATCCAAGAAAGGAGCAAAAAAGCAGCTAATAATCCCCAAAACCAACTCCCTCCCCATCAGGGTAGATCTTTGTCCTGCAAAGGTGAGGACAGAGGATTCCCTGAGACTTCCTCCAGATCACAGAATCACAGAATGTCAGGGATTGGAAGGGACCTTGAAAGATCATCAAGTCCAATCCCCCTGCCAGAGCAGGAACGCCTCGATAATGCTACAAAGGAATGTGTCCAGGCGGGTCTTGAATGTCCCCAGAGAAGGAGACTCCACAACCTCTCTGGGCAGCCCGTTCCAGTGCTCCGTCACCCTCACTGAGAAGAAGTTTCTTCTCAAGTTTAAGCGGAACCTCTCATGTTCCAGTTTCAGCCCATTACCCCTTGTCCTATCATTGGTTGCCACCGAGAAGAGCCTGGCTCCATCCTCGTGACACTCACCCTCTATATATTTGTAACATTAATGGAGTCACCCCTCAGTCTCCTCCAAACTAAAGAGCCCCAGCTCCCTCAGCCTTTCCTCATAAGGGAGATGCTCCACTCCCTTAATCATCCTAGTTGCCCTGTGCTGGACTCTCTCCAGCAGTTCCCTGTCTCTCTTGAACTGAGGGGCCCAGAACTGGACACACTATTCCAGATGTGGTCTCACCAGGGCAGAGTAGAGGGGCAGGAGAACCTCTCTTGACCTACTAACCACCCCCCTTCTAATACACCCCAGGATGCCATTGGCCTTCCTGGCCACAAGGGCACAGTGCTGGCTCGCGGTCATCCTGCTGTCTACCAATACTCCCAGGTCCCTTTCCTCTCTAATAAGTCCCACTGCTCTCTAATAAGTCATTCCCCAACTTATACTGGAACCTGGGGCTGTTCCTATCCAGATGAGGCAAACTGGTTATTCAAGCAAATGTCCTCATCCCTAAAGAACAGCCAAGTGCTTCCAAAGGCGGAAGATGATGACAAAGCATGCGGGTTCAGCCCGTTACAGGCACCAGGAGATAACATGTCCCTGTGTTTGGTTGCAAGGAAGCCAGAGAAGCACTTCTCCAGAGCCTGATGTGCAGGAGGTACCCCAAGGCAGGAGACCTCAGCTGATGTTCACGTAACCACCACGGCTCGGAGCGGGCCAGCTGGGGCCAGATCGTGGTGTCCCTGGGAAGCCCTGAGCAGCTCACGCTGTTTGGGCTGGGCACTACCCAGGGGTACACCCTGCCAGGGCGCTGCAGCAAAGCAGTGCTCCAGGAGCCTCAGGCAACCCGGCTAGGAACACCAAGCTTATTCTGCAGAGCAGGAGGAAACCTGGTCACGTAAAATGCAAGGACAAGATAAACGATTAGCTGGAGGGTGGGAGGAAAAGATTATTTTTCAAAGATTATTTCTACTGACTATTTTACTTCGAGGTGCCATCATTCAAAAAAGAGCAATATCATATTTGGCAAGCTTGATTTTGGCAGGTAAGAATGCAAATGAGAGCACTCTATATTGCCGTTCTGGACTGTGCTACGAAACAAGAAAAAACCGACCAAACTCATCCATCATTTTTAGCATCCAGGACTGGCGGCAGATGGTGCTTGCTCTGTAACTGAACTGCTCAAACAAGCGCTCCCTTGCCGGGGGCTGCTGGGGGCTGAGAGATGGGGAGACCCATGGCCACACTGGCACCAGCAGTGGGTACAGAAGGTCTCTTGCAGCAGCTCCCACCCAGCCCCGGGAGCCCAGCACCTCCTGTTCACTGAGACATGTTGTAAGGCAGAGACAAGAAGGGTACAGTTTAACTCACAAATAACATGTGCAAACCTGTTGGTCCATCTATATTACCTCTGAGCTGCCAGGCGCTCCTGGAGCATCAGAAGCTGGCACTGATGGGCAGGACACTCCGTTCTCCCTTTATGGTTTACATATTCTCTCACCTAAGCAATGACTCTTGGGGGAAAATGTGTTTGGGTACAGCATCTGTCCGTAAGACACATGTGTTTTTTGGCACCCTGACACAAGAAGGCTCTCGAGGGGTGTGTGATGTGTCACCACTTGGTCATACTCCCATTCCAGGTTCATCAAATGAGATAAAAAGTATTTGACAAGTGACTGGCAGCAGAGCGGGCAGCAAGCAAGCAAGGAGTAGAACACACTCTTTCCCTTCTCCTTTTGCTCCCCTCCAGGACTGAAGAGATGCTGAACATCAATCAGAGTGTGGTCCAGGGCCACCCTCAGATCCTCAGACCTCCTGCTGACCCCCAGTCCTCCCTGAAGCCAGTCTCTGACCAACAGGAGCATCACCAAGAAGAGACAATTTGACCTTGAATCTGAGCTGCTTCATTATCAAAGCCATTCATCACTCAGCATTTTTGGGCCACCTTTGCAGCTTGCTTTTAAAGTTTGCCTCCCCACTAAAGGTCAGCCTTGCCAACATTTCCACACTCGGTGCTGCAAAATGTTAATTTGGCAGAAGTGGGGAGCAGGAGCAACCCCAGCATAGCGGGCGGCAGAAGCTGTACCTAGCAGGAATGGAGCTTCTTGGGTTCAAAAAAAAACACCACAAAATGTGCTGCTTTTTTTTTTTTTTTTTAACCACACTAAAGCACATTTCCCAGGGTGTCTGGGTGAGGGAGTTGTTCAGGGGTAACGACCACCCTAGTGCTGTCCCTCCAGCTCCTCAGGCACTGTCCTCCGCTCCCCCATCCATGTCCCCACTCCAGGCTGGCAGGGATGGGGGAGGCTTCAGGTGGGCACTATCCTGGGGCGGGCAGCTCCAGGCAGGGGGGTCAGTAACAGAACAGGAAGGACAGCATCCAACTGACACCGTTCCCCCAGCTCTCACCCCTCCCTTCGACACGACACTAACCACGTCCTTCCCGGTCATGTTGGTTTTGAGATTCGCCGACTGCGCTATAAAGCAGCAAACAAGAATTATCTAAGAACATCTCCCACCGTTGGCTTTTTTTAGACCCTGAAAGTTCATTTCCTTTCTCCCCAATTCAGCTTCGCGCTTCCCAGCGTCACTGGCAGTCATTTCAACGCGGCACGGACATCACCGTATCGGAAAATAATTACAATGACAGATTTTGTTTTGCTGGATGAGACCTTCCACCACGGAATCTAATTACTGCTGATACTTCATGAGCTCCTCCAGCACGAGCTAATTGCTGCTTTCTCTTTTTTCTGAGCAAGAAATAATCAGTTGTCTTTTAAGGTGAGAAATATAAACAGCAATTAAATGCCACGGCTATCCAGCCTCTCTTGTCAGCAGGCACCTCCCGTCAGAAAGGCAACACAGAAGAAGAGTAGGCTTCATCTCTCAGCTGCACTGAGTGTTTTTCTTAATGAAAGGAAGAGGGAGGGAATAACGAACACTCTCAAATGATCAGTAGTTTTCTCCAGCTGATGAAATGCTTATTTTAATTCGGAGAAGCAGGAACATCTCACAAGCAAAGCTCACAAGTCACAGGGCTGAGCGTCAGCCCTGAGCCCTTCGCAGGATCCAGCCCCTTTGCAGAGAAAGCAAGGGGCTCAAGCCCTGGGGTTTGGCTCCTACCAAAACCTGCTGCTTCAGCTGTCATTTCCCCAATCCAGTGTTTCTCGAAATATATTTATACTTACGTATCTCCTAAGCACCCTGACATCAGCACAGGGCACTTAGTTACAGCATCTCACATGGAGGAGCTGGAGCAGAAGGAGACCTTTATGGGAAGACCCATCAGACAAGTGGGACCTCACATTGGCTTTTGCAATCACTGGGGCTAGAGTCTTATCCTGCAAGAGTGGTCCCAGTGCTGGAGGGAAGAAAAACACCCCTGCAAGGTCCTCCAGGCTGGGCTGGGCTGGAAGCTTCAGGATGGAGAGGTTCAGCATCTGCAGTGAGCTGGTGAGAAGACCTCAGCCAGGTTATTTTACCAGTTTGCACTGCAAGAAGCTGCCTTCTGACACTCTTTTGGCAATCCTGACACTAAGACCACAAAGTGTAGTAAAACAAATACGTTTTTTCTTTTTTTTTTTTTTTTTAAAGGGAACACATATAGTGAAAAAATCTCACATCTCAAAAAAATGGTTTGCATTCAGGGAAAGCTCCTGATACCGCCTGGAACTCTGTCCTATCTGAACACTGGAAATGAGCTTCTCTACCACCTACAACAGCTTATTTTCTGGGTTTGGAGGTGTTCTTTCTTTCCTTTCAGTTCTTTCCCCGAAGAAAGCACCTGCCTTTGAATAATTCATTGATGAGGTTTGCACCACTTTGTTCACAAAATCACAGCAGGGAGCGTTGTTTTTTTGTGAAATACTTCTTTGCCAGCTCCTCTCCGCACAGGAGCTTTGTTTCCCAAAAGTCTGTGGCGAAAAGCAACACAGCCCACAGGCCAATAAAAGGGGGATGATGAGGGGTGCTGGGGCAGCACCCCCTCACCTGGCTTTAGCCGTTAGAAGGGACACGTCTGCACCTGAGGTGAAGAATGTTGTGATCCTTCAGCCTCACAGGAGGAAGATGCCTCCGATGCTCTGGATCTCCCTGGTTCCCTCGCCATGAAGGTGAGCAGCCCAGGTTTAGGTAAATAACCTTTACCCATCACGATTAAGGCAGGTGAATTCTGCCACAGGTTGCTGAATCAAGGAGGGAGAAAGATGCTCTTCTTATGAAGGCAGTGGATAGGGATGATGAATAACCATCCTGCTTCTGCTGCAGATTTCTCCTGTAAGGTAATGCCCAAGCACTCCGATGCCTGATTTATAAATAGGGCATAAGCCACCTTCCTCTTGCAAAATACCAGGAGGAATTAGTCATATACATGACATTCGAAAAGCAATGGTGGAAGGCATCACGAATAGCAAGTTGGAGTGAATTACAGAGAGATCTATTAGCATGTTAACATGTATTTAAAATACATAGTTGGCAATTCTGACTGCCAGAAAATTTGCTAATAATGAATATAAATGAGGCATGAACAGACTCAGCAACTTAATTAGAAAAGATGAACTATTCCTGTTGTTCCGCCTTTTTTTTTTACCCTCTCGTAATGTTGATAAAATATTCACAAACAGTTCAGACAGAGCAGTGCTTGGCCAAACACTTTTGCCTTTAGTTTACCGTGGCAAGATATCAACATGTGAAATATGCAGCACTTTCCCTGCTGCCCTCCAGGCACAGCCGGGAGGACTCACCCGCTTGGTGTAGTCCATCGCCTTCAGGATGGAGAGGTTCAGCGTCTCCAATGAGGCCAAGACGTCTTCATAGTCTCCCATGTGGTCAGCGAAGTAGTCTGGGAAAACCAAGAGGGACACGATGTGAGCTGTTTGATGTAACGTAACATCGCCAGGCTACACGACACAGCAAGGTCTATTTATCGGCATAAAGGAAAACCTGAGAGGGTGGTTTCAGGTATATTTTTATATTCTATATCCTGAGCCAAAGTCACAACCTGTCCTGCAAGCATGGGAAGTGGTGCAATTCCCATGAGGTTGGGGACTATTGTAAAAAAGTGATGTAAGGCACAGTAGCTCCCACTGAAAATAACTTTGCAGGTGCTTTTCCTCCATGCTCACTTCTGCAAGTGATTGTATCTTGTCTCTCTCCCTCCTGTTGCCAACACAGAGGGAGAAGTCTCAAAAGAAATTCCCATTCCATTCCCTTGTCAGTCTTTACCACTCAAAGCATCCAAACACCTGCCAGGTCCACCTCAATTCACACCAGCTGAGACTGGCCTTGCATCTTTCCCCTATCTCCCATCCCATCTGCGCCTCAGCTCACCGCCACGGGCTTCTGAGAGCAAAGTATACCTCAAAAGGATGAGAACAGAGCTGCAAGCTGGGCCCAAGAGCATGTGTTCCCCATGGAGAAGGAGTCCATGTTTTCTCTGTGCCGTCGTCATTCCTCCTGCAGGCAGACGCAACCCCAGCCACCTTTCACTGACTCAAAATGCACCCAAAATCAGCGTGTCCTCACGGGGCCGATGGCTCCATGACACATACGAGCCCTGGTGCAGTTTCTTGCACCAGCTACGGAGCCCTGCTCACGATAGGAACGACAAGGAGCACACTGAGTTTGCAGCGCAGACGTGAAGTCACCTGGTTTCTGGGTGACTGTCACAGACCTCAGCTAATAGCTGGCCCTTAAAAGCCACCGGTGCCGTTCCTCAGCACCGAGACACAAAGCTGCACGCCGAGGTGACATCTCTGCAGAATGCAACAAGACATAAACCCCAGGAAACAAGCCCGCTAATTAGGTTGTCTTGGCTTAATTAGAAGTGCCTATAGCTATTTACAGCCTGAGAACATATCCAAGGGGAAGAAGATTTTGGCAGAAACCGGAATGTCACAGCGTGATTGACAGCAGCTGTTTGCCGTTCCACGATAAGGCAAGCAGCTTATTCTCACTGCAGCGTGTTTATTTGTGTTATTGCTTCACTTGGGAAAGAAAATCTGAGCAGAACTTAAAAATAAAGACTTTTTGTGAGTCCTGAAATAAAAAGCTGGATCCACAGATTTCGGGAGAAATGAGGTGCTGCAGGCAGAGCACATCCCTCAAGACCTACTGCTTTAGCCTTATTTATTCATATGAACATCTGAGATCAGCTCTCCCTGTCCTCCACAGTTCTTGCTCACGGCTTCTACACAGCAGCAGTGAGCAATGGGGATCAATGCTCAGGAGATGAGCATCACTGTAACCCAGGGCTGGTGTGGGAGGAGGTGAATGCCCACCACCAGCTTCCCCCCATCAGAGCCATCACCCACCACTCCAGCAGTCTGCAATGTGTTGATGCACATCTCCTGATTGCAGAGTACACCTCGGTGCGCTGGACAGCTTGTGCCGTTGCATGCAACATCTGTTTCATTTAAACTGAGAGGTGGTGGGTACAATTCAGCAGCTGTACTTGGATTTTCAGGGTGTACTAAGTGCTCATAGCTCTGACTCGGAGCTCCTCTGGGCTGAGGAGCTAGGCAACTGTATTTAAGTCAGTTTAGATGCTGGCGATTGTTGCATTCACTGGCAGCAAAAAACCCCAGAACTTTCAAAGATGCTGCCCACTACAGATGAAGCCATATCAAATTTCTCACATAAGCTGCAGGGTTCAAGAAATCCCTTTCAAGATGCTCTCAACATCCTACAACACACAACCCCTTTCAAGAGAGAGGCCGCAGCTTCCAGTTAGCCAATGCAAGATTTTATGTTTAAATTAATACCTACAAGAGTAGCAAGCAAATCAAAAATTGCACGCAAAGGCAGGTACTCAGCAGATAATAGATCCAGACAGGATCTCTCCCTGATTTCTCCTTCCCTCAGCTTCCTGCGGGAGGTGACGGGTTTGTCTCCCTCCTCTCCTGGCAGCTTCACCTCTGGGAGAGGCAGAAGGTGGGACCGTGCTGACAGCCGGGTGATTTTGTCAGACTGATGGAGGAAGTAGGGTGGGATCAAGCAATGATGTTACTACCCCTGTCCCGGCTCTGGAGTTTGGATTTCTGGGGTCAGCTGGAGAGGAGACCCGAAGCAATGGGAAAGGAGTGATGGCAACAAGCCCATCCTATTGTTGACAAACCACAAGGACGTTATGGAAGGCTTAGTCACCAAAACAAGAAGATAACCACCTCAAAGTTTGCAGGAGGCTTGAATGCAGGAGGGGAGGAGAAGAGATGGGTGAGCCCTCTGCAAGACCACACACCTCTGTCTCCCCATTTCCTCCCAAAGACCTGGGGCAGAGGGAACAATTCCCAGTACCAAGCGTGGATGGAAAACTACACCCGAGCGAGCAGCGGGAGCCCCACGCACAAGTCACATCCCGTCGAGGCAAATCCCAGCAGGAAATATTCCCTTTCTGGTCAAGGTGTGGGAGAAAACATTATCGGAGCTTTTCTTTTCAGGCTTTAATTTCTGCGAGCCGTGGGAGGTGCAGCAGAGGTGGTGTACTCCTCAGGCAGCCTGCTGGGAAACACGAAGGTTTGCCTAAGGGGAAACACGTTACGGGTATTGCAGAGGGATACTGCATTATTGAACTTCAGAGCGGAGCTGGAAGCCGTGACATCGCCAGAAATTAAACTCCGGCTTGTTATCGAAGGGGAGGCAGGTCCTCCGCTCAGCTCTGACCCCCTTTTGTGTGGCAAGAATACGAAGAAAAGTTTTCTCAATTTTCGCGTGGAATGCAGGGCAAAGGAGCAGAAGTGCCGAGACCTCCACCAGCTCAGTAGCGGGTCTCATGAATCCTTCGAAAGCACAGACACACGTTGTGACACACACACACACACGTCGCGACAGCTCGTGTCCCGAGAGAGCGACTGCACTCACCGCACAGCTCCTTGGTGTCCACGTTGCTGCGAGAGGGGAAGGACGAGGCAGGGAAGGAAGCAGGGGAAAAAAAGAGAGAGAAAGAAGGTTTTAATGTGAAGGACAGATGAAGGATACAGCTAGGATTTCTTTAGGTTTAAACCCCCTCAGCAGCCCCAGCCCCTGGGGGGCACAGCCTAAGGAGGCAGCAATGGTTGGTGCCACTCGAGGTGACCACACAGCTCCCCATCGTCAGCGTCCATGCTGTCGGAACGGATTCACACATTATTCTGGACATTGCCCGAGGGGAAAATGGGGACCTGGGCATCCCCTCCTGCGGGAGGACCTGTGCCTGTAAGTGACCTGGCTCAGCATCTCCTCTGCCTTCCTCCCAAATATCCACCCCGGGGAGGCTTCCGGTGCAGAACAGGAATGTGTTTATTCCCATTTACTCAGAATAAAAAAAATCAGTAAAATTTAGTTTCCTAGACTGATCAATTCTCCCAGTTCTGCCCCTGTGAAGCATCCACAGGGCTGTTCACAGTTTCCAACCTGGACTCCCTCTAGACAAAACCACACAATTATTTCTTAATACACAGACGTTTAGTTTATGTAACAACATCCCAACAGAACAACCTGCTTGGGAAATAAAGACTGCCACTAATCTCTTTGTGCCTCAGATTCCCACACAATTATTAGTGCTATTCAAGCACTGGAATGATCTCATAAAAGAATTATATTTTATCAATCCATTCATGTCCTGGAAAGCTATTTCTTTAACTAAACTCACCTCTGGCCTGTCCGACCTGTCAAAGTAAGCGGATTATCAAAAATGATGTTTTCAACACCACTTTTATTAGCAGCATCCTCCCGTAGCCCTGCCCCAGACCCCGAAATCCTCCCGCCTGCTTGCCAATGCCCTGAGGGTCAGGTCTGTCCCCAGCCTGTGGGACCTGGGCTCTTCCCTCCCTCCGTGACCCAAAGCTTTCGCTTGCTACTGGCCCTTTCTTGGGAGGAGATATCCTTCTGAAGGGATGACCAACGGGAAAACCTTAAAAGCAGAGCCCCAGGTGATGGCACTGGGGACCCCTTCACCACCGCTCCTGAGCTCTGGGGACTGGGGGCGAATGTGAGACGCCGGCTGCCAGGAAGATGCCACCTGACCTGTCTCATGCTGTAAAAGCATGCTCTGGAATCATGCACCCTTTGGGGTAACTGGTGGCTGTCACAGTATTAAAAAAGTCCTCGCTTACCTCCGACACCTTCACAGTGCAGGACAAGTGGGGTGGCAGCTGCCGGCAGCAAACGCTCTGGCACAAGCCTCACGTGCACCTCCTGCAAAATGAGCTTTTGCACTACTTAATTCCCTCGGAGATTCATCACCTTTCTCGAACCCTGGAACTGCCTCACCAAATCCTACAAACCCACACGCTGCCGGCTGACTTGACGTCCTCATGCCCAAATCCACCGCTGCGCAGATCCGAAATGCGACCCAAAAGCGGCCGCTGTGGCCCACAGCCTCGGCAGCACTTTGGCAGTGTGGGATTGCTCACACAAAGCATCAGCAATTCACTTGCAGAGAAAACTCAGGTGAGGGTAGAAACCCAGAAGACACATTTCCAACACGGGCACAGTCCCACGCCTGCCTGGGGACCACGGTCAGGCTTTCATCAAAGTGCCACAGAGCCTGGAGAGTCAACCGACGCTCTCAGGCACACACAGAGGAGTATTTTTTACATCAGTATCACCCACAAAATGCTTAAATAACGTTTTTCAGAAGGCAGTTATTGTTTACAGACATCTACTGAAGTGGTTGTGGGTTTGCAGCTAGGGCATGTAACTGAGAAAAAAAAAAAGTCTATTATTGGAATCCACGTGGATGTGCATTGTAATGATCTGCTGCTGCCAAAAATGGTCTTTTCTTTCCTCACATCCTGCCATCATATTATTTAACTTGATTGTGCTTGCATGTTAACTCAGCTGACAAGCTCCTTTTAATTTTAAGCCATCTTGCGTTAAGAATAAGCCCAATTAAAGAAATTACTGAAGTCAATCTAATAAAAAGATATGATAATGTTCAGATGAAAGTTTATGAGGAGAAATTGCTGGGTACTGGCACTGCACAGCTTAACGTGCAACACACGGGATGCGCAACACCCAGCTACAAAACCATTTTACAAGCTGCTCCGATACTTTGACGCTTTAGTGACTAAATCGCTCCACGGGTTACGCCAGGAGGAATTTTTTTTTTATGATGCAAATATTCAGGATCTGGGTCTCGAGCCTTGTGAAACGGGCAAGTGGCGGCTCCCCACAAACGCACTCGCCACCCCTTCACCCCAGAGCTGCCCTTCGGAGGAGAGCTTTGGAGCAGTCACAGGTCACAAAGCCCTTCCACATGAGAACATTTAGGTGAGCATTAGTTACCAATGTTTTGTGCAACCACCAAGTATTCAACTATCCCATAAGCCACAATAAACTAGAAAGAAAAATTGCAGCAATTTGTTCTTCTTTTTTCAGGAAAAAAAATAAAATTCAGCTATCAGAACACTTGGCTGTGCATTAGATTTTAATTGTAAGCGTTCTTACATTAATAGTATGACTAATTAAAGAAGTCATTGAAGTCATAACCCAACTAACGAAGCAGAATATAATAATGTTCAAGTGAAACTTTAAATGAAGAAGTCGTTGAAGACTTGCATTACACATTTTTTTCTGCATGGCAGAGGCCACATCTATGTGATTTCATTCCAAAGCAAAAGTCTTCCTTTCAAAGTAGAAAAAAAATCAAGAAAATCCAAGTCTTTTTAGTTTCAGGCCTTTTCCTCTGTTTTCTAACCAATGAAGCTGTAACGTGGAGCACCACAACCTCGCATCCTCAACCTTGCTGAGGATCTGCACCCCCTGAGACTACTTTTCGAGGCAAAGATACACTCTGGAGATCCTCCATTTGTCCCTCGGGACCTAATTTCTCTGACAGAAACATGAGCCAAAAACGAGAGCTCAGCTTTCAACCTAGAGCATCTCCTGAAAAATCAGAGTCCAAGCCAGAAACTAATTTGGTCACAAAAAGGACTGTTGACTGCTCACCGCCAATTAAATGCGCTGGGATAATTTGACCAGATAAACATATTGGCAACAGGGAAACAGTTTTCCCTGATGGTTCCTATCTATCTATTTCAAAGAGAAAGAAGAGTCCCCAAAGCATGACACTCCTCCCCCTCACATGGGAGTTTAAAGAGCAACAACCACGCCATGAGAGCATCTTCTCGGTGGGCTTAATGAAGTGAATTAAGAGAGTCATTCCTGCTGCCTCCTGCAGCTCCAGAGAGAAATGCATTTCTCCCCAAAAAAACCCCACCCAACACTAAAATGCACTTTGATGAGTGCTATAAGGTTTGATGATCCTAAGGAGAAATGCCAGAAAGTCACACCTCTGCCTTGCCACACCCCTGATGGCAGATTATTCAGCTGATGGGCTTTCATCAGAGTTGTCCCTATACTGACTTTCTACTGCTTTTCCATCAGTTCAAAGCATTTAAAAGCTTTTTTTTTTCTGCTCTGCCTGCCTTTCTTGAGACACGTTGCCATCTTTGAGACTTTATTCCAGGGGATGGTGGGGTGGCAACACCAGGCAGTGAGCACGTTGAAGCCAAGGGATTAGAAGCTCAAACCGAGCATCCCAGTGGCCAGATCTCTGGGTGGGTGATGGTCCCCCAGGTACCTCCAGGTCTCAGGTCAGAAGCTCCAGCTACATTGATCCAGATCAGCCCAACTTGTTTAAGAAAATCACATTCTCCAGCAGGAAAAGAAGACATTTCTGGAAATCTCCCATGGTGAGAAGCAAGCTCAGTGCAGCGCGGCACTGCAGGGGGTTACCCAGAGAGTATCCCAGGAGGTCTCCAGGACTCAGGATGCCAAAGCCAGGGTTGTTCTGGTCCAGTGATGGTCCCACTACAAGGGACTAGAGCTCTGCAGAGGTCCCTTCCAACCAAAACACCCAAGGCAAGGCTGATGGCCTCTGACTTGCTGTTATGAACACGTTTTTCCAGGCTTCTCTTCAGAGAGGAGCGGAAAAGTTATCTCAGAATGGAAAAGATAACGTGGAGAAGCAGAGCATGAAATTCCCTTCTTGGATTCTAGCTGGGCCAAGAGAAAGATGTCCCAGGCTCTCCCAACTGGCAGCACAATCAAAACCGTAATGGGAACTCAGAAGTTGCAAATACATCAAAGTCTCATCTTCACGGCATATTTCTCATGCAAATAGCTGCCTGGATGCGCTGCTCAAATGCCACTTAACACCTGATCAACTTCAACTGAAGATAATAACCCTTTTACTTGGGCAGATGAAAGGTTTGCATCAGCAGCCACACAGCTTAGTTGCTTTAACAGCACAGA
Source organism: Trogon surrucura (assembly GCA_020746105.1). Classification (NCBI taxonomy): domain Eukaryota; kingdom Metazoa; phylum Chordata; class Aves; order Trogoniformes; family Trogonidae; genus Trogon; species Trogon surrucura. The sequence continues at coordinate 17,385,920 of CM036629.1, forward strand.
AAATGGAGGTTTTTCCAAAATCACGTTCTACTTTCATTTCCATCTTCTATTCACAGCCTTGAGTTTGCTACAAGGCTTCAAACGAGCATGGAAACAAATCATCCTCTAGCATTAGCCACCTGCAAAACTGATTTTCATTTAGGAAAGACTAAAAAACGGCATGTGCAGCTGGAAAGTATTATTATATCTGATGATATGCCTCCTAGTCCCAACAGCAAAAGTGCTGCGTTATCTCAACACCTCAGAAGTGGAAAATGTACATCCAGATGCCTACTAAGGGGTCACAGATGGTGAGTCTTGATCATTAGTTTCTGTACTCAAAGAAACATTTTTGCACAAACCCCAGAGTGAGAGAAATTATTCCAGGAAGAGCAAGAGAAATACCAAACACTGGATGCCAGCCAGGAGTCGAATAACTTTAAATCCAAAGAACTAAGCAACTTTCCAATGAACTCTTCTGGAGAACTTTGCTAAATCCTTCCTGAGACCCACCCAAGTACCTCTGTCACCTGCCCACTTGCTTGACAAAGGACAACACTCTGATGGTATGAAGTAAAAAAAAGGACTTCCAAAATCTGAGGTGCCACGTGCAAAGAAACAGCATAAACCACATGCCAACACTGTCCAGAACCAGGACGTCCAGCCAGCTGCAGCTTTGAGTGACAAAGCAGACAAGTATTTGCAACATACGTCAGTTTTGGCTTTAATTTCTTCAGCCGTGGCAAGCTGACAGCCAGGGCTCTGTCGCCCACCTGGCTCTTACTCTAAAGGATGGTCTTTATCCAAAATGTCCCTGCCAAATGTCCCTGTTTCATAGAATCATAGAATGCTACGGATTGGAAGGGACCTCTAGAGATCATCTAGTCCAGGATCACCTAGGGTGGGTCACACAGGAACGCGTCCAGGTGGCTTTTGAAAGTCTCCATAGAAGGAGACTCCACAACCTCTCTGGGCACCCTGTGCCAGGGCTCTGTTACCCTCACAGCAAAGACGTTTCTCCTCATGTTCTCCCGTGTTCTAGCTTACACCCATTATTCCTTATACCCATTAGGACTTGGCATCACCAAGAAGAGACTGGAACCTTCCTCTTGAGCTGCATGAAATAAATTTAAAATGTATTTTGCCGTGTGGTTCAGCAGGAATAATTCCAGGGTACACGCACTGGCAGAGATACACCTGCTCTGCACAAGATTCAGTACAACCCATAAGCAGAGCAAGCAGCAAGTCTTAAATAACCCAGCAGGTATTTTTCACTCCACTCTGCTTTTCCCAGGACCTATTTAAATGGCCAGCCCAGATGGAGGAGAGCCCATATCTACAAGCTGATATGGGTCCACCATTAACCTCAGACAGAGGCGTGCCCCCCAAATCCACGTTATATGAAACAGGCACAGTTTGGCCGAGTCCAGACGGATCACCATGTAACTGGGACGTTTCCAGCACTGGAGCGCGATGACTTATATTAAAACACCTGCAGGGAATAGCTCCCGTGGGAGCTCCTGAAAGAGAGAGAAATGTTGCCTTCTCCAAAGCAAAACCAATAACTTCATTTTTTCTTGGCATATGCTCCATCATCGAGTGCTGGGGGAGCACAGTAAGGGGCTCTGAAAGCCCAGCAGTGAATCATTTTATTTTTTTTTACTGTGGAGAAGCGAAAAATAGGGACAAAGAGTTGCCCAGAAACAGAGAGAAACAAAAGATGGATTTGGTATGAAGTTTTCACAGACAGATTGTGTATTCCGAAGAGCCTCATCACTGCTCGGCAAGACAGAAGGTGAGCAGCAGCAGGGCTGCACAGCAAACCTGTATTCAGACCCACTGAATATTAGAATTTTAATATTTTAATATTAATGTTTTCATATGGCTTTCTCTGTGGCTCCTCACCCTGATAAGCCATCTGCGTTCTCATGAATACAGACACTGCCCAGATCCAGTCTGCAAATCATTTCCATTCATTGGAAATGCTGGTGCCCAGAGCCGTGTGCTCTGTGCTGCACGCTTGGCTCCGGAGCACCAGGGCAGCAGACTCCTCATTACAAGCCAGTAATCTGAAAAACACTGAATTTTCAAGGTAAATTGAATTGACCTTCAATACAAACAAGCATGCTCAATCTGGCAGGCTCAGGATATTACACACTCCTTTAATCATCCTGCTTCAAGGCTGTTACCTTCCTACACAAGAGGTCTCTGTGAAGTTGCTGCAGTGTCACACAGCAGGGACAGGGCGGACCTGCTCTGCCTGCAGAAACACAGAGAGAAACCACGAGGATCCCTGCCGAGCACCAGCGGGCAGAGCTTTCGCTGCCCAAAGCAGCCAGAAACCATATCAAGTATCTGGATCTCCGGTCTCAGCATCACTGAAGATGCTCCTTTAGGAGATCTTCTAGCATGATGGGGATGACCAGCAGAAGACCTTCAGTCTCTTCTCCTCCTCAATGTGGAAACCCCTGGGCAGACTCATGAGTGTGGCTGGGGACAGTCACACCCTCAGCAAACTGCAATGTTGCCTCATAGGTGGGGGGTTTACAAGCAAACCTGCTCACTGACATCTTTCCCACCATGACAGAAGACCCCGAGCTCAGCTTGGAGCAGTTTTCAAACTCCCATTACAAAGGCTGCTCCAGCTCAGATTACAAAGGAAAAGGAGGGGAAGAAAAAAAAATAGGGTGATTAGCACTGATGGCTGACTCCTGATTGATTTGTCATGATGCTGAATCCCACAGGTAGGCAACCCACTTTGGGGAGCAACAGGTCCAAAAAAGTCTGGACCCGCTCCAAAAAGCCTGCGAGTGCAGATGTCCTGCCTGGTAGCACCGTGCAGAAAGGCGGTTGCCATAGCACTCGGTGTGAGCAGTGATTAGGGATGTGATGGGAAGATGTCTCTTCTCTAGCCAGTGCTAAACCTTGTAAAAGCGATGCGGAGAGGCTATTAAACTCGTTAAAGAGAATCTCTGAAAGTCCAAACTCATCACAGCAAAGACACAGATGCAGCAGCCCAAGGGAGCTCTGCCCCATGACCCTGTCTGGGTGCTGATCTCCCAGCAAAGCCCTTTCTCTACACCACAGTTTCACTGCCCTTGAGGAAAGGCTTTCTGTGTGGATTTTTCCTGGGTTTAGAAAAGGGAAGACTCGTCTGCACCGATAGCTCCAGCTCCTGGGAGTGACCCCCCCATCCTCCAGGGACCCTGCTCCCCTCCCCACAGCAAGAGCTGTGCACAGGTCGTAGGGGATGATGACCCCAAGGCCCATATATCCACACTGGGGCTTGGTTTGGCAGCAATGCTTGCTAACAGCAATCCTCCTGCTTCTGCTTGTGCAGCTGAGGAAACCAGCATGGGCACTGTGGCAGGGTGAGGGGGATTTGCAATATGCTCATTTGTAATATGCTCTTTCTGCAGTGCAACTCTCAGAGTTTCCGTTTCCTTCCAGAGAATCGATATCTACTGTAAAGATAAAAACTGGTACAACATAATAAGTTATTTGCTTAGTTTCTCATTTTTAAAGACTCCCACCTGCCGCTCCATTTCAAGGCCAGTTTAGCTCCTCTCTCCCTCAACATACTGATTTCTTTTGCAGTCACAGACATTTACAAAGCACCACGTCCTCCCCAGTAACCAAATTTCCTACCTACAGCTGCAGGTACAGGTCAGAAATAGCTCAATAAAGACCCCCAATTGCTTCTCCCATGTCCTCAGAAAGTCTCGAGCTGCAAACCCTTCCCGATGCAGAGCGGATGCTCTATTTCATCTGTTGTTTCAATACAACCCAAATAACATTTTCAATATGGTGAAGGACAAACCACCCAGTTCTAATCATCAAGAGTACCAAAGAAAGTGACTGAATATGGATAAAAATGAAATGAAGGGTCTGGATGCTGTTGGAAAACACGCTCTAAGCTCTCACTAGTTAAAAGAGAAATAAATGCCAGTTTAAAAAAAAGGCAGGGACAATAAAGTGGCACCTGCAGAGCACCAGACATTTGTTTGTTCATTCATCAGCAACTGCAATATGGCATCGCAGGCTGTCAGCTGGTGCTGGACCATCTTGCTTTGTCTCACAGCTCTGGAGCCAGGGTCCAGGAACCACTGCTGAGCCGAGCTCAGTATCGTTGAGGCTTTACCCTTTGGGACCACCACGGCATTCTCCAGGTCCATTGTGGGCAAAGGGATTGGTTTTTTTTTTATTTCATTTGTATCCAGTCCCATGACCCAAGACCTGCTTGTTAAGAGCAAAACTTTGTGGCATTGTTTCTGCCCATGAAAGAAAATTTGGGGTGATTAAGGCATGCTCCCCTTGCAATTCTCTTTGTAAAGCCATTTCACAATCTATTAAAAATAGTCAATGTCATCTTTCTCTGCTTTGTCAGAGGTGGACAGCATCTCTAACCATGCACTTGAAAAAGAAAACCTCTTGAAAAGCTCATAAAACCTCCAAACAAGATGACAACACAATAAAATGCCTGCTTACAGTGCAATTGATATGCTGAAAAACAGATCAGTGCAGCATGCTGATTTACCAAGCTTAATGTAACAGTTGGTTTCTGAGTACAGTCATCATCTTAAATAAAACAGACATTTAGTAAAGTACTAAACATTTTCACGTCTTTCTGTGTGCCAAATCCTTAATAAATTGCATCTAAACCCTCAACCTTTTTTTTTTGGGGGGGTGGGGGATGGATGACAGCCCTCATTGGGGCTGTACTGTCACAGCCCTCTTGCCGTGCTTTAAAAAACAAAGAAACAGAAAGTTGTCCAGTCGGGCTCCCATCCACTGCTCAGTCTGCGTACGAGTGTTTTCCCAGTCTGACCAGTTCTATGATATTTTCTCAGCTGCTCTGTTAAAAGCCAACGACACCCACAAGCTCGCAAAAGCCTAATCACCATTCAGCTAGGATTGCTTCATGTGTGCCCTGCCAATCCTCGGGTGCCTTGTGCTCAGAAGCAAGAGTTGTGGCAATCTCAGCAGCTATTGCATACTGCTGGCATCTCTTCCTCTCCGGGTCGTGATGCTGAGCGGCAGCTGGAGGGTCTTGGGTCATCGCCCCACCAAACACCACTGCAAGGAACTGGGGGACCCTTGCAGAGTCAATAGTGTTCCTCACGTGCCCACCACAACAGGGAGAAGAACAAGATAGGCATGTGAGTGGGGTGATAAACAGTTATAAAGGTGGAAAAGACTTATGTATGCTTAACAAGGACTGGAACTCACTGCCAGTACTATCCCGGACCCCAGAGGGCTGAGCTACCCGGAGAAGAGCCATTTGCACTTGGCTGACTGGACGCCCTTGTCCCATAGTGCTGGTGTCCTGGTCCTCCCTGGGCAAGAGAGCCAAGGGATGTTCACGTTCAAAGGGGCAGGTTAAGGCACCAATAACTGTCCACAGCTTGCTGCAAAGCTATACTTCAGGAGTTTTTTTTCACAGAGACAAACTTCCCTCCACTGCTTGGCCCTTTCATTCTCATCAGAAGTCATCATTTAAGTTTGTTTTAACCTCCTTTTCGCTCAATTTTCAAAGTAAACCATTAAAACAAATAAATGCTCCTTTCTCTTTTTTTTGGGGGGGAGAGGAGACGATCTCTCAGGTTTGGGTTTTTTTTTTGCATAAACTGCCAACAGTATGAATCAGTCAGAAATGACCTTTTCTCATGAATGAATATCTAATTTCTTGCCTATTTCTACTTGATACAGAAGCTTGGACTAATCTAATTTCTATTCGTAATTTCTAATATGGAACTGCAAAACAGACAGGGAAAAACTAATTGTTTGGCACTCAGCTGGATGACTTGCTAATTGCCAGAAGCAAATGGTAAGATACTGAGAACATGAATTAAAATGAAGTCAGATTCCTCCTCCTTCTAGATTTTGCAGGTATTTTGGTTATCACCAAGGCTGCGTGTAGGAGAGGAAGAAATTAGAACAACTAAAGCGCAGGTTTGGCTCTGTGACACACAACTGGCAGGGAACAAGTAAAAGAATAGTAAAGCAAGAGATCCCTGTACTCTGTTGCCTGTATTTTCCCAGTATCTTTGTTTCTCATGTATTCTCTTCGGCTGCCATCAAAAAAATGACCTAAGAAAAGTCCCTCTCCCCAAATCCAGTCCTAAGGCAGACAGCTTGCTCTGCCTACCAAACAGCAGCTGGACACATCTGCTGCTTGATCACAGTGCCCTGTGCAGATTTGTTCAGAAAAAAAAAACAAAACCATGGGTAAATTGGTAAGACTGAGGCTTCAACCACAATGCAACAGTCTCTTTGAATGCCTACATGACTTGAACACAAGCAGCCGGTTAGAATTAAATATCTTAGTCACTTTTACGGTTTTAATGCAGGATCTTGGTATCTTTCCATTCCTGAGAAAAGTCTCTGATGCAGAACGGTCCTGCAAAATCTGAAAAATAAGAAGCTGAGCCACAGTCCCAGCAAGAAATCCTCCAGGTGTGATACTTCCCCACTCTGTGGGCACAGATAAACTCTCACCCTGCTCCTCGCCCTCCACAGCAAACACCAGCCCGCTGCTCCCCGTTCCAACCTGCCTCGCTGCCAGCATTGAACAGGCTCCCTCCAGGGACCCTGGCGAGAGGCTGTCCGGGAAAACACCTGGGAAATATGATTAGAAATAGAAAAATATTCTCAAATTTATTTTTTTTTTCAAACAAGTTTCTGTGCAGTTTTTCCAGCTTTTTTCTTCTCCTGATGACCTTCCCAGTGCATGATTTTATTTTTTTTTAAAGCCCCTTTCTTTGGTGAGCCTGAGATGGTTCATCATTCTATCAGCACGCAGCTGCTGAGCACCAGCTTTGGCACCAAGTGTTTATTCATTTAAGTGAAAAGTAGAGCAAAGTATAGCATAAGTGACATGTCTGCACAGAGAAGAATAAGCTAGGACTCAAAAAACATCTTCCACATAAACAGGAGGAACAAAATCCATGAAATGCCCACATGCTCAACAGCCAGAAATTAGAGCCAGACGTGTAATTCTTGTGCAAGCATTTTGTCCCTTTCAGAAGAGACAAGAACTGTCTCTTGAATCAGTTAATCAAAATCTCAGCTGATTATACCATCCGCAGTTTGTTTCCCAGAGAACTAATTGGGAACATTCAATATTCAGAGATTAAGTTGGTTTCAATGGGCACATCCATCTCCATGGTGTGGGCTTCAGCTCCCAGACAAATCTGGCTCTCCACTGAACCAGGTTTGCCTCTAGCCAAGATTAGGGAAGGACAGAAAAAAACCAGCAAAAAAATACTCCATCATAATCATAATTATTCCTTGCCCAAGAAGTGGAAATCCTTTCTGTTTGGCTTTGAGAGGACTGGACTGCAACAGCCTGGAGAAAAGCCTGGGCACCATGAGCCAAAGCCCACAGTGGACTCCATCCGACGGGGTCTCCTCACATCAGACCCAGTGCAGGTTGTGGGAAGACAAAGAGTATCAGACGGTATGCCTGGGGTGATGTGGTGTCCCAACAAAGCGGTAACAACAGACCTCTTCCACTTGAGGAAACAAATTCCTGGAGCAGAAGGCTGGCAGGCTGCCTCGTGATTGAAGGTACAGAACACGTCCAGGTCTGGAGGAGGGTTGTGTGCTGGAAGGAGGGTGCTGAGAACCCCACATTCAACTTGTGATGATGTGAAGCTCCATTTTTGCTTAGGTTATCAGTTGGAGCACACAGTGTGGCTGTAGCTTGCACACACCAAGGCTCCTCGCAAGCTGTTTGCTGCTTGTTGTTTGCTCAGGAACAGATTCTGAGCTCCTCTGCCTTTGCCTCTGACCCCACCAGAATGCCACGTTGCTCTTAGACAACACTTAACCAGAAGTTTTGAGACTCAGGTTACCACCAAGCCAGAGAGCTGCAGGGCTGCTACTTAGACATCTTCCTTTGGCTCCTCTCATGGTGAACAGCATCAGCCAGAATCCCCAATTACACCAGCAACATCTTGCCGGCATCTCCTCCCACTTTTGGGATATGCTCACTACTGCGGAGCTTTAAGCTTCATAGCCACAGGCACAGAGTCTTAGGTGTTTGCATGGGGTCCAGTGGAAAACAATTCCATCCTCTGGGTATCGAGGCAAAGTAACAGAGAAGCAAAATTCATCCATGCAAACTGCCAGGCCAGTTTTGAGAGCTTCTGGCCTTTCAAATGCCCTGACTATGTCCGCAGAGAGATGAAATAGGACAAGATGTTCTGCACGGCTGCCTCCAGCTCGAAACATAAACTACAACTAGCAAGTCACAACTGCAGGAGACAGCTCACTCCTGGTTGTATCCCACACTAGCACTAGAATGATCTTAACAGCTTCTCCTGCACAATTAACAGCCAGTGAAATACAGACCTGTCCCTCCTCGTTTGCTTTCATCAACCTTAAGCAAGCTGGATCCCCTCTACACCCCTGCACCCTGAATTACTCTGATTTATAGTACAGCTCCCTGCGGCTGAGCAGCTGGGGTAGCAAAGGTGGCTCCATGCCTCCAAGAGGGATGTCGTCCTGCATCTGAAGGTACACGACCGATTTTCCCATCCAATCCCCCCGCACCGTCCCTCCAGACCCCTGCCACGTAGGGCGGAGGCGGCACGCTGCCAAACCCCATCGTCTTCCCCCTACTCCTTTCGTCACAATCCTCTGGTAAAAATCACAGTCTGGGGAAGCTGTGAAGGGCTTCTGAGAAGAGACACAGCTTCTGTTAATTATCCTACATGCACGCTTCAACCTTGCCTCGTGTTTGCCACCGGAGAGAAGAGCTCATTTAGAGGCAGGGGGAAACAAAGCAATTAAAAGAATAGCTACAAGCCTAGTGAAGAGATAACAAACAACAGAGCAGCAGAATGCTAATGCCATGTTCTTGGCTGCTTGTGAATGGACCTGTACAGCTCCTCGGAGAAGTCCTGCTCCAGTGAGCAGATCTCTCCCCAGAGGATTGTGCTCTGCAGCGATGAAAAATGTACAAGATTTTAAAATCCCCTGCCCGGACTGAACTTATTTGGTCAACAGCCAGGTCTGACCTCTCCCTTCTTTCACAAGGACTGAGAGCTGCTCCTTCCTTCCGAGGGGATACAGAGTGAGTGTAAGTGTTGCCTCAGGGAGTTGGAAGAAGATGGGAACCACGGATCAGACAAAGCAATTTTCGTCCAATATCACAGCAGCATTTCTAAAGGGTTTCATCCAGTCAGTCGTGACCCTAAGACTTGTTTGGCTTTCCATTTGGTATGACTTTTTCCTTTTAAAATTGACACGTATTGTTAGAAAAAGTAAGATAAGGTGTAGATAATTCTGCACATCTAACAGGATTTTCCAGGTAAGCATCAGTCTAACGTTTTCTGTTCTGCCACTAAACCACATCTATCTCCATACAGAAATATACGTCTACATATCATACACATAATTTGTGTGATTCCGGCAGTATTGGCATCAATAGTAACTTAGCATTACCTCCCCACTGATCTTCAGGCAGCTCCCCATAAAGCGCTGCTGAAACTTCCTGAAATAGCAGGAGTGACAATGAAAAAACACCTCGCAACAACCTGATTTTGCCTCCTGCTTCAGTGAGGAGGAGAGACTGAGGAAGCCTTTCCACCGTCTTCCCAATGGAAGCAAGTCAAGAAGCAGGGACAGATACTCATTTTGTCTGCTCCAGTAAGGCAGTTCCCTGCTCCTAAAAATACTCCAGGAAATTGGATCAACATTTTGTAATTTGGCTGGTAACAGCAATTACTAATAATCAGCGGGAACGTAATTTTCTTCATTTTCTACTCTGGATGTAATGTAATTCCAATAGCAAACTTTGTTTCATGCGCTAAACAAACATGATGGGCAATAAGAGGAAAACACAGAGATAACACAGAGTATCAAAAAACAGCCTTAAAAATAAACAAATTTCTACCAAACAGCAAATAGCTGTCACTCAGACTTTTGGAAAGCTAAAGTTCACATTGTTCCTATGTGAAAAACAAAAATGGAAAAAAAAAGCTCCAATCCCCTTGCTCGGTGGCAGCAGCACTTGAAATTGCAGCCCTAGTGCCTGGGCATGGCTGGAGGCTCTGCCTTCCTGCCTCACCTCTCACTGACCCACCAATTTACTGCAAGGAGAACAAGAGACAGGGCAGGGTGACAAGCACGCACACAGCTTGAACGACAGCATGAGACGCAAGACTGCAGTCAGGCAAACTACTTCGTTTCGTAGCGAAAAGCACTTTTGCAGAAGGAAGCCCAGCTCTGAAATAGGTTTCCTGGAGACTGAGAGAGCTCTTGCTGATAAAGAACTGAGGAATATTTTCTTCCTCCAGTTTGATAAATTTGCTGTAGGTGTCTATGCTTTCCAGATCAACAAGAAAGTGCCAATTGCATGCCAGGATTCGACTTGGAAGGGTGACCAACTCATCGCGTTTCCTTCCAGCCAAGAGCAGCAGATGCTATGCTGCTCTGTGCAAGTACTGCTCCCTAACAGGGACTGATGACTAGATCATGCCAGACTGGCAAAAGAAAAATGCTACTGCTTTGTGAGAACTCTTGCCATGGTCAGGAGCTGCTCAGCAAGACCCCGCTTGCAGACAGCACTGTTGCATGACATTTAGAAACGGCACGTTTTCTCTCTGTTCAGTTTAGAAGACATCCCTTACAAAGGCTCGGAGCAAGCTGCAGACTCTCTACAGCCCCCAAGCAAAAAACGGACTGCGATCCAATTTCCCATTTCAAGAAAGCCAGAAGAAACATCGAGACACTGCCCCCAGGTTACATACATCAGCTGTCTGCAACCTCTCAAAGGTCAGCTGAGAGCTGATAAGCTCGGGCAATGCCATAAATGATTTTGGAACAGAGGCAGTGGGCACCTGAGTCCCAGAGTCTACAGAGAGCACACCAGGGAGCGTTGCCTGGAGCTCTGCTTCTGCCATTGATTTTCTCTGCTGGCATCACAGCTGCCGTGCAGAGAGCTCAGCGTTGCTCATGGATCTGTCCCGTTGGTGCTTCGCCCAGGCTCTTTGTGGACAGAAGTATGGCCACATCGGGCTGCTGGGACCAGAGCAGAGACAAAGCATCTATGACAGCAGCTGGAGGCCTTGGGCTGGTTTCCACACTGCTGAAGTTCACCTTGAAGGGAAGGGGGGGCTTGTTTCTAACCAGTGCTAGAGTAGTCACTGCACCAGGAGACATTTTGGAGGGGAGGCAAAGCAGACATGGTCCCAGGGCAGAGCGAGATGACAGACAAGGTCACAGATCATTCCAGTTTGGTGCATGTAGAACACCTGGACAGCGATTCACACATTTTATAGCACTCTGTGAAACAGGAGGGTGTCAGCACAGGAAAACTTACTTGGTGTTGTCCGAGTCAATGGTATGAAAGAGCTTCTCTAGTTCTTCTTCGTTGAGCGTCCCATCAGAAAAAAAGGCCTGGAACTCCTCCAGGGACAGCTTCCCATCATCTGCAAAGAGCAACACAGCCACCATTAGGGAATGGGCAAAGCGAGGGGCACAAGAAAATCAAGAGTTTTATATTCAGATTTAAAGATTCAGACCAAAACCATCTCAAAGTACTTCTGCAGAATTGGTCCAGTGCAGAGCTCACTGCCCACAAAGTGGGACCTGGCAGCAGCAGATCCAGGTGAAGCTTCATTACTCCTGAGTAGGATGCGCTGACCATTAGTAACTAACTGAGCTATTAACCCAAAGCCTGGCGCAGAGAACCTGGAAAAAATTCATCCTAAAACTGAATTACATTTAAGAAATTATGGAGCGCTTTGTCTACCGTATGTTCAAAGAGTGCAGGATGCTCATTAAGGGACGTGTAACGGATGAGCAAAGACCTAGGGCAGGAATTAGCAGCAGACCCAGTAGCATCTTTTGCAGTCACCATCTGGCTGAACCTTCTCCAGCACGGTGCATCTCCCAGGTCCGGACAGAAATGCGTAATTGCAATTCCCGAGCATAACAAGACACATTTTGCTTCAGTTGTCAACTGCTTAAACACACAAGGACTGTGTCACCTTAGCGTTGCGCCTTTACTTCTGAAGGGACCTGATGACGCACGGAATCCATCTGCCCGGCCATACAGGCCACAGCTTGCCGGGTGCCTCCCGGTAAACCGACCAGGACGCGAAGGACTCACAAGACGGAGGTTTAATAATGGTCTCCTGGGCACCTAGAGGTGAACTTGCAGCAATGTCGGCAGCAAGCTCCAAGCTCATCCTTGAACTGATATTTCAATAGCGGCTTCGATCAGAAGCCCGCAGGCGTATGAAGTGGCCCTGTATACTATTTTGTATATTCACCCCAGTGTTAATTTAACACTGGGGTTACAACAGCCTACTGAAACGACCAAGAAAAAAAACAACCCCAAACCATTAAATCTACATACAAGAGGATAGAAGGAATACTCCTTTGCAACTTTTGCTCGTAAATGACACAGGCTTACACACAACTGTTCAATCTGGAACCCGTGCTCTTTACAGGTACAGCGCGTCTTTAACGCCCCAGCTGGATGTGAGAAGGTCTGGAGTTCAGCAATAAAGCGACAGGAGAGAGACAAAATGAACTTTAAGAAACTTTAATTTACCTCGAGTTTCTCATTCAAGCTGCTGACACCATGCTCTGGTACGTAGCAGGGCCCGGGGGGAAAAACCACTCCTGGTCACGTACTGCTTAGAGCCTCTCCACTCATATCCACAGAAGATTCATAGACTGGAAATGCTGCCTACTTTGCAGTAGAAGAATGTATCATTTATTATTTAATCATATCAATTATAAACCCTGTTGCTTCTCTTTCAGGAAATGATGCTGGAGGACAAAATAAGCCGACTTACCACACACATGTCAATACTTCTTTCTCAAACTAAATAGGTCTGCTGCTCCTAAAACGTACCTGCATTGCCAAATACTAACCCACTTTCCCTTGACTAGACACAGACAAATGTAGAGCAGTGATAAAGTGAGTCTAAGATGCCTATTTAATTGGCAATTAGGAAAGGAACACAGCAAGAGAACAAAGTCTCCAGCAACACTGGGTGAAAAGGGTACCATTTGCAGAGCACCACAATGAGAGGGCCCAGCTGCCCGCATTGTTGTTCTGTGTTTCCACCCTAAAACGTGACCTCTTTGCAGCAGGCAGGGCGCAGAATAACAATTCCAAGCCTAGAGGAACAGGGCCCAGATTTGCTCTCTCTTTCCGATTTCAGAAAACTAAAGTATTTGCACTTCAACGAGCTCGGAGCGCCCTGCCAGCATCACCCAACCCAGCGGCGACAGATAAAAAAACCCTGTGCCCAGAGCAAGAGCCCCATCCACACCACACACCTCCACCTCTGCGCAGCGCACAGCTGGATGAGAAGCTTCCCCCGCAGTGCTCCTGTTTATCCTGGCCAAGATCGAGGTTCGGTTTCTCCTGCTCCTGACTGGCAACAAATATATGTCTTCGAGCACCAAGATCAAAAGGATAATGGCATTTCTCTCCCGCGATGGCCAAACAGTCCTTTATCTGGGGTACAGTCCCTGCAAACCTTAATTTAATCAGGTACCTGTTCCCCTCAAAATTGTCCTTCCACACCGAGGGCAGGCAGAATTCCCAGGAAAGTCACATAAATCAACTTACCACAAACTGTAGAATTAAAAATTTCAATATGAATGCTCACCTCTGAAAGGCACAAATGGGTTTCCAAGCTGAAGGAAAAAAAATCTTTTTCCTTTACTTAGTTTAAAAATTTGTAATTTGTCCTTCACCTTACCCTTGATTTTATTTTGGTTTTTTAAGTAAAGTGTGCCAGGCTGCATTTTTGCTGCAGCTTCTGAAACACGGTGTTTAAAATCTGTGCCAAAAAGCCGCTTTGATCCCTATCTCCCTATCTCCAGAGTCACAGGTACCAACTACCACATCAGATCACTAAAACCAACAGTACATGCCTCAGTATTTTTTTTCTTGGCATTTAACAGCTCAAAGTAATACAGGATGGGCGAAGGATCTAGAGGAAGGAGGAGGTGAGAGTAAATTTTATTTCATTTTTGTTGTTCAGAGACTCTGCGGGAATTTATATAAAAGTACAATTTTTACTCATAAACAACGCTTGAGATTTTCCTCCCCCAACAAACAACATCACAAAGTACCAGCCAGCTTAAAGCTGATGGTTATTTAACACAAGCTGGAATACCTGTCTGCAAACACACAAAGCAAAAGCCCTCCAGAGCAGCGAGATAATCCCGGAGCTGCGTATCTATAATTGTGAAACGTCTGGGAAGCTGTGGGTTGCTGGAGCCCAGCAGCCAAGGAAGCTTTTGGGGAACTCGGGCGATAAGGGGAAGCAGACCAGGCTGAGATTTGGCAGTTCAAATTAAACTGGTAGAAAATCCTGGGCAAGGAGGATTGACCACAACGTCACCAACACCAGGTGCACACGCCGCCGCGTGCCGTGATAAGAGCTGCCGGAGACGCTGTTCTCCAGGAGCAGCCTTATCAGGGAAGTCGCAGGGAAGCAAGCTTGTTCTGAAAGCAGAAGTGCCTGTGCTTGACGAAGAATGGATAAGATGTCCAGAAACCTGCTTTTTGCTGAAAGCTCCTGGGTGTGGGAGAGGTGAGTTTTCCAAATGAGCTGTCAGGCATCGTCACAGGTTGTACTGTTCGACCTGCCCCATGCCCCCCATCTCCCTGTAGGAGATCTCCTGGGGACACTTCGGTAGGTACCTACTTCTGACAGGACGGAAGAATTGAGATTCTGCACTGAGCAAAACAATGCTTCCATCAGTTTTAAGATCTAGAGAAGCCTTTGTGACTTTTCTTTGCATGAGCACACTAAAGGCAGACAACCTTCTCTCACCTTCCCTCCCCCTCAAGTCCAGTACTTGAAGCCAACTCCTAAGCTGGCAGCGAGGACAAATGCCACCAACTCCTACGCTGGCCCCCAGCAGCTGAGAAAAGAGATCATCAGGCCACAGCTATTCTGCCATTATTTTTTCCTGAGACAGTAATCAGTACTTTACTCTGGCTTTTCAGAATAATTCAATCACGGGCAAAGAGTAAAGCAAATTACCGGCCAGATAGAGCTATCAAAGTTAAAACTAAGTGAATAGAAGGATATAAGAGAGAACATCAGAAAGCCCCAACTGGGATTTTTTTATTGCTCCATTTGCCATCGTGAAATTCTGAGGAGTCGGGAGGTGCATTTTGCACCTTCTAACCTGCACAATCAGGCTGTTCTCACTCGCCAACACAGCCAGGGGAAAAAATCAGACTAAGATCATAAATGGTCCAAAACACGGGAAATCTGACGGTTGAGTTTTTCAGAAATTCACTCACCAATACAAAATAGCTTAAAGCATCTACAAAATAAGGTCACTGTTCTGAGCCTGAGTTTTAAATCTACTTTCAATTACATCAGGTTGGGACTGCTCATATATTTTCTAGCTATATTATGAATATATCTCACTACTTATTTTTATTACCCCATGAGTTCTAAAGTGCTTTAAGCCCCACTCAGTGTGCAAGAACCAGCAAAGCTACAGGGAAGCAAACTGGATTTCATTGTGGCCTGTGAATAGAAATGACAACTGTATTTTTTGTCTTCTTTCTTGGGGAGGGCAGGTTTTGTGCAGATACATGAGCCAGCAAGAACATGGGCTGGCTTCTCCCCTAGACTCCTCATCCAGCCCCCTCGGAAAGGCAGTGAGAGCAGCTCCTCTGCCACTCACCCAGGCATGCAGCAGTCGGCTGAAAATTATCCACCCACTTTGACTCCAGCCTTAAAGTGTTCTTTCAGGGGCAAGTGAATTCAGCTGGAAGCTGAATGGTTCACCTCCAGCCACGGCTGAAGCTGCAGAGCCACAGGAGCTCTGGGTGAGGAGCACAGCCCACGTTTCGGTGGCTCCTTGCAAGGACAGTGCCACTGCCACTGGAACAGAGCCCCTGCAAATGTCTTTGCTGATGAGATGTAGCACACATCTTTAGAAGGACAATACTACAATTACAGTATTGTTTTTAGTGAAATGACTCCAAAATCATCTTTTTTTAAAAAAATAAATTGATTAATGCCTAGCCCAGATGTTTCCACAAAGGTTGGTATCACACCAAGCAAACCTGAGAGATGGATGTTTCCATTGAAACTGATAATCTCTGTTTGAAACACTCCTGTGCATTTCCCAGTTGCTGATGGGACCGACTGGTTGATGCTGGCATGAGAACGCAAGGGCTGGCAGAGAAGTAGCCACAGTTTCCCATACAGAGCCAGGGACTAAACTTCAGGAGCTGAGCTTTTGCTTACTCAATTAATTGCCTACTTGACAAATTTGAAATACAGCATTCATCAAGCAAAGTATTTACTTAGTTTTGGTCCTTTTATTTTTTGTGACAGAACCGGTGCATGTTCAAACTCTTTCACAGGCACTGAGCCACATTTTTGTGCCGGGGTTAACCTCTTCAGGGCCACTGAAAATGGAGCCAAAAAAAAGTGAGTTTCATTTCAAAATGACCACATCAGTCAACACAAGATGTTGAGAAACGACTTAAAGCCTGGTTCTTGTCTAGGATGATGAGTTTGCGCATACCAAGCAGATGACATCCGGCAATCTTCCCTGCAGGACCTGGACTGAGGAAAAGTGGGGATTTCCATTGTAGGCAAAAACTTGCACCTCACTCTCACCCAAAATAGCCTGGGCATCCAGAAATGTACCTTAACCTGCCAGAATTGTCCCCAGGCTGCTCTGATTCATCATCAAATCAAGTCTTTTGTCATCCTAGAAGTACTTTTGAAGTTCTTTTTAACAGCAGCTATAGATAGATATCAAATGTACGCTGGTAGGCAGGGAGACATGCAAGAGTGATATAGCACATTTTCTCCCACTGTCTTTTGTGAAGACTCTACTTCTTTTTCAGTTTCCCAGATAATCCTCACTCTGCTGTAATGAGCCGATTAAAACAGGGTGGGGAGGGGGGGGTGTTCTGTACTCACCCAATATATTGACTTGAGATGTTTTTTCCCAGCTATTTGGGAAAGTCTTCCAAAGAAATTCCCTGTTCTTTACAAGTTAAATGCTGGAATCAGGCTTCCTCAGGGTGCAAACAGCCTGGCCAGCTTCAACGCAATCACTGCTTAGAAGAGGATATAACAAACCCCACCTGAACGTTTAGAAGAGGATTTAGAGAGTTGCCAGTAGTCCACAAAGTTTTCTTAATCCACTATTTTCCTATGGAAAACAGGAGGTAACCTGTTTCAGCTTTCCTCTCGCTTACAAGAGTTCTGTTCTTGCACTTTAAAAAGAAAATGAATGCCAACAGCCCATTTCAATACATCTGCTCCACATCTGTAGCAGCACAAGGCAAACACTGAGTCAGCACCTCCACGTGCTGCTGCTCTGTCATAATTCATGAAAACCGCAGGTGATCCAGCCCCAGGGACACTTTGTACATGAACACGTTGGTCTAGCTTAGGGCAGGAAAACATTTGGGAAAAGAAACCGTAGCTTGCAGCAAGCAACCTCCCAGTAAATCCTTCACATTAAGAGGCAATGCCTGAACACTCGACGCCTGTCTTTGGACTCCACCCTGGGCTGCCAAGAGGGTCCGGATATAAAACTGCAACCACCTCTCTGTTATTTCTCATCTTCGTTGGCCTCAGCCTGTCCCCTTTATATTAGGAACTATTACATGGCTGACTGACTTTGAACAACCATAGCTTTTTGGCACCTTCGATTTATTTGCCCATTCAAACCACCATCTCCCCTGTGGGTTACACAAACAGAAGCTTCCATGGCAAAGCAACAGATTCCTGGGCAGAGCTTGCAGCCTCCTGACCCAAACAGCCCAGTTCTCTCTCCCAAAGACTTTGATTCCCCGCGTACTCAAACATCTGCCTTGCTCTCTCCATCATCACCCAGCCCCGTCTTTCTGTTCTCCTGAGCGTTGTCTTTTGTTATTAATGCGCCTTCAGCACCTTCCCTCCCCACACTTCCCACCTTTTTTTTCTTTTCTAACTTGAGTTGTGGATGCAGTAGAACAAAACTAGAATTTCTGTTTTAGAGGATACTGTATGGAGAGAAGTGGCTGCAATATCATCAGCCTTTGATCCCTAGCACTTGGTCCTCCAAATTTCTGTTTATTGTTTGGCCAGCCTTGCTGCAGACCCCTCTTCCAGCCACCCTCCCGAAATGCTTCATCTCCAAACCACCAGGAAGCTCTCCACTACCAAACCTGCAGCGAAAGCACATGAGCTACTGACAGGCTCTCTAAACATTTGATTTAAAGGGGATATCAAACACAAAGACAGCACAGCTTGTCGTTAATATAAGAATACTCCGTGCTCCCGCAATCTCAGAGCTGTACATCCTGACTTCAAAACTTCTTCCTTCTATTTAAGGCAAAATTGTCCTAAGGAGCCATTGTTAAAAGATAACAGAACCTGTCTCCTACGGTGCCCTAGAAATGACTATTCTGCACAGGAAGTACTACAACTCATGAAAAACATACTAAAATAAATAGTGATATTTGGAGACGTATATTAAAATATTAAACAGCACAGCTGCTATTTTCGTATGCTACGACTAGTTCATTTCTATGCATCAGCAAACCGCAGTGTTACACCTAATTCCCTGCAAAGTATTTTTTTGTATGC